>JANUWI010000003.1:2440656-3660984 GCA_025504975.1 Plenodomus lindquistii | reverse complement strand
ATTTCTAATATTATCTTTTTTAGCTATACTATTACTAGTAGAAGTTTTCTTTATATTAGATAAAGTATCTACTATTTCTATATTAGTATTACTACTAGAAGCTATATTATCTATACTATCTCTACTACTAGAAGCTATATTATCTATACTATCTCTACTAGTAAAAGCTATATTATCTATATAATCTCTACTACTAGAGGCTATATATTCTATATTATTTTTACTACTAGAAGCTATATTTTCTATATTATTTTTATTTCTAAAAGCTATATTTTCTATAGTATTAATACTACTTATAGGTACTTCTTCTATAGATCTAATACTATTTAAAAAAGTATTTTCTTTAGTAGAATTACTAGGTTTAAAGATAAAATCTATATAATTATCTATTTTATTATTTAGTATTTTAGTTTCTATTTCTGTTAATAAAGTATTAACTTCTTCTTCTATATCCATATTTTTAGTAAATTTTAAAAATAAATCTTCTATTAGTTCTATATTAATACTAGAGAAGCTAGGAATAGTATTATTATCTAAAGTATTAGTAGATATACTACTAGACTCTAAAACTACACTACTATAATCTATATTATCTATATTTTCTATATTATCTATATTATCTATATTATCTATATTATCTATATTATCTATATTATCTATATTCTTTTCTACTTTTTTTTTACCTTTATTACTTTTTATAGGTACTTTTACTAAAGAATTTCTATTTTTAATTTTATATACTTTATAATTAGGCTCTATATATATATTATTATTATTTAAATTATTAATATTACTTTCTATAGTAATAGAGCTAGAAGTAGTACTACTAGTAGAGCTACTAAAATTATAAACGCTATTACTTCTTTTATTTTTACTATTTTTAATTTTAGTTCTTTCTATACTATTAAGATTTATATTATTAATAGTATCTATATTTTTAATATTATTATTACTTTCTTCTATATTACTATTATTATAAGCATCTATTTCTAAATTAAATTCTTGCTCTAAATAATCTTTAGTAGTAGTAGTATTATATTTTTTACTTTTAATAATAACTTTAGGGCTTTTACTATTCTTTTTATTAGTACTAGGCTTAGATTAACTATTTATAGAGCTAGAGTAATCTTTACTTAAATCTAATACTTCTATATTAGTATCTATATATTTCTCTATAGAAGAAAAGTACATATTTTTATATTTTTCTTTATTTAATAAAGCTTTTTTTTTTCTTCTACTTATTTTACTAGGGGTAGTACTAGTTATATTATCTTCTATAGTAGATAAATTACTAGAATTCTTATTTTTATATACTATATTTTCTATATTATTATTACTATTAAAAAGTTCTTAATTTATATTAATACTAGATTGTATAGTATTACTAGAGTTAATATTTATATCTTTATTACTATCTTTTTCTTTATTACCTATTATACTATTAGAGTTATCTATAGAATTATAGATATTTCTAGTAAAGTCTTTATTTTTTCTTAAATCTCTATTATCTAAGTTATAAAATTTAAATACTTTATTAGTAAAATCTATAGATTTTTGCTCTATAGAGCTTGTTCTAGTTCTAAATAAACTATAATCTCTACTATATCTTAAACTACTAATTTTAGACGTGTAATTAAATAGTAAATTTTTAATTAAATTATTACTAGAATCTATTTCTTCTTCTTCTTCTTCTTTATCTAGATTAAATAGATTAAATTCTAGTCTACTATTAATTATATACTTAGCTAAATGCCTATAGCTATTAATAGTTAACTCTACTTCTAGAATTCTTTTAGATGTAATAGCTAATTGTTTACTAATTTCTTTACTAGTAATTTTTTTTTTTTTATTTTCTAATAAATAATAACGTATTCTACTAGCAAGCTAGTTAACCTAGCAAGCTAGTTAAAATAGCTTGGCATTATAAACACTAAGTTTTTAATTATTATTATTATTACTATTAATATCTAACTCTACCGCTATAGAGCTTATATCTAATTTAGAAGTACTTTTTAAACCTTTCTAGCACGTATAAGCGTTATGCCTAGTCCCTCTATAATTACTACAGCGTTAGATACCTAGTTAAGTAGGTGCTTAACTACTACTACTACGCGTATATTTTAATAGATTAGGCGCTGTAGTTAAGGCTGTAGCAGCCTATAACCTAGTACTATACTTAAAAGTACCTTTTTACTAGATCTTTTTTCTTTTACACCTTTTCTTTTTTATTATCTCTACTAATTACTCTTTAAGCTTATAGTTACAGGCTTAAAAAAGAGCGTTTTAGTATAGTATTAGTTTAGCTTTTTTTATAAGCTATAAAAAGCTAGCTTATATAGTTATAAGTAACTAAGTAAAAAACTTACGTATAAACTTTAACTAAAACCTAAATTTATAAGTATTACTTAGAGTTTTTAATTACTATAGGTTTACTAGAGGGGAGGGTTAAAGTAGAGTATATAACTATATTTTAAAGCAATCTAATACTACCTGCGCGTTAGTAGAGACTAGCTTTAATACTTTAAAAGCCTTTTAATAGTTATTAACTATAAATACGTTAAAAAACGCGTTTTTAAAAGCTAGAAAGAAGCCTTTTTTATTAATATAGAAAACGCGTTAGCGTGCTAAATTTTACACACGCTAGAAATACTTGCGCTTTAATAGTAAGAAACACACTATATTAAGTAGCTAGAGGATGTAGAATAAATAAAAGAGTATATAGAGTGTTAGAATCTTATTCTCTACGTAGTAGTTTTTAAACTTTTAGTTAAAGTAGCTTTTATAGCTATCTAAAATTAGTAACTAGTATACCTCTACTTTTTACGCCTTTGTATACGCGTTAAAGTGCTTTAACTACTCTAGTCTAAACACGTTATTTATCTAGCTATTTTTAAAAACTAAAAGTTTCTAGTTATAAAGGATACTAGCCTTTTTATACTACGCAGAGATGTGTACACGTTTTTTATAAATAATAAAAAGTAGAGTTATATTCTCTAAAGTATATATACTCTAGATAATAGTAACCTACTTATAATTACCTAGCTAGATAAAGTCTAGCTAATTACATCTTTTAGAGCCTGTAATAACTTTTATAGACTTAATTACGCCTATCTAGAAGCTAGTCTTGTTAAAGTTATAGACGTTATTATTCTAGATACTATACTTAGCTTTTATTTTATCTACAAGCTTAAACTACGCGCTAATAATCTCTAGATCCTTCTACTTTATTCTCTGCCTATTTTTTATTTAATTAAAAGCTATTTTAAGCTTGCTAAAGCGCGTTATAAAGCGCTTAGCCTAGTACTTACCTACTAGTGTTCTATTATATACCTCTAGTATTTTATTAGCTATATTTTCTACCTTGCACAGCTAGAGGGCAAACTTTTATAAATTAAGGTTAAGAATATATTAGATAATTATCTACTTTTTAGTAGCAGTAAGTTTCTAGTAGTTAGGTTAAGTTTAGAAGTGTAAAGTAATTCTATTAATCTATTTAAAAAGCCTGCGTTAATTAATGCTAAAAGCTGCAGCTGTAGTTTAATAGCTTTTAAATTAGCTAGCTTTATAGGCTTAGATAGTAAGCTATATTCTCCTTTTATTCTATATTAGCAGCTCGCGACGTTATTAGTCTATAGTAGGGTAATAGAATAAGTATAAAGCTTAGCAGATTTTAACTAGCTTGCTAGGTTAACTAGCTCGCTAGTAGAATACGTTAGCTAAATTTATAGTTATTATTTTCTATAAAATATAGAAAGTTATATATAGGTATTATAAAGATAATATATACTTTAATAATACTAGATAATTTAGAAGTTAAAAATCTTATAATACTATTATCTTTATCTATTATATTATTAGTTTTACTATAAATAGTTTCTAGTCTTATTAACTTAGTATTATTATCTATAAATATATTTCTTTTTTCTAAAATAATAGAATTAAAATACTTTAGTATTTCTACTTCTGTACCTCTAATAGGGCAAGTAGAAAGAATATAAACTTCTAGTGCTAGAAGCTTTATAAACTCTAATCTAGTATCTAAGTACTTTCTAATACTTTCTCTATTATATCTAGATTTATTATTACTATCTTTAGCTATAAAAAACCTATTTAAAGTACTATTATTAATTTCTATACTTTCTAAAAAGAAATTACCTTTTTTTTCTAAGTTAAAAGTATTATTATTATAGAGTTCTTTTATAAAATAGAAGTTACTTTATGTATTATTATTATTATCCTGTATATTATTAATATTTAAGTCTAGATCTTTATAGTTATACTTTAAAAGACTAGTAAATAAAATCTCTTCTAATTTATCTTCTATATAATAAAATAGTTCTTTTAACTTAGTTATTTTAACTTCTTTATTATCTATAACTATAGTATTAAAATCTATATCTTTTATTCTAGCTTTACCTAAAGTATTACTATTAATCTTTAGAGTATAAGCTCTAATTCTAGTAAGTTCTTCTATACAATTATTAGAGTTAAAAGTAAGTAATTTTTTATAGTTAGTAAAAAATATACTATCTATATTAGGTTTTTCTAAGCTTTCTTTTTCTTTTTTAGATAGATTTTCTTTAATTAATATATTATATGCTTTTAAATCTTCTATATAGTAATCTTTAATTAATTCTAGAAAAACTAGTCTTATAGTATATAATAATTGCGAGCAATCTCTAGCAATATTACTAGCATTTTTAGGTTCTTTATTAGGTGTTTTAATAGCTAAAATAGCTAAATAAGTAATTAAAGGACTATTAAATATACTATATTCTTCTAAACTAACTTATTCTATAGGCTAGATTAAAATATCTTCTATAATTAATACTAAGTATTTATTTATAATTTTAGTTCTACTTTCTTTAAGTACTTTTAAACTATTTTCTAAAGAATCTATATTAGTACTATTACTATTATTATTATTAGTAATATTACTACTACTAGAGCTTTTATTATATAAAGTATTAATACTACTAGTTAGTCTATTTTTTTTGTCTATACTATATTTTATAGCTTTAATTAAAGTTTTTAATAGTTTATTTAAATTACTTGTAATAATAGGCTGTATATTTAAATAATTAGAGTCTATTAATTTTAATTCTCTTACTCTAATAAGATATACTATAAATAAAGCTAGATTACTATAATAGTGTCTAATAGAATCTTTACTATCTAGCTTTTTAAAAGGAATTAAATTTTTTTCCTCTATAGTATTAAGCCTTTCTTTAGCTAATTACTATAATATTCTTTTACTATACTTTTCTATATTATTACTAAAGCTAGGTAAAGTCTCTTTAAATATAGTATTATATAAAATAAACTCTATTTCCTCTTTATTATTAGTTGTTTTTGCAATAGGAACTAGAACTAAAGATACTAGCTTATTTAAATCTTTATTATTATAGTATCTATAAAACTCTAATTTTCTTAATAGAGTAGGTATTTCTCTATTTTCTAGATTATTAAAAGATATACTATTATTAGTACTTTCTTTAATAAAATCTTTATAGTTTGTTATAGATATATCTATATTACTTAAAGAGTTACTATATATAATTTCTTTACTATTATTAAAATTATTAGAGGTAATAAATAGCTTATTATATTTAGGATTACTAAATAGATTTTGTATATTTATATTATCTTTAAAATAAGAACTATTATCTTTTAATCTATTTTTATTACTTATATTATGTACTATATTATTATGCTCTTTTATTTTCTTTAAACTAGTACTTAAGTAATTACAATTACTATATAAACACTTAAAACCTTTAGTTTCTTTAATTAATTCTTTAAAGTTATATTTATAATCTTCTATAGTTAAATCTATATAGTTAGTAATAGATAAATTATCTATTTTATATTTAATATTATCTAGTTCTTTTCTATTCTTTTTATGCTTAGTAATTAAATGCTTTATAATATTTTCTTTACTATTATTACTAGAATTTAAGCTAGTTTTACAACTAGTATCTTTACAAATTACTAGTCCTAAAGCTTTAAAATATACTAAATTAAAGTTTAGAGACTCTCCTTTAGTATATTCTATATTTTTAGTAGTACTTAAAGATATAATAAAAGAAAAAAAAATTATACTTATTTTATTTATATATTATTCTTATAGAGGTTAGTATATTTAATATAATTTAGAAATATAAAAGATAGTTTTAAACTTACTTTAAAGGAATAATATAATCTATAGGTATTACTATAGTAGAGAAAATAGCTTTTTTTAAAAATTTTCTAGTATAGATTAGCTTCTAATCTATAGGTATAAAGTATAAAATAGATAGATAGACTTACTATAATAAATATAAAAAGATTATAGGTTATAAAGTATAAAAAGAAGTTTAATATTAGTTACTTTAGTTAAGTAAAAGTAAAAATAAAAGTAAAAGATAGAGTTATAAGTAAAGATAGTTAGAAAGAAAAAAAGAAAGCTAGATTTATACTTAAAAATAAAAAGCTATTACTAATAGTTCTAAGTTATAAACTATACTCTAAGCGTTTAAAACTATATTAATTTATTAGTTATCTATTAAAAATAGCTTTTTAATTATTAATTATTAATTTTTAATTATTAATTATTAATTATTAATTATTAATTATTAATTATTAATTATTAATTATTAATTATTAATTATTAATTATTAATTATAAATTATAAATTATTAATTATTAGTAATCTACTAGATATATAGTATAGAGTTAGAATATTTAAAGAGTAAAGAGTTTAGAATAATTCTTTAAATATAAACTCTATTTTCTATAACTACTACTTAAATTCTAAAAACCCTAAGTTAGTATTATAAAATAAAATTATAATCTAAGCTAATTACTATAGTTAAAATGTTTTCTTTTACTTCTTCTAATATAGATAGCTATAAGCTAGCTCTAAAAAAGCCTAATATTTTTTTTAGAAATACTTTAAAAGATAACTCTATTATCTCTACTTTTATAGTAGGAAAAGAAGTATATAATATTAGAGATATTAAAAGTAATAAAGTAATAGGTTTTTTAGGGTATTTACTTTTTAAAAATAAAGTTAAAAGCCTTATAGGTTTTATTTTAAATAAAGCTTTAAAACTTAACTATAAAAGATTTATTATTCTAGCTTATAATACACAGAAAAAAGAATATTATTATCTTATTTATAATAATAGAATAGTAAAAGAAAAGTCTACTATTAAAGTAGAAGATTTTAAAAAAGACTTTAGTTATTTTAAAAGACTTATACTAGTAGATAATAGGTTAGTTTATTTAACTTTAATATACTATATATACTAACTATATTTAGAAGAATTAATACTATAGTTAGTAGTTTTTATAATAGTAGAAACTTTGCTTCTACTCTAGATAGTAATAATAATAGAGATAGTAGTACTTTAGAAAGTAATAAAGAAAAGTTAGAAAACTCTAGCTTTTTAGAGAATTTATATCTAGATAATAATCTAGAGTTAGAGCTAGAAGAATAGTTTTATAAAAGAATAAATCTAGTAATAACTAGAGATATTTTTAAATTACTAGTATAAAAAGCTAATTTTATTTTTATTAGTTTTATTATAAAAAAGATAAATTATATAATTTTTTTTAATCTAAAGCTATATATAACTTTTTTTTATTTTTTCTTTATTTATTAAACTTTTTTTTTAAACTAATTTATACTAAAACTTACAAGTTATTAAAAAAAAGATTAATTATAAAAAAGCTATATTTCTTTAAACTATGTATTTTATAAATTAGAACTACTAGAAAATAATAAAAAATAGTTTTCTAACTTTTTTTATACTATCTATTACTAATATATATATTAAAAGGGACTATATAGATTTTAAAATAGATAGTATTTATAGACAATAGTATATAAAATAGTATTACTTTTTTAAGTATATATAGTTTTAGTATAAACGTAAAGTATAATAGATTTTTATTATAAAAATCTAGGTATTTTAAATAGTTATGCTAGTAATAAAGCTATATACTAGAAAAACTATTTATAGTATAATATATATATAGTATAAAATTAATTATATTATATTATCTTTAAGTAATTATACTAATAATTAATAAATAGTATAATCTTTTTTATTTTATTATCTTATTAAAAAGTAATAATATAATTAATTACTAATAACTTATAATAGTATAAATAATAAATAATTAATAATTAATAATTAATAATAAATAATTAATAATTAATAATTAGTAATTAATAATTAATAATTAAGATTTAATAATTAATAATAAAGATTAATTAATAATTAATAATAAAGATTAATTAATAATTAATAATAAATAATTTATAATAAATAATTAATAATTAATACTTAATAATTTATTTTTTATTATTAAATAGCTTTATATATATCTATTATATATAAGTTTAACTCTAATAGAACTAGTATAGAAATAGTAAATACTTAGTAATAGACCTAGTTTTTTTTTTATAAAAAGAGTTACTTTTTTTTAATTCTTCTTTCTATCTATTATCTTTTTACTCTAATATCTACTATATTATTATATACTATCTACTAGTTTAAAGTATATTATTTTACTACTCTATTTTAGCTTTAACTAATTGTTTAGATGTCTTTACTTAATATTAATAGTTTAGAAAATAAAGATACTTCTAATCTAAGCTATAACTTAGTTAAAGGTTTTCCTAATTCCTTAGAATTTTCTAAAAATAAAATATTTAGCTCTTATAGTACTAATAATAACTATAAAGTTCTTATTACTAGTACTACTAAAAGAGATAAAATAGAACAGGTTTTAAGCTTTTTAAATACTTATATTATTTATAAAGACTTAGAAAATACTATTAGTAAGTAGTATACTTATTTTTTAAAATTTAACTAATAGCTTTAGGTATTATTATTATATAAGAGATAGATAAGCAAATCTACTATTTAAGTTATTATAATAAAAATACTAAAGAAGAAAAGAAAGGATTTTATAATAGAAAGAATTTAAATATTAAAGAGATATTAGATATAGTAACTTCTAATCTAGTACACCTAGATAATAATTCTAATAAAAAAGATTTTAGTATATAAAGTAGTTTTTTATTACTATACTTTTATATTTATAGTTATTAAAAACCTAGTATAAAGTAACTTACTTTATACTAGGTTTTTAATTAGAAAAATAAGTATTAATTATATATTATAGAATCTAATAAAAATAGGAAAATATATAATTATTAACTTAAAATATTAGTAGAACTATATAATAATATTATTATAGTATAGTTTAGATAGTTATTACTAGTTTTTAAATAAAAGGTACTCTATAAGTAGCTCTAATAGCTATAGATTTTAAATAAAAGTAGTAGCTTAAATAATATATATATAATTAGATTTCTATTATTGTTATATTATATATATTTTACGTTAATTTTTTTATTTTAAAAGTTACTAAATAAATTTAAATTTATAATATTAAAAAATTTAACTATAGGTTTATACTATATTATAGCTACTATATAGTACTTAAACTACTAGAATAGCATTTTATATAGTATAAATTATATAGATTTTATTTATACCTAGATAAAAATATATATATATTATTTTTTTTGTTATAATCTAGTAGAAAAAGCTTAGTATTTTACGTTTTTCACTAGAAATTAATTAAAGAAATTGCTATTAAAATAACAGAATCTATAGGAAAATATAACTAACTTTATATAGAATTAGTATAGAAAAATTATTAAATATCTTATAGTAGTATTTACTATAATATCTTAGTTAAACTTAAAAATAATTATTAATTATTATTAATTAATTTCTTAATTTATTAGTAATTATATAATAAATATATAATTTTTTTAAACTATATTCTATAATACTATAGGTAGATAAATATATTATAATTATATAGATATAGCTAATATAACTATTAAAGTAGCAAGGGTATATAGATTTTTATAAACTTTAACTTATTATATCTTTTTAACATGTCTATATAATTCTATACTTTTATATATTATTTTTATCTATTTTTTCTATTGTTTAGCGCTATAGTATTATTTTTTTTTATTTAAAACTTTTATTTTTTTAGTGTTCCTACCCATGTAAAATTAGTAAATAGAAAAGAAAAACGTCTATAATAACGTAAGTTTACTCTCTTTCTACTTTTTTTCTTTGTACTTTTATATGGCACCTACTACTAGGGCTACTAGGCCTAATCGGGCTAGTAAAGCAACTAGTCCTAAAGTAGTAATTTCTACTAGAAGGCCCCCTAGACGTCCTGTTGGTTTAAAGTCTTTGTAAGTTTTTTTTTTTTTTTTTTTTTAGTTATTTTTAATTATTTCTATAATAATAGCTTACTAATAATAATTATAGGCTTACTAAAAGTAATTTTTATGCAATTTTACAGTAAAATACTAGTACTACTAGTACTTTAGTATCTTATTTATCTAAGAAGGATAAAGATATTAAAGAAATTATAAGAAAATTGCAAGAAAAAAAGCAGAAGCTAGAAGCTTCTAAGCAAAGTAAGTATATTTTTTTTATATATTTTTTATTATATTTTTTAAATAATTATTATAGGTGTAGTGGATTTACAGGCTAGAATCCGCGAATTAGAACAAGAAAACTTAGAGTTAAAAAAGAGAAATTAAGACCTTTTAGTCCAAATTCAAATTGCTACTAACCTAATTAGGCCTAGTAAGTTATATTTTATTATTTTCTACTATTTAAGCTTACTTTTTCCAGTGCCTAATAAGGCTTCTGCAACAATAGACTCTACTTTAGAAGGGGTAAATTTTAGTAAGTTTTTATTTTTATTTCTTTATTTATATTATAGATTATTATATACTAACTTTAACTAGTAAATTCTACCTATCTTGTAGAGGATTTTACGCCAAGCAATATAAATATAGATAATAAAATGTCTTTAGTATTGTAGGTATATTGTAGATAGTTAATAATATTTTTATTAAGTATAATTTTTATTCTATCTATTAACTACTACTAGCTACTAAAATAATAATAACTACTTTTAATATTATTTTTTTAGCTTTATTATACTTAAAATTCTATTAATATAATATAAAAATTAGAACTTTAATTAATAGTAAGTAGTTATAGTTATAAAAACATACTATTATATAGTATTAATAAAGTAGTACTAGTAAATAATAATTCTTTAGTAGGTTTATAATATAAAGATATATTTTTAGTCTATACTAGAGTACTTAGTATTAAACTATATTATTTATACTACTTAGTATTTAGCTAAATAATTTTTATTATAGCTTTTATTTATAGTACTAATTTAGTATTATATAGAATAAACTAGTATAAAATTTTAATAAAGCTTATTTAGATATAGTAAAACTATATTCTAGAGATATAAATTATTTTTTATATATAAATAAGTAATTTTAAACTTATTAGAAGTATAGCCCTAGAGAATTGTAGTAGCTTATAACTATAACTAGGCACTATTTATATTATGAAATTACTTTTTATTTATAAATAAGTAATTTTAAGCTAATTAGAGTATAGCCCTAAGAAATTACAACTGCTAAAGAATTTCTACTTTTTTCTACTTTTTTAGAAAATTCTCTAAATTACTAGCTTATAACTATAACTAGGCACAATTTATATAATAAAATTACTTTTATATATAAATAAGTAATTTTAAGCTTATTAGAAGTATTGCCTAGAAAATTACAGCTAGCACTAGAGAAATTTCTGCTTTTCTATAAAAATTCTCTAGGCACTGGCTTATAACTATAACTAGCAACTATTTATATTACAGTACTTCTTATATATAAATAAGTAATTTTAAACTTATTAAGTATATCTAAGAGGTGAAACTTGCACTAGAGAATTTCTACTTTTTATCTACTTTTTCTAGAAGATTTCTCTAGGGTAGTAGCTTATAACTATAACTAGGCACTATTTATATTATAGAAATTACTTTTTATTTATAAATAAGTAATTTTAAGCTAATTAGAAGTATAGCCCTAGAGAATTACAGCTAGCACTAGAGAATTTCTACTTTTTTTCTACTTTTTTAGAGAAATTCTCTAAGGCACTAGCTTATAACTATAACTAGGCACAATTTATATAATAGAAATTACTTTTTATATATAAATAAGTAATTTTAAGCTTATTAGAAGTATCGCCCTAGAGAATTACAGCTAGCACTAGAGAATTTCTACTTTTTCTACAAAAATTCTCTAGGGCACTAGCTTATAACTATAACTAGCAACTATTTATATTACAGAAATTACTTTTTATATATAAATAAGTAATTTTAAGCTTATTAGAAGTATAGCCCTAGAGAATTAGAGCTAGCACTAGAGAGTTTCTATTTTTTCTATAAAAATTCTCTAGGGCACTAGCTTATAACTATTACTAGCGACTAATTATATAATAGAAATTACTTTTTATATATAAATAAGTAATTTTAAGCTTATTAGAAGTATAGCCCTAGAGAATTACAGCTTGCACTAGAGAATTTCTACTTTTAAAAAAATTCTCTAGGGCACTAGCTTATAACTATAACTAGCGACTAATTATATAATAGAAATTACTTTTTATATATAAATAGGTAATTTTAAGTTTATTAGAAGTATTGCCCTAGAGAATTACAGCTAGCACTAGAGAATTTCTACTTTTTTTCTACTTTTTTAGAGAAATTCTCTAAGGCACTAGCTTATAACTATAACTAGGCACTATTTATATAATAGAAATTATTTTTTATATATAAATAAGTAATTTTAAGCTTATTAGAAGTATAGCTTTTAAGAATTAGAGCTAGCACTAGAGAATTTCTACTTTTTCTTTAAAAGTTCTCTAGGGCACTAGCTTATAACTATAACTAGCGACTAATTATATAATAGAAATTACTTTTTATATATAAATAAGTAATTATAAGCTTATTAGAAGTATATCCTTTAAGAATTAGAGCTAGCACTAGAGAATTTCTACTTTTTTTCTACTTTTTCTATAAAAATTCTCTAGGGCACTAGCTTATAACTATAACTAGCGACTAATTATATAATAGAAATTACTTTTTATATATAAATAAGTAATTTTAAGCTTATTAGAAGTATAGCCCTAGAGAATTAGAGCTAGCACTAGAGAATTTCTACTTTTTTTTTTTTTTAGGGCTAGCTAGATTAGGCCTAGGGCTAGCTACTAGACTACTAAAACTAAAAATATATTAAAAATAGCCTAAATAAGTAATTTTAAGTTTTAAATCCCTAGAATTCTCTAGGGCTTAAAAAATTCTCTAGGGGAGCTAGTTCTCTTGTTAGGGCACTAGCTTATAACTATAACTAGCGACTAATTATATAATAGAAATTACTTTTTATATATAAATAAGTAATTGTAAGCTTATTAGAAGTATATCCCTTAAGAATTAGAGCTAGCACTAGAGAATTTCTACTTTTTTTCTACTTTTTTATAAAAATTCTCTAGGGCACTAGCTTATAACTATAACTAGCGACTAATTATATAATAGAAATTACTTTTTATATATAAATAAGTAATTTTAAGCTTATTAGAAGTATAGCCCTAGAGAATTAGAGCTAGCACTAGAGAATTTCTACTTTTTTTTTTTTTTAGGGCTAGCTAGATTAGGCCTAGGGCTAGCTACTAGACTACTAAAACTAAAAATATATTAAAAATAGCCTAAATAAGTAATTTTAAGTTTTAAATCCCTAGAATTCTCTAGGGCTTAAAAAATTCTCTAGGGGAGCTGGTTCTCTTGTTAGGTATTAAAATACTCTAGCTACTAATATCTAAGCTTATTAGTTATCTAGCTATTTTTAAAAACTATAATAATCTAATTTCTAGGTAGGCTATTTTTTTTATACTAGGCTAAAAAGTAGTAGCAGCCTTTAAAAATAATAAAGGGTAGAATAGCTTATTTTATTATATTAATTCTTTAAATAACTATTATCTATTTCTAGTTACCCTGCTAGACTGCCTTTAGTTATTTTTAATACTCTAAAGCTATAATAACTATTTTTATTAATATCTAGCCTATTATAAAGCTTATTTTATTAAAGTTATATATATTTTTATTTTAGATACTATATTTCTTTTTTATATTAGCTACTAGTTTAAACTAGGCTTTAATAACTTTTAAATTTTTATATAGAGCTCTTTTATAGTTATACTTATAATTAAATTTTACTTTAAATTTAAAGTAGCGCTTAATAAACGTACTAGGCTAGTTTACGCTAATATAGTCTAGATTATACTTATTATATAATAAATTAGCTATATTTACTATAGCTATAAGTTTTAAAAAAAATTTTTATATATATAGCTTAAATATATACTAAATAATTACCTTTTTTTTATTTTTATTTAGTTTTTTTAAATTAGGCGTATAATTTTTATATAAAGGTTAACTAGTATATTTTTAATATAAAGTAGTATAAAAAATATTATAAATAGCTATAGCGCGTTATAAAAAAAGATTTATATTTTATTTTAAAGCCTATAGTATAAGCTATATTTAAGCTTTATTAGAGAGTTCTATTTAGTATTATTAGTAGAATATTACGTAGGTGTGTGTAGTTTTAGTAGAGTTTTAGTAAAGGTAGACTACTTATCTGTATAGACTACTTATCTATAAGGTATATTATTTATAATACTAATAAAAACTATTAAATTTACTAGATTGTTAGGTTAACTAGTAGAATATATTAATATTATAGATTTTTACTCTACTATTACATTTTTTCCTAATAATAAAGTAGATCTATATTAAAAATAGTATAGAAATATATTTCTAGTACTAAAATTCCTAAAATTCTCTAGAGCTAGAAAAATTCTCTAGAGCTAGAAAAATTCTCTAGAGGAGCTAGTTCTTTTATTAGGTAATATTTAGTAATAAGCTAGGTATAAAAATTTCTATTTAATACCTATATAAAAAGGTAGCATGAAATTAGGTAGTAGCTAAAAACTAGCGTAAAGTTAGAGAGAGATTGTAGTAAAAACTAAGTTCGCTTTATAAAAGGTTTTAACTAAGCACTATCCCGTGTTCCATCTTATAATCTAATGTGCAGAGAGGCCTTAGGCGCCTACGAAACATCGATGGCGAGACTACGCTAGATTTTATTGTCTAGCCCGACTGTAAACCACACTTCTTTACATTTGATTTCAAAGATTGATCTGCAGTCCTAGCGTTGCGGCCACTGTAGCCTTGCCGTAGAACGGCTCCGTCCCACCATTTCCGACGTTCACGAATGTGGTATCCGTGAACACACCGACCTTTACGAGGGCTGCCAACCACTCCTTGATGTCGCCTGTGAAAACACCTCTAAATTGCTTGTCTGGCAGCAAGCTGGAGACGGTGATGCCAGTGTCCTCATTCTTGCCCTGGTACAGCTTCCAGCTGGTTCCGTAGAGGTTTGGAATCGTCGCTTTGGGTCCCTCGACCCAGCCAATGGGAAGCTGGCCACCAGTGTACTCGAGCCAAAGCATCAGCTCCTGAGCATTGCTGGAGGTAGAGTCGCCTTTGGTGTCCGAGGTCATGAAGTCGAAGCAGACATTCCCCTTGTAGGCTGTAGTATTGGTGAGTGTCCAGCTGTACGAGGCAGGGATAGACTTGATCGCCGAGAGCCTAGTCTCAAGACCCTGGGTAAGGCCAACGAACGTGTAGCCTTTCGGGACGTTGTCCCTACACTGAAGTCAGTTTACAGATCTCCATAGCAAGAGCTCCCAGGAACTACTCACGTAGCCTTTACGTAGTCAATGTCGGTGACAGCGCTCCAATTGATCTTCTTGGTGCCGTCTGTACCAGTGGTTACCGACTCGTAGCCAGTGCACATGCTACCCTTGGTCTGGGCCTGATTGTAGAACATGTTATACACGATCCATGGCGTGTCGGTCAATACAACATTCTGAGCTGCGCCGCACATTTTGATAGGCTGCTGCTTGACAGAGTCGGAGAGCGTGACGCCTTGCGGTGAGGGTGCCGCAAGTATGGGGGCGACTAGCGCCAGATAGAAAAGAACGTTGGTCAACATGTTAAACGAATGTGAAGAACTTTCAAAGAGTAACAATGCAAGGTGACGAAATTGCCAACTACCGCCGGTGGCTGTGATGCGAATACTGGAATGTTGGACTGAGGATATATAGTCCTCAAGAATGGGAGGCGATCGCTAATTACAGTAATTCCACGGCACGGGAGACAGGGATCACGAAACGCGCTACAATTTCGAACGAAACGTCGCTCGCGTGATCTAGAACGATCCTTCCCGCCCGCGTCGGCTAGGAAATCCTGATCTTTTTACCATTTCTTATCGTCTACTACACTGTGTAAGTCCAATGGGGAAGAGTAGCCCATGCTATAATACATCATTGACCTCCTTAGAATTAGCCGATGCCTTCGGAGAAGATACGTGAGGAGAGGTGCAAACACCCCAGTACTCTGGATTGTACCGGCGGCACCGAAATGACTATGCGCATGCTTAGCAATATCGGACCGCGCGTTGAGGGCAACGATCAGATTATTGTTACTGTGGCTCAAGGATTTCCTGAATACAATTTGAGAGGACTATAATTGCCAACACTTACGGATCCTCTCTATCTTCGACCAGTAATCGCATCCAAGCTCAATGATTCTTTCGCTTCTGTAGGAATGTTGGTGTTGTACTTGCTCCACGCAGCATGTCTGCGTTGGTGAGCGCGATATTTGCGTCGCCACCCGGACTCGCTTGACCTCCATCGCCGATTCAGACAATACCATAAGCAGAGCTCTCGAGCATGCAAAGCGTCTCAACTTGCATCGTCCTGCTGCGTACATTTTTCTCGTAACATACTGCACGAGCTGGTCAGTGATCAAGTGTTGCAAACCGCCGCATCCTATCCCAATATCGAGATGTTGCCAGAGAACTTCGTTTGTTTGTCAAGTCACATTTTCATGGGCTCTTGCGAGATCTCACGGCGATGAGACGAAACGACGCACACGGCCAACACATTCTAGATCTTCTCTAGTCCCATTATCATTGGATGCAATAGCTGCACTATGGCAATTTAACGTATCTCGTAGGAAATCATCACTTTGGATCACTCCCAATCTGCATGATCCCACATGGCGTGCTGCCACATCTTGCACAATCCCGCCATCTTCCTCAGTACATCTGGCCTGTATAGGCAAGCGCTTATATATCAGTTTTCGCGATACTTAGATAAACGCCGTCGGTGCGCGTAGACGGCTTAGTTGTCCTTTCTTTCAAAGACAGTTCGCCAAAACGGCGGTAGTCTGGAGACCTACGGGCAGCTGCTAGTACATAATAGTCAAGCCAACAAAGAAAGCGCTTACTATATTACAACGTAGACACGCAGTCAAACCGAGTTTGGGATAGCATGTTCAACCTTAGCACTTAACCCTTCTAACCAGTATGTTTGAAAACGCCGTCTAATCAACGTCACCAACATACCAGCTATTATATTATCGTTGCAAAGTCTGTAGTGTTGAAGGAAATAGAATTGCTGTTCGAATTGAGAGATTTATGTCTTCTCACCACCAAAGTCTAACGTGATACAAGACGCGAAGAGCGGATCATCAATCATACCAATGACCCACATGTCAATGCCTAGTGCGAATCTGTGCGACTCGTTCTTATTTGCAACATCACCGTCTCTCCCGCACCTTGCATTTCATGTCCGGCCACACGAACCATGCGGTCGAGTTTGTCCACGGCTTCTCGGTATTTGTGTCGGGAATTAAATCAAAGTCGTAATCGCGCACGACCTGCGGAACAAGCTTGTACATCTCCAACAGGCTGAGGTTCTTGCCGAGGCAAACTCGCGGACCAGCTCCAAAAGCTATCATGTTCCGATCAAGTGTAGCCCGTTGCGCGGGGGTCCCCTCAAGCCACCGTTCAGGGCGGAAGTCGGCGGCATCAGCACCAAAGATAGACTTGTTGTTGTGCATAACCCAAGGGTTCACCCCAACTTCAGTTCCCGGCGGAAAGTAGTGTCCTGCAAGCTGGGCGCCTGTCAATCCGATGACCCGCATCATTGGCATCCCAACAGCGGGGTGCAGACGAAGAGCCTCGTTGATAACGGCATGGAGATATGGCAACCTCTGTGCTTCTTGAAATTCTGGCGGATTGGAAAGCGCGCCCTGCTTGATCGCTGTGTCTAACTCAAGGCGGAGCGCTCTTAGAGCTTGAGGATTTACAGCAAGGTAACCGAATACAGCCGCAAGCGAAATCGCAATGGTGTCGCTTCCAGCAGCAATGTTCTGGAAACAGGCTACTAACGTGTCTGTCCTCGTCACCTTGCCTTCCTGTTCCAAAGGCAGCAATCGATCGAGAAAGTCGGCTCGGCCTTCTGGGGATTTGGACTGGCCTGATATGCGGGCATTCAGGTGCTTTACGACGAATTTTTCGATCTTGCGGAGGCTGGGCTCGACCTTTAGCCATTCGCTCGCCTTTGCAATCCACAGATGTAGAGAAGGTAACAATCCCACATAAGTGCCGTAGCGAAGGCTCTCCTGTATGGCGTCGATAATTCCATCCTTGTCCCCATCATCTTCCATCAAGCCGAATCTTGACCCCACAGTTACCTCTCCAATGACATCAAAGGTGAAATATTGCATCAGGGCTCTGATGTCGCAAGTCTTATCCTCAGATGCATAGGCCTTGAGTCGCTTGAGTAAGATACCGTTGCAGGCATCTATTGCTGATTCGCATGCCAGAAGACTCGATTGCGAGTACAAATGAGCTATTGCTCGCCGCATCGTAGCGTGGACAGACAGCTTCCTCACTGAAAAGAGGTTGGGGAGGCCGGGAGCACCGAATGGATCATAAAAGTGAGTCTTGTCCAGGCTGTTCTTGTGGCCTAGAATTTCTTTGGCCGCATCTGCATCAGCTATGCTGTAACGATTCGGGGCAAGCCTGATTACTGGGCCTGATGGTTTGATCAGTCTGTTTCTCGATCGCATGGGATACAATGGGATGCACTCACCATATTGCTCATGCAACGCGACATTGTGTTGGCTGTAATCGGTTTTGTAGATCGAATACATTTCTGCGAATCTTGTGAGACGCGCAAGGTAAGGTCCTGGAACGCGGCGAAGTGGTGATCGTAGAGCCTGGATGACATGTGTGATAGCAAAGACTACCAGACACAGACCAAAGAGGTAGAGGAAGTTATGCGTTACAGAACTCTTGCTAACGGGAGATGCGTCTTGTGCTTGTGAAACCATCTTGCCTTATCGATGTATAGCAATTGTACGTGGACTTGGTGTTGATGGGTACAGTATCTGGCAGAGGGTTAGTATAAATAGTGCAAAAAATTGGCGGCTGGTACCTCAAGGCGTCTGCACGCAAGTCGTGTCCTCAAGCGCCTTGTTGAAATCAAGTCGATAGTCGCTAGTGAATCAGGAAGGCGGCCCACGTCTCCTTCCGCACTCCCTTTAGACGCTAGCATCACGCCCCAGCGTGCCACGACATAACACAGTCAGCGCTAGATGGGCATATCAGCTTCTGACATTTGATGCAGTTGAATGGCTAAAGAAGACGGTAGTCACCATCGTGAGTCCAACACTTCTGATTCGCACCAGGCCGTACCCCTCGATGGTTGTGCGTCTGAATTTTTCATATTGGGAGCCAATAGACAGTCTTGAAACCGGAATTCTAGCTCTTAATGCTTAAGTACACCTTTCGCCTTAAGTCAGACGAGTAGGAGTCCCGTTTTTCATATGATTGCAGCGTGGTTGGTGTGCCAGCGGTCTAGGCGACTGTTCGTGCTAAGAGTTGTTGGTGCTTATCTGGCGTTCATACAATGGGCTCAGCCGTAGGACATTTGTAGGGGCAGGAATATGTAGGCGCCGTCAGCAACATGACATCGGCACATTATGAGCCGAAAGAGCTGTACGGGACCTTGTCTAGCTGGCCGTGTGCTGATACGAGAAGCACGCGAAGGCGGGGCGTTTGTGCAACGTTCGAGGACCAACAAGCCGACCCACCTCGCGCGCGGGTCTTGTCCGAGACGACCATTTGTCGCTGTATCTCTGTGAGCAAACGCGCAATATGGAGCCGGGGGTTTCTCAATTGCCGCTTTGGCCTCCAACATTGGCCACAGTTGGGGTCTGCGCTTACGAGCCCAATCTGCCCACGCATGTTCCGTGTATGCCCAGTTCTGAGCTCCTCAGACTACCTACGGAAGCCAGCGTCAACAAAGACCCTTCGGGTCGCAATTGTGAGGCCAGTGCTGGCGATGTGTAATGACGGCAACTATCGCTGGTTAGACGTTCAGTCGTGCGTCAGATCCTGTGCTCGGTTTCCAGGCAGAAGGTTCTTTCACTTTGCGACATGAAGATGCGCCTATCATTGTATGCGCACAGTGCCCCTCTACAATCACTCACAACACCCCAGATCATATGTACTGGTCTCTCTCAAGCACCGCTCATGGAACGAGTTGGATTCAGCAGGCAGGAAGAAATCCTGAATCATGCTACCTCTTCTCACATTTCTCCTTCTGCGGAGACATCTGACTGCCAATGTCATTGGAATGCGACTCACGCGCGACGCGTGCAGACTACTTGTCAAAATCTGCAGATCATTAGCGCGTCTACTGAAGAAGCAGATCTCTGAGATCCAAGGTTTACTAACATCGCAGAGCTTCAATACAGTGTTTGCCTTACTCACAGGTATACAAGAGCGTCACGCTCGGGTCAAAGTCGTGCTTGCAGACCTGATCCATCGCTTGCGCGGCTTACACACGCCATGGCTACATGAGTTCACCGACGCGCAGGTGGCGCTGGGAGGAAAAGTCAGAATGTGCAACTATGCATCTAAGCCTCTCGCAATGGGCTGGAAGGCTGCTGCCATCAAATACTGGCCATGGATCGCCGAAGACTACGAGAAGCTGTTGACATTACTTGAACGAATGGAAAATGAGCTTCAGCCTGCGATGCAGGACGATATACTCTGAAACAGCGAGACACGGAGGGGATCGCGACGCGCGAGTGTTCAAGGACCTACAACTTTGCCTGCGCTGGACCAGGCAAAGCATAGTAAGCCCACAACATTCTCAAAGAAAGTAGTGGTACGCGACATTCCTCGAATTCACACGAAGCTGGTGAGCAACGCTGATGCGGCTCCGAACCTTGCTGTGCCCGAAGACCACATTGCCACTCTCACGGACGATCGAAAGCGTACGATGGGCAAGTATAGCGGTAAGATGGCGCAGTCGAAGCACGCCAATGCGGACCAACAGAGAGGCGATAAAATGGATGCTGCAGGTGCCTGAACCGGAAGGTTGAGAACGGCGCTCCTGCTTTGAGACGCCACGAGCTGAGCTCTCCGTACCTTTGAAGGTTCAAATACATCTCCGCAAGCGTATTAGTCTCCATGTGCTTAATGGTATTCGCGAATGGCTCTGTTTCCATGGGCCAGATCACAGGGTGCAGAGAAATGGTATTGAAGAGGGTTGGTTGCTATTTAGATTTGGAATACGAAAGGAAGGGATCTTGTGGCTTACGCGTTTCGTTCTTGCTATCAAATTTTCGCCCTGTCTCCGTTGTCTGTGTTGACCAGTACATATCGGTACCGGGCGTCGCCATTTTCCATGTCCACAATGCTCCTATTTGCGTCCTTCATGTCCCTTTTTTGAACCCAAGGCTTGACACCCCTCTCAGCCGCAAAGTTCAGCATCTCTTCAATTTCCTTTGGACTTCCAATTGAACTGCCTCCAATCGTGCAGCCCTTGCCGATAAGCCCAAATGCAGCGATCGGCGGTAGTTTGTCTTCTGGCGCACCCACTTGTATGAAACGTCCGCCAGTGCGAAGGAGACGAAGGTAAGATTCGAGAGGCATGTCCGGAGAACTGACGGTGCTGATGATCAGATCGAGACTTCGGCTGTGTTTGCGAGCCCACTTATCGTCCTCGGCAGTGGCAATATAGTCCGTGGCGCCCATAGCCTTTGCGTCGTCGACCTTGTTGCGCCGCCTGCTAATAGCGACAACCTTCTCGCAACCAAGTGCTTTTGCGAACAGCACGCCGAAATGACCTAATCCGCCTAAACCGACGATTCCAACTCTTTTCCCGGGTCCTGCGCCGTTCTTCTTGAGCGGTGAGTATACGGTAATACCACCACACATCATGGGAGCCGCATCCTCGGATTTCAAGCCAGCGGGAATCTTGACGGCAAAATGGCTGGGCACACGGGTGTGGTCTGCATACCCACCCATACTCCAACTGCCGTCTGCGTACTTTCCGCCATAAGTATTCACTGCCTTTGTACAGTAGGGCTCCAATCCAGCAGCACATTCTTCGCAGTCGTCTTTCAAGCACGAGAAAGCTTGGGCGCCTACCCCGACTCGGTCGCCCAGCTTCAGCCCTTTCACTTTCTCTCCAGCACGAACGACATGTCCAATGATCTCATGGCCAACGCAGATGGGATAGTGCGTCGCGCCCCA
Source organism: Plenodomus lindquistii (assembly GCA_025504975.1). NCBI lineage: Eukaryota > Fungi > Ascomycota > Dothideomycetes > Pleosporales > Leptosphaeriaceae > Plenodomus > Plenodomus lindquistii. The sequence continues at coordinate 3,638,567 of JANUWI010000003.1, read as the reverse complement.
TCCGGATCGTAATGTGTGGATGTCGCTACCACATATCCCGCAGTGGGATATCTTTATGTCAACATCGATATCGTTAAATGGCTTGGGCGTGAAGGAAGACCAGATCATGTTGCCTTCAGCAGATTTCTTATCGCGGCCGATCCAACCGTGGAACTCAGATGATGAAGTCATAGTTTCGACTGGCGAATAACGTCTATACCGAGTGACAAGGACGTGAATTGCTCGGAAGTAACTCCTGCTTAGTTCGTAAGGTACCAAATACCACTCGTTGTGGCTACAAAGAACGTGAAGTCGTCCCATCCGCCAACCGCGGAAGTCGGGCATCGTCATTGTGTTTCAGCCGAGGCACACACTGCGGAGGGGAAGGCGCTAGTCCGGCCAAACCATCGGGAGCGCATCACACCTCCCCGCTGCTAGTGACCCCGACATTGCTTCAAATTGAAAGATGAACATAGCTGACCCGTAGCAGCCGACTAGCGTTTAACATGGCGCAGCTGGAGAAATCAATATCAACACTGATCAACGAAACTTATACCTCAACGCTGACAGGAAGAGACGGACACCTTTCTTGAAGAATGCTCCGACCTCATTATCCAGCAAGTGTTGCTCGCGATTAAGGAGCTACACAGTGTGCCGATCGAGCTGTACTATGATGTATTCATGTACCTCAACTGCTGGTCTAGATCGCTCGTTATATATTTCTGGAAGACGCATGGGTACCGAAGATTAACCACAGGACCCACTCACGGTCAGAGAGCAGGGACAAGGAGTATGCATCACAGCAGCTCGACGCTGGGATTACTGTGCTAGTGAGCGACTGGTACGTATGTTGGCTAATAGTAGTCACAGGCTGGACAAAGATGTACTTGGGGACTCGTCCATCAATGGCATTGCCATGGTCAGCGAGCAACCACCCAACAGCGGCACAAATATTTCGCGACTCTTAGGCGAATTGTGTCCACCAACTGCACAGAGAGCAGAATGACTGACAGCAGACCCCAGCCTCGTCGTACACATCACACGCGTCTCTTTTTCCCAAAAACTCAGGCTTTACCACGATCATTAGTATCATGTGGCACGCATAAAGCCTTCTTTTCCGATCAAAACATCTCAAATCAAGCTATATGTGGAATGCGCAATGACTTGAGCAGGATACCTAGATTGTGGAGGGTCTCGCGTAGCGTCACCGCAAGGCGACGATGTGGAGTCTTTACCATTTAGATTTTGTTCAGCTCAGCCGCAACTGCAAGACAGACTTTCATCACGCCTACAATACCTGGTTGTTTGTGTGCACGGTCTTTGCTCCAAGCAATCCTTCGACTGGCTATGGCGTGATAATCCACGCTTATTCGCTCGGGAACGGCAACGGCTCAAGCTTAGCAAGCATGGCAATCACTACTGATTAGTGGAGAACTTCCGGTGACTTAGACCGAGTGTGTCCTCATCTACACCTATACATCTGGTTTCCGTCGCGGTTAACTTTGCGCTATTCTCCTTTGACAGAGGTCGCTGCATTGTGCCATCCAGTAGGGATCGTGGTTCACCAAACGTGCGAACCACTCAATCTGAGGATACAATATTAACAAGGGACTCCATGGCCCTTTTAGAGTACTGGCATTGAATAAGCCTCAAGCTTTCCTTGCTAGTACATATCTCGGGAGCGGGTCGAAGGGTTTCAAGCTGAGTGGCCTGAGTCACAAGGTTCAGACGCATCGAAACACATACTGAGTAGAGTTTGACAGATACCCTGCTTCGCAATAAGATCCTGATATCCATTCCACTCTGACAAGCATCCAATCTGAGGTCATATACCCTACAGGCTGCGGTCCCTCATATAACAATTACCCTTGATAGGGAATTTAATCATTTTATTGGACATGTCAGTATACTAAGGAGCATTAGCGCTGACTAGCGCTTCTAGACCTTCCCAGTGCTTCCTCTGCATAACGCTTTCTCAAACTCAAACCTCGCGAATCTACAGTAGACGCGTGTACCCGTACACGATCCCTGTCCCGGAGTAACCGTTCCATGGGGGATCTTACCTTATTCTTGCTAATCACTGTGCTACTCATATCGCTATACTGCTGCATCGAATCTTTGAAAGCAGTAAAGCCATACAATCCCGAGACACTGTCTGATTACGGTCGCTCATAGTGTAGTAGTTGCCCGAGACAAGATGCGAGCAGCATGTCTCCATGGAAATAATTTTGCAAGATTGTGGGATTGGAATTCCAGGATCTTGCAGCCAAGGTACCTGGGATGTTCTATCCATTAACTCCCCAGTCTGTGCTCGAGTCATGCAGTTGAACCAGCTCGAGCCGGGGCACCTACCCCATGCACCACAAGTGACGAGGCTATGGAATGAGCACCCATGCCGCGCATCATACATTCCCAACCCCGTTACTCTTAAATCTGGGCGCCATTGATCTACTCCGCATCTCTGCCCTTCATACTCGGTTTATCATTGATCAACAAACGCTTCGGGCACTTGCACATGGCTCTTACCGGACTGATCGTCGAGATCTATGTGGAATATGCTATCTGTGTGTTCGTCTTGTTAACAAGAATCCTCATCCGGTTTCGCGCAAGGCATAGACTTGGAGAAGGATGGGATGGCGACGACTATTGTGCCATCGGCGCTATCGTCTTCTTCAGTGGCACCATCGTCGTCATTGAAGGCGTTCGTTCAAGAGGCAGTGTTTTTGGAATGAGTGACGAGACTGCGTTGGCGCTATCACCAACGCAGAAGGACGATATTGTAGGTCTTTGTTTTCTCCTTCAACGATGCCTACTGACAATGTATCTCGATAGGTCCTCGGCAGTAAATATATGGTCGCTGCTTTCCCTCTTCACACAACGGTCCTGTGGTGTTGTAAGTCTGCGACATCGGGTTTCGCAATTCGACTTGCTAATGTGGTACGTCAAAGTGAAAGGATGCATGGTCTTTTTCTACCACCGTCTAACGTATGCGCCCTCCTAATGATGCCGACGATACGAACGAGGCTGACGACATAAATCAGGATAAACCTTAAGGAACGCAAAGTTGTCAAATTAACTGGCGCCTTCTGCATTATTACCTGGATTGTGGCTTTGATCGTGTACTTCACCAACTGTCTCCCTTTCGAAAAGCAGTGGCAAGTCTATCCTTCTCCGGGTGAGAATTGCAGACGCAATACAGCCGGCTATCTCGTTGCCACCGTTGCCAATTTTTTGTAAGTTATCTATGGACCATAGCCAAAGCTTTGTTGACGACCTCAAAGGACAGATGTGATGATCATGTACATCCCGATACCGATCCTCTGGAGGGTGAAGCTGCCTTTGCGACAGAAACTTGCCCTTGCTTGCTTCTTGTGCTCAGGTTGCTTCATTATGTTTGTATCTATCTTGAGATGCGTATTGAGCTTCAGAGCCTCTCATCATATGAGAACGACGATTCCCTGGTCCGTTCGCGAGATGGTGAGTTTTGCTAGGTTGCGCAAACATCTCGTAAAACGTAAAAGAATCTGACTTACATTCTTCAGCTAGTCGGTGTGCTCGTTGTCAATCTTCCTGTGATGAAGCCCCTGATCGACGCCTTGAGACTCCGGATCTTCCCCTCAGAGCCTGGTCACAGTGCGAATGGGATTACTTCAGCAAGTCAACGTCTAGCCTCTATGGATACTTCCAACAAGCCACGCCCTATCGAGCTCATCACCACCTCTAGCGAGGAACAAATAATAGACAGAAGCTCTCGTTATCCTGAGGCTTACTCACTAGACGATTCAGCCCCTTTGCCCAAGACGTTTGAAGCTCGCCCTCTTGCGTCGCAAAGTAGTAGAGCCAAAGATGTCTAGTTTCTCGTTATAGTTCTTCCAATTACAATGTTACGCCGCATTGTAAGCATTTAGCATCTAGCGTTTGCTGATGCTAGGAGCAGTGATGCTGCATTCGTCATTCAATCTTATATAGTAAGTAAATACTTTTTATAACTATGTTACTATACTTATAGATAGCCAGATGCAGGATAGATTCAAGTACCAAGTGAGGTAAAAGTACCAAGTGAGGTAACTTCTCTTAGACTATAGAGAAATAATGACCGAACATCTCTATCGCAAGATCACGATCGTCAATTCGATGCTTTGCCTCCTTCTACTTCTGAATCAAAGCCTCTAGCAACAAACCTGTCTTTATGGCATTTCGTGTGGCTCCTTGACTTATGCGGAAAGGCGGAAGAGTATCCTGATGCTGCTTTTCGGTACTCAATACTGGGCGGCACTTTCCAAGTGTCTTGAGCTGTTCAATTGCCCAACCCTGTTGCGACCCATCTTCACGCTCTGTCCCCAGGAGAAACGCAGGCCACATAAGCGCAGGATGTATAGTCTTTTGCTGACTGCTATTGCTCGATTCGCCAAAGGAATTTTGCATATGCTTCCACGTCTCTTCAAGTGCGCTTGACACGATACGTGTATGCGGCAGATGCCACCAGCACACACGATGGAGGTAGACGAAGAAAATCCAGAAGCTAGCGAGGTATACGTTCGAGATTTCCTGAAATCTTGTTGCCACATCTGGAGCAACTGAATTTGAAAGCTCCTCGGATGTCAGAGAAATTGCAGCCGGTCGCTGCGCCCACAGGTCCCAGAGCTTATTCTGAAGTCTCTTTCCCGTCAAAGCCACATCTATCTCGGTGTCTGGAGTGAAGCGCTTGCGGTGGTGCTTATCGAGAGCACTGACCTGTCGACAATATGCTTGGGTCTTCAGGTACCATTCTGCTCCTGGCTGGAGGATGGCTCGAAGAACAATTTTTTTCACATCGTATGTGCTTAGCGAAGGTGCTATGATACCACTATCGCCAAGTTCTGACGCTCCCGACGTCGCACTTGTAGATAGCTTTCGGAATTCCTGGTCATCGTCGAATGGTTGTTGCTCGCCTCTAAATTCTTCATAATCGCAACTAATGATCTGGATCGGATAGCGAGAAACAGCTTTCAAGGCCTTTGGAGAGAGGAGGGCTGGACCACTGAGGTGGGAGGCTTTGCTGTCGAGAGAATTGAAACAGGAGAGAAGTTGTAATGAGTACCAGTTCCAGTCGTGTGAGCTGGTAATGATGGTATCTGCAAGCTCGGAAGGGAAAAGAGACTCACTGTCCTGTTCCATACGATCACGCAGCACCTGGATCCACGCTAGCAAGAAGATGGCGGCGATCCAACGATCCATTATGTCGTCCTCTTGCAAGGACCCTGAAAATAGGTTGTCGGAAATCGTTTGGGTTACGAACTTGAATGAAGCCGTAATATTTTCTTGAAGCTCAAGCGCTGGCCCGGTTGAAACATTCAAATCACCCCACTCGAGAAGCTTGTCCAGGGATATCAGAGCAGCCATGACTGCTTGGTTGTGCGAGCCCAAGTTCAAGAGATACTTTTGGAGATTTCGCCATCTTCTGGTGCCTCCTGTCAACATCGCAGCAGGTGGTTGCATGATTCGTCCAAAGACTTTCAGGGAAGCTTCAAGCTGCAATCGTGTAGCCGGCTCATGCCTTTGGCTACCGTCTTCCTGAGACCTTGTGCTATCTTCTTCAGAAGTAAAAGTCTGCGACATTGTATCTCTCGGGAATGATATTTCCGGTCCCGAATACTCAGACAACGACTGTGATTTGGCGCTCGTGTTGACGTCGAGACAGCCATTTGACGCATAAGAATCTGGCATCAAACTCTTCGGACTGCCAAAAGCTTGGAATTCCCTTGCCCAACTACTACCGAGCTCAGGAACAATGTTCTCAATGTCATGTTTTATGTTATCGCACCACGAGAAAGATTCAAACTGGACCGTAAAGTCGGGCGTATCGTGTACATGTTCTGAGAAGTCTCCATGGCTAGTGGGATAGAACGTCGGTGCTTCTGCGTTAGATGAGCTGTTCCCGGAAGCCTCTGAATTGCTCGGGGACGGCAGTAGCTTGCGCTGAGTTGTCGTTGCTGTTACGCTTTCTCTTGCGTGCGGAACATAATGACGAGGAAGCTGTCATCGGGAGCAATGTCCACAGATTGGGAGTGCTTCGTTGCATCTGACATGACGTCTTTTACATGTAGCGCATCCAAATCGAGACCGGGAGCCCGCCCTGCCTCGAAGTGGCCGCTGACTTGCAGGAACTCGGTGGGAGTCATTACGTCGTTTCTGTTGGTGGGATAGTTTCATCAAAGTGGAGAGCGGTCTATGAAAATAATCGTCAAAGCATGCACATTCTTGTGAATGATCGAGAACTCTCATGGGCTTATGTTGACCTTGTGTGATCTCAGGATTCGGGATGAATTAGGTAGATCTCATATGTAGTGAGCACTAATCCACTGCAAATAGAATTCTCAAACAAGTAGATAGGGAATCATGCGATACGTCAATGTTCCGATTCCTTGGATTAACGTGCCTGGGGCTGGGTTTTGCCGGGTAGCAAGGTTTAAGCTCTCGAAATCGGCCGACTTCACGATGTAGACTGCTGATGTGTTATCTACGGCCTATTGTCACTTGGGTAATGGGCTATATGACGCCGAGATACAGCCGGTCCATTAGCATTGGAAGGAAGAAGAATGACTGGAACGCTACATTCCATTGGCTCTATTCTACGCAAGATGATACGGAAATTAGCAAAGCATGCAATCGACGTGACAAAACGCTCCAAAAGCCTAGTTAATTTCAGGAGTACAAGAACCGCAGATGCCGTTGGTCTCTTCGGCTGGCAAACCTCCTCAACATGCCAAGTGAGGGGAGTCTTGCCGTCATGTTGGGCCAGTAGATGAACGTTCCAATTTCTTTGATTCTAACTCACTGGATTTCCGAACGCGTGGATAGCTGCATTGCCAGATTTTGGAGCTAGTGTTGTTTTGATTGAAGACATGAGATTAGATTGGAGAACGACGTACTGTGTACATATAGCTTATCATGACACAACTCATAGGTGTACTGATATGCCAAAGATGTAGAGGTTTTGCTAACCAAGTCTGGTTGATAGTTTTTCGTTTCGGGGGTGCTCGCGTGGACTTGACGTTTTGGTCCAAGATCTACAAGAAGCGACCTCGGAGCGACCATCGCGATTGTACACATGACGAATGACCGAGGCGATATTCAACATCCTTGCCGCCCACGCGCAAGTGGAATTACGCTTAGGTCTGATAGGTTTATCATTTGTGCTGTGGGCAACATGACTGGATGAGTGCGTCTTGATTATTTACCAGTTCATCAAAGAAGACCCAAAGAATGTGATTCACTTAGCACAGAATGGACCCATTAGGTATTCTTGATGGATTAACTCCTAGGCACTACCGTCACAGATAATTCATCGTTCATAAGAGCTTACCTCACGCACCTCAACTCGATACACTTGTACACTAGCCTTCTGTTGCCTTTTGGGCCGTTAGCCATTGCAAGGCGTTTACACTTTTGCAAGTCCAGATCAATCGCTCAAATTGAAAAACCTCTGTTTGAACTGTGTCCAACATTGTACGCAGATTTGGTCTCAAGATATCTGTCTTCCTTCTTTTCCCCTGTTCCTACCATAGGTATACCAGGCACATCTTTAAACACTGCAAAACTCAATTATCTATAAAGTATATTATTTATAATACTAAAATAAAGTAGCTAGCTTAGTAGTATAGCTAGTTTAATAGTAGAGTATATTAGTATTTACTCTATTAATATATATATATAGTAGTAGTTAAGTACCTATTTAACTAGATATCTAATACTATAGTAATTATAAAAATACTAAATATAATATTTATATAGTAAAAAGATTTAAAAGGTACTTTTAAATTATATATAAGCTTTATAGTAGTAGAGTTTAGATATTAAAAGTAATAATAATAATAGTTAACGTACTTTATAGATAAGTAGTCTATATAGATAAGCAGTCTACCTCTACTAAAACTCTACTAAAACTATACTCTATTCTAGTCTAAAGTAGTATAATATAGCGCTGTATAGCGTAAAACTAATCTAAATACTATTCTATAACTACTTCTATTTTACTTTTACACGTTTATAAGTTATACTCTATTTTATAGCACTATATATAGCGTTATACCTATTTATAGCTTTTACTAGTTTATTTTTTTTTTTTTACTTTTTTTCTATTACTACGCGCTCTAAACTTTTTTAGAGTAGTTAAATATAAGCTTTTTTTAGCTATAAAGTTACTTTTATACTAAATCTACTTTTTTTTATATAATTTATAATATATAGTAGCTTTATTAGTAGCCTAAAGTTTAGTAATTTTTTTCTGCGCTAATACTAGCTTATACGCGATAATTATAGCCCTTTTTAATACTTTTTTAAAAGTTTTAACTATAGAAGTTAGTAAACTATCTATATACTTTTAAATTTTTACTTTTATAAGCGTTAATTATAACTCTAGTTTAAAAATATTATTTAGAGTTTATAACTACTAGAGTTTATTATTAATAAAAAGTAGTAATAAAGTGCGTAACTAGACTTTAAAATATAATATAACTAACTCTAGTTTATATAAAACTAGTCTAGTGTTTTAAAACTTTTTTTAAATATTACTAGAAGTTATTATAGCTTTATAAACGCGTATAAAATAAAGTAAAAATTTAAACTTTATAATATATATAATATAATTATATATAAACTTTTTAGTTTAGTAGCTATACGCCTGTTTTAAAAAAGTAAAATAACCTATATTAAATAGCTAGAAAAGGTGTAATAAATAAAAAAATATATATATAGTAATAATTTTTTTTTTTTATAATATTACTAGAATTTAAATAAGTTATAGTTTTTATAGCTATTAATAATAAATAGCTAGTACTCTCTAATAGTACGCGTTTTAATATAGGTATTAAAGTACTCTAGCTACTAATATCTAAATTTATTAGTTATCTAGCTATTTTTAGAGACTATAATAATCTAATCTCTAAATAAGCTGTTTTTTTTATACTAGGCTAAAAAATAGTAGTAGTTTTTAAAAATAATAAAAAGTAGAATAGCTTATTCTATTATATTAATTCTCTAAATAACTATTATCTACTTCTAGTTACTCTACTAGACTGCTTTTAGTTATTTTTAATATTTTAAAGCTATAATAACTACTTCTATTAATATCTAGCCTATTATAAAGCCTATTTTATTAAAGTTATATATATTTTTATTCTAGATACTATACTTTTTTTTTATATTAGCTACTAGTTTAAATTAGGTTTTAATAATTTTTAAGTTTTTATATAAAGCTTTTTTATAGTTATACTTATAATTAAACTTTACTTTAAATTTAAAACAGCGCTTAATAAACGTACTAGGCTAGTTTATACTAATATAGTCTAGATTATACTTATTATATAATAAATTAGCTATATCTACTATAGCTATAAGCTTTAAAAAAAATTTTTACGTATATAGTTTAAATATATACTAAATAATTACTTTTTTTTTATTTTTATCTAGTTTTTTTAAATTAGGTATAAAATCTTTATATAAAAGTTAACTAGCGCGTTTTTAATATAAAGTAGTATAGAAAATGTTATAAATAGCTATAGCGCGTTATAAAAAGAGATTTATATTTTATTTTAAAGTCTATAGTATAAACTATATCTAAGCTTTATTAAAGGGTTCTATCTAGTATTATTAGTAGGACATTACGTAGGTATGTGTAGTTTTAGTAGAGTTTTAGTAGAGGTAGACTACTTGTCTATATAGACTGCTTATCTATAAGGTACGTTATAAATATAGTATTTATAGTACTATTAAAAACTATTACTTTTAGTAGGTTATTACTTTTAGTAGTAGAATATATTATAAGTTATTATAGAGGTAAGTATAGGTTATTATAGAAATACTATAGTAGAGTAAATAGAAAGTATAGAGGTAGAATATAGAGTATATAGAGTATATATGTAACGGCTCAAGAACATGAGGTGCTGAAGGGCATCTGAATTAGCTTGAAGGTATATGGGAGTGCGCGCAGATTAAGAAGCTAAACAAATTATATTTTTATAGGCCTTGTACGAAAGGACAAGAAAATTATGCCTCTACAGTTCTATTAAGGAAGCAAGCTATATAGAGTAGGACTTAGTGGTAGTTCTGGGCCCTTACGGGGTTCTCTCCTTTCCTCTGCTGTGTTGGCACGTAGGTAACAGTGGGGTAGGGATTCTTGTAGGATCTGGACTGGGTACGGTACGGAGGTGGTTCGGGTAGAGGTCGGTATAGTCTCCCATCTTTGATAAGCTTGTATGGGGAAAGATGGGGGTGGCTCACGAGGGGGCTCCTGTGGCTGAGGGTCGTCGTTGTAATAGGATGTGGCTTTGTCACAATATAGAGGTAGAGTAAATTGTATAAACGCTAGGTGTAATTATTTCTATTTAGCTACGATGTAATAATAAAGCTTAGACCTAAAAAGGTGTAAATTCCTTTTCCTCTTCTATATAAATAGGGTTGATTTTTCCCCTCCGCTCGCAGTGGAAAAGTCTATCACTTAGTGCCCGTAGGGCAAGCTCTCTACGGTGCAATGGCCATGCCCATCCAATAACTCCGCGATGCGCTCCAATCCGTTTTCATACCTGATCATGATTGATTCGACATTGCCTCTCAACGTGTTCACATTGGTGTTCTCGTCGAAAGCACCCCAAGCGTTCATTTCTGCAACGTCAGACCCAACTGCGCCCGCTCGCTTCCACGTCATGTCGTCAAGAGTGTCGTATCCTTAGAGGCGATTTCGACAGCCAGCCACGAAGGATTTGAAGTCATTCTCCCAGTACTTGCTGGATGTAATGAATAGTACCGTGACGCTGACTGTAATGCCCAGGGTCTCCGTCTCCTTGCGTGTGTGCCCATAGGCGCTCATAAGAATGCCAGTGTCGCCACCGAGCCGATAGCCTGCCAGGTAGTAGTCGCCATATTTTTCGCAAAGACCTTCATACCCATTGCCATACTTGATCTCGCAGATGGCTTCTTGAGTTAATCCTGGTTTTCGTTGGAACTCGATGGTTCCAGCCCGGCAGCAAGCGTTCAACGATATCGTTTTTACTTTGCGACTGTCAACGACAACGCAATTCAAGTCTCATGAGTCGCTCACATCTTTGTTGTCTTGTATATCCTTGTCAAATGTACCTTTAATACTCGCAGAAGCTAGGAATGGTAGCCCAACACCAACACCAAAAACCTCAAGTCGAATGATCGCCCGTCGCGCTCACAGTTGTGGTCTTAACCTTCTTGAAAGTCGAAGTAGACCCATACTCAAAGTGCAGCTGTTTTAGTATCATATGCAAGTCCGAAAGTACGAAAGGTGTTTCACTCGAACAAGGGTCACTCGTGTGCTGTCGTTTGGAGTGGAATGTAGTATCGAGTCGAACTAGAGCGCGACTCCATGGCAGAGTGAGTGGTAAGCCCTGCTAGGCTTATCGACTAATCTCGTTATCATCTAGACCTCCAAGACATGCAGAATACTTAGCTTCCTCAGTCACTATCATAGTTCTAGTCAAAGTTAAGTAATTAGCACGCTATCATTTTCGCGAAGCTACATAAAGCACTTAAGCGAAGAAAAGCAAGTCGCCCTACCGGTAGTGACAGTAGAAGATAACGAGACAGTATCGACACATACCCTTTTCAGGGATACAGGAAGAGCCTACAATGTAGTAGTCTAACTGTTGGGTTGCGTCTAAGTCCAAGCTTTTGTGCCTATATTGGCATGGGAGTCAGCTGGATGAGGTAGGCAGTAGCCGTGCACAGTTCTTCAGGTAGCCATGAGTGCGCCCCTTCAGCTCGCTTCGTTAGATCGACCTCACGTGCAATACCTGGAACGGGCCTATCCCGCCCGTGGCCTCGACTTGGCTATGCACTTCGGCGATCTGAATTTGTCGATTTGAGTTCTCAGTTAGATCCAATAGTCCCTATTTGGGAAGATTTTCTGTCATTTGATTGCTCGCCTGCATCCGCCCATGTGACACGCTGTAACGACCATGTTTCTTTAGCCTCTTTGGGCATGGCAGGTCGCCAATCTGCAAGTCACAACACTCGTTATACGGCTAAACGAGAGCTGAAAGTGCTTTGTCGGAAGCTGAAGTGTCATACTCCGCGGCATTACCAACTCGCTTTCCCCTGATGCTCCCAAGCTTTGTACGGTAGCGCTCTGGGCTGGCGACTATCAAAGCAAAGCTTTCTGGTACCTGCGAGGCAAAAGTGTATTTAGAGCGGATGTATGCGAGCGCGGGAGATGGTTTTAACTTTCCATGACTTCTTCTTATGCGATTCTAGCATTCATCAAGCTGGCTCCTAACTCCTGAATTTTGCTCTATTCGTTGTCGCACGTCGAAGGCGAGGGGAAAGTCGAACTGTAACTCAACACTATATCGCTTCTCTGAGCTCCCTACAATCATGCTATGCGACTAGGGCAAGGGTATGCCATTAATGTGTTCTTGAGTTTTCCAGAGATTGAGGTCCGGCAAGATTCAATTCCTATACCCAAATAATTCGCATCGACGATGCCGTTGTAATTGACGAGCAGCGACCGGAGAACGTAGTGACGAACGATGGTACTACCATGCGTATCATGGCTCAGAAACGTGCTCAACCCAGCGCTTGGACGCGACAGAACGAAGTTATGGTTGGCCAGCCTGCCACTGCGATTTTGGTGGAAAACGCCAGAAACGTTAAGGCCGAGGTTGCCCTGATTGAGCAAGAGCTCGCTGACGAAGCTGCTGAAAGTGAGTGTCATGACACGCAAGGGTTAGGTCTCACGCTGAGTTTTGCGTAGAGTTGGAAGAAGATGACTCCAAGGGAGGAGATAAGACAAATGGTGAGGGAAAAGGTGTCAGCTTAATGAGAAGTCCAAGGATGATCTGGTCAAAGCAAAGCCGACTGATCACAAGAATCCCACTGAAGACGCATTCGCTGATAACTCCGATTACATCGATGATGTAGCTGATGCTAATGATGCCCGGAGGGCAACTGAAGCACCTGGGGAGGAGGGTAAAGTCAATCTGCCTGTACTGTCCCTGAAGACAACCGCACCCACGACCTCCAAAACCGTAGATTCCGATGCAAATCAAGGATCGACTCGTAAAGATCAGGCGGCAATAAGTGAAGCAGGCAAGGCTTCTCGTGGCAGAGCATCGTCATCCGGGCCAGCATCCGAGGCCCAAACTACGAAGCCCAAGGATGACATCAAGAAGTCGGGGGTCGGGCGGTGGCCACATCAAGCCCATGCAGCAACAACGGGACACTCATAGCTTAATGCAGGCTGCAGCCCGCTTTCCAGATCTGTATGATGCTCCCATGTTAACTCCTGCTATTATCTCTGGACTAATCGTCCTGTAGGGTCGCGAATTGTCCTCAACGCACATACGCTATTCTGACAAAATATGATGCCCTCAGGAGTTTGGTGGCGAGGAAGCCAGCACCTTACACTGCATTACAGTATGAGACTGCTTAGATCTATACGAGTACCCTGCTAGACTCATTTTTCAGCTACAAAGCGCTGTACAAGCGTTTGGGCGAGCAGGTATACGGAGTCCAGACGAAACTACTCGAGAATGTTCCCTGGGACGCAGAAGAGAAGGAAAATGTGGCAGCCCCTACCACTGCAGTCACGCGCATGGGTAACAAAGGTCCCGCAACTGGATTATATCCACACGCCGACGTGAAGAAATACTCTGAAGACCCCATCACCAGGCTCGGCGACGCCCGCATTGCTATACGCCGCCAGATGGCGCGGATCGTGAACGAGGTCGATTTGATGGAGAAGAACCCGAAGCTAGCCTCAGATGAGGATCATGTGGAGCCTCATCAATCGCCCCTAGCCTTTGAGGATCGTCTTCCCATCGTCCATGTACCTGAGCGCTTCCGTGTGAAGGTTCATCCTCTTTCTGGTCAACGTCTTACGTCAAAAACTCTCACTGAAGTTGAGCAAGCGGCGCAAGCCGAGAAAGAGGCAAAGATGGCTGAAGGTGGTCCCCTCTATACTGGCGGTGTGGACCCCAATGAGCAGGCCTCTTCCGACAAGTTCTTGGCCTCAGATCCGGACTTAAAATCATACTTCCAGGCATCGTTCGCTGTCGGCGATAGTAAGGTTGGGACTTTTTTTTTAATAATCTCGCCTTCCTCAAGTCTGATTGGGTGATAAGATCCATCCGCGTTGAGATGGCTGACGGCGCGTTCGTCTACGGTTCATCTGTGCTTTCGAAGGTTGCATAGCGAGCCTTTGAAACCTGGCGTTTATACTTCATGTCTTATCCTTATTTGTTGATCAAGAACACAAACGTACTTCTGTTCAGTCCATCTTTAATAACAAATCGCGAGTGTGTTGCTCGTGATTGATTGGGTCTTCATTTCATTGCAATCAATCCAAGTTCGCCGCGAACAATATCGTGACGTGACTACGGGGGGTATCGAGGTCTCCTTCACGGTCACATGGCCCTTCAAGTTCCACCAAGATCGCGCAGCGATGCCGTATATAAAATTCGAAGAAATGCGCAAAGCAAGACAGCTGATATACATAGCCATCATGCAGACAGCGGTTTCCGCGCATACACCACCGTGCCCGGCAGATATGCTTTCGTTTTATAACTCTTCAATTCTTTGCGCATCTGCGCAAGATGTACTTGTGCTCGCGCAACCGACCACTGCGTCGCGTTAGCGATTCGAAATCTCCCAAGCACGCGAAACAATTACTTACTCCTCCCACCTGCGTCAACAACCGCAGCATAAATCCCTCCACACCATCCATCAATCGCACCTGATTCCAGCGGCCGATCATCTTGTCCTTTTGCTCCTGCGGCCAGCCATTCATTGGCCATTTGAAGTCCACAACCGTCACATCCACAAAGCCTGCTTTGCGTATGCGCTCAGCGCTTTCCTCCCATATTGTGAAACTCTTGCCAAACTTCTCGCCCATTTCTATGACGGTCTTGCCCCAGGTATGGTAGAAGTGGTCGCGGCCCATGCTGCCGTCATCGGCAGTGGGGTATACGGAGTGCTCGACTACTTCGATATAGCCGCCGGGCTTTGTATGCGCGAAAGCTTGGCTGAAGAAAAAATCCCAATCTGGTAGACATCCAAACAGCTCCCTGACGTGTATGTAGTCGAAGTGGTTGTGTGGAAAAGTCCATTCGAGGGTTATGTCGTCGATTTCGAAGTGGCAGTTTGGGGGCACCCATTCGGGCTGGATTGGCGAGAGGTCTGTCCCGTACACTGTCGCCGAAGGAAATTGGTCTGCCATATCCTACACACGTCAGCGTATTGCCGTGGGAGGATCAAGAGGCAGACAAACAATAGCCCAAATGCCAGTCCCTGTACCACAGTCCAGAATCGTTTGTGGGTTCTCCAGGGGCGCGAGATTCAGTTTCTGGTCAAAAGTCAAGAGATACATGTGATGTGCGAAGTCGAGGATCTCCTTTGCCAGCTCATCATTCGGCCCCCAATATGCGCCATCGCGGTACGCGTGATATTGACGGCCGTTCTCCATGCGGTGGTTGAGGATGGATGACGCGAGCGTGTCTGTCTCGTCCCCCAGCAGACTGCCGCTGTCGAAGCCTGAATCAGACGAAAACCCATGGCTGTCGTCGTCGCTCATCGTATTGTGTGCGTCAGGCGTGGACTGTTCGTGTGCATGTGATGAGGATGCGGGATGCTGTGACTGCGATGACTCGGCAGCGTCGTCCTGGAGATTGATGGCGCTGTCCTGGAGGTAAGCGTGCATGCCGGTAGGCTTGTATGGATCCTGGGATGACATGACATCCGATGACGAGAAGGCGCACAAATTCGTGAGAGAAGGATGGATGCTTCAGGACACGACCGAGAGGTCACATTGCGAGCCTGATATGTCGAATGACCGCGAATTACAAACAGAGATGCTAGCTGTGTGGCTGCTGGCTTTGTTCCTGGTGGAGTATGAAGTGCGGCGCGGGTGCCATTCTTGTTCGTCGCGGAGACACATCCACTCACCCGCGCCAGGCCCGCAAGGAGCAACATCCCCGCTACACATTAGCGGGACTGGACGATTGCAATTCGCGGATCCAACCACACCAACCCGCCCGTATGTCAATTTACGGAGCAGTTTGCATAAATCGATTTTGCCACGCTCACATGTGAGGGGCCAGGGTAAGCAGATTTGTCTGGAAAATTGACGTTTGCCGCTTGTCGTGGAATCAAGGCGGAAGCCAAGTAGACCCGCTGAACCTACACATATCGCAGCCGTCGCAAGACCGCCGGGGAGGATTGGTGCACGAGCATTCACTGCGACATTGCAATGGCTGGAACACCATCCGGCGGCGCAGTCGGTGGCGTCGCCCTGCCCGTCCTAATCATCGGTTCCGGTACGTAGGGACCAATGACCTTTGGATTCTGTCTTACATGCCGGCAGGGAGCACTGGACTCGCACTCGCACAAGGGCTTCGCAAGGTAATACTCGCCGACTCGTAGAGTCACGCTG
Source organism: Plenodomus lindquistii (assembly GCA_025504975.1). Classification (NCBI taxonomy): domain Eukaryota; kingdom Fungi; phylum Ascomycota; class Dothideomycetes; order Pleosporales; family Leptosphaeriaceae; genus Plenodomus; species Plenodomus lindquistii. Next base: position 3,622,159 of record JANUWI010000003.1, on the reverse strand, counting down.
CCTTGAACAACTTCGATCGCACAGTCCTGTGGCTGACAGCATCCAGGCGGGTATCCCATGCACTGTTTTCGAGAAAAATGCCTTCCAACAAGGCGAGCGTGATTGGAACATGGGGCTGCATTGGGGTGCTCCCGCTCTGCAGAGCCTCATACCCAACGAGTGGTGGGACCGCATCCAGAGCATTCAAGTCGATCCCCATGTTGCAACGAAAGAGCAAGACACGCTGAAATGGCTGCAAGGCGACACTGGCGAGATCATAGCGGCCTTCACGTTTGGCCCGTTCTACCGTCTGCGCAGAAGCAAGCTTCGAGCCTTGCTATCTCAGCACCTTGACATCCAGTATGAGAAGCGCCTCGAGAGCATTGACTACGCTCCAGACGGCCAGTCGGTCACCGCGCGCTTTGCTGATGGCACCTCAGCCGCTGGAAGCTTACTCGTGGGCGCTGATGGTGCTCGTTCGACGACGCGACAGCTGTTGCTCGGTCCTGAAGTCGGGGCCATAAACCGCATCCCATATGCAGCAACGTTTGTGCAGAGGAGATTCACGAAGGATCAAGCCTTGTACCTGCGATCATTCCACCCGCTATTCCTCGCGAGCGCGCATCCAGGCAATAAGTTTGCCTTCTTCGGTATGCATGATGCTGCGGACCCAGACGACCCCACGTCGTGGACGTTCTTCTTCTACATCTCATGGAAGAGCAGTCTCGAAGAGCAAGATGCGACAAAAGCATGGTCTGATGCACAGCGGCTCGCACAGCAGAAAGAGCTGGCCAAGGACTTTTGTGACCCATGGAAGAGCGCCTTTAAGTGGACCCCAGACGATGCTTCTGTGTGGTACATGGGCCTGACGGACTGGGATCCCGGACGCGAAGGCTGTCGATGGGACAATCGTAGCGGTCTCGTCACTATGGTCGGAGATGCTGTGCATCCCATGACTTACCAGCGAGGACAGGGTCTCAATCACTCCTTGACTGATGCGGGGAAGTTGCGAGATGCGCTGGTGAAGATCCAAGGAGGTGATGATCACCGCGATGCAATTTCTGCGTTTGAAGAAGAAATGATCAAACGCGGTGGAGGGGAGGCGCGCGATGGAACGGCCAATACCACGCTTCTTCATGATTGGGAGAAGGTCAAGTTGAGCCCGCTCTTCACCAAAGGTATGAAGAAGAACGACGCGTAATGCAGAACTCTGAGCAAGCTTGCCTTTCGATCATGTTATCCGCAGATAGGGGAAGGGAGGAAGGCGCGAAGCGGCAATTCTGTGCATTGGTCTGTGATAAATGATTTCTGCCTCAACTCGATTAATTTACCACAAAATATACCTAAACCCCGAAGAACCTGTGGATGTCATGGGCGCATGCGTGTAGTACTTGCGAGTACTTAGCCACAACTGCAATGTGCAAGGGCGGTATAGAGTCAGGCCATGATGCCTGCTATTTACTCTTCAGTAGACAGGATACTTCAAGTTGACATGTGAGTCTGCCCGATTGGGTCGGCACCATACAACTTCGCGTGCCAGATCGACAATGAAGTGCTCCCGATCCCATCCTTTGGGAGGAGCACTCACTTGTTTCTGATTATACAGCATGCTCGGTAGCTCATAGCGACTCTCAGAAGTTGAGAAAAGCTCTTCTCGCGAGGTTGAGATCTACACGGTAATCGCGTGATAGAATGTTCTCGCTCGATCCCCAGCGCGGCCTTCACAAAAGACATCATACTTACCTTTATTCGTGATTGCAGAGTCACAGTTCTTGAGCGCGTCACGTATAATAAAGGGGGACGCACCTGGCTCGGAGTGGGAGCAGCCCGCCACGTGATTGTGGCATTGGCCAATAGCGTCTGAGGATTGGCAGACAGGGTAGTCGTTGTAATGCACGCGGTGGGTGATGGAGTCGTGAGCGGCCAGGAAAAGGTTGTTTCTCTGGCATAACGAGTGACTGGCGATGCGGTCACAGTTGTGTTTGTGGTGCACACGCCAGCTGCTGCAGTGTTGAGTGGCCAAGAGAGTGTTTGGCTAGCATAACGAGTGACTGGTGAGACGGTCACCGTTGTGTTTGTAGTACAGACCCCATATGGCTGAGTCGTGCGCGGCCAAGAGAGCGTGGTTTCGCTGCCATAACGGGTAACTGGCGAGGCGGTCACTGTTGTGTTTGTAGTACAGACTCCATATGGCTGAGTCGTGCGCGGCCAAGAGAGCGTGGTTTCGCTGCCATAACGGGTAACTGGCGAGGCGGTTACTGTTGTGTTCAAGGTACACAGGTTGAAGTCTTGTGTTTGTGCGCGGGCAATGAGCGTGACGGCGAGGATATTCGCAGTGGTACTGATGGTGCATGGCGAGAGCGTTTGTGCGGACGCTGTGCTTGACCAGAACACCACAACAGCGATGTAATACCAGAGTGGGATCTCGGATAGCAGCATCTCGACCAATACACAAGGCTATGCAGCAGAATTCGATAGTATCTAGGTTCCGGGGCTCCAAAGAGGGAGGTTTAAAGCGTCTGGCTACAAAACGCAAGTCATCCACGAAAGATATGTATGAACTTGGGCAATTGAAGCTGGATAGATTCGAGAAACACGGAAATCATGAGGACAGTAAAAGTAATGAGCAGGCTGTAATGGAAATCTCAAGCGGTGGAGGCGACTTAAGTCGACTTGATGGTGCATGAATCGAGGACAGGTACGCGTTTGTGATGTGATCTGTTGCAGATGCTGGCTTCCGCGGTTGAATTGCTCAGGTGCCTGCTACATGTCACGGAGGTTGTCCCATTTCATTCCGAGACGCATCAACATGGACACGGAGTATGACACGGAGTATGTAGAAAGTTGAGAATGCCAAGAATTATTGTCGGTGTAACCCTCCCACTCCCAAGAGATACGCGACTTTTGTCAACTGTACGCACGAACTGATGACATGAAAACATTTGCCGGACCTGAAGGTCAGTGTCTTACAAGACGGCTGTAGCAAAGCCTTGCAGGTTGTCGGTGGTGGCGAGGGTATTGCGATGGTGAAAGTGTTGTGATGGGTTAGGGTCTGGGTTGCACCACAGCAGGCAGAGGAGACGTCGGTAGCTTGGGTTCATGATTGGTCCCGGCGGCAATTCCAGTGATTGGCGGAGTCCGCTCCGACATTGACACACGTCGCAGGTCTCTCCTCACGCCCATCCTCCACTAACAACATTCATCCGACAATGTTGTGCCAAAAGAGCCTGCTGCAAGGGCTTTCCAACACTGTCGACTACCTGGGGAACCTCAGAGATGAGCTGCCTACCCCCGGTGTCTGGTCAATCGCGTCGTTTCTGCCAAGGAGACATTCACTACAACGACATCATGTCCACGTTCGCGGAAAGAAAGTCGAACGCGACCGGGAAGGCCTCTTGACTACCACCCCGAAATTTCTGAGCGTAGTACTCGATCAATCAATAGTTCATCATAGCCACAGTCACGGCTCGAATGGTCGCGCCCACCTACAAAAAGGGAGATGTTGCTTAGCGAAACTAGTGATTTTCAGCGTCCATGAAATGTTGTCCAGTGTCCATGCGATCTGCTTGTCTCACAGATCTACCAGATTCGCAGCACCGCAGTTCACATTCCTGATTTTTCTGCTTCACCCCCGGTACATCTCTTGCTGACCGCCCAAGCATGGAATGTGTTGTGCATTCGGCAGACAATCCATTGGAGAATGGATACAATTTGGAGTTGAGAAGACATGGGCCCGCTCAGCTAGAACTACTCACTGTTTCCCTCAGTTTCGGACCGATTTACGCACGGCTGAACCATGAAGCCAACGCTGGGTCTCGTAGCCTGCCTGCTACCCTCGGTGGCGTTTTGCTGGCCTTCGGTAGCGTCATCCTGGAGACCAAGGTTCCTGGCTAGACAGCAGCTTCAATCGACAGTATGCGCGACCCAAGTCAAAGTCGAGTACCAACTCGCTCCGACCGTTAGCGGCCAGCCGGTGGTGGTCATCAATTCAGTAACCTCCAACACCGTCTTCACCCCAAGTCCTTACAACATTCCCATCACGGTCACTGATGCTCCCACGCTGCTTAATACCACTGTCACCGCGTACTCGACTCTTACCAGAACGATCGTGCGAACTTACGTAACGTTGACATCGGGATACGCAGGCAATGTGGCCTCTACATCAACATTGATCAATCAGCTCGGCTCCGATGCAACAACGACGGTGGTGGTGTTTCTTCCACAGCAATTCACCACCTTTACATCTCTGTATCCCGGCACAACGACAAGCACGCAAACAATCTCACCTGGCGCTCCAGGCGAAGTGGGTACACTCATTCTTTTGGTACCTGAGCTGTATACGACCATCACGAGCTCGTATTTTGGGTCCGTTCTGTCAACTTCAACTGTCCGGCCGACCGCACCAGGTGAGACAGGGCAGGTCGTGGTGCTCACCCCGCAGGTATTCTCGACCCAAACCTCACTATATTCCGGATCCACAACCTCCACCTCCACCTTGTTCCCAAGCACTGCCGGGCAGAGTGCTTTTGTGGTGCTCTATTTACCCCAAAGTTTCACAACTCTTACGTCCCTATACTCGGGGCTCACGACTGGCACCACCACCATCGCGACAGCAAGTCTGCCGGACCAGACAGGTACTGTCCTTGTGCAGGTGCCGCCTCAGTACTCTACAGTCTCAAGCTTGTACGGTGGATCGACCACCAGTACATCTACCGCTAGCGTGCCGACCTCGCCAAGCGAGACAGGACAACTCATCGTCTTCGTTCCGCGGCGTTATGTCTTGATAACATCGCTATACACCGGATCGACGACGCAGTATGTGACCCAGGTTGTGCCAACCGTGGTCGGGCAACAAGGAACGATCCTTGTGCAGGTTCCCCAGCAATACGCTACGCTGACATCGCTATATACTGGAACAATCACCACGACTTCGACAATCACTACACCGAACAATCCTACGCAGACGGGAACGATTCTTGTACAGGTCCCACAGCAGTACACAACCGTGACAAGTCTTATCGATGGTTCTACCACTACAACCGCTACGTCTGTTACGCCAAGCCTCGTAGGGCAAGTCGCGACAGTAAATGTGGGCGTGCCCCGGCAATACACCACCGTGACGAGCCTGGTCAACGGCTCAACCGCTACGACCGTCACGGCTGCTACACCAACCGTGGTGGGCCAGACGGGAACGGTGTATGTTGGTGTTCCCGGGCAATACACAACGGTGAGCGGTTTGTACGATGGCACCGCCATCATCACGAGCACGATTGCTTCACCATCGCAGCCAGGGCAGACAGGTACCGTTCAAGTCAATATACCTCGTCAATATACGACAATATCGACGTTGTTTTCAGGCAGCAGCATTGCTACTGTCACATTAGGAACACCTTTAGTACCTGGGGAAGTCGGGACCGTATATGTCCAAGTTCCATATGTTTACACCACCGTAAGTGGGCTGTACTCAGGCACCACAATCGCCACGACTACGATAGCGAATCCAACGGCCGTTGGCGATACTGGCACTATAAGCGTTCAATATCCCTCTGTGTATACTACCATTACTCAGTTGTACGGCGGATCAATTCCTATCGCGTCTACGCTTGCTACTCCAGTCATCGGGCAAGCTGGCACGGTGCTATTGCAGGTTCCACAGGGCTATACGACCATTAGTCAGCTCTACACAGGCTCGGTTACCACCACATCGCTCCTGGTCGCGCCCTCGACCCCAGGGCAGATCGGCACCTACGTTGTCCTACTACCGTCTGTGTATACGACTATTTCGCAGATCTACACTGGTACTAGCCCCGTTACAGCTACCATTGCGACCCCAACCTTAGCTGGCCAGATTGGCACCGTTCAGGTGTTGGTCCCTCCATCTTACACCACTATATCCCAGCTCTACGCTGGAACAAGCGCTGTGACGTCAACTATTGCGATGGCCACAGCTGCTGGCGCACCAGGAACTGTTGAAGTTTTGGTTCCTTCATCTTACACCACTATATCCCAGCTGTACTCCGGCACAAGCCCTGTCACCTCCACAGTTGCAACTCCGACCTCGGTTGGCCAAGTCGGTACAGTTCAGGTGTTGGTCCCTGCAGCCTACACAACCATATCGCAACTCTATTCGGGTACGAGTCCTGTGACATCGACAATCGCAACGGCTACCGCCGCTGGTGTACCTGGAACAGTTCAAGTCTTCGTTCCATCGTCCTACACCACTATATCCCAACTTTACACTGGTACAGCAGTGCAGACTACAACTATTGCGACGGCTACTGCTCCTGGTGCACCCGGGACAGTTCAAGTTTTAGTTCCATCCTACACTACTATATCTCAGCTGTACACAGGCACAGCACCACAAACGTCAACTATTGCAGCAGTTACTGCCGCTGGTGTGCCTGGAACAGTTCAAGTTCTTGTACCGTCTTCCTACACCACTATATCTCAGCTTTACACTGGTACAGCAGTGCAGACTACAACTATTGCGACGGCTACTGCTGCTGGTGCCCCTGGGACGGTTCAAGTTTTAGTTCCATCCTACACTACTATATCTCAGCTTTACTCTGGTACAGTAGTGCAGACGTCAACTATTGCAGTAGTTACTGCCGCTGGCGTGCCTGGAATAGTTCAAGTTCTTGTACCGTCATCTTACACCACCATATCGCAGCTGTACGCAGGTATAGCGCCACAAACATCAACAATTGCAACAGCTACGGCCGTTGGCGTGCCTGGCACAGTGCAAGTCTTAGTTCCATCCTACACCACTATATCTCAGCTGTACACAGGCACAGCACCACAGACGTCAACTATTGCAGCAGTCACTGCCGCTGGTGTGCCTGGCACAGTGCAAGTCTTAGTTCCATCCTACACCACTATATCTCAGCTGTACACAGGCACAGCACCACAGACGTCAACTATTGCAGCAGTCACTGCCGCTGGCGTGCCTGGCACAGTGCAAGTCTTAGTTCCATCCTACACCACTATATCTCAGCTGTACACAGGCACAGCACCACAGACGTCAACTATTGCAGCAGTCACTGCCGCTGGTGTGCCTGGCACAGTGCAAGTCTTAGTTCCATCCTACACCACTATATCTCAGCTGTACACAGGCACAGCACCACAGACGTCAACTATTGCAGCAGTCACTGCCGCTGGCGTGCCTGGCACAGTGCAAGTCTTAGTTCCATCCTACACCACTATATCTCAGCTGTACACAGGCACAGCACCACAGACGTCAACTATTGCAGCAGTCACTGCCGCTGGCGTGCCTGGAACAGTTCAAGTTCTTGTACCGTCATCTTACACCACCATATCGCAGCTGTACGCAGGTATAGCGCCACAAACATCAACAATTGCAACAGCTACGGCCGTTGGCGTGCCTGGCACAGTACAAGTTCTTGTACCGTCGTCCTACACCACCATATCGCAGCTGTACGCAGGCATAGAGCCACAAACATCAACTATTGCAATAGCTACGGCCGTTGGCGTGCCTGGCACAGTACAAGTTCTTGTGCCGTCAGCCTATACCACTACTACGCAACTTTATTCAGGGACCTCGACGGTGACTTCCACAATCGCGCTGGCCATTGTCGCTGGCGTGGCCGGAATCGTGCAGGTTCAAGTGCCAAAGACGTTTACTACCCTGTCATCGCTTTACACGGGTTCGGTGGTGACCACATCCACAGCAGTAGACCCTTCTACGGTTGGCCAGGTGGGCACAATGGTAGTGTACGTTCCCACAGTCTACACTACGGTCAGCACTCTCTACTCAGGCACCGCAATCGTCACATCCACGGCCCTCGTGCCTACCGTAGCTGGACAGACTGGACAAGTTGTCGTCCAAGTTCCGTCATCCTATGTCACGCTTACCTCGCTCTACTCTGGGGCTATAGCTACTACGTCCACCGTATTCGTTCCCACTTCAGCAGGTCAAGCGGGTACAGTTGTGGTCCAGCAGCCGTCAGTCTACACTACTGTCTCCTCGCTCTATTCAGGCTCTGTAGCCACAACATTCACCGCATTTGTTCCTACTGCCGCAGGTCAGACTGGTACAGTTGTGGTCCAGCAGCCGTCAGTCTACACCACCGTCTCCTCGCTCTATTCAGGCTCAATAGCAACAACATTCACCGCATTTGTTCCTACTGCCGCAGGTCAGACTGGTACTGTTGTAGTCCAGCAGCCCTCGGTATACACTACCATCTTCTCAATCTACACTAGCTTGGTAGCCACAACCTCTACAGTATTTGTTCCTACTGCTGCAGGCCAAGTCGGAACCGTCATTGTCTACAATCCACCTCCTGCACCGTCATCTACCGTCACTGTTACTTCGGGTGGTGTGACAGCTACCTCGACTTCAACGACAACTGTTAATGGCCAGGCAAGTGCTATTGCAGTCGTGACGGTTCCACAAACCCCATTCCACATTTGGGTCACTGACTTCAATGACAATTCCTATGGCTATCTTGATGTCAGTACCACACCGAACTCAGGCACGGCGCGTAATGTGGTACCTACCGACTACGCAAGTTCGTCGTTATTCTATATCGATGCGACAACAGGCCAGCTTGCATTGAGCCCTGCAAGTGGAGTCTCCACAACTCCACTGTACTCAGTCCAGACTGCCGGTGCGCCACCCAGTAGTCCTCTCCTATTCGATTCGAATCAAGCCGGCACCAATGTACCAGTCAATTTTGGTTACTGGGACGATGGTACTATGATGGTCTACAATCCTGCGACTGATGCACTTCTTGCCACTCTGTGTAATGGTATCCTGTACCAGGAACATGATGTAGGCCCTGGTTGTACAATAGTCCGCCTATCGCCAGTCTACAATCCTGTGAACTTTACGACGGCGACCATCACATCTGGTACAGCTTCAGCAACGAGAACATATGCGCCCGCAGGTACCTTTGTATCGTCTGGCGGCACCATTACTCAGATCGTTCCGGCTCCGACATGCACAGCTGCCGGATTGGCATACACTGCATATGCAAATCCCTACCCAGGTGGTGGAACGAATCAGAACCCTTACTATGTAGGCTTCAATGCCTCATATTTCAATACCAGGGACGGTGCGATCGCGAGCCCCGTTCCGCAGTATTCGGGCGTCGCCACCAACGTCAACTTCAACCTGGGAACCGGCACCGGTACGCTCTATGGTACGAGTCGAAACCTGGCAAATACGGCTATCGTATACAGAGGTTACTTCAGGGTGGGAACCACTGGTACATATTCCATCTCCTGGCCCACGGCTACTCAAGACGACGTTGTGTATTTCTGGATGGGCGCAGCAGCTAGGGATGGAACATGGGGCGAGAACAACTGGAATATGCGCAGTACCTATGGTTCCACGCGAAACTCACCGGTATCGCAGAATTTTGTCGCCGGACAGTTGTACCCAGTGACAATTCTGTATGGTAATGCCCCGGGTGGCGCAGTTCTACAACTCCGCATCACCACACCTGCTGGCACCGTGCTCACCGACACAACTGGCTATTTCATGCAACCTAGCTGCATCAACTCTGGTTCACCAATGGGAGTCAGTGCCGTCGATGTGACCTCCTGTGCTGCAACTGGCATCGAGTTCAGCGGCCGCAGTCAAACCGCTATAGGTGGTTCCACAAGCTTGAACCCAACCTTCTCAAGCTTCGATCCAGGAATCTACAACGGCCCCAATGCCCCCGCTGTGTTATTCACCGGTGTAATAGGAAATATTTCACTCAACATCCCGAGTCCTGCTACTGCTGCTACAGTATACAGTCAAGGACCCTACGACATGACGCAAAAGGCCATCGTCTTCCGGGGCTACTTTTCCGCCACTGTGGGTGGTACTTGGAGGTTCCAGTTACCAACTCCTGACGATGCTGGCTATCTATGGCTTGGTCCCAATGCCGTCAGTCAGTGGACGAAGGCCAACGCCAATTTGGCGTCGTACTTACAGGTAGCGCCGCCGACCTATACGGTGACACTGGCTGCAGGCTCGCTTACGCCGATTCGAATGGTGCTTGGAAATGGTGGTGGCGCTTTCAGCTTTGGTCTTACGACGACCGATCCTAACGGCGTGGTAAGGACGAGTACGTCTGGCTTGTTCCAGCAGATTTATTGTGGGCCAAATTCTGGATGGACTTAGTGGGCTCGCCTTTGCTGAGCGTGTGCGACGCAGTTTTGTATTTGTCCGTATGTTTTGGTAGGTTAGGACAGGCATGGCGCTTGTCATTTGCGAATTTGTCAATGAAAATGAACTCTGAGACTGAGATTTGCAAGTGCAAACTGTTGGGTGTTGGTCACTTTGCTGCATATAACTCCGCTTTGATCATCGAGCAGTTCGTCACGGTAGTCCCTGCGGGGTTTCACGACAACTTTTGCACATGGATTCATCTCACAGACAAAGCGAACCGGCCGGCGACAAAAACACCCAAGGATCAAGGAAAATCCTGCATTTCTAACCCTGGCGGCTCCAGATGAACTTGGATCATTGGTTTCACGGGGCATTGCACATTCCGACACTCGCGCAAAGTTCTCACCCCTCTATTCACCTTCTCCCCATGCCGTCGTTCACCATGCACCCACCCCATATCTCAAATCCTAATCGGCGCCACCGCCCACGCAAACGCATTCAATCTTTTCTGCGTCCCCAATCCATGCCCATCCTTCTTCTCCCGCATATACGTCTCTGCTTCTTCCTCTGTCATCTTGCGATGCTTCATGATCAATTCCTTCTCCTTTTGGTGGGCTGCGACGTCCTCGGAGGTTTGGGTGATGAGGCAGGTCTTGGCTTCGGAGGCGGTGTCAGAGGTGGGGGTGGAGGATGTAGATGATTTACGGAAGGGGTTGAGTTTGGAGAAGGGAGATGGCTTGGTTGTGGTGGTGTATAATTGTGTGGACATAGTGGGTTAGGCGAGGTTTGTATTTAGGACTTTGTACGGCGCGTGGGCTTATGAACATGACCTTTTCTTGTGGAGATGTTGCCATGTGTGAGTGATGATTTTTGCACATGCTGCGGTCTTTATCGTGTTCTTCGTGGCGATGAGCTGGTCGAGGCTATGTCGACACCGCGTAAAGTCTTGGCTTGGGAGTGAAGTGCATGTGGTTGGTGGGAATCAGCGATGCTGTTCATCTGACATCTTCATGGTGGCGATGAAGCAAATACACCTACCGCCTGGACTACACGTTTTTTTGGCAGATTTTCAGTTGATCGTGGTCGTTTTTGACAGGAAAAATGTGGTATGTTCATTCACATCATGCCATTCCATGACGAAACCTGTGCAGTGCTGCACATCCGCCCAGTAGATGTCAGAACTCCTCCCAAATGCCCGGTCCCTATGCACGTATCCCAAAAACCTTATTCGTAATGCCTATACGCTCAAAGTCGCCGGCGCAGTCGTCTCTTGCATTGTAGACACCATCTCCTGCGGCAGAGGCAGAACAGGTGTTTCCTTCTGCGCTTCTTTGACGACCTCGGGGACCTTGACACGCTTTGCCTCTCGTTCTTCGTTAATCTCCTTCCTCTTCTCCTTCGGCGCGCCGTCTTTCTTCTCAGATCCATTTGCCTCCTTGACCCTTGCCCGTTTCGACGCACGACTCTCCTGCATTGGAATGCCCAAATGCTTGTCTACCGTCTTCGCTTGCGCCATCAGTTCATCCACATCCTCCAGTCCTAACGCTTGTATAACATCGACATAGCACTTTGACTTGTTCATCGCCGCGTACGCCTTCTCTTTTCCAGGAATCATCTGACCGAGCAGATACTTCGTGTTGCCCCATCGATTCTCCACCATGAGCGCAAAACGCATGTACTCGGTGACGACAGTCTTCCACTGCGTTTTCCATTCGTGTGGACCACCCTCTGCATCGGGGCGGAAACAACTTGGATTCTTCTCCGCCTCGGTCGCTATCATGGCGCCGTCGACGTTGAATTCCTCCATGAGTTTGATCGCCTCCGCGCGCGACGTCACGTCGCCGTTCATGACGCATGCTACGCCCGCTTCTCGACAGATCTCCCCGACCATTTTGAGCTGGTCGCGGATAGCCCTTTCCCTGGGCCTCATGGGTGTGGTGCGGCAGTGCACTGTGAGGCCTGTGATGCCTGTGCGCACGAGTCGCTCAACAAGCGCTCGTGTCTCCTCTGGTGTGTCGAGGATGCGTATCTTGACGCTGATGCCGATTTCGAAGGGGTTGCCTACTTCTTCGACGAGACGTGTGAGGATGGTGCAGAGGAGGTCGGGAGTCTTGAGAAGGGCGGCGCCCATGCCGCCTGCTGTGGAGAAAGGCTTGGGACAGCCAGAGTTGACGTCGATGCCGGCTACGTCACCTGCGACCATCTTTGCGGCTTGCACGGCGAGGTCGGGATTTGCGGTGCCCATTTGATATATCAATTTTCCTTTTTCGAGTTCTGGATGTATCCGGTATATGACGCTTTCGCGCAGTTCTGGGTCGAGAGTGGGGTTCTTCAGTTTTGAAGTGGGCAGGCGCGACCACTCCAATGTCGAGGTGTGAGGGTTCAGTCGCCTTGTGGTACCGATCATGGCGCGATCGATTGTTTCTGGCCCCCAGACTAGGTCTGCGCCGTACTTGAGCGCAAGCAGGCGTGATGGCAATTCACCAGAGCGCACCATGGGCGCAAGAACCACGGTGCCCCGGTAATCCACACCATTCTTGGGAATGGGAACACGGGCAGGTTCGGTCGTAGCCATTGCGCGTGTTATCGTGCGGGTGAGGTTTCGTAGCATAACATGCCTATGTTGAAGTGGAGTCTGTATAGAGTGAGCGGGGAGTGGAAGGCGATCTAGAAAATCTGGGCACGTGCCAGCGAAGCTAAGATTGATTGGATTTAGCGCCCTCTGAATGAACAGCCAATCAATCACACCGACACCTCCGCAAGGACCACAGCCAAAGTGAGATGACATTGATGGGAAACTTGAAGATAAATATGGAATGACTGTTTAATGGGCTATGTACAAGAAGAACATAAGATGACATTACACTAACACAATATCCCTCTCCTCGACGTCTGTTTGATCAATCTCCCCATTCATCATTCCATGTACATACGCTTCCGCTATCAGCTGCCACGTCTCTCCCTCTGGCGCAGATGCGTCGCTTGCCAGCCTCAATACGTATACTACAGGAGCTCCATTGAAGATGCAAAATCGATGTCCAGGAAGAAAGCCTGCTGTTGCAAAACCGAATCGCCCATCTTGCGTCTTGAAAAGTTCGTTGCCTTGGAGCTCACGAGCTGCGAACCGGATGATTTTCTTCATGTTGACGCAGACGTCTTCTTCGTCTTTGCTAAGAGAAACCTCATCTGAAGGGCCATGGCTATCTCCACAATAACCCCAGAACGCCCTTGGCTTATCTTGTTGGATGGAACGATACTGGTCCGTCAGCTTACAGCCCTCTCTTATCTTGCGCTCTCGATCACTATAAGAAAAGTCGGTTGCGCAAAGCGTAGACCAATACCACCCGTACATGTTCAATGAATCATCCCTTTGTCTCGCCCTTTCTATCAGTCTTCCGTCAATCGCAGAGGTGAGAACAACCTTAGCTAGGCGCATTTCCCATTCGACAGCGGCCTTATCTGTCTCTTGATCTTGTGGAGGTCCAGAAAAGATACTTGCAACAAAGTCGAATATCTTGCCGCGGAAGATCAGCTGGTCCAGTCGTTTTCCGGGTCGCGGCTGACTGTATTGTCGTGTACTAGGGCTATAGCTCTTGACAAATACTCTCCCTATTCGATCATAACCGGTTTGTTGGTGAAAGTCTGGAACCCAAGATGGCAGAGATTCGTTTCTCTTCGCCCGATTCATGAAGGCCATGGCGACCCATTTCCAATAGAAATCGTTAACCATATCCGTATTTGTAAGTATGTAGATACTGAAGTGGGTGTACAATTCGAAAACTGAATCCAGGTCCCCAAGCATCGCTAATTGTGGGTTGCTCGATGAAAAGTTCCCCGCCAGAGCTAGCAGCCCAAGAATACGGTCTTTCGGGTTTGAACAGGCGAGATGAGGATGCAATAGCAGTGATGCATAACACAGCAGCTGTGCTACATCATCACCTTCTGGGCTCAAGGGCTTTTGGACGCCCCATCTGAACGTGAAGACTAATTTTCTAGAGTGATCAAAGTGCGAAAATCGTCGGCTGATGGTTTCAAGAATGCTAAATCGGCAGAACAATAGATCTTGATAACTTTTCCATGCTATTTGGAGATCTCCACACAAGCATTCCAGCTCTTGTGGTAGTACCGCTTCCTGTACTGTCCACACACGAGAAAACCACTCGTTTTCCAGAAAATGCAGTAATGTTGACCATACTGTATCGTGCACTTTTCGTGGATCGAATATATCCAAAACGTCATCGGGCGTGGAATCTGAATCTTCGTAGAGCTTGCCTACGTATTTGTTTGCCTCGGCAATGCGAGGGAAGAGTTTGATGGCATCAGGCACCAGCTCCTGATGTTCTGCGAGTCCCAGCCAGACCCAGACCTTGACAGCCTGTCCGTAGATCCTAGCCATCATCTTGATTTGCTCTTTCTTCTCTTGGTCATCTTGTTGGTTGATACAAATAGCATCAATCCAGATTGGTAGCACAGGTCTGCGATCCCCTCGCCGCGCCAAGTACGGAAGAGCCGAGTGGAGGTTGTCATGGACTCGCAGAACGCTGCCATTACATCGAATCGGATGAGTCACATCTTGTGCGCCCCATACGTACGACAGGGCTTCAAATTTGAGATCTGGTGCGTCAAGGCTGACATCCTGGAACGTCCATGATCGACCATCCGGTTTGTCTGTCGTCGCAGGGGTAATGAGACGTATATGCCTTGCAGGCAAAGCAGTGTACTCGAACAGCGCGAGTCTCTCGCATTCTCGAACATGGCGACCCTCGCGATGGTTGAACACTAGATTTGAGCTGATGCGCCCACGTCAGTGCTGTTCGTATCAAAGACCTGAAGACGTCGCATCGACTCACGCCTCCTTTTGAGTCTTGTTGTATTGTCGTTGCATAGTCGCGTCAGTATGAACGTTTCAACGGTGAGAGAAGAGGAAAAGAAATTGAGATGTTGCAAGGCTGAGAGATGTGGAAGCTGCGCCCACCCCCCCTAACCCCACTCCGCACTAGCCCCAACGCACGATATGAATAGCAACCGCGGGCGCCTGTCAAGCCCCAGCAATACCATTTCACTACATCTACGCATTAGCAAAACCTGCTCTATCTTACCCTAAAGGCTCACACCTACAATCCCTACCTCCCCTACAACTTCGCGCTCACCTCCCCCTCATCCGCCACTTTGACCATAATCTTGCCCGTATTCCTCCCCTCAAATAGCCCCACCAGCGCCTCCCCCGCCTTGTCAATACCGCCCTGGATAATCGTTTCCTTGCGCTTTAGTTTCCCTTCGGACAGCCATTGCGCGAGTTCCTTGCGGGCGGCGCTGTATTGGGATTCGTAGTCGAAGACGATGAAGCCTTGCATGCGGATGCGCATGGAGATGATCATCATGTAGTTCTGTTGTGCGTTAGGTTAACAGACTGAATAGACACATGGGGTGGTAGGAATAAGGGAGAGATATGAGGGATGGGGAAACGTACCTTTAGTCCTTGGGGTTTCGATTTGTTGTACTCGCTAATCGCGCCGCACATGACGAAGCGGGCGAAAGGTTTCGCGCGACTTAGGGCCAAGTCCAGAATCTCGCCGCCAACATTGTCAAAGTAGACGTCGATGAGATTCGGCGTCGCGGCGCGGAACTTCTTCTTGAAATCAGGATCTTTGTAGTTGAGCGCCTCGTCGAATCCCAACTCTTCCTTCAACCACGCGACTTTACTATCCTCACCAGCAATTCCAAGCACCGTCGCACCCTTGAGTTTGGCAATCTGACCAACCACACTGCCCGTCGCGCCCGCAGCTCCAGATACCACTACAAAATCCCCCTTCTTGACTTTCCCGACATCCAAAATACCGAAATATGCGGTCAAGCCCGTCATACCCAGCACACCAAGGGCATCCGTGGGCACGGCGCCATTTGGTAGATCCAACTTCTCCACGTGCTTCTCCTTGAGCACAGTGTACTCGCTCCACCCACACATGCCCGTTGCGTATGTACCCACGGGGAATCGTGCAGACTTGGAGGCCACGATCAACCCAATTCCTGAGCCGCGCATTACGGCGCCAATTTCGACAGGTGGGATGTAGGAGCGTGTTGGGTTGAGCCAGCCGCGCATGGCGGGGTCGAGGGAGAGGTAGAGGGTGCGGAAGAGGACTTCGCCATGTTTTAGGGAGGAGGAAGAGGGGATGGGGTGTTGTTCTGATTTGAAGGTTTGGCCGGCGACGACAGCGTCGGTTGGGCGGGCGGCGAGGTGGATGGATGTGTAGGAGGGCATGGTGATCGGTGTGGAGATGATCTTGGGGCGGAGGTGTGGTGTGGTAGTTGATGAGGACAGGTTTTGTCTCTTGGTGCCCTGGACGATGACGGTCAGGTGAAGAAAAGGATGTAAGAGAGAAGAATGAAGTGAATTGTCACCTTTTGTTATCAACTCGTCCGTTCGCACAGAGATGCCTCGGCTCGGCCGGAGGTTTCCTAATCGGGATCATTGCGACAGCTACCAGAAAACTCGAAAATGCAAAACAAGGCAGACTTTGAGATGGAAACATAATGAACCAGAAAGTCGATATATGTTTGTGATACTTCCTTGTAATCTGATACTGTCAGCAGTTGAATCCACCATGTTTGTATGGCGGCAGATGTGTTCGTCATGCTGTACTAGACGAGTAGGCAATGAGAGACAGAAATTGGGACTGGGTATTTGATTACTGATCCTCGACATCGTAATTGATGCCTTCCATGCAAGAGAGATAGCCAGGTAATGCAAGACTCACTCCTCAGCGCCATCCATTTCAACATCACCTTCCTCACCCTCTTCCTCTTCTTGCTCCCCCCACCACAACGTCGGTCCTAGGCCAGCTTGGTTCATAGATCCCTTTGTGATGTCAATATTGCATCCCGTAATACACTGCGCGTAGACTTACGATGACCCTCCAGGCCGTACCTCTCTCCTCGATGATGTCTCCCTTTTCATCCTTCTGGATGATCGTAGGTCTCTGATCGATCCATTCTTCTTGCTCTACTCGAAACAGAACCGGTTCACCTTTGTCGAGGAAGAGCTCGGTGCCGTCAGAGTTCCACACCCAAACGCTTTCGCCTTGGTTGAAAGACGAGTTCTCGAAAAGGTTTTGGTAGGGAATGAAGACTTCAGAAGTAAAGTCCAGATCGATGATGATGCCCTCTGGCGAGGAAGACTTGATGCGACCGTAGATGATCTCTCCACGGAAAGGGCGGAAGACTGCTATACGAAACTCGACTGGATCATGGTCAGGATAAGAATAGCGCAAGGATAAGTGGTAAAAGTACTGTTGACATTGACAAGTCCGGTGCCGTGGCCTATCAAGCCTTCTGTAGCGGAAAGAAGGTCCCACATGCATATGCAGAGACCGATTCCAGGGACGACTTTGTTGCTGTACTTTTCGTTGACGACATCTTTGATTGCTTGTTCGCTTGGCTTGCTGAAGTCTTGAGGTGCGATTTGTATCAGGTCTTGAATTGTTGTCTTGAAATTCTCAGTATCATAGTAACACAATGCTTCAGCTGCGATTGCAAGTATCGTGAACCTTGATTTACGTTTTCTCGTGATCTTGCAACTTGCAACTCCGGTGGGTGGCCAAGTACACTCAAATTTTCAACCGCACAGCACTTGAACGCGCTGTAGTGGGTAATGTGTAGGAGAGGGAGCTTACAAGTATGAACATGATCGCAACTTTGGAGGCTTCATGGGTCTAGAAGGAGGAATTGGTCACCGCGACATGGCTTGGCTTGGAGAGGCAGATCGTTGGAGATGATGGAGCGGAATGTATGCGACTTTAGCGTGACGCTAGTGCAATCGATAAGCTTTTTTGAGCGCAGAGCGCGTCGGACCTCCGCGTCGCATCGCAGCTCATATTCTCCAATCTTGTCATAGCAAATCGCGTCTTGTACTCTATCGCATTTTATGAACCGAAGCGCCGTATTGACGCGATGTACTTTTGCTCACATTGTTCTTGGTAACACTGCAACAACGCAACCATGACGTCGTTCAAGTTTCCTCCTCCACCACCGCCGCCGCCAAAGGCCTCGTCGAACGATGTCCAGCAAGCCTATGGAAGCCAGAGAGGCGGCTCTGGCCGTGGAGGGGGCGATAGGGGGCGCGGTAGAGGAGGAGGCTCATCACGTGGCACCGGCATGCACAGCTCAGGCGGGAACACCAGGGGTGGCCATGGACAAGACAGCGGTCGCGGTGGTCGTGGCAGAGGCGGCGCAAGAGGAGGACCTCAACACCAGAGGGGAGGTGGACAACACCAAAGAGGCGGCCACAATGCTGGCTATGGGCAATCTCAACCTCATCAAAGCTCAACGACGAGTGCGCCGCCTGCGCAAGCCTACATCAATCCTGCCTTTATGAACCAGTCGCAAGGAGAGGGCCAGTCGCAGACTGCCGTTGACCCGAATGCGCTGGCACAAGTCATGTCTTTCATGTCGACACCTGCGGGAGTGCAGTCAATGGCAGCCTTCGCCAGCCAAATGACAAATGGTGGTAATGCGGCTACACAGGGCTCGCCACGAGATACACAAGCTACGCCACGTTACTCTCCACAGCAACATGCAGGTCAGAAAAGGAAACTAGGCGACCGCAACACCAACACACAATCACAAGCACCACCATCGCAACAGAGCACTAAGCCACCGCGCGCAAAAGCTGCAGTACCGCCTCCCGTCCCAAGCTTTGGGTTCTCTCTGCCTGCGCCTTCTGCTGCCCAGGCCGTACCCGCATCGAACACGAAGAGCAAGAAGGAACAAAAGAAGCGCAAGCTCAATCTCGGACTCTCAGATGCACCTCTCCCAGCCGAACAACCCATTAGCGATGCAGAAGTAGAAGAAGAAGACGTCGATGAAGAAGCACAATATGCACAAAAGCTGAAGGGAGGCGGCTTCGCTTTTGAGCACGAAGGAGAGCAAATCACAATACGCACAGCGGCAGAGGTAGCCGCATGGATCAAAGACCGACGGAAGAATTTCCCCACAAAACAGAGAGTAGTAGAGAAGGCGCAGGAG
Source organism: Plenodomus lindquistii (assembly GCA_025504975.1). NCBI lineage: Eukaryota > Fungi > Ascomycota > Dothideomycetes > Pleosporales > Leptosphaeriaceae > Plenodomus > Plenodomus lindquistii. The sequence goes on along the minus strand of JANUWI010000003.1, from coordinate 3,603,039 downwards.
AAGGCTAGCAAACGGGCCAGCGAGTTGGAGTTTCTGCGGAAGCTTAAGGGGGCGCCGCCAAAACCACAAGTCGATACGAAGCAGGAGAAGCCCAGAGACGACGCGAAGAAGTCAGAAGAAGACATCAAAGGGCAAGCAGAGCTCGCGGCTCTCCGGAAGAAACTGCACCAAAGCATGCTAGACCGCCAACCCAAAGCCAAACCCTCAACCATTGATTTAGGCTTAGGCTACGACTCGGACTCGTCCCTCGCCTCAGACGCCGAATCCTCGGTCGTGTCTTCATCCTCTTCAGACTCACCTTGCGTTTCTTCCTCAGAAGACGAAGAAAGCGAACCCGAAGCAGATACAGACAACGAAGCCCCAACACCCACATCGTCCAAAGTCGCCCCACGGCCCATAACCCTTGCTCCGCCCGGTCCCAAAATCAACACGGACAAGGTAGCAGAGCAGCAGCGAGGCACCAAGATATGCGAGAATTGGCGGAGAACGGGCCGTTGTAGTTTTAGCAATAAATGCCGGTATGCGCATCCACCCAAGGATACGGATGGACAAAAAGGAAGAGGGGGAGGAGTTTGGGGGGTAGGCATGAGTTTGTATGAAAGAATGGTGGAGCAGGAATTATGTGCAGCGGATGCGCGGGCGTTGGAAGCGATTAAATATCTTGGTCAAAATGGTTTTTTGGGGTAGGTAGAGTGGATATTTGGGAAAGATGTTTATGGTGTGTAGGATGGAGATGGGTGGGGACTTTTGAGGTTCATTCCCCAATGACATATGTACACCCTGCTTCCCCAACCCAGACCTCATGGACCTTTTGCGCATCAACATCCCATCGCTCACCGGGTCCTATCGTCTGTCTCTTCTTCTCATTCTCGGCGTCATTGGGATATGTATATGTCATCTCCCCGCTCAAGACAAGATGTGTAGTTTTGCCGGTGTGGCTGTGGGGCGGGTAGTGTGCGTTGCTGGATCCATATCTCAGTCAGTCGTGGTTGTGGTGGATGTGGTGGGGTGGAAATTGACTAGTGGGGAGGGGGGATGTACGGGCTGTCAGTCCAAGTAAAGACGTGATTGAAACCCCAGGAGCGGACTGTAGATTCTGCTTGTTTGCGTGATTGGGGCATTGTTTTTGTTTTTTCTTTTCGTTTTTTTTTTCCCGCACAGGAACTAGAAAGGAAAAAAAAAGTTTGATATGTGGGTTTTGTTTGTTGATAGGGCGATTTACTGTATAATAATGGGCTGTAGAAAGTGTAATGTCGACATCAAAGATGGAATGGAATTGGGAATGGACCCTGGTGACGTCGATTTCTCTTGGCGAGGCTGACTAGTCGCAAGGCGCCAAAATTTCAGGGACAGCGCGGGCAAACTTTGGTCCTCGCGAGTGAACAAAGAGTCAAGAAAGCAGGTATTGCGACACAATGGTAGGAACGTGCGGGCTACTCTGTGTTTGGGTGGGCGATCAAACGGGGTAGTGGGGCGGCCAAGGCAGGTAGGTGTGTAGGTGTGCAGAGGTGGGCTCGTGACTGCCATAGACGAGAGTGGGAAGCAAGCACAGCCTCAGGCAGCCACGACTGGACCAGACCACGCAGGCGCAGTCTATAAGCAACAAAGACGCTGTCTGGCAAACGTCGTGTTCCTCCCTCCAGCCATTCAACCTCCTCCTCTCTACACCCCCCCACGCCTACATACCGCCACTCCTCCCCACCACCCAGCATGCCGTCCCCCACCAACGACCCCAAGCTGGGCGTCCCCAAGACCGACCACCCCCAACTCCAGGCCGGCGGAGGCACCGCAGCCGCCACAACAACAGCCCGCAGCGTCGACGACCTCTCGCCGCTGCTCACCAAATACCTCCAGCTGGCCTACGACCAAGCCAATGCCAAATACAACCTGGCCACAAACGAGGGCCAACAGCGCTGGCTGGCAGAGGAGCAGGCTGGCTCGGAGCGCGATGCCGAGCTGCTGCAGCATGGCTCCTTCTCCCACTTTGCAAACTACTTCATGTCCGACTCGGCCAGTGTCATGAAGCCTGCCGAGCCCGTCGACGAGTCGTATCCCATCTCCAACTACTTCATCTCGTCGAGCCACAACACCTATCTCACCGGCAACCAGCTGGCGAGCGACTCCAGCGTCGATGCCTACAAGAACGTCCTGATGAGAGGCTGTCGCTGCGTCGAGATTGATGTCTGGGACGGCGAGGTGCCCTCTGATTCGAGTTCAGACGAGGAGGCCCTGCGAGGAAATCCCGGCGTGAATGAGAGCACCAGGGCGAAGAAGGAGTCCAGGTCTGGTCTGGGCATTCGCAGGCGGCTCGAGTTGCGCTTCAGCAAAAAGGCAAAGGAGGAGGAAAAGGCAAAGGAAGAGGCGTCGGCACCTCACCAACTCCAAGGCCCAACACCCTGGCGGTCAGCTTCATCCACCGACCGCGCTGAGCCTATAGTTACCCACGGCTACACGCTGACCAAGGACATGTCGTTCAGAGCCGTCTGCATGACCATCAGAGACTACGCCTTCAAGGTCTCGAATCTCCCCCTCATTGTCAGTCTCGAAGTACATGCCAGCACCGAGCAGCAAGAGATCATGGTCGAGCTCATGCACGAATACTGGAAAGGCCTCCTTGTCGACCTTCCTCTCGACCCAAACCAACCCTCTGACCAGATCAATCTCCCTACCCTCAAGCAGCTCGAAAACAAGATCCTCGTCAAGGTCAAGCGTAGTAGCCACTCAAAGCCTGCAGCACCCACCTCAAACCCGACCACCCTCCAGGCTCCAGCCCCACCTCTTCAGCATACCGCCAGCCAGGATTCAGCTGCCTCATCCGCCACCGCTTCCGAATCGGAAGCACCTGACGGTGAGAAGCCTCCAGCCCCCAAGCCAAAGATCATCGATGCCCTCTCTAGTCTGGGCGTCTACTTTGGCGGCTACCACTACAAATCGCTCGATGCGCCAGAAGCCAAGATTCCAACACACGTCTTCTCTCTGTCCGAAAAAGCCCTCATGGAAGTCCACTCCACCGACCCCGCTGCTCTCTTCACCCACAACAAGCACTTCTTCATGCGCGCCTACCCCAAAGGCCTACGTATCACCTCTTCCAACCTCAATCCTTCTGTCTTCTGGCGTGCAGGCGTTCAGATTGTCGCACTAAATTGGCAGCGCTGGGACGGCGCCATGATGCAAAACGAAGCCATGTTTGCTGGTACTGCAGGCTGGGTGCTCAAACCTCCTGGCTACCGTAGCGACAGCGAGCAGCACGCTACCACCCAGAAAACCGCCATTCAGCACCACACGCTCGATCTCAGCATCGAGTTTCTAGCAGGTCAGGATATCCCGCTACCGCCCGAGGAAGACGATCCCCAGGACCTGAAGCCCTATGTCAAGGTTGAGTTGCATACCGAGAGGTACGAAGAGAGGGAGGCGGAGCCGGTGCCGGGCAATGGCCGGTCCCAGAAGGGAGAGTTCAAGGTCAAGACCAAGACGTATCGGACGACTAATCCGGATTTTGGGGGTGAGATTGTGAAGTTCCAGGGGGTTGGGGGGGTGAGTGAGGAGTTGACGTTTGTCAGGTATGTCCGTTTCTCTTTTCTCCCTGTACACTTGATTTTTCTTGCTTTCCTTTTGCTGCACTTTGTCATTTCTCTTGGAACTGGAAGCGACTTTGGAACATACCAACGGCCAACGCATCACATCTTGCGGGATATACCTCCGGCGCGCAGATTCAAATCTTGAAAAGCGCGCGCGTGTCATCACCACATTCGGCATATACAAGCGCCCTAAAACGGCTACCAGCTTGTCACGTCACTTTATCAGCCCTCGGAACCAAAGAAAATAGCCTTCGGCAATTCTCGCCTGCACAGGTTACCGCCGACCGACATACGGACCCGATCTGTCCAAAACTCGCCTCGTCACTTTCTCAGCGCAACCAACAGCCACATATCTGCCGCGCGCAACGATCGGTCGCATCTTTGAACTAGACTGGGATTCTGCATACCGCCACATGCACCTAAGTTGCGGGGGTTTGGTGACGCGCATGACCGTTGCGCCTGGATGGGATCCACCATGGCGCGTAGGGTACATCTCGACAATCAGATCCAGCGGACCACATGTCCGGCGTGTAACAACTGTTGCTGCGAATTCTCGTTGTTGGTTGACTACCGGAAGGAGGGCCGGTCCAGTCGGAGGGCATGTATTGTACGTCTGACCGTCGGCCTGTTTGGAGTACGGCCCGGGTGCAGTCATTTGCGACATCTCAAAATTAGGACGACGACGCTGCCGGACCATTTGGATTTCATTTTTTTTTTCTGCTCTCTAATCCTGTCTACACCCTCGCTTCTCCTCATTCCACGTTACACCCCACATTTTGTACAACATATGCCGTGGTCCCCACGCTAACCTCATCTTACAGATTCAAAGTCATGGACGACGAGCGCCTCAGCGACGATCTCGCGGCTTGGGCCTGTTTCCGCCTTGATAGATGTCTACCTGGCCTACGCATGCTGCATCTTTACGATGCGAATGGCGTGATTACAAAGGGTGTGTTGTTGGTGAGGATTGGCAAGACGGTGAGACCTGAGAGTTTACCTACTACTCCTGTACCTGAGATTGGGGCTGGGGTGGGAGGTGCGGGCGTGACTACGCCACCGAGCACGAATGTTGCGGCCTGAATGGTGGGCTGGCAGGAAAAGGGAGGTGTGGAAAAGGGGTTTTCCAGAGATAGGCTTGGGAATGTTGGATATGGTTTGTGGCTTTCGCTAATCACCCTCCGTGTACGCAGATTTTCCCCTCTGGACGACGCATGGTGAGGGGAAAGGGGTTCAGCGACGATGTTACTTTGCGCAAGGCGAGTATGAGGAGAGTTCAGTATGCGGTGTAGAGACGATGGTCATGGTGTACAGGAGCGAGACGAGGGGAGTGTGGTCGGTGAGTGGGTTTGATATAGTGGGGTTTTTTTTTTTGGTTGAGCGAGCGAGTGATGTTAGCGTGTTTTGCATAGAGAATCTTATTGTGCATGGGATCATGGTATACTACGGTACACTCATCGCACGTGTACATGCCATGCCCTCTCTTGACTCGAGTTGAACTTTACCTTTTGCCCACCCTATGTACTCTTCTAGTCTGTGAAAGTGGTCCTGTGAGATGCATCTTTCGCCTGTCCTATTGTGTGTGTGTGTGTGTGTGTGTGTGTGTGTGTGTGTGTGTGTGTGTGTGTGTGTGTGTGTGTGTGTGTGTGTGTGTGTGTGTGTGTGTGTGTGTGTTTCAAGTTTTCTCGCGGGAAAAGAAAGACCAAGTAGAGCATAGAGCCTAGAGAGGAATTTAGCATTGCGTACGTTACTTTACTCTACTCTACTCTACTTTACTCTACTTTACTCTACTCTACTTCTCTACTCTACGTATATGAATATAAACATAGACATAAAACCTAGCAGTAATAACAAAAAATAAAATTAAACTAGAATAGAAAAGTAGGCTTCTCTGCATAAAAGTTTTCCTCTGTTCTCTTCTATTTCTAAATCTCTAGTTAAATGTAAAGTATTAAAAAACTGGTTAATAGATTGTAGGTAAAGATAGGGCAGGGTAGAGTAGAGTAGGGCAGGGTAGGGCAGGGTAGGGTAGAGTAGAGTAGGCTATACTATACCGCACTATACTATATAGTAAGATTTTAAACGCATATTCTATTCTATTACTTCTAAATTCCTATCTTGCTAATATATCTTCTACTATATTACTAACCTAACGTAACTAACTTAACGTCTATATATACATATATACACACACATATATATATACACATATACATACACACACATACACACATACACACACACACACACACACACAGGAACTAACGGACTAACGGAACCCGTTCCTGTCAAGTTTGACCAATTAACTACGGTGCTCGTGGTATGTGTGTATGTATATATATCACGTCATATCATTTACCCTACACTAAACCGATCGGCCATGTGCCCTTGAAGGGTTAGGGAGTTCTTAGGTTTGGTTAAGGTTAGGGTTTAGTTTAGTTTGCATACTGTAAGAACATATTACCAGTTAGGTCAGGTCAAGGGTTAGTGTTAAGAAGTAAGGTATGCTGTAGTTCACTTAGTTATCTAGCTAGAGTAGTCAGTTAGTTTAGCTAGCCGTAACTACCTAGGGGCTGACTGTACGTTGGCTTGACTTGACTTGGCTTGACTTGACTTGACTTGACTTGACTTGACTTGATTTGGGTCTACATCCACATCAAGTACCGCAGGCCTTGCCATGCTTTGCTCTTTTAACGGTGCAAATGTATGTTTTAGTGTCGCCTTCTAGCAATAGGATGTAAAGTGCATCCATCTGAAACGCTGCGCCGGCATTGCATTGCATCGCATCGCATCGCATCGTTTGTTGTACGCACAATAGGTAGAAGGGGAAAATCAGACTAGATTCAACTCAAAGGACGTGCCATATGCAGTTAACACAGCACAGTACAGCACAGCACAGCACAGCACCTCGGCTTGAACTTGAACTTGGAATTGTACTGCAGAAGCCCATGTATGCAGAGGACTCGCCGTGAACTTTTCAAACTTTCTGGCCTGGCATAGGCAGGCACTCGCCAGCTCAACACCGCGAGGCGTCTTTGCATTGCATCCCATCCCATCCCATCCTATTGTAGCATCTCGACCACACATCTGCAGACGAGACGCAATCGGTCAACATGGTGTCGTGCGTAGATGCAGCTGTCCCAATCTACTACTCTAGCAGCCATGCAGTGCTAGCCAGCGTCGTGGCGCTCATTGCGCAATATTCACAGCGCCCAAAAGATCCATCCACAATTTGCGCACAATGTCGTGCGACAAAATGCCTTGCCTTGCCTTGCCTTGTCTTGCGGTGCACGTGGACTCAGACACTACTACATCTAGGTGGAGTCACCGTCGCCATTTCATGCAGACAAAACCACATATCATCTGCAACCATGTCAATCAAGGAGTTTTTGGAAAATTGGGCATGCGAAAGCACATTATAGCGTTGCTTTGCTTGCTTTGGACATGGAATAGGCCTGGCGGTCATGGTAGGTATCTTGCACATCATGGTGGCTATCCACAGGTCTAGACGCAGATCAACTAGAGGAGCCGAGCTGATCTTTGTCGAGTCGGAAATGCACAAGGTAACGTAGCCAATGGGGAGAGAGCTGTCGCGAGACTAGAGTACTCTAGCTGAATATCGTTGGGTGGAGATGGTTCCATGTGTTACCGCAGACTGATGGGTGTAGCAGAGAAAACCAAACACGCGAGAAAATGATGTGCATATGTACTCGACCACATGCATGGCCATGTGCATTTTGCGCTGAGATGGTGAAACCAATCGCAGCAGGCAACGCGGGTAAATCTTCGCCAAAAGGAAGCCTGTTGTGGGTACACTTCAACGGGTATTGTGCAACCGTTGATGTACGGGTTTTGCATTGGGCCGGTCATCGGAGTGCGTTGTGGTAGTGTATATCATTGTAGGATCGTCCGCTGAAATCGGGCGCTTGTTGAAAGATCAAAAGTTCTGCATCGATGGACAGGCAGTATCTGTGCAGGATTTTATGCTTTAGACGCTCTATTCGGAGTCTCTTGGTCCTGTTCGTGTAAGTATGATAGGATCAACTTGAAAAGAAACCCTTTCCGTCGATACAGGAGGTTGGCAAAACTCGTGACGGATTTGTGGTTGTACACAGATTCCAGTACCTTGGTTCCATCACAAGAACATTAAGCAGCAGGTCAGGTGGACGAGGCCAGATGTGGTGTCCCGGCGTTGTACTTCGTGGAATACACCGCGACGGCTGCGACCGCTCTCGTCGACTGTCCACTGGCGCTGTGATACCCTTTAAGAATTGTTGGGAGGCCAAAAAGGCACATTGGAGTTCCTCCTAATTATTACCAGTTGGTAACGTGGTCCAGCATGAGATCTTCTAGCAACATTTCTCGACAATATCGTGTTATACCGCCGGGGTGATCCACGCAAGTACCTGGCGCCTTGTGTTGGAGTAGAGCGACATAGTTAGTACTTAAAACATTACAGAGTGTACCTACTTTCGTTGTGTTGAGGAGTACATCGCGCCAAGGTGCAGGCAACGTTCCTACAGTACCAGGTGCGATGGGTTGAACATGGCGGAGCGGGCTTTTAGATCCTGACCTTGACGACGTTCGGCGTCTCATCATACCTGTAACTTGAAGCCTCAATCTCAAAACGCTATGATCTATTGCAAACGTTGGTCCGTCGGGGAACATTGCGGGTACAAGTCCGCGTGAGCAGGGAGCCATTTCGGAGTCAACTCCGGTCATGGATCTGGACTACGATCGGCGCGGCGAGTGAGTTGCCATGGATTGGAACCTGAGACTTGTAAGCGATGCACACTCGCTGACTTGCTTTTACAAGATTGAGAATATATAAGCATTGTACGGACATTTGTAAAGGCCAATTGCCCGCGCCGCCTGGGTATCGCAAACATTATTCACGGAGGGTATAGTTGGACTTTTTACCTTTGAAAAATCTAGTCTGAGTACCAAGATGGTCGTGAACCTTGCATGTGTGCATAGCCTTGTGATGGACGTGACACAGCCATTTGGATGATTGAACTTTCGCAGCCTGGGACTTGTGAGCTACATACGATCAGAACGAGCTTTCTCCGCTAGGTCTTGTGGCTTTTTGAGGTCGAATAGAGGATAGACTGACCTGGAGCCCGTGTCCGATCAACCAGGTTCCCATCCGAGCGAATCTCGGCGGGGAATGTAATGATGAGCTCCAGAACGCTTGTCGACGCAATCTGCATAGTAACGACCTCGAACGCTGCAGCAGAATAGCCCGGTACCGCATCGATCGGTGCCATGGGCTTGCGATATCTGTACAGCCCGTGACGCGATCAAAGTGGTAGTGGTGTCGGCTAATCTTGTTGCTTCCGCTTCGGTCCACCGTGCCCGCTTATGATTTATCGCCCTACCGGTAGCTAGTGCGACGCTTGTCAGCTTTCGGCAAAAGTCACATCGTGTTTCCCGTAACAGCTTACAGTCAACGGCTGGACGAGAGTTCGCCCGCTGGAACGTGTCGGTCCACACTGGATCCGCTTCGGCATTGCAGATACTGCTGCAGCTAATACAGCACGGTGAGCGTGGCGTGAACGGTGTTCTGGGTTTGGAGGATATGACCAGTGGTCATGAGCCGAGCTCGTGAAAGCTTGGTGTATTAGGTGCATGTGTAGAAACAATTGCTCGGTTGCATAAAACGATCCTGGAGTCGCCTGTGCGACGACTGAATATTTTCGTGGCACAAGGGATGAAGTGCGCTCGTGTAGATTGTTGGGCGAAGCCACCTGTATTTGCTCACTTCAATCAAACCCTAGCAAGGCTTCCTATGCTGACCAAAAGTTTCTCGAGATGACAGTGCAAGGTGTACGTCGGCACTCAGTGTCAAACACACTGGGTTTGATGCTATCGCCTATCGAGTCATGTATGATTATGGCGGGGAAGTACGTGGCGTTCCTAGCGCCGATATGGTGATGCGAGAAAGTGACGAGGCTCAGCATCGTTTTCGGTGCGGATACAACGAGTAACAAACCGCCGGTCGCATGCAGGTGGAACTGGAAGACAACTGGCGGAAACCCTATCTCAGTACTCACACACCGCAACTCGTCGGCCAAAGAATCATGCGACTCTTACAATCATACCACCTCAACCACCAAGGTTTCCAGCTCCTGAAGAGGTAATATTAGAGTTTGCTCAACGCACTCCCCATCTTCTGTGGGAGCATGACGTATCGAAAGAATCGAGTTGCCTTCTGCCGAAGCTGGGATCAGGAGTCGCGGAATACGGCTCAGCAGCCATGAACCGGGGAGCGTTAAGATCCCTGTCACTCGTTACCCTCTAAGCAGTCGACGGCCTCGACAAATGGTGTCGTGGATTGCCACGCCCAGTATCTTGGGTCCATGTGTCTGCCCGCACTTCCCAGATGAGCGGGATCGCATGGCGCATTCCTGCGATCTGCCATGTCCGACGGTACACAGCGGCCCCATGCTGCACAAAGCATGCGAGCCGGATAGTGCGAGTAGAAAGCGACTTCTCGAGACCGGGACTGTGCAGCGCTACGTGAGGTACAAACATGCCAGCAAAAGGGACATTTGGTGTCGCAATACCCTCGCAGGCTGGCCTCACTCCGTGCATAAAGCCTTCTCCTCCGCCTTGCTGAAGCTCATCAACATCCACAACTAATTCAGTTTCAACTGCCCTACTTTCGTTCATTCAATCAGCTTCTGGTCGTTGCTTGCTCCATAACCTCACCTCGGTCTCTCTTTGAATATCTTCGATACAGGAGAATATGTGCCACCACTCACTTGTCGACAAGATTGCCATTCCTTTCAGCTACTTGAGCGACGTTGAGGGTATTATCACGATGCCGGTATGATTAGTTGAGCGAGTGCAGCGTTTGAGCAATGTCTAACTCATATAGGTTCCTGGTCGCCGCTGCCCAGCCTGTCTCGAACGCGGAGACACCATCTGGGTCATTCCCGGAAAATGCTGCCCACAATGTGGTACTCCTGTCAATTGATTCAAATCTGATGGTAGGTTGTAAGCCGAATCGTAGCATCCATTGCTACTGGGAACGACAAAGCTGACGAAGACGACAGAAACAAATGCGTTTGCTGCTTGTTCGATTTCCTGGCGTTGGATCCTTGAGTTACGGCGAGCGATACGCGCATATTGATCTTGGGGCTGTTTGTCTGCATCTTCTGGAGTCCGGTCAAATGTCATTGATGTAATTGTATGACCCTAGAAGAACAAGTTGGGATTGGCGTACACGAAAATGGGCTTGCTTGTGTCTCGGAGTAATGGGTTATATTTGTAGATGCGTCTTAGAGATGTAATGTACAATGTTCAAAGAATGAAGCCTCGAGTATGATGATGTGTTCCGCTGATGTGAGACGACATGTGGAGTGTGAGGTTGATTGCCGTATCTGGAGTTGTTTCAATCACTGTGTATGTCAGCAATACTGTTCAGGGAAGGGACTCGGGTTCGCACAGTATAGTACCGCAACATGAAGTCAGCAGAAAGATGAACGCGATGGGTCGGCTCCCAGAGGTACTCTTTCAGCTGCGCGTTGGTGTCGGCGTTGTGGTAAAAGGTCTTGAGCTAGTGAGCCCACGGTGTTGAAAGGAAAACATGCCACCTAATAGAAGGGAAAGATCCCACCCGGCTCCCTACGTCAGCGCACGCGGCCTTTCTTTTCACCTATGCGCACGTGTCGTACATTGATGCAATAGCCAGCCATGCCGTCAAAGGCGGTAGGTGACGAAATGTCCTCCACAATGGCGCAAAATTGAATGAATTGAACAAAATGAAACAAGTAGGTCGATGATGTAAAGGCTGACAAATCCCCCTGCGTGGGCAGTGCTGGAGTGGAAGTGGTTGGAAGGAGCCACCCGGTGTCTCACGTGACCAACTGTTCGCAAACAGCGAACATGAACATCAATCTCTCAATCGTACCAGATTCTGCTCAAAATTACCCATTCCTGACAATCTCCATCTTCAACGCTCAACGCCCGTGAACTCCGCATCGTCCATCTTACCACGTCTGAATTCAAGTGACACCCACCCACCGGGGCACGAAGCAAGCAAGCCCACCTGAACCCATTTAACTACCCAGATGAAATGAAACACTCGAGGTAGCTCCAGAGCCCTAACCACCCAGCACGAAACAAAATGCATAATCTGTAAACATCGCCTTGGATTGATCTGGTATAATATCTTTCCCATCCCCTCGACTCGACTCCATTCCACACCAACCAACCGTCATATCAACAATAAACAACGACAGTACACTGCACTGCGTCTTAGGTATGTATATCCTCCCCCTTCCTACCTCCCTTGCCCCTTCTCCCTTCCCCTTCCCATCCCCAGCACCCTCGAAGAAAAGAAAAATTCGCCGAAAAAAAAAGAAAACACCTCTGCAAAAACGCCTTCATCCAGCCCCAACACACCATTATGCAATCACAAAAAAGGTGTATAGTTCCTCAGCCCATACATGCATGCATGCAATCATGATTGGTATGGGGATGTGGAGAAAGACCCAGTGGTGGCCTTCATGATGTACATGTACAAGTGTACAACGGAACGGGCACATAGCCATATTCCATAATCCCAAACCCAAAACCAAGACCAAAACCAACACCTAGTATCCAAATGACAATGAAAAAAAAAAATGAGAAAAGGTATTATACAAGCGCCGTTCAACAACCAAGACGTGGTCAAGTTTCGTCCGCACACCTAGCCCACCCATTTTGGAAAAAAGGCATCAGTCACTAATGTGACGAAGCAGAAGTCGACAAGAACCGAGCAAGCTACGCACCGCCCTGTTTCTTCTTGTGCTGCGGTCTGGGACCACCGAGGATACTCTGCTGGCGGGAATGGAGGGGTAGTTGCTGTTCTTGTTGTTGATTTCTGGCTGTCCTTGTACCACCACCCTGCTCTTGTTCTTCTCGCTGCCGTTCACTCTGCACGACAACCCACTTCATTTTATCCCTCACCTCCTCCATGTCCCTTAGCAACTTGGCCGCCTGTCCTTCCTTCTCCGGCAGCGCTCGTCGCAGCCGCACCGCCTCTTGAATCAAGCCATCGAGTTCTTTCCCATGTTCCTCTTTATACACCTTCATCAAGTCCACACACTTGCCCTCTGCGCGGCCACTCCGGCCCATCTCATGGTGCAACTGCTCCACCACGACGGCCTGTCTCTTGATCTTATCCGCATCTTGCAGCCGCAGCCGCCGCAGCTCATTCACCTCGTCGTTTATACTGCGCACCTTCCTCTCGTAGCCCTCGACGATCCTGCGGAACCCCTCGCGCGCAGTCTCCAGGTACGTCTCGGCCATGGCCTTCATTTCATACGCCTGTGCGAGTTGGCGCTGCGTTTCAGAGCGAGTGTCGCCGAGCATCTTGAGCGCTTCCTCGGCTCGTTGTTCCGCGCTCTTCCGCCGCTTGACTTCGGCCTCGAGCGTGGCTCTTAGCTCGTCGAGCTTGCGGTCTTTGCGCTCGATTGCGCGGCCGTTGGTGTCGGCGAGGACTTGGAGGTGTTGGAATTCGGCGCGCGAGTCTTCGGCGGCAGAGCGGGCGGCGCTGACGCGCTTGGATTCGTCTTCGCGGAGGAGTTTTTCGGCGCGGAGTTCGCGTCGCAGTCGGTCGTTTTCAGAGGTGATTTTGTCAATGTATTGGCTGGTTTTGGAGTTTGGGATGCTGTGCGGGTTGGGGCGGTCCCAGGCGGCGTTGGGGGCGGGTTGGGGGTCCGAGGCGGACATGTTGGGCGATTCGACGGCGAGAGGAAATGTTGTGCGCGGTGAGGTGTACGAGGGCATTGTTGTGTGGGACGGGCGGAGAGATGACAATGTCGACGTCAATGCTGATGTCGATGTTGATGTCAATGTTGATGTCGATGTTGATGTCAATGTTGATGTCGATGTTGATGTCAATGTTGATGTCGATGTTGATGTCAATGTTGATGTTGATGTCGATGTCGATGTCGAGGTGGACGTGGACGTGGACGTGGGCGTGGTGGTGGCCGAGTGTGAAGACGAGTCTGCGGTCCAGATAGACCCGTTCATGACATTGTTTTTGCTGGTGCTGGCAGCCCAAACCTTGTATCTGCGGTACGAGCGGTGCTGTTTCTCCACACCGCAAATAAAACCAGCACGCCCGGCCCAATGCAAATGGAAACAACCAGTGGCAGAAGCGCGTGTTTCACTTGCAAGATGAGCCAGCAGTGCAAATACGAAGAAGCGGAGATGTGGGCAAAGCAGGGCTCCAAGCAATGCGTGGTCACTGGTGGTGGACAGTGAATTGCATGATGTTTATGCGCTCAGACGACGGGTGATGCGGCGCAAGAGGCCCGTGTTTGGGAACCGCAGGGGCGGGCGGGTCTCGGGCTAGGCCTTACCGGGTGCTGCGGCGACTAGGGCTGCCTTCCTTCTACCAAACACCTCTTTGCCCTTTTCTTTCTACTGTCCCAGTCTCTTCATCTTGCGGCAGTCGACTAGTCACATGTCGCATTGTTGTTGAGTGTTGGCCGTGGTGCGTTGATGAGAGACAAGAGACCCCAGACAAGATGCAGCTGAGACAGTCATTTGGTGGAGAGGAACACCCAGAGACATGGCAACGCTGTGAAAGCCAAATTCAGTCGCTTTTATTGACATGACGTATGTCTTGCCTGCTAGGGTGCGTAACGCGTCCATTGTGTTAAGAAAAGTCAACAAGACATTAAGTTGCCATCAATCTCATTTACTGAGGACGATTACAGGTATCCAGAAATCACACTTACACAGTACGTTGTCGCTGCATGTGGTGTGCATCCATCTTGACAATACTCAAACTGCTCAATCAACATCCTGATCGCAATTCAACCCATCTCAGCCATATCAGCGTCGTTATATAACCCCCGATTAAGCAACACTGACCCTGAACATTACTCACACACGCCAATCAGCCCACCGAACCCGTCCCGTGCGCTAGCTGCAGCGGCTCAAGTGGGGCGCCCCGTCCACACAGCAACCAGCCTTATCATGACATGGCATGACGTCTGCCCTATCCATCCCCAACGTTCCATCACCAGCGACATCAACAAGGTACAGGATTCGAAAGAAAAAGGGCCCAATTCAACTTCTTGAGAATAGACAGTAGCGTGCTTGAGTCTGTAATTTCACAGTGCAGCATCCATCCCCGCACAAGTTTCATGTATACTTGGCTTCTTATGGAAGGGCGCAAGCTACGGCCTACCTCCAGGGATCATTGCGGCGCGGGCATAAGACATCCATGATATTCAATAAGAAAATGAAAGCAAGACTCTTCCTCTTCCTCCCGGCCGAGATGACCCACAGCAATGCAAAATTCAGATCTGGAAGGAAACAACCACAGCGGAAACACTTGAGCGAACAAAGTCGCGCAGGCCGAGGGACCCTTTGATGCCTTGCCCGTTCACAAGGCAGCCCAGCAAGGGGACATCTCAAAACTCACATCCTTCGTCCACTCTGGCGAGGACGAGGGAATTGACAACTATGACCACTATAGTACATGTACACCACTTCATCTTGCCATACGAGGCGATCATGCCGACCGAGGCTGTCAAGATACATCTTGAAGCTGGTGCAGATGCAGAGAAACCAGATTACTCAGACACTGCAGTCTATGATCCACATCCCGCTCTTGATCTCGCAACCTGGCTCGGATCATCCAAGTTCCCTTGTGGTTCTGATTAACCATGGAGTCGCAGTGTCGCCATCATCCCTGGCCCTTGGCAGCATCTTTGAACAGGACAGACTGCATGACCATCATTCTTCAGGAGCTCAGCAAAGCCGACTCGTTGCACGGCACAAGCACAAGACAAACATGTGAGCGCACGGCTATGATACGCGCTGCGCAGTGCTGGCACCCCGAAGCCGTCGACCTCCTTCTCAAATATGTCGCTGGCTTTCCGGACCCCAGCGCTATCGACGATGTATCCTGTCTGACCGAGGCTTTTTTTCATAGCGCTAGACGAGTATTGTTGCGACCATCATTGTTGCGAATGGCTTTATCGAAGAAGTCCGGATAAGTACGCAAACCTGTTCCAGCGCTTCTTATCCATGCTTCGGCATCTCGTTCATCACGGCGCTGACATCAACACCACCGTGCCAGGAAACCGGCAACACTCACTCCCGGCACCTCACAAGTCCCGTATTGAGGTTTGATCTTGATAGGGTCCTAAGTTTGCTGTTATCCAAGGAACGGCGCGTAGATGAAGGCCCACGTATCGATGACAATACCGGCGAGTATCATCCCTCTCCCCTCATAATCGCCCTGGCATACATCAAAGACATCGATACTATCAAAGCCATGGTAGACGCCGGAGCCCGCATCAACATCACAGACCAAACCCTACGCACACCACTACACCTTGCTCAAACACGAGAAATCGCAGACTACCCCTGTACCCTCGGTGCAAACATTTAGGCCAAAGACAAACCAGGGCCTTACACCCCTGCACACAGCATGTCAGGAACTCCACGCAGACGTGGTCGATTTCCTCATCTCCCGCGGCGATGCAGGTGTGGTGAATGAACCCGCCACACAGCTGGACCAATGCATACCCCTCCATTTTCGCCACTTGCATAAGCCAACATTCAACTTCAGCTGCACATAACTACATGTCAGAAACCGTAGCTACATCGCCCCACCACCTCCGCACAGCTCAAATTCTGGTCGAAAATGGGGCGAATATCTATGCAACGACTGTGTCAGATGGGCTTACAGCACTGCATGGCGCGGATGTGGATGCTGCTACAAAGGTTGCAGCGGGAGGGGAGACGGCGCTGGATGTTGTGGTAGATAGTAGCTAGTATTAGGGTTGTTGACCGATCACCTACGGTGGCGGAGGAGACGCAGGTAGTGGACCTGAATACGGTGTTGTTGGGGTATGGTGCTGATTGAGAGGATGGGAGATGAGGACGGGAGTAAAACTGTCGGTTGTGGAAGGGTGTTTATTGATGAGATTGACGATGTTTCTTCCTAGAAATTGCGCGGTCAAGTTTTTCACTTTGTTGTGTTGTAATATGTGTCTGACCTGGTTACTTTCTTGCCTCTTGAGTGGTCGCTTAAGTTAACGAACGTACATGCATGCTAGTTAGTGCCGGCTGTCACCATCACTTGCACACGATATAGTTGAGATGACAGTCTAATAGCCTAACACTTGACTTTGCATGCATCATGGGAAACAATGAGCAAACCCCATCATGGCATCTGGAGCGACAGCGCCCCACCATGCTCGAGTCACTGTAAGTGGAAACGCCAAGATAACCGCCAAACACCACAGTAACACACAAACCAGGTCAATCGTGCGTTCAAGAATTCGGGACAAAAGTCTAAAAAACACTATCCAGACGTGTTTGAACCTACGGCAGCAAACCCCTCGTGCCATGTTGCTATACGAGCTGGGCTGTAGAATTTGCTCGCTCAACCTGCAGCCTCGAAGACCAGATAAGCCACACTCATTCTTGAGAACCTTTCCAAAATTGTCTGATCTGAAGCCTGATTGTTCATTCTGTAACGTGATCAAGATGACATTTGATCAGCTAGTAGATGAAAAGAAGGATGAGACTACCGTGTGTGTTGTCAATTGTGGGAAACAAGGTCTAGACATACAATTGTGCTTTCAAATCCAGGAGCCATACTGTGAGGGTCAACATGTGCAGCTATTTTCTCCGCATGGTAAGTACTTTTTAAAGCAGAAATTTGTATTCTGCTAATTTCAAGGCTAGAAGAAATACGGCAGGCGCAGTGTCCTTTGGAAATACGCAGCGTTTGCTCGGATCCAAGGTCGGATGACCATTTTGAGAAGATGACTACATGGATAGGTGATTGTGTGCAGAGCCACGATCAGTGTACAGCTCCGAACGAGACTTTTGCGCCGACCCGCCTGATCAAGGTTGGCAAGGGAAGCAGTCAGGATGTTCATCTTGTATCCTCGACTGGTCCGGTTCGTTATGCCGTCTTGACATATTTTACGCATGTCCTATGTTGCTGTACTAAGGCTCTAGGTACTAACTTTGATGATTGATCATTAGGCTGGGGTCCATATCCCCAGTCTATGACTATAAAGGCCAACATTGCCCAGAGGCATGAGCGCATAGACGTATCTCTACTTCCTCAGACCCTACAAGATGCGTTATTCGCCACTCGGAAGCTAGGGCTGGAGTACATATGGATCGACTCGATCTGTATATTGCAGGACGACCGCGACGACTGGGCCAAGGAAGCATCTACCATGGCAGATGTATACTCAAACGGCTACGCAGTCCTCGCCGCAACAGCCGCATCATCATCAACACAAGGATTCCTCTGGCCAAGAAAACCACCCCTCAGTATCGCATGCACGTCTCCATCAGGATCCCAATCCACAATCCATGCTCGACGCAACGACACACATTGGTGCAACTTAAAAAGGCATAACACCGAGTACCCGTTATACTCCCGAGCATGGTGCATGCAAGAGCGCTACCTGGCACGGCGAACCGTCCACTTTCTCCCCGCCGAAGTCCGCTTCGAATGCCGTACCCACGACACCTGTGAATGCAATGTCGTACCGTGGCCCCACCCGCAGCCCGATTCAGGCGACGACTACTACCGCATTCTACGCGCGGCATGCGAGTCGTCGAGCGGTAGTAGTATCAGCGACGCTGAATTCGCGGGGCTATGGAACAATCTCGTCAAGGAATACAGCGCCATGGGCATCACGCACAGGAGCGATTTACTTCCTGCTCTTGGCGGCATCGCGAGAAGCCTGGGTCCTGTCATCGCTCCAGGACTGTACCTCGCAGGCCTTTGGGAAAGGGGCCTCGCGTTCCAACTCTCGTGGTATTGTGAGGATTTCGACACGCATCTTTCGCCTATAGCGTCGAGGAGTGTGCATACGCCGACTTGGTCGTGGATATCGTCTCCGAGCCACATCGAGCCCGTGAATCGTTACAACGCTCCCAAGGAGAAGCTAACGTCGCTAGCATCTCTGGTGTCGTCCAATGTGGCACTACTGCGAAACGATGATCCGTACGGTGAAGTAAAGAGTATATCGATCGACCTCAAGGGCCCCATGGCTTCTGGACCCGACGTCATCAAGGTTTTTGAAAACGTCGCGACAGAAAGGAACCTCTTTCTCGACTTGAATATTGATGTTAAGAAAATATTTAGGGCGGCGAGGATGCGGCCGGAAACGTGGGAGCAGCTACGGGGACTCACAGATTGGGAGGCTGTCATTTGTCTTGCGTTGTATACGTACAAAATGCGATATCAGGGTCGAGATAGGGGCCAGATGGATGGTCTGCTGCTTCAGCGTTCACCTGGGGACGACTCAATGTATGTGAGGATTGGCATTGTGACGCTGATGCCGTGGGAGTTATTTGAGAAGGTTGCCGCAGAGGCTGTGGTCACTATAGTCTAGCCATGCCTTTCGCTTGGCTATGGATGCTCGCAAGACGCAAGAGCCTTTGGATGCACCATCACATGCCAGTCAAGAGCATAGTCTTCTCCCCTATTGCGCGTCAATGGTCAACTTGTTCACGTGCTTCTCGGTGATTTTGCATATTCCAAATCCATTCATCCCTTCTAAAGGGTCACTCTCGATATATACACTCGATTCCGTTAACCACCCACCTATGACAATGCTCTAGAACATGTCAGGCGCCTTCCTCGCGCGCGTCTTGCCCTCGAATGGCTGCTCAGACTTGATCTTGTTCTCGCGGAGAGCCTGGAGTTTGCGCTCATTGTCCTCGTCGGACAGCTTCTTGTACTTTTCAATCACCTGCTTCATGTCGACTTGGCTGCCGGCGACGACATTGTATGGGGAGCCGACATTCATGATTCTGGGGATTTGTTAGCAATATCCCTGCCCATGTTTGATCCTGCCCCCACATACTCAGGAAACTTCATCTCGACATGATGCACTGGCGCCGTCTTCAAAAACAGCACCCGGTCTTCACCCGCCTGCTCAAGCATCCGCACGTGCAAGTCGTTCTGCGCCGTCCACTGTTCGTTCCAGCCCTCAGTCACACGGTTGATCATGCGCGTAAAGTATGGTTGCTCGTTGTCGGCGGTCTTGCGAGACATGTAGTAGAGGAGGATGCCGGCGGGGATAATGGCTATGGTGCTGTAGAAGCCGGTCTGTGGGGGGCAATGGGGTCAGCACGTGACGGAAGGTGGTAGTGATAGGGCCAGGGTGGACGTACGCCCATGGGCTCTTCGACGGAAGCGTGGCCATGGCCGTGGCCGTGGTCGTCGTGCGCAAAGCGGCGCGTCTGGCGGGGGAGATTGGTGCGGCTTCGGCTTGTACGGGCAGCAGCCACTGCGGTTCGGCGGAGTGACTGCATCGTTGCGGGCGGTGGGCGGGCTTTGATGGCCGTGACATGGGCGGATGATGATGAGCTTCCACAGACCGCGCTAGGACGGATATGGACTGGCGGCTTGGCATCGCGAGGCTGAGGATGGTTGCATGCCCGCCTGCGCCTTGCTCGTCACAACATCCTTTCTTCGTGGATATTCAAATGTCACGTTTTGTGCAACTTCACCTCGCCTTGGCCATGAAGACCATCGTCAGCCATGACCTCACTTGAACAACTAGACGACGACGTTTTGCATGAGATCCTGACACATGTAAGTGCCTTTTCTGCCGCTCTGATTGGCTGCTGACATGATGCAGCTATCCCCCCACCGTGACATCCATCTGCGCTGCTTCCGCCTCGTGTCCCTACGTCTCAAGACATTTGCAGAGTCAACCCTTTACCGCACACTGGTCTTGCGAGATGACGATGGCCATGAGTCCGCTACCGTTCGTTATATCACACGACTCACAGATCCCCTCGATGCCTTGAGGCACCATGTACGCGACCTGCACATCAGGTCGTTCCAAGGTGACGACGATAGCTGTTGTCTGAACACTCCGCTACTCCTCAAGTGCACGGGACTACTGCGCCGCCTTCATTCCTTCAGGTCAGCGACTTTTGTTCGACCGAATCTGGCTTTCGGCTGCCACGGCATCTCTACATCAATGTTATTGACTGACACGTATCTGCAGTTGGGACTGTGAACTCTCCATGCCAGAGGAGCTTCTTAATTTCATTCATGAACGCTGGCCTCATGCTCAACTCCACGCTACAATCAGAAGTCTGGATTACCATGTCCTACAGTCGCCCCAGCTTTACCGATTGGCTGTGAGGTTACCCAACATGGTCAATGACTCTGTCAAAGCATTGCAAATTTGGTCACACTTTAAGCTCGCCATTATCAAATGTCCCAATCTCAAGATGCTGTCAATCGACACACGGCCCGGAGTGACCCGTCCACCCATGGCATACATTCCACAGGAGTATACACCGATGCGAGACGGGTACAGCCTTCTATCCTACACCAATCAATTTAGGGTCTCGAACTATCCCGAGGGGCTGCAGCTGTTCCACTTCGAAATACAGCTCCCACTCACCCATAACGAACGTCTCCCTAAGCTGCAACATCTCCAAATCCGTGCTGGCAACTACAACCTTGACAAGCCGCATTGCCAGAGACTCCTCACTTGCATGGACACTAGCACTCTGAGGCGCCTCCGACTCGGCCCCTCGAATCCCAAGCACTTCTTCGACACATTTACTGGCCAACTGCCCTATTTGCAACATCTAGATATTACTCTCGTGCTTAAAGACTGTTACCATTTCTCTACAATGTATTGGCGGAGTGTAATGCATCCAACAGAGCTCAGAGAGTGTGCGAATTTCACAACGTCGCTCGTCGCGTTGACGTCTTTGGTTGTGCGATGCGATGTTCTCAATGCGGACGACCCTTTTTGGACAGCAGTCCTGCCTGTACATGGTGCACACCTGCAAGACCTCTCGATCAAATCCTCACAACCCGATTGTGGAGCTCCCAGAATCGAGGGCAGTCTAGCAACACTGCTTCGACAAACACCGGCTCTCCTTACGCTCAATCTTCAACTCGACTTTGACGTCTTGAAAACTTATCAGCAATTGTGCGTTTTCTGTGATGATGACGAGTATCACACTGTATGTTGCAATGTCAATTGCTTGTGTCTCACAATGTTGACGCTCATAGGGTACGGGGTACATTGACCACATCATGCCGTCACCACGCCTCAAGACACTCAACCTGCACTACCGACTCAGGACATGTGATTGGATATTTCAGAGCCATGTCGACCACGAAACTGCCCATATCCACTGCCTCATCCGTAGGTTGTGGTCAAGGTATAAGAGCCGAGTGGAGCCCAACAGGCTCGAGGCACTGAGTGTGCATCTGTGGCGCAGGCAAATTGCTCCACCGCATCCAGACGAATTTGGACGCACACAGTATGCGACCGTGCGTCGAGCTGTATTTGAAAGTATGCTCATGGATAAGATGTTGTGCATAAGATTGTGTGGCGATGCAACGGCACAGCCAGTCTGCTACAAGCAAGCAAGCCATCCGTGGCTAATACCGGCGGACCACACGACTTCACTACGCACATGCTTTATACGGTGTGCGCCCAACGACAAGCATTGTTGGGCAGATGAAGTGGTAGGACGTAGCGCGAGATGATACATACGCATTAGGCATAATAGCTGACACCTACGATGCCGACAATTGTGGTGTGTTGTGTTCGCCATAGGGGAATACACATCTTACCAGCGCGAGACTACTTCAAGAACCCCCACCCTCGTGTAAACTCCAGACATCTACTCCGCAATGTCGATGCCGAGGAACTCTCAAATGCTGATGCGATCCTTATCACGAATGGCGCAATTGGCCAACCGCTAGATACTGCCGTATCCACCAATCATAACCACATGCCCAGACCTTTCACCCTCCATGCGAACCACTCACAGACCACGTCCACATTGGTGCGTCGGCATAGATAGCGCATCGCGTCCCTTGTATTCAGTGTCACAATGTAATTCTACTTGAGCACACATGCGCGCAGATGCTGTCAAGCAACTGGACATTCTACCACTAGGCCTTTGCAAAGAAACATAGGAAAACAGCACGTGGTGTTGCATTGAAACCAGAACCGCTCGATCACCTAGGACAGTTGGAGCTTTCCAAGAGAAAAGATATCAATATGGGACACCATCGCTCCCGCCGCCCGACGTCCTCGGACTCAGGCTACGACACTACGTCTGAGTCCTCGCACTCGCTGCCCTCATCTCCATCGCAAAAGTCTAGTGCTACCCTCTCACTACTCTCTCTGAGTACGCCGCAAGACTTGAGTCCGTCGATTGGAAGTGTACTTCCCAATGTACGACTAGCCGATCTTACAAAGAGCCAATTGAGAGAACTTGCGAACTTAGTGGCGGAGCGCGGCGTAGTATTTCTGCGCGACCAGGAACTTTCGCATGAAGAGCAGAGACGAGTTACCGAAGTACTAGGTGGAGATGAGAAAGATGTGATTGAGAGCAGTGGGGAAGAGCTTCGGGATTCCAAAAGCGCGTGGGCATATAATCATGGAGGACGTGTGCAAGCCTTATCACAAAGTCTCACAATATTCAAGGCAGAATCTGGCGCCGGAGATACAGCATTCGTGTCCCGTTATGGCCTTTACGATTCCCTCTCCCCACCGTTTCAACAGCTCCTCGATGGAATTGAAGTAGAATATACAGGAACAACGAATCTAAGTTTCCCCGCGGTATCAACGCATCCTACAACGCACCTCAAGACTCTAGCCGTTACATCGCCGGATACTTCGCGCTTCCCAGCTCTTAGCGCGAGAGAATCCTCAAGTCTTTTATCGCTACTGGAGCACAATTTGCTATCTGCGGATAAACATACCATACGCTTTCGCTGGGAAAACGGGAACGTAGCGATTTGGGACGGGCGGTGTGTCGGGGTCAAACATGTTGGTTCAAACCCGAGAGGTGTGGAGATGAGTGTTAGTGGGATTACGCGTAAGTTCCGCTCCATCCCATCCATGTGTTGCTTAACAACACGGCGTGCGACGAGTATAGAATATTTTGGCTCATACAACACAGCGTACTTGAATCCAAACAGCGAGAGCTGGGAACAGCGAATGTCGCGCGTGCAAAGAGAAGCCGAGGAATTAGAGAGGGAGAGAGAGGAGGTTAGGAGACGGTATAACGATACGCCACTTCGCCGGATCTTGAAGAGACAGGCATCTTGGGGTGATCGATCGCATGCGAATGTTGTAGGAGCGGTCTTGGAATCAGAGCATCCTGATATCGAGAGAAATCGTCCTAGAATCGAAGAGCCTGTGGAAAATAATGGCAAAAGAGGAGTTGAGGGCAATGGAACATTTGACGATGCTGCTGAAGACGTGGTCGTGGAGAGGAGGGGGAAAAGGGAAGGAGCGAGTGTGGAATCCATCAGGACGGTAGTGTCATCAAAGGGATCCCCGCTGAGACGGATTTTGCAGAGGCAGAGTTCTAGCAATGTTACAAGACGGTGTTGAGGATTGCAGAGACGTGGGAGGAATTGAGGGGATTGGATTATGCGGTGGCGTAGAAGCGAAGGTGCTGTAATCGAATTAATTGATATCTAAAATCGAGGTACCATACAAAGAAGGAAAGATTTCATCGCACGCCAATTTCGTTTTGATCATGCATCTTCATCAACCGCATCATCTTCCCTTGTCGTCTCCTCTCTGTCAACTTGGTCTTTACTTTATCTCTTTACCTCCCTCATCTCCCCCTTCTTATCATTCCCCCTCTTCTCCTCATCTTCGCCCTCCGCATCATCACCCCCCTCCCTCTGCTTCACCGTCAAACTCCCCTCCTTCCAACTCTTCCAATACTCCTCCACCTCTCTACTAATATCCCTCCTCGTCTCCCCCACCCAAACATTCCCCACCTCCTCAATTACATCCTCCCACTCCATCATCCTCTCCACCCTCCCCTCATCCCCCGCAAAATGCACCGCAAAGTCCCCCCTCCTCGCACGAAACCACTCCAACCCCTCCCTCACACTATTCTCCTTGTACCCGCGCACGCTATCCCCCCCATCGGGATACGCATTGAACCAATACCACGGGACCTGCACGACGCGGTCCTTACCACCCTCCTCCTCCTCCTCCTCCTTCATAACGATATCCATTGCAGTCTGCTCTGCAAACGCCAATTCGACATCAGGCCGAAAATAGCGAAACGCCAGCACGCGATTCAAATACTGCATCGTCCACTCGCTGACCCTGAATATAAAAACGCCTGCGTTGAGCCCTGAGGAGTCATGGTTAATCACCAATTGTATCTTGTCAAACGCCTCGTCGTCGCGTGGTGGCAGGAATGCAGAGAGAGGTCTACATGCATCGAGAACAATGACATCGCGGTCAATCCACATGATCCATTCCAATCTGCTCTCCGCCGGTTTCAACATCTCCGTCATGACGAGATGGAGCAGGAATGCAATCTTGTTGAACATGCCGTCGGTCAGGGCGTCGCACATGATGTGTATGCTCGAATCGTGGACCGCGGCGTGGAACATTTGGGAGAGGATGGCGCGCTGGTAGGCGGGGATGGCGGCGCCAGTGGTTATGCTGGCAAAGGCTACGCGGTGGGTTTCGTGTACGGAAAAGGGCGCGGAGGTGCTGCAGGATGTGTTGCGGGATTGGGCGGCGGCGCGCCAGGTGGAGGAGAAGTGTGGCATGCATTGGGTTGGGCCGTGGGGGATGTGGATGCGGGTGTAGTTGTGGAGGGGGATGGAGGGAGAGGAGGGGATTGTTTGGACGTGTGGTATTGCGTCCGGAGGTGCTTCTTCATCGTCTTCTGGGGTCGCTAGTGGGGGGGCTTTGATGGCGTCGGAGAACCATGTTGATTTGGGTTTGTCGGTCGGCGGGAAGGGATCGCGTTGGGGAAGCTCGGGGATGGAGATGTATGCGGAAAGTTGGTAGAGGCCTGCTAGGAAGAAGACGGCTGCGAAGATTTTGGGAAGCAGCGATGTGGGAGGCATGATTGCTTTGTGCCACCGCGACGACGGGGTTTACCCCTCTGCTTCTTCTCACCAGGGTACGGGGTGTCACGGAGCTGTGAGGAAAACAAAAGGCTCCGAGTAAGGACGAGCAATGACGGAAACGACGGGAGCGCGTGGGCTAGATTGACGGGTCGACAACTTTGTACGCCATGATGAAAGAGAACAAGACGACGAAAGCGGAACTACAACACTTCGACGGCCGCTCGCCCCGTTGGTTACGGTAGCCACGGTAGCATTATTTCAGCTGGGCCAGAATGTACACGAAAGCCGCGGCGCATTCACTCTGCCCAAAGTAGACAGTGCTGATGTGGATTGCGAGCGCCAGAACAGGGGTGCTAGTGCCATGTACCACGAGAATAGAGCGAGGGTGGTTCCTACATAGCGACGGTTTTGCTGAGCAACAGACCGGACAGTTCGCCGGTAAGGCAGTGTGAGCCAGGATGGCGGGCGGTGATGGTCGTACAGCGTGGGGTCTACCCTTGCGTTACATTTTGACTGACGAAAATCTTTGGAGAGCGCGCGTCTGGTAGGCGATTTGGCTGGTGCTTACGCGGCTGAATTGTGGTCTCATCCCGTCGATCTTGTACAATAATATTGGTAGGTATTTCGGCCTTGTTTTGGTTTTTGAAGATTACAGGGCGCGCGCCACCTGTGCTCTGTAACCACTTCAACTAAAGGGCCAACAGCTCGACCAACTCTTTCCGGGGCAAAGGGAGACCAAAATGATCATGGATTTGTTTCTGTCTTTTTTCTATAGGATGTAAGCACTGAGACTATGAGTTGCCAACGCATACTGATCTGCGACGGTGCAGGTGTAGGTGTTGCGCAAGTTGGATCGGTGAGCTTCGTCGGCGTGAATGGCGCCGGGAACGCCGGCACAGAGCACCGACTGATTCACCATAGGCAGGCACCATCATGCCATATACATAGCATGTGTCTCAATGCTACTTGCCAGAGTGTCCTTCAATCTGTTCAAGGTTACCTCACATACTACCAGAGACGTCCGTAGCTTGCGCTGTACCACGCATATGGTACTTTCGCAACGGCTACCCGACTCAAGCAAGGGAGCACCGCACGACTTGCGGCGTAGCTAAATATCCCTCGATAGAATTGGCCGAAACAGTCTATGGCTATTGATGATACTGCGCTCACCCCAAGAGTCCAACTTCGGAAGCCTCCTACTATCTATGTACGTGTGAGCAAAATCGCTGATCCGACGTGTGTGGAGAACGTTCATACCGTGTACGTTAGGTACTTCATGTTTCGTTGTTCCTGAATTCAAACGACCGCTATCCTCTAATCCCACCAAGCCTTCTCTATGACCGCTCTCTGCATTGTTTCGCCATCGTCTTCGGTTATTCCATTGTGTCAGTCTCTTCATTCAGATCCATTCACCTTATCTTCAAATTCATTTACGAGTCGTTTCTGGTGCCATACTGGGGCGGACTGGTCACTCATGAACGATCAACAGCCAAGTAAAAGGACTCGCGATGTCTCATCGCATGGAAACTACAGCAACATGGGCTTGCAGTGTGCACTTCTGCGTCGCGTTCGTCAGCGTGCAGCCGTCATACGTGATCTGGTGAATGACATTTTCGTGAGGAGGATACCACAAAAGCAGCGACGTCGTCGTACACAGATCTGTTGGTGATTATCAGCTGTATGTATATCACGAGTTTAGTATGTTTGCTGTCGGCACAACCATTAGTCCGACAGGGTGGTGCACTGCATGGCGCGGTTCAAAGTCACCCCAGACGCTATCGCTACTACAGCTAGCAGAATTGTTCACTAATCACGACTGACTCGGTGCTCTACCCATCCTCTCAACATCACGTCTCGCTAGCTTCAGCACTTGCGAGAAGATGTAGAACTTGAATTGTAGTCACAGTGCGCACTTGCCAGGTCTACATCTCTATGTTCACGCTGACAGTCCAACGATCTTGCTGATGACCATTCGTAGTAGTTCTATTCTCAGATTGATCTATCAATACTAAATCTTTACATACTGTGTTCCTCTCAGGACATCTACCACGGTAAGGGAGATCCATTGTGAAGCTTGAAAGTGCCAGAATCCTCCTTCGTAGACCCATCAATAACTTTGATCATATCCGTCACACTCGTCTCTACGCTGATGGCACCAATATCTTGGGGATTGACGTTCTTTTCTGCGAAAGAACCTGCCATATCCGTTGCTACCAGCCCAGGATGGAACAGGAAGCTCGTCAGCCAAGGCTCCTCGAAGGTCAGGCGACGAATAAACCAGTTCAGAGCGGCTTTGCTAGCTCCATACGGGCTATGAACTGGAGGGAAAGGCAATGATGCGATCGTTTCCATGAAGCCCATCGAGCCTATGAGGGTGGAGATTGCAACGAACTTTGGTGCTCCGGTTGGGCTGGCCTTGAGGAGATCGGCGGTGGCTTGGAAAAGGGTTACGGGGCCGATGCTGTTCACGTTGAAGTGCTCTCTGATGTTGTCAACGTCGGTGTTGCGGACAGTATTGCCTCCTTTGGCGATACCGGCATTGGCGATGACGACGTCGAGGTAACTGATGCCGTGCTCAGATTGGAGCTTCTTGACTGCCTCGGCTGCGGAAGTGTCCTTGGAGGAGTCAATGGTGGCCAAGATGAGCTTTGAGTTCTCTCCAGTGGGAAGCTCGGAGAGTGCCTTGGAGGTAGGGTGGGAGACGTCTCGAACACCGGCTATCACTGTGGTTGATGGGCGCTGGAGCAGAAGGCCGACAAGGCCTTTTCCAATACCACGATTGGAACCGGTAACGAGGTAAATGGTTTGTGAAGACATGCTGAAGATGATTGATGCTGAGCTGTGTGGAAGTTTCAGATGTGTGGTTTTGGTTGGCGACAGTGGGCTACATAGGTCTACTTAAGTGGTGTTTGATCGGTGGAGTACGCTCGTTTAGTCTCCGTTTCCTAGCTTGCTGCTTGCTGTAACACTAGACGGTCCGCGTTTTGTAAGCCCAGTCACATTGTAAATCATTCTATTTGTGACATATTTACTGCCTTGATGGAAAGGCATCGACCCACAAGGTGTCTTTTCAATGAGTGTAGTGATTACAATTTACCACGATATTTAGACCTCGGAGTGCGCCAATGATTAGTGATCTCCAATGCTAGTCCACCTGGTCACGCACGTACCATAAGACTAACAAGTTACAAACGAACTAGAATGCTTTAGTCCATAGTTTCAACCAACCGTAGACATGAAATACCCCATTCCCAATAGATCATAGAATCTTCTGTTCTGTGATTGGCTTGAAGGTTTTACTGAAAGACTTCTCAATACTTAACAAATGGTACGGTATTGATAGGCCTGTGGCACACTCCACTTTCGACATTTCGAGAAGTATCATCTGTCCGTCGAACACTACATTTGTCAGCTAAAAATGCCCGGAAGCGTATCCGCTGCAGATGACTCATTTTGAGGACAACATCGGAGGAACATGATATCGGAGGACACCACATCGGAGGAAATACCTTGCAGGCACAGATAGCCAAGCATGGAGAATTAACCAACTGTTGCACAACGCATCCTTCCGATTTCAAGCGTAAACCCGACTGCATGACACTCTGTCTGCGATATCTGAACAAGGGGTGCAACATGAGTCCTAACGGATAACGCCAAGTTTGCATTCTTTGTCGTTTGATCATGCAATGCACCCATTCCATATAAACTTTGAGCTGGCAGCGGAATCAATCACTTCGATCTCAATTTTCTACATGCGTTGTATTTCTGAACAACGTCTTCCATGGTTTTGCTCCCCAAGACGGGCTATAGTTTTCAACAATCTCATGCAACACTAGACTGCTATACAGAGTGAGCAATTGTGTAAAATCTTTCTTCCCGAAATAAATTAGTTTGAGTGGCCTTGTACGGGAATCTGGGGTCGCTAGAATGCTTGATATTATGCCTGTGCCCGTGAGGTTGCAGCCAGGCAGCAAATTGGACAATTGTCGTGACGGACATATGTATTGCTTTCAGTGTCATTTATTAATTTCCTTCTTTACAACATTCGCATATCTCAACTCAGTATCGAGAACATCACTGCATGGTCAGCATGTCTCCCTGCTACCACTCTCGGATGGTACCGTTCGACTTTACTTTGCGAGATCATCATTACCTGCCCGAGACCTCACGAAATCGGCCAAGAATATCCCCTGAGAAGGAGCTGGAAGAGCTAATATGTTCGTCCAAATTTCATACCATTGCGCTTTGCAAAGCCGTATCGAACGGATGTGATCTCGAGTCAGTCAAAGCGTACATTGAGAGATACCGCGACGATCCAGAAGAGTTCCCAGTAATGATGGGTCTTGCGACGCCTTGTCTTTGTTATGCTATCGGAAAGAACTCTCCCAAGATGGTTACGTTGCTGGTCGAATACGGCATTGGAGCGTGCGGTACTCTCGACGGAGAGCAGAAAAGCGACATGGTCCCGCCCCTGGCCTTTGCTGTGATCCATGGCCACACCGACTCTGTTGACACCACTGAGATCGTGAAAATACTCCTCGCCGCAGGTGCTAACGCACGAACGATCCCTGAGTAAATGTGGCAAAACTATCGAAGAACCATTGGGTAAGCGGCAGCACATCGATCTGAAGGGAAAGGTCTGGTGTCGAACGACTACTCTCGACCTGCTGGCACAAGGTCTCAAAGTGAGCCAGAGGTACTACCTACAGCAGGCCAGCATCCACAAGCCTTTGACCATTCGTGAGACTCAACTTGCGGAGGTTCATGATGCTATGGAGCTACTGAAACTTCCGTATCGCATCGTTGGGCAACTTCCAATATTAATGAAACTACAGCAAACCGTTTTGGATCACCTGGACTCACCTAGCTCCCTCGTCATGGTCTTTGCGGGACCTCCAGGTTACGGGAAAACTGAGCTTGCACAGGAACTTGGCGACCTTTTGAACCTTAAGACAATGGCCATCGCCTGTTCTCAAATGAAGCATGACACAGAGCTTTTTGGATCAAAGCAGGGCTATGAACGATCGTCGGAGGGATCACTGCCGAACAATCATTTGGCTAAGAATAATGGACGCTTCAACGTCGCCTTCTTGGCCGAGTTCGACAAGACGTCGCCTGACGTGTGTGTGGCGCTCCTTACAGTTATGTCAGAAGGTCAGTTCACGGCCCAGTCTTGGGTTTCTTTGCTTAATGCTTACCATGAACCAGGCGCTAATATCGACCGTCGCAATAATCGTACGATTGACTGCTCTAAGACTTTATGGATCCTTGCCAGCAATTGTGGAGACGAAGCCATCAAGGAGTTCTATCATCGCGTGCTTGAACACATGAAAGACGGAGAGAAGCTTAAGGTCGACCTCAGTGGTTTACAACGGGATCTTCGGGGACTGTTCAAAGGACATTGGGGAGTATGCTAACGCGTCACTTGCACGAGAGATCTCAAACTGACCAGTGTCTCTAGGGCCCACTAACCTCCCGTATCGACCACATATTCCCATTCTTTCCCTTCTCGCACGGTGAACAGGCCGTAGTAGCACACAAGTTCCTGCTCAACGATGCAGCTCAGGTGCGGAAGGATATCAACCTCAGCAAAGACGTACCGCAACATGTGGGCCACTGTATCGTTACGCATTATGAGGATTGGAAGCTCTGCGGCCACATGGCGATCCAAGGCTACGACGAAGATTCTAGGGCTCAGAGTCTAACACGAGAAGCCAGGAAGGTTGCAGCAAAGACACGGATCGTATACAACTCAGTTCCCGAGCCTGTCACGCAATCGCTAAACGAGGGCCCATATGAGGCGCTGGAGGTGAAGTTGATCTCTCTCGGAGATCAGCAATACGATGTGCACGCTTCTCGCAAGATATACGATTAAAAACGCATGGACGGGGTCATGCCGTGTACCTTGTACTTACTGGAAATTTGGGTCTTAGTTGTCTAGATGGAGCACATTGATGGACATAGGATATCGGGGTTGAGGGACTTTCTGGTGGTGTGTTGATGCTGAGAAGGTGTCATATTGTTGTATGACGTAATAGACTGTGATACGACCGAAGTCCAGCCGTGCAGCTCATGTCAGTGCAATGCTACAAACTCACATGCGCATACCTCCACGCTCTCATATTTCAGGATGACACTTGTTCGTACTATCTAACACCTCATATCCTCGCCGTTCGTGAAACTGGCGATTACTGCATTGCAACCATGCAGGTGCTTGCTCCACTGGTGTCCGACGCCAACAACTCCGTTCGACGAGAGCACGCTACGTATCAGCTTTGTCTCCTACTGGCACCTCGGATCTGAACTTCGACTACTACAATATGGCTGCGCACCTACATTCAAACCGCGTAGCTGCATCACCTCAATACAGGCTTGCTTTTCGCTTAGTCGCAATGACTTGACTGAGGTGCATTGGCAGAGGAACCTCAAGATTCATGAGCCTCAGCACGGGCTGAGATACTGAATTTTATGTTTCTTGGCTCTAGGCGTGGTAAAAAGGTGCATCGCGTTATCTGTCCTTATCGGGAAGGTGAATGGTGATCTTGTCCCTACGAGATCAAGCGCAGCAATGATGCGATGTTCAGCTCCATCATCGAAATAATGCTACCATATCTTTATAACGGCAGGTCAATGTGCTCTAGTCAGTCGCAGTGATTCCATACCATTTCTCCAAGCATGAGATTTGCAGCTTACCTTCACGCTGCGGTCACCGCATTCGCGGCAATCTCACAAGCCTCTACCATCAGCTCAAATGTCACATACGTCGGACCTGAGGATGGCCATCTAGTCATAGTTGGTGGTAACCTACAGAGCGACAGCATCTGGCAGCGTATCATCTCTCTTGCTGGAGGACCAGACGGGAAAATTGTAGTAGTGCCTACAGCCGGCGGCGAACCGACGTACAATGCGAACTTCTCTTCCGCAGTCTCTCTTCGTCGACTGGGCGCCAAGAACGTGACAGTATTGCACACTTACGATCCTGCAGTGGCCGACACGGACGAGTTCGTCGCACCTTTACTAGAAGCTGATGGTATATTCTTTGGTGGGGGACGTCAATGGCGACTGGTGGACGCCTATGCTGGGACGAAATCCGAGAAAGCTTTCCAAGCTGTCCTGGACCGCGGCGGAGTGATCTCTGGCTCCAGTGCTGGTGCCAGTATTATTGGCAGCTTTTTGGCGAGAGGAGATACAGCGAACAATACGATACTTATTGGTGACCACATTGGTAAGTCTGGGTTGATGCAATCGGCCATTCGTAGGGACACTGACGTAGTCAAGTCGGTTTTGGTTATTTGAAGAATGCAGCAATCGATCAACATGTCTTGGTGAGGAACAGACACTTCGATATGTTTGAGATCCTGAACGCTTATCCCGAGCTTCTTGGATTGGCAATCGACGAGGATACGGCGTTGGTAGTGAACAAGAACGAAGCGGAGGTCATCGGTAGTACCTACGCCTTAATCTACGATGGCGGTTTCTGGTCTCGAGAAGGCGATTGGGAGCGTAGTCTGCCTCCGCCTAATGCTCGCTTTTACTTCCTCAGAGAGGTACGAATGATCGTGAGACTTGTGAGGCGTGCCATGCTGACATCTCACAGGGTGATAAATACGATCTGGGAGCCAGGCAAGTCATAACGAGCAACATCACGAGCAGTGGTAACGACAATTGACCAATGGTGATTTATAAAAAACCACGTGTCAATGTCAAGAGTTAGACCTTTGAGGAGAGTACTATGGAGTGCACATGCGGAGTAATTGTGCAGCGCAATGCCTACTCAGACCTACTGTCAAGGATGTTGTACAATACATGCTTGTTGTGCAAGCAGAAGTCAATGCGTGCTTGGCGTGTGATACGAAGTCAGTGAGAAACCTAAGCTCGTGAACGCTGAGTTTCAGTGCTCAAATCGAGTGGGGAAAGACAAGGGCAAGTTGCTCAACTCCTAACCCCTGCCATCATTGTTATCCTCGAATGCACAACGACCATCGTTCTTGATGCTTGCATCGGGTTAGGGATCTTCGTCGCGCTTGTGACTGGTATATGCTTCTATACGCACTGTACTCCACGAGATATGACATGTTGTAAGTTTGGTATCGACATCACCAAAGGCTTCTGAGCCTGGCTTCCGGCATTCTCTGATCTCTCGACATGGAAATCTACATAAAGACTTTTCGGGTCCAGTTGATCCATGGGTATCATCGCTGACTCTGCGGCGTCAAGTGGATAAAAGGGTTTTACCGCATTACGCCGTGGTGGGTGTAAAGGACATCCGGAGCAACCTTTCCAAAGGACCTGAGATCCGTTGCTGCAAACGTGCTGGATCTTGAATTCGTGTTTTCCTGGAGCTTGAATGGTCAACGAGAGTCACGCTCAAAGTTTCTTTCATGATCTTGTCTTGAACGATTGGGTCCAACGGTGGTAGGTTTATAACCAGTAAAGCTGATTCATTCGTAGATATCAGGCTGCAGATCAAGGAAATCGGAGCTTCTCGCGAGTCACTTTGTCAGTGAACGCGATGTCCGCGTTGGGTCATCTGAATCTGATTGAGTAAGTAATTGATTGAGTTCAGGAGCTGAGGCTGTGACGACGCCTGCGAAAAGATGCCGAGGCATCTTTCGGTCCAGACTTGCCAAAGCGGAGTACAGCCGCAACAAACAATGCGCCAGGGAGATGTTTTTGCCAATCTCCCCATCATTCGATTGCCTCAGACAACATTCGATCCAGCATTGAATTTAGATCTAACGTTCTCACTTCTTTGTTGCAGCAGCAAACTTGATCATTACGTCATCATGTCTTCCCCCTTTGACGTCGTCGCCATCATCACACCCAAGCCTGGCAAGATAGATAGAGTATGACACCCGAATGTAACAGCCCATCATCCCACAAGCTGACCTCATTCAGGTCGAAGAGCTCCTCCGCACCGCTGCTGAGTCTGTAAAGGCCAACGAACCGGGCACACTTCGGTACCATCTGCAACGCGAAACTAGTGGCAACGCGCCTGTGCTCGTTATGCTTGAAACGTACGTCAATTCTCGCCAAAGGTGATTCAACTGTGTGAAACTATGGCTGATGACTAGTAGCTATGCCAATAAGGCAGCATTGGAGACGCATGGCAAGAGCGAGGCTTTCAAGACCCTCAACAGCACAATGAAGAAAGAAGGATTACTAGCTGAGCCCTTGAGGATTATACTCACGAAGGAGGCAGGCGGGTATGCCAGTAAGCTGTAAGATGGCAGGATTGACGAACAGCCATTGCGTGTCATTGATCGTTGAGCTATATCACTACTACAACAGTCGGCTTATTTACACTTACTTACACAACCGACTGATCACTCCCATAACCACCGACGAAATATCCCTCGAACCCACTCACTCCTGTTGCAGTCCTGTTTGCTGGCGGTTGCGGCCACAAGTCCAGCAGCTCCTCGCTACCTGTCAATGTGAAGTTCACCATCGCTAGAGGCGCAATGTCAATAGACAAGCTGTACTCTCCAGGATACAGCACGCTGTTGCCTATCTCATCGACCCTTGCCAGACTCGCAAGCGTTAGGTTCAAAGTCACGGTATCTGAGGCTCCTGGCGCAATGCCAATCAGGCGCTTATACGATACGAGAGATTTCTTAGGCTGGGGCGCAGGACCATGGTCTCCGGCAATGTAGCCCAGTGTCACGTAGTCGGACGCAACATTCCCAACGTTTGCGATGCTGACATCCACAGAAGCGAAAGCACAGCGCTCGAGAGTGATGCCAGTGGTATTCTGACACGTCGACATCAGATCTGAGATTGCGTAGCTCTGCTGCATCTGCGACGTGATGTTCGCGGTAAAGTTTGTGTAGTGCATTCCATGTCCAAATTCGTAAACCGCAGTACCGTTGTACCACTTGTATGTTCGTCCGGGATTGTTGTTGCTTGGGCGAAGTGCCATATCGGTCATCGGAACAGCGTTGATGTAAGAGGCAGGATACTGCGTTTGCGGGAGACGACCTGCCGGTGCGGACCTGCCGGTCAGAATATCGACGATGGCTGAACCACCGTCCTGGCCAGGATAGCCAGCCCATAGTATAGCAGAGATATTGGCGTTGTTAGCAAGAGGTGAGCTGTCGATCTGGCCACCGCCCATGACGACCACAATGGTCGGCTTCCCAGAGTCAGCGAGTTGCCCAATAACATCGAGTTGTCCGCCTGTCCATGCGAGAGATGTTCGGTCCTGACCTTCCGCTTCCACGCTGTTGTCGATGCCACCGATGTAGATCAACACATCGCTGGTAGCAATTGCGCCCGCCAACGATGACCAACCATTGGTTACGGGATCTTCTTGACCGCTTGGGTTGCCGCCTGCGTAATTGATGGTGACGTTTTCCTGCTGCAAGGCGTAAAGTGGAGTGTGCAGGTATGTTGGAACTCCAGCATAGTTTCCTGCAACCGTCAGCATTGAGTAAGCCAGGTGCCTATCTTGAACCCACCAAGGAGCTGCGAGCTAGCGTTCGCCCAGTCACCAAATACACCCACGCTCACGGACAGGTCGAGGGAGAGTGGCAATGCACCGTTGTTCTTCAACAGAACTATACCTTCTGCTGCAGCCCTCCGGGCCAGTGCCTGGGAGTCACTAGTCGCGACAGAGTCCCAGCCGAGCTGACGGTACGGCTGCTTAGCAGCGGAGTCAAACCAGCCCAGGCGAACAAGCGAAGAGTACTGACGAACCAGCGCCTGGTCCAAGACCGTTTCGTTGACAAGAGCTTGCGCAAACGCACCAGACAGGTGTTCCTGCATGTAGGTACCGCAGTCGAGATCAGTACCAGCCATGAGCGAGTCGGCTACAGCTTGCTCACGAGTTGCAGACCATTGGTGAGGTAGATACACGTTCTGGACAGCATCGCAATCAGATGTGACCCATTGTTCTTCGTTTGTCCATCCCCAATGCTCGCGCAGAACAGTCTGAAGGAGATATGGATCCGCACAGGTTGGTACGCCATTGACCGCATCTGGGCCATTGTTAGTAACGATTTCACTATCCAAGACATGCAGACTTACTATACGAGCACATAAAGGCTCCAACATTTGCCTGCACGCAAGCCTGAAAAGGCTGCAAATAGTACTCCACGAGATCTTGCTGCGAGATCTGCGCATCGAACTGGTATCGTGTGTTCCCATTCCAGTCTTCCATGTCGTAACCAGCGAAATGCTTGCAGGTAGCCACAACCCGCTTATACGGATCCGTCGCATCGCCCTGCAGTCCCGCAACAAGCGCCTTTACATATGACGACAAATGATACGAGTCTTCTCCTGGCGTCTCCTGGCCACGACCCCATCTCGGATCGCGGAAAGGATTGATATTCGGCGTCCAGAAGTCAAGACCAGTTCTGTTAACATTGTTGAATGCGCGAGCTTCGGTGGAGATGACTTTTGCAACTTCAGTGATGAGTTCGTCATTGAATGCTGCGCCCATCAGGATGGGTTGCGGGAAGGAAGTTGAGTAGCTATATTCAACGCCTTCGGTGCTGAAATTGGTGAAGGGACCTGCGATGCCGTGAAGACCTTCTGACCACCATTGGTAAGGTGGAATACCGAGACGGGCAACGCCTGGTGAGCCAGAGGATGTGGCGTTGATCTTTTCTTCTAGGGAGTAAAGAGATACGAGGGATTTTGCTCGATCGAGTGGTGCTAAGTTCCGTGAGTGTAACTTCCGCTAATATGAGACAGCAACCTCACAAGCCGAAGCATCACAAATCCTCTCATTCTTTATCGGGCCATTTTCGCAATCTGGAAACACCGCCAGCACTCCGGTGGTCCAGATGAGCGCTTGGAGAAATACAGTTGAAGTATACATGATGGCTTTTCCTTCGATCGGCCTGCCTTTCCCTCTCTCGTCTTCCCCAGATTTCATCCACTCTTATAGTAATTTAAATAGCCAAAAATCTTGCTGCAGATCCCCCATTCGCAAGGTTTCAATGCAACGCTGTACGCTCTTTACGTCATGCTTCGTGGGATATTCGGTTGAACATCGGTACACCCACCCTTGGGATGCACTGTGCCTGACCATACCGGTAGTGTCCGGGAAGGCGGCGCCCGCCACAGCCGTTGCTTGATGTGGTTTTGTCGAAACCAAGGCAATACCCGAGATGCGGGCGGAGCCCCAGCTTTTGATGTGGGACTAGAAAATGAGTGGAGTCAGGGTATTTGCGATTGGAAAGGAATTTAGCCTGAATTCATAGATGACTATACTCTCGTGCTCAGCCGCGTAGACGCAGGGAACAGTACGTAAGAGCGTTTGTTTAATGGATGTGTCTAGACGACGGGTTCAAGTTTTCACGAGGAAGAAGCTCAAATTATAGAGTTGCCGTGGGTTGATGTAGCCTTGCATGCGATGGCCAACATCCTGATTGATACGACTCATCTCCGCTCATAGCAATCGTACAGAAGTTCAATTCAGAGTATAACATAAGTATGTCGAGATGTTGACTCCGCTACTGAGAAAAATTGAGGAATATAATACCGGAAGTTCGCTTGCTATATTTCCGTCATGTCCATCACTTTTGCTTCGTTGAAACATACTGATGAACCAGTTGCTGCTACACCGCCCAATGCTATCAAATACACAATAAGTACGAGGTAAGTCTCCATCCAACCACTGGCTCTGACAACGACGTTCTCACACACTGTTGAAGCGCCAACTCCCACCCTTCCACTCATAAACTCCACTGAATGTGAATCTTCATCTTCATCAATTCCTACCCCAAAGTCCACGCATTTGCGTAATACTGATTGTCCTCATGTCTGAGGACCCGCACCGTCACCGCCCATCGCCCATCCCCTCTTCATCTACGTCTCCTTCCTCATCAGCCGTACCCTCGTAGTCTGTCAGATCATCACTCATGATATGTAGTATTTGGCTGAACGTCCTGCTCTTCCAGCGACCCATACCCTCCATGAGATCCGCGCAATGCAACAACGTGCGGCGAGCAGCCAAATAACCGCCTTCAAGTGCAATCCCGGTGATGCTGAATGCGCCGCCGCGGTTGATGAATGATAACACTGCAGCAGTGGTAGGCGATGAGGAGGCGGCTGATGAGTAGATGGGCGATGTTGCGGCGGCGTGAGACGTGAAGCCTTGCTGACCTATCGATATCCAATCAACGAGATCGAGCAGTTCGATGCATGGCGCTTCGCCCATGCTGAGATTGAGGTTGTTGGCGGCACCGTTGGCCATTTCAGGTGATGTTGGAGGAAGCGTAAAAATGTACAGGCCCAGCACGAGCGCAGCGTGAAAAAGCGCAACGACACTGTGAGGATTCACGATGTCGCTGACTTTCCTATCAAAGAGTAGTTTGTAAATGTGCGCAGCGTGGAGAACGGACCGACGAGCAGATGGAGTCTGCGACCAAGCCGAGATGTCCTCAAGAGCATCGACAGCTGGCTCAGGGCCAGCGCGTCCCGCAGCGAGTTCGAAGTATCGCATATTGGCTCCCAAAACCATACACGATGCGTGCCACAGGACAGCCGAGTTCAAATCTGCGGTCCTCAATGCATCAATGGACGATGAGGATAAGTTGACGAGCAATGGGAGAATGTCCCGACTTCGGGTATCTTCGGCGTATATACGCCAGGGCTCTAATTGTTTTGCCGGGCCTGTCGCACTGGCGAGTCTGTCGTTTGATTCGTATATCCGGAGCAACAAGAGTGTTAGCAGACTCCGGAAGCTGCTCGCATCGAACTTCAGCCCAGGCGTTGGATGGAATGACGGTGTGATCTTGGTTGAGTAAAGGTGTGCCCCTCGTTGAACAAGGTGGACCCATTTGGCGGAAGAATTGACGTGATAGAGGCTGTAGTCCGAGGGAGGAAGTATCTGTACAGATTCTGGTCGGATCATTGGGGAGGTGGACAGGTAGCCAGCCCACCAGCAGTCGGCTTCAATGAGACCGAAGATGATGCTGCGATATGTCAATCGAGTAATGATGATTAGATCAATCTTTTTTGTTACCGTTTGGCGCACTCAATCTTCGACCACGCTTTCCATTTGGATTCAATATCAATTATCTCATCGAGAAGTGGCTCAATTCTAGTAGTCT
This sequence comes from Plenodomus lindquistii, assembly GCA_025504975.1. Lineage (NCBI taxonomy): Eukaryota > Fungi > Ascomycota > Dothideomycetes > Pleosporales > Leptosphaeriaceae > Plenodomus > Plenodomus lindquistii. The sequence continues at coordinate 3,563,518 of JANUWI010000003.1, read as the reverse complement.
CATTCATGGACATCAGCCCTTGGCTTTGCGCAACCTGGGCATATTAGTGGGTGAGCCAGCGAGAACTCGTGGGCGGACTTGCCGTCATTAGTTCCGCGTATAGCTTTTCCGCTTGTGCAATGCGACTCTTACGCTACTACGGATTAGTATCATTACACCTCGAGGTGACCATACTTACGCCTGTGATCGAAGCTAGACTGAGTGCTAGCAAACTTGTAGCGATCACGCGCATTTGGCGGTGTGGTGGATCACTTGTCGACGATAAGGATTGCAACTCTGTAAGTGCAAGTTGTAACACAGCCTGTCCAAAATCAGCTACTATATTTCTCTGAATATGAGCAGGCTTGACGTACCGGGAACGTTCGCGTGACAAACTTCGCTGCGCCTGCTGTGCCCAATATACTCAAACCGATGAGGCACATGCAAAGAAGCAGTGAGCGTGATGCGTGTTTTGCCGAGAACGTAGGTATGTGAATAATGGGAAGTGTAGGGTGAAAGTAGTAAAGGTACATCTCCAGTGCAATATCCAGAATCTCCGCTGGCGGGAATTGGACACCTTCCAAGCTCGGGCTGCCCGCTGCATCCCCACTTGATGACGCTGTATCTCCATAAGATTCCGATCTTGTTGGAAGAAGTTGTGGTATATTGTTCAGCGCGCTTTGAAGCATACTTCTGCATTCCTCGTCCAGACCCCATCTTGAATTTCTTCGCTCTCTTTCGCTCAATGGTGCCTCAGGTACCCCAGTAGGGACCTCAGACAGGATGTTTGCGCAATCCGCCATAACCAAATTCTGCCACAAATCGGGCATCAATTTTGAACTCTTCTGATTTCTCGACGGCCAACAGCTTTGCACCCTCTGGAATCGTTCGCGCGGTACTCGGCTTGCGATCGACGCGCTGCTACCAGATGGACTTGGCTGATTATCTTGCACTGAACGTGCAAAGGTGTGGTCGAAGAATCCGTTGACCCCCATCTGATGTATACCGTGGGGCGTGTGCAAGTCGCTTTCCATTGGGAAGAGCCAAGTTTGTAGGGCATCTGCTGGCGTTCGATTCGGCACTGGATTGTTGCTTTGCACCAACTCGAATGCCCACTGGTCTATTCCTGCAGGCGAGAATGTCAAGACTTCCATGGCAGGATCGATGGGAGGCCCCATGTTCTCATGCTGGTGTCGGCTTGCTAGCTGGTGGGTTTCCGCTCGAGCGATGACCATGGGCGATGGTGACCGCCACGGGGTGTCTGAGGAAGGCTCGAGGTGCTGTGCTGCGTTGATGAGCGCCTCTATCCGGTCGTCTCCTGGAGTTGATGCATGGAGTCTTGATGACGATTGTCGATTGTGCGAAGTAGAAGACATGTGGCTGTTGTATTGCCCGTCAACATTGATCTGCGGGACCTGCGAGTCTCGTCGCCGATCCATGGGCGAAAATCTATTGTCGTCCCGAACTTGCGGCGTTCCTGCTGGAGTTTGGCCCGACATGGTACGCGACAACGTAGGCTGAGGTTCCTGAGAATCGTCCAGAGAGTTGCGGTGGTACTCCTGTTCGTGATTTTGTTGTTCGTTACTCCTCGTTCGGTTCAATTGAGTTTGCGCATGGCCTTTGCAATGGCGGAACAAAACGTCACTGCGATGAGAATTGGACACGAGGACATAGCGCAATCTGGAGATGTCTCACCTTCTTGAGAAATGCTTCTTGCATGTCGGGCACTCATACGGCCGTTCACGGGTGTCTACAATGACCATCAGCACGGTAGTTGAATCACGAATCGATCAGCAGCGTACGCGACCTCTCGTGTCTCTTGACCTGAGGATTGCAGTAAAGTCAGTGTATGTGTTACGAGCGCTGCGTTCGTGTAGGGGTTACGAACGTGCTCTAGTTTCGTGAAGGTCCTGTCGCACATGCTGCACTGTTTCAACGCCATGGTTGGGAGCGATCGCGATTTAGCACCTCAGGCCTCATATGTCTTTCGGCAAACGTCGCGTGGTCACAAATTGTCGTTGAGTGAATGAGTGATTGGAGGCGGGTCCCGACTTTGCTGTCATGGTGCTTTGTTGCCAAGAAGATCGGATGCGGGGGAAAGTACGACCATGACTCGGTAATAGGCTAGAATCCCGTCATCTCACAACTTAATGATCTCTAGAAAGGATATAAACCTTCCCCAAGTTCCGCTTCAGATTGCAGCGCGTGCATATTTGGGATTTCACATTCTCTGTCCCAATTGATCTTCGCATCCCTATCGATCGCAATACCGCCGACATGAGGATGCCCACACCTCAAAACGCCGGGCTGACACGGCTTGTTCCGCTCACACAGCCTCGATGGCTGCAAAGTCCACTGAACCCTTCCCAGATGGGATCAAATGGCCTTCTTCGCAACAGATACACCACGCGCTTGTTTTGAGAGTCTAGAGGCATGAGTGCTGCCTCGATCCAAGGGTCGACTCGCATGTGGGACCCTGAGGCTTGCTTGCACTAGTGGGGCATTGCCCTGAACGCTAACCTGGCTCAAATCATCAGGCGTTTCATTCGTCTCAATTCAGAGGTTGACGATATAGTACAGATCTGCAATTAAAACTACTCTGGCACAGTAGGCAGTCATCTTCGTCATCCAATCTCGACTCGGGTCGCCGGATGATTTTCACGTGCTTGCCATCCTCTTTTGGATGTGTGGTAAACCAACACCAGAATCGACGTCATAATAGCTCGTTGCTTGGATCGTCAGGTGTTCGAATCGTGACTACCCCTGATCGCACGCTTCAAACAAATGACCGCCTCGGTGCTTTGATTACGACGACAACATCAATGATCAGGCCACCTTAGCAAACACGTCCAGCACAGCAGAATACACCACCAGCAAGACCCCTCCTCCTGGCCCAAACCTCAAGATCTTGGCCACGTATCCCTTATACAGCGCACGAAAGCCCTCTTCTCTCCACACTATCCCTAGACTCGGCCATACCCAGTTGTACTTTCCCTTTACACCGTTGATCCTTGCAACGCTCTGAATGCGACTCTTGATCACGTCTAATGGCGTGTTGAACGTTGTGCCCACAACTCCCCCTACAAACCCAGCCGTCAAATCATTTATCGTCTTCTGTCTCCTTGAATTCTTTGCCGTAGTGTGATTGGGTAGTTGATTCCTGACCTGGAAGATACAGCCAAAGTATCCGGCGTTCCAAACTATATGTCTCCAGAGTGTGGCTTCAAAGCCGTTGTAGAGTGCTAGAGGGCCCTCCTGCCGTATTACTTTGGTGAGACAGTCGATTAGTCCGGTATATCGTGATGCTGAGGCCTTATCTTGAAGTCTGATTTTGAGGAGCTCGAAGGGAACGACGATGAGGGACTCGGTGGCACCTGCACTAGCACCGGTGAGTATGGCGAGAGGTTGGGTGATGGTCGACGTCGAGAAGAGTGATTGGTAGAAGTGCGTGAAGGAGTCGTTTGCGGAGAACTTGATGGCTCTGCAGTGCAGTGTAAGTATGTGCTGCATGATCGAATGTTGTACAACATGGCCAACCTTTTGGGCACTTCCATCAATATCGGCGCCGTAATACCACGATACAACCTCGAAGCCCCCTCGTTCTTTGCAATCTTCTTGAAGCAGTCCCATGCGCCTATGTACCCCTCACCACTTACCACCTTGCCATGCTGAAGCTGAATACGCGTCTTGACTACATCGAGAGGGTACCTTTGCTACGCTCTTAGCAACCACAAATTTCTACATTACTGTCAAACGCTCACATCAACAGGATCTCAGAGACCCCAGCAACAGCCCCAGCAGCAAACTGATACTGGAACGGTAACGTCTTTGCATTCTTCTCATCCGCCATGATTTGCAGTAACACAGGAAAGTAACAGTTAGGTACACAACGCGTCTTTCAATTCATTTTCGAAGACGCAACTGCCAAGTCAATGTACCACCCCATCACACCCACCACTTCTCACCATCATCATCCACAACCGCCACATCCACCGTCTCGAGATCTACACCCCAAATACCCATAATCCATGCACCTTGGCAACCGTCGGAGTTGTGCGGATTTGTAAAAGGGTGCAACATGTCAGACTGTCAGACGCTGGTGGGGCGCATGATCGGACGTCGGATGTGGGGCTAGCGTCTCCGTCGGTTGCATTTTTGTTGGGGCGTATCGCCGGACGCGGAGGTGGGGCGCGCGAAAGGAGAAGAGCGGTCAGGATGCTGTGAGCCTACTACGATGAGGAATGGTGAAGGGGTGAGTCACGTGAATGCACGGTGAAATGGTGTTTGGCATGTGCTGAGGGACGTGGCTAGTGACTGCAGACGCGACTTGAACGTTTTTTGATGCGCATGGACATGGATTGGAATGCATTTGCAGCTTGCGATTATGCGCAAGATATGGCGATATCTCCACTACACCTAAGCCACGACCTTGCCCTCTCTCAACCCCTTGATCTCCTCCGTCCCCAACCCAAGCATCTCCCTAAGCACCTCATCAGTATGCTCTCCCAAAAGCGGCGGCGCACTCCTAATGCTCGGCTCAACCCTCGAGTACTTCACCGGATGATTCACTAGCTTCACCTTACCACATGCCTTATGCTCGACCTCCTCTATCATGCCCCTCGCAAGCACATGCTCATGTTCTATCGTCTTCTTGATATCATTGACAGCCGCATACGGCATCCCGCTCCCCTCGAAAATCTCAAGCCATTCTTGCGTCGTCTTGGACTGCAGCTCGGTTTCAACGAGCGAATCGATAGTGGTGCGGTGTTTGACGCGTAACGCGTTGGTGAGGAACCGTGGGTCGGTTTTCCATTCTGGCTTGCCGAGTTTGTCGCAGAGGATGCCGTAGAGACGGTCGTTGCAGCCGCCTACTGCGATGTTTGTGTCTTTGGTTTTGTACGCGCGGTATGGGACCACTGTTGCGTGTGCGGTGCCCCAGCGTCCACTGTCGCCTTTGCCAGTGACTAGCGCACTGCTTGCGATGTTGGCGAGGCCGGCAACTTGCACGTCGCTGAGACTTGCGTCGATCCATTGACCCAACCCTGTTGTCTTGCGCGAGTACAGCGCTGCTTGGATGCCGATGGCGGTGTACATTCCTGTCATTATATCTGTAACTGCAACGCCAACTTTTACGGGAGGTCCGTCACGTTCGCCGGTGATGTGCATGAGGCCCATTTCTGCTTCAACCATTACATCGTAACCTGCGCGGTCGCGGTAGGGACCTGTTTGGCCGTAGCCGGTAACGGAGGCGTAGATGAGGGAGGGATTGAGCGCGGAGAGAGTTTCATAGTCGAGCGAGTACTTTGAAAGAGAGCCTGGAAGGTAGTTTTCAACGAGAACGTCACATTGTTGGACGAGCGAGTGGAGGAGAGAGATTCCGGTTGGGGTATTGAAGGCGAGACCAAGGGACTTTTTGTTGCGGTTAACCTGCCAGACGTCAGCAGTTGACCTTATAGAATAGAATAAGGAGCTCTTACGGAAAGGTAGTATGCGCTCTCGCCTGGAAACGCTCTCTCAACGCCATCAGTATATGGTAGGTCTGGAGGTCCCCATGATCGTGTATCGTCGCCTCTTGTAGGATGTTCGATCTTGATGATATCTGCACTACACTTCACGTTAGATTGTACTTTAACTCGAGGAGACAGCTCACATACCCAAGATCGCCGAGTATTTGTGTGCAGTATGGCTGCCTTGGATTAGCACGGATGCATCTCAGCTTCCAGACGACGCAGTACTCACCCCTGCTAGCACCCTCGTCATGTCCAACACTTTGATGCCAGCCAAAGGCAACTTTTCAATCACTTTCTTGTCCACATGTTGCTGCGTCGCAATGTGTCTCCTACAGATAACATTTGCTCTCCTTTGTGCCTGTATCCGTATCGCTGAGCTATGCAATCGCGTTCGGGTTGGTGTCCTCGTGAGTAATTGCAGGGCGTTCATGTTGGTGCGTTATGGAAGTCATCATCACAACAGGGTCATGTTAACTAAAGAGAGTGCGCAGTCAACGTCTGGAAAATTACGCCCCACATGATGTTAGTGGGGTCCGAAGCTGATTCGGTTATTCCATGCACAGACGAATTTCACGGCTGTATGAAGGACGGGCCCGTTTGGTGTTGTATAATGGAGCGAATGTTGATTATTGTGTACATGTAGTACTAGGTTGACGGAACGCTTGCTTGGCATAGCTACAGAAATACGATCAAGTCGAGCACGATAGTAGTTAGGCTGCAACACCATTTGTACCGTTGACTTTGGAGTCGCGGCGCAGGTATGGCTCGAGTTCTTCGCTGTGAACACCAGCCGCATTATCAGTGTTCGCACCATGTGAAAATCCTCCAAAGTAGTACGGTGCAAGACGTCGCTTCTCCGCGATTGCGTCTTCCTTGGTTCGCGCAAGTAGTTCTTGTGCTCTCTTGTTTGCGGAGAATCGATCCTGAAGTAGTTGTGAGCGCAGTCGAGAAGTATGGGTATCGCGAATCTTACCGGCAGAGCTTCCCATACTTTGTAGTCTGTTCCATGCTCGTCGATGACACCACATCCCTTTCTGGCGTACTCGGTGAATAAGAAGAGGCGGCTCGATTCGACCATGATGGTCAATTGGTCTGGACGCTCTAGTTAGCGGTTGTGTTTTGCATGCGTCGGCTGCAAACTTACCAGTGAGGATCTTTTCAGGCTGACTCTCATGAATTCGCATGCCATGCTGGTAGCCTTCATGGAACCCACCATGTGGTGTATGTCCGCCCTCGAAGCTACCACCACCAGGCTGGAAGTCGTCGCTTCGTCCGAGACCTTGCCCATAAAGACATGCTAGAAACTCTGAAGCGGAGTTGCGATGGAAGTAGGGCAATCGGAAAGTATTGGTCGCAACGTCCCAGCGAGGTCCAAACCAGAGGAAGTCGGCAAGTGGTGTCATGGGATCACGAGACTTGGCGGTAAGGACTGTGAAGATCGAGGGATCTGTGTGATCGATAGATGTGCTGTTCTGCGAAGAGAACTTGGTGAGGTCGTATTTATAGGGCACTACGTTTCCGTGCCATGCAACAAGATCGAAGGGGCTGTGGTCTTGCTGTATTGCGACCAGTTGGCCATTGATCTTGTTGACGATTTTCCAGTTAACGTGCAGGTCGTCGTCGATAGCGGCAACTGGGTACAGAAAATCGCGGGGATTTGCGAGACCATGGCCGCCGAGAGGACCCAGGTCAGGAAGCTCCCACATGGATCCCCAGACTTCAGTAATGTATCCCCGCGCAACCTTGGTATCTGGTGCAAGGTTCAAGCAGAACCTGATACCGCGTTGAATGACACAAATTTCGCCAGGTTGCAGAAAGATCTTGCCCATCTCGGTCACGATGTCGAGATTGCCCAGCTGTGCGCAAATGAGGAAGTCACCGTCGGCATTGCAGAAGGCACGACGCTCCATGCTTGAGTTGATCATGTAGACGTAAAGAGCTAGGCCCTCACGAATGTTCGGGTCGCCGCTACCAGCGAGTGTATGTAGACCATCCGCAAAGTCAATCTTCTCCTCATCTTTGGGCAATGGGAAAGGTCTCCACTCAGCTTGCTCGGCAAGCGTCGCAACCTTGGGATTTATGGACAGAAAGCAATTCTGGATATTCGACTTCGATTCAATAGGGATATAGCCGTCTGGCCGGGTCAGTATGCCATAGGTTTATGTGCAGATAACATCAACGTACTGTGAGCAGCTGCCGGTCGACAGCGGTACATGTATGTGCTGTAGTTGTGTGCTCGAGGAGCAGCGAATGCTGAGTATGTGATACCCTCCGTGTACAGCCCGAATCTGACTTCTTGAGGATTGTTTTGTGCAACCGGTAGTGTTCCTGGGATCACTTCTGACTGGTGTCGATTTCCCCATCCTGCCTGGTAAGTGTATGGATCATTTGCGCGTGTTGGTTTCAATCTTTGGAGGTCTGTGAAATGGAATGCTTTCTGGGGGTCGGTGACCAGTTGTCGCTCCTTGAAGTCTAGCATTATAGTTGTATTAAGAGGGGTAGAATGAACTAGTTTTCGTACTCTGTTTTGGTCACTGGAGGTGACTTATATTCAGGTATGTTCGACCAAGAGTACTTAGCGTGATATCTGCCGCCGCTAGGTAGTGAGCGGCACGCATCATGTGGTGGCGGGGCCTGGTCCCAGCACAGCGGGGTTATGAACTTCGGGAGGTGGGCGAGGGACGTTCTCACAGGCCCACAAGAAGTGGATGACAGGTCTGAACCGGGTTAGTGGGCCGTGAGAGATGAATGTGTAGCAACCCTGCATGCTTACCATCGTTCGAGTGGCGAGCACCAGGATCCCGTTGCGGGGTTGTTGATTGCACATGCCGAAGAGCTATGTCTGTGTGTCTGAAGTGGAATTTGCGGATGCTCTCCATGCATAGATTTGAGGCCTGAACGTTTTGAATTTTGGGTAACTATGTTTATCTTGATACAGCAAGAACTTGGTCCACCATCAACCCACAAGATCCCAAGTAATTCTTCGCATCGCACAATGATGCCAGTTGCTCGCTGGAGATCTTATCTGTAATTTCAGATCTAGTTTGCAAGGCTTCCAAAAGGCTAGTGTCGTTCTCGATGCTTTCTTTGCAGGCTTCGTAGACAACATCGTGTGCTTTTGATCGACCAACGTGCGGCGCAAGACCCATCATGACAGCCTCCGCAACGATGAGGCCTCGCGTCGAGTACAAGTTGGTCAACATTTGCTGAGAATTAACGACCAGTCCGGAGAGCGCGAAATCGGCCTGGTAAAGTGCGCCGACTGCGATGACGAAACTCTCCGGCACTGCAACCCACTCCAGATGCCAGGGCCCTGATGCTCGCTCAAAGTCAGACACCATGCCATCCAGAACTAGTCCGGCGTTCGATCGTAAGATCTTCGACGCCGCCAGAATGACCTCGCTCGAGATTGGATTTCGCTTCTGTGGCATAGTGGATGACGCGCCTCGATGAGGCACAAATGGTTCTGAAACTTCCGAGAGCTCGTTCGACGACATAATGATGATGTCGAGAGCCAACTTGCCAAGTGTTCCGCCAACGAGCGCAAGATAATTCGTGATCTCGGCGACTCCGTCACGTGCAACGTGCCAAGTGATGGGAGGATCAGTCAAGCCCAGATCTCTTGCCATCTCCTTTCGTACACGGATGCCGTCGTCACCGGAACCCAAGGATGCCAACGAGCCTGCAGCTCCTCCGAATTGCACCATTAGTGCACGAGGCTTGAGTTGTTCAAGTCGCTCAAGATGACGCTGAAAGCTGGATAGCCATATGGCACACTTGTGTCCAAAGGTAATTGGTAAAGCGTGTTGCAAGTGTGTGCGACCAGCCATGGGTGTATCCCGGTGCTTTCTGGATAAATTTTCAAGATTCTTAATGACGGAGCGGAGAGTACGTTCGACGATCTCAAGGCCTTGTTTCATCTGCAATATGCTGGCGAGGTCCATGATATCTTGGGTGGTCGCGCCCCAATGCACATAGCGTCCAGCCTCGTCGCCACATGAGGCCGATAGTTGGCGTACCAGAGGGAAGATGGGGTAGCCGACGATTTCGGTTTCGGTGCGCAACTTGTCGTAGTCCAACTCGACCTCATTTGCTTTTGAGGTCACTACATCGCCAATATGAGACGGTATGACATTGCACTTGGATTGTGCTCTAGCCAACGCCGTCTCGGCGTCAACACATCGATTGATATAAGCTTTGTCGTCGAAAACTTTGCGTATCTCCTCGGTTCCGAATAGAGTCCGGAATATGACAGAGTCAATGGCACTCACACTGCCCAACGAGCGTCGTTGGCAGCGGACAGTTGCCAGGCGTGGCACGATGCGCAGTGGGGCTCGGCGAAGAAGGAACATCTTGATTAGAACATGCAGGGGAAACTCAGTGGACAGCGAGTGGATAATGAAGGGCGAGTGTCCGCCGCATGGATGCAGGACGCATCACGGCTGTCAGGCGGTGTACGACGTGTGTGTGGGACTGGCATTGCTGCAACACCGTGTGGGGAGCATTGCCGGGTGACGGAAGGGGCCATTGGAGCTGGCGGCGGACCATGCTAGTAAGATCACGTGCTTTCTTGGCGTCTCACAATCAGCATCCGCACCACATCTCCGCATCACTGATGGCATGACGACTTGACTTGGTGCTTGCTTAATCTCAAATTTCTGTAATGCTATGCTTCACGAACGAAGAGTGAAGCTACTCCTAATCCAGTGCTTGCACACATGCTGACCAGGCCAATCTCCTTATCCTGTCTCCTGAGCTCTCCAAATAACGTCGCAGTCTGGCGTGCACCGGTGGCTCCAGTAGGATGGCCAAGAGCAATGGCGCCACCATTGGGATTCACTTTCTCCTCATCAAGCCCCAGCTCGCGAATACATGCGATAGTTTGACTAGCAAACGCCTCATTCAGCTCGATCACGTCTACATCCTTGAGCTCCACGCCCGTGTATTTGAGGAGCGCAGGTATGGCGTAGATTGGGCTGATACCCATCTCATCAGGCGCACATCCTTTGACCTGCGTGCCTACGAATCGACCCAGTGGCTTCAGGCCACGCTCCTCCGCCCAGGACCTTCGCGCCAGTATCGTGGAGGATGCGCCATCGGAGATTTGGGCCCTGGATGATGGGTCAATTGAAATCTCGAATGAGCATAGGTATACCTACGAGTTTCCTGCTGTGCTCTTGCCGGTCTCGCCAAACGCAGGTTTAAGTGTTGACACTTTCTCATACGTCAGGCCGTGTCTGACGCCCTCATCCTTGGACACTTCGAATCCCGATAGCTGTCCAGTACTCTCATCGATTCGGGGCACAGTAATGGAAGCCATTTCCCAGTCGAACCGCCCCTCGCTCTGAGCTCGACTGGCACGACTATGACTTCGTACCGCATACTCATCCTGGGCTTTGCGGTCAATCTTGTAACGCGTCGCTACATTCTCTGAGGTTATACCCATCGGCATGAGACAGTCGCGCGCATCTTTGACGTTTGAACCCAGCAGTGTCGGCGAGACATCAGTAGGAAGACCACGTGAGCCATAGTTCCTTGACATGCTCTCAACCCCACCCGCAAGTCCAACATCTATCTGTCCGACCATGATTGAATATGAGATGTGGGTGATAGCTTGCAGACTGCTCGAACATTGCCGATTGACCGTGTGGAATGTCGTTGAGTTGGGAAATCCCGCATGATTCAGTGCCATACGTCCCGTTTTTGCGAAGCCGAGTTCAGCCAGGACATTTCCAATCATCACGTCGTTGACATCTTGCGTCTGGAGTTGGGCGCGCTGTACCGCTGCCTTCATGATCTGGCGCGATGAGTAAAGGTAATAACCACATGAGACAACTGTCTTACTGGCATCAGGATATCTTCCGGGTGACAATCTTTATATCCACCCTTGAAACCTCGACCGATGGGAGATCTGACGGCGGAGAGTAGAACGACATCGTTTGGACTCTTCTGCAATACACCCCTCGCTGCTTTGCTGAATGTCGCCATGTCTGGCAATAATTTGAACTAGAATGAGGTAATCCATCTTCCCAGACGACCATATTTAGTGATATTCGGGAAAGCATTGACTGCCGTGTCGTGGTGGTGGACTCATGCAGTGGCGGGGCGGAGCTTTGTTTGTGGGGCGTGAGCTGGACCCCTCCATGACGAAGCAGCGAAACGCAAGCCAGTACACCCGCGGGAGTCCCGAACCTATTTGGAGCAGCTGCATGCAAAGCTTACGGAGATTCTGGACGACCCCATCCTTCGTGAACACTTCAAAATTCTCAAGCATGTCGCTTCCAACCAAGTACCAGAACGGCAGCGTCGACTCCGCTGTCAAAGGTGTTTACCGTGCCTCCCCTGTAAAACTTATGATATACGGGAATGGTTAGTAATCCGTTGAACTTCACCAGAAGCACACTGAATCTAGCAGGTACAAGCAAACAGCTCTCCGATGTCATTACTGAGCTGGGAGCAACGAAAGCCTTCATCATTACAGGTCGTTCGCTCTACGAGAAGACTCCGGTGATCAAGGATATTGAGAAGTCGCTTGGGTCTGCACATGGCGGTACCTTCAGCAAGATTGGACAGCACGCGTAAGTAACCGGGATCAGTTGTTAAGGAAATATGTGCTTACACTACTAGACCAATTGGGGATATTCGCGAAGCCACAGCATTGATGTCAAAGTCTGGATGCGATGTTCTTATCTCGATAGGAGGTGGATCACCGATTGACTCTGCAAAAGCCATTGCATACAACATACATGAAGAGACAGGAAAGTGGGTACCTAGCATCGCAGTACCCACGACGTTGAGCGTGGCCGAGACGACACAGAATGCTGGTTTCACAACAGAAGAGAAACACAAGATCGCAGTTAGCAATCCAGAGCTAGTACCCAAAGGTAAGGTGAAACTGTTGTGGACGGCGAGATCGCTGCTAATCGAATTCAGCCGTTGTGTACGATGGCGAAATCGCACTTTACACACCACTCCATCTCTGGACCAGTACAGGAGTAAGTGCAGATAGGAGAGTGCTACTTAAGAGCTTACTGCTGATACCAGGCAGATACGATCGTTAGACCACGCGGTCGAACTGATGTATCACCCACTTGCCGCCGAAATCCCCACAAAACGCATGTCTCTGGAAGCCATCAAAGATCTTTTCACCTACCTGCCCAAATCTAAAGCGGACCCGAAAGATGCTGAAGTCCGCACTCGATTGTTTCTCGCCTGTTACTCCTCGCTGTTCCCCTTCCTTTACACCGGTGGCGTCGGACTCAGCCACAGCATAGGGCACGCGATTGGCGCGACTTATAGTATTCCTCATGGGATTACCAGCTGTTTGAGCTTAGCACCTACAGTCCATTTTAAGGCCAGCAACCCAGAGGAGGCAAAGCAAATAGCTAGGATCATACCGTATATTGGAAAGCAGAGCACCGGCAGCGATGAGAAGGATTCTCACATGGTTGCAGATGCGATTGCAGGACTTGTAGAGGAACTCGGTCACAAGACCAGCTTAACAGCTGCAAGTACCTGTCTATCGCTGAAGGAGTCGACTGCTAACGCTGCTGCAGTACGATGTGCCAACGGGTGAAGCCGAGGAAGAGGCTATCGCTTCGAGAGCGCTCCACAGTAAGGACCACAAAGACTTTGCCAACCGTAAGTATGGTTGAGACGACAGTTGATGTCATCGATGACTAACACACTCGATAGTAAAGCAGATTGTTCACGACTTGTACTAACAAGTTAGCTGATGTTCTCGCTCGTGGGGCACATTATACATGTCAAAATCAACAAACATTCTCCAATACAATTCTTGTGAACCTTGCTTCAACTTGACAATGTCCAGCTGCATGCAGCGCACCCGTGACTATGAACGCTGGAAAACAATTCCATTTTCCACGCACTTGTGTTTTTCCGCTGCTCGTACGGACCAATGATGGTGCAAGTTGCCCGCAATTCCGGGGCACCTCCGGCGCGAGCCTACGGGTGACGAGGAGCCTCATCTCGCTCAAAACCAAAATTGGAAAATTAAAATCTGAAAATCAAAATTGCTAAAATCTAGAATACTAATAATAAAATGTTTATACTAGTTATTAAAATAATATAATAGTTACTATAATAGTATAAATATATTTATATATACTATTAGAGCTACGTATAGCTACTAGTCCCTAAACTCTAGTTTATAGTAGTAGTAAAAACCTTTTATTATAAAAATAGAGAAAAATCTACTATTTATAGTAATTATACCTACTATCTATAACTATATTTAGAACTTTTTAATAAAACTTATTTAGCGCTAGCCTAAATATATTTATAAATAGTGCTAATATTTTTATAATACGTATTACTAGCTCTATATCTTTTTTTTATATTATAACCTTTTTTATATAGATTATATATAATTAGGTAGCTATATATTAAATTAGCCTATTATAATAACTATTATAATGTATTATTATTTACTTTTTATTATTAAAACTAGTATATTCTCTATAGCTTTTTATAAAGTACTAAAAATATTAGGTAAAAAGTAGTAGGTTTTACTTACTTTACTATAGTTTTAAATAATCTTTTTAACTAGTTATATAAATAGAGTTTTAAGTATTAGTAATTCTATAGATTTCTAATACTTCTAGATTTTATATAGTATAATAGCTATTATATATATATTAGTCTAGGCTTATATAATTATAAAGTAAAAACTTACTACCTAATTTATATTAGTAAGGCTTTTTTTTTTTATTTCTATTAGTAAATACTTTAGACTTTTTAAACTTTTTTAAAAAAATAGCATGTCTACTACGTTTACTACTACGTCTACTACGTCTACTACTACGTCTACTACTATATCTATCTCTAGTAGAAATAGCTCTATTTTTCTAGGTTTTTTTTAGCTTAGCTAGTAGATTTAGAGAGAGGTTTAGAAATATAGAGCAAGATTTAGTATTCTCTAGAGGTGTAGGGCAAGATTTATTATTCTCTAGAGATATAAAGTAAAATTTACTATTAGTAGAGCTAGTAACTATTATCTATTAGTTAAAGCTATTATATAGGCTATTATATATTTTATTATTTTTACTACTAAATAGCTTTGTAGCTTTTTACTTTCTAGTTTAAACTAGCTATTAATTTTTTTAGTTTTTTTTAGCTTTTTTCTCTGCCTGTGTTTTTATAGCAGTATTTTTTTTTTTTAAACTTTTTCTACTATTACGTACGCTAGAGAATTCTTTATTTATATTTTTTAGCAGATTATTTATAGCACTGCTAGTTTCTAGAGGCTAGTTAGTAGCTTCTAGAGGCTAGTTAGCAGCTTTTAAAGCTAGAGGCTAGTTAGTAGCTATAGTACTAGTTTATACACTTTTACCTTTAGCTATATTAAATTAGTAAACTATTATAGATACTATTATAATAGATATTATATTTACTACTTATATAGGTTTTTCTATTTTATTTAAGTCTATTTTATTTTTTTTATTCTTTTTATTCTTTTTATCCCTTTTATTTTTATCCTTTTTTTTTTTTTTTTTTTTCTCTATTTTTTTTTATAGTTTTTTAGCTGTAGAGTCTAATTTATATTACCTATTTTCTATTATACTATTATCTATTATACTATTACCTAGAGTATTAATAGAAGTTTAAAAAAGTTACTTAGAAAGAAGCTAAATTTCTAGACTAAAACTATTCTCTAGCAGAATAGTCTCTAGAGATAGTAGTAGTAGTAGGTCTAAGTCTATAGTATTAGAGTTATTTAGTACTTCTAGGTAAGTCTATAATATATATTAGTAGGCTATTATTAAAATTATTATAGACGTACTTTTATTTTCTAGTTAACTTTTTAGGCGCTAGGCTTTATAACTATAGTAATATACTAGATTTAAAGTAGTTACTAGAGCGCGTAGCTACTAGATATAGTATATAGTAGTTAGAAAAGTAGATAGAGCTAATAAAAAAGCGTAGAGGTAGTATTATAGTAATAAATAAAAAAAAAAAGTTAAAGTAAAAAAAAAATAAAAAAAAAAAAGTAGAAGTTATATTACTATACGCCTAAAGTTTAATAAAAGTATAAATAAAAGTAGTACTAGGTACTAGTAGTAAATATAAATTTAAGTACTAGTAGTTAAAATAAAAGTACTTTATAAATATATACCTGCGTAAGTAGAGAAGTAATAGTTAGTATAATAGTCTATAAACTATTTTTTAACTAGCTTATTAAATTAGTTAAAAAATAGTTTATAGTAAAAATATAGCCTTTTTATTAGAAAAGTTAAATATTATAAACTTAGTTATTAATTAAGTAATAGAGTATAAAGTAATAGTCTATATAATAATCTAATAGCTATTTTAGAATTAAAATATAAATTTAATCTAGAAATAGGTTTTTATTTATATGCAACGCGTACTTTTATTTTAGCTATAAACTTATTTACTACTATACTATATTTACTTATAATATTACATTAATTTATTAGTACTATAAAATCTTTTAACTTTTAAACTTTTAACTTTTTATAATCTATAACTTTTTCTATACTTTTATTTTTATGCTACGTATTATAATTATAGCGCCTATAACACCTAAACGTAAAAAGCGTAAGTTTAACTATAAGTATTTAAATAACGCTAATATAGTTAAAAATATAGTATATTATAATTTTCTCTAGAGCTATCTATTTATAATATATAAAAGTAAAGCTACTTTCTAGACTATCTACTTATACTTCTAAAAAAATAAATTTAATCTAGTAGCGTAGTAACTTTTTAGTAAATATACTAAAGTAGACTATTAGAGTATATAGAAAACTTTTTATACCTAGGCTAAAAACGCACTTATCTATAATTAGTAAGTCTTTTTTATAATAGTATAAGTAATAGCTCTAATTTATAAATAGATAGGAATTAAATAGTTACTAGGCCTAGAAAATTAGCTATAACTACTTTTTTAAACCTATTTAATACTATAACTTATTTATAACTACCTAGTTTACTATTTACTTTTTAGGTAATAAGTTTACGCTACCTACTAACGCCTTTATAACTATTATGTTAACTATTATATAACTATTACCTAAAATTAAAGTCTATAAAAAATTTAAGTAGCTTTAGATTATAGAACCTAGCGCTAAAAATAATAAAATTAACTTTTTTTTACTAGATTTTACTACTTTTAATTATAAAGATATAGTATAGACTACGTTAGCTTTATTTATATTATATATCTAGTTTAAAATATAAGTTTTCTAGAAGCGTACAATTATTTTAGTTAGTAAAAAAATAGAGTTTTTATAAAAGTATTTATATAATACTTTTATATAACGTCTAAACTAGAAATAGTTTAAAGTATTATATTACCTATTATACTAGCTATTATAAGTACTTATCTATATATAGTTTATAATTAACTAGCTTATTCTAGAGACGTAGAATATTATTAAGAAGTAGGTAGCAGATTTATAAGCCTATAATAAAGTAAGGCTATATTTCTATTTATAATATTTTTATTTTACTTTTACCTAATTTATATTTAGTTAACTTTTTTTTATTTAGTATATAAATATTTACTAGTTTTAAATAAAAAGCTATAGCGCTCTATTTTTCTAGAGGCCTACTTTAAATTATCTATAATATCTTTTTAGTATCTTTTTAATAAGCTAAAGCGTATTATTATAGCAGCGTTTTTTAAATACTAGATAGAGAGTAAGTATATAGTATCTAAAATTTTATTTACTATTAATAGATATTTAGTACCTTTTTTTTATCTATATAGTAACTACACTATTTTAGATCTCTAGTAAGCTCTAATTAGTACTATTATATAACTATTATTTACTATCTACTAGCTAAGCTAAAATATTTCTACTAAAAAGATTTAATACTATATCTAGCTTAGAATTTATTTATACTATTATTAGCTACACCTGTAACCCTTTAAGTAAAAAAAAAATAGGTATATTTATAGATAGAGTATAGTAAAGCTATAGAGAGCTAGAGGCTTAAAAAGTATATTTTAGAGTAATATAGTCTATAGTTATATATATAGGCATCTACTATTTATATATAATAGAGCCTATAGTATAGAGCGTCTAGAGTTATATAAACTATTATAATAACTATTATAGTATATCTAAACTATTTTGTATATATAATATTTAGAAAAAATTCTAAATATTTATATAATAAACACTTTAGTATCTATATACTAAGTAAAACTTAAAAAAACTTTATACCTATATAAAAAAACGCTTTATACGCTATAATATATATATTAATGCAATTCTATACCTAGACTTTAGTTATATATATTATAGACACTACTTTCTAGTATACTATTATTTTTTTCTATATTACCTCTACCTACTACGTATATACTAAAAATATAAAAATTAATAAATAAATATACGTAGAAGAATAATTAGTATAGAGATAAACTTCTAGTATTAAAAAGGTATAAGCTAGCTATTATAAAAGTATAATCTATAAATAATACCTATATTAGTAGAGTAAAAACTACTTTTTTATTACGTAAAAAAGTAGAGCTAAAAAATTTAAATAAAGCTAACTAGAGTTTTATATATAAAGAAATTATACGTGTAAGCTAGTAGTACTCTATACTATCTATATAATCTATTACTATATATATATATTATATTTAAAATTTATACTTTATAAACTGCACTTAAAAATTTACTAGATTTAGAAAGTATAAACTATTATATCTATAGACTTATAGCCTTTATTAAATACTATACTATTAAAAAAAGGTATTATAAAAAAGTAATATAACGCGTTTAATCTAGAATTAAAACTAGATGCTTTATAAAACTAAAATATAAATATATTAAAGTTTAAAAATATAGAATTTAAAATACTATAATAAAAAAACTATTATATTAACTATTACTATTTTTTATATAGTTAGACGTCTTTAACTCTACCTACCCTCTAGAAGTAGTATAAGCTATAGAATAAAAGCGTATTTTTAACTAGTAATAGGTTATCTAGACTATTATTTACTATATTAGTTAGGTCTAGTATTTTAATATTATTCTAGTTATTAAAGTTATTATATAACTTGCGTAGAATTAGAGCTTATAGTGTAGTAATATCTAGTAGTAATTCTAATTATATAATCTATAATCTACTACACTTCTAAAAAGGTATTTAAATATATAATATAAAAGTAGTAGATAAACTAGCTAATAGTCTACTAGTAAATGCTTTAGTTAACTTTTTAGTAGTTTTAGGCGTTATAGATAATAGCTTTTCTTTTTTAATTATAAAATCTAGTAGCTCTATTTTAATTTTTTTTTTATTACTTTTTTTACTAGGCTTTTACTAGAACTTTTTATTTATTTTATTACTAGAGTTAGCGTTAACAGCAGCTTATTATTATTCTTTTTCTAATACTTATTAAAGTATATAATAAACTTCTAGGTAGTCTTTATTTTTTTTTATAAAACTTTTTTAAATAAGTTTTATATTATTATAAAAGTATATACGCTTCTAGAAAAAAGCTATAGTAAAATACTTATTTTAATTATATATATTTATTTATATTTAGTAATACTATGTAGTTAGATTAGTTTAATTTTATTAATAATAAATTAGTCTATAAAGTTGTTTAGATTTTTAAATTTAGTACTACTAGAGATAATAATACTAATATCTCTATTTATAACGTAAATTAGAACTATTATAATAGCTATTATAAAAAGATACCTACTACTAATATTATAGTACTAATTAAATGTATTATTAATCTAGATAATATAAATAAAGTTTATATTAAAAGTAATTTTTATTATAACTATTTTTACCTAGTTAGCTTTTATAGTACTCTAAATTTATCTAGATAAATAACTATTAATAGATTTAGTTTATTCTAACGCTGCTATATTTTTATATTACGCCTAAATAACTATATTTTTAAAAGGCGCTAGCGCGTTTTTACTATAGCCTAGTTATAGCTAGAATACTATTATAATAATTAACTAGTTTAATAAAGGTTTTAGTACAGGCTAAAAAGGCTAGTTTTCTTTATTAAATTTAATAGTAAAAAGAATACTACTAGGCTACGTACTAGTGTTTATAGCGCTATAAAAAAAATAAAACTACCTAATTATAATATTAATTTAATTATATAGAACGCTTTTTTTTAAATAGAAAAGTTTCTATAGTAGTAGTAGTAAAGCTATAGTAAAAGAAAATAATAAAAAAAGAAAGAAACTATAATAATAGAATTATAAATTAGACTTTATAGCTTTTATAGCTGCTAGAGAAAGATTAACTTTAGGCTTTATTATATTAAAAACTATTAGTAACTATTATAAAAACTATTATAAAAACTATTATAAAAACTATTATAAAAACTATTATATACTAAGTACCTACAGCCCTATCTATAACCTAGCTCTATAACTAAAAGATCTACTTTTCTATTATACTTTAGTCTATAACTTTATTATTAGTAAAGTTATACCTTTTATTATTATCTAGTAGAGTAAAATTCTACCTACTAGTTAGATATACTAATAGCTCTAACGCTAGCTTTATATTTAACGCCTAGTATTTTTTAATCTAATAGTATAGCTTTAAGTACACGTTTTTATATAGAGCTATACGCTCTATAGCTAACTTTATAATACTAGTATATAAATTAAATACTATATTTTTTAACTATCTATTATACTATAACTACGTTTTAAGTAATAATACTATATATATATTCTAGATAGGTATTTTTACTTTAAAATTTCTAAACTTTTTTTAGTTTATAAACTATTTAAAATTATAAGTGCTATCTAGAGAGTATATAAATAATATACTTAGTTTACTAACTATAATATTTAGTTAATTTTTTTATTTCTATATATAATATAAGTTATGCGTCTCTATATACACGCAGATTTTCTAATAAAAAATTAGAATATAGATAGCTCTAATAGTAATAGTATTAGCTAGTTAGTTTTTAGAGTATAAATTTTAGGTCTGTATATTATAGAAGTAATTCTATAATAGTTAGTATAATAGTTTTATATACTTATATTATATCTAATCTACTCTCTAGTAAAAAAAAAAGCTTTTAGATAGCTACTACTACTATACTTTAATTTTTTAATTAGACGTGCTAGTACTATATATATAGTACTACTTCTAGATAATATCTAGATTATTTGCTTTTAAAAGTATAAAGTAGGTATATAATATCTGCTCTATTTTAACACTATAGTCTAACTATATAAACTATAGTATAAACCTAGATTTTTTAATAGTATATAGGTATTAGTAAAGTATATTTAATAATATACTAGCTATAATACCTATATACGTTTATATAATATAGCGCAAGTACGTATTAATATAGGTATAAATTTTAATACTATAAAGCTTAATTTTTTTATACCTATTAATAGACTAATACTAGTTAGATCTATTAATAATATACTTACTATAGTATTATTAGTAATTATTAAACCTCTACTATACTACTTCTAGATTAATAGCTACGTATTCTTTAAATAATAAATTTTATATAAAAAATATCTTTCTCTATTAAAAATATAGCTATAGTATCTACTTTCTATATCTATTAATAATTTCTTCTAGTAACTACTTTTTAATTACTTTTTATATAGTAATAATAGCTATCTACTAAACTTTTTTATTTTTTATACTTTTTTTTAGCTTTATTTTATATTTTAGTTAAGCTAAAGCTTTCTAGCTAATTAGTATACTTTTTTTTTTAAATAATCTATAAATTTTGCTATTTTTAAGGCCTAATAAATAGAATAAAAAAAAATCTAGTTTTTTAGTTACTATTTTAGCTTTTTAGATATTAGACGCTTTACGCCCTATACTATATATTTTTTTCTAAATATTATAATACTATACTTTATACTATACTTTTTTTATAGCTATTTATATAGATTTTTATTTTTTACTTTATTCTATATAAACCTAATAATTTTAAGTTTATACTAAAATAGATCTATACTTTTATATTCTTTAGCTCTATAGTTTAGTATAATTATAATAGTTTTTATAATAGTTTTTATAATAATTAATAAAACATGTTATAGTTTAGTAATATAAAATTGCTGTATAAAATAAAATAAATTAATTTTTAAATAAAATTATATAGTGCTATAGCTTTTTACCTATTTATAATTAAATATTATAATAAAAGTTTATTCTATTATTAATAATAAATACTGTATATATATAGTGTTATGTTATGTTACTTATTACTATTATTAAATTTTAGCGATTTTAATTTTTAGATTTTGATTTTCTGATTTTGGTTTTGAGCGAGATGAGGCTCCTCGTCACCCGTACGAGCCGGCTAAACTCACATCCACAGCAATTGTGGAGGCCTTTTCCACCGCCTTCTTACCCGTAATTCGGCGCGGCATTTGCGTCGGAGTGCCCCAAGCAACTAAGGTGACGATGCATATGTTGTGTGGGGAGGATGAGCTCCGCACCCCAAGCTGCTTCTCCATTTCCTTCACGATTATTGTGCTACGAGTCTGAAGAGGGTTTGCACGGGTTTGATCACGGTTACGATAGCTCACGGCCTCGTCACGAAATACATCACGACTTTACAGATTAAAGGAAGATCACAAACCACCCAGTGCACTTTCTCAGGCCCGACGCGTGTACGAAAAAAACATCCTAGGAGACAGTATACCTACAAATCCTGTACACTATGCAAAGGTCATTCCTCTTCACAGCGCGCCGTAACGGCCCAGCAACAGGCCTGCGCTTCCTCTCTAGCACCCCCTCCCGCCTCGCAATCAACAAAATTGTGTCTTCCGCCGAAGAAGCACTGAAGGATATGAAATCCGACACCACAGTTCTAGTCGGCGGTTTCGGCTTCTCTGGCGTCCCAAATACCCTCATCAACGCACTACGGGACCGCAAAGACCTCTCAAATTTCACAGTCGTCAGCAACAATGCCGGTATGCCTGGTGTTGGATTGGGCCAATTACTCGAGACGAAGCAAATAGGAACAATGATTGCCAGTTACATTGGCGACAACAAGGTGTTTGAGCAGATGTATTTAAAGGGACAGTTGAGTCTGCAATTGACGCCGCAGGGAACAATTGCGGAAAAGTGCGCGGCGGGGGCGGCGGGCGTGCCTGCTTTCTACACACCGGCTGCGTATGGAACGATAGGTATGTTGTGCTGTGCTGGTCGTGAAGACAACGAGGCTGATAGTCAATGCAGTACAAACCGGTGAACTTCCCGTGCGCTACAACACCGATGGCACCATCGCAGTCATGGCTCCCGCCAAAGAGACGCGCGAATTCAACGGCAAGCAATACGTCCTTGAAGAGTCTATTTACGGCGACTACGCATTCGTCAAGGTCGCAAAGGCAGATCGACTGGGCAATTGCCAGTTCCGCAAGGCACAGAACAACTTCAATGAGGCTATGGGCAAGAACGCAAAGATGACGATTGTAGAGGCAGATGAGATTGTCGAAGACGGAGAGATTGCGGCAGAGGACATTCACCTACAGGGTATCTATGTGAAGAAGGTGATCAAGAGCACAGTTGGCAAGCAGATTGAGCGGCTGGTACATTACAAGGACCCTGAGGCGCAAAAGGCGGCTATACTTGAGGGTGAGCAGATCTCGAGAACTTTGAGTCACGAATAAGCTGCTGACAAGGGATCACAGGCTCTTCAGAAGCAGCCCAAAAGCGCGAACGTATCATCAAGCGCGCGGCACAAGAACTCAAGGACGGCATGTACGTCAACTTGGGTATTGGCATGCCTCTCGCGGCACCTGCGTTCCTACCAGAAGGCACTGAGATCGTCCTGGAGTCGGAGAACGGTATTCTGGGTATGGGGCGGTACCCCATGCCTGGCGAGGAAGGTGAGATAGGCCAACTTTCGAAACTCGGCATAGCATTCCTTACTAACATAACGGCTCAGACCCCGATCTGATCAACGCCGGCAAGGAGACTGTCACTTTGATCAAGGGTGCCTCGACATTCGGCAGTCATGAGAGCTTCGGCATGATAAGAGCAGGTCGCATCGACGTCGCCATGCTTGGGGCCATGCAAGTAAACCAATATGGAGGTATGTCTCTCTTTCCACCTCCTTACACCTACGCACATACTCACTCTTTACCCACTAGATCTCGCCAACTTCATGCTGCCCGGCAAAGTCAAGGGCATTGGCGGCGCCATGGACCTCGTCGCCAACCCCACCCAAACCAAAGTTGTCATCACCATGGAACACGTTGACAAGAAGGGCAACCCTAAGATCCTAAATGAGTGCAGTTTCCCGCTCACAGGACAGAAGTGCGTTTCGACAATAATCACGGATTTGGCGGTGTTTGATTGTGATCGTGTCGAGGGGTTGACACTCAAGGAACATGCGAAGGGTGTGTCGGTGGAGGAGATTAGGAGTAAGACGGAGGCACCGTTCAAGGTCAGTGCGGAGTTGAAGGAGATGGCTATCTAAGGAATGAAGTAGAATCGTGATGGTTTGCATCGGCGTTTGGGAAAATTTTCTAGGTTGCCGTAGCGGCGTAAAGTGTGTAAATAGCCTGCAGTATTCCTCATGAACGAAGTCGATAACGAAGTGAACATCGTACTCTGGATTCCTCACATACTCCCACCTTCGACGCTATCCAGCGTGACATACGCCTTGCCTGGTACATCCTCACTTATATCCCCGAACGCACTCCAATGCTTATGCACCAACCTTCTCGCCTCCACCTCATCCGCAATCGCAATCGCCATATCCCCCACACTTATCCCCGTCAACCTCCCCTCAAAAATACTCTCGCCCTCCTTCTGCTCTCCTTCAAGCACCATATCATCAACACTAACCTCATATCTCCCCGTCCGCTTCCCCGGCCGATAAAGCGCAGACGGCGACACAAAACTCCAGTCAAACGACGTATTCCCATCGAAGAACATGAACGCCGTACGCCCAGCTTTGATAAAATCACTCGCCATGTCTTGTTTCTTGATACTATCCTCGTACTCCTTGATTACTCTCTCGTCGTCGGATGTGGCTTTGTTTTCACGCTCTGCAATTCGCGCTTCACGGTAGCGCCGTAATGAGGTTCCCATGATGCCGAGCCGTTCTTCCATGTACGCGATATGTGCGAGGGATGTGGATATAGCGCGACGGTATGCGAGGAAGAAGTCTAAGTGGTCGACACATGGCGTCTGGGTTCCTGGAACGTGCAGCGAGCCCGCGCCGCCGACGAAGACGAAGTACGATGCAGGTGAGTGTTTGTAGGCGAGAATTAGTTTGCGCACGGTTTCTAGAAATGGCACTGCGAGGGTGAGTTCTATTCCTTTACCAAGAATATAAAGTACCATAGTTGCATACTGTACAAGAGTGCGCCGACACCAGCAGTATGTGGACCATACTCGCTGACCAGCACGTCGATGCCTTCGAGATTTTTGGCAAGCTCTTCGATTGATACAGCGGCTACATCTACGGATCGTGGGATGTAGCGCTCATGTTTTCCTAGCTTTTCTGGACTGCGCGATATACCGATGACGGTGTGACCGCGGTTCAGTAGTTCAACGCAGAGGTACGAGCCCCCGAAACCCGCAGGGCCAATGACACCCACTCGTAGAGGTTTTGAAGGCATGAGAGATCCACTTCGCAGATTTGTGTTGAAACTTTTGCTTTCTAGGTATACTCAGGAGTACAATAAGATTGAATTCACCGAAGATGCGCCACGCGACTGTAATCAATCTATCTTCACATGGTCAAAAGCTTCGCGGTACCCATCGATACGAGCTGATGAGGCCTGCGGTATCATCATACCGAGGCGAGAGTAGTTGGGGTAGATTCTGGGGTAAACTGTAACATGAGGGGTGCATGTGGGGCTGAGGTGAGGAGGTAACGTTCATGCAGGGACGCATCCCCGCTAACCTCACTAATCATGACTTGGAAATATGTACGCGACGAGACAGAGAAGGTGCGACTTGAGCTACTGACCAGTTGCTATTCTTTCCAGGCGACATAGTTGTGATACCAAACATGGCGGAAAATTATGCATTCATCGGTATGTGCACGAATGCCCGTACTTTTCGATTGTAACTAAAGAGCGAGCCACTGACAAACCACAGGCCTGGGAGCAATGGGTTATGTAATGGCAAAGAATATCCGCGAAAAGATGCCCTCATCCTCTACGCTGTTCGTCAATGATATCAACGCATCCGCATGTACGCGATTCAAAGACCAGTACAGCTCTCACGGTCCAATTGAGATTGTGCCCACAGCACGACAAGCAGCCGAGAACGCCACAGTTGTCATCTCTATCGTACCAGCGGGTGTCGATGTGAAGAAAGTGTACTTGGACAAGGAAACTGGTGTGATTGCGGCGCGAAAGGAAAAAGACAGATTGATGTTGGAGTGCAGCACAATCGATGTCGAAACAGCCAAGGAAGTGGGCACAACCCTGAAAGATGGAGGATGGGGGACATACATTGACACTCCTGTTTCAGTGAGTTCCTCCCATAGACTCTCAGCCGATTTGATAGGTTTAACAAACCCCCAGGGCGGCGTGCCAGCAGCCGACGCCGGCACACTAGCAATGCTCATCGGACATCCCTCTCCGTCCTCCAGCCCATCATCCCAACTCCTCGCAAATGTCCTAGCTATGCTTGGCCCGCCCTCAAAATCACACTATCTGAACACTCTAGGCGCCGGTCTCACCGCCAAAATCGCAAACAACTATCTTTGTGGCACCATTCTGCTCGCCACTTCCGAAGCTCTTGCACTAGGCGTGCGCCACGGTCTCGATCCTGCGGCTTTGTACTCTGTCATCAAGTCGTCGACCGGACAGTCGTGGATGTGCGATCATGTCTGCCCGATACCAAATGTGCAAAAGGAGTATTGGGTTCCTAGCAATACAGGATACAAGCCGGGTGCCAAGACGCAGATAATGCTCAAAGACTTGGGATTGGGGATTGAAAGTGCCAAGCAGGTTGGTGTGAAGCCGACAATGGCGGAGGCAGCGCTTGCAGTGTGGGAGACTGCGGCGGAGGACGAGAGATGTGTGGATAGAGATGGAAGTAGCATTTACTTGCATGTCGGGGGATTGCTGCCTAGGGGGTATGAGGATGTGGGGAAGAAGAGGGAGGGTGGGACGTGGGACTTTGGGGATCCATAGATTCGAGGAGTCGCAGTCGCGAAGAATTGTACTTTTTTTCTTAAAGATGACGTGTTACCAGCTTATGATTAAGTCACCCCAGCTCCCTCTTCACCGTCCCTGCAAGAAGTTTTGGAAAGCAGCCAACACGTTATCATACCCAGCCGACTCCCCAAGCTTCAGAATCCTCTCATCCCTACCTATATGCGCTGGTAGCCCCTCCTTAGACCATCTGCAAGTATTGCCCTCACTGCTCGGCCCAAATATCCTTGCACTGAACTTGCCATCTTGCACCGGTGGCCACGGATCCTCGCCATTGACGAACTTGATAAAGTCTTCGCCGAATGCCCGCGCGACCCTCAAGGGCTCATCATCCAGATGCTCGTTGTAGTTTTGGAATAGATACGCAACGTCGAGAATGTGTCCTGCTTCCCCCTGGAAGCGGCCTTCCCAGGGTATTCCCTCGTTGAAGTGGTAGAGGAAGAATTTGTTGTCGGGTGTGTTGGGCCAGCCCTGCGCGAAGGCGCGGGCAGGAGCGAAGAAAGCAATCTCAGAGGCGAAGCGCAATATTGATGCAAGCGCTTCGTCGTCTTTGGTCTCGGGTGTAATTTCATATGCGGAGAGTAGTTCCTTGGCAGCTTCTGGCTGGGAAGAAAGAGTCTTGTTGACGGAGTCGGTGAATGCTTGTGCAATGTTCGACTTGCGTGCATCCAGCACTGTGTATGCGAGGATGCTGGCGTCAAACCTGGATTCGCCGATCATCAGAGATTTGCACCATTTTCGACCAGGCATTGGAAATTCTTTGCTGTCTTCTTTGGATGAGACGATGTCGAAGGTTGGGAAGCCAGGGACGATGTCTCCATCGTGTGATGGTATCATCGGGACAGTAGGTGGGACCTTTTGCCATAGATCATCAACCGGTACTCTGAGAAGAGCCTCGATCCGCTCTTCCGGCGATTTGTCTTTCAGGCCAAGTGCTTCAATGACTTGTTCATAAGCTGCTTCGGTTACTTCTTTTGGTATAGGCGCGAAGAGCAATACAGCTCCGCCCGTGCTGAGACATCGCTTCATCAAGGGTTCTTCGGAGCAGAGTAGCATGGTTACAGAAACTGCACACGTTAATAATGACCCTGCTGATTTCCTAATCTTACTCACCTCCACCAGCGCTCTCTCCAGCTGTCGTGACCTCATCCGCGTTTCCACCAAATCCACCAATAAATTTCTTGACCCATCGCAAAGCGACTCGTTGATCTCGCAGGCCATTATTCGGCTGATATCCTGCTTTCCGTAATTCTTCTGATGTCATGAAGCCTAGAGCGCCCAAACGATAGCTGGCACGATTAGTCGATGGCGAGTTCAAGTCATAAATGCACTCACTTAATCGTCACGCCAATGATTGGCTTCTTCTTCTCCACAGATAATCTGACCAGAGGTGCTGGATCATAGTGCGGATACCAACTTGAGCCTACAGCAAAGCCGCCGCCATGAATGAACACGTAAACTGGCAGATTTGCATTAGGATCAATCTTGCCGTCCTCGTTGCATGGTATGCTGATATTTAGATTCAGCCCTTCGATAGCAGAATGCGGCGAGACATCGGGTAACGGTAATGTCTTCTGGATAAAATTGAACTCGTTGTTGATGGCGCCAATTGGTGATACTGGGGGTGGTCTGACGGCTATCAGTACGTTACAGAACTTTCATTGGTTCGCACTGGATGCTTACCCGTATCTTGTCGCGTCCGTGATCTGGGAACCATATTCCTCAACTAGTTCTGCGTTTGCAAGACGATTCCTAAGAGTCGCGTACTTCAAGCCCAGGAACTGTACGACGCCATCTACCTTGTTCCCTCGTAGCTCACCCAGGCTCGGATGCTTCAATGTAGCCGACATTCTTGGTCATGCGAAAATCTCTGCGAATTGATTCTGCGAGTGAATATCAGCTCCCCGCTGTGACTTTGCTATGGATAGTTACTACCACGTACCCAAGGGTGACGTGCTCCTGCTCCTGTCGAATAAGGGTCCACGGTGATTGCTAGTGGCAGACCACAGGAAATCGCGGAATGTCATCCGTGGGGAAGGTTTTACCCCGCTCTTATTACTACGCTAAAGCAGTGGGGCGGGGCGAATACCAGCGTGTACGAGATACCGTCCTTCACCATGTGGGGGGCGTCTGACATCTCTGCAATATACTAGAATGCCGATCAATTAGGGAGTCAGTCATTGCTCTGTGGATTGGTCATTCCTCGAGGTGTGGTCCATGTTGGCGCAATAACGATAAACTTTCCATGGGTACGCCGACCTATTGGAACAGCGATCATTTTGCTCGAGATGGCAAGTATTCCTCAGACTGATGCTTTCGTCAAGCTGTCCCTCCTAGATGGTGGCAGTTTTCTCGCTGATCGTAGTCGCATGCATGACGGTGAGAGTGGTGTATTTCGCATGTATAACTGGGCGTTTTACATAGTACATCAAGAAAGGCATATCCTTTGGGATCTAGGGCTTGACGAAGTATGTGGCTGATGTTGTTTTCCATGCTACTTGGGTACTCACGAGTCGCTAGGATCGCAGCTGTTACACACCTTGGGTAAACAAGTATATGCTAGAGCTCGTCAACCATGTTGGCCCTCGGAGGACCATAGTACAACAACTATCGGAAAGAGGTATATCCGCAGACCAGATTGATACAATACTATTCAGGTAGGTCCTTAGCCTCTAGATCCATTCTGACAACTCACGATGAAAAGCCATGCGCATTGGGATCATTCGAGACCTATTAGCGATGTATTTCACAATGCAACCGCTTTCTTTGGGCCTGGAACGTCATCGTACTGTGCGCCTGGTCACATGAAGAATCCGGACTTGCAATGGGATGGTCGTTTCTTCGATCCTGAACAAGCTACCGAGAAATGGTCTGAGCTGGACGGTGTTTGGGAGCGATTTGGTCCATTTGAGAAGGCCCTGAACTTCTTCGGCGACGGAAGTTTCTGGATACTGGACGCGCCAGGTCATATGCCGGGTAATCTTGCTGCTGCAGCCAGGCTCAGCAATGGCGAATGGGTTCTACTGGGCAGTGATTGTACGTCAAGAAGTCTGAACTGACTTGATCTGTGCTAACTTTCGCTGACAAACAGGCTGCCATTCTAGGTAAGGCTCGGGGGACTATGTGTTGATGCGATCGTTGACGGAGACAGGGCACTACTCGACGGTGTTTGCAGCATAGCGGAGTTCCAGGGTCCTGGCACTCAAAAAATATCTCTCCATATGGACATAGACGATGCACATGATACCATCGCGAAGATACGGACTATGGAGAAAGATCACGGCTTTCACATCGCGCTAGCACATGACGCGTCGTGGATGAAGAGAGGTGAAGACAAGGTACTCATGAGCCTCTTGGACGACAAGATGCGAACGGCTGCAAAAGAGAGGATACCCTATGACGAGATAGCTTAGACAGATGAGTCTAGCAGGTCATCAGTCGGCACATCTACCACTAGACGCGTACGAGCGTGTCGCTTATCATGCTTGTGACAGCGCACGCGTACAAACGAACATAGGTCGAGAGCCCAGCACAGAATCAATGAAAGTCTTTTACCCGCCTCATACCCAGCAGATAGCAGTGGAATCATCGTTTGCCAAGATCATCTCGTGTATGAGATCCGAACGACAAACAATCTCCCGCCAACTTTCCCTTACACTAACGCTGCCGATACCCCCTAATTCATCCTCAGCCACTTTGCGAACGATGATTCTTCGCGATCTATCACGTGTCTGGATCATCTATATTGGCATCCTTATCGCGCTGAGGTTTACGGTGTTCCAGGAGACCACTTGGTAATCTGGTTTGTATACAATCACTACCATCCCGATCACATGTCCTAACCCCAATATAATCAGACCTACGGCACAATCGCCTGTTAAATGGTGATGAAGGTGAAGCGACCAACCTCAAGCACGTACCAGTATGGGTTTTGTCACGAAAACAACACCGGGGGGCAAGGATATCAGACACTATTGTTATGTCTGAAAACACACTTTTGATAGTCTACTGTATTAGGTCTTCCAGGCTCAGAACAGCTTGTAGAGGTCCATACATACTACGGTATATTTTGATCGCCAAACCCACCAACCTTTCCTCCCATCTGGAGCGAGGGCCATCAGACCCAAAGCTCTCTACGCCCCGGCCCCTCGCGGTAAACGCTCATCATCCACGCCACAAATTGCACGCAATGTGCGACGAACAGCACAAGCAATAACGTGACGATCGACCTGAAAACAGTGGAGAAGACATATCCAGCATACTGAGCTCTAGATCGTCCAATCAGTGCTACATGGTTGACGGAGCTTTCTTCCTCATAATCACCATCATGAGCAACCTTGCGCAACAGCGGGTTGGGATCGGGCTTCGATATATCTCCCAACGTCGACTGTGGAGAGAATGCTGCAAGCGATGTATCAGGCTCGGGCAACAAGATTGTCTTCAGATGTTCCCCCTCAACCTCTTCTTCCCTTTCTTCTCCAATGTTCGCATCCGCAACTGATTCCTCGCCACGGATGCTTCGCGACCTCTCTCTCAAATATAACTTGTACGCATCCTTCACAGGGGTACCACAATCTACGAGGCCGAAACCGTCATCATTGTATGCAATCGTGTCGGCTAGCGGTGCTAGATCGTCGTCTCTGTACTTGTCCAATTCTTCCAGCTCAGCTCGCTCTTCTGGATCTAGGTTGTCAAAGAGGACTTCATGGACTATCTTCTCGAGTGAGTCTGTAGAGGAAGCCTTGCGTTGGTGCTTAGTAGGTGAAAGAGAGAGACGTTTCTTATTTCCTGTTCGAGGCGCCGGTGTGGCAGAAATCATAGACGGTTTGTACTTGTGGCTCGTCTTTCCTGTGCTCGAGTCTTCGGAGTGGAGTTCCGACTTCTGTTCGATTATCAGTCTCTTGAATATAATTGATACAGGGTCAGAAAGAAGTGCACGCTTACCTGTCGTGTAGACACTGCGGCTCGCTCGCCATTTTCGTTCTGGTCGGACGGAAAGCTGCTTTGATAATTTCCGAGTGGTTCCGATTCTGGCGTGGTATCGCTGTCATATCGATCCTGTTCTGCGGGGGCTTGAGGGAGAAGCTGCTGCTGCTCCCATTTCTCCGTGAGTTCTTTGTTGATCCTGGCCCGGAGGCTATTCCTTCGTAATTGTTCGTCCGTAGTGACAAGCCCATTCCCGACGTAGACGCCGCTAGTCCACTGATACGATGTCGTCCTTCCCGTCATGTAAGATGTGTTCAGAACATCTTCCATCGTATTGCCTTTGATCATGTCTTGCGTGTGAGTCGATTTCTTGCCTGGGCTTACTGAATGGGGGTGGACGTAGACATTGGTGAGGGTTAGGCGAGGTGGTGTTGCAACAGCTTTCCTTACGACACTGTCTTTGGTGCTAGTGTTGACTGCCTTCTCGCCCTCGTGCCTATTTTCCTTTTCTGTGGTGTTCATGTCCTCATCACTCAAAGTCATACTCTGATCCTCGTCCTCATATCCATCGCGCGTCTCATCGTCAAAGTCATACTGCACTTCGCCGTACTGAATCTCATCCTCCCTCCCGTCCTCACTGCTGTATCGTTCTGCTTCAATGTCCTCGGCCGTTGTCACGTCCTCGTTGGCTCGTGAAGGCGGTAGTGGGGATGATAGAGTCGTTGGTGTGGATGATGTTGACGGCGATGATGTCAAGCCATCCAGGATTTGATCTAGGTTGCTGCGCAGAGCACTAGGCGAGTTTGATGAGGGCAAGGGCGAGCATTCCGATGCGGCCAAAGACGAGGACCTCCTGCTCGGTGACATTGAAGGAAGCTGTCTGGTGGCGGTGTGACGGACGGAGTGGAACGCTGTGGTCACACGGTGCTCATAAGCAATTAGGAGAAGGCTGATGAAGCTAAATGCGCGGTTAAGAATCGCACACCACGCTAGGTAGAAGGTATGTTGTGATTATTGCAGCAAGCGCGTCACGAAGGCGCAAAACGTCATCGCCTGACGAGGTGTGAAAGAGCAGGTGCGTACCACAAGGCAAGTGATGTCGAAGAACAAGTCATTTGCGGCTATGAGCTCACCCCGAGGCGGTACGGAAGCATTCAGATGGGTCGTTCGGCCCCCTATAATACGATAGTATTGCATGTTCCCACAGTCATACCCTTCACCTGGCGCCTATTACACCTCAACACCACTCTCCCCCACCTTGACACCACGAAGCACGTACCCCTCCCTCTTCGCCTCTTCTGCCTCTCTCACTACCGCATCCCTAGCCCAATCACCTCGCGGAACCCATCTAACCTTGTACACCTTTGCCATTGTCGTGCTACCTACCGCATCAAACGCATCATCTCCAGTATCGACCTGTACCTCCCTTCCATCCTCTCCAAGCGGCGGCAGAATATCAAAAGCCCATAACAGCTTCGCCAAAACAATGAACATGCTGTTCTCCGCCAAATGTACACCTGAGCAGATCCTCCTCCCTGCTCCAAAGGCCCAGTGGTCGCGCGCCTCGGCAGGGCCTGCGGCATAGTGGCCTGAGCCCTGAGTGTAGCCGAGGAAGCGATCTGGAACGAAGGACTCCGGATTCGTGTAGATCGCAGAGTTGTAGTGAATGGGGTACTGTTGGAGGCACACAACGGAGTGGGCGGGGATGTGGATGTTGTTGTAAGATATGGGCGCGGTGGTGTAGTGTGGGGTTCCGATATTGGTCACAGGGCGAAGGCGGACGGTTTCCTTGACTATGGCTCGAATGTAGGACAGAGAGGCCTCGTCGGTGAAGTCGGGCGACCGTTGTCTTCCGATAACTCGATCAAGCTCTTCGTGAGCTTTTGCTCTGGCCTCAGGATGCGCGGAAAGATACAAGATTGCAGTGTTCAGAGCGGCACTGGTGGTTTCGCTGCCAGCTTCTATCATGCTGCCTGCGAGGAAGGCGGCTTGGAGTTCGGAGATGCCCTGGGAGGCAAAGTCGCTGTCGATGAGCTGCTTCACGAAACATTCCGGGGCTGACTTAGTCTCAATCTGCGTCTTGAGCGAGTTGAACAAAGACATCCAGAGTTTGGCTTGTTTGTTGAAGTAGGGTTCTAAACCTTTGCGCCACCACTGAAGACGTGGAGGTAAAGCGCGCAGGAACGGAAGAGTGTCAGCGAGATAGGCTCCGGGTTTGGCGATAGTGCTAAAGTCGGACATGAGTGAGTAGATTTTATGTACTTCCTCGCAGTCCTGCATTGCAATGTTAGCTCACGAGCAAGAACGATCTTGAATGGCGTAAACATTTTAGACGTACCCATTCTGGTATCCTCCGCCCATAAGTACTTGTCATGATTACGCTGACCGTGTATCGCCTAATCGCCTTGTAGCTCGCCTCAGTGCCCGTTTTCTCATCCACAGCTTTCAGGATCTCTTCACACAGCATCTTGGCCTCGTACTCTTGACTAGGCTTGAAAGTTGCGCTCACCGCCGGGGTCAATAACTTATGACTGATCCCTCGCAATTTCCTCCACTCTGGTCCGTACTCCATGAATAAAAAACGCATGCCGCCAGAAAGGGCATCGCTAGCGACAGGAAGCGGTGCTCGCGAGGATGTATGCGCAGACTGCTTATCGAGGATTTCCTTGCAGGCGGCGGGCGAACAGATCATATACCAGTCGTTCCAGCCCAGGCGAATCTTGTACAGGTCGCCATATTCCCGTGCCCATGCAGTGATCTGTCGATGTGGTTTTGCGCCAAGTTGGTGTGCATTTCCCAGAACTGGTAGACCCTTCGGACCCGGGGCAGTCTTGAGACCTGGCGGAGGCCTATTATTGTAGCGAGTATAAACTGCGAGGCTGGCAAGGAACAGGGCAACGATGACGAGGGTGTACATGTGGGGCAACCTTTGGGTGTAGGTAGTTATGGTATTAAGAAAAGATTCGTAAAGGAGAAAAGAAGAATCAAGGAGACCTGGTGAAACTTGTTGAAACAGTCTCTCTCATCAAGACCCATACGTCTCTAACATTTGCATATATGCATTGAGCGTGCTGTGGTTCGTGGGGTAAGTAAAGCGATCCCCGAGCTGGCCTGTAGCTTCCCCACATCGTCGGAACCATCGACCCTAGAAAATTGAGGGGAACGTCCACCGTCTACAGCGATACTTTAGCGGCTTAATATATACCTCTTCTCCAACATTCGCCTCATCGTAACTGGCCGACACCAGGAGTGACTGAGAGGCTGTGGCAGCTCTAGATTGGACGCCTCATCTGTGCCATCTGATTTTGGCTTTTCAGACTCATCCAATGACAATGAAGCTTCGCGGGTGAATGCAATCTCTGTGAATCTCGCCTCGATGAAAGTCTGCACAGATGACGGAGTGATGAAGTCCAACGGGTTCCTCGCAGGCCGCGCCTAATCCATGCCTTTGTCAGCAAGTCCAAGTCGGCTTCCTCACAACACCGACGCTACCGAACTTCAACGCTTGCAGATAGTATTTGCAACGCCAACAGTTCACGATGATCGCCTTATATCTCCATTATCACGATCGGCCTCCTTGATAGCGCACTCGACCATCAATGAATAATCAACGGACATGTTGATGCGCCTCGTCCTTCCATTGCCCTTACGCCTCTTGACAAGTAAGCTCTTCATCCAAACCACCAAGTCGCCTGTATATCGACGCGCCGCTTCCACAATGTCAACTGCGACGTTCAGACTTGATCCTACGATTTTCAATGCGGAACTATACAAGAGTGTAACGGATCTGTGGTTCCATGGTATCGACCGGACAGGCCGCGAACTCGATATGCGCATTGCGGCGCGCTGGTTCGGCGCTGGTACACCAGAGGAGAAACAGCTCTTCGACAGCAAGTGCAGAAATGCATTTGGGGAAGCGCTGGAAAGCTTTGGTCCTGCAGAGTTTCCCGAAGCTACTGCGCAGCCATTTGTCGAGGAGATACAGCGCGTGTTTGCTGAGGGGACTGAAGCTGGGAATAATGGCGGAGAGGCTGCTTGGACAGCACTCAGCTTGGTGCTACTGCTTGACCAGATGCCACGGAACATCTACCGCACAGGAGACGCGCTGAAAACGGTATACGCACACTTCGACAAACTCTCTTACGCTCTCACATCCGCGCTCCTCTCTAACGACTCGCAACCCCATCGACTAGACAAACACTCCAGTTTTCGGTACTCTGCAGCGCTAAGATGCTGGTTCTACATGCCGCTCATGCACTCTGAGGATATCGCTGCGCACGAAGTGCTTGACGCTGAGCTGGCGGCGTTTACAAAGGAACTGGAAAGAGTACCGGATGTGGAGGGCTCCAAGACATTTCTGACGCGCCAAATCAAGGCAGAGAGGGAGCATCGGCCCATTCTGGATGAGTTTGGGAGATATCCGCATCGCAATGCTGCGCTTGGGCGGGAGAGTACGGCTGAGGAAGTCAAGTTCTTGAGGGAAGGGGGCGCGACGTTTGGGGTGGGCGATGGGAAGAAGTAAGAGAGTACATACAACATACACCTATCTATCTATGTGCATGGCCGTTGAAATGTACTTCTAGACATGTCAATAAAATAGTTCGCATGTGCCATGTGACCTGGCTGCATTCACTATTAATAAATAGTATATACCCTCAGGTGTCTGTTATAGATAGACGTTACTTGATACAATTCTTCTTTACATGCTTCTTATAGCGTGATCTCATAGTGTATTACTGTGTAAGTTGAGGCCATAACATACATACATAGCTTAATCAGAGTAACGTCCCTACTAAGTAAGTGCAAATTGGCTTAGCACCAACAACGGTAGGCAAAAAAGTAGACCACTAACGCAAACAAGTAATGCCGCATCAATGTCCAATGCTTTCACGATCGAAAAAAGACGGGTCCTGCCGCGACTCGAACGCGGGGCCTCTCGCAAATTGTGCTTGGGTGTACCCTAAGCGAGAATCATACCACTAGACTAGTGTTTGTTAGACATTGAAGAACCTGAAGGTGGTTGTTGACGAAACTTACCCACAGGACCAATTGCGTGATGACCAGTTTGTTAATTTTGACAAAAATATCCAAAATGAAAGCGGTGTGGTCAGTACGTTTCGGCTTTGAAGTGGGGGGTGAAATGAGTCAGCAACAATGGGGGGTCCGATGTGGTGGTGCTTATCGATTGGTGGGGACATTGATGGCTCCACGAGTCGGTCGCGTTCAGCGTTTGAGCGGTAGCGGACCGTTGGAACGCGAGGGGGAACCTCTCACACAAACCTTGATGCTTTTGTTGATAGGAACAAGATGCAGCTTCGCTGAGCGCCTTGTTGGCTATTCATCTTTACAAGTTGCCAATGCATACCGTAACCCCTGAATGATGGGGTTCAGTGTTGAATGGACTAGCAGGCTGTGCCTGCCTGGGCATCCTTCGCGCCCATGTACGCGTCATGTGTAACCATCGACGGCGTTCTCACAGCTGGACTGCCACAATTCTTCGCATCAATATAATGTCGATCTGACGGCAATTGCATGTCGACCGAAGAATCGTCTGGAATAAGCTCATCGTAGACCGCAATGGTGCTACGGCTTTTGGTTGTAGAAGGTTTGTTGTCCCCGCGGATACCTCCTACAGCACGTACGATAATCGTCGACTAACTTTGATACAGGCGAAGGACAGCATGGCCTCACGACCGACGAACCCAGCCCCGCAGCTGCACAACCGCGGCTTCTACAAACACCGGGCCAAAGCGTGATATTGGCTCTTGGTCTCAACGCGTTGCTCGCCGCTACCGTCGGTACACGGCCTGGCCTTTTTCTCAAGTCCGTCGCCATCATAAACGCGGTCCACCTATCTGTCGTGGCAGGCGATGTCTACGCTGCACACGAGATCAACCGGGCAATTTTCAAGCGCGATGGCATTGAGGCCAAGCCTGGCAAACTCTGGGAACTGTCGCCTCGGAGCGACTTATCGGTAGAGGACTTCACCGTAGCCGGGGGGTTGCTGGGCTGTGTAGTCGCCATGAACCGGCGAGCATTTCCTGGGGTGCAAGGTTGGCGGCGATACTTTGGCGCTGCTACCGTAGGCTTGGGAGTGGGCTACCAGGCTGGCAGCCTCAGGCTTCTACCACGATTCCCGAACGCACGGCAAGATTGGCACATGAGACAGGCAACTTTTCGTCGTCAGCAGTACGTTACTCTTCAGCAGGACGAAAGTGCAAAAGCTTCCTTGTCCTGGATTGCAAAAATCGTGTTGGCGTCCTGGACAAAATCCCCCATCGGCCGCAATGCGAACGCCGAACCCTCCTCTAAACATACAGCAACAGAGATCACTGGCATGAAGCACTACAACCACCCTGATGATCCCTGGCTTCAGTCCGGCACACAGAATGACTCTTGGTCTACCGCCCCAATAGATCCAGCGACAGGCGAGTGCGTGTTTGATCCCGCGGCCCTCGTGTATGATGACTTCTTTACAACGCAAAACCCGGAGACTCTGAAGATCTGGCTCGAGAAGCTACACGGTGCGCGCAAAAGGACAGACGCTGAGCTGCAGTATTGCATGCAGTGCCTCGCGGAGCTGCGCCATGAATACGCCGCGCTCACTGAGCACAGTAGGGCCCGTGACGTTCTCAGACGAGCAGTGTTCCTCATGGGGCTTATGGTACGCGAAACTGTTCAAAATGCTGCGAATTGGAATATGCACATTGCCGATACGGAATTTAGGCTCCAGGCCCTTAGCCCATTGTCCGCTTCTAAGCAGACTTCTGGCATCAGCCGAACAGACTCTGCCTACTTTTCTTCCATAGCCCTCACTGCTTCGCCCTCATCACTGGCCGATTCCCAATCCCATATCGACTCCACATACGCACCTAACATCACCGCCAGACGACTCCGCGGCGAATGCAACGGCTTCAAATATACACTAAGCCTCATCGACCAGGTTCTAGAGCTAGCAGAGAAGCTGCCCGGGCACGACATGAACGACTCAACGGTGCAGAAAGCTAAGGGGCACTATGAGCCACTGATCAGGAATATTGAGGCGGTGGATATGCTGTTGCATTGGTTCGAGGCCAAGGTACAAGAAGTCGAAGCACGAAGCTAGAAGGACACGCAATACGAGTTTCGGGTTCCTTATTAAAATACACTACAGAACAGCTTGTACCACTACTGCGGCGCATGTGCATACTAAGGATGCATATGCACAGTAATAGGAATACGTGGAATAAGGAAAACGTAACAACAAGTCGAACTCTTCCATAACATAGGTAAATGCTTGTCAAGTAATACGTCTATGGTAAGCGCTATACACCCAGTTATAAAGTCTACATACACTTGAACATCCACACACGTAATAACACCTACTTAGATCGCGTTGACTATACACCTACAGCATAAATGCATACCTACTTATAACTCTCTGTACTCTCTTCTATTACTCCCAACCTACTTCCCTTAACCTACCATGCCCACTAACCCCCCCTCTCTCTCTTCCTCCTTCTTGCCCTTCCCTTATCCTTGATATTCTGAGTATATGCGTCACGCACCTCCTATTCACCCTAGAAGATAATACGTATACAGACATAGGCATGTCTAATACTTTATAGTGTGAAATATGTGACGTGCTGGTACCTTGAGAGGTGTACGTTTATATGCATCCCTTGTTCCCAACGATGACCCATCGTTACGAGTTAGACTATGTTATGGTATATGGGTTCTACGTGTTGGAGGGGCCAATGAGGGAGGACTGTAATTCATTCATGGTATAGCTCGCCGAAAGGGGTTGCATTTTTGCCATGCATCGGATCCGACGCAAGTCGATATACGTTCGTGAGGTTTGCAGCACAAGTAATTCGAGTGCAATGCGTTGATAAAATACTTGATTCGTTACTAGAGCTGAGTACACATACCGTTGACCTACTATCCCCCCTCTTTTCCATGAATTCCCTAATACCATGCATCTACGCGACCAACCCACCATCCACCACAACCCTACACAGGCACCATCAACGGATTCATGACCCCCGCTCCACCGTCAACCCTAATCTCACTTCCCGTAATATACCCACTAAACCCACTTGCCAGAAACCCCACTGTGCGTGCAACTTCCTCTGGCCGTCCCGCTCTCTCAAGCCCAATTGTCTTCCTCTGGGTCTCTTCGCCCTGCAGCGTGGCGGGGGGTGGGAACTGATTCCCCTTGCCAACTTCCTTGCTGCTCAAAGCGGATAAATCAACACCAACGTCAATCTGTCCCGCGCACACGGCGTTGATACGCACACCTGTCCCCTTGAGCACCAACACGCCTGACCGTACAACGCCCAGCGCGGCATGGCTCGCCATTGTGAACGCAGGGGCCCAGCACCCGCCGTAGACGCCCGCTACGCTCGTGACGACAATAATACTACCGTACGCTGTATCCTTTGGCGCGGCATTGGGATAGCTCCCCCGCGGAGAGAGTTTCTGCATAGCGGCGGGCGCGTACTTGAGCGCGAAGAAGGCGGGCATGGCGTTTGTTTCAAAGGCGGAGAGGAGGTCGGAGGGACCTGTTGTGGTGATGCTTGGGGGGCCGAGGAGGCCGGTGGACGAGGTCCAGATGTCGAGGCGGCCGAAGGAGTTTAGGATTTCGTCGATCAAAGTGAGGGTGGATTCCTCGGAGTTAGGGCTGTAGGGGTAGGGGATGATTTTGGTGTTTGGATAGGAGGCGGTGATGGAGGAGTAGAGGGTAGGGGAGGGCTCGGCGGAAGAGAGGGTTGAGCAGGCGTAGATGCAGGCTGCACCATGGGCTGGGTTTGTGGTCAGGATTGGGTCCATATCTTGCGATTTTTTGAACTGGGGAGGATGATGCTTACCGGCAAGTTCAGCGACAATGGCGACACCGACGGGTTGGGTGGCGCCTGTTACTACACAGACAAATCCGTACTGTAATTAGAGTCAGTTGATATCGGTCTTCACTTATGCCTTCTTCAACAGAAACAACACTACACTCCCTCTCTCAATCCCATACAGGCCTGTCGCAAACAAATCAAGAAAAAAGCAAAACAACATACCAACTTCCCATCCGCCCTATACGGCGAGAAATGCTCCGAGTCCGCTTGTGCATTGGCAGTAGCCATTGCGTCTTCAATCTTACTCTCGCACTCTTCTCAGTGATTGGGATGAAGGGAAAGTAGGTTGAACGCGCAAGAACGCGTCTAAAATGAGGGGAACTACATTGTTTTTTTGTTGGAACGCTACGGTACTAGAGCCATAGACGTAATGTGGTGTATTATCCACGGCGCGCGGAGATGTGTAAATAGCGGGCTGTTGTTGGTTGGAGGGGGAGCAGGGGCGATAAGGGGCGATAAGACTGCATGGGTGGCTCTTCGAACAGAAAGGCAGTGTCGTAATACATGTTGCTCGATTTTAAAAGCTGGGTCTAGCTCGTGTTTCTTTTTTGTGGTTTTACTCTTGCTGTAAAGCTTATAGTACTCTACGATCATCATGATCAGAACTATGCAATGGCATCAAACATGACCCTCTGGCTCAGAATGCAACACAAAGCACCACCTCACAGCAGCTCCATTCAGGCGGTCTTTGCCTTGTCCCCATCCTCGTCAGGATGATTCTCCTTCAGCTCGTCCCTCGACGGCAGCACGTCCGGCCCAAAGCTCAACGGCAACAATTCGTCCATGGTCCTCACAATGAACTTGCCCTCTTTGTTAAACATGAAAATCGGCGTATCCAGCTTTAGAAATTCGCGTAAGAATTGACGACACATGCCGCACGGGCTGCAGAAATCGACAATGTCGGTGGTGACGCCAACGGCTTTGAAGGAGCCGAGTCGGTGGCCGGCCATGACGGCTGTGCCCATTGCGACACGCTCGGCGCAGGTGCCGACAGGGTAGGAGGCGTTTTCAATGTTGGCGCCGGTTATGATATGCGAGGTCGGGTAGGTGGTGGGTGTGGATGAGGTGGGTGTGGGTGTGGGTGTGGGTGTGACGGAGGGATCGAGGAGGAGGGATGCGCCGACGCGGAACAAGGAGTAGGGGCCTGATGTCCACCTGTGTCAGCTGACATGATCCTTGTGCTCTGTCCTGTCCTGCTAGTACTATGGAGAGAGTGAAAGCATATGTGATATGTGAATGGTGAATGTGGCCACACATACAGTAGGCCCTCGTCTTGGCCTCAAAGCATTGCTCCCCAATGACTTGCAGCTCCTGCGCCGAGACACCGTGGATCAACCCATCTGTCTCGGTCACGCCTTCACCGGGAGTAAACTTTGGCACGGGTGTCGACATTGTGGAAAGGGAAGGGAAGGAAAGGGAGGGCGGCGCGTCGCGGGGCCTATAACTCTGGATAACGAGGGGCCGCGGCGCGCCGTACGTGGGTCAGAGCTATCTCTGTCAAAGGAAGGTTCGGGCACCTCCGATGATAATCAGACACTACTTTACGCCATTCTTTGCATTGTGTGGTATCTCGGTGGCATCCTTGTCTGTGGAAGCGGTACCTGGATTTGCGATTGCGGTGGGCGTCCCATCTGTTGTTGTGCTCGTTGTTGCGCGTGCACAGGGGCTGCTACTGGTGCACATGTCTGATCCAGCGCGCGTTTCTTCCTACACAGTCCGCGCTTGCTGGGGTCTTTGAGGAGCTCGAGAAGGTCCTTGA
Organism: Plenodomus lindquistii; assembly: GCA_025504975.1. Lineage (NCBI taxonomy): Eukaryota > Fungi > Ascomycota > Dothideomycetes > Pleosporales > Leptosphaeriaceae > Plenodomus > Plenodomus lindquistii. The sequence continues at coordinate 3,521,304 of JANUWI010000003.1, read as the reverse complement.
GAGGCAGCTTATCGGGAGGTGTGGAAGCATCAATGTTTGCGCGCCGCAGCACTCGTAGCATGTATGACTGAGCGCCGCTAGGCGAGCAATTGGCCAGCTTTTGTGAGATGGCGACCCAGCCGAGGCCGGTGCAACGCAGAGTGACAATGGCAGCACGTGTAGGGATCGTAAATTCCGTTTGACGAGACATTGCAAGCTGATGATGGCGGAGAATTGGGTTGAGTGTGTTGCAGACGACTCACCAATACATATGGTGGGCCTTGCATCTTCATGCCAAGCCAAAACACGTGACTCCAGGAACGTGACAAGACTGCAGGTGTACTTCGACTACAAGGTGCGCTTCACCCGAGAATTCGTACTAGACTTATTCACAAACTAACCTTGTTCTCAATGGTTCAACACGATGCCCACGCCCTTCTCCCACCCCTCGATGCTCTGCTGTATATTAGTCCAATACCTCAATCTTACCACTTCCCCCCTCGCTCCCTCCAAATCCTCCTCTGCGAACATGTGCCCCAACTTGTCCACACTCTCCTTTAACCTGTCTTCATTTTCACTCCTTAGCCCTACCAGATCCTCCTCACTCTCTGCCTCCTCGATCAACTCCCTCGCATCCAGTACCTCCATCAGCAACTCAGGGTCCTCCACCTTGGCCGTCTCGTCTTCGGCTGTCTCAATGCCGCGCAGAGACAAGAGGTATTGCGCACGAAGAAGTGGCGACTGGAGCGTTTTGTAGGCCGTGTTTATAGCAGAGGACAGTGCCTCAGCGCGCTTCTTGTCGGACTGCGGATGCATGTCGGGATGCGCGCGGGCCTGCAGTTGGAGAAATTCCTTCTTCAAGGCGCCAAGGTCGATGTCAAAGGGGCCGGCGGGCGGGGGGCCCTGCGGTAGCGATTTTGGGAAGAAATCGTAGTGTGTCTGTGGCGGAGAGGTGGGTTGGGGTGATTGTGTGTCGAATGGTGTTTCGCGGGCATTTGGAGCGGCAGAGGTAGATTGGAACCGCCGGATGGGGGTCCGTGATTGTATGCGGTTGAGGCAGAGTATGCAGGGTGTCACTCTCTGTGGTATGCGCGCATGGGGACTGATTGACTTGGATGTGAGCGATGCGCGAATGCGGCGGGTGGTTTGCGAACGTATCGACCGCATGTTTATGCGTTGGGGATTGACTTGGAATAACGTGTGGTCTGGTCCAAAGTGTTCTCGAACGAGAAATGCAATGTCGCAGGGTTGGTGGTGTTGCTTAACTTTCAAGACTTGAGACACGCATAGGCTAGGGCGGCGACAGAGCGACAGAGTTCCGCGTTCGAGATTCCTGAGGTTACGTCATCAACATGTAGGATCACAGTACATCTCTCTGTTGCGTTCCGAGCAGTGGTCGTCATCAAATGCTTTCCGGCACCGAGAATGGAATCCTTGCTGTGAGCAGACACTAGATTAATCTCGGCATGGTGATGTCTGCGCGTGGGCGAGAGACTATCCTATCCTCAACGTTGTGCCTCGTGGCGGCCATGTGAATGAGTGCAGTGCCGGCACGTGACTTTGTTGACGATTCCCGTCTGAGCTCGTCATTGCTGCCGAAAAAACAGTGCACTCCGACTCCACAATCTCAACACACGAAAGCGACTCCGATGCCAGGGATTCCCCAATCGTCGGTGGGTCTCGTCGGCTCTGCAGACCTCGACCCGTTCGATCCATCATCATTGTCCCCCACTAGCATACATGGAGATCGAGAAATGGCTTCCCATGCCAGCAACAACAGGATTCCCGTGCACCCTGTACGGATCGTCTGATGTTCATTGGTCTTGCCGAGTATGAGTAAATCCGACGTGTGACCGCCAGTGACAGATCCGCTAGCGATTGGTAGGCAGCGCCACCCGACGTAGGGACGCGACGTAGGGATCCGAACACGATCCGCGACCCGAATATGGCATTTCAGATCCTTTTCACTCCATGAGACATGTTGAGGGAAAAGCGCCCTGTACCGGCGCTGCAGCGCCCTGTACCGGCGCTGCAGCGCAATGCCTCAATCGACGGTGCTCGCGCACGAGAGCTCTACAAATATTTTCGTCCCCCGGCCGTGGACGGAGCCTTACCCGACACGGTTCTCACAGCGCATGCACAACTCGTTGCTTGGAGGCTCAATGTTGGCCGGGCCATGATCACACTCATCGACGAAGAGACACAGTACTTTGTTGCAGAGAGCACAAAGACATTGCATCTCGACGACACCCTCCGCTACGATCACCCTGACGATGCCATCTGGGCTGGCGTAAGATTCCTCCATCGTTCCGCATTCCCATATACAACTAACTGACTATCGCACAGTGCGTGCGTGTGCCAATGGCCGGACGACTGTGCGAGCACACTCTTGCGACGCTGCCGCCGCCAGACGGCGGTCCAGCCTGCTTCGAGGTGCTCGATCTTTCCAAGGACGAGCGCTTCAACCAACTGGACTTTGTGAAGGGGGCTCCCTATTTTCGAAACTACGTTGGTGTTCCACTGCGCACACGCAAGGGAATAAACATTGGATCTCTATTCGTTATAGACAGCAACATCCGATCAGCACTCACCAAGGGTGAGAAACAGTTCCTCGGTACTATGGCGACTAATATCATTCAACATCTCGAAATGAACAAGGAAAAAAGAGATTACCGGCGTACAACTAAAATGCATAGATGCCTATCCACGTACGTTGATCCAGAATTTCACCGTAAACGACGCACCAAATCACCTAGCAGAATGGTAGGAGTCCGTGCTTCGTCCGCAACACTGAAACAAGATTACAGCGCCAAAGGCGCTAGCGGTTCTGAACGTCATGAGATCTTCAGCCCTGCCGCTGAGCTCTTGAGAGACGCTCTAGATCTGGAAGACGGTGGTGGTGGTGTGGTTTTCCTAGACACGATGGCTTCACTCGGCCGGCCGCATCTCGTCTCGACCGATACCGACAAGAGTGAGACGTCTAGTGGCCAGGATTCCGACCGAGAGGACAGCGTTCGATCGCCTCAGCCATTTCTCAACGGGAACTCATCGAGATCTGATGCTCACTCACCGCCGCGTACCTCACGCGCCGGAAGTCACATGTTCACCGAAGTTCTAGCCCACGCACACTATCCTGTGCCCAAATCGCATACGTCAAGGCTGAACACGCGACAATTCACACCTCTGTCACCTGAAGAGCTCTCAAAGTTGATCAAACGGTATCCCAGAGGCAAACTCTTTACCTTTGACAAGGAGGGACATGTGGTTTCTAGTTCTGAAGATGACAAGACTGCACTGGCTTCACCTCATGAGGACAGGGAAACTCCGGTTGCGAAAAGTCATAGTGAAGCTAAGACGTTGCGAAGCCACTTCTCCATGGCTCGCCAAATCATCTTTCTCCCGCTGTGGGATCCAACGACTTCGCGATCATCGGCATGTTTCATCTACAACTGCTCCGAGTACCGGAACTTCTCACGGAATTCAGAGCTACTTTATAGCATCACTTTCACCAATTGCGTCATGACGGAAATCGCACGGCTAGCTACCCTCAAGTCCGATCAACAGAAGAGCGATTTCATTGGATCCATCTCCCACGAGCTGCGATCACCACTCCATGGTATATTGGCATCTTGCGAGTTCCTCCAGGACACGGAATGCAGCACTTTTCAACGCTCGCTTGTCGATACGGCAGACAGTTGCGCAAGAACGCTACTGGATACCATCAACATGGTGCTCGACTACAGCAATATAAACACTTTAGAAAAGAAACATAGGATATCGAAGAGATCCAGACAAGGAACCTCATGGAAGAACTCGCCATCTTCGAATCTTCAATCGAACCTGAGCGTTTACCAGCATGTCGACATTGCCGCCCTGACCGAAGAAGTTGTGGATGGCGTGGCCACTGGATGTGGGTTCAAGAACCACCCACACGCCTCTGACGCTGATGTTGCGCAAACCAAGAACGTAGGGTCTTCTAGCAAGGAATCGTCCACCTCATGCGGCAACAAAGATGTTGAGCTGATCATCGACATACCGTCTAGGAATTGGACATACTGGAGTCAGCCGGGTGCGCTCAGGAGAATTGTCATGAATCTCGTCGGCAACTCACTCAAGTATACAAAGCATGGGTTCGTCCATGTAAAGCTCGAAGCGCACGAGGACAATGGACATCTAGTATCACAGGCCAATGATTACATTACCCTGGTGGTGACTGACTCGGGTCAAGGCATGTCGGCAGCATACATGAAGAACAAGCTTTTCACTCCTTTCGCTCAAGAGTCAAGTTTGTCACCTGGGACTGGCCTTGGGTTGTCGCTTGTGAAATCAATCGTTGGTATGCTTGATGGAAAGATTGACATTGAATCTAACGTTGGAGTTGGCACAACAGTCACAGTAGAGCTGCCTATGACACGAGATGTTTCCGGTGGCAATGGGAATGGGATGACCACTTCTGCTGGCAGCGTGATTGAGCGTACAAAAGAGGATAGTCTTGAGTCGGTGAAGAGCCAGGTACAGAATCGATCGATTGCGTTTCATTCAAGAGACAAACCGGAAACCTCAAAAGCTCAGCAAGAAGCGACCTTCCTGATGCGCAAGAGCATCGAGACATATCTTAACGACTGGTGCGGCTTCAGTGTTCTTCCCTGGATCAAGGACACCAACTACGACGTTGTAATCGTTGACAGCTCGAACCTTAGCGATTTGATACTGGCCGCACCTCATCTCTTTACAGCCATTAGTCAAACGACCATTCTCGTACTGTGTGACACTACCACGGCGCGAGATCTAGAGCATGCGCACATCAACAGCAGTCTCGTTCAGCAACTTCGCTATCCAGTCGGACCATACAAATTTTCTCGGGCGCTCAGGACTTGCTTCGAGCACCTGGAGCAAAACGAGAAGACAACTGAGGGGACTGCCAACCTTGTCATGAATGGCCATAGAGAGGCAAAAATCCCCACTCCTGCTGAGGCCATCACGGCAGCTCTAGGCAAAATCACCATCTCGTCTACGACTGCATCAGAGCCCGATTCCACCATTGTCGATACCCACAGATCCGTCGTACATGACAGTAATATCAATGGGCAAATTGTCACAAACAACGTACATATCCTCCAGGCATCCGACGCTGTCGTACACACTAACATCGTAACCGAAACCATCTTCCCAGATAGCAACGACGACAATTCAAAACCAGGTGGTGGCATCACTCCAACCGCGGAAGAAGTTTTTCCTGGCCCGAAACCTGCTCAACCGCTCCCCAGAGATCCTACATCGATCACTCCTCCGCGCACGACCACGTCCAACGGAAACACCGCCAGCAAGCAAACTCCACCATCTTTCCAAACAGCGAAACCACAGCCTCGCCTCCCGCGAATGCTTCTCGTAGACGACAATACAATTAACCTCCGCCTACTCCAAGTTTTCATGAAGAAGCGAAAATACACATCCGTTCTCACCGCCCTCGATGGCCAGCAAGCCGTCACCGCATATCGAAACGCCCTACACGCAACACCCCCTGTCCCACCAGACATTATCCTAATGGACATCAGCATGCCCATTCTCGATGGCTTCGAAGCGACAAAACAGATCCGGCAAATGGAAGAAGACTGGAATGCGCGCTTACCTCCTGATCTTCCATCAAGCAACGGAAGCAAGGCACTACAGTCTGGCGAAAGCGAAGACGTAACTACGGGTGCGCAAGAGGAAAACAGGAAGAAAGGCCAAGTCAACGCGCTTATCATTGCGCTCACGGGACTGGCGAGTGTGAGGGATCAGAAGCAGGCTTTTACGAGTGGGGCGGATGTGTATATGATGAAGCCGGCTAGCTTTGCAAGGCTGAGTGGGATTATGGATGGTTGGGAGATGGATGGGTTGGAGGGAATTAAGCAGGCTGAGGGAAGGAGAGCTGTCGCGGGGGAGGATGGGGAAGGTGGGTAGGCTTGGGTGGGTTGAGGGTGGAAGTGTTGTATGATATGTGTAAATTGCCCAAGTCGACACGTAGGGATGTGAGAGGGGTGGATGTACGCATTTGAGCAAGGCTTGTTTGATTGCTAGTGCGAGGGAGCTGGACATCTTAACGGGTTTTGTACACAGCCTTTTGCTGTGGATTTATTTGAACATCAGGTGTCTTCGTCAATATAAATGATCAGGGGCTGGTACCGGATGCGAAAGCTGGACCAAATCTTAATTTACACGATGACGGTTGATAGTAGTTGTGTACACTAGGATGAGGCATGACAACCAAGGTTTACTTATCAAAATGCAAACGAGCTTATCATGAGCCTCATTATATGTCTGCTTCCACGAAGCTGCGACATTAGGTCATCATTGTGTTAGTAAACCACTTTCCATCATGAAATATTACACCAATACGTCGGAAATTGTACTTCCGAGAGCACTTCGAGTTGGCCGCGGCGATTTTTACTGCGGCCCCCTCGTCCTGATCTTCGCACGCGCACTTACCACAGTATTGTTGCTTGCTGAAGATCCACTTAGGATGCTGCGAGCAGAAGCGCTCGTGGCGGGTGCAGTACTTACCTGCAGGTATGGAAGGTGTAGAGCCTTTACGACAATTGCCGGCGGAGATTGTTGCGCCTGTCTGAATGTCCTTGACTTTGCGACGCTTATCAATGCAATGGTGGATGGTACCAGATCCGACCGGGGCTCCCATGTTGGAGTTTGAGGCTCGAGGTTTGTGTAGATCAGCTGTCAGTTTAGACCTATCAGCTTGCTTTGGGTAGAGCTAAATGGCTATGTGAGAAGCAAGCACAGTGGGGGAGAATTGCGCACTTTGCATATAGCACAGGGAGGAGGATGATGCCTCCGTCAACACAGCGTGAGCGTGGAACACATCGTGAGGATCTGCATCTCAGAAAAAGGATAAAGTATATTCTTGGATTATTAGAGTAGGCTTTAGCTAGATTCTTTACCTACTTCTATCTCTAGCTATTTCTACTTTCTCTCTACCTTTTTTACTACCTTTACTCTATTAAGCCTAGTTTAAACAAATAAATGTTAAAATAAATAGGCTAGTTTTAGCTACTTAGACAAGCAAAATAAGCTTAGAGTTAGTAAATATTTAAACAAGCTAAGCCTTGACTTGTTGCTTGCTTGTCTTGCTTAGTGACAAGTCTAGAAAAGGGATAGCGCGATTACGCTAACCTAGAAGTGAAGGGACTCCTAGGTTTTTTAAGCTTTGAAGTGGGTGTGAAATGTTCATAAAATTAGCCGCCTTCTGCTTTGGATCAATTGGTGGAGAAGGTAGCGAAAATGGATAATGGGGGCGCACTTGCCAAACATAGTCTTGTCGTACATATCGCGGCTCGATAGGATGAATCTGATGCCTTATGCATCTCTTGTGGATAGCATACCCTATCCCATTTCTCATGCAAGACGTATAATGATGTTCGCTATGGTTTCGTCCGTATCGTGATGTCTTGCTGCGCCGCCATTAGGGATGCCGTACGTGGACCTTCAGGATTCAATACAATGCGAGTATGTGGCGGCCACGTCCCACGTTAACACCGATAAGAATATAGAAGCGTGAGTTAACATTGGATTGTTTATAGATCAACATGATCATACGTGTCTTGTCGTGAGCGAAATGTCACCAACAAACTACTCATTATCAACCACAAAAATCCCACCAACCTTAGACTGTGGCATAAGCGCATTCCACTCCCCGATTGTGTCCTGTGCCATCTCGTACTCTTCGTTCGAGTGAAACCCAGTAATAGCCAGTCTGCAAATATTCCGTGCAATCCGATACTCAGGTGTATACGCATATCGCAAGTACTCAGGTCCAACAGCCTCCTCAAATTCAGCTTTGATAGCCGCAAAATCTGATTGAGTCCGTATGATGTGGGCAACGGACTCATCCAACTCTTCTTCATCCTCGCCTTCGAAGTCCCAAAGCCATGACGGAGGACGACAACCTGTAAACGCTCTGTCCAGGTTACGAGTAAAGCCAGACACAAAACAGCTCATTCAACAAAGACCATGTTTCGTAAATACGGGGCGAAGAGAACTCACCATTGCTGGCAAGACTGGGTAATGCCGAAAGCACTTGGCGAGGTGCGAGATTCATCAGATCGACTATTACGTCAACGGCCAGTGTCAGGCCTGCGAGGGCGCTGCTGGTGCTGCGGACCGAAAGAGCCATAGGCAAAAGCAGGACGAGAAGGTCGACGACGAAGCTTAGTCAAAAGATCTGAAGGACATGATGTGGTACGGTAAGCCAACACATCGAAGGTACCGTGAATATCGGAAGCTTGCGTCATCGCAGTGCGTTTGCAATATGAGTTTCTACACTCGGATCAGAATAAGAGGTGATGAAGCACCTGCAAATTGTAATTGTAGAGAATGTCGCGAAGAGGGTGTCGTTCATACGCGAGTCTTCTAGTGCGAGGTGTCACAGTCACAAGGATGACCTCCAGCTAAAGTCTCAGTGCGCGTCGAATTTGGACGAGGTAACGCATGAAACACACGAGGCTGCAGATTCTGGCGTCGAGCGCTGTGGCGTGTGAGCAAACACTCATAGGAAGTACCGTCCACGGGTGGGTGTGTTACAAGTGCACGTGCCTGGGTACCGGACGCGTCGGAGACGTGTTGCCGCTAAGTTAACCGAATTCGTTTAAGTGTTGCGCGTGGTTTGACTGCGCGGTCCTCTCTTCCTACACCTACACTTCACTTACGCCATCTCAGCATACCATCAACGTAGCTGAATCATTCTCGGCAGCATACTATGCTTCAGACAACAGGGCGAGATGAGCACCAGATCAGTGTGCGAAGCAAACGAGTGGATATGGTATGAGTACAGATCACCGATCCTCACTAGATTTCGTACAATGTCACCAGGAATATGTGGATTAAGTTGGGAAGGAGTTCTCGTCTCGTTCCAAAATGTATATTCTGAATTCAAGCAGCAATATACGACCGTCACCCATGCATCACAGCCTACTATTCATTCACGCAGAAGCTGTTTCCTGGTAGAAGGGGTAGTCAACATAACCCTTTTGCGGTGGATCGGCACCATAGAAGGTATTGCGATCATACTCATTCAGCTTCAGACCTTCAGCAAGTCTCTTTGGCAGATCTGGGTTCGCGATGAACCACCGACCAAAGATGATGAGGTCTGCGTCACCGGACTCAACCTTGGGCGCAGCGTTATCCCGGTTGAACTCTCCAGCAGCGATGAACTTCACGCCACCCTTCTTAAGAATGTTGCGGAAGTTCACGAGGGTATTTCCTTTGGCTTTGACGGTCGCTTCAGTTTCGACGCCCTTGCCTCCCTTCGACGTGTACGCTGCAAGTGCGTCCATCTTGGCTTGCTCGTCGAGCACCTCATCGAATCGTGGCTCGACCCTGCCAGTGATCAACATGGATAAGTCCATCTTGTCAGAGCATGCTTACATGTGCACATAAACTGGCCTCTCATCTTCCGGGAGCGATGCAATCTTCTCGCAAAGGTACTCCCAGTGCTCATTGGGATTGCTATCCTTGGTGCTCTGAAAGTAGTTGTATGGACTTAGACGAATACCGACGCGCTCAGCGCCGATAGCTTTTGAGCAAGCCTGGATAACCTCGAGAGGAAAGCGACTGCGGTTCTCGACTGATCCGCCATATTGATCTGTCCTTGTATTCACGTTGTCGTGGAGGAATTGGTCCAGGAGATAACCGTTTGCCCCGTGGATCTCGATACCGTCAAAGCCAGCCTCAATAGCCTTTTTCGCTGCTTCCGCCCAGGTCTTGGTCAGATTTTGAATCTCCTCGACACTAAGTGGCTTTGGCGGATGATCTGCGCAGGCCACACCATCAATCCAGCTACCTTCCATCGGATGATCACTGGAGCTGACAGTTGGTGCACCAGCGCGGAATGATGGTGGTGACGCACGGCCGGTGTGCCACAACTGGCAGAAGATGTAACCGCCCTTGGCATGGACAGCGTCTGTGACTTCCTTCCAGCCTGCAATCTGTGAGTCCGAGAACACGCCTGGTACACCAGGGTAGCCGCTGGCCTGAAGAAGTCAGCCTAACTTCACAACAATTACTTATGGTGGCTAACGTAGTGCGCAATGTCAGTTGCTTCTGACAATTGCAGACCACCCTTGGACGCGCGCTGGCTGTAATATTTGACATTCAAATCCTTAGGGACAAAGATACCGTCGCTCTCCTTTGTTGCCCGCATGCGCGTTAAAGGTGCCTGGACGACACGATGTTCGAGGCTGAGAGGGCCCAACTTGAAAGCCGAGAAGAGCGCGGTCTCCTTCAGTGGCTTGAAGCCAGAAGGACTATCAGCTTTTGGCATGGTGTGGCTTCTTGTGTTCCCGTATTTGTGTTGAGTGTGTACAAGAAAATACGATTTGAAGAGGGAGAAAGATTGTGTCGAAAGTTTCGGTCAACGCGTCTTTGGAATTCAGGGTCCTCTATTGTACCTGCGCTAATGCCACTCTCGGCAGCAGTCAATTTCGGGAATCCCATGTTTGTTTGGGAGTGGTGTTGCTCGTATGGTGGGGGAGGGGCGTTGCGCATCTTTGCGGTACTTACGCCTTGGGCATCTACGCCCCACCGTACTGGTGGGCTCCTCTCCGATGCGCGTCGCGGTGACAAGAGTGGGGTGCTGCTGGAGCACGATCCGGGAACACCATATCGGAACGTTAGCGTCATGTCCAATCATTGATTGCGTTACGTGAGGAAGCTGAGCATTGCTGTCTGATATGGAGGGGTAGGCTGTCAAGCGTACACACCTCAAAGCCAAGTCACACCCAACTTGACGACTGCAGCCGTGGGTCTTGCATTGTTGGAGTTGGATAACAATTATCATGTCTCTTCCTATCCCTCCCAGTTCGGCGGCTTCGGGACCACCGCGGTCGCTTTCCGCTGTCGAGGCGCTTACACCTCTCATCGAATCTACATACACATCACCAGACATTACGTGCTATGTCAACGGAAAAAGAACGATTATCAGCAACCCGAACCCACACTGGACGTTACTTGATTACGTTCGTGCACAGCCAGACTTAAAAGGTACAAAGTTAGGATGTGGAGAGGGTGGCTGCGGTGCCTGCACAGTCGTGCTACAAGTGCCAGATCTTCAGTCTGACAAAAGACGAATAAAGCACTTGTCCGTCAATGCATGCCTGTTTCCATTGGTGGGAGTCGATGGCAAGCATGTCATAACAACAGAAGGATTAGGCAATGTGGGCCGACCACACCCGCTGCAAGAGAGGATAGCGAAGTTGCATGGCAGCCAATGTGGATTTTGCACCCCGGGCATTGTCATGTCACTTTATTCAGTCATACGAAATTCTTACGATGCCGATACCCAGAAGTTTCGTTTGAGCGCTCGAGAGATCGAGATGGAGGGTCATCTGGATGGAAACCTGTGTCGCTGTACGGGCTATAAGCCCATCCTTCAAGCAGCAAAGACTTTTGTCACAGAAGACCTGAAAGGACAACTTGCGGAAGAACACGAGCCGACGACAGCCGACGGCGAGCAAATTAACAAAGACATAATAGACATGAGTCGTGAAGGGTGCGCAGGCCTAACTCAAGTCTCATGTGGGCGGCCTGGTGGCTGTTGCCGAGACACACCTTCTGACAGTAGCTCCAACGGAAGCCGTTCAGATACTTCTTCGCCACCGACTGAACCGACGACGACTTCAGACGACGAACACATCCCCGCAATAGTTAAAGCAAAGAAGGAGCCACAACCCGACCCTGCATTCAGCGGTGCGGAATATGCGAAACCGCTGAAGAGCAAAGAGCACGGCGCTGCTGCCGAGGTCAAGACGTCGACTTCTCACATAGAAGCACCTGCAGTTTCACCGAAGAAAGGAGTTCCCAAGATCGAGTTCCAGGCGTACGTCCCAGATACCGAGCTCATCTTCCCACCGGCGTTATGGAAGTACAAGCCACAAGCACTGTGCTATGGCAACGAAAAGAAGATATGGTTCCGACCCACGAATCTAGAGCAACTCGTGGAGCTAAAGGATGCTTACCCTTCTGCGAAGCTCGTTGGTGGCGCTTCTGAGGTTCAAGTCGAAGTTCGCTTCAAAAACTCCGATTTCGCTGTCTCCGTATACGTCTCAGACATTGCGGAACTCAAGCATACGAAGCTTCCTTCAGGGGCGGCATTAGAAACCGCTAAAGATTTGGTAATTGCCGCGAACACTCCCCTCACAGAATTGGAACAACTCTGCAAGCAAGTGTATGCGAAGCTCGGCAAGCGGGCTATGGTGCTTGAAGCCCTGCGCAAGCAACTCCGATACTTCGCTGGCCGGCAGATCCGCAACGTCGCTTCGTTGGCCGGTAACATTGCAACCGCCTCGCCAATCTCAGATGCCAATCCTGTGTTGCTTGCCGCGGGTGCTACACTCGAAGCTATCAACAGAAAGGATGGCACCGTCGATCTGCCAATGTCAAACTTTTTCGTAGCGTATAGAACCACGACATTACCGCCAGATGCATCGTTGTATCGAATCCGTATACCTCTCGCGCCTCATGGCTCAAGAGAAGTGCTGAAGGCGTATAAACAAGCGAAGAGAAAGGATGATGACATTGCAATCGTCACCGCTGCCTTCCGCGTACGCCTCAACCCAGACGACATGGTAGAGGATGTGTCCATCGTGTTCGGGGGTATGGCACCAATGACCAAAGAGTCGCCAAAGGTTCAACAAGCCTTACTCGGGAAGCCTTGGTTCCATTCTGAAACATTGGACGCTGCACTCGCGGCTCTGCTTGAGGATTACGATCTCCCCTACGGGGTGCCCGGGGGTATGGCTGACTATCGCAAGACGCTTACCCTTTCGCTCTTCTTCCGTTTCTGGCATGAGTCCGCTGCGGAATTTGGCCTTGGTAATGTCGACGAACAGGTCATTGATGAGATACACCGCGAAATCTCAAGTGGCACGAGAGACGACTACAACCCCTACGAACAACGTGTGGTTGGGAAGCAGGTAGCACACCTTTCAGCGCTGAAGCAATGTACAGGTGAAGCTGAGGTACGTACTCAATCGGACGCTCGATTTAGGACTTGTTGCTGACTCCCAGTAGTATATTGATGACATGCCTCGTCTTGACAGAGAGCTATTCGGCGGCCTTGTGATGTCATCAAAAGCACACGCGAAGATACTGAGCGTCGACTGGGAACCAGCACTCTCTTTGCCTGGAGTGGTGGGCTACATCGACAAAAAGAGCATTCCTGCAAAATCGAACATCTGGGGTTCCATTAAGAAAGACGAGCCATTCTTTGCCGAAGACAGGGTCCTATCCCATGGTCAGGTCATCGGTATGGTATATGCTGAGACCGCGTTGGAGGCACAGGCAGCAGCGAGGGCTGTCAAGGTCGAGTACGAAGAGTTCACTCCAATCCTCACCATCGACGAGGCCATCGCTGCGAACAGCTTTTATGCCCACGGGAAGTTCCTTCGCAAAGGGCTCGCGATCGATGATAAGATGGCAGATGCTTTTGCCCAATGCGACAAGATCTTTGAAGGTGTAAGCAGACTCGGAGGTCAAGAACACTTCTATCTGGAGACAAACGCGGCGCTTTCCATTCCATCCGGGGAAGATGGGGCGATGGAAGTCTGGTCGTCGACACAAAACACCATGGAAACACAAGAGTTCGTCAGTGCGGTACTTGGCGTGCCTAGCAATCGCGTGAACGCTCGAGTCAAGCGCATGGGTGGTGGCTTTGGTGGTAAAGAATCCCGCAGTGTACCTTTTGCGGTCTATACTGCCATTGCTGCGCGGAAAGAGAAGCGACCAGTGCGCATCATGCTCAATAGAGATGAAGACATGCTGCTCAGTGGTCAGAGACATCCGTTCCAAGCAAGATGGAAGGTCGGGGTATCGACAGAAGGCAAACTCATTGCTCTGGAGGCCGACGTGTATAACAATGGTGGTTTCTCTCAGGATATGAGCGGCGCTGTGATGGACCGATGTCTGACACACTTTGACAACTCATATGAATGCCCCAATGTCTTCCTACGTGGCTACGTATGCCGGACCAACATCCACAGCAATACGGCTTATCGAGGCTTCGGTGCCCCACAAGGCATGTACTTCTCCGAGACCGTCATGTACAATATTGCCGAAGGTCTCCGCATGGACGTCGATGAGCTGCGATGGAAGAATCTCTACAAGCCTGGAGAGCATACACCTTTCTTCCAGAAGATCGACGAAGACTGGCACGTACCAATGCTTCTTCAGCAACTCAACAAATCCGCCGAGTATGACAAGCGGAAACTTGCAGTAACTGAGTTCAACTCGGAGAACCGTTGGCGTAAGCGGGGTATCTGCCTTGTACCATCTAAGTTCGGACTCAGCTTTGCAACTGCATTACATCTAAATCAAGCAGGTGCATATGTCAAGATCTACCACGATGGTAGTGTGCTACTACACCACGGTGGCACAGAGATGGGTCAAGGTCTCTATACCAAAATGTGTCAGATCGCCGCGCAAGAGCTTGGTACACCGCTAGACGCTATTTACACCCAAGACAGCCAAACGTACCAGATTGCGAATGCTTCGCCCACGGCTGCGTCGTCTGGGTCGGATCTGAACGGTATGGCTGTGAAGAACGCTTGTGACCAGATCAACGAGCGCCTGAAGCCATATCGTGAGAAGCTGGGACATAATGCACCGCTGAAAGATCTTGCGCACGCAGCATATATTGATCGCGTAAATCTAGCTGCCAATGGATTCTGGAAGATGCCCAAGGTTGGCTATACATGGGGCGATACCAACCCCGAGACCGTAAAGCCTATGTACTACTACTGGACTCAAGGCGCGTGCTGTTCGGAGGTGGAGGTCGACCTGCTCACGGGTGACCACACCGTCCTTCGCACAGACATTATGATGGTACGCCAGCAATTCCCGAATCCAGTTCATTATGCTAACACGTCATCAGGACGTCGGAAACTCCATCAACCCTGCGATAGACTACGGGCAAATTGAAGGCGCCTTCATCCAGGGTCAAGGCATGTTCACAACCGAAGAAACACTCTGGACGCGCTCCGGCCAACTCTTCACCCGGGGCCCAGGGACCTACAAGATACCCGGCTTCAGCGACATCCCGCAGGTCTTCAACGCCAGTCTTCTGCGCCACGACAATGAGGGCAATCCGCTATCCTGGAACCACTTGAGAAGTGTGCAGAGTAGCAAGGGTATTGGAGAGCCGCCGCTATTCATGGGCAGTACAGTGTTCTTTGCGCTGAGAGAAGCGGTCAAGGCGGCGAGGGAAATGAATGGGAAGAGTGTTAGTGACGGGTGGGCACTGCATAGTCCGGCGACAAGTGAGAAGTTGAGGTTAGCGGTTGGAGACGAGCTTGTGGAACGGGCGAAGACTGTGAAGAAGGAGGGAGAGTCAGGGTTCTTGGTCGCCGTGGCGTGAATGCAACATTCTTTGGACCCTACAGTTCTGGCGCACCGCTTGTTTGAGCAGGGGTTCTTTTCCTCCATCGCAAACTCGCAGAGTGCCAGCAACTCCATGAACTCTTCATAGTCGCAAGCATTTACTCTAGATTCCCCCTCACGTCTGAGGGCGCTTGCTCGCCGCTACATAAACCAGCTTAAGCCCAGCCGTCGCCGGGGTTCCCTGCCAGAATAAGAGCAACAGACTATTCCTAACTTTCCGCAATAGCTGTATAGAAGAGCACTAAGTAGCAACGCTACGCTAGAAAGATTACCTATATATCCCTGCTGCCGCTACCTCTTGATTTCAACTACTCTTTTTTTTTTAAAGAAAACTAGAAATATAAACACTGCGCGAATAAAAATGCCTAGATAAAAATAATACTAAAAAGAACTAGACTAGCTAAATATAAGTATTATAAAGATAGCGCTAATACATTTATACTATTTTATTTCCTTTTTTTTTATAAACTTTTAACACTTTAGTACTATACTAGTAAAGTTAAACCTATTCTAAAAAAGCTATGCTATAATAGATAGATAGTGCTACTTTAAAAGTTAGAGAAAAAGCTCTAATATAGAGAGTTAAAATAAATAGTAGTATTATATAGTAGAATTCTAATTTACTTTAGCTTTTAATAGTAGCTATCTTTTAAATATATAAGCTATAAAATAGTATAAAATAAAAGTAGAGTCTTCTTTTATATCTAGAGGTAGTAGACTTTTTCTTCTATTTATAAAAGTATCTAACTAGCATAATAAATTAAATTAAAAAAAGGTAGTAGTATAAATATAAATAGGTATAAATAAAATAAATAAATAGACTAGTAGATAAAAGTATATAAAAAAGGCTAGGTAGATAGAAAGTAACTATTTAAAAATAAACTAGATATTATAGTATCTAGGCTAATTAAAAGCCTGCTATAGTATTATAAAGTTATTCTATATATAACTAAACTAGACGTATACGCTGCTGTTAACTTAGCCCTATAGGGCATAGAGACGTTAACATGAATTAATTAATTAATTAATTAATCGCAAGCATTTACAGAATCCAAGTGACGTGAAGTCTGAAATTGGAACACACAATGGACCGGGAACAAGTTCCTCATTCAGTAGACCATGCACGAGTCGTGCATGGGTATGTTTATCTCATCACGTGAATACCCACAGATACCATGGCTAATTCTCGGTGCCACATATTACATATGTACTGTGTAGATAGGGAAATGACAGTCTCGCCCCTGTAGAGTACGGTAGTCTACGCATTGTGCAGAATGGTCTGAGGCCTTTCTTTATCAACTTTGGACGATAGCAGATGGTGCGGCCGTGCTACGGTAGGGACAACAATTGGGGTCCTGACTAACGCTCGGGCCGTCGTGTGTCAGCGCCTCTCGGCGGATTACCATACATAGCACTCTTCCTTCGTCAAGCCTTCGATGCATATCAACGTGCGCTCCCGTCGCCATGCGCCCGTGACGCGCCTATCTGCATGTCCTTTGCTTCATCGCACCTCTGACCGCAAGGAATGGAGCCTCGAGAGCCTCGAGAGCCTCGTGTGAGCGATGGTCTTGCCCGCTTTCTTGCTACATATGCTAGTTCGTCAACAATGGCATCCCACGATCACTGTCACGTAGCACAGATGCCTCGCGTGGCCAATTTCGATGTTCTTCAAGCCGATCGCGACAGGCTTAAAAAACACCCCCACTCTTGAGCTTCAACTCCAAAATGCTCCACTAGTCAGTTAGCGCTGGTCGACCCCGCATCCTAGTGGTGCGCCTCAACGCCATGCTCGGCCGCGATTTTCGGTTGGGCTGAATCCTGATAAGCATGGTTCACTAAGGAAGCGGCAACCAGTGGGTCACGATACGCCAGTCTTGGACCCGCGAAACCCCCATTTCATCGAGAGATGCCCCCAACCTACAGTTCCCATCGACGACCGTTCCCTGCGCTATGGCTCCAAGTGCGGCCCCTGACTACGCAAGTGCAATGCCCCGAGGAAGAAAGAGAAAGGACTTGGGAAGCAAAATTGAGACGAAAAGATTTGTGTGCTCAACCGACGGGTGTGGACGATCTTTTACGAGAGCAGAGCATTTGCAGAGACATCTGTTGAACCATTCCACCGGTGAATACACGTGTGATAGATGTCGTGCTCACTTCAAGAGGAGGGATCTTCTTGGTAAGATTACTATTTCTTCAACTACATGTGGCCATGATTACACAGTACTCTTGTACTCGTAAGACACACGTTCCATCACCCTTCCCTCGCTTGCGTGCTTCCGAGAGTGGATGAGGCACTTTACCAAGCACTTGGCTTGCATCCGCCAATGTACCGCTCATCGCTGCTTCGTTCGAGTGGGAAATCGATGTGGCGTGGTATCTGTGATTCCAAGTTTCTCGTACCAACAGCGAAGAGATCACTTTTCCTGCGAATTCACAACATATGATCTTCACCCACTGCAAACCAGTCCTACCGCGCCGGAGGCAGTGACCACCATGCGCAGCATCGATTGTATAGCTATGCATATAGTTGGATCTTCTTGCACAGTAGCTAACACAATGACTAGAAAGGCACATGAGTCGTCACCGCCAAAAGGACGAAGAAGCCGGTGCAGAAGGTTACGGAGTCCTCAACACACGTAAACGCATGTGGAAGGATGCGGATGGCAGAATCGTAACCAAGAAACCTACCTTGTCGAGCAATCGTGAAGGATCACAGTCCCTGCCGCAACTACATCACAACGATACGTTACAATCATTACCAGATTTCGTCAATTTTGCGAATCTTGAAGACGGTGCTCCGGTTTCACCACCCATCTCAAACAACGCTTCCTTGTCACAGTCTTGGGACGATCACGACTCAGGAATAGCATCTGGGTATCCGGATACTACCCTAAACCCCAACGCTCTCCCTGCCCCAGAAGGCTTTTCGCCCATAGACCAACGCTTTTGGTCCACAGATCTCACACAGCCACCACATTCCTGTCTGCCAGATCCATTTACCGCTACTACCTTCGACAATGCTTCATTTGAAGATATCTTTAACCCTGATACGGCAAGCTCCTTCAACAATCCGTTCACAACAATGAGCAATTACAACTGGCTCTTCGACATGGACCTGGTACGTAGCATCGCATCACCCTCCCCACGTCTGTCGGACATCACTTGTAAGCCCAAGATATCCGGCTCTCCCACACGACTACAAAACCAGAACACCTCCGCACAGGGGTCGATGTATCGAGTTCATGCTGACTTTCGACAGGCTCGCTCTGAGCCTCTCAACCAGCCAGTAACGCACGAATCACTCAATACCTTCTCATTTAACAATGACGCTGTTACTCAACAAAGGCACGCTTTCGATCTTCAACTTGATCACATCAATGTTGATCGCCCGCTGTCGACAGCAGGACAGTTTGGTTCGTCCTTGCGCACAGACTCTCCACAACAGCACTCTCCGTCCGCAACAATAATCACACCACCTTTGGGCGATGGAGACCAAAAACCTGAGCAGCCGAAGACAATGGTGTCGAGTACTGTTAGCATCAATACACAATTAATTCCAAGCGTATCAAGACAAGCCTTAGCAATAAGCTATGATACTAGCACGCCGCTCGAAATCGAGCGTCCCCTATCGATGCTCCAGCCTTCACGAAGTCTACCGATCATCGATGAGCTCGCGAGACAGCAATTGCTGGACCTGATTGACATCATACAACCAACTGCGCCAGATGGCAGCATAGTCATGCGAGACCAACCTTTACTCTCCCTCACATGTATGCAGACATACTGCGACTTGTTCTTCACCCGCTTCAATACCGCATACCCTCTCATCCACATGTCGACATTCGACCCGTCAGAAGTCGATACACTGCTTCTTGTCTCGATTTTGCTATTGGGTGCCACATATGGCGAGAAGGATGCGCATCAGCTGGCAGTAAGTACTGCTACTAGAAAGATCGTTTACCCCGACTAATCGCATCAGGTATGCATACATGATGTACTTCGACCACAAATCTTTGCGAATACTGGGTTCTCCGCCAAGCCCGATCTATGGGTATTACAAACCATACTGCTGGTGGAATGTTTTGGTAAGAGTCGAGCGGGACAGAAGCAGCATGACATGTCGCACCTGTTTCACGGACTGTTGATCAATTTGATTCGGCGAAGCGATTGTCAGAGCATACGACCACCTACTCTAGCGGAAGCTACAGATGACTTGGACGATGACTGGCGGACGTGGTGCGATGCTGAGCAGAAGAAGAGGTAAGGCATTTTGCTCAGCAACGATCAAATCAGAGCTGACATCTCCTAGGCTGGCCTTCCTGTGCTTCATGTGGGACACGCAACATGCAGTCCTCTTCTGTCAGTCGTTATGTATGTCAGCATTTGAGCTACGCTCAAACCTACCGTGTGATCAATCGCTATGGGAGGCAGACTCTGCGGAATCATGGCACCAGATACGACAGAAGCAGGCCACACCACCGTTGTTCCTGTCATGTCTGAAGATGTACCTCCACCCCAACGCTACCTCAGTACCTAAGCTCCTGAACTCTCTTTCGCGCTCGCTACTTCTCCACGGTCTCATGTCCGTAGCATGGGACATGCAGCGCCGCGACCAAACTTCATTAGGTACGCCATGTTACCTCCGACGCATGACTAAGTCACTGACCAATGCAGGCGTCATCGACACCAACCCCCTTGGCAACTGGCAAGCCCGCCTCGCTCACTCCTACACAGCCTGGCACAGCGACTATACGTCTTTCTGTAACACATACATCTCGCGTCTCCCTACGCCGACCCACTCCCTCGCCAAAGAGTTTCAGATTTCCCGCGCCGCAACAGTGGCGCTCTACCACGCTGCACATATCCTCCTCCACACACCCTTCCTCGACCTACAGATCTATGCCGGAAGTCGCCACATTCTTGGCCGTCCCGTCGCACGAAACGACTATGCCCGCTCTCAACGCGTCGTCAAGAAATGGGTTGCGGATAATCTCGCGGAAGCAGGCAAAGCAGTCTGGCACGCGGCAGCACTAGTAAGCGAAGGCGTCAAAGTTCTCGACGGCGAAATGGGAAGCCATGATATCAGCGGAGGCCGACTCTGGCATCATCCTTGGGCCGTCTATCTCGGAACGCTGGTGGTGTGGGGAGTATGGTACGCGAGGCCCGTCCCTCTTCCTACCGCAGACCAGTTACAGCCGCATCTCCAACATCTGGATGATGATGAGGATGAGATTATTTGGGATCCGAGTGCAGAGATGAAAGGGTTGCTTGGTGCGATATTGAAGAATGAGCCAGAAAAGGTGTTGGCTGCCGGAGGGCTTCCAGGACCCATGGGCAGGAAGGGGACGAATGGGTTAGCGGCGGTGGTCAGCAGATGCTTGAGTAAAGTGAGATGGGCGGTGGTGCATGATGGGATGATGGTATTAAGGGGCCTAGTACAGTGGCGGCTCGTGGGCGGTAGCGGGATGGGTAGTTCGTGACGTTCGACAATGTCCTAATGAAAGCATTTACTAGCACGGCGTTCATGGAAGATTCTGAATCCGTCTAGTAGGAGTTGATAAGGGTTATTCGTAAGTAAAAGGATTTATAGAGGCATAGCTCAGTATATCTATGCGGAGGTTGCGAACAAGCATGATTCTAACGAAAAGTCTAGCAATGGCCCTCTCGCCTAGTTTTCGATAAGTATAAGGTCCTTCGTAATTGGGCGCGCCTATCGGTCGTGCTTCACTTCTTTCTCTGACGTATGGTACGATGCGCAACATGTGGTGTACTTCATCAAAACTAGAAACAGGCTCTTGACTTCTGCTAGAATCGTCAAGTCTTTCAGAAAGTTTCTTATCAGACCTCTCATCCATGGGATATGAGGTGCGCAGATTTCGGCACTCTCCTGAAGTTTGGGGTTCTGACTGAGGTGCAGCAGATCTCGGAAGCTATTCATTTGAATCTTGTGATGAGTCCACCGCGGGTTCGAGGAAGGTCCATATAGCCGGTTCAACAGTGGCAGCAGAGGTGGCTGACCCCGAAGCTACGGCGTTCGAGTCTAAGTCTGGTTGTTCGCCAACAACTGCGTGGGCTGCTTTTGCATCCGATAGGTAACATTCTCTCCAGTAACTTACCATTCGAGGCTGGCGACAGACCTCCAGAGCACTCCAGAGAACATATGAAGGCGCCAGGATGCTCCCCCATGAAATTACGGCGTGCGAAAAGTGGATAACCCCGTGACGGGCGGATTTAGTGGGCTGGTTCGTCGCGTGAAGTTCGGGACAGCGCGTTGGCAGCGCTTGCCTTACCGAACTCACCATGTTCTTGAGCGTTTCACGACGCTAGCCACCACCATAACCTTGAAATTTTCTCGACAACTGTCATTCTTCACAGTCTGTACAATATCAACGCATGCATTCGTGTTGCCTTTCTAAGTAAAGTATCTCCAAACCTCACTATCCTCGCCATCACTCAATTCGCTTGTTCTGATGTTTTCAGCTCGAATCTTGACTCCCTGCTGTTTATCTCTCCTCTTATTCTCCATCTTCATCCAACCACCTAGCCACAGTGTAAAACAGATGCATGTCATATTGCAAGCTGCTGTCGCGTACAGTGTCGGCAGATACTTGGGCGCATATTGTTGCCTGAATGTTGCTGCGCTCACAATGCCCCCGAGATTGCCCAGGCCGACCATTAGCCCTGTAGTAGCAGCGCGGGCATTTTCATTGAGGTTGTTGTTGTTGTGCCACGAGTGTACGAGACATGAGGGAATGTAAGCACCTGATGCGAGCATGAAGCAGGCAAAGTATGCGACTGCCTTGTGTGCTAGAACGTCAATCGTGGCTAGAATGATCAATCCAATGAGAGAGATGCACAGTGCGCCGACAATGTGGAATGTTCGCTCACGGAAGTAGTCGCTGCTGTAAGTAATGCAGAGCAACACAACAAAGCCAACAGCATTCGGCGCAACAGTCCAGAGATTGGTCTTGACGATGCTGTAGCCCAGGCGTTGCACGATCTGTGGGAGGAAGTTGGATGTCGTACTGAACGCGACCGGATATGTGAAGGCGATCACGCACCAAGGCAGCATTTTCCACGTGTTCCATTCCTTGAAGCACTCTCGAAGGTTGAATTCGTGCGATCCCGACGACGAAAGATCGCGCAGAGTGCGGCGGTCTGCAACAGCGCGTTCGGTGTCGTTGAGGAACCAGGCACTCTGCGGTGAAGCTGGGAGCCATGCATACGCGACGAGCGCGATAACGACTGTCATGACACCTGGTATGTTGTTAGCTATGACAGGACCCTACGACTATCGGGCTCTTCTTCATACCTTCGATAATGAACAGCCACTTCCACCCGGGGATACTCTCATGATGTATCTGGAACACGCCGAAAGAGATCAACCCGCTGAACGCCCCAGCCAGCAACGCACTACCAAAGAACAGCGCAATGCGAAAGCCGAGTTCGCCACGCGTATAGAAAAGCGTGAGGTAGAAGACTACGCCTGCAAAGAACCCTGCCTCGAACGCACCCAGAAGTAGGCGGATAACTAGCATGCCAGCAAAGTTTGTAGCTGCGCATTGGAACAACGCCATTGAGCCCCAGCCCACCATCACTGAACTTTTTTAGTGGACACAATCCTGTGTCATAAATCTTGGAGAATTGGATAAACTCACGGCTAGGTAGCATAACCCTTCCACTCCACTTCGCCGTCAGCATGTTGAGCGGCAGATCGCACAGTCCATTGGGTATGTAGAATAGCAGTATAAGCAGACTGTACTGTTCACCTGCGAACCCCAGATCCTTGTCCATACCATCGGTCTTTGCATTGCCAAGATTACTTCGGTCGACCGAATTAAAGAAGTACATGATTGAAAGGAATGGCAGGAGATAGAAGTCGAGTTTGCGGACTGCCCGCTAATCAATACGGGAAGACAACAGTCAGCGCGATGAGGACAGGCATACCATAAGTACGTTCAGCAGCCTCATCGACGATGAAGACTGCATTCATAGCTTCGACTTTGCGGATCCTAGTGTTTAACATCCTGGGCCCTTTTTCATCAGCCATGGCAGGACCTGCATCGATAGTCCTGGCGATTTTGAGTTCCTTAAACAGAGGCAAAGTTCCAATGCTAAGCTAATATCCTGGCCTTGATGAGCCCAAGAGTGGTAGCTGCCGAGTTGGTAGTAATACGTCTTGTTAGCGTTGAATTTACGTTGGGATTCATGATCGCACTGCAGTCATGGCTTTATCTCTTTGTACCTTCCTTTTTGGATCATACCTGTACTACCTGAATCCCATCTTTGACCCCAGCAGCCACTCCTTTCATCATTTGCATGCAACCATAACGGCATGCTTGATCCGATAATATGCAGCACCACTCTAGCGGGCGACCTAGAGCTTCTCACATGCATGAGAATCCCATAATAGATACGCAAACGATACTGCATTCGCAACGGTCCGTTAAGAGTGGGGGAACTGTTGCTAGTTACACCAGGCCCCTAGGCTAAGCGCGAGCGCATGTACGCTGGGAATAACCCTTCTCATGGCACTCAGTTTGTTGGATGTTTACACAATGTCGGCCCAGTTACAATTGACGTATCGCCGAATAGTCTTGACCTTGAGTGGATGATAATGAGGATGAGCGACGCGACGCAGCGTCTGAATAGGTGCTAGAAGATGTCCATGTGAATCTGAGGTAGTCAAGTCCTGCGAGCTTAGACGTCCACAACCACCTCTTATATAGCATGATCAGGAAGATGGATACATGGCAAGAATTCAGGCCGAGATGAAGACCGATTCAGAGGCATGATAGATACCGTCATGCTGCTCAGTCGTCCCAACGATTGATACACGGCTCTTCTACAGCACAGCACGCACATTCTCCCTCTTCATCGTCCCGCTTACTTCTTCCACCCGTACCTCAGCCTCCATCTCCCCCCACCTCTTCTCAACGTCCTCCTCACAGACATACGTCAGCAGCCAACTCCCCACTCCACCCCACCGCCACGCAAGTGGATCATCCTCAATCCTCAGCCCTTTCATCTCATACTGCTCCCTGCTGACCTTGCCCTTGCCGTTAAACTCTCCAAATGCACGTAACATATTGTCGCGCTGTTGCTGCTCCGGTCCATCGTGAACATGGTACAAGTACTGCTGCCGATTTCCGCGACTCACAACACGCTCAGTGCGTTCGCGACGACAGCGTTCATAGACTGTCAGTGCGCGCTTCTTTTCAGCCGCGCTTCTATTCTTGATACGCGCGAGACAGAGACCCAGGACGTGGCCGTCTTCGAGACTCATGCCTGCACCCGATGCCAAATAAGGTAGAGTAGCATGCGCTGCATCTCCCAAGATTGTGTATGCGGAGCTTTCGTGGGACCATGTGGGATCTAGACCAGGGCGAATCATAAGCCGCCATTTTGCTACCGATTGGCACAGTGCGAGGAGCTTTGGTATCCGAGGATCCCAGTCTTTATATAGGGCGCGCATTTCTTCGACGTTACCGGCGAGCGTGTTGGCACCTGCGGGCATATCATCAGGTACTAGGAGTACCATGTTGAAAAGCTTGCCGCCGCGGAGCACGTAATTGACAGCGTGAGCGTCGGGGCCGATCCAGTAGTTCACTTGGGGATCTTCGACGAAAATGCGGAGGTCGGGGTCATTGAGCATATCTGATGTGTTGAGTAAGAGGCGGTATGCCAGGTCGCCTGTGAGGAGCGGTGGGTCTTCATGCCCAAGGAGGATCTCGCGACATTTGGAATTAATACCATCGGCTCCTACTATCAGATCGGCTGTGTAGCGAGTTCCGTCGGCGCATATTGCTGTGGCGAGTGTACAATCTGTTTGTGGACGGTCTTGGTACTTTACGTCTACAACCCTGGTTTTTGTGGTCAATTTTGCCCCCAGTTCCACTGCTCTTTTGAGAAGACCCATATGAAGGTTTGCCCTATGAAAGTCCCAGAACGGTGTTCCACACTCCTTCTCATATGCGTGAAAGTCCATATCGCTGATCTTGTTGCCCTTCCAGCCCAACATATTGCATAACCGAGGCCGTGTGGCGTGCCGGGAGAGATACTCTTCCAACCCCCATGATATCAGTACCCGTGAAGAGTTAGGTAGACACTGGATCCCAGCACCGATCTCGCCAATCTCTGATGTAGACTCTAGGATGTGAACATTGTGGCCTGCAAGGAGTATAGAGATGGCTGCTCCCAGCCCACCCAGGCCAGCACCGACTATGATGACCTATCAATGTCAGATATGGTCTCTATATGGAACTGGGTTCGGGACTCACATCAAGCTTACTCGACTCATCGCGTTGCTGTTTCTGTATAATCGGAGGTTTGCCAGGCGCCATGACGTCACTGGTGTGAGCTTTCGAGCCTCTCAAGATATCGATGTATCGAGCGAACCAAGAGTGAGCGTATTGCCTTGAACAAATCACCAAGTATGAGAACGCCGTGGTCTGGTCAACAGACGATGATCCATCGCACACGCATGTTGTACGATTGCCTCCATCCTCGCCCACCTATCGACTGCCGACGCGTGACAGCCATTGACAGCCTCCCGCTGTGTCGGGTACAGCGGCGCATATCGAACTAGAGTAGCCTCACTGTTCAATGCGCCGCAGTGCTGTGCTGTGCAACAGAATGGGGGCGGCGCGATTGGCTTGTGAAAAGGCTGCATGTCGTCTTCTGCAGACTGGTTGTGCTGGACACGCAAGAGTGGGGGGGAGGTGGGTGGAGCCTACCATCGCATAGCGACAAAGTACTGTGGACTTTCATGGCAGCTGCACGTAGCTTGCATAATGGACTCTAGATCACGGCACATCATCGGCAAGGAGACGAAGGTCGTGAAGAATCCCACATTCGCTCTAATTGGGCATCGGCCCATTGTAATCTACGAGTGAATATGCCTTGCCTTCCTTCTGCAGCTTCAAGATCTCACCAGGCGGCGCAGGCATCTTTGCCCCTTGCGGTACTGGGTTATTCTTCTTGAAGTCATCCGCCATTTGCTCCATCGTGACCCACTCTACGCCTTTGTGCTTGTTGATGTGCTCAATGATGCTGCCAATGTCAGCTCGTGCGTCGACTAGATAGTAAGAGACGTTGCGGTTTACCGTTCGTGCATGAGTAGCACATGTGGTCTCCCACTGACATCCGGATGGATCGTCATAGGGAACACGAACTCGTCGTACTCTCTATAGAAATAGTCAAAGTGGTCCATCCAAATCTGCTCGACGTCTCGGGGATTCACCCATCCGTGCGAGTTCGCGCTGTTCTTGATGAACATCATCGGTGGTAGGTCTGGATAGAGCGGGTTAATTCTTGCCCCGCACCGTACACTCAGAGACTTACCATCAATGTACCATGACCCAGGGATCTCCACCAACCCCGTCATCTGCCCCTTGACTAACGGCTTCATCCATTCACTCGCCTTTTTTTGGTAGTCAATCTTTGTCCACTCATCTCCTGTCCTCAGCCAATAGCATTTGTGGTCTTCGTGCGACATGGAGTGGTCATACTCGATACCATAGCTCAGCAGCAGATCGCATCCTTCTTTTGAAGTCTCCCACCAGGGTGCAACGGAGCCACGAGGAGGCTTGCCACAGAACTCGGTAAGTTGTTTGTATGTTTTGTCCAGAACGTCGCGCTGTTGTTCGAAAGACATGTCGACGGGATTCTCGTGTGAATAGCCGTGAAGACCAATTTCATGGCCTGCATCGCGAACCGCAGCGCAGTCTTCAGGGAATGTGTCGAGCGAGTGGCCTGCGATTGTTAGTCAGTCAAGGTGATTCGCTTGACCATTCTTCAGGGCCTGCCGACCTGGAATGAACCATGTCGCCTTGATTCCGTACTTGTCGAAGAGCTTCAGCAGCCGCTGCGTTCCCACTGTGCCTGCCCAGAGACCTGTTTTTCATTAGTGGTCGAACATACTGCCCAAGAATTGACAACCCACCCCTGCTGATGTCACTCGTTGAGTCTTCGCCTCCATATGAGCCAAGCCATCCAGCGACGGCGTCTATGTCCTGATGCCCAAGTTCAGTCCAACGGCCCAAGACGGCGTGTGTAGCGTATGCTTACAACGCCGTAGCTCACGAGGACCTTTTTCTTGCCCATGACGCTGAATTATTTCTATTGCTTGTACCTATGGGTAGGTATTAAGAAGGACAGACCAAAGACGAAGACGCCAGACAACTACCCCGCCCCATTGTTGTTGGGGTCGTTGGAGTTGTCGCTCAGAGAAAGAGCTAAGGTGGGGGGCTCAAACATGAATCATCGTCATTCGCCGGCGGCTTCCTTATCGTCGCGTGTCGCGTGAACGCGTGCCCTAGCTTACATTCATCCAGAGAATTGCATGCATCTGGCGGGTAACATCAAATCAGGTCTGACGCAGTCTCCGCAGTAGTAACCTATCTTCAATTGACCACATGCGCCGCTATGTCGCGCTCTTGAGTATCGCATCGATGGCTTTGGCAGCGCCTAGCGCAGTCTCTTCGTTCAGTCGACGAGCTACGACCTGTAACCCAATCGGCATGCTGTCCATAGCCTTCGCATCGAACAAATTCCAATTCCACTCATCCAGCGCATTGCGGGGCTTGTACTTGTCCATTGACTTTGCTGCCTCGCCGTCAAGCTGCTCTGAGACATGGCCGGCTGGGAAGGCCACCGCAGGATAGTCTACAAAGTTGAACACCTTGGTATAGCCCACCCACTTACACTTGCGATGTGGCACTGCAGAATGTGGCATGACTGGCGCGAGAAGGACGTCAATCTGCTTACCCGTTGTCTCGGATCGTGTGGAATTCCAAAGGTCAAGGAAGCGTTTTTGAGCAGCGAGCTTCTGCCTGTTGAGCTGCCAATATTCATAGACGGAAATGGCTTTGCCTCGGTTCACGAGAGCTTCAACGTGTGGAATGTATGGTTCCCCGGCCGCTTCCACGTCTCGGCGAATATCTTCACAGCCATCGGCGGCGTAATATTGGTCCTGTGTTATCTTTAGTACCATATGTATGCCTTGCTGAAGAGACTGCGATATACCATAATATCTATGCACTCCTGATGCAGGGTACCTGGCGTCCACGGAATGATTTCGTGTCCTGCATAGCAGAGTTTAGCCACTGCTTCTTCCAGCACACGCTCGACCGCAGGATGAATCTTGACAACGCCATCGTCTCGCATGACAGCAATGACCAACGGGCGTGATTGCGCATCTTGGAATAGTTGGGAGCGCCATGATATCGGAGAGCATTTTGGGTCTTGATACCACGGCTCAGCATCGATAACGGCTTTCGTAACCGCAACAAGCGATTCAATGTTCCGACTCATCGGCCCAATGACCGATGGCACATGCTCTTGACCTTCTGTTGACACGGAGACGCCTTGGTACGGGAGTCGTGTGCTCTGTTATACTCTTCAGCAAATTTGTGATCCCAAGATTTGATTTCGGCGAGGCACGTACGCTGGGTTTCAGACCATAGATACCATTCATGTGCGATGGTATACGAATACTGCCGCCAATATCGGTGCCCCAGCCAATGACGGTACCTCGTAATGAGAGTAATGCGGCTTCCCCGCCCGTGGACCCACCTGGTGTGAAATCGGATCTCTGCGGGTGCACGGTGAGACCGAATAGAATGTTTTCGGTTTCACACCACTAAGTACAGAGATCAGTACTTGGTTACATGAGAGAGACTTACGTACTGTACAGTGTACGAGAGACGCTCGGATGACGCACCATTATACTTTGCGGCAGGTTCGACTTCGCGACGATGATTGCGCCCATCTGCTTGAGAATCGTTACAATGACACAATCACGCGCTGCAGGCTTGAATGCACGCCCAACATAGCCAAGGGTGCTGTCGTAGCCTTTGACATCGAATTGGTCCTTCAAAGTCATAGGAACTCCGTGTAAGGGGCCGATGACGCGGCCGCTTTTCGCGTGGAACTCGTCCAGCTCTCGGGCCTGCTCGATAGCATCGTCGAAGAGTATCTCCGTAAAGCTGAGGCATCATCAGCAGACGATTCCGCGTTCAGCGATCTGTTCTGGTATGTACGTGCCAGTTTGTCTGCATTGGTCAGCGATCCGTGGAGCCTGGACGATCGCTGACAGGGAACGGTACTCGCTTGTGAGCATGGATGGCGCTGTGACAATGTGGCGTGAGAATGGTTCGATCTCTGACTTCCAAGGTGCCTTTACCGGCGGATGTAGGCGTGTAGTAACTGCGATGCAGTCACCACGCCGGATGTAATGGCTTGCACGATGCCCTCAACGCCATCGATTGCTGTTGGGCGCTCAACATGACCATTGGAGTGTGTAGACTGGTCGAAGGGCAGCGCCTGTGCAGCGGTCAGCTGTGCACATGCAAGCAGCCAAGATTCTGACCTCGGCGTGCGCCCGGTAGCTGTCGAGATATTTCTGGACAGAGTCGTCACGTAGCTTTCGCTTGGCATTCACCGTCTGAAGCCATTGAGGAGTGTCCGTTGCAGTCATAATAAGTATGCTAAGGTACGGTGAGCACTGAGAAGTGTAGCGAGGTCAGGTCAGGTCAGGTCAGGTCAGGAGTCACAAGATTGTTGTACTATGTAGGCAGGCCCACGCCAGGCTCAACGAGGCACGTGGTTGCGACAGGCCCCATGTACAGCCTTGATACTTAGCACGTATCGCCTGTAGCGGTGTACTGTACTTACTGTACTGTACTTGGTCGCGTGGTGGTGGCCGGGGGCCGTGGCTGTCGTCCAGGGCCGGCAAGGGAATGAACAGTGGGGGGGAACGAACCGCCGAGAGCCTTTCGCGTGGCCACGGAAATACCATTACCAGCACCGCGGAAGCGACGCATCGCTGCCCCACTAATGCCCATCACCCCATCGCGAAGATCTTCCTACACGGTGTAGGTGTACAATCTTTTTGCGCGTCGCGTTGACATGGCGCGCTTTTGCGCAAGTAGTTTAGAGCTCCGCAATGGGTCGAAAATGGGCAGATGCTCAACAGAGTATCGCCCGCTGCCCCTCATCCCTCATCGCGTACCCCCATTCTCGCACCCTAGTAGCTCCTTCACATACAATTGGCTAGCCTGGTAGCATGTCTCCCTCGATATGGAACCTCATGAAGCGCTCAAACTCGCATAGCTCGTCGTCGTCGAAGCTTCAGAAGATGGCGCCAGGCCTCACCGTAGATTCCGAGTCCCGGTCGGCGGGGAGCAGCTTGGAGGTTGCGTCGCAGTTGTCGTGCACCAAGGACGAAGACTATTCGAGCTTCATGAGTGATGTCTTGGTAGTTGGTGCAGGACCTGGTGGTCTTATGCTTGCGTACGTACGGCTACGACACACCCTTTGAGAGACGAGACGCTTATCATCACAGCGACAACCTCGTTCGATACGGCATCAAAACACGCATCATCGACGACCGACCCGACCGCACCTCTACCGGACGCGCCGATGGCATACAGCCCAAGACAATCGAGACACTACGCCAGATGCGCATCGTAGAGCCTTTACTACGCAAAGGCGTCAAAATCTACGACATAGCCTTTTGGAAGTCAACGGCTCAAAAGTCGCTTCATCGCACTGGTCGAGAGGTTCACTACCCTCCAGTAGTTGATTTGCTGGACCCATACATCCTCCTTGTCCACCAGGGCATGGTCGAGGCCGTATTCGAGGATGACTTGCTGGAACGAGGGACGGCCGTCGCCAGAAACACCGCTTTCATCGACTTCGAATACACGCCCATGTCCATTCGCCCCTTGACAGTCAACTGTCGGCAACATGTCATTCAAGCCAAGAAGACGTACTCTACCCGGTACATTGTCGGTTGCGATGGAGCCCACTCCAAGGTGCGGAAATGCATACCAGGAGCAACACCGGTAGGATCGTCAAGCGAGGCAGTATGGGGCGTTTTGGACGGTGTGCTGGACACAGACTTCCCAGACATTTGGTCCAAGGTGGCCATACAATCAGACGCTCTCGGCTCAGTCTTGATGATACCGCGCGAACGGGGACTCACTCGGTTGTACATCGAGTTGAGGCCCGGGTCAAACGAGACAGTGGGAAAGGAGGTCACCACTCAGGAGTTTGTGCAGAAGCGAGCGCAAGACATTATGCAACCGTATCGGCTAGAGTGGAAGAATGTGGAATGGTTCGGTCGCTACACAATCGGTCAACGAGTCGCCGCCCGCTTCACTGACCATGAGCATCGCGTCTTCATCGCGGGTGACGCTAGCCACACGCACTCTCCCAAGGCGGCACAAGGAATGAATACCTCGATTCATGACGCATGGAACCTGGCGTGGAAGCTGAATTTCGCGACGAGAAAGCTAGCGAAACCTTGTCTGCTAGAATCTTATGAGCAAGAGCGGCAAAAGATCGCAAAGGACCTGATCGACTTCGACTACGAACATGCTAATGCATTCCATAACGGAGACCCAGCAGCACTCGCAGCAAACTTCACAAAGAACGTCGCTTTCATCTCCGGATATGGCGTAAGCTACAATCTCAATGTCCTCAACGTACAATCCCCGGGATATCATCGCGGAAATCTGACCCCTGGCTTCCTCCTCCCACCAGCCAAAGTCACCCGCTACATCGACTCAAACCCCGTCGACATCCAAACAGACATTCCCGCCCTCGGCCAATTCCGCATCTATTTCTTCACACACAACGTAAAAGCTTCCATGCCGTTTTTGGAAACGGTTTGCCACGCCCACGCCGGAATGTCGTCATATGTCGGCCGCGTCACAGCTGCTGGGAATGCCTCATACACTGTCCAGCCACCACTTGCTGCGCCACACGATCAATTTGTGCTCCCGGAACGTTACACACCTGTGAGCGGTGTCTACACGTACGCACTTGTAACAGATGAGGACAGGAATGGTATTGAAATCAGAGACTTGCCGCTCATTCTCCGGGAGTCGGCATGGACGTTCTACCTGGACGATGTACCCGAGAAAGACACACGTAAGCAGAAATGTATGGATAAGTGGCTTGATGGGCTTGAGAACAACGAGGTAGTTGTGTTGAACGTAAGGCCTGATGGGTATGTGGGGACTGTGAGGCGATTCGCAAATGGCAGTCGGGAGAATGGCACACTTGCGGTGCAGTGGATGGATCATTATTATGAGCAGTTCCTCAGTGACTTGTAAAACTGGCATGAACTTGATGAAGTCTGGATGGCTGCACATATTAGGGCGTTCATGGAAATCTAAAAACACGAGTGAATAGATCGATCTACCGCCAATCCACCTCGTCCTCCATTGTGAACTCGGAGAAGCTTCCAGACATGTACGTTACATGGCCACATTTCCAATCAGTTCTCTAAACGTTTGAAAACAAATGCTGACATTTATCGTCAGTCATACAGGGCCACCGGCGCCAGCTTCCTGTTTATGGGAGGCCTGCATAGCTTGGCTTTCAACTTATACGCAGCAAGTCCTCTTGGCACGCACTTTACCAGCGGCGCCATCAACGGTACAAGCATCTTGCTTCAGGGATTGATTGGGGGTACAGCAAGCGCCGATCACTGCCTGGCGGTTCTCAAGCTCGCTACGGGAGATGCTGTAAACGCCTTCGACATCGGTGATGGGGGCTGGAGAAAGGGCAATGAGACCAAAGAGGATCGCGAAGGTAAGTAGCTGCAATCTAGCTCCAGCGTTGTATGGTGGCTGGATGAAGATGAAAAAAAAAAACCTCGGAATTCAAGCTTAATCGAACACCTGCAAGTCACCGGGTGGATAATACGCGAGTAGACGTTGCAGGAGTTGATCGCGCCCGCTGTTGTTGCTTTAAGCACAGATTGACTGACTGAGTTACATCACATGACATTACAAGGAACACGAGAAGCGCCGTACGAACATGATGTGGCCTGTATTCAATTCGAAATCGCCACTGTTATCACCCGTCAGCACGGACGTCCCCATTCGCCCATGCTTTGGTTCCATCCATACCACGCCATGACTGCATAGATCTTGCATGAAGCTTGTGGAACCAAGGTACAGATCATGAACTATCTTGGGAGCATGCTCAGCTTGGTCACCGGCTATTTGGGTATGATGCTTCCCAATCTGGCTAATGCTATCACCCAGCCAATCAATCGTAGACATCTTTGATTGGCCTACATGATATATTCGGGTATTGCATCATGAAGTACTATATTGTACGCTACGCATTGCACCCGACTTGATCGATATTGGTGCAGGAACGCCATCACGGCTAAGGCTCCCGCGATTTCTGATGTTCTCGGGTACAACGCAGGGCCAGTCAGAGTGTTGGGGAAATTCCTTCAGTCGACGTCTTTGTTCTGGGAAGCTTATAAAGAAGGAGTGCACTCTCCTACCGCATCACGTTCATTATCTCGGACACGACGCAGGGCCAGTCAAAGTGTTGGAAAAATCCCTCCAGTCGACGTCTTTGTTCTGGGAAGCCTATAAAGAAGGAGTGCACTCTCCTACCGCATCACGTTCGTTAATGTTCCGCAGATATGTCTATCATAGTACCTCTTTACATCTACCCCAGTCCCGGCGCCTGGGACCCATTGTACACCGCGTATGTGACAATCTAGTTTCACCCTATTTGATACTGACACGACGCCAGCGCGAAGTTGCATCGCAATGTCGACTTCACGGTGATACTGAACCCTTGTTCTGGGCCATGCATGGGCTCGCTGCCCGATGAAGTCTACATCGACGAGCTCCCAAAGCTGCAATCGTACCCAAACATACGAACACTGGGCTACGTCGCAACGAACTACGCCGACAAAGACATCGAGACCGTACTTGCAGAGATCGACACGTATACGAGATGGCCGCAAGTGACAAATATCCCAAACATGCGCGTGGATGGCATCTTTCTCGACGAAACTCCGAGCACATTCGATCAAGATGGATATGAATACCTCAAACGTGCTGAACAAGCGATACGCAAAAGCACATCTTTCAAGGATCGCTTCATCGCACACAACCCCGGTGTCTTATCACCAGCTGTAATCAACTCAGAGAATGTACTCCATGAGTCCTATCTCAATCTCACTGACTTGACTGTCGTCTTCGAAGAGACATTCGACAAGTGGCTTGACAAGGACGCTTTGAACCCGCTACAAGAACACAGGATTCATCGTTCAAGACTCGCCGTTATACTACACGCGCTTCCTGAGCCGAGCATTCCTACGTTAGACTCCATAGTCGATCAGGTAGAGGAAACGGCAGATTGGCTGTTCTTGACAGACAAAAAAGATGAATATTATCACAGTTTCAGCCCCATGTTTGAGAATTTGGTCAGGGCTGTTGACACAGGATTTGGTAGGAAAAACTGAAGGAGATGGGATGCTTCCATCCTGTGCATACATAGGAATTCTAACTTTATTCATAACTGTGTGACCTTTCCATTTTGGCAAGCTCCGGCCATGTCCACCGATCAATTCAAAGATATTACATTTCGCCAGTGAAACCGTTACGATACATCGTGGTATTCTTAGGTGAATTTACAGGTTTGCCCTGAACCAGTAGCTTGGTCAAGGAAGAAGTATACATTGTTGTGCTTGACGAAGACTAGGATCTAGCAACAATATTGTAGATGCGACTGGGATCTATCCGAAAAATACTGCCGGACCGTCACAAACGATGCTCTGATGTCCTGAAGTAGACCTAGGCCAACCGCGTTGCTGATTGCAGTATAAAGTTTGGAACACCTGTGAGCTCGAGCGGCTCCTCAAGGTATGACTAACACCAGGAGCATACCAGGAGAACGATGGATCCCACGACCGGGTCATACACGAACGGAAACTACCGTATGGCTGAATGCTGTTCACCCTTGGCTATCGACGACGAATACTTGACGTTGCTCGGAAGCTGCCAGGCATATTGTTGCGACGATGGTAGAGTAGGGAGTAGATCAGTCTTTCTTACCAACGACATCGATGTGCTGGTGTGTGATTGAGGCGCCATCGATAATCTCCAATGCGTCTTTGTTGCTGTTCCTGACAGCCTCAAGATCTGGCACGTTCGAGTGTTTGACGCCGTCAAATACTTTATCGACTTCCTCAAGAGTTAAACCTCTAGTCTCTACCCAAACAAAGATGACGAAGAGTACCATGAGGATGTCAACACTAGCATTGATGATGTACATCTTCCAGCTAATGGCCTCCATTCCGAATGGGATGACCATAGCAGCGAATAAGCCGCACAGTTTTGTGATCAGCGTGTAGAAACTCATCCCTAACGCACGAATGTCGAAGGACAATACTTCCGGTGGGTAAAGCACGGTAAGTGGAGTGATGCCCCATGCATAGCTCGCGTTGTAGAGGAAGATCATCGCAATCGTACCGTATATGCCGCTCTTATTGTCGGACTGCCCATACTTGGCTGTAAGACCAGCGAGCATGTATAGTGCAACAACACCTCCAGTGAGCGAGCCTGCGCACAAGGTCTTGCGCCCAACCTTGTCAGCGAACCAGGATCCGACTAATGCAACGACTAGCGTGAAAGCAGTCAAGATGATGTTGATCTGGAGTTGGGTGTTCGGCGATTGTATTCCAGCACTGCTTAGCATGTCGCCAAAATAGAATTGCACAATATTGGTCCCTGGAAGCATTACGAAAATGGGAAAGGTTGCGGCAATGAGCATGCGCTTGCGATTTGAGGGATGGACAATCGCCTTGTAAACTGAGGCTTCGCGCTCTTTCTCGAATCGAATCGTGTCTTCGATCTCCGTGTACTGTACTTGCACAACGGGGTCGTGAATGTCACCGTTCGCATTTGCGATGGCGAGGATTTCAAGAGCCTCCTCCTTGAGCCCCTTGGAAATGAGCCAGCGAGGGGACTCTGGAATGAACAACAGTATGATGAAGCACCAACACGATGGAGCAGCTTGAAGCAATGAGGGAATACGCCACGACCAGGTCGAAGCGATTTTCTCGGTCTGTTAATACGTCAGTCTTGTGAAGAGCAATAGATTTTTCGACTCACTTACCCCGTAGCATACACCGCTAGCAAGCAAAGTGCCGACACCCCAACAGGCATAGTACAAACCCATTGCAAAGCCTCTCCATTTGACAGGCACAGTCTCGGCAAGTAACGTCGGAGTCGCGGTCTGTGCGATGCCCATACCAAAGCCTACAAACAGCCTTCCCACAAGAAACATTGCGATATTCTGAGCAGCACCCTGAATGATGCCCCCGAACAAGGTGATGAGTGCTCCCCAGAAAATTGCTTCACGACGGCCTCGCCAATCTGTCCATGGTCCGGAGATGAATGAAATTAGCGCTCCACCAACATAGGAGACGGCCGTGTTGAGAGCCTTTGATGATGTGGTGAGAGTAAAGTAAGATATGTAGGATGGCATAACATTGAATGAGCCCATGAGAGACGAATCGTACCCCACCAATACAGAGTCGATGACAGAGAGCATAATAAGGCACCCCACGAGGGCTTTCTGATTGCGCGGAACCAGCCGCGATACTTTGGACTCTGACATGGTAGTTTCAATAGTAGGCGGGCCGAGAATCCAAGAAGGTTGTGTGATTTTGCGACGTTGAAGTCGTGAACTTTGCCGGTGCTCGCCGTGCAAGACCAGAACATTTTAAGATGACTATCCTTGTCGGGTCTTCTATAGTTCTATGGTTCCCCCACTACATACATCAGGATCTAAGGGACGGCAGCACTGCAATCATGTTGGTTGAGAGTGACGGCTTTCGGCAGCAATTCTTATCCCTTATCACAGCTTGCGATACCGCAGATATGATAGCAGGGCAAGATCCATGCCCACTGTTCTCATGGAGGCAAAATAACAATCTCAGAACAATGCATGCTTCGGAGATGCATTTGTGGTGGCGAAAACGAGTGCGAGGATGCTGTAAGTATCGAAGCCTTTGAAAAAGGTCCGACGAATCCCGAATTCTTAGAGCAGTCGTGATACGCCTAGCCTGGCAATTAGAGCAGGTCGAAGAGTTGAACGGTGGGGTCGACGAGTCATGGGTTTTGCCCCCACTTTCACGGTCTGCGACCATGGCAATGAAAGCAGACCTGATACAAAGCCAAAAAGTCAGCAGATGAAACACTACTATCTCGGCCTATCAGTATAACCATGGCTGAATCAGCAAATATCGCCATTGTGTCGTTTGACAAGTTCATCACAGGAAATGATGTTGAGAAACGCGCCGTGGCGAAGGAATTGTACAACGCCTTCTCCACGGTTGGTTGGGTGTATATAAAGGATTTTGGCATTCCACAAGAACGTGTCGAAGAGATCTTCGCGCTCGTATGTTGTATTACCGCGCTCTCAAGCTGGTGTGCTTACTCTGTTGGCTAGGCGAAGACCTTTTTCGAGCTCCCCTTATCTACTAAAGCAACATGGCGCCTGACGGATGCAGAACTGAATCAAGGCTATACTGGTGATGGCGATGAGGCCAACGGTGGTATCGATCACAAAGAGAGCTATGAACATCGCCGCTTCAAGAACCCAGCATGTCCGAGCGATGCAGAACTAGCGGGTTTTCGGAAGACAATGGACGACTTCTATCAACAATGCTATGTTCTAGGGATGCAGGTACTCAAGTGCCTCGCTATTGCCATGGATCTGGGTGATGACTTCTTCACGAATATCACGCAGCGAGCCGACCCGCAGTTGCGTATTCTGCACTACCCGTCTATCGAGAGGAATATCGTAGAGCAAGAAGGCCATGCGCGCATCATCCCTCATACCGACTTTGGCCTCTGTACCCTCCTGTTTCAAGACTCGGTGGGCGGTCTCGAGGTCGATCCCTTCCACACTGGCGACTTCAAGGCTGCACTTCCGATACCAGGGACGGTTCTCATCAACATCGCGGACCTAATGCAACGACTCACAAACGATCGTTGTCGCAGTACAATGCACCGGGTGGTCAGTCCGAAAGCAGCAGGCGACATTCTACCATCGAGATACTCGATCCCATTCTTCATTCACCCAGATCCAGACGCTATCATTGATCCGGTCATCAAAGAGAGGGGCGAGGTGAAGAAGTATGAGCCAGTGAACGCAGGAGATTGGAGAGTATTCAACACAATGCGTAATTACAAGATGATTCCGGTGGCTAAGTAGTTACTATACACAAGAGTGGAAACCCAGTTACATACTTGGACGACTCCAGCGTCCCTATCTGTTCAACATGATTGCCACGGCGTACCGAGACGATGACAGTAGTTCCATAGGCGCGTTTAGGACCTTCAAGCGCTACTAGTCGATTCTGCTAACGTTGTAGCTGGGGTCTAATGCTTCATCACTAGTGTTCAAAACGTGCTGAGGTCAGTCAAAGTACTATGTGTAGCTATCTAAGGAGCGTATTGTATAAGGTACGAATCAGGGACATCGCGCAGCTGGTTTCAAACTTTCATCTCACACTCTCGTGGTGTGCATTGCTATTGGTCTTGGAATTCAGTTTGTGCGATATACATGTGCGGTATAGATCCGATTCTGCGCTGACGTTTTATCGAGCTCTACGCTTACAGTATCAATAGATCGGTACATGCACGGAAGTTCAAACATGACGTCCATACTCGCCAGTGCATTGCCTAGTTGCAGCTGCGGCGTGATAGCTGATACGATGCTACGGGACCCATGCAGTGGCGTGATTTTCAAAGTTTTCCAACGTCGTTTCGCAGGGTTTTGCCCGAGTGTGGCCCTGAGAGTCTGAGTTGGGTGCTTGGAGTTCGACATTCAAAGTTGCGTCTATTTTGGTCAGCCGTTGGCTTTGTTCTTGCTGCGCACCGCGTGAACCTGTTTCAAACTGCCAAAGGAGGTGTGTGAGCGAGCGCCTCCAGGCTTCCCGGCTTTGTCTGCAGCTGCCACCCGCAACATCACTGCGCACAGGCGTAGCCATAGCAGTTTGCCCCAAACAAAATGGACAACAACCAAGTGTGGATGTCTTTACAACTTTTACTCCTACCTGATCGCGGTAGCACTCGCTCTACATTTCTTTTCTTCCTGCCTTTCGTTATCTTCAGACATTGTCATATGAATTCACAGCAGCGAAGGCAAGCTGCATCGGGAAGTTGTCCATGGGGGGGATTTTTCCAGGCTTGCGCAACGGGGTTTCGAGGTTGCTGCTTAGTCGACGCATGTACGAATGGCTGTCCTACGGGCAAAGACACCACGAACGGGAATGAGGACGCGAGCAAGAGCTCAGCGCCGACCTCGACGGGGCAGAGCGATGCGACAAGTGCATCGGCATCAAGTGCGCGATCCACAAGCACGAGCAATGCCATCCAGAGCTCAGTACCTAATACGTCATCGTCCTTGTTCACGACCAGCACACGAACGTCGGTGAATGATGTCTTGACCACGGAATCATCGATAGGCTTACCGACACCTTCAAGCGCGGAGATCAACGCGCCGACGCATATCGGTCATCCTCACCCAACAGCTGTTATCATTGGGGGCGTGCTAGGAGGTGTTATCACACTGATGGCGGTATCAATTGTCGTTTTTCTCTGCCTGCGGAAGAAGAACCAAAAGGTCTATTTGTCCTCAAAATATCCTTCGCCGTTGGCTGGCAGTGATATGTCGAAAGAGTTTTGTGGTGTGTATTTGGAAAGGTCTGGTGCGCTGCGACACATGTCACTGACGATGATCTAGGGAACACCGCTTGGGAACGCAAGAGCAAGAAATCTGCCCTACATCGGTCGCAGTCTGGCTCTAGCCAGGATAGTACACCACAGCTCGACAGCAGAGAGATCGGCCAACGCCACGAGGCCGCGCACCGCAGCCCGATGAGGACATTTGCGGAACTTCCAGGCGAGGCAATTCCATGGCCAGGTCAATCTGGAAATGGTCACTCTCCCTAACAGTCCGCGCTGGCGCAAGGCTCACGAACTGAGGTGAATGTTGTTCTGGCAGTAAGCTTTGAATGGACGATTGAGGATCTAAAAAAGCAAGTTGTGTCGATCAGCTCGTCAGTAGTATGGCTAGGGGGCCAGTGGAAGAACAGAAAGACATTTTAATACTTTAGATATATGTAGCAGTCATGATGGAGGCTATGCTGGCTTGTACTGAAATGGTGGAATTCAGTCAATTAGTCCTTTAGCACACAAGTGTATTCTCGGACTTGGCTATGACCACTGCTTACTGGTGTAAACACTCCTCTATCCAGAACTTGCTTGTCAACTTGATGACTCTTTGATTCGATACACTGGAGGGCTGGCGACCTTGGGCGCACGTGACCGCCATTATCGTGAGTGATGATATGTGATGTGCGCGTCGGCTATCAAGGCTTGAGTTGGTTTGCGAGTGCCCTGACAGCTCCTAGAGTAGGTCAGCTGTAGAGAACAGTTGAAGTGGTGCAGAAGAATGGGTGTTCCAATGTCCCTCTCGCGCCCCACCAAGCTGACGTCACGCGCCAGCCTCGAGCCCTCACTTTCCCAGCTTCACAGACGCGACGACGGGACATCGCCTGAGACAAAGCTCGGTAGCATTCAGAAGGCCGAGTCACAACAACATGTCTGGACAAGGCGCACCCCCTACCGGCTCAGGCGCGCAAGAAGCAGCCTCAGCGCCCACTTCAATACCCCGCTACTTCCGCAATGATGCATCGCTGGCAAGGCGTGATCCTCACAAGCAACTGCTGGCGGCCCTAGACCGCCTCATCACACAATATCCTCCGCATCACGTTCCACCGGGCGGTGGTCTCTACTACGGGCCTATTTCGGTGGCTTTCTTGTTCTACACTCTGCACAACCTTTACCCTGACCTAAAACTGGACGACTATCCACTGAATACGTGGTCCGCGGCCTATATCGAACAAGCGCAGGCCAACATCAAGAAGTTTCCAGCGCCATCACCAGGCAAATGCGGAGTTTCCAACGACATCATGTCTCTACTGGCTCTGTACGCTGTAACTGCAGGTGATGCAGACACAGTCAAGGATCTTTGCGATCATGCGGCTGTCATGCTGGAACCCGACACGTCAAATGAGTGGTTGTATGGCCGAGCTGGGTACCTGTACCTGCTCAGATTTGTGCGTGGGGCGTTCAAAGCGAACAAGGACGTCACCGAGCTCATCGAGGATACGGTTGAAGAGGTCATCGACAACATCATGTCCAGTTCTCGTCCTTGGAAATGGCATGGCAAGGCCTACGTTGGGGCCGCTCACGGCGCTATTGGCATCATCACCCAGATAGTCCTTACAAACCCTTCATGGGCGCCAAGGCTCGAGGCTGAATTGGGTGCGCTACTCAGCTACCAATTCGAGAGCGGCAACTTCCCGTCGTCCCTGCCGCCGGGACGCGACAGATTGGTACAATTTTGTCACGGAGCACCCGGCGTCATCACTTCTCTACTTTCAATCAGACAGCATTTTCCCGGTCTTCACGAGCGCATAGACAGGGTGATAGTGAAGGCCAGGGAATGTGTATGGGAACGTGGTCTTCTGACTAAGGAGCCGTGCTTGTGTCATGGAATCACCGGAAATGCCCTTGCTTTGGACGGAAAGCAATTCGATCATTTCATGACATACACCACAGGTCACGAAATCAAGTCCATGGCAAAAGACGGCATGCTCGAAAAGTCTGACGACCCATCCGCGCTCTGGTCTGGCGAA
Organism: Plenodomus lindquistii; assembly: GCA_025504975.1. NCBI lineage: Eukaryota > Fungi > Ascomycota > Dothideomycetes > Pleosporales > Leptosphaeriaceae > Plenodomus > Plenodomus lindquistii. Next base: position 3,479,360 of record JANUWI010000003.1, on the reverse strand, counting down.
GCTGGCCGTGCTTGGGGATGGGCAGTCGCAGACAAACAATTGGAGAAGCGCTTTCTTGGATACAACGACATTTGAACATGATGCAGGTTCGCATACCCATTGCACTAGCATTTGCCATACCTGAAGGAATGGATTTATGACACGCATCATGATCTGGCTGGGCATCATTTCAAGGAGGACTGTTCTACGATATCCCATGCAATACGAAGCTGATGAACGCGGGCAGCTGCACACTAGGTGACCACGCCAGAATTCTCTGTTCCCACTGTCCCGTACCGAAAATAGACTTCGTATTCTCTGCTGCAACGTGTCACCTTTCTGAGATGCGATAGAATCACCGTCTGACCCAACGGAAAGACGGTTTTCCACATTTGACGAGATGGCGCCAGCGCCTGGCCGTCTCCCCGGGCCGAGTGATCTCTCTGCGTATGACATTGTTTGCTAACGTTGTCTAGCCGATCATCACACAGTCCATGGGCTTCAGGAATCATTCAATGGTGCACGAGATCGTCCTAGCCCATCTTCAGTAACTTAGGCGTCACGCCATCAGGGTTCAATTGGTTCATGCGTCGTGCGATCGCGATGAAGCGACTTACAACTGCGAACATGTACCGGAATTAGCTCTCGGAAGTGATAAAGAAATCCGCAACGGACTCCTTTCAGTTCCCGAATCGATATCCCGGCCTGTCGGTGCTTCATCAGGCATGCGCGTGTCCACCGCGTGTGAACGGGACGCACAAACTGTCGGCTCGCCTCATCCAACCCGCAACGGTTATATCTGGAAGCTTTTGGCGCACTCTGCTAGCTCAGGAATAGTTGTACACTTACGCCTCAGCGCCCAGAATTACACTGTCATAACGTTGCTCGCAATGTAGCAGTCTCTTCGATGTCCGCACCAAGCTGACCGACATTTGCGATTATAAAGGTCAGTTGGACTCCGAAAGTAATAATTGGATCGATTTAAGTCACCTCTTAACGTCTGGTTGCTGTCGTTTCTCTGACTCATTCAATCTTAGATAGGAAGAGGAAGCTGGCGTTTCATCACGATCACCAGTCGCCTACGGGACTGTGCAAAATGCTAAACTGATGTTATCTGAGAAGAAATCAGCTGCAAAATCCAAACGATATAGCTTCTGTGCCCTGTCGAGAGTATCGCGGTTGTTGGACCAGTGAGTGCATATTCTTCAATTACAAATCACTAGTGCGACCCGAAATAATCGCCCCCCCGGTACCACCACAGTCAGCACAGCAATAATATCCCATGGAAGCATTCAACGGCTCATATCTACATCGTGCCGGGGATTGTATTGTTACCGACTAGTGAGATTGGTACAAATAATAGTGGACATCGCAGTGGCGCGTCACGCCGACCACATCAGCACTTACGACATATGTGGTCTTTGCTAATAGCCCCTCAATTCAGGTCATCTATCTGGTTGACACCGGCTCCAAGGAATGCCCGAGACTGTGGGATCAATTTTTCACTGTGTCGTGTCACTACGTTCGAGCGAGAGATCGTTCGTTTGACACCTCGTTCACTCGACATGCCAATGTCATGGATAACTCGTATCTTGACCGCTTTTCTCGCTATGTTAATTGCTTCATGTACAGACGTTAGAACACAGCGAGCAGTACCTGGTGGGCAGTTCGGACACATTCGTGGCGTTGTGCGTGGCGTCAATACCACGGATGAGAACGGTAAGATCAATTCTTCATACTCTACAGCCCCAGCTAACGTCGCAATATCGACAGGAAATGTATATGTGAGACGCGAAATTCGGGATCTAAAAGCGAATTACCCCGATCAATGGAACCTGTATCTGCTTGCACTGGAGAGACTCCAATGGATGGACCAGGGCGATCCGTATTCATACTATGGCCTTGCCAGTAACCTTTTCCCCAGATGCATACACTGAAGCCAGCTAAAAGACTTGGTAGGTATTCATGGCAGACCGTACAGAGTGTGGGAGGGTGCCCCTGGCCTGACACATAAGCTCGGCACAGCGAGTTACTGCCCACACAGCAATGAGCTGTTTCTTGGCTGGCATCGCCCATATCTAGCTCTGTTTGAGGTCAGTTTTACCTGAGCTATACGACTGGATAAAACATGCGTGATCATGTTAGGTTAATGGTTCACAGGAAATCCTCTTCAGCCACATGCGCGACATCGCGTCAGAAGCGCCGGCCGAGGTCGCCAAACGGTACGAAGTAGCCGCCCATTCCTTTCGCATGCCTTACTGGGATTGGGGTCAGATTGAACCCGTAGCTCGCGTCCCAGACTTCTTCATAAACCAAACTATACCGGTCGTCGAGCTCGATGGGAATGTTACTATGATGAGGAACCCCTTGTACTCATATGTGTTTAAGCCCCTTATACCGGACCACTTCACTGATAAGGTACATCCAAACTTCACCCGACATTCCAAGACTCCGCCAGAGATATTTACAGGTTCAATAGTGGAGAGATATCAACGAGACGATCCGGTGGCCGGGGTCAGACAACGTTACAGCGCCATCTAGACAGGAAATGTTTGCGAAGACATTCATCGACCAGTCCACCAGCCTGGTTGGTGGTGTGGAGACAGCATTACGATCAAGCAACTTCTCACAATGGACAAAACAACTCGAAGACCCGCACGGGTGGATGCATGGAGTTATAGGCGGAGGCTGGGACGAGTCACAGAACGCGACAAGGTACCGCGGCCACATGTGGCCTCTGGAGTACTCTGCTTACGAACCATTATTCATGCTTCATCATACGTACGTCGAGAACCGCATATGTCTACACTATATATCTGACCAAGAGACAGCAATGTGGACAGACTTTGGGCCTTGTTCCAAGTCATCAAGCCAAACGCCACGATGGGCAGTTCGGACATCGGTCCAAACGGCAACGTGTTTCTTGAGAACAACCAATTCGTCAACGAAACCACGGATCTGATTCCCTTCCGCCGCCAGTCTGGCAGGTTCTGGAAGACAAGGGACTGCTACGATACCAAAGTCCTGGGGTACGCCTATCCAGAAACACAGAGCTGGAACTTCAAGTCGAACACAACATACAGGGCCAATGTCACGAGCACAGTTGCAAGGTTATACGCTGGGAAGCCGAGGCGCTTGCTAGTAGACGGCAGTAAGGAGATGGCAAATGGAATTCAAGCGTCGCTTGAGCGCGACAATATATATACTGATTGGACGATTGAAGCCGAGGCGCAGGCAACAATGCTGCCGTCTACATTTATTGTACGCTATTCACTCCTAAAACAGGGGTTCACGGCAGGTGGTGTCGATGTAGGTGTATGGATGAGACTAATGCCGGAAACTCACAATAAGATGGGCAAGAGGACGGATACTGTCACTAGATCGAGTCCACCAGGCACGATACGAGGAAAGACCGGGTTGACAACGCATTTGCTCGATCAGATTGCGGCTGGGCAGCTGGCAAGTCTCAAGGCGAGAGACGTTGTGCCGTATTTGACGGAGCAGCTAACGTGGACGGTGTCTTCAGTACGTTCTCGTGGTCAAACACGCAGACAACTATGAAACAGCAGCTGATAAGTATAGGGTGATGGCAAGCCTCTGTCAGGACCTGCTTTGCAGGCTATCAAGATCGAAGTCGCAAGCACCAAGGCGCGCATACCTCGAGACCCCGGTGCGCTGGTCGAATATGACGAGGAATTAACAAGGCACCCTGAGATAACACAGGGTAAGCCTGGTGGAGTCATGTCTTGAATGGAAAGGCTGCAATTACTACACTGCCTCGGGTCTTAACATTGACTTTTATGCGTTTTCTAGATTGAGTTGCTCACCACCTTCATTAAAAAATACTGTCATACCCATCCCCCCCCTTGGCTATCACAGTTCTGTATCAATAGACTATTACATTTGTTTGTGCGCCATCTTTTACAAATCTATCAGCATGAATCTGCTCTTGGCCTTGATCTAGTATCTGCTCTTGGGATCCATCGTCTTTTTGCCCCATCCCCTTCTTCATTCCCAACTTATCCCCTAACCCCAACAACAAACAATCGTCTATAACCCAACATCAACTTCGCCCCCTCGTCCCCCAAAGGCCGGTATGCGGACGTAATCCTCCTCTCATACTCCCTTAAATACGCTACTTTCGCCTCTTCATCCCCCTCCATCCTATGCAAAAACGGCTGCAGCCCGGTTCCCTTGACCCACTCTACGATCGCGTGTGCATTGGGGAGAATGTGCATATACTCGGCGCGCCAGATTTGCAGTCCTTCGTTGCCGGCGGCGAGTGGGGAGAGCACGTTGTACCATGCAGCGGGCGGTTCGATGGGGTCAAGATCTGGCCTGTCCTTTTGCTCCAAAACGCCAACCTTGGCGTCGGCGAAGTAGGAGAACCACGGTCGGGACTCGGCGAGGGCCGTGTTGCGCATGGCGCGGTGGGTTGCGCTGTAGTAGTTGTCGGGAACTTGGAGGGCGATGACGCCGCCTGGGGCCAGGGCTTTGAAGGTGTTGCGGATGGTGTTGAGCCGGGTGGGTGACCGTAGCCAGTGGAAGGCTGCGTTGCTGAATATTAGGTCTACATTGCTGTATTTCTCTGAGGATCCGGAAGAAGTAGCAATGTCGGTAAGGTCGCCGGTGCGAAAATCCACAGTTCCCTCTGCGTCTCCTTTTGTGTCGCCATCCTGGGTGACGCAAAATTTAGTACGCGCTTTGTCGAGCATATCTGGACTGTTATCAATCCCTGTGATATCTGATCCCGGCCACATCTCCTTCAACACCGCGGTGCTGTTTCCTGGTCCACAGCCGAGGTCGAAGATCCGCGGCCTTGGATTCGCAAGCAACGGTTTGATTCGGGCCACAAGATCGCGAACGGGTTGTGTGCGTTCATTGTTGAATTTCAGATACTGTGTCGCGCTCCAATCCTTCTTTTTCTCCCCTTCTCCCGAGGACGCTGTATCTGCTGACACCATCATGGTTGGCGGGGTGTTGTGCAAATGGCGTGACAGGGCCCGGGCCTGGACTCTGAGAACCGGCAAGCTTGATGGGTTTCTGCTACATGATGGGAGGGCGGATGGAGATGCAAATGGAACCGTAGAGTAACATGATGAGTGCTGGGTCGGCGTCGAGGTACGTAATGTTCCCCCAAGCTGCCGCGGGCTTCCAAAGAGTGCGCGAGACATGTTCGCTCCAATTACATTCGTTCAGCTCCTATACTTTTAGATATACCTTGTCAATGGGAAGGGATTGGATATGTTTCCGGACAGTGGTAGTGCTGCACGAGTCACTACGAGAGGTTGAAAGTTGCGGGAGATCGCCGGAAGGGATGAACCAATCATAGTAACTTACCTATAGGGTAGCTTGTACTTCGTACTCACCTGACTGCTTGACATCAACGTGCACACGGTTTTCCTTTGTACATCTTTCTACCTCCTCTGAAATATCATCAGTCCTTGCAATCTTAGAAGATCGGAACACAATTGCCTGGTCTGAAGCTACTCGCGCTGCTAATTCTACCATAATTATTGCACATGCACCCGGCTATCATATCCTCGCCACATGTCCAGCGGCGACTTGATACATGTTCATAACTACTAGGCACTCGAGCCCTCGTGATAGTTGTCCCCGATCGCGAAGCTGCTTCTCAAGGCCATTTCCTAGTGAACACGGTGCTTTGTGCAATACCAGCACAGTTTCAAGTTGCACGCGCCACAGCAGTTGACCCAGCGATCCTCATGTCCACATCTGTGGCATTCAGTGTCCCAACCTCCGCTCCGGTAGAACCGCTCAAAGATATGCTGATGTGGCTCTTGCATATCACCACGATTGCGCCTATTGCCACCATTACAGCGAGGCGGACCGGCAGCAGGCCGAGGATTGAGAGCGGCAGCGGGTCGAGCGACGGCTGGGACAACAGGTCGAGCAGCAGGGTGAACAATAGGTTGGACAGCCGGTTGTGGTGCACGCTGAGCGGCGTTGTTCACAGCGGGCGCACCGTCGATGATGTTTCGCTCATCCCAGAGGGGGCAATCGCAATTATTCCACTTTGCTTTGCAGAGATAGCAGAACTCATGACGGCAACGACACCTTTACCTGTTAGTGGAGAAGATACCGTCCGTGAACCGCCGCACTTACGTAATGTGATAACAACCTCGATCAAGCTCGACCATTTCTTTGCAGTTGGGACACGTCTACCAGCGTTTCTGTTGGGCAACATTCATAAGCTCCTTCACATCCTTGTCTTCGGGACAGAGGCTGCCTGTATGAGCCTTCCCCTTGCAGAGAGCACACGTTTTACGAGTGCAGGATGAACAAGTTGCTACGTTTCCGTGGATCTCATCTGGATGAACCCATTTCGAACATGTAGCATCACTGCAATAGGTACGATTGGGTGTTTCCAACTCCTCTCGTCGAGACACGAATCGTGCGACAAGCGTCGCCGAGAGGAATGGAGTGCAGCTGAAGAGCGAGATGATCTTGGAGCAGCAGCGAGGCGGGAAGTGCGAGGGGTCTGTGACCGACGACTCAAAGAGACCTTCAAGGCATCCTCGACAGTATGCGTGGGTCTCAAATTCGTCATCGCCTTTGCATGAGAGCTCGAGTATGTCGTGCTTTGGATGTACGTCGAGGCAAGAAGAGCACGTACGACGCGCGCTAGTATCTACCATCGGCTCTGCTTTGGCCAGTGTTGGAGTCGATGGGCCGATCGTAGATGGGGATGCTGGAGTGATTTCTTCGAGAACAGGCGTGCTTTGAGCAGTCAACATGTCAATGCGTGCTCGCTTCGTTCTGCCATCCTCGTCCTCACGAAGAGCAGCTGCATCGATGAAAGCCACGCGTTTCTTGGACATCGTTTGATGAGGTGGCTTGTCATCTTTGTCTTCGACATCCTCAATGAGGTCTTTCTTGCTAGCTGAAGAAATGACAGTAGCCACAGAAAGGGCCGGAGCTCCATTGTTTGATTTCATGGGCGCTGTTTTCGGTGTAGCAGGGGCCGACCGAGCACCTGTCTGAGACCCGTCGAGGTCGACACGCAATTTTCTCGCATCGTTCACTGCCCCATTCACAGCTGCAATCCTACGCTCAGCTGCAGCGTCTCCATCGGCCGATCGATGGGTTCTAGCCACAGTTTGCTGAGGGATCGACTTGCCCGCCAGTTGACAAGCCATCGCGTGATCACCTTCAACGTGTCAGCATATCAAGCTGCAAGCTCAAGGTTGCCAAAGAGTCCAGTGGCGACGAAAAGAAGGATTGCTTCACATAGGACACACAGCACGCACGTTCAGCCTGTTGCTCTTCGCCCAACAACCTCCGGAAGGCCATCCTCTGCACTCTCCTGCTGAACAACATGGTACGCGTAAGCTTGACCGTGCACCTCATTCCACTTCTTGGTCAGTTCCTGACGCAGTGCTGTAAAGGCGGCACGCTCGCTTTCAGCGATAGCATCCGTACTGGTGTTCGACAGTGTCTTGAGGATCGCGTCGACATCTTCAAGTTGCAACTTCAGCGCTACTCGGGCTGTAGCTGGGTCCATCATGGCGACCCTTGTGAAAGTAAGCTGTGGTGCAGTATTGCAGAAATCGACAAATGGTGAAGTGGTGAGGTGAAAGATCAAGAACACAGATAGGACGACAGCGGAGAGTTCGGGGCCATTGCGCGTCATTGGGGAAAGAACACCCAACTGCCAAGAAGAAGGTGCGGGCCACGCTCGAGGTGAACATAGGGAAGCGACGACGACGGAGAGGAATTCCAACTTCAATGGTTCTGACAGTATCAACTACCTGCAGTTAACGCGACTCTGACGTTCTCAACAAGTCGCATCCTGAGATTATCACGCTGCCTCTGATGGTCGCGCAGCAAAAGCAAAAAGCCTCGCGCATTACTCTTTCCTCCAAGCCAGCTAGCCACACACAGCACAGTTTCGCAGCTCTCATCCTCTTCCCACGCCCCTTCTTCCCTTCAATCCACTCCCCGAAAAAGAAAAAGAAAAAAAAAAAAACTTGCGAGACGCCAAAACAATGCCTAAATCGTCAATGGCCAATGCAAAGCTCCAAGAACGCCCACGTCGACGTCACGGGTGTGGTCCCTCTGCCATCCAAATGTCAGACACATATCTCGCCACAACAACGTTAAGTGGCTCACACAGTACACCCATGCAGACCCGTCCAACGCGTCCAAAAGAATGCCAACATCCCCTCAAGGGACGCGGAGTGGTATCGCCGCTCACTGGAAGCTTTTCGCTCAAGTTGAGAATATGCAGTAGTGATTTCAAACGCCAATGACCCATGCAAATAAGAAACCTCGTCATCGCCTAGCCCTCAGCTGGCGCCAGCAGTGCCTATTTGCTTTTGATATGCTGGTGATCGATAGCTGTGTCGATGAGGCGAGCCTGTGCGATGACTTTCAGCTGAAGCGTTGGGGTTTCGGCCATAAGGTGGATCCAGTGTGTCCACATCGTTTTGCGCGTTTGGGCTGTGCTGGCTGCTGGGTGTGCCGAACGCTGGTTGAGGTTGCCCAGGTCCTTGGTTCTGGCGGACTGACGCCTCGCCAGTCTGGGCTGTGGGGTTGTTCTTTGCCTGCGTGATTTGAGGTGCGTTTCGTTGGTCCTTCCGAGACGCGGTCCCACTAAGATTAGCTGGACTGGGCGAGGCGGCAGGTGCTGCTACAACAGGATTCTTCCCTCGTTGTTCCCACTGTCGCATGATCTCCTTTGCGCTCATGTCGGATGCGCCATCGTCGCTCAGCAGCTCCATGATTTCTGGAGGAACCTGGTATGTCTTAGTGTCTGAACTGGCTCATCTGGCAGTCGGGACTTACCTCGGAGAACTCATCATTGTTCTCGATGAGATCGAAAACAATCTTCACCGCGGCCTGGTCGACATTCTTGACTTCTTTGTCGTTGCTCTCTCGCAGGATGTTTGGTGCCATGACGGTAGCAATATTCCATGTATCCATTTTGTTACCTGACTCTTCGTCGACCGTGTGAAACGATGAAACCCAATTCAGGAAACAGAACAAGACTTCCATGGTATCGCGATGCGCTTTTGGGAGCAGACAAAGGACCAGGTGCAATACCTTTTTTCTTTGTGCTTCGTCTTCGATATCTGTCTGCGTTAGCAAAGGATAAACAAAACTTGTGGCCTCAACTCACCGTTAGCGACCATGAACAAGCGGTACAGCTTCAGTGTCAACACAGGATCAGGCATCAGCCGCAGAAAGCGTTTCAGCAGGTTGGCGAGGATGACGGGATTCTTCGTGTTCAGGTCCACCTGTTGAACACCTTTGGCGTCAATCTCTTCCTCCAGTTCTCGTAAAGCTTTGAGGTTTCCATTCTTGCGGAAAACACCCTCAATTGACATGTCCATGCTTCTCATTGCCGTGATGCAATCCTGTAAAAGAGCAGGGACTTTGAGTGCACCGGGGCCTACGCCTTCAGTACATTCATCGCCGTACTTTTCAACAAGGTACTCCAGTCCTTGCCTGAAAGTTGCCTTCTCAGAGACTGGCTTTTCTACTCCCGAGACGCCCTTCTTTGGCTTGCTCTTCGCTTTACCAAATCCAATCTTACCCCAGAAGTTGTTCTTCTTGGACTCGATCAGATCAAGTAGATCGCCTTGGTTGTACTGGCTGTCGTCTAGCAAAAGACCCAATTGAAGAACGGCCAGACCCTTGAGCTTGAAATATTCCAATGGAGATAATTCGGAAAAGAAGGTGCGAGACCGTCCCTCTGTCATTTGCTGGAGGTCCTGGCCACTAGAGAAATCGCGACGATGGCCATTGTGTAGTCGGGGCTGGTCGTTCTGCCCAAGCAGCGCGCTGCCACCTGCCCTGAATGCATTTGGTCGTTGTTCTCGTTGCTGTTCAAGCGCTGCCATTCGGGCAATGTCGTCGAGCGCAAGCGAATTCACTGCAAGAGTCACATTGTCAGACTCGTTGCCATCACGCTCCTGAACGATCTGCATGCCACCTCGTAATTGAGCCTCGCCTCCAGCTTCCATACCTTCTGGTCCGTCGATGATGCGTGACGCACGCGCACGCTTCATAGTATTCGACAGGTGTTTGTCCAGCCTTGTCGATCGTAAGCGTTTGATGTCGGACATGGATTGTTCGTAGGCGGCATTGGTGCTTGCTTGACTTTCGGTGGTGGAAGCATCTCCATAGGATTTTGAACGGCCGTCTTGCTGCAGATGCGGCGGTCGAAGATCGGATCCCTTGCCACCACCTAGACGATGACCCTGCGAGGAATCATAGCCTGCGAGGTTTGGATCATCTACAGGTCATTAGTGGGACGAATGTAATCTCGATAGCGACTCCAGAAATCTGAGGCAGGGTGTCAAGATGAGTAGTGATGGTAGGTAGGGGCGTTGTAGGAGAAGTTCCACTTACCAGACGTGTGAGGCAAAGCACCGCTTGATCGAAGGGTGGCCATGAGTCTTGCGTGAGCCACGTTTAGTAGGTGCACATACTGTTGTAACTTGGTGACCTGTTCGAAGCCACGTTCAGCGTCTGGATGCGCAGCAGCGCAAGCTGGGCAAAAAATCTTGTGCTTCCCTTTACTCCAGTATGCGTTTCGTGTGTCGCTACGTAGGTCGGCATTACAGCTCCGACAGACCATGCAACTGTAGTTGAAAGACATGTCATTCAAGTGGAGGCACTTTTCCTCGACTTGAGAGTCGCAAATTGGGCATGCGTCGGCCCATCTTGGAACGAGGCGAGCAGACTCACCGGCCTGGTCGCGTTGTGCCTCATCTTCCAGACGTGCATCGAGCGAGTTGACCTGAGTCAAGAAGTTGGTGATGCCACTTGAGCTTCGAGTTTCGCGTTCTAGCTTGAGGGCTCCTTGCAGACAGATGCGGATGAGGAGCTTGAGATAATGGGCAAGCCCAGTGACGAGGGACAAGAGTTCTTGCGTTACGCCGAGCCGGCGCACCCCTGTCCCTTGGGACTGGGTGAGTAGCGCGAAGAAAGCGACTACTTTCTTGCACAGAAGCTTTGATTCGCGCGAGTAAGTGAGGCCTTTGGGTGTCTTGTGGATGAGTTGCAAATCGAGTTCATCTGCAGCTGCGAACAGCAGCTCGACGTGGACAATGAATTTCTTGGCGGCCATGACGCCGTCGACATAGGCGCCATTGCTCACGTGTAGCAGCATGTCTGAAATGCACGTTGCCGACTTTTCCTCGAATGCGGAGAGAGTCTTCCAGATCCAATTGACCTTTGCCTCGATTTCCTCCTCTTGCTGTCGCACGTTTTCGCGCACTTCGTCCGTCGCATTGCTGTCGTCGTCGTGGAAGCGCTCAATAACTGGCTGCCCTGTAGAGTGCAATCGCACGTTCCAGTACTTGTGGATCATGTAGCACTCTGGGTGCCAGTGTTGGTTTTGCCCGTTTCGGAAAATCTCGACAAACTGCTTCAATATGGACGTCTGGCAGCCATTGCATCTTTGCGCGAATTTGGTGGAATAGTGGTAGTGGCAATAGACGCTGCCTTCGTGTTCGTAGTAGCTGTCGGAGGCCCCAAACACGGTTGGACAGACTGAGCACGTGAAGTGTTCAATGTGGTATTTGCGATCGAGCGCGGTGATGTAGGACCCACGTAGGGCCTGGCCACATTCAAAGCAGAGGAGGTCGAGGCGACGGAAGTAATCTGTTTCGCAGAGAGGATACTGCCCTGGGGGCTTTTCGGGCACGGGGAAGAATTTGGAGGCGACGATTTTGCCACAGTCCTGTGAGAAGTTAGTAGGTCTTGATAGTGGACGGTCGATACGACGCGTGCAGCGATTGCGCGTGAGTGGATTCTGGAGACAAGGTATAGAATGGCGCTTACGTGACATGTGAAGCACTCGAGGTGATAGGTGTCGCCCAAGGCTCGCACAAACTGCCCGGTCAAGCCCTCTCCGCACTTGCCGCATATTTTGCCGCTGCGCTTGGGCTTGGGCTGGGCTGGGTCGCGGTTCTGGTCTTGGGGGTCGGTCGAGGACCGCCTGGGATAGGGAATGCGGTCGTGTGGCGCAAGACTGTTGCTCGACGACTGGGCTTCGTCGGTGAGGCGGCGCGCGAGGCCATTGCTGCGGGGATCGTAGCCGTGCTGTGGCTGCAGTTGTTGTTGTTGTTGTTGTTGTTGTTGTTGTGGTGGTGGTGGTGGTGGTGGTGGTGGTGGTGATTGCTGCTGTTGCTGCTGCTGTTGCTGCGGCTGCGGCTGCGGGGCACCGTGCCCATCCATGGGGGGCGGTCCCTCCGCTGGCGTGCCCATGACCTGCTACGCCAGGGCTGGTGGCGGCGTCGCTGCTGTCGAGTGTGTTTGTGTACTGCGGCGAGAGGCGTGCGGGTGCCGAGGTCTGGGGGCGGCGCGTGACTAGCAAGAGGAGGAGGTTCAATGGCAGCTAGGGCGACTGCATGTGCGGTGGACTGCGACGAGATGACGGTAGGGGTGTCGGGGATGTCGGGGATGTCGGGGATGTCTGGGACGTGGGCGTGGGCGTGGGCGTGGGCGTGGGCGTACAGGCGTGGGTTGTTTGGTGCTGAAGAGGCGGTGGGGTTTAGTGGAGGCGCTTAGGCGGGCGATGGGCAGTGGCTGATGATTGCGGTGGGCGGGTGCGGGTGCGGGCACGGGGGCGCAGGCGGCATCAACAGCGACAGGACAGGCGACGCGATCGATGGCGAGGGCGATGGTGAGGGCGATGGCGGCCCTAGGGCGACTTGGTGCAGGACATGCGGTGGCTGCGGGATGGGGTGTGTTGTTGTTGTTGATGTTGTTGATGTTGTTGTTGTTGTTGTGGTGGTGGTGGTGGTGGTGGTAGTGCAAGTGGGCGATGATGGGCGCCCAGCGAAGAGCTACTTACAACCGACGACTGACTGACTGACTGACTGACTGACTGACTGACTGACTGACTGACTGACTGACCGACTGGGGGTGGGTGGTTACGGGAATTGAGAGACCCTGAGAGCAAGTCACGGCTGAAACACGGGCCGGCGCTGGGATGCAATGGGGGGCGGTTGACGTAGGGTACAGTAGTGTCACTGTGTAGTAGACGAGAGGGGCAATTAATCGGTTACTCGAGTGCTGACAGCAACGCGACAGCACACTCGATGGCGGCCGTGGCAGAGGCAGCGAGGCAGAGGCAGCAAAGAGAGGCTGGCAGTAGCCGTGGCTTCGGCCTGTGCATGTGTCTGTGTCTCTGTGCTCTGTGCTACCTACAAAGCGCTTGTGAGGCTGCCGTGGTCCATTGAGCGCTAGGCCGCTCTTGTCGTCGACTTGATTGCGATCCACAGCACAACCCCCCTGCCTCTTATTTCGAGTCCTATATGTAGCAGTATATCTTTATGCTATACATGTACTCTACATAGGCCCACGGCCATGGAGCATGGAGCCAGGAGCGGTGTACTCTACAGTAGAGCATGGAGCCAGTCGGCATTCTCGCCCCTGTGCCCTCGCTGCAGGCACATGTCATGTCTCGCCACACGCGCAAGATGGGATACTGTAGGGTCCTCCAGGTACTCTAGTCGTGCTCTGCGTCGCATTCCATGACGCCGGGCTGGTCTCGAGGGTTTGACCAGCATGGCCGTGGCGGGGGAAAAAAAGCCACGGCCAGGGATCCGCCTGCTTGCCCGTTGAATGTCTTGGCAGTCACGTCTCTCGCCATGCACAGTAGCAGTAACACAACACACACCACCCAACTACATACACCCAACGCCCCACCCTGAACTTGATTGAACTGAACTGAACTGAACTGAACTGAACTGAACTGAACTGGACTGGACTGGACTGAACTGAGTGGATGCACGCCGATATTCGCCCAACACATTCACTGCAAAACCACACGCAACCGGCACCCGCGACTGACACCAGGCGATCAAACAAAGTCCTTTGAAAACACCGGCCTCACCGCATTCGCACCTTTCTTGCCCTTTCCTATTCTACCCTTCCTCCCACCAACCACCAATCATGGAAGAAGGCCCAGGCGACAGCACCGAGCCAAACCAGGTCCAGGCCCAGCAGCCCGTCTTCAAGGCGCCCCGCCTCGTCTCGCGCCCAAAGCCCCCGGTTCTGCAGGAGGAGGAAATGGGCACCGACATCAGGCTGGGTGACTTTGAGGACGTCCACGCCCTGTCCGTCTCCGAGGCCCGCGCAGTCGTCACAGCCGTCCACGAAGCCCGCAAGAAAAAGGACCCGGAGAACAACCCTCTGCGCGACCGAATCTACAACGACCAGCAGTATGTCCACAAGACAACAAACGCTTAGTACGCGGCCATGGCATGCGAATGGGAAGCTGATTCGTACCAGGACCATTACCCAGTTCCTCGACTACCTAGAGAACTTTTCACGCTTCAAAGAGGAAGAAAGCCTCCACTCCATCGCCGCCCTCTTCGATACCCACCCAGAACTTTCCACTGTCGAAAAGGCCATGCTAGGTACACCACGTCTTAACACCCCACATCCCACCACACACTCTGTACACGAAACATGCTGACAAAGCAGGAACCCTCACCCCCGAGACCGCCGAAGAAGCCACATACCTCATTCCCTCGCTGGCTACCAAGATGCACGCCGACGACCTGCAACCTATATTGGACGAGCTGAACAAACTACGTGCGTTGGAAACTATCGACCGAGGTGTAGAGGACATATATAAGCTGACTACTCGGACAGGGTATCGGCAAATGTGAAGCATCCTGCCAACTCAAACTCGCAAATACGACCTTTTGGCGCCTGACTCAGCACCCACTATTTTCCAACCTTGGTCATTTGAAGCCACTTTTTGGCAACATGTTGCTATCCGGCGGATTGGCATACCTGCCATCGCAACAACGCTTGACCCCACTCTTGCGCCGTGCAGACGCTGGCACAAAATCTCATTTGATGTTGGAATGCTACAGAACGGGTAGGACAGTCTAATTTGGACATCAAACCACAAAACAAAATATGGGGGTTGTGTTTTGAAACGTGTTACCACTGAAACAAACCTTGGTGTTCCCATCTTCACCTTCTAGACATTCACGCCCCTACCTATCCAGTGCACGCGCGTCACGTACGGTTCATATAACCTGGTCATCACTTTGCTCACATATCCTGCCCACTGACACTCTCCGTCGCCCTTTAATTAAACCTACACACAACCCCGTGAACTCTTCTGTCTCCCTGCAAGAACTCTGCTATTCCACCACCCACTCCCATCTCTACGACCACAGTCACTTGTCCTCCCAGGTCTGATTGCAACATCTTGGACACGTAGTAAAGTCGTTTTTATTTATTTGTTTTCCCCTTGTAAACCTAGGTGACACAAAGTGTGTTGTTGCGATTAAACTGGTCAAGGTCGTTGAAATGAATTGTTGGCTACATGTACTCTAGATGGTACCTAGGTGTCCCCCACCTGCTGCAGATTCATGTGGCACGTGACATGACG
This sequence comes from Plenodomus lindquistii, assembly GCA_025504975.1. Taxonomy (NCBI): domain Eukaryota; kingdom Fungi; phylum Ascomycota; class Dothideomycetes; order Pleosporales; family Leptosphaeriaceae; genus Plenodomus; species Plenodomus lindquistii. The sequence continues at coordinate 3,463,990 of JANUWI010000003.1, read as the reverse complement.
TCAGCCGTCCGCGACGCTCAATCCCTCGAACGCATTTTGCCCACCGCGCCTCCATAACTCCTTCAGCCCATTCAGTATCAAGACCTTTAAATGAGCACAGACCGGTCGTCTTCAATCCATTGAGCCTGCACCTTGAAGACTCAGCCCCGTGAGTACTACGGCTGAGCCTGAGGGTGCCTAGCCAAGCACACCGTTGAACTTCAGTGTCTGCCTCAGCATGTTCAAATGACGCAGACTCTGCTTCAAACCTCATCGGAATCTTTGACACAGCCCTGATGTCTGCGTAATGGGGCTTAGGAGCAGCGAAAAATCTGGGGGGTGGTGGCTGATTGATGTGTCATGCCATGGGCGGCCTGGCATGGCAGCTGAGGCTTGCTGTGCCACACTGCAGAGCCGTATGGGTATCAAAAGTTGGGATCATCGCCTGCGGTTCGTCCCATCCCGTGGACGACCAAACTTTGCCCGTGTGGATATCAAAGTCAACACTGTAATTGTAGTCGTATCACAATCCAGCCGTGTTTCGTCTCAAGCGTTTGTTCATTGTATCATCTCGTGTTTCTCCATAGCCGTGGGCCAATCTAGTATGGATGGCGGGTTGAAGCCAACGCCTGACATCATACAGCTTTCTGATTCATCAACAACAACGACATTGGAACGATCAGGTGCCCCCAGTCCAGCCCCTTGTTCTACAGAGAAGCTCATGGGGTCCTGGCTATGTAGCGATGGTGTGTCACGTTTCCATAATCCCAGCAAGATCAACTGCTAATATGATTCAGGCCCATATCGCGAGTACATCGAGGCCCTAAGCGGCTCCAGCCCTGGACTGAAAAAGCCGGATCCAAATAATACGACAACCCTCGATGGCAAAGCTAGACCTGTAGGTACTGCCAAAGTCATGCTACTAGATGCAGCGGCAACAGGTCAACCAGATTTTCGAACGATTGAATTCAAAACGGATACAGACGTTCGCGATCATTTCAACACTGCTCAGCATGATCATGATAGAAGGCGTATCTACATCATGGAGGGATTGAGCCCTGACATTGTAGCAGCCATAGGAGGTCACTTCTTTATGGAGCCCACTTTTTTCCAGCGTCAGGAGAGGACATGTGTTTGGAGCAACGAATTCACACCCGTCAGCGATGCTCTGCCGCAACCAAGCCTTTTGGAGCCCGACCGAAGTTTCCACCTTCAATATTGCGAGTTGAGGCAATTCAACAAAGCGTTGGAGAATCGTTACTACTTTTGCGAGCGCACGAGGAGACATGTCGGCATGACGGCGCCTCGTCACAAAGAGGAAACGACAACAGGCATTCTTCGGCGCAAGGTGAGCTGGTGGTCCAGAGAGACGAGTAAAGGCGGTTGGGATGGTAAGTCGCTCACGCTGAATCTCGACGCCTTCACAGAAATCTAATATTTAGACAGTCGTCATACTCTGCGACCCTCAGCTTGCCCATCTCTCGCCCGACCCCAAGGAAATCGTCCCAGGCGAAAAGAAACCTCGCTTTATCGAAGACCCTTTTAACAACCTTTCCAACCAGCCCTTCCAGGACGGCTACACCGACTTCCTTCCCGCAATCTCCTTTGACAAAATCGCATCCAGAAAAGACCGTGGCCACCACCCGCACGCCTCCATGTGTCAAGACCTCATACACTACTACACGCACAACGCCGACATGGTCCCAGACACAGACTGGAAGACGCCAGCCCTCTCGGCTGTATTCCTCAAGAAGATTGTCGCAGCACACTATCTCCAGCTAGTCGACTACATCAAAGTCATGCTGCCGTCGCTCGAGGCTCGTCTAACGACTGCGTGGGTGGAAGAACAAGACCAATGGAAGTCGCTGCAGACGATTTCGCGGCGCTGCGGCAACTATCGCGACGACATTGAAGACGCACTGCTCAGTCTGGGCTACTCACTCGACAGTCCAACGGCTTCTTCTTCCCATGGAAGCTCCCGAGTGCGGACGTGTGACTGGAAAGACTGCGAAAAAGACTTTTTGTACGCCTACTATCGGCTCAAGGTGCTCAAGGAGCGGGCGGATAATCTCATGCAGGCCATGACGGGACTGGCGTCTATTGCGGGGAATCGACAGGCTTTGGAGGAGGCCAAGCGCGTCAAGAGGTTGAATCTGTTGGCGTTGCTGTTTATCCCGTTGGCGTATACGAGTAGTCTGTTTGGTATGGAGGGGAGGTTTGCACCAAATGGTACGTTGTGTCATTTCGTCTATGCTCTTGGGAAATCACGGCATTATTGGTGCAAGTGATTGTATGCTGACGTGTTGAGAACCCAACAGGCGACGATTTCTGGATCTACTGGGTTTCTGCATTTGGTGTGGTGCTGGCTACGTTTGGGATGACGTGGGCGCTGGATAATGCGCAGGATGACGTGGGTCAATGGACTACGGGGCCGCTCAAGTACTTGATGGTTTGGCAGTGGGGTAAGAAGAAGGCGGTACCAGAGAATTTCAAGAGAAAGGCGACGGGACTGTATAAGGAGTGAGGGGGTCGGGTAGGTTGAAGAGAATTCATTACGTCTACATCTGATCTGGTACATGGGATTACTGAGACTTTGGAAGACGGGTACTTTGCATTGGTATCATACACAAATCACATTCAGAGCTTTGGCACGAATCAAGGCAATCTACGAGACCATGGTCTTGCCAATCTCACTCTCCCAGTTGTTGGCACGCTCGAAGCCGTTGGAGTGGGTCTGGTAGTCCATCATGGCCTGCATGACTTCGTCGCGCGATGTCACGACAAAGGGACCGTATTGGACAATTGGCTGGTCCAGGGGCAGTCCTGCGACGAGCAAGAACCTCGACGCTTGTTCGGCGTCTTGTGCAACCTGTGCCTCGATGCTGTCACCGTCCTTGTCAAAGACGACGTTGTGGTACTGTGGGACAGGCCGCGACACGCCAGCAGATGAAAAGATGGTTGTGCCTTTGAGCAGGTAGGCAAAGGCGTTCCAGCCCTTTGGCAGCGGCTGCTTGACCTTGCCGCCCGGCTGCACCGTGAAGTCGAGCAACCAGACGGGGGTATATGCCAGCTCCTTTAGACTCTCCGTCTCGTATGCCTTGCCACTGATGACTTTGACATGGACTTTGCCCCCGTCTGCCGTCGTCTCTGGGATTTCGGCGGCGCGCAGGTCGCGGTACCGCGGCTCGCAGGATTTCAGCTCCTTGGGCAAATCAACCCACAGCTGCATGCCCACGTTGGCAGCGCCGTCTTCGTTTTGGCGCGGCATTTCGGCGTGCACGATGCCGCGGCCGGCCGTCATGAACTGCAGGTCGCCTTGGTTGATGGTGCCCTTGTTGCCGGCAAAGTCTTCGTGGTCGACGGCGCCGGAGAGGAGGTAGGTAATGGTCTCTTGGCCTCGGTGAGGATGGTCGGGGAATCCCGCGCCGGGCGGAATGGCAAAGTGGTCGAGCATGAGAAAGGGCGAAAAGTTGCGCAGCTTGGGGGTGCCAACGCTGCGCCGCACTTTTGCGCCGGCGCCTTCCGACTGCTCAATGGCAAGGAAGGCCTGGGCAATGTTGCGGGGCGACGTCGTTGTGAGGGGTTCGGCGGGGATGACGGGCAAGCCACGGAACATGGTCGTCGTCGTCATGTCGGCCGTGGTTGTGTTGAAGTACTGGCCTGTGAGGCGCGTGATTGGGGTAATGGTAATGTGTTTGGCTACTCTGGAGAGCATGTACTCGCTGTTGTAGTAGACACCAAGTGCAAGGGCAATGGCGGCGAAGAACAAGGACGAAAGCACCGTCTTCATCGATTGACCAGGGCCGCTTCAACTTATACTAGACAGACGCAGAGAGGAGAGGAGAAGCGAGAAGCTTCGAGGACAAAGATCAAGGCATTTGATACTGCCATGGTGGATGGGTTATGGTTAGGTACATTTTCTTGGCCCAGGGTTAGTGCTTCAAACCCAAGTGCTTTGTCAATCATCACCAAGCACCATCAAATCTCCAGTCTCGTCTCAAGGTGGGGCTCTCCTAGTGACCAATCAGAGGCAGATTGATGACGTAGTCGTTCGCGACGCCATACGACACGCGACACGCGACACGCGACACGCGACACGCGACCCCCGACCCCCGACCCCCGACCCCACAAAATCCACCTCACCTCACCTCACCTCACCTCACCTGACCTGGTAAACAACACCTCGACAAGTTTAGTGAGGGTTGTCGAGCCTTGTACTTTCTAGTTTCACCCACGCGTGCACAACGCATGCATGATTACAGGGACCATCCCTCACGATTTTGTCGATTATGCCTCGAGTCTGTTCAGCAGTAAACCAGTGGCACAATGTCATGCAGAGACCAGTGTTGAATTGGGCCTCGCTGGCATGCACGACTGTCGTCCCCTCATCATGCTGACTACCTACGTAAAGGAGGTCTTGCTGGTCAATGCCAATGATATGCGCCTAATCGAAAGTGGGGGTGAACGTCTTCCCAGCTCGGAACACCGACTGCTTCCCCACCACCGCCATCTTCGATTACAGAATACCTTATCGGTAGCCAAGTTCGTCGAGGGTTTTCACGTCTGATAGTAGTCACGATTCCGGATACAATACCATCAACCCTCCTTTTACAGCTACCCCATACACCCCTTCTTCTTCCGAAAATCATTTCGAGCTAATCCCAAGTTCTGTGATACTACCAACAAGATGCCTGGCACGGGTGATGCTCCCCCCATCTTGGACTTCTCTAGTATACATCTTGCCTGCATTACTTACACCGACTAAATACATGCTTACGTCTAACAGAGTTCTATACCAATGATGCTGTTGCAAAAGCGCAACTGGTGCAGCAAGTTCGCAACTGCTGTCTACACAATGGCTTCTTCCAAATCACCGGCCATAACGTTCCTCTTGACTTGCAAAACAACATCATGGACTGGAATAAGAAGTTCTTCAACCTGTCACTTGATGAGAAAATAACGGTAAACAAAGGTATTACCAAGATTCAAAACCGAACCCTCCAACTGCATAATACTAAGCCTGGCATGAGACACCACAAACACATGGAACCGCGGGTACGAGCTACTCAAATCTCAAATGCTTGAAGAAGGCACCTCCCCCGAATTGAAAGAGGGCTTCTACATCGGCGACGAAATCCCAACCACACATCCCTACTTTGTCAACAAGAAGCTCAACTCCGGGCCCAACATGTGGCCCTCGCCTGCCATCATGCCCAACGTTGATGATTTCAGAGCCACGGCGCTCGACTACTTCTCCCGCGTTGTCGCACTCGCAAAAGACATCCTCAAAGTTTTAGCACTAACCTTGGAACTGGACGAAGGCTACTTTGATGATTATGCCACAGACGCCGTAGCCACAATGCGCCTCCTGCATTACCCGTCTCAGCCTCCAGACAGCCCTGCAAAATTGACAAGAGGCATCGGCGCACACACAGACTTCGGCTGCGTAACAATACTCCTGCAAGACCAGGTCTCAGGCCTGCAAGTCTACGACTACACCACAAAAGAATGGCTCGATGTAGAACCAACACCTGGCGCCTTTGTTGTGAATCTTGGAAACCTGATGATGCGGTGGAGCAACGATCGCTATATTTCCAACTTGCATAGAGTCATCAATCTAAGTGGTGAGGAGCGATACAGCATCCCCGTGTTTTTTTCGGGTAATCCGAATTATGTCGTCAAGTGTCTGCCCAACTGTAAGATAGAGGGTGAAGTTGAGAAGTGGAAGCCAATCACAGTGGAGGCAGCGATTAAAGAGGGCTATAGTGACAGTTATGGGAGGGCGGAGCGGTGGAAGAAGGAGGAAGAGGACAGAAAGCGGATGGTCAATTTTGGTATCAAGGAAGTTCAGGCGGTCTCGGTAGCATGACAGCAAAATGCTCGATTCCACAATTTGGACGTTTGATGCATTCATTCCTCTATTTCTCTATACATAGGCCATATTACCTGTTTTACAATGAACGAAAAGCAACAAAGGTACGCGAGCGTAGTGCTATGACTTATAGCGGCACCGTGTTACAAAGTTCTAGCTCTACTCTATCTTCCGGATGAAGTACACCCCACGCCTGGACTGCGTCAAACGCTACCGCCATGCGCTTCGGTGTTTGCATGCCAGTCATGAGCGCATCCCACATCTCGCGTGCGAGATGACACTCGAATGATGTGGCAAACTTGCGCAACTCCGGGCTTGCAACCCGACGAAACAGATCCCTCAGTGGAACACTGAACTTTGTGGGATCTGGCTTCTCCGGGCTGCCTTCATCACCGGAGCCCCAGCGGCGCGGTTTTAGATCGGACCAGGCCCAAGTTGGCGGGGCAAGCGTGACGAATTTGGGTGCGAACACAGCCATGTCCCAGTCGATGACGCCCGTTATGTCGGCAGCCCAGAGACCGCGACTAGCAACCATGATGTTGCGAGGGAAGAAGTCCTCGTGTGAGAGGTGGAAGTGATCGCCTAGAAAGTCGAGACGGTCCAACGACCTCGCGATGACTTTGAACTGTAGCCAGAGCGTCAGGCGCGCTGTTTCCCCTTTTGCGCGCTCGTAGTCGTACCATCGTTGAGCATGATCGAGGAGGTATTCCAGGGGTGTTTGGTGGTGAGACGGGATGTTTCGGGCGGCATCCAGTTCCTCTTGGTTAACCGCGGCGCGTGGGTTAGGAACGGAGAATTGTGTCAGGGCAATGGCTTTTATGTTGGGGAGGATAAAGTTCTCGGATGAGATGGCGCCCGCTGCAAGAGAGGTAACAGTGGCCATTTCCTCGATGATCTTGCAGAGTTGAGGTATCAGCGAGGCCTTTTGGGCAAACGACATGTCGGAATGTGCAAGATCTTGGCCTCGAATACGATTTTGGACTGTGTAGGGCGCACCTAAGGCATTATCCAAGCTGTGGCTGAAGGAAAAGACCTTGGGAACTGGGAATGAGACCCGCGCGGCGACAACGTCAAGACAGGCAAGGCTTGCCTGTTCGTCCTCAAGACAGAACCCTCCCATCTCCTTGGAAACGCGCAACACGCATTCTTGCTTGGGTTGAGCAACGAACACTCTAGACACCGTTTTGGCGACTGAATTCCCACCTGAAGGGGATGAATCTATGGTGACACAGAACACGCGGTTGTAAGAACCGGCGCCGAGCAGCTCAACCAGCGGCGTCAATGGCACTGTGAGTTTTGGAAAGACTTCAGCTACCAACAATGGGACCCTTTCTTTGGTCTCGGCAACCTTTTTTGCTTCGTCTTTCGCCGCTTGCTTGACGCGTTCTTTTGATCCAAGGACCTGCGCACGTCGTTTGAACGCCGCCAGCCGGAGTTCTTTCCGAGAGTCATCTGGGATCCACGACTGGGCAATATAGATGCCTCCACCAATCGAAATGGGATTGCCGGGAAGAGTGAGCTGTGCCCCTTCACTGCGTGACGGATCAGCGGAGGAACGAGGGACGGCCACGCTAGCTGATTTGCCAGTAAGAAAAGAATTCATCATGTTCGACATACCGGATGAAGAAGTATTTAGATGATGTTTTTAAGACTGGTATGTTCCAGTTAGAAATCACAAGAAAGTCCTTTGGTTTACAGGTTAGAAGAAATGTGCCCAGATTACAATTTAGGGAACTCGAATGTGCTACAATGTATCAAGTATGCCGTACAAAGTGTGTGCACAACGTTGACGAAGCGATGTCTCGATGCGTCATGTCTTTTACACTATGCATAATGGGTGTAGAGAAAGTTTAACTTGGCAGAAGCAGAACTTTCCATTGGCGTATAGAGTGGATCGCTAATTAGTTAAAAGCTGGCGCTAATAGGGGGTGCCTGTTTAACATCATTATTAGTAGGTAATGATTAAGTAATCACGTGACACATTTCAACAGGCGGTACTAGCTATATCTTTAACAGCAGACGCGTCTTTGCTATATTAAATAAAGCACTTGTATGACATTTTATGTGTGTTACCTCTATACGTGCCACTTTTATAAAATAGTAAGTATTACGTACGCTGTAAACATATTTGGTTGTAAGATCTTTTAGAAGCACCCTTGGGCGTACTTTTACGTCTGACAGATCTACGTCTCTAAATAATGTCGTTTGATGCATTGAGTAGCTAGGAGAGGGAGTTGTAGATTGTAAATCTGCATGAATCATGCTAGTGCACATAACAAATCCTCTGTCTCGGACATGGTACCGTCATTGTCATCAGACTTCGTATCACCATGAATTTGCTCAACTAATGGCCGTCTCGATAGAGATAGACATCCTAAACTTCCGATGCCCGATTTGATCGGTATCACAATGTATCAACCGTGGCTGATCGAAGAGCATACGTCGATTCGGGTGGTGCAATATGAAAGGATTTTTTGGTTTCTCTTACATGTCGGGCTGGGGATAGGCTAGAGTGGTACAGGAGAAGACGCCTAAGAAGTTTCAGAAGGCCGTTTGTTAGTTGCTTGCTTTAGTAAAGCTGGTGTTAGTCTGTTGTATGGCTAACCTGGCGAAAAGTTAGCATATTGTAAACAATCTTCAGTTACGTTCTTGATACGATGACCGGGATGTGCGGTCGTTCAGTCGCGAACCACGGTCACGTTGTGGTTTCGTACCAGAAAGTTGCATGCCAAATTCCATTCAGGAGAATTGCACGAAACATAACATGCTAAATACATACGCTTGTAATCGTTGGGGCTTAATCGAGTCTGGAAGGATGATCATGAACGCTGGGCAGGAATGGCAGTCCGAGTCCGCTTCCTAATAGGTATCTAAGTCGATCTCCGAGTCATTGTCTGACTCGTGTTTCGAATCATCTTGGACTGGTTCAACACCGTCTTCAGGATGCAACTCGCTCCACTCACGGATAACGTCCTTAGCCTCTTGCATATACCACGGACCGTTAAGACCCTTTTGCAGAATGGTATACATGCGGCGAGCAAGAATAGACTCAGAAGCAAAGACGTAATGCTTGTACTTTCGGATGCATGATCTATGGACACTTGTTTGAGGTCGCGGCCTTCATCCTGTAGTAAAGTTATTGATTTAAGAGTCGGAGCCTCTAAGGGCTCCGATGGCTATGAATCCTAGCTACGCTAACCCATTCAGGCATGTAAACAAATTCATGATTGCCACTTCTTCTAACACATCCGTGGAAGGTGCAATAATCGCGTTGCTTTCAAATGTGTAAAAGTCGCTCTTAGCATCATCAGTCCACAGTCGAAACGGAGCGCTATAAGTTATGACCCCGAGCACTATCGCAGCGTAGTTGCATTCAATCACACCTGTAATATCAACCTCTGTCTCGCTACGGACCACAGCTAGCAGGTTGTAGGACTTTAGATCGCCATAGTTGAGAACACTTGGTCCTTCCAAAAACCCACGGGCACAAGTGCCTTCGAGATACTCGCAAACCCACCCCAATCTGCCTCGAATCAGGAACCACAGCCGGCTGTTTGATAATCACACCATCGCCCGCATTGCTCGATAAGATGCCCGAAAGGATCCTGCGCTTCTGCGACTCATGTCTCAGGCTTGCAGCCTGGCCTATTATCGTGTAGGTCATGCTGCGGCACATGAAACTTTTCAATGCGGAAGTGATTCTTGGTTGCAGTACAGTCAAGGTTGGTTGAAAAACACCTGATGTGGTAGCTTTAAAGGAAGCGATGGTAGGGACAAGTTGCGTCACATGCTTGGCAACATCCTTCTTCTACTGTCTAGTTAGATTGTCCCGGAGTTGAAAGCACAGGTTCTATTCAGGTAGGTGCTTCTGGACCATGTAAGGCTTTTCCAGTAAGTTGCTGTCAGAGAGATCGTATGCTACCAACTCAGGTATGGGTAATAGGAGTCGTGGCTGAACCGCGTTCAAGACAGCTATGTCTGTGGGCATCTCTCCGCCGTCTTCTCGTGGAATGCGGACAACATGAGTCTTTTCTTGAGGCATTGCGAGCTTATGCCGCGTTCCTAGGCACTTGAACGTGAGCCACCCGATGCTGAACTTGATGGGCTTTGGGGTGATCGTAACACCAACAACGCGATTAGATGAACCACCCCTCATTTGTTCAACGGTGATATCTCAGATATTGTGCCTGAAACGGTTGGCAACCAGATCGGTTATCTTGTCGTGCCGAGATTCAAGGATCACGGTGGATGTCTCAGACGCGTTGTCATCGGAATGATATGACTGGTGCGTGAAGCTGTTTCGGGGGATGATCTCATGAATTTCCATTATAAAACAGCTTTCGAGAAACATTGATAATAATATTGGTTTTGTAGAATGCAATCTGAGAGAAATTGATCACCGATGGAAATTCAATGAAGTTGAGGTGTATACCGAACATGCAGAGTTAAATACAGTGGTTGGAGGAAAGCCGGAACATTTAGCAAGTACGGCGTAAGAAGGTTAGAGGTGCTGCATCGTTCGACTAGAGAATTTGTTGAAAGCGCATGGATTGTTTGTTCACATTGTAGCGGTGGGTTTGAAAACCGCGATGCGATAGGTTACGAACAACGAAGTCTTACCTGCGGACACCCTCAATCAGATGCTCGAACACAATGGCCTCTGATGGAAGGCCAATGCAGACCGTAAAAGCTCTTGATCTCCGTGGAGGAATAGGAATAGAACCAACAAGTCTCACTCGAAAATCCCAATAACATTCTTCCGAAATGAAGGAACTTAGACTTACATATAATATTATCATGCCTCAGGGTGGGACCGGCACAAAGCACTACTGCTCGGGCCGGAAAGTCAGGATAGGTAACATCAGCCCAGGTGGGTATGAAAAGGTCCATCACGATAAGTTGATCTATGGTAAGAATCACGAAATGCCTTATCGCCATGGATGTCCGGGATGGCTTCATCTCGTTAGCCAGGATGACTGTGGGTTATATAGGCCTGTAGAAGGCTCAGAAAGGACAAGAGCAGCGTGCCAAAGAAAGGAAGCGAGGTAAAGATAAGGGCGAAGAAGACGCAGCGTTGTAAAGTGCATCCAAAGTCAGAAAGAAGCTAACCTATATTGCCACTCAAGGCGCAAAATCCGCACCTATACTCTTTGTCTAGCCTATTCAAGCTACGCGCAATAATAAAGAATACGTAAGATTAGAAGTTTAATGCGTGCTAACATAATAACTATTAGTTAAACACGTCTAAAAAGCTAAAATATAGTTAATTCTTAAAGTTAATATACTTTATAAGTAAATTAGATATATAGATAAATTAAATACTTTACTAAAACTCTACTAAAACTATATTAAATTCTAGTTTAAAGTATTATAATATAGTACTATACTATATAAAACTAGTTTAAATAATATTTTATAACTACTTTTATACTATTTTTATATATTTATAAGTTTTACTTTATTCTCTAGTACTATATATATAAATATTATATGTATTTAAAACTTTAATTAGTTTATTTATTTATAATTATATTTCTATTATTATATACTTTATATATATCTATATAAGTTTTATATAGACTTTTACTAACTATAATATTATTTTAATACTAAAATTACTATTTTATATATAATCTATAATATATAATAGTATTATTAGTAGTTTAAAACTAAGTAATTAATTTTAATACTAATATATTAGAAAAAGTTTTTTCTCTAAAAAAATTACTAAAAAATACTAGTAATTATAATAGCTTAAGAATATAAAGTACTAAAAAGCGTCTAAATTAGTTTAAAAGTATATAGAAATACGCGTAAATTAAAAAGCTAAATAAATTATATTTTTATAAACTTTATATAAAAAAATTAAAAAATTATACTTTTATAGTTCTATTAAAAAAGTAAGGTATATAGAATAGAACTTAAAAGTAGTTCTAAACTTTTAAAAATCTTTTTTTCTTCTACTATATTAGTACGTAGGTAATAGTAAAATAGAAATTTCTATAGAATTTAGACTAAATATAGTATAGAGGTAGTTTAAATAGAAATTAGTATAGTTTTCTATTTTTAATAAGTTTATATAGAGAAAAATAGAGGTAGTTTATAAAAAAGCTTCTATAGCTAAAGGTTATTATTATAATAGAATATAGCTTTATTATAGTAATAATACTAGTATTTAATTTAAATTATAGCTATTACTAGATAATAATAGGTAATAATACTAGTAAAAGTAACTCTAGTAGTAGTATTAATATTACTAATAATTACTCTTTTAGGCTTTATACTAGTACTAGTAGTAATAACTAGATAATACTTCTATAAAGTTTATAATCTATTTAATATTTAGTATATATTAAACGCACGTTTAGAGTATATTTAGAAATAAATAAAACTTTTAAAAAATAGAGTAAATTTATAGCTATAATATACTATATTTAGATTTTTTTATAGCTAGTTTTAATAATTTATTATAAACTTTTTAAAATAAAAAAGCTTTAATTTCCTTTTTTTTTACTAAGCTTCTAGCTAGATAAATAAATAATATAATACTATTTTTTTTCTATATGTATATATTATATTTTAAACTAATAACTTTAAGTTAGCTTTAATTTATTAGAGGTATAGTACTTACTTTACTTTATTTACGCTAAGCTCTATTAAATGAGCGTATTCTAATTAGCTAGAAATACTATATTTCCATTTGTATATATAAAAAGCTAGCTCTTTACGTAATATTTTATCTCTAGACTAGAATATAATTTCTACTATAATACTCTATATTTAAGCTTTAATACTATATTATATTAAATAAATTAATATACTTAAAGTCTATTATAGAAAGTAAAAAAGCCTATACTAAAAGTATAATACTATTAATTATATAATATTAGCACTACTATAAAATATATAAATACTAGCTAGATATATAATTTTTTAGTTTATATTACTTTTTAAAACTAACTCTAAAACTACTTCTAGCTATATATTACTATAACTATAGAGTAGAAATTATAAATAAAAATAAATATTATACTAAAAAAAAGGTAATTAGTAAAGAAACTAAACTAGATATCTATACTAGTAACTAATATTAATAATTATTTAAAACGCCTAATAGTAAATATATAAAAAAAAAGTAGTTTATTACTTTATAATAAATAAATAGTTTATAATACTATATATTTAATAGTATATAGTAACTACCTAAAATATAACTAGAATACTATAGTTTAAAAACCTAACTATTTTATAATAGAGTTTAACTTTTTTAAAAATAGTCTAATAATATATAAAACCTATAATAGCTATCTAACTAATTATAAATTACTATTTATAATATTAAATCTAATTAGTACTAATATCTAAGCATTTTCTTTTTATAGCTAAACTACTATAATAATTCTAGCTATATAATAGTTAGAAGCTAGAAAATATAGTATTTTTAAATATTCTACTTTTTTAGATATAGAAAAGCTTTATAATAGTAATAACCTATTTAAATTTATAAATCCAATTTATATTATAGCGTATTTAATATATAATATCTATAACTATATTATTAGAAAAATACGCATTAAATATATAAAAAATAATAAATATCTACTTTATATATAATTTATATATAATAAAGTTTTTAAAACTTAAAATACGCTCTATATAATTTAGATAGGCTAAAAAACTTCTCTAGAAAATAATTAATAAACTTTTAATACTCTATTTTTAACTAATAATAAATTTATAACAGCTATTAAAAATTATATAATACTTTTTTAAACAAGTATTATATATATAATAACTACGCTATATAATTATATTATTACTATTAATAAAAGTAATACAATTATAAAAGAACTATTTTAGTTAGAAAAATGGTATTAAATATAATTTAAAAAGCGAAATATTAAAGTTAATTATAAAAAGCATCTATATAAAAAGCCTATATTTATTAAAATTAGTAATAAACTTAAAGTAGTAAATAAAGTTATAAGTAAACTATAAATATAGATCTATAATATACTAATAGATTTATATTCTTTTATTAAATATACCCTTTTTAAAAATAACTTAGTTTTTAAAAAGTTTAAAGGTAATTATTTTAATAAAAAGTAAAGAGATATATAAATAAAGGTAGATTAATTCTTTAAAAACTATAAATAAATAGATTAAAACTATTAATATATTTATAAGTTAATAGAATAGACTAATATTAATCTATAGAAAAAGTAGAAAAAAAACTAGAATTTAGTTACTTTAATTTACTACTAGAAGCTAGAGTTCTAATCTTTTATATTAATTCTCTAGAATAAAAGCTGCTTTAAGTAGTTTAATTTATTTATTAGAACTAGAATATATATATAGAATTTTTTTAGTACTCTATCTATCTATTTTTACTAGCGTTATAATAAATATAATAGCCTTTCTAGTTCTATTTAACTTTACTAGTATTATAATAATAGTAATAAGTAATTTAATTTCTACGCGTAAAGTACTTTAGAAGTACTAATTTATTTAAATAGAGTAGAATTTAAGCTAGGTTATTAAACTACCTCTAGTAGTACTACTATAGTTATTACTATAGTAAACGTATATTTTAAACTACTAGATATAAATATCAAGATAGGTAATAATACTACTTTTAGCTATAATAAATAAAAAGAATTAGTAGTTACTAAATATAAAACTCTATTAGATAACTAATAGCAATAATATCTAGAAAACTAAATATATAGTATAGTCTAGTTTATAATTAATAATATAAACTTTAAAAACTTTTATAATTTATTTTATAGTTTAGATCTATACTATAGTAACTTTATTTTTAAAAAACCTTCTAACGCCTAGATAACAGTCTAGAATAGCTCTTTTAAAATAGTAAATAATAAAATATTTATAAAATAAAAAGGCTAGTTTATACCTACTATTAATTTTATTACTATATTTAAATTAGCTATAGTTAGTTATATTTACTAGTTTATATAACTAAGTTTTACTTTAAATATAGTTATTAACTTTAATAATACTTAGCCTAGCGCTCTAGTATAATTTCTAAAAGCTATTTAATATATTAATTTTATCTAGTACTAAATTAATATTAGTAGAAATATACTAGATACCTACTATACTAATAGCTACTCTATAGGTTCTATAAACTTTATAAAAATTTAAAAGCACTTTTTTAACTATACTAGTAATAGAAAAATAGGTAAATAATAATTGAAAAAGCTATAATTTAATATAATATATTCTACTACTAAGCTAGCTATACTACTAAGCTAGCTACTTTTCTTTAGTATTATAAATACTATATTTTTACTTATTATTATTATTACTATTAATATCTAACTCTACTATTATAGAGCTTATATCTAATTTAAAAGTACTTTTTAAACCTTTCTAGTATATATAAGCTTTGTACCTAGTTTTTTTATAATTACTATAGTATTAGATATCTAGTTAAATAGATACTTAACTACTACTACTATACGTAAATAAAATGCCTAGAGCTTATTTTTATAATAAAAAAGATTAAAATAAATTTATAAAAAGTAGAAATAGTTTTTTAATAGTAGACGTTATAACATATAAAAAATATATAGACTTTTTTTAAATTTATTTATTTTTATATTAGCTATACTAGATACTAAATATTTTACTTTTACTTTTATAAATAAGAATTTTATTTAGAAAAACTATCTAGAATAAATATTAGTCCTTTACTACCTAGTTATAGAGATAAATAGAGAAAGAATTTTAGTATTAATAGCTACTAGATATTTAATAGACCTAAAAAAGTAAAAAAAAGAAATATAGGCTTATATACTAGAGGGAGATTAGAAATATAATCTAATTTTAGACTATCTATAAATAAAAAAAAACTAAATCTCTATTATTTTATAGAAGAAATTATTTTTTATAAAATTAAATAGTATCTATATTTAGAGTAGAGAAAGTAAAGCTTAAGCTTAAAATATTATAGAAGTTAATAGTAAAACCTACTAGGCGTAGTACTAGAGGTTTAAAAAAAAATAGTAAATTTAAGTTATTAATAGTTTTAATAGTAGATATTTAGAAAGCTTTAATAGAAAAAGTAGAACTAATAAACGCGTAAGTACTTTTTTTATACTACTTTAAAGATTTATATAATATATTTTTAAAAAAAAAGGATATAAATTAGTACTATACTATAGAGTAGCTATAGATTATACTATATTTTTTATTAAAGTAGAAAAAAAAAGCTAGAAATTTTATAAAAACCTGTTTATAGTATATTATAGAAAAAGTTACTAGTTTTATATAAAAAGCTTACTTTACTAATAGACTATAGATTAATCTATTTTAGCTACTTAAATACTTTAGCTCTAGTACTATTTAAAAAAAAGTTTAAATAAAAATTAAAGTTTTATATAGAATATAGAGCTTTTAATACTATTTTAAACAAAAACTACTATTTATTTCTACTAATTTAGAAAACTTTATTATAAATAGAATAAGCTAAGTAGTTTACTAAGCTAAATATAGTTTATACTTTTTATAAAATCTAAATTACTAAAAAATAAAAAATAAAAAATAGTATTTAGTATTTAGTTTAGATTTTATAAATAGATAGTCTACCTATTTAGCTTAGCTAATACTCTAAATACCTTTTAAAAGTATATTAATTAGGTATTTTATAAATATTTAGATCTTAATACTTTTATTTATATAGATAATATATTTATTTATACTAGAAAAGATTAAATAGAGTATAAATTAAAAGTAAAAGCTGCAGTAAAAAGGTTTAGGGAAGTAAATCTATAGCTAGATATTAAAAAGTCTAAATTTAGCGTTAAAAAAATACGCTCTTTTAGATTTATAGTAGAAATAGAATACAAAATTATAATAAATCTAAAAAAAATTTAAACTATTACTAAATAGAAACTTTTCTAATCTATTAAAAAAATATAGAGCTTTCTATAGTTTATAAATTTCTAGTAAAATTTTATTTAGAACTATTTTATAATTACTACGCTACTAATAAAGCTAACTAGTAATAATATTCTATTTCTCTAGAAAAAAAAGTAGTAAAAAGCTTTTTAAATTAAAAAAAGTTTTTACTATAAAGCTTATTTTAGCTTATTTTAATCTAGATCTAAAAATATTTATTAAAACTAATACTTCTAGCTAGGAATTAGAAAGAATTTTTATATAGTAGAGAAAAAATAAATAGCTTTATATTAAAGCTTACTTTTTAGCTAAATATACTCTAGTAGAGTGTAACTATAATATTTATAATAAAAAACTTCTAGCTATAATAAAGTATTTTAAGTAGTAAAGTAAAAAATTATATATAGTAACGTTTTTTACTATATATACTAATTATTAAAATTTCAAGTGCTTTATAACTACGTAATTACTCTAGAAATAGTATATCTATTAGTTTAGACTATTTAGTACTTTTAACTTTATATTTTTCTACTATTTAGAAAGTTTAAATTCAAAAGCTAATATTTATTTTTTTAAAAAAAAGAATATTTTATAGTATACTAAAAATAATAGGCTAGTAGTCTATAACTTCTAGTTATTTAAACTAGTTAAAATCTCTAGTTATAAAAAAAAAGCTATTAAAAGTTCTATAGTTTAGATAATACTAGTTAAAATTTATAGAAAAAACAATTATATTTATACTAGTAAAACTACTTTTACTAGAAAACTTATAGAAAAAACTATTTAAAAGTAATAGTATTTACTAAGTTAGTTTTATAGTAATATAAATAAAATAGTATAAGTTTTTTTCTAAGCTCTAGCTTAAAGTATTAATATCTAAATATAAAGAATAAAAAAGTATACTATAGTTTTAAAAAAAAAGTAAATACTAAAGTCTCTCTAGCTATAAACTTATTTAATTTCTAAAGTCTATAATAGTATAACTACTAGATATTTTAGTAAAAGAAATAGCTATAAATTACTCGTTTAAAACTTTTTTTAGCTAGATATATTTTTAGATATTTATTACTATATTAAAAACTATAATATTTATAGTTATACTAAGCTATAATAGAATTTAAAATAGAGACTATTTAAACTTTTACTAATTTTCAAAAAAATTTAGAAAAAGCTTTTTATAGACTTTATTATAAACTTTTTTAAAAGTAAAAGTTATACTAACTTTATAGTAGTTATAAATTATTTAAATAAAAATATTATATTTATTCTATTAGTAAACTTTACTATAGAATTAGTAGTATAAAAGTTTATTAAATATATAGTTTTTTACTACTAGCTTTTAAATACTATAGTTATAGATAGAGGTATATAGTTTATAGAAAACTTTTAAACTAAAGTATATAAATTACTATAAATTAACTACTAACTTTCTACTAATTTTTATTTTAAAACTAATAGAGCTATAGAAAGAATAAATAGTGCTTTAAAAACCTATTTAAAAGCTTGTATTAACTAGACTTAAAATAACTAGGCTTTTTTTTATTCTATAGTATAAATTATAATTAAAAAACACTAGCTAGTTCTATTTTAATTAGTTTTTTTTTCTTTTGTATAGGTATAAAATAAATTCTATAGAGCTATTTATTTAGATAGAAAACTTTTATTAATACTTTACTACGCTAGCTAGAGCTAGAGCTACTATTATATAAAAGCTATAAACTATAGTAGAGTTTATATAGTCTACTATAAATATAGTATAGTAGGTATAAAAGCTCTAGGCTAACTAATAAAAAATAAAAGCTTTAATTTTTTAAATAAAAAATATAATATAGTTATAATATAGAAAATAGCTATTATATAAAAAGCCTAGTAAAAAATTAAACTAGAAAAATATAAAATTTTATATAGTAGAGTTTATAGAAAATTTAGTAGCTAAATTAAATATACTACTAAAAGTCTATCTAGTATTCTATAAAAGCTATTTATAATTAGTTTAAAATAATTTAATAGAAAAATAGCGTGTTTCTAACTAGTAACCTAATTCTATCTAAATAAATAGCTATAAAAAATAAAAAAGTAAAAATATTCTAGAAAAATATTAAAAAAAATAAAAAAAATTAAAAAGTAAATAGTATTTAGTTTAGTAAAAAAGTTATAAGCGCTTAATCTAGAAACTAAAAGTAAATTCAAAAAGTAATAAATATTTAAAAAAAAAGATAAATATTTATAGAGCTTTCTAGAAATTACTATAAAAAAAAGCGCTAAAAAAAAAGCTACTAGAAAAATACTAAAATAGAATTTAATAAAAAACTACTATACTAGAACAATATAAAAAAAAATTATAGCTAGAAAATTATATAGATTTACTATAATTAACTAGCTAGTATTATAAAAAGTTTAGAAAAAAATAAAAAGTTTTTAAAAAAAGCTAAAAAATAAAAAGTAATAATATAAAAAACTAGGCTAAAATATAGAAAGTAGGCTACAATAGAAAATATAAAAAATAGCTAGAAATAGCCTAGAAAGTCTCTAAATAGATAAAAAAGTAGTAGAGAAAAAATAAGTTATATATAAAAATAAAAAAATAAAATAAAATAAAACCTATTTATAGTAGTAGAATAGCTAAATAGAGTTCTAAAGAATTTCTAGAAAAAGTTTCTAGTAACTACTATTTATCTACTACTTTCTACTCTATCTATAGAAATATATCTAGTAAGTATTACTAGTATTAACATATTCTACTAGCAAGCTAGTTAACCTAGTAAGCTAGTTAAAATAGCTTACTATTATAAACACTATATCTTTAATTATTATTATTATTACTATTAATATTAGACTCTACTACTATAGAGCTTATATTAGATTTAGAAGTACTTTCTAAACTTTTCTAGCACGTATAAGTATTATACCTAGTTCATTTATAATTACTATAGCATTAGATATCTTGTTAAATAGGTGCTTAACTACTACTACTACGTGTATATTTTAATAGAGTAGACGCTATAATTAAAGCTATAATAGTCTATAACTTAGTACTATATTTAAAAGTATTTTTTTACTAAATTTTTTTTTATACTTTTTTTTTTATTATTTTTACTAATTACTTTTTAAACTTATAGTTATAGGTTTAAAAAAAAGTATTTTAGTATAGTATTAGTTTAGCTTTTTTTATAAACTATAAAAAGCTAGCTTATATAGTTATAGGTAACTAAATAAAAAACTTACGTATAAACTTTAACTAAAACCTAAATTTATAAATATTATTTAAAGTTTTTAATTACTATACATTTACTAGAAAAAAGAGTTAAAGTAGAGTATATAACTATATTTTAAAGCAATCTAATACTACCTACGCGTTAGTAAAGACTAGCTCTAATATTTTAAAAGCTTTTTAATAGTTATTAACTATAAACACGTTAAAAAACGCGATTTTAAAAGCTAGAAAAAAGCTTTTTTTATTAATATAAAAAACGCGTTAGCGTGCTAAATTTTACACGCGCTAGAAATATTTACGCTTTAATAATAAAAAATACACTATATTAAATAGCTAGAGGATATAAAATAAATAAAAAAGTATATAAAGTATTAGAATTTTATTCTCTACATAGTAGTTTTTAAACTTTTAGTTAAAGTAGCTTTTATAGCTATTTAAAATTAGTAACTAGTATACCTCTACTTTTTACGTCTTTATATATATATTAAAGTACTTTAACTACTCTAGCTTAAACACATTATTTATCTAGCTATTTTTAGAGACTAAAAGTTTCTAGTTATAAAAAATACTAGCTTTTTTATACTACGTAGAGATATATACACGTTTTTTATAGATAATAAAAAGTAAAGTTATATCCTCTAAAGTGTATATACTCTAGATAATAATAACCTACTTATAATTACCTAGCTAGATAAAGTCTAGCTAATTATATTTTTTAAAGCTTATAATAACTTTTATAAATTTAATTACGCCTATCTAGAAGCTAGTTTAATTAAAGTTATAGACGTTATTATTCTAGATACTATACTTAGCTTTTATTTTATCTATAAGTTTAAACTATATACTAATAATCTCTAAATTTTTTTATTTATTTTTTATTCAATTAAAAGCTATTTTAAACTTACTAAAGCGCGTTATAAAGCGCTTAGCCTAGTATTTACCTACTAGTATTCTATTACGTACCTCTAGTATTTTATTAGCTATATTTTCTACTTTATATAGCTAGAAAGTAAACTTTTATAAATTAAAGTTAAAAATATATTAGATAATTATCTATTTTTTAGTAGTAGTAAGTTTCTAGCAGTTAGGTTAAATTTAAAAGCGTAAAGTAATTCTATTAATCTATTTTAAAAGCCTGCGTTAATTAACGCTAAAAGCTATAGCTATAGTTTAATAGCTTTTAAATTAGCTAGCTTTATAGACTTAGGTAGTAAACTATATTTTTTTTTATTTTATATTAGTAGCTCGTAATATTATTAGTTTATAGTAGGGTAATAGAATAAGTATAAAGCTTAGTAGATTTTAACTAGCTCGCTAGGTTAACTAGCTTGCTAGTAGAATACGTTATAGTAAAAATAAAAAATAAATATAAAAAATTAATTATTCAAGTTTAAAAATAAAAAATACTTATTAATACTACTAGATATAAAAATATACTAACTAATAACTAAATAAAATTTAAAATTTTTTTTTTATATTTCTAGTTTATTTATATTATTAGAATAGACTATAGTATTTTCTTTACGTCTTTTTCTAGTACTATTATAAAAGCTAGTAAAGCTACTTTTAGTAGTAAAATAGCATAGAAAAAAAAGCTATATAGTAAAACTTTTTTTTTAAAATAACTACGCCTAGCTAAAATAATAATAGGTTTTTTTTTTTTTTTTTTAAATAATAGGCTTCTAGTAAGCTTTACTATAATTAAATAACTTTTTAGTAAAAAATTTATATATAAAAAAAAATTATTAAATAAAAACTAGTTAGTAGTTTTAAAAATAGTAGTAGTAATTTAAAACTTACTATAAAAAAAACTAGAAATAATAAAATTAATAGTTCTACTCTAGTTATAAAAAAAGTAAAACATAGTAGAAAAAAAAAGCTTATATTAAAATTTACTAAAAATTTAAAAAAAATTTTTACTATATAAAGCTTACTAACTACTATAAACTAGAGAATTTTTATAATTAATATTATTTTTAACTCTAGTAGAACTAATACTAGTAATAAATAGCTAGAACAAGTTAATAAAAGTTATTAAAAGTAAAATTAGTATTAAATATATATTAGAAAATGTTCTAAATTTATAGCTATAAATATTAACGTATTCCACCAGCGAGCCGGTCAACCCAGCGAGCCGGTCAAAATAGCTTGGCATCATGAACACCAAGTTTTCAATCGTCATTATTATTACTATCAACATCTGACTCTACCGCTATAGAGCTCGCATCTGATTCAGAAGTACTTTCTGAACCTTTCTGGCACGTACGAGCGTTGTGCCCAGTCCCTCCACAATTGCCACAGCGTCGGACACCTGGTTGAGCAGGTGCTTGACCACCACCACCACGCGCACGTTTTGATGGAGCAGGCGCCGCAGTTGAGGCTGTAGCAGCCTGCGACCCGGCACCGTACTCAAGAGTACCTCCTTGCTGGATCCTCTTTCTTTTACGCCCCTTCCTCTTTGTCATCTCCGCCAATTGCTCCTCAAGCTCGTGGTTACGGGCTTGAAGAAGAGCGTTTTGGTGCAGCATTAGTTCAGCCCCTTTCACGAGCTGTGAGAAGCCAGCTTGTGCAGTTACAGGCGACCGAGTAAAGGACTCGCGTACGAGCTTTGACTGAGACCCAAATTCATGAGTATTGCTTGGAGTCTTCGATTGCCATGGGTTTGCCGGAGGGGAGGGTTGAGGTGGGGTACGTAACCGCACCTCAAGGCGATCCAACACTACCTGCGCGTTGGTAGGGACTAGCCCTGATGCCTCAAAGGCCTTTCGACAGTTGTCAACCGTAAACACGTCAAAAAACGCGTCTTTGAAGGCTGGGAGGAAGCCTTCCTTGTTGATGTGGAAGACGCGTCGGCGTGCCAAGTCTCGCACGCGCTGGGAGTACTTGCGCTTCAACGGCGAGAAACACACCACATCAAGTGGCTGGAGGATGTGGGATGAATGGGGGGGCATACAGAGTGTTAGGATCTTGTTCTCCACGCAGTAGTCCTTAAACTCTTGGTTGAGGTGGCTCTCGTGGCCGTCCAAGATCAGCAACCGGTATACCCCCACCTTTTGCGCCTTTGTATGCGCGTCAAAGTGCTTCAACCACTCCAGCCCAAGCGCGTTATTTGTCCAGCCGTTCTCAGAGACTGAGAGTTTCCAGTTGTGAGGGATACTGGCCTCCTCGTACCACGCAGAGATGTGTACACGTCCTTTGTAGATAATAAAAGGCGGGGTTGCATCCCCCGAGGCGCATATGCTCTGGATAACGGTAACCCACTCACGATCGCCCGGCTGGATGAGGTCTGGCCGATTACGTCTCTCAGAGCCTGTGACGACTTTCATAGACCCAATTACGCCCATCTGGAAGCCAGTCTCGTCGAAGTTGTGGACGTCGTTGTCCTGGACACCGTACTTGGCTTTTGTCTCATCCACGAGCTTGAACCACGCGCCAATGATCTCTGGATCCTCCTGCCTTATCCTCTGCCTATCCTTTGCTCGATTGAAAGCCATCTTGAGCTCGCCGGAGCGCGTCACGAAGCGCTCAGCCCAGTGCTTGCCCACCGGTGTCCCGTCGCGTACCCCTAGTATCTTATTGGCCATATCTTCCACCTCGCACAGCCGGGGGGCAAACCCTCGCGAATCAAGGTTGAGAATATATCGGACAATCGTCTGCTCTTCGGTGGCAGTGAGTTTCTGGCAGTTAGGTCGAGTTTGGGAGCGTGGAGTGATTCCGTTAATCCGTTCAGAGAGCCTGCGTTGATTGACGCTGAAAGCTGCAGCTGCAGCTCGATGGCTCTTAAATTGGCCGGCTTCGTAGGCTTGGATAGCAAGCTGTATTCTCCCTTCGTTCTGTATTAGCAGCTCGCGACGTTGTTGGTCCATGGTAGGGCGATGGGATAAGTACAAGGCTTGGCAGATTTTGACCGGCTCGCTGGGTTGACCGGCTCGCTGGTGGAATACGTTACTAGTAAAGCTAGACTAGCTATACTTAATTAAAAATTTAATTAAAGTTTTAAAAATAGCTTTATAAAAAAAATAGTAGATATAAATAATAGCTAAAGCGTAAATAGCTATAATTTTCTACTTTAAATATTTATAAATATTAAGCTTAAAGTTTTTAAAGTACTTAATAATATAGAGATACTAGTAAAAAAAGTTAGTAAAAATGTAAGTAGAAATTAGCTAGAATTTAAAAAAAAAAAAAAAACTTACTAGTTTATAGTAAATATTTAAAAAGTAGTAGTTATTATAAAAGTAAATATAAAAGCTAGTAGAAGTATAGTAGTATAAATAGAGCTTTTTAAAGCACTTAATATAGTAATAGTTAGTATTAAAGTCGCGCTATAGTATAGTAAATAAAGTAAAGCTATTTACTAAAAAAAAATTACTAGAAAATTTTTTATTACTAGTAGAAATAGTAAAAGCTTCATTGTTATAAATAGAGGTATTAAAAAACCTAAATATAGTAAAAGTAATAAAAAAAAGTATAATAGTAAAGATATAAATTATAGAAGTAAAAAAGTAGCTTTTATATAGTAAAAAATATATAAAGTTATATAATTACGCGCTATTATATACTTTTTACTTAGAAATTATAAAATAAATATTTAAATATAAAAGGAGGTAATATAATAGGTAGAGCCTAGTCTAGAGTTTAAGTAGTAAAGCTTTAGAGCTATACTAAAAGTAGCTAGAGTATTCTATATAAACTTCTATAAAATTCTCTTTTTCTATATAAAACTATAAGGTAGTTAATTTATTTTAATTTACTTAGTATTTACTCTTTTAAATCTGCCTGCTTTAAATCTAATTATAAGTAAACTAGATAGTTAAAATTATTTCTTAAGTTAAACTTCTATATTAAATATTCTTTAGATAAATAAAGTACTAAGTCTAAGATATTAATAAAATAGCTAGATAATCTATCTAAAAATATTAATAATAAAAAATAGTAGTACTAAATATAAATTATAATTAAACTAGACTAAATATATTTAAAATTATAGATTATAACTATTCTAGCTAGCTATAATAATAATACTTAATAAGTAATCTATCTAGCTTAATTTTTTAGTTTATAAAGTAAAATATATCTATTTACTACTATTTAAATAATATTCTAACTAAGTAAAAAACATAATATATTTTTTAGTTATACTAAATACATACTTACTTTTACTATTTTTACTCTAGTTTTAAACTCTAATTTAGTAGATAAGCTAACTAAGTCTATAGTTTTTAGTACTAAAAAGCTATTTTTTATAATATAAATTGTTTGTAGTAATAACTCTATATTATTAACTATTTTTTAAACTAAATAGACTAGTAAATACTATATACTTTATATATTTATATATAGTAAAAAAAAGCTTTATTTTAAACTAGATAACTACATTTTTAATAATAGACTACTATTATACGTATATAGTACTTAGTTAACACTATATCTACTTAATTTTAGAATTTTCTATAAAGCTCCTCTACTTCTACCTACGTAATTCTACGTAGCAAGGGTATATATAGTATAATCTCTTTCTAGCTAGTAATATAATAATCTATTTTCTAATTATTTCTAAGTACCTATTTCTATAATAGTTATAAGCCTAGAAGCGTTTTTTTTATTTTTAATTTATCTTTCTATTTTTTTATAGAGGCGTTTTAAAATAAGTGTTTAAATACTCTAATTATTACTAATACTCTAATTTTAATAATTACTACTGTAATAGCTACTATGTATTTTTTTAATAATCTAGCTAACTAGTCTAACTAGTTTCTATAGTACTAGCTACTTACTATAAATTAGAGCGTCTAGTAATACTATAATTCTAATAAAAAGCTTATTACTACTTTTTATAATAACTAACCTAATAAACTAGACTTTTTAGATAAAGTTAATATTAAACTATTTAAAATCAAAATAGTCTAGTATAAAATCTATAAAAGCTAGAAGTTTATAAAAAATTAAAAGTTTAAAGCTATATAAAAGTAAATTAATACTATAGTTAAATCTAATCTTCTCTAACTATATTTTTTTAATATTATTATAACTAAAACTATTACTCTATAGACTTTTATAAAAGTATTTAAAAAAAATTAGCTCTAGATAAAAATAGTATAAAAAACTAGATATAGGCTAAATACTAAGTTTATTTATAAAAAGCTTACACTACTAATAACGCGAGCTATTAGTAGTAAAAATAAACGCTGTTTTATAAAAAAACTAGAGCGTATGAATTTAATAAAGTAGAAAAAAATTACTATTTATAACTATTTAAATACTTTTATACTAAAGCTTTTATCTAACTAGGCAAAATTTATATACTAAAAAATTATTAAAAATAGAGTACTAGAGTATACTACTAGCACTTTAATACTTAAATAGATTAGCTATATTTACTCTAAATTACTCTACTAATATATACTATATACTAAAAATAGAGAAAAAAAGATTTTTTTTACTATAGATATAGATAATAGTTTAATAGAAGCTTTAGAATTAGCTATATATCTCTATAATAGAGATTATAAATAGAGCCTAAAAGATTACTACTAAATAAAAGCTACACTTACTAATAAACTATATAAAATAAAAAATAAAAAAAAAAAGCTATTAGCCTATTTTAATAAGCTATAATTTAAATTTTTAAAAAAAGTAGTAAAAACTAAAAGCTCTACTAATAAATAGAATAGAAAAGCTAAAAGTAGAGAATCTAGAAGCTTCTCTAGAGTAATTTAGGCTGCTTTTATTAATCTATAACTAAATAGCTCTATAATAATATATAGAGTATATAGTACTATAGATTTTAATATTTACCTACTATTTAAAAGTATAATTTTAAATAATAAAAGCGCTCTCTACATAGTTAATTTAGTTAATTATTTTAAGCTAGGCACTTTTAAAAAGAGTAGAAGAATCTCTATAGTAAAAGTAGGTATCTAGTTCTTCTAGATCTCTAGAATAGGTATCTAAATAATAAAAAATATTTTTATAGAAATACGTAGAGAGTGTATAGAGAACGTAGTACTATTTAATATAGTAGTAGTACAAAAGTTCTATATTAATATTATATTAGAAGCTTTATTTTAAAGTAAAAAAGTATAGTATTTTAAACTAGACGTAATACTATAATATAGTAGTTATAAAAAAAGCGTTATATTAGCCTAGTTAATATATAAATAGAATTTAACTTTTATAGAATATAAGTTTATTACTATCTACTTTCTAGCTATAAATATAATTTTAGCTTTAATAAAAAAAGTTTTTACTATCTATCTATACTTTAATTTAGAAGAGCTTTAGTATACTAGATCTAGCTACTTTAGTCTAAAAGCGCTCTAAATATTTATAAAGCATACTAGAGGTATATAGATAAATAGTATTTTATAAAAAAAATATAAATACTACGCTGTAATTTACGCTAGCTAAATTATTTTATAAAAGCTTTAAAAATAGCCTATTTAGCTATATTAAAAAGTATTATAAAATCTTTTTAATATACTATAAAAAAGCTCTAGAAAATAGTAGAAATTCTTTATTAAAAATAATTATAGTAGTAAGCTTTATACCTATAGCTTTATAAAAAAAAAAGTAAAAATTTTTTTTAGTATTTTTAAAATATTTAGAGTATAATCTATATCTAGTATAAACTTAAAATCTATATTATTATATAAAATAATAATGTAGCAATACTTCTCTAGCGCAGATTATTAGATTTTATAATATAGATAGAAAATATAAGTATTAAAAGTAAAAACTTACTTTTTTATATTTATAAGCTAAATAGTAAGCTAGAAAAAGTAGGTAAAAAAATTATTATAAAGTAAATTAAAATTAAAATTATTACTAACCTATCTAAAAAGTTATAGCTTTATATTATTAAAGTAGTAATATAGCTATATAATATAAGTCTATTCTAAGCTTAGAATATATAGTTTTTAAAAAAAACGCTCTTTTAATAGTTTTAGAGGTAGTTTAAATAATATTAACTAGCGTAGATTAAGCTTTAAATAGCTAATCTATAGCTAGATTAGAGTAGTATTTATACTTATAGCTATAGAGCTTATTTTTTCAATAGACATAGAGTAGCTAGGCGTTATAAATAGAGTTTTAAAATAATTCTATAAAGCTATATTAGATATCTAGCAGAATATAGATTACCTAATATATATAAAATATAGATTTTTAAATTTAACTGTATTATTACTATATATAATATTACTTTTAATAAAGATTTTTTCTATAACTCTAAAAAGCTAGCTTTTTAGGTAATAATAAAGCTATAATAAATAATATTAGTACTAGAAATAAAAAAAAATAAATCTAAAAATTTTAATTAGTTTAATTAACTTTTTAAAGCTGTAAATAAGCCTAATAATATAGAAGTAGTGCTATATAAATTAAACCTAGCTTATTAGCTAAAAAGTAGAAAAAATATAGTAGTAGCTAATAATCTAGATAGCTAATCTAATTATTAAATACTATAGAAGTTTTTTTTACTATTAGTAGTATACTTAGCTAGCGCGTTATAAAAGATTAGTATAAATTTAAATAGTTTTTCTAGTTTATATACTTTAAAGTCTATACCTAACTCTATTAGGCCTAGCTATTATAGTAGCAGCTTATAAAATAAATTTTATTTTATAAAAGTAGGCCTACTACCTAATATTAATAAAATTTTAACAAATGTTTATTATAATATTAATAAAGTGCTTTATAAAGCGCTTAAATTTTAATAACTAGCTACTTTTTAAATAACTACTATTTTTATAGTACTGCCTAAAATAGTATCTATAGCTGTATAATAAATACGCTTACTTTTTCTATACTTTATAATAACTAGAGATAGATTATTTATTTATAGAAGTAGAAGAGTTTATAGAGAGAATTTTAATACTTTAGTATTAGAAAGTAATACTGCTTCTAGAGTATACTTTATATATAATTTTTTAAATAACATTAATATAAAAGATTTTTTCTAGAATTTTTTAAACTAAGTTTTTATTTATATTTACTAAAAATACGCTACTATTTACGTAGTAATTAAAGCAGCTATTTATAGAACTACTAGATTTTAAAATTTAAAAATTAGATAGATTTACTAAAATAAGCTTCTAAAGTTTTTTACAAAATAGAAAAATCTCTATATATACTTTTTTAGACTATTATTTTATTAAGCTTATAACTAAAAAATTAACACGTTTTATTTTAAAAGTATCTAGAAAATTATAGAGCGCTTTATAGCTTAAAAGTAGCTATTTTTTTTAAATAGGTATTTGCTTATAAATTTAATAAAAATAAATATTTTCTAAAGTGTAAAGCTAAGATAGTAGTATAAAGTAATCTCTAGCTTATTAATACGCTTTATTAAATATATGCTATAACGTTTATATTTTATACTTTTAGGCTAGCTATAGCTATTATAGCTTACTAAAACTTTAAAATAAACTAGTATAATATTATTAAAGCATTTCTAAATACTTTTATAAATTACTAAAATAATATTATTTATAAGCTACTAGATAGCTATAAATTTATAAGTAAGTGTATACTACTACTCTAAACTTTATATAGCTTTTATAACTTACTATTTCTATAGTATTAAAAGCTTTTTATAACTTTTAAATAGTTTAGTTTAATTATTTTAAAAAGAAACTATATCTTTTTTATACGCCTAATTAGAAAATCTATTTATTTTTCTATATTCATAATATTCTAATTATATATTACTAAAGTAATATTATATAAACTTACTAAATAGTAATAACTTTTAAAAATAAATATTAAATAAAAAATAAAAAATTAATTAAATAGTTTCTAGAAATATAAATAATTAAAAATTAAATAAAAAAAATTATTTTACTTATTTATAATAAATATATTAAAAAAAATTTAAAAAAGTTTAGTATAGTAGACTCTGCTTACTTTTCTAACACGCTATTTCTAAGCTCTAAACTAGAAAAAAGTACTAAAAAAGCTACTAAATAGTAGAATAAAAAGTATTAAAAAATAATTAGATCTATTTTATATACTACTATAATAGTGCGCCTAGATGTTATATTTACTATTTTTAAACTTTTATAATATTTTACTAACTCTATTTTATAGTACTTTAAAGCTATCTACTAGATAATTTTATATTTCTACTAAATAAAGTATTATATAATATAGTATAGCTAGAGTAATTTAAAGTTTATAATATATAATAATACTTTTTTTTATAGATAATATTAAAATATAATATCTATTCTAGAGCTATATTATTATACTCTATAAAAAAGTAATTATATAGAAAGTAGTTTATTAAATAACTATTATAATATTAATAACTAAAGCTAAACTACTATTTTTTAAACACGTTACTAAAAAATTAATAGAGCTCTAAAAATTCCTCTAGAAGCTCTACGTACCTGTACCTAAACTATATAAAATTTTCTATAATAATTAATAAATAATCTAGTTTATTATAGGTAAAAAAGAACGTATTACTATAAAACTATAATACGTTAATATATAGAATATATAACTTAAGTAAAAATATAAAAAAAATTTTTATAATTAGCTATTTTTTTATAAATAAAATACTAGTAGATAGGTTTACTAAAAATCTCTCTAGATAATCTTTTAATATTTTTAAAGATTATTTAAAGCTATAAAATATAAAAGCTAAAATTATAATATTACTAGAGTAATATAAATAATTATTTAATAATTTTTATTTATATTTCTATAATATAATATATAGGCTAAAGCCTATTTTTAAAAAGTTTATAGGCTACGTTTAGTAGTAGCGCCTAGAGAGAAAAGCTAGATCTATTTTATTACTTTATTAATAAGTTTACTAATTAACCTAATAATATTTTTATATTATAAAGGAAAACTAGGTTCTTTACTAGTAGTAGAAGCTGCGCTAAAAGTAGAAAGCTTTTTTTTTTTTTTTTTTTTAGTACTTTTAAAAGTAGATAGAGTTTATAGTATAGGCGCTTAAACTTGTTTTTACTTACTTTTATAGCTTTAAAAGTAATAAACGCTTTAGAGTAGTAAAAAGTAAAAGTAAAGCTATACTAGAATTAGTAAAGCTTATTTAATTAACAAAATTATCTATTTATATAAATTAGTATAAATATCTAAAAGTATAAAGCTAGTAGCTTTTACTATAAATTCTATTATAGTTCTAGCAGCGCTTATTATTTTATATAAAAGCACTATATATATAGTCTAAATATAAAATAGCGCGCTTTTTTCTAGAATTACTATAATAGAACTATGTACTAGCTAGTATAGTAGTAGTAGTAGTAGTAGAACACTCTACTTTTTTTTTTTTTTTTTTTTTTTTTTTTTTTTTTTTTTTTTTTTTTAAAGGTGTAAAGGGGGAGAGGGTAGTATAAAGTAAAAAAAGTAAAAAAGTTAAAAAAAATATAAAACTCTCTAAAAAAGAAAAAAGTTTTAGATATTTTTTTACTTAAAAATTTAAGTAGAAAAAGTAAAAAGGTATATTTTTTATATAGATAATTATATAAACGTAAAATAAGTATAAATATAGGTAAAAGTAAAAGTAAAAGTATAGCACGCTAAATACGTGCTATAGTAACATAGGTATAGGCAGCTTTCTAGGCTTTAAACTATATTAAAATAGCGTTAGTAAAAGATTTATAAATATAAAAAAGCTTTATATAGAAAGATATAGAGATATAAATACTAATAAAAGCTATAGTATTAATAGATACTAATAAAAATAGAAATTTAGCTAATAATTAATTTTACTAAATTTAGTTTTAGGTTAACTACTTTTAACGTGCGCTAAATAATATAAACTAAACTTTTAGTAATACAAGATTTTATAGTATAGGCGCTTTAACGCTGTATAAAATTTAATACTACTAATATTAAGTAGTTTAATCTACTATAACTAGAAGGTATATTATACGTATATAGTATTTAGTTAACGCTATATCTACCTAATTTTAGAATTTTTTATAAAGCTCTTTTACTTCTATTTACGTAATTTTACGTAGCCAGGGTATATATAGTATAATCTCTTCCTAGCTAGCAATATAATAATCTATTTTCTAATTATTTCTAAATACCTATTTCTATAATAACTACTATATATAAAAAAAATATCTATGTACTAGTAGATTCTATTTATAACTAAATTATTAAATAATATTATTATGCTATATATAGAGGCTATAGTAGTAAATATAAAGTATATTTCTATTAATTATAATAGTACTATTAGCTAAAAATGACTAATAGTATTACTAACTATATTAAAATCTATTTAATATATTAATAAAGTAAACTTTATTATAAAAAATAATATAGATTACTAGACTTACTACCTATTCTATATTAATATTAATTAAATACTTTTAGAAATTGTATTACCTATTGACTACTCTATAACTAGAATAGATAAATATATATAAATATATTAGTTATTATAAACTAGTTTATAAAAGAAAAGTTTATTTTTATAGTAAAAATAATAGTAGACGCTATTATACAAGCCTTTATAGAATATATCTAAAGGGAAAAAAAATACCTAGATAGAATTATATCTAATTAAAGCTTATAGTTTATATTATACTTCTAGAAACGTTAATACTAAAAATTAGGTACTATACTAAAGTTTTCTACTACTTATTACTTCTAAACTAATAAATAAACTAAAGTAGTAAATATATATTTTAAGTAATAAGTATAGATATATATTATCTAACGTATTCTACTACTAAGCTAGCTATACTACTAAGCTAGCTACTTTTTTTTAGTATTATAAATACTATATTTTTAATTATTATTATTATTACTACTAACATCTAACTCTACTACTATAGAGCTTATATCTAATTTAGAAGTACTTTTTAAACTTTTCTAGTATATATAAATATTGTGTCTAGTTTCTCTATAATTACTATAGTATTAGACACCTAGTTAAATAGGTATTTAACTACTACTACTACACGCACGTTTTAATAGATTAAACGCTATAGTTAAAATAGTAGCAGCCTATAACCTAGTACTATATTTAAAAATATTTTTTTACTAGATTTCTTTTTTATACTTTTTTTTTTTAATTATTTTTACTAATTACTTTTTAACTTTATAAATATAGGTTTAAAGAAACGCGTTTTAGTATAGTATTAGTTTAGCTTTTTATAAAAACTATAAAAAGCTAGTTTATATAGTAATAAATAACTAAATAAAAAACTTATATATAAATTTTAACTAAAACCTAAATTTATAAATATTATTTAGAGTTTTAGATTACTATAAATTTATACGTAGAGAGGGTTAAAGTAGAGTATATATCTAGAAATTAATATAATCTAGTACTACCTACACGTGAGTAAAGACTAGCTTTAATCCTTTAAAAAATTTTTAATAGTTATTAACTATAAATACGTTAAAAAACGCGTTTTTAAAAGCTAGAAAGAAGCTTTTTTTATTAATATAGAAAACGTGTTAGTATACTAAATTTTATATATACTAGAAATACTTACGCTTTAATAGTAAAAAATATACTATATTAAATAGCTAGAGGATATAGAATAAATAAGTAGATATATAAAGTATTAGATTTTATTTTTTATATAGTAGTTTTTAAACTTTTAGTTAAAATAGCTTTTATAGCTATTTAAAATTAGTAACTAGTATACCTCTACTTTTTACGCCTTTATATACCTATTAAAGTGCTTTAACTATTCTAGCCTAAATATATTATTTATCTAGCTATTTTTAAAAACTTATAGTTTCTAATTATAAAAAATACTAGCTTTTTTATACTATATAGAGATATATACACGTGTTTTATAAATAATAAAAAGGAGAGTTATATTCTTTAAAGTATATATACTCTAAATAATAGTAACTTATTTATAATTACCTAGCTAAATAAAGTCTAGCTAATTATATTTTTTAAAGTTTATATAAACTTTTATAGACTTAATTACGCCTATTTAAAAGCTAGTTTTATTAAAATTATAGATATTATTATTCTAGATACTATATTTAGCTTTTATTTTATCTATAAATTTAAACTACGCGCTAATAATTTTTAGATTTTTCTATTTTATTTTTTATTTCTTTTTTATTTAGTTAAAAGCTATTTTAAGTATATCTAAATATATTATAAAGCGCTTAGTTTAGTATTTACCTACTAGTATTCTATTATATACCTCTAGTATTTTATTAGCTATATTTTCTACTTTATATAGCTAAAGCGTAAACTTTTATAAATTAAAGTTAAAAATATATTTAATAATTAACTACTTTTTAGTAGTAGTAAGTTTCTAGTAATTAGGTTAAATTTTAGCGCGTAGAGTAGTTCTATTAATCTAATTAAAAAGCTTTTAATAATTAACTCTAAAAGCTGCAGCAGCAGTCTATTAGCTTTTAAATTAGCTAGCTTTAAAAATAAAATAGGCAAGTTCTAATTAGCTTTTAGCTTAAATTAATATCGCGTTGCAATATTAGAGCATATTGTGTAGAGTATAGTGTTTATAATACTAAAGAAAAGTAGCTAGCTTAGTAGTATAGCCGGCTTAGTAGTAGAATACGTTATAATTAAAATAATTAGGATTTTTTTCTACTAATAGTATTTAAAGTAAACTTTAGTATTAGTACTAATATAGAAGTAAGTTTATTTTTTACTACTAGAAAATATAAGCTTTATAGTAATATTAAATTTTTATAACAATTTAATTTAGATATTATAGCTCTAGTTTAATATAATAAGTTAAACGCTAATAAGTTTACTATTTATATAAAAAAACTTTAAAGTATAATAAAAGCTACTATATAATAGGTATAAATTAAATAAACTAAATATATAAATAAATTATAGCTTTCTACTATAGGTTTTAAAGTAGGTAATAAAATAATATTTAATACTATAAATTTTTATACTAAATACTAAAAATACTTTCTAAATTATAAGAATTAAAGGCGTTTTATAATTATTAGAGTTATAGATAATATAGCTTATTAACTAGATTTTAGACTTTAAATAAATTATATATATAATGATTTTAATATATAGCTATTCTATCTAGTTACTAATACTATATCTAGCTAGACTATTAATAAAACAATACTTGTAGCGTTAAACTCTAAAGTAAAAAATAATACTAATTATACTATTAAAGCTATTACAAACTATAAAATTAATAAAAAGCTACTAGATTCTTAAAAAAAAAGAGATTACTACAATACTATGTCTAATAGTCTAATTACTTTAAAAATCTAGATAATCTATTCTAGAAACTTTATATAAAGTTAATAAAGTATTAAAGTATATTTATAATTATAATAAGTGTTATCTAAATAAATCTATAATATATAAAAGGTTTACTATACTAGTAAATAAATAGAATCTAATATCTACATAGATCTATTTATTTCTCTAGTTATATTACTAAATAGCTTCTAAAAAAACTTATTTATTAAAGTAGATTTTTATCTAGCTTTTTCGTTAGTAATAGTTTATAGAAGTAGAAGTAATATGTATATTACCTAGAGAAAAGTAATAATAATATAATTATAGACTTTAAAAAAAATATTATTATATTTACTATAAAGAATTTTATTTAAAATTATACTTTATAAAAATAATACTATACTATATTAGTAGGCTGTAATAATAAGCTTTATGTAACTTTTATAAAACTAGTAAAGTTTATAGATTATTTACTTCTTAAAGGCTTTAACTAAAAGCTTTAAATTAGGATAAAATTAAGTATAATAACACTATTTAAAATAACTAGTATAAAAAACATATATATATAAAATTATAATAAAAGAATAGCTAGAAATATAAAGTATTATAAAATATAAAGTATTATTTACTTTAATATTATTATAAAACTACGCGTAGCTTTTATATATCGTAGTAGCTACTATATTTAATATTTAAGTATTGGAATTTACTTTTTTTAAAAAAAAAGGTAGTATTATAGTTTAAACTACTAAATTTTCATTAGCTCTAATTTATTAAAAGCTTAGTATTTACTTTACTTTACTTATGCTAAGCTCTATTAAGTTAGTACGCTTTAGTTAGCTAGAAATAATATATATTTCTATTTTTACGTATAAAAAGCTAGCTTTTTATCTAATATTTTACTTTTAGGCTAGAATATAATTTCTACTATAATACTCTATTTTTAGACTTTTATAATATATAGTATATTAGTATATTTCATCTATAATACAATTAATTATTAATATTATATTTAGATTATAGTAGTTAATATTAAAGATAAAAAATCTAAAGTTTTTTTTTAAATTTTTATAATAGCTATAACTATTGATTGAGACTTTCTATTTAAAAACTAAATAGGCTATATTATAGCTACAATTATTTTCTATCTTCTATATTTATAGTAATTACGTAATTAGGCTTAGTATACTATAGCAGCTATAGAAACTATAGAAAGTATTAGAATAATATTTAATAAGTATTAAATTTAAAACTTATTATAGCTATATTAGTGTTTTTAGTATTATATAATTACTATATAAATTATCTATAATATATATACTCTATATAAATAGAATTTCTTTTTAAATACTAGCTTATATATAATAATTATAGCCTTTTTTAATACATTTTTAATAGCTTTAACTATATAAAGTAGTAATGTGTTTATATACTTTTAAATTTTTACTTTTATAAATATTAATTAAAACTCTACTTAAAAAGTATTATTTAACGTTTATAGTTAATAAAGCTTATTATTTTAAAAAAATAGTAATAAAGTATATAACAAGACTATAATATATAATAAAACTAACTCTAGTTTATTATAAACATTTTATTAAGTAGCTATAATATAAAGTAGCTAGTATTAAAAAAACTATAATAGATTAGTTTTTAGAAATAGATAGATATATAGGCGTTAAAGTTTAAATTACTAAAATAGTAAAAGTATACTTCTAAAAAAGTAATAAAAGTAACTAATTAACTAAATATATTACTTATTTATTTATATATATTAAATATAATATACTATAAAAGTATTTTAATATTACTATATACTTATATAATACCTATAATAGAAGCTATTATATTTATTAGTAGCTAGTACGTATATTTATTAATAGCAAGTATATATCTATTAGTAGCTATAGTAGAAGCTAGTATAAATATTAGTTATACAATATATAATACTATAGAGCTTTTTATTAAACTAGCGCTTTATTATCTACTTGCTATTTATAGTTTTTATTTAAAATAGAAGGATTATAATATTATTTGTTTTTCTAGCTAGTTTATTTCTAAACTATATAACTTATTAATACTATATTAGTTATTACTTATACTCTATATTCTAAGAATATAGAGTTATATTATATCTTTTAATTTCTATAAATACTAATTATATTTATTATTAGAAAACTTTTTTTATAAAACTACTAGAAAAGTTTTTTATAATTATTATTTTTAAAAAGATTTTATTATTTTATAATATTTAAATTAAAGCTATAGTTTACTAAATGCATTTATATATAAAAAGTATATATAAATATATTCTAGAAGTTATAAAATAAAATTTAAAAGAAATTTAAAAAAAAAGTAGATAAAAAGAAATTAGTATTTAGAGCTAATATTTTACGCTTACTACGTAATAAGAAAATTCTAAAATAGATTAAAAATTATATTTAGTAAAATGCTTTATACCCTATATTAAAGTTTAAAATAAAAAGTAAAAAAATAGATTTAAGAATATTAGATTATTCTATAGTAGTTATTAGTAAAGCTTTATTACCTTTACTATAGATACTATTTAGTTTATTAAATCAATCTATTATAAAGTATAGTTATATTTTACTTTCTAGTAGTACTATACTAGTAGCTAGTAGTAGTTTATAAAGTTTATAGCTAGTTTCTATATATTTATTTATATTACTATAATTTATCCATTCTACTAGATACTTTTTATAACTCTATTTTCTTTAATATATTATTATTTCTTTAACTTTAAACTTATTTTCTTTTTATTATTTATATTAGAATATTATTTATAGTAGAAATTTAGAATTAGCTAGTTTTAGTATTTTTTGTTAAATCTAGAATATATTTTAGTATTAGTTAGAAAGTTAAGTATATACAAAACTATTTCTATCTAGTTTTTAATTAAAAATACTTAAATTAATATAGTTTAATCTTTAATTAGATTATATTATATAAAGGCTTTTTATAAAAAGAATACTACATTCTTTTTTTTTTAGGTAAAAAAACTATTTTTTATTTTAATTAGTATAAAAAAGCTATTATATAAAGCATTTTCAAAGGTTTTATTTTATTTTTTCTAAATTTACTTTAATATTTTAGCTATAAGTACTGCTATTTCTATTTTGTAATAAACTAATATTTTTATATAAGGATTTAGGTATTTTCTATAGTTTATAAAGTATAAAGTCTATTCTATAAATTCTAAAATTTTATTATTATATATTATTTAAGCTGTTAGTAATAGTTAAATCTAATTATTTTATTACTAATAAAGAAATATCTACTAGTAGGCCTTTATAGTATAATTTATTTATTCTATTTATTTATCTATCTCTAGGTAAACAGCTATAGATAGTTTATATTATATTCTAATACTAGTAAAACGTAATATCTAAAGGTTATGAAAAATAGCTTATTTCAATTATAAATAATTAACTTTAGAATACAATAATATCTAAAAATTCTATTAATAAAAATATACATAAGTTCTACTAGTATATGGTTTTTTCTAAATTAAATATAGTTAGCTATTTTTATAAATTAAATAGATATATCTATAATTACTTTATTTATAATTCTAGTAACTAAACTTTTTTATATTAGTAGTTCTATTATAAAGTCTATAGAGATATTTTTTTAAACTACTAAAAGTAGTTCTAGTATTAATATCTTTTTATAAAGTATATATATACTATACTTATTTTATTAAGAGTATATATATTTACTAATAAAGTCTATTACTTTATTATTTATAATAGTAAACTAGTAGTTTTACTAAATTAGTTCTATAGTATATTAAATACCTTAATTACTATATATAGAGTTTTTATAGTAGGTTTACATAACTACTTTCTATAATTCTTCTACAACTTTAGGTATACGTATAAATATTATACTAAAAATTCTAGTAGATTCTAATAATCTATATTTATTAGTTTTAAAAAATATAATTTTAATAATTTATTTAGATTTTATAATATCTATTCTTTAGCTAAAAGTATTAGCTTTACTATTATTGTTATATAATGTATATATACAATTTTAAATCTATACTAGTTTAGTATTTCTATCTATTATACTTATAATATATTAAAAGTTTTTATAATTATAAAGCTTATAAAGTTCTTTTAATTAAAAAATATAATAAATTTTAAGTTACTTTCTATAGAGATACGCTAGTACAATAAAATATTAATAAAAGCTATAAATTCTATATTATATATATTATAGTTTTTTTTAGATATAATAAATGTTCTAGAATAATACATAACTAGATACTATTTACTATTATTTTTTATAATACTACTATATATATTATATAGTCTAATATTTTAGTTTTAAAGTATAAAAGTTTCCTATTTTTAAAAAATACTAATATTAGTAGTTTTATATATACCTACTTTATATTATTAAATATAGTTTTTTTATTTTATTTTTATTTCTATAGTAAAACCTTTTTAGTAAGCTTTATAAAAGGCGGTATTTTTTTAGAAAAACTTTTAATAAACTATTAGTTAGAGTTTATAAATTTAAAAAAAAATTACATATTTTTTATAGTTATAGATATAAATTAGTCTATAACTATTTCTATTTTATGTTTATTTATTTTTACTTTATAACTACTAACTATATATTCTAAAAACTCTATTTCTTTTTAATACTACTTATACTTATCAGGTTCTAGTTATTAGTTATACTATTTAAATATAATTTTAATCTATCTAATATCTAAAATATACTTCTATTTATTAGTTAAGTATATAAAAATATTATTAAAGTATATAATAATAAAAATATCTAGGTATTTTTTTAAAATATTTTAAATTGAGGACTAGTATATTAATAGAGGATAAGTAAACTAAAAGGTATTACTATATATTTATATTAGCTATAATATATTCTAAATACAATTTTCTATTTTTTCTTTACTTTTCTATAGATAAAGTTATATATAATTTTTAAATTTAATACTATTAATTTTTTTATATAGCCTAATTAACTTTTTAACTTTAATATATAAAGTAATAGGTATTAATTTTTAATTATAATCTTATTAAGTTTTCTATAGTTAATATATAACTATAGTTTACTATTATTTAGTATAAAAAAAATAAAGTAGCTTACTAGTAATTTAAAAAGTAAAGTAAATTGTTTTTTTAAATTAACTTGAATATAATTTTCAAGTATTTAAAATTTATTTTTTAGTAGTCTAAAAATTACTTTAAAAGTTAGTTATTGTTTTTTATAATATAATTGTACAATTCTAAAGTTTATATTTAGGTAATATAGCTAACGTATTTTACTACTAAGCTAGCTATACTACTAAGCTAGCTACTTTTCTTTAGTATTATAAACACTATATTTTTAATTATTATTATTATTACTACTAATATCTAACTCTACTACTATAGAGCTTATATCTAATTTAGAAGTACTTTCTAAACTTTTCTAGCACGTATAAGCGTTATGCTTAGTCTTTTTATAATTACTATAGTATTAGATATCTAGTTAAATAGATATTTAACTACTACTACTACACGCACGTTTTAATAGATTAGGCGCTATAGTTAAAGTAGTAGTAGCCTATAATCTAGTACTATATTTAAAAGTATTTTTTTACTAGATATTTTTTTCTTACGTTTTTTTTTTTATTATCTCTACTAATTACTTTTTAATTTTATAAATATAGGCTTAAAAAAAAGCGTTTTAGTATAGTATTAGTTTAGCTTTTTTTATAAGTTATAAAAAGCTAGTTTATATAGTAATAGGTAACTAAATAAAAAACTTATATATAAACTTTAACTAAAATTTAGATTTATAAATATTATTTAGAGTTTTAGATTACTATAGATTTTTTAGTAAAAAAGGTTAAAATAAAATATATATCTAGAAATTAATATAATCTAGTACTACCTACGCGTTAGTAAAAACTAGCTTTAATACTTTAAAAGTTTTTTAATAGTTATTAACTATAAATATATTAAAAAACATATTTTTAAACGCTAGAAAAAAGTTTTTTTTATTAATATAAAAAATATATTAGCGTGCTAAATTTTATACGCGCTAGAAATATTTATACTTTAATAGTAAAAAATATACTATATTAAATAGCTAGAGATTATAGAATAAATAGATAGGTATATAGAGTATTAGAATTTTATTCTCTATATAGTAGTTTTTAAACTTTTAGTTAAAATAGCTTTTATAGCTATTTAAAATTAGTAAATAGTATATCTCTATCTTTTATACTTTTATATACGCGTTAAAATACTTTAACTACTCTAGTTTAAACATATTATTTATTTAGCTATTTTTAAAAACTAATAGTTTTTAATTATAAAAAATACCAGCTTTTTTTACACTATATAGAGATATATATACATTTTTTATAGATAATAAAAAATAAAGTTATATTCTTTAAAGTATATATACTCTAAATAATAGTAACTTATTTATAATTACCTAGCTAAATAAAGTCTAGCTAATTATATTTTTTAAAGTTTATATAAACTTTTATAGACTTAATTACGCCTATTTAAAAGCTAGTTTTATTAAAATTATAGATATTATTATTCTAGATACTATATCTAGCTTTTATTTTATTTATAAAACTAAATTACGCGCTAATAATCTCTAGATTTTTCTACTTTATTCTCTACCTATTTTTTATTTTGTTAAAAGCTATTTTAAACTTATTTAAACGCGTTATAAAGCGCTTAGCCTAGTATTTACCTACTAGTATTCTATTATATACTTTTAGTATTTTATTAGCTATATTTTCTACTTTATACAGCTAGAGTGTATATTTTTATAAATTAAAGTTAAAAATATATTAAATAATTATTTACTTTTTAATAGTAGTAAAGTTCTAGTAATTAAATTAAATTTTAGCGTGTAGAGTAGTTCTATTAATTTAATTAAAAAGCTTTTAATAATTAACTCTAAAAGCTATAGCAGCAGCCTATTAGCTTTTAAATTATCTAGCTTTTTAAATAGAATAGATAAATTCTAATTAGCTTTTAGTTTAGATTAATATTACGTTACGTTATTAGAGTATATTATATTAAGTATAGTATTTATAATACTAAAAAAAAGTAGCTATTTAGTAGTATAGCTAGTTTAGTAGTAGAATACGTTATATGTAATAGCTATATTTATTATAAACTAAATTTTTTTTTTATAATACTCTAACTAAATTGCTAAAAGTTTAAAGTTATTAATAGTAGTTACTAAAGCTACTATCTTTTTTTTAAAGTTAAAATTTTAGTATAAAGTTTACTAATTTTCTACTAAACTTTTATATAGTTTATAAATAAAATATTTACTAGCTAGATTACTAAAATTTAGAAAGTTACTACTATTACTATATTTAATAGCTGTTAAATAAAAGATTTTACTTTAGCTTTAGTACTAGCTTTAGCCTAGAAAGCCTTTACTATAGCTTTTTTTTTATTTTTCTACTTTTTTTTTACTTTTATATTTTTAAACTTTTTAGTTTAATAAACTACTTTTTTAGCTACCTACTATTAAACTATTAGATGTTTCTAGTTTTTAATTATAAACTATAATAATATAAACTCTAGCTCTATATATTTAGATATCTAAAAGTATTTATATTAAATTTAAAAGTAGTATATATATAACTTACTAAATTATAAACTTTATTTCTTAAAATATGTATAATGTACTTTTAAAAAGAAAATTTAAAAGTATAGCTATTAGTTATTAAAACGCTTTAGGCTAGGTAGTAAATTATTTTTATATAAATAACTATATAGACTGTAGTAAAAATACTAAAAAGTATAAAAATAGGTATTATAAAAGTATATATATATATACTACTATATACTAGTATTTTAATTAAAAAGTAGTAGTATTAGAGTACGTATAGTAGAGTAATAGATAGGTAAAAATTAAAAAAAGTTTAAAATTAAAATTTTTTACTAAATACGCGCTTATATAGCTATAAACTAAATTAGTTACTTTAAAAATAGTAAATTAATAGTAAATAGAAATTCTAGATTACTTTAACTTTTAGTAAAATAGATAAAAATATAATTTAAATACTAAATAGAAGCTTATTAGATAAAAATCTCTAATTTTAAAAAAAAATGTAATATAATAAAGCTATATAATATTACTATTATAACTTTAGCTATATAATATTACTATTATAACGTTAGCTATAAGCTTTATAATAAACTACTTTTATCTCTATAATATAGCTTATATAAAATAAAAAACTATTCTAACTACTATCTATAGTTTATTTATAGTAAAGTAGCTTTTATATAAATAACTATTTTTATTCTACTAATAAAAACCTACTAATATAGTAGAAAAAAAGCTAGATTTATAGAATACTAATAAAAATCTAATAAAGTTTAGAAATAGCTCTAAACTATTATACATATAATATATTTTTTCTATAGTTTACTAGAAGTATACTTTTTTTATCCTTTTATATCAAGTCTATAGAAATATTAATTATTTAGCTTTTTAATTATTACGCACTTCTATATGCTTTTAAAATAATTTAAATCTCTTTTAGTACCTCTATTATATAAGTTATTATATATATAATATAATTTTACAACGTAATAGTATAGTTTACTATAAAGTAAGTTTATTATAATTTCTAAATAGTTTACTTAGTAATTATAGATTAATTATATATTCTAAAAGTCTATTATAGAACTTTTTTAAATTTTTTATAGTTTTTAAAAAGTTTAGTAAGTTTAGTACTTTTTTTATCTATACTCTAGTATAAAGTAACTAGTAATTATATCTACTCTAATAGATTACTATATATATAATTTATTATATAGTAAATATAGTTATTTTAATTCTTATTCTATATTTTAAATTTAAAATATAAATAAAATATAAGTAGCTAGTTTTTAGATTTTTAATATTATATAAAGTTTAGATTAGATTTAGGTACTTTAATATAGCTATACTTAACTAAATTAATAGTATTAATATTTATATTAATAATAATTATGTTAAAATATTTAAAGTATATTTTTTTTTCTAAATAGCTATAATATAAATTAGCTAGTATTAAAAAAACTATAATAGATTAGTTTTTATATATAATAAAATATATATACGTTAAAAATTATATTACTAAAATAGTAAAAATATATTTTTTAAAAAAGTACTAAAAATAAGTAATTAACTAAATATATATTTTATTTATTTATATAAATTAAATATATCATACTATAATAGTACTATAATATTTCTATATAATTATATAATAGCTCTAATAAAAATAATTATATTTATCAGTAACTAGTACGCGTATTAATAATTAGCTATTATAGAGGCTATTATTTCTATTAGTTATATAATATATAATATTATAAAACTATCTATTAGACTAGTATACTATTATTTACTTACTATTTATA
The DNA here is from genome assembly GCA_025504975.1 of Plenodomus lindquistii. Classification (NCBI taxonomy): domain Eukaryota; kingdom Fungi; phylum Ascomycota; class Dothideomycetes; order Pleosporales; family Leptosphaeriaceae; genus Plenodomus; species Plenodomus lindquistii. Next base: position 3,419,366 of record JANUWI010000003.1, on the reverse strand, counting down.
CTTTTTATTTATAATATAGAGTTTATAATAGCTAGAAAACTTAAACTCTATAGTACTAGTAATATGATTATAAAATTAAAGCTATTCTAAAGCTATATTAATCTAGTCTCTATTATTTTTACTATCTAGTAGACTATAATAGTAAAATGTATCTACTAAAGTAATATTTAAATAACTTTTTCTAGTATTTATTTTTAAAAAAAGTAAACTAAAACTACTAGTTTAGTATTTTAGAAGTAATTAAAAAATATACTAGAAAAATATTAAACTATAATAGAAAAGTATATTACTAGAAATTAAAAAAATTAAAACTAGAAAGATTATAGTAGTCTATTTAGAGTAATTAGAATTTTTAATTTTATAAAACCTAGATTTATAGTAGTATACTAGTATAGATTAAGCTATAATATATACTAGTATAAATTAAAAAAAATTAAGTTAATTTAGTTATAGTAATTAGTGTTTCTTTTTATATTAGAGCTTAAAAGATTTAATTTAGAAATTTAAAAAGATTTTACTATTATATATATACTAGATAGATATAGATAAAAAGATTTTTAAAAGTATTAAAGCTTTTTTTCTATATTATATAATATAAAATAGAGTAAAAAGTATTACTAACTACTTTATTAAAAGAAAAATTTTTACTTTTTTAATATTAAATTTCTTTTCTATTTTTTAGTCTATTTTTTTCTAAAATTTAAGCTTTAGACTATAACTATATAGAATATTTATAGAAAACAAACATTACTTATATAATCTATTTAAAGCTTTTCTAATATAAATAGTAATTTAAAAAATAACTAAACTTTTAAGTTAGTATAAATTATAATTTTAAAGTTTATTTACTTTATACTTTAGCTTTTTTAATATATAATAATAAAGCTATATTCTATTATACTAATAGCTTCTAGCTAAAAAAGCTTTTCTATAAACTACCTCTATTCTTCTCTATATTAGTTTATTAAAAATAGAAAACTATTCTAACTTCTATCTAAACTTATTCTATACTATACTAGATTTAGATTCTATAGAAATTTTAACGTTTTTATTATCTACGTGCTAATATAGTAAAGAAAAAAAAAGAACTTTTAAAGATAAAAGTATAGAATTACTACTAAATTCTATTCTATTTAGCTTACTTTTTTAATAGAACTATAGAAGTAAATTTTTTTATTTCTTTATATAAAGTTTTTAAAAATATAATTTAGTTAGTTTTTTAATTTTTAAATACTTTTATATACTTTTAAATTTAGTTAAATACTTTTTATTACTTTATATTTTTAAACTATTATATATATATTTATTACTAGATTATATACTAAAATTTATAAAGTTAAACTATAATTTAGTATTAAAATAAACTATATTATATACTACTAGTTATTTATATTTAATATAGAATTAATATATTTTATTCATAAAATTTATATAGTTTTATAAAAGTATAAATATAGATAGTATTTATAGTAAGTTAATTAATAGCCTCTATAGTAAAATATTATATAAAAAGCTAGTTTTCTATATATAAGTAGAAATATACTATATTTCTACTAACTAAAGCGCGCTAGCCTATTATAGCCTAGCGCTAGTAAAATAGAGTATTACTAAACCTCTAAAAGTTAAAAGGTTATTAGTTTAAACTATAATACTACTCTCTTTTTTAAAAAAAATAAGTTCTAACGCTTAGATATTAAATATATAGGCTACTATATTTTATAAAAGCTACACGTAGGTTTATAATAGTAAAAAAATATCTGTTATATAGTATACTTTATATTATAATATAAATAGTCTATTTCTATTTATTATATATATTAATTATTATAATAATATATCTAGTAGTTTATAAGTAAGGCTTTAAAATAACTAATAGTTAATTATTATAAGTAGTTAGCAGGGACGTTCTATTAAAATATTTAAAGTAGTTAATTTACTATACGAATATTAATAATAGAGTATAGCTAGAGTTTTCTATTCTTTTTACTAGCCTAGTCTACTATTTTTATATTTTTTAAACAATCCTCTAGCGTTAATTAGTAAAAACAACTATAAATATAAAAGTTTCTACTTTAAATACTATTCTAAGTAAAAAGTATAGTAGTAGTACTTTATTTATAATTAAAATAAAATATTATAAAGTAAAATATAAATACTTACTATAAAACTATTAAAATAAGTATTTAAATATTATTTTAGTGCTATATATATATTAATAATAACTACTATCTATTTATTAGTAAACTAAATATTTTATAAAGGCCTAGTATTTATAGCTACTAAAAGTAAAAGTTTTTAATAAGCGTAGTAGTATTAATAATATTTATATAGAGCTTTTATAATAGATTATCTAGCTTTTCTAGATAGTTAGACTACTAGATAAAGTACTATAGTAAAGCTTTTCTTTTTTATATATAGATTTATTTACTTTAGAGTAATCTTTATATTTAGTATAGCTTTTACTTTATAATCTATTTTATTATTATTATTAGGCGTAGTAAGTTACGTATAGTTACTAGTATTCTATATTTATTTAAGTAATAGTTAGTTTTTATAAAAATATAGTAGCTATAGATAGAATATATTATAAAGTTTACTAAGCTTAGATAAAAAGCTTAATTTATAGACTATATTATTAATTATATAGGTAATAGTAAATAGACTATAATTTTTAAAATTAAATAAATAGCTAGAATAAATAGTGTAAAAGTTACACGCGTTTAGTATAACTTTATTACTAATTTAAAAAGCTAGAGTAAGTAAGTAGTTTTAGTTTATAAACTCTATTTATTTAGTTTAAATCTATTATAACTCTAGTTATAGTGCTTATTATAGCATTTCAATTTATTTAGTAAAATAGTTAGTATTCTAGTAATTATATTTAGCTAGTATAGTTAAATTTAGTAGTAGTAGTTATAAAAGTTTAAAACTAGACTTTAAGTTATAGCCTTTAGTTAGGTAAAAAGCGCTAGTACTACTATTTATACTAATTATATTATTAGCTTTAAACTCTACTATAAATAGAAATAAAGTCTAATTATTTTATTTATAATAAATATACGCGTAAAAATACTACTTAAACTAGGTATTTATAATTTTAGTCTAACTATTAGTTTTAAAATAGTATTCTATTAATAATTTAGGCTTTATACTAAATTATTAGTAGAAGTATTACTAGAAATATAAAATAAACTAAGTGCTATAGTTACTAATAATTTTCTCTAGGTATTTTTTTTATACTAAATAAACTTTATAAAAGCTTATATAAAAGTTTTAACCTTTAGCTTTATTATAAGTATAAACTTTTTCTTTTTACTAAATTTATTAACTATAATAAGTATACTAGTATAGATTTATCTATTATTTTTATATAGTAGAAAATAAATAATATAATTAATTAAAATTATTTTCTAATATTTATTAAGAATTAAAAATAGATATAATAGTCTATACTTACTTTTTTAATATAATTTAAACTTTTAATAGGTAAAGCAGGCTTATATATACTTTAAAATATTATTTATTATTAATAGCTAGTAGTACTATTAATTAAATTTATTATAACTACTATACTTGCTACTATAACTTCTATAATAAAATTAATAGGTATATTTAATAATATAGGTCTATAGCTAGTTAGTATCTAGTATATAAACTTTATTATAAATATAAAATAAGCTATTATTAATAGTATAGTCTTCTAACTTAATATATAATTTCTAATTTCTATAAATTAGTCTATAGAGTAGGTGTTAGTTACTAGTTTTTTTAGCTTTTATAATAGTTTATACTATAGCGTTAGTATTATAGGCCTATTAGATTATTTTAAAAATTTTTTTTTTTTAGGTTAGTATCTATTATAGCTAGTACTATTAGCTCTATATTAGTAAAACTATAAATAGTAAATATATCTTTATTAGTATAGTTATTTATATTTTACGTTTAGTAAACTAACTAGACTAGGTCTATAAAGCTTTCCTCTAGAATTTCTATAAAAGTTTAGTAAAGATAGATAGTATAATAGACTTTTCTATTCTAATAAAATTTTATTATAGCTACTCTAAATTTAGAATCTATTTAGTAAAGTTTAATAATTATCTAAATCTAGTACTATCTATAGGCATCCTCTATATTATATAGTAAGTTCTAAAGTTAATAAATTAACGCGTCTAGCTTAGTATCTTATTTCTCTAGTTAATAAATAACTCTAAAGTTAAATTTAGATAAAAATTTAGCCTAGTAAGTTTATTAGTAGTTAAGCTACTATATTATTATAAATATTTAGAGTAATAGATAGTTATTTAGAATATAAATAGAGTTATCTATATTAGTTCTAGAAAATTTAAAATGCTATTTTTTAAATACTTATATAATAGCTAGAAGTTTTTTATTATAGATTTTATAGTTATATTTAGTAGGTGTTATTTTATAAAATAAAAATATAACTAGTTAGAAAACTCTATTTACTATTTATAATAGAACTATAATAGTTATAAAGTCTAATACGTCTATCTCTATCTAGATGTCTAAATTAGAATTAAAATAGAATAGCACGCCTATTTTATTAAAAGCTTTTTTTAATTATTAAAAGGCTTTTATAGCTATTTTTTCTAGTTCTAATAGAAAACTTCTAGCTTCTATTTTTTATAAGCTCTATTAATAGCTTTATAATATATAAAAAATTTTAAATAAACTAGTAGTAGAAATTATAAAAACTAAAAAAAAAATTAGGAATTTTTAATAAAGTAGAGTAGCTACTAGTTTATAATAGTAGCTACTTTCTCTAGGTTTATTTTTATATCTTTAGTAGTTAAAATTATACCTAAATATATTACTTTTTTTTATTTTAAAAGTATACTTAGTAAAATCTAGTAATAGTTTTACTATTTATAGTTTACTAAGCACTTTTAGTATGTGCCTATAATAAAAATATTTATTATTACTATAAATAAAAATATTATCTAGATATACACTATAAATTATATTTAAAAGCTTTTTTAAAGTTTTATTAATAAATATTTAGAAAGTCTCTAGAGCATTATATAAACTAAAAAGTATAACTAAGTATTTATATAATCTATAGCATATAAAAAATATAGTTTTTTTTTTATTATTTTTTTTAATTTATACTTTATTAAAGGCTGTAACTACGTTTACTAATAATATAATTTTTATTTTACTATATAAATAAGTATTTTTTTAATAATTAGTAGTATATTATAGTTTTTTTTAGTAATTATATTAAGTTTCTAATAGTCTATATATATATAAAGTTTTTTTTCTAGCTTTTTTATAATAAGTACTAGAAATGCGTATAAAAATAAACTTAGTCTAATTAGTTTTTTATCTATTATAGTATTAATATAGGCCTTTACTACTTTAGACTCTATATAAATAAATCTATAGATATAAAGCTTAGGTATGTTTATATTTAGTATAATATTAATTATATAATTTATATCTAGTTACTAGAAAAGCAGCTAGTAAGCTTTATATAAATTAAATAAATCTAGAAACTTATCTAGTACCTAGCTAGATATAAGCTTTTTTACTTTTTTTTTTATTATTAGTAGTTACTCTAATTTATCTATATATTTATTAAAGTTAGTTTATAAAATAGCTACTAATTTTAACGTATTTTAAAAAACTTTAGTAATATAGTTTTTATTACGTAGTTTTTTAAACTAATTCTAATAATATAGCTCTATCTATACTATATTCTATAAACTTCTAGTAGCTATAATACTAGGAGTATACGCTAAAATTATTACTATCTAACTACTTATTTTTTTTTCTATATAGTACTATTTATAGTACTATCTATATATGCTACTTTTAGAAAACTATAGTAAAAGTAGTTAAACTTATAGCTAGCTTTAGAAAAATAGAAAATACGTTATTTATTAAAAAATAGATTAGACTAGTAATAATTAAGCTAGTTTATACTAAAAATAATATTATATATACTAATATTTATAATATAGTAAAGTACTATATACTAATAACTACTATATCTAATTACTATGTTTACTATTTCTATTAACTAGCCTATTTTTTTTTATTAGCTAAAGATAGGTAAATAAGTTTACTTATTTTAATAATTATAAAACTATTTTTTTTAATCTATTAGTAGTCTATAAAGCAAGTACTAGCGCTTATATTAATAAATATTTTAACTAATTTCTAATTTTTAAATATTAAAGTTTATACTAGAAATTTAAATTATTTATAAAACTTCTATCTAGTAGATAATATAGAAATATAATATATTTTATATACTTTAGCATTTAAAACTTAAATAGTAGTAGTAGTAAAAAAGGTCTATTACGCTTTATATTATTAATAATTCTATTTTATATTATACTATTATAGCTTCTATATATAGTTTAGTATAAAAGCGTTTAGTTTAATAAATTAGAATTATTACTATATAAATATCCCTCTTTATCTACTATATTAGAGTTAGAAATAACCTTTTTTTTTATACTTTTACTATAGTAAAGTTATAGTTATCTATTTTTTTAATATATAAAGTAGTAAGTTTAGAGATTTTATAAAATAGTATATAGAGTTATCTATAGTAAAAAGCTTAGTTAAAGTAGAGTTAATAACTATTTTTACTATATTTAAAATAGAGTTTAAATTTAGCTAACTACTTTTTATTTTTCTCTAAATATTTAAAAGGAAGCTTTTTATACGTATATCCTGCAGCGTAGTTTATTAAAATTAATATAAAGTTTTTACTTAATTCTATTTTATAAGCTAGTAGTAAAGTAAATAAACTAGTAATAGTATAAATAAACGCTGTAGTAGCTAGTTTATTAAGTATAATCTATTTATAACTCTAGTTAATATATTATACACGTAATAGAAATTTTTAAATAGTTTTACTTTTAATAAAGCTAGTAGTAATAGCTATAGTAAAACTAGTATATATAAACTTTTATATATAGTAAATTTATATATAATTTTAGTATTTAAAAATATATATAGTAGTTTAAAATTTAAAGCGCTATTCTATAAAGTATTATTCTAGCTTCTATTTTAGGCTACTACTAGTAAGCTTAGTTTTAGTATCTATAATTTAGTTATATATTTTATATTAAATATCTAAAATATTAATAATATTTATAAAGTATTTAGCTCTAAAGTTATATACGTGTTTAAACGCTTCTCTCTATATATAGAACTTTAAATAGTTAATACTTTACTAGTTTTTAAAGTATATATAGTATTTTATAATAGCTAAATTCTTCTAACGTATATAGTTTTTATTTTCTTTACTTTTAAAATTATCTAATTTAAAAAGTTTAAAATTAAATAATAGGCTACCTAGTATAGATACTAGTGTATAAAATATTAGTTATAGTAATTATTTATAAAAATAGCTACTAGAATATAAAATTAGTTAGTAATTTCTAGGCTTTTTACTATTATCTATACTTTTTTTACTACTACTACCTCTACTAGTAAAAGACTAGTATCTACTTTAAAAAAACTATTAATAGATAGTAAAGCTATCTAGAATTAGTTAGCTATTATATTATAGAATAGAGTAAAGCTTATAGTAGAGTTTATATACTAAAAGTTAAATAAGTATATTTTTATTTTTTATATAAAACTATATAAAATTATTAATAGCCTAATTAATTTTTTTATATAATTAGTTTTTAGTTTTTTTTAGCTTCTATATGTATTCCTTTCTTATTATATTAGTTTATTTAGTCTAAGCTTTTACTTCTATATTCTAGTAGTCTATTTTAGTAACTTTAATTTTATATTAGCGCGTAAAATTATTTATCTTTTTATAAAATTCAGCGTATATTAGGCTAGACTTAGATTAGTTATTATATATTAATATAATAGTATTAAAGTTACTAATTTATTTTTTTAGCTTTTTAATATAGTTATAGGTGTTAAAAAAGTTATTATAGTAGTTATTATAGTCTAACTCTATAAGTATAATATTATTTTTTAACTTTTTTATATTTTTATTTTTTTTAAATAGCTATATTTAGTTACTAATACTAGTAGCCTTTTATAAAGCTACTTTAGCTTTATTTAGTTTAAACTAGGCGTAGTTAAAATATCTAATATATTTATTAATACTAAAAGTAATTTATTAAAAGTTAACTATAGTATCTAGTATTATTTTTTACTAGAACTTTAAATTCTACGCGATTTATTTTTTAAAGCTTTTAGTATTAGTAATTTTACTATTTTTAATAAAACGTATAATATTATTAGTATTTTTATAGTTAGTTACTAAAGTAAATATTAAAAATAATATATTTTTATTAGTATTTTTAAACTCTAGCTAATAGCTACTTAGAAAAATTTTATAAAAATAGTTATATTTATTAGTATTTATAATAGCTTCTAGGTAAATAGTATTATTAAATTTAATATAAACTATATTAGTTTTAGTTTTAGTTATACTATTATTTATAAAATTTTATTAAATACTATTTCTATCTAAATAAAATAATATTTATAGTAGTTTAGAGTAATAAACTAATATAAAAGTACTATTATACTAGTCTAATTAGTATACGTAGTTTAGTAGTAGTAGTAAAAAGTCTATTCTCTAGAATATAGTATTCTAGGTAAAATCTATAGTAAAATTATAAAATTAGTATAATAAAATTTTAAATAATTAACTATAATAAGTAGTATATTAATTTAAATATCTAGAGACTTTAAAAAAAAATTTTATACTAATTTTTTACTTTATACTCTATTTATAATCTATTTATTTATTTTTTAGAAAAACTAATTTTTTATAAATATTAGTTATTTAATAAGCTAAACTATCTATAGCGCTTCTAGTAATAAACTTTTCTAATTTTTATTATTAAAATTTACTATTATATAAATAGTAAGCTGCCTATATCTATAGTATAGCTTTTAAATTTAAAGTAGTATATATTTTATAGTAGCCTATAGCTATAGTTCTATTACTTACTAACTTATATATTTTATATATAGTTTCTAATAACTAAGCTTAACTAGTAATATTCTAGAAATAAATTAATATAATATAGTATAAAAGTATAAATATAGGTAGTATTTATAGTAAATTAATTAATATCTTTTATAGTAAAATATTACGTAAAAAGCTAGTTTTCTATATATAAATAGAAATATACTATATTTCTACTAATTAAAGCGCGCTAGCCTATTATAGCCTAGCGCTAGTAAAGTAGAGTATTACTAAACCTCTAATAGTTAAAAGGTTATTAGTTTAAACTATAATAGTTTAAATTAAAAATATATACTATAAAGTATTATTATACTTTTTATATTAAATAATATAAAATCTATAAAAATCTATAAAATAAAAGTATATAAAACTAAATCTTTTTTAAAATTTTTAATTCTAGTTTTATTTACTTTTTAATCTAGAAGCTTTTTTTTCTAGTATTTTATTATTATATAATATTTAAACTCTAGTTATTATATAAACTATATAGTAGCTTTATATTTTATTTTTTAAAAAGAGAATTTTATAATTTTATCTAGTATTAATTATAAACTACTAAGAAAACTATTATATAATAAAAATAAAAAAATAGTATAGACTTAAAAATTTTAATTTTCTATTATTTTTATAATCTAATATATATATAGCTCTAGCTTTTTAAATATCTATTTTTATCTAATACTCTAATGTACTTTATAGACAAGTAGTCTACATAGATAAGTAGTCTACCTCTACTTAAACTCTACTAAAACTATACTCTATTCTAGTTTAAAGTAGTATAATATAGCGCTGCACAGCGTAAAACTAGTCTAAATACTATTCTATAACTACTTTTACTTTACTTTTATATATTTATAAGTTATACTCTATTTTATAGCACTATATATAGTATTATATCTATTTATAGCTTTTACTAGCCTACTTTTTTTTTTTACTTTTTTTCTATTACTACGTGTTCTAAACTCTTTTAGAGTAGTTAAATATAGGCTTTTTTTAGCTATAAAGTTACTTTTATACTAAACTTATTTTTTTTTATATAATTTATAATATATAGTAGCTTTATTAGTAGTTTAAAGTTTAGTAATTTTTTTTTACACTAATACTAGCTTATACGTAATAATTATAGCCTTTTTTAACACTTTTTTAAAAGCTTTAACTATAGAAGTTAGTAAGCTATTTATATACCTCTAAATTTTTACTTTTATAAATATTAATTATAACTCTAGTTTAAAAGTATTATTTAAAATTTATAACTACTAGAGCTTATTATTAATAAAAAGTAATAATAAAGTGCGTAACTAGACTTTAAAGTATAATATAACTAACTCTAGTTTATATAAAACTAGTCTAGCGCTTTAAAACTTTTTTTAAATATTACTAGAAGTTATTATAGCTTTATAAACGCGTATAAAATAAAGTAGAAATTTAAACTTTATAATATATATAATATAGTTATTTATAAGCTTTTTAGTTTAGTAGCTATACGCCTATTTTAAAAAAGTAAAATAACCTATATTAAATAGCTAAAAAAGGTGTAATAAGTAAAAAAGTATATATATAGTAATAATTTTTTTTTTTATAGTATTACTAGAATTTAAATAAATTATAATTTTTATAGCTATTAATAATAAATAGCTAGTACTTTTTAATAGTACGCGTTTTAGTATAGGTATTAAAGTACTCTAGCTACTAATATCTAAGCTTATTAGTTATCTAGCTATTTTTAAAAACTATAATAATCTAATTTCTAGGTAGGCTATTTTTTTTATACTAGACTAAAAAATAGTAGCAGCCTTTAAAAATAATAAAAAGTAGAATAGTCTATTCTATTATATTAATTCTTTAAATAATTATTATCTATTTCTAGTTACTTTACTAGACTGCTTTTAGTTATTTTTAATACTTTAAAACTATAATAACTACTTTTATTAATATCTAATTTATTATAAAGCTTATTTTATTAAAGTTATATATATTTTTATTTTAAATACTATACTTTTTTTTTATATTAGCTACTAGTTTAAACTAAGTTTTAATAACTTTTAAATTTTTATATAAAGCTTTTTTATAGTTATACTTATAATTAAACTTTACTTTAAATTTAAAATAGCGCTTAATAAACGTACTAGGCTAGTTTATACTAATATAGTCTAAATTATATTTATTATATAATAAATTAACTATATTTACTATAGCTATAAGCTTTAAAGAAAATCTTTATATATATAGTTTAAATATATACTAAATAATTACCTCTTTTTTATTTTTATCTAGTTTTTTTAAATTAAACGTATAATCTCTATATAGAGGTTAACTAGCGCGTTTTTAATATAAAGTAGTATAGAAAACGTTATAAATAGCTGCAGCGCGTTATAAAAAAAAATTTATATTTTATTTTAAAGCCTGTAGCGTAAGCTATATCTAAGCTTTATTAGAGGGTCCTATCTAGTGTTATTGGTGGGACATCACGTAGGTGTGTGTAGTTTTGGTGGGGTCTTGGCAGAGGTAGACCGCTCGTCTGTGTGGACCGCTCGTCCGTGAGGTACGTTATAGAAATATTACATTATTAACTTGCTTTATATAGACAAACTATTACTATTCGCACTTGGCTAGGATTACAGCACTAGTAGCCTCACGCTGACCAATTAGACCACTGAATCTTGTCAACTAACTAAACGTCATTGACCACTACACTTTAGTTTGCGATAATCTAACGCGCCTCGTCATTCTGTGCCTCGCAGTCAGGTCTCTGCTCGTGCGCGTCGTACCCACGAAAGAGGCGCTGAGCAGGTACGAGCCGATCAGGTCGCACGCCGTTCAACCCGTCTATATACTCATTCTGGTCAACACGAGGACACGACGCTGGGTGTTCCGCCGCCTCGACACAAATTGAGACACCCCAAGTTCTTAAGCTCAGGTAGCTAAGACGAACGCTACGGCAGCTCAACGGCGAAACACGAGATTTGGAACAGGCTTTGGCACGAGTGTGTGTACGGGATCGCGGCGCACCGGAAGCCATCTCTCATCCACCACCGTCATACACTCCGAAATTCCCGCCTATCTTTCCTCAGGAAAAAGAGGAAGACTTAAGAGTACTTCTCTGGAAATCGTAGCAGAGCGAAACTGCTCACCAACAAATCCAACTGCTTGGGGTGCTATCTTGGGACCCGGGGAATCTTGAAGACTATTGTTGCCATCTCTCCTGAGCGGAGAGAACAATCAAAGAGCAAGGCAGATTCAGCATTCAAACCCACTGCCTGAGGCTGTTCACCTGGCGCAAAGACATGCTCAAATCTCTTTCTTCGAAATAAGACAGCTAGAAATACTCGTAAACTGGAACAGCTAGGGGCTGGGAAGCGCACAGCAACCGGTCTGGGTGAATGCAAAAAGTCCAAGAGCAGAGTTAGCAATGAAACGCGGAGCACTTGATGCGTTCTTCAAGTCGGCCGTACCCAAGAAGCCAAAGTACGAGGCTAGCGTGAACAAGTCCTCACACCCCTCTTATCCCTTTGTAATCTCACATCTGCCAGCACCATTTGTAGAAGCGCTGGGGTTTGCGCCAGATCAGGAGGGAAAATTGTTGAATGACCAACTGGATCTTGATCTGGTCTACTACCAGCCGTACGTTCCCGCCTCAATCGCACCGGGCATCTTCGAGTTCCTACGCCAGGAGCTACCATTCTACCGCGTCCAATATAACATCAACCGCGGTGGTATCCAAACCCAGATCAATACTCCGCGCTTCACTACCGTATTTGGCGTCGATGAAACAAGTCGCTTTACAACCGAAGGCGACCTCGTCGATAGCGAGACAAGCAAGAGAGTCGAAGCGAACCGCTACAAGTATAAACCACGACCAATTCCACACTGTCTTGACACGCTTCGCAAGATGACGGAAGGCACCACAGGCGAGACGTTTAACTTTTGCCTTGTGAACTACTACGCGGATGGCAAGGACAGTATTTCTTACCACAGCGATGATGAGCGCTTTCTCGGCACAGAGCCGGCGATTGCTTCCTTGTCCCTCGGCGCAAAACGCGACTTCCTCATGAAGCACAAAGCTATTCCGCCCCAAGCTGGGATGGAAATGCCGGAGATAAAGCCCATGAAGCTACCGCTGGGCACAGGCGATATGATTCTGATGCGCGGGCGTACGCAGGCAAATTGGCTACACAGTATTCCCAAGCGAGCGGGTGTGGATGCGGGGAAGGGGAGGATCAACATTACGTTCAGGAAGGCGATGGTGAGCGGCGGGACGGATAATTACTATCAATACAATGTTGGGTCAGGAAAGGTGCATAAATGGAATGCGGGGCAGGAGAAGATGGTGGAATGGGAGGAGACTGGAGAGGCGAGGGGGAGCGACAGTGGAAGTGGGAGTGGTAGTGGTATTAGGTAGTGCTGGAGACGGTGTTGCTTCTGGCTCTGGATCTGGGTAAACTTTGGAAGAGTCTGCGGAATGGTGAAGATTAGATTGTACAAGTGTAGACAAGGAGCATGAGAGATTGGAAGTTTATAGATGATGGAGAGTTTTATGGCGTGAAACCAACTACTGTAGCTATGTATGTTTGTTTTTGCTGGATCAAAGCGGTGCGGGCGGAAATAGAAAGGTGCCCCGAGCGCTACTAGTAGTTGACCCCGCTTATGCGCAGGTGGGCGCAACCAGCAACATGGTCAAACACGACGTTGGATGAGCATGCATTAGGGCTTCAAGTGTCTGAAATGTCATGATAGCCAGTGCAGCAGGCATCTCCTGGACCATACTGCTCCCATCTAGCGCATCTTGGCCGAGGCGCAAAGGTGGTATGACCAGGCAGCCTTCCCTAAGACCAGACCGGAATTAGCTAAACGTCGAGGCTCAGCCCGACGTTCGTTCGTTGTGATTCTGCAACGCGCACTCTGCGAACTGCGACGACAACGACAACGACGACTTGGATATACACAACACCAGATTCGCCCTTGCTATTACCAGGCGATCAAGTAGCTGGCCACCGTCTGCTCACCAGCGGCTATCAGCGCCATTGCAAGGTGGTCGATTGCCATCGTGACTAGATTGGCGCACCGCGCGTCGCAAGCCAGTTCAGACGGTGGAAATCAGCTTGCGATCCTCTGCACATGGACGCGCACAACGGACGACGACTGTACATTTGATCTCGCTGCCGGACCTACCTCGCGCCTCTCGTCACGACCGGGCCACCATTCGAATCCTGTTGCGCCAGCGTGTGCGACATTTGTCATCACTCCCACGGGCAGAAGCGCTACAAGCCATATACACTCGAGGCTCGAACAAGAGCGCCAGACTCTCAAGGCCTAGCACGACGTCAGTTTGCGGCAGGCGTGACTAGACTGGAGGTGGGCGACCCCGTAGGCCAGTCAACCCTGCACAACCAGACTCCAGGCTGCAAGAACCCTTGCCATCCTTAGCATTGCCGTTCAAGCAGCCAACGCAAGGCGCGAAGCATACTCTACTCCTCCACCAGTGCGCACGGAGTTAGCGCTTAAGTCCGGAACTTCCGTTAACATAGCACAAGACGCGCATCCAAACACAGCACAGTCATGCCGCCAACACCCCCATCAACGACTTCCTCGAGTGCAGGACACTCACCACCAGACCCCCAGTTCCGAGTCGTGCGCAAAAGAAATCGGGTGCCTCTCTCATGCGGAGCCTGCAGACACAGAAAGTGAGTCAACACGTGCCTTCAAGATGCAGGCTGAGCCTCTCTTCTGACGCTGGCAGGCTGAAATGCAACCGTGGCCACCCTTGCGACAACTGCACCAAGCGCGGCGACACGGCATCATGCACGTACGCTACTCCTGGGAACCGCAAGAAGACGGCGACCACTGCTGGCACCACAACGTCCCCAGACGACATGCAAAACCGCATTGACCGACTCGAAGGACTTGTCCTTTCACTCATGACAAACGGCGCGCAAAGCGCCGGCCCAGCTGCTGCTCAAGCTGCTATTGCGAATAGCATGAGCATCGCTTCGTCGGAACAACACTATGACATGGGCAACATGGACCACGGCATGACCAACGGCGCATCTGAATCAATCCCCGAAGAAGATGCTGGCGACGAGAGTGAGATGGAGAACGTTACCAAGTCCATCGGCGTCATGAAGGTGAACAACAACCACACCGTCTTCGCGTCAGAGGCACATTGGTACGCGATATTAGGAGAGGTATGTTCAGACCCAATCTTCTCCAGTACTCATCTGACCACTTTAAGTTATCTGAAGTCAAGAGTTATTTCGCGGACCACAAGAAGCAATACGAGGAACAGCTCAAAAAATACAAAGCCAACCACAAGACAGAGCGTCCCCCCGGAACATCCTTCCTCATGGGTGGACAAAAGCCCACTTCAAAGGCCGAAGTACTATCTCGCTTCCCACCTAAACCAACTGCCGACATACTCGTCTCGCGATTCTTCAACACATACGATCCAGGCATCCATATCATCCATGGACCTTCGTTCCAGAAAGAATACGATCGCCATTGGCTACAGCCTGACGAGACACCCGTCATCTGGTTGGGATCAGTCTACGCAATGATGTGTATAGCACTACAATCCTACACGAGAGCCGGCGACGAGCCACCCGAATATCACAACAAGTCTTGGGAGATGTCCAAGGAATATGGCGATCTCACAGCGCAGTGTCTGATCATGGCTGACATCACGCAGCCCATCACGGGCATGTTGGAGACTCTCATTCTACACATCCACGCCGAGTATACACGCAGCCGAGATGCAGAAGTTGGAATCCTCATAAGCACCGGCATAATTGTACGACTAGCGATGCGACAAGGCTTACATCGAGATCCTGCACCATATCCGGGCATTTCCGTGTTTCAAGGCGAAATGCGTCGGCGCTTATGGGCTGCAGTCCGATCGATAGATCTCTTGTTCTCTGCACAAGCCGGCTTGCCTCCTATAGTACGCCCCCGCGACAGCAACACTGAGATACCACGAAACATATACGATGACGAACTGTTCGAGGACATGAAAGAATTGCCACCGTCTCGGCCCGAGAGCGAAGCAACGCCTACACTCTACCTCATCAACCGCACGCGCCTGATCTACAAGCTCGGAGACGCGGTGGAATTGACCGATTCTTTGACCTGTTCATCTTACGACGACATCATGAAAATCGATGGCGAGGCTCGTGATTTACACGATAAAATCTCACCTCACTTGAAGATGCGAGGCATGGACGAAGCAGCACGGGATCCATCCACGTTGATTATGCAACGCTTTACTCTGGACCTGCTCTATCTGAAGATCATATGCGTGCTTCATCGGAAATACCTATCGTATGCGAGGGTTCATCAACGCTTTAGCTATTCACGCAAAGCAGTCATGGACGCTTCGATGCAAATGCTGCAACATCAAGCTACTCTTCATCGAGAGTGCCAACCTGGTGGCAGATTACGCAATGTCAAATGGTTCATTTCGTCGCTGACTACCGTCGATTTCCTTCTCGCTGCAATGATCATTGCTTCCGATCTGTATCACACAAGTAGAGTTGAGATTCGCCCTGGTCGATCTACTTCTGATATCTGGGGCATCGACAGGCGTGATGAAATGCTCGAGGCTATCGAAGTGGCCGTCACCATCTGGGATGGTCTCAAGGATCACTCGATGGAGGCATACAAAGCGCACGCGACACTGAGTGTCATGTTGGACCAGCTGAAGAAGAGTCGACCAGCGAGAGAAGCGCCAAATGGCTTCCAGGCGGCATCGTCAGCGTTTCCCGCGATGGCACCAATGGACGATGCCAATGTGGCTCCTGAACACTCTGCAGCCATGACTTTGGGTATGCTCAGTACGGGTGGAATAACAACTAACTCATCGAACATGTTCGATCAGCGGTATCCAGCATCCATGGCCAATCTTCTAAACGAACCGATGCCCCAGCCGTCGACAGGTTTTACAACACAGTACGCAGGTCCAAACGGTCAGGGAGGCCCTGAGAACGCGGCCAGTCCCTTCTCGAACCTGTTCGGTGCCAATCTTTTTCAAAATCTGGACCTGCCCCCCACGGATAACATCAATTGGGTAAGTCGCGCTATATTTTGTCCCTTTCTATACTCGGGCGGATGCTTACCCTGAATAGGATGCATGGGACTCTTACATCCAAGGCCCTGGCATGGAAACCTCAAACAATTTCTTCTCTATGGATATGAGCGGCATGGCGCCTATGCAGACTGACCATGATATTTTGGGTCAAACGGCTGTGCAGCCGCATCAGCAACCCCCAGCAACCCGTACGAATCCTTTTGGCCACAATACGTTCATTAATGTATGGTTCAACGCTCATTGCTAGTTTGAAAGACTCGCTAACAACACTACCAATAGAATGCACCAAATCCCGAGTCAACGCCGCCGTCCGGAGAAGGTTACGCCATGGGTTTTCTGCTACCAAAACAGCAAGAGTAAATTGACCGCATGATTTACGGTGGACTTGGACGATTAACGACCTTTTTTTGACGATCGTATGTAGAAAATGTAATAAAGGAGTACCGAAAAGTATTATGTTCAAGGAAGGAATACCCAGCTGAGCAACTCTGCATTGGGAGCCTATAAGCGGATAGGAAGAGGCACAGCAGCGTGGATGCAATGTCCACCGAGCGGTGCAATACCAACTCTACGCTTTCGCGCCAGCAGTTCTGTTGACTGCCCATACTGCAATAAAGACGTGTGTTAGTAACTGGATTTGCGCGGATTGTCGTCTCCTACCATGAATCCTAATCTGTTATTCGGCGCCCAACATAACAAGGCTGAGATGTGCCCTACTTTCACCTGCGTTGGACCGTGAAAAGGTGCTTAGATGCCCTTTTGCGTTGATCAAGGCCGCAAGATGGTTCGCTTCGGGGGCTGAGACAGACACAGCTTGGCGTATCGCGTGCGTACAAGACACTGCTTCGCCGCAACTGTGGTCGTGTTCCGTTTTACAACAAATCGGTGCATGGGAGCTGTGCGAGAAGGCTGAACATTGATCATATTTTTTCAGATTACAAGACTACACTATAATCGTGAGAGGATCCTCATATGCGGAAACAATTGTTCCCTTAATATCGCTCCTACACATCCATCAGTCGCAACGTCAGCATGTCCGCCGTTCCACCCCTCAACACCACCACTACACCTCCTTCTGCATCCGCCGCGACCGACCCTATATCCCCCTCTCTCGCACCGGCACGTTCTCGCATAAGACCAGCCCTGCAGTGTCCACACAGACGCCGCTCATCAACACATCCACGCCCGCGATCAACCCAGAACCCGTGGAGTTGGATGACGGGGCTGTAAGATTTGCAGGTGTGCAGGAGGGCTTACAGGCTAGTGCGGTGAGGGCTGGCTCGGCAAGGGCACTAGGAGGTGAAGAGGATATTGATGCCGAGTTTCTTGAGGAGGGGAGGAGTGGTGAAGCTAGTGCCGTGAGTCGCACTGTCCTCTTCGCTTGTGATGGAACATCGGGATGCGCCTGCTATGCAATCTGATAAAAGTGCAAAGTCCGTAAAGCTAACCAAGCAGATAGAAGACAGCGGCGATGCTGGCTTCGCGAAGCAAAGATCCAAGTGTAATTGTTAATGCTCCTAGAGAACCTACGGCAGAAGAGGTACAGGCTGCAAGGAGTGCGAAAGAGGTAGTTAGCTCCTAGGCAAAACAAATTTAGAGGCGCACAAGTTAGTTTTAGAGAGCGTTAAAAGCAGTAAGATATTAACTTTTATAGAAATTTAAAAATAAATTTTAACTATTTATATTTTATAAAGAAAATTTATAGTATACTAAAAAATAAAGTTATATAAATATAGAGACTTCTATATATATAAATAGTATTAATATATAATATATATTATAAATAAATTAAATATATAAAAAAGTTAAATATATTACTAAAACTTTATTAAAACTATATATACCTATATAATACCTCTATAATAAAAGTAAATAAATATTTGTAATAAATATAAAATATAAACTACTATATAAACTTTAAAATAAAATATATTATTTTTTAAAATATACTATAGCTATCTATATAGCTTTTTATATAATATTATATTATTACTAATATATTCTACTACTAAACTAGCTATACTACTAAACTAGCTACTTTTTTTTAGTATTATAAATACTATACTCTATATAATATACTCTAATAATATAATATAATATTAATTTAAACTAAAAACTAATTAAATTTATTTATTTTACTTTTAAAACTAGCTAATTTAAAAGCTAATAGGCTGCTACTATAGCTTTTAAAATTAATTATTAAAAAATTTTTAATTAAATTAATAGAACTACTCTATATACTAAAATTTAATTTAATTACTAGAAATTTACTACTATTAAAAAGTAAATAATTATTTAATATAATTTTAACTTTAATTTATAAAAATTTACGCTCTAGCTGTATAAAGTAGAAAATATAGCTAATAAAATACTAAAAGTAGATAATAGAATACTAGTAGGTAAATATTAGGCTAAATACGTTATAATATATTTAAATAAATTTAAAATAGTTTTTAACTAAATAAGAAATAAATAAAAAATAAAGTAGAAAAATTTAGAGATTATTAGCGCGTAATTTAAATTTATAAATAAAATAAAAGCTAAATATAATATCTAGTATAATAATATTTATAATTCTAATAAAACAAGTTTCTAAATAGATATAATTAAATTTATAAAAGTTATTATAAACTTTAAAAAATATAATTAACTAGACTTTATTTAACTAAATAATTATAAATAAGTTACTATTATTTAGCGTATATATACTTTAGAAAATATAACTTTACTTTTTATTATTTATAAAATATATATACATATTTCTATATAGTATTAAAAAGCTAGTATTTTTTATAACTAGAAACTATTTATTTTTAAAAATAGCTAGATAAATAACGCGTTTAAACTAAAGTAGTTAAAGTATTTTAACGCGTATATAAAAGTGTAAAAGGTAAAGATATACTAATTACTAATTTTAAATAGCTATAAAAGCTATTTTAACTAAAAATTTAAAAACTACTATATAAAAAATAAAATTCTAATATTTTATATATGTATTTTTTTATTTTATATTTTTTAGCTATTTAATATAGTATATCTTTTACTATTAAAGTATAAATACTTCTAGTATATATAAATTTTAGTATACTAATATATTTTTAATATTTATAAAAAAAACGTTTTTTTAGTTTTTAAAAACACGTTTTTTAATATATCTATAGTTAATAACTATTAAAAAGTTTTTAAAGTATTAGAGCTAGTTTTTACTAACGCATAGATAGTACTAGATTATATTAATTTCTAGATATATACTTTATTTTAACTCTTTTTAGTAGTATATCTATAGTAATCTAAAACTTTAAATAATATTTATAAATTTAGGTTTTAGTTAAAGTTTATATATAAATTTTTTATTTAGTTATTTATTATTATATAAGCTTGTTTTTTATAGTTTATAAAAAAAGCTAAACTAATACTATACTAAAATACTTTTTTTAAGTCTATATTTATAAAGTTAAAAAGTAATTAATAGAAATAATAAAAAAAAAGTATAAAAAAAAATTTAATAAAATAGTATTTTTAAATATAGTACTAGATTATAAGCTACTATAGCTTTAATTATAGCAATTAATCTATTAAAATATACGTATAGTAGTAGTAGTTAAATACCTATTTAACTAAGTATCTAATACTATAGTTATTATAAAAAAACTAGGTATAATATTTATATATACTAAAAAAATTTAAAAAGTACTTCTAAATTAAATATAAACTTTATAGTAGTAGAGTTACATATTAATAGTAATTATAATAATAATTAAAAATATAGTATTTATAATACTAAAAAAAAGTAGCTAGTTTAATAGTATAGCTAGTTTAGTAGTAAAATATATTATAATAAAAAATAAAAGTAGTTTATAAAAAAGCTATAATAGCTAGAAGTTATTTATATAATAGAATATAGCTATATTATATTAATTTTATAATATTATAATTTTAAATTATACTTTATTCTATTTTTATAGTAGTATAATCTTTATTACTTATAATATAGAATTAACTAAATTAATTTATTTAAATTAATTAATACTAATACTAATAAACTTATATAAATTTCTTTTATACTATAATAGTAAATTTATTTAATTTAAATAATCTATTTTATACTTTTTTAATTTTTTATTTATATATTTATTTATATAGAAAAGTTTAGTAGTTATAATTATTAGGCTTTTAGATAGCATTTTTTTTTAAACTAGAATAGTCTATAAAGAGTTATTATAGGCTAAAAGAGGCTATTATACTCTATACTAAAGAATAAAGGCCTCTAGCTCTCTATATTACGCTAGAGATTCTATAAATATATAGAAAAGAAGTAAAAAGTAGAGTATAATACCTACTAGAGTTAGAAAAATAAAAAAGGAATAATTTATTTATTTTTAATCTTTAAATAGTATTTTTATATATCTATTTAATTAATTTCTTTTACTTTATATTATCTATTATAGTAATATTTAATATGTATTATAATAATATAAAATTACTAGTATTAAAAGTATAGAAATTTAAACTTAAAAATAAATAAGTATTAAAACTAAAAAATATTTTAGTTATTTAAATACTAATACTATACTAATAAAAAGTTATAAAATTATTTAATTAACTAAATATATTATTTTTTTTATTAAAATTAAGTATAATCTACTATAAAAGTAAATTATTATTTTTAAATACTATAAATAGTAAAGTAATACTATATCTACTTTTTAAACTTTTTAAAATTACTAAAATTACTTTTACTTTTTTACTTTATATATATTAATATAAGTATTAAATTAGTAAAACTATATTATATAATTCTTAAGTATATATTTATACTAATATTTACTTATATAAATACTTTTTACTAGATTAGTAAAATCTAGTTATACTAAACTATATTTAGATTTTAATAGTATACTAGATATCTTTTAAGTTATTATTTAAAATTCTATATATCTATATATGTTTTTACTATAGTAAATCTAAAACCTTAGTAAATAACTAGTAAATATATATTTAGTATAAATTGTATAGTATAAACTAATTTTAATAGTAAATTTAGAATAAAAATTACTTGTTTACATTTTATACTAGCTACTATATAATAGAATTTATATTTTTATCTTCTAGCTCTAGCTTATAGCTCGATAGGCTGTCTATAGAGAGCTATACTATTAATAATATTTAAGTTTAAATAAATATTATTATAGAAATAGATACTTAGAAATAATTAAAAAATAGATTATTATATTACAAGCTAGAAAGTAATTATACTATATATACCTTTGCTATATAGAATTATATAAATAGAAGTAAAAAAGCTTTATAGAAAATTCTAAAATTAAATAGATATAGTATTAGCTAAGTACTATATATATATAATACACCTTCTAGTTATAGTAAATTAAACTATTTAGTATTAGTAGTATTAAGCTTTATAAAGCGTTTAAAATAGTTATACTATAAAATCTAGTATAACTAAAAGTTCTATTATATTATTTAGTATATATTAAAAGTAGATAATCTAATACTAAGCCTAGTAAAATTAATTATTAGCTAAATTTCTATATTAATCTATATTTATTAATAATATAGCCTTTATTAGTATTTATATCTCTATATTGTTCTATATAAAGCTTTTTTATATTTATAAATCTTCTACTAATACTATTATAATATAGTTTATAGTCTAGAAAACTATCTATATTTATATTACTAGAGCGCGTATTTAGCAGGCTATATTTTTACTTTTACTTTTATTTACGTCTATATCTACTCTATATTTATATAGTTATTTATATAAAAAGCATACTTTTTTACCTCCTCTACCTAAATCTTTAAATAAAAAGACTTCTAAAATTTTCTTTTTTTCTAAAAAGTTTTATATTTTTACTAACTTTTTTACTTTTTTTACTTTACACTACCTTTTTTTTCTCTATACTTTTTAAAAAAAAAATAGAGCGTGCTACTATTATTACTACTACTATACTAGCTAGTATATAGTTTTATTATAGTAATTTTATAAAAAAAGGTACTATTTTTTATTTAGGCTATATATATAGCGCTTTTATATAAAATAATAAATGCTACTAGAACTAGAATAAAATCTATAGTAAAAGCTACTAGCTTTATACTTTTAGATATTTATACTAATCTATATAAATAAATAATTTTATTAGTTAAATAAGCTTTACTAATTTTAGTATAACTCTACTTTTATTTTCTACTACTCTAAAGCGTTTATTACTTGTAAAGTTATAAAAATAAATAAAAATAAGTTTAAACTTTTATACTATAAACTCTATTTACTTTTAAAAGTTCTAAAAAAAAAGAGTTTTTATTTTTAGTATAGCCTTTACTACTAGTAAATAAACTAGTTCTTTTTTTATAATAGAAAAATATTAAAAGATTAATTAGTAAGCTTATTAATAGAATAATAAAGTAAATCTAGTTTTTTTCTAGGTACTACTACTAGGTATAGTCTATAAATTTTTTAAAAATAAACTTTAGCCTATATATTATATTATATAAATATAGATAGAAATTATTAAATAATTATTTATTTTACTTTAGTAATATTAGAATTTTAGTTTTTATATTTTATAGTTTTAAATAATTTTTTAAAGTATTAAAAAATTATTAAGAAAGATTTTTAATAAGTCTATCTACTAGTATTTTATTTATAAAAAGATAGCTAATTATAAAAAAAAATTTTTTTTATTTTTATTTAAACTATATATTCTATATATTTATATATTATAGCTTTATAGTAATATATTCTTTTTTATTTTTAATAAACTAGATTATAAATTAATTATTATAAAAGATTTTATATAGCTTAAATATAAATATATAGAGCTTCTAAAGAGATTTTTAGAGCTCTATTAACTTTTTAGTAACGTATTTAAAAAATAGTAGCTTAGCTTTAGTTATTAATATTATAATAGTTATTTAATAAGCTACTTTCTATATAATTACTTCTCTATAAAATATAATAATATAGCTTTAGAATAAATGTTATATTTTAATATTATCTATAAAAAAAGTATTATAATATATTATAAATTTTAAATTACTATAGCTATACTATATTACGTAATACCTTATTTAGTAAAAATAAAACCTTATCTAGTAGATAGCTTTAAAATTCTATAGAGTAAAGTTAGTAAAATATTATAAAAGTTTAAAAATAATAAATATAACGTTTAGGCCTATATAAAAATCCTTTTTAAATAGCTATAATATAAAGTAGCTAGTATTAAAAACAATATAAAAAGTTAGTTTTTAAAAATAAGTAAGCGTATAGATACTAGAGTAGGTTTTTATTACTAAAATAGTAAAAGTACGCTTTTAAATAAAGTAATAAAAATAACTAATTAACTAAATATATTACTTACTTATTTATATAAATTAAATATAGTTTACTATAAAAGCATTTTAATATTTCTATATACTTATATTATTTTATAGATTTTATTAGTTTTATTAGTTTTATAAACCTTTTTAAATAAAACGCTTAAAATAGCTAAAGTTTCTATAATTTATAACCTATAATTACGTAACTAATATTACTAGATAGTTATTCTATTTATAGAGTATATTATTTAGTTTATCTACTCTAGTTTTTCTAGATTATAATACTATTCTCTTTTTACCTTTTATATTTTTATAAAAGAGTTTAATATTCTTTTATACTATTATCTACTACTAATATTATAGTAATAAAATAAATTATAAAAAAGTATATATAATAGTTTTCTATAAATGCTATATAAAAAAGAAGTTAAAGTATAAACTTTTATTATTAAGTATAAAATCTAGTAATTATAAAGCTATAGGTATAGAGTTATATATTCTAGCTAATATTATTATTCTAGATTTTTTAAAAGTAGAATTAGAAATTTTAAAGGTTAAAGCGTAACTTGCTACTAGTAAAATAGTAATTAATAAAACAAAAGCTAAAGCTAAAGCTATTTAGCTATAGATTAAAGCTATTTAAATAAAGTTAAAATAACTTTATTACAAGTATAAATTTTTAAAGTAAAAAAAATAAAAATTATTTAATAAAAAATTATCTAATATAGAGAATCTAGAGATATAAAAGGCTTTAGAGCGCCTAAACTAAAAAATTACTATAACTAATCTATTAGCTTTAAAATTTATATATATAGTTAACTAGAGTATACTTTTTAAGTCTATAGTAGATAGTTTAGATGCTATTTTATTTTATAATACTATACTAGTATTTAGTAGTAGTTTATAAAGTTTATTTCTAGTTTCTATATATTTTCTAAGTTATTATATTCTAACTATTTTACTAGGTATTTTTTATTACCTTATTTTTTTTAATATATTATTATTTTTTTAACTTTAAACTTATTTTTTTTCTATTATTTATAATAGAAGTTTATTTATAATAGAGTTAAAAAGTTAGCTAGTTCTAATATCTTTATATAGAATTTAAAGTATACTTTAGTATTAGGTAGAAAGTTAAGTGTATATATAACTAGTTTTTTCTAGTTTTTAATTAGAAATAGTCTAATTTTAATGTAGTTTAATCTACAATTAGGTTATATTATATAAAGGTTTTTTATAAAAAAATACACTTTATTCTCTTTTTTTAGCTAAAGTACTATTTTTTATTTTCTATTAATATATAAAATAGTACTATATTAAACATCTAGAAAAGCTTTATTTAATTTTTTATAAACCTTTTTTAGTTTTTTCGCAATAAGCATAGCTATTTCTATTTTCTAATAAAGTAATATTCTAGTAAAGAGATTTAGATATCTTTTATAGTTAGTAAAATATAGAGTCTATTTTATAAACTCTAAAATTTTATTATTATATACTATCTAAGCTATAAGTAATAGTAAAACCTAATTATTTTATTACTAATTAATATATATCTATAGATAGGCTTTTATAGTACTATTTATTTATCTATTTCTAAATAAAAAGCTATAGATAATTTACGTTACGTTCTAATAGTAGTAAAAGGTAATATCTAAAAGTTTAATATAAATAGCTTTTTTTAATTACTAATAATTAACTTTAGAATACTATAGTATTAAATAATTCTATTAATAAAAATATATACAAGCTATACTATTATAAAATCTTTTCTAAATAAAATATATTTAGCTACTTTTATAAATCTATTAAATATAACTATAATTAAGTTATATATAAATTTAGTAACTAGATTTTTTAATAGTAGTAGTTTTATTATAAAGTATAAAGGTTTAAATATAGTAATATAGATTAATAGTTATATTTTACTCTAGAAGTAAAATATTATATAGAGAGCTAGTTTTCTATATATAAAAGTAGAAATATAGTATTTCTAGCTAATTAAAGCGCGCTAGCTAGAACTTACCTAGTATAGCTAAAGCAGTGCTAAATCTCTAATAGAAAAGGTTATTAGTTTAAACTATAATACTACTTTTTTCTATAAAAAAAAATAAGTTTTAATATTTAAATATTAATTATACTAGCTACTACGTTTTATAAAAGCTACGTGTAGTTTTATAATAATAAGTAAATAATACTCTATATTTTATAATACTTTATATTTCTAGCTATTATTCTATTATAACTCTATATAATATTTTTTTCTATTATTTTTATATATTTATAATAATAGTATTATAGTTTCTAGTAGAAACTTTTAGAAAAAAAAAGTTATAGTTTATAAAAAAGCTTTAAATATAGTAAATTATCTACTTTTATAGTTAGTAGAGCTTAATCTAGTAAATTATAGTTATTATTATTATTAATAGGTACCTAATACTATTCTAACCTTTTAGTTTATTATAAATTTCTAAAAATATAATTTATAAGTTTTTTTATAGCTAGTATAATAGTATTTCTTTTAGTATTTTAATAACGCTTTTTACTAGCTTTACTTTTAAATCTAAAAGTAAAAGCTAGTTATAATTAGAATAAGTTACCTACTATACTAGATAGGTATTAACTAGCTTTAACTTTATTATATAGTTTACTATATAATAGTTTATAGCTAAATTCTAGAGTATAAATTACGCTACTACTTCTAATTTAAATACCTCTATTCTATAAATAACTGATATACTATAGGTTTAGTAAAGTACTAGGTATAGTATACTTTTATAAACTTAGCTAATTTAATTAAATTTATATAAAGTTTTTATAAAAAGTTATTATTACTAAAAGAATAGTCTACCTAGTATATTTAGTATTATAGAAAACCCTTTTTATTATAAAATTATAGATTTTACTTGCGTTTATTAATTTAGTAATTTAAAATAGCTTTTATAGTATAGTTTATATTATTTTTAACTTTAGAGTTAAATTCTATAGAAATCTTTTTATTATAGGTTTATCTAGGTAAAAGCTAATTATTATATAAATATAGTAGCTATAAATAGAACATATTATATATATACTTTATAGTAATAAATAAATCTAACTAGTAAACTATATTATTAATAATATAGATAATAGTAAATAGTCTATAATTTTTATAGTTTAATAATAGATATAGTCTATAGATACGTAAGTTATAGGTATTAAATATAATTTTATTACTAAGTTTAAATTCTAGTAATAGTAGTTTAAAATTATTAGCGTATTTAGCTTACTTAGTTTAGGCCTATTTAAATAATAATTAGAGTTTTTATTAGAAAGTAGTTAATTATTTTGTAAAAGCGTTAGTATTAAATTAATTATAATAGGTTAGAGTATTTATAGTTAATACTAGTAGTAAAGGCTGTAGACTATTATAAAGAAAATAGCCTTTAGTAGCTTTAAATAGTAAAATGCTAGTACTAGAGCTAGTATTTAGGTTTACTTTAAACTTAGCTATAAATAAAAACTAAGTCTAGTTATTTTAGTTATAGTTAATATAGACTTAAAAAAACGTTTTAAAATATATATTTATAATTTTAGTTTACCTATTAGTTTCTAAATAATAAGCTATTAAAGATTTTAGATATATACCTAGTCTTTAGTATAGTTATTACTAGAAGTAAAATATAAACTAGAAGCTTTAGTTAGAAATAATCTCTTTAGAGTATCTTTTTTTTTACTATACGTATTCTATAAATACCTAAACTAAAATATTTACTATAAAGCTTACTATAAAAATAAACTTTTTTTTAATAGGTAATCTATAATTATAAGTATATTAGTAAACGTCTAGCTATTATATATTAATAGTAGTAAATAGATAATAAAGTCTATTAATATATAAAACTAATACTATTATAGAATTAAAAAAGAGTATAGATATAAAGGCATAAACATAGGTAGCATTTATAGTAAGTTAATTAATAGCTTCTATAGTAAAATATTACGTAAAAAGCTAGTTTTTTTTATACAAGTAGAAATATATTAGTATTTCTACTAACTAAAGCGCGCCTGTTTAGGCCTAGCGCCGGCAGAATAGCTCTAGTAGTTAAAAGTTATAGGTTTAACCTATAATACTATCCCCTCTTTAAAAAAAAAGCAGTTCTATTACTTAAATATTAAGTATAAATATTACTATATTTTATAAAAGCTATACGTAGGTTTATAATAGTAAAGAAATAGCTATACTACGCACTTTATATCTCTATTTAAATAGTCTATCTCTACTTGTTATATATATACTAATTATTATAATAAAGTATATTATTAACTAGAATAGCTTGTAGGCAAGGCTTATAGAACTATTAATAGTTAATTATTATAAGTATTTAGTAAAAAGGTACTATTAAAACGTTTAGAGTAGTTAATTTAGTATACTAGCTTTAATAACTAAGCATAGCTATAGCTCTCTATCCTCTCTACTAGCCTAGTCTATAATTTTTGCGTCTATTAAGTTCTTCTCTAGTATTAATTAATAAAAGTAACTACAAGTATAAAGGTTTCTACTTTAAATACTATTTTACTAAAAAGTATAGTAGTAGCACTCTGCTTATAATTAAAAGTAAAGTATTATAAAGTAGAACGTAAATACTTACTATAAAACTATTAAAGTAAGTATTTAAACGTTATTTTAGTGCTATATATATATTAGTAATAACTACTATTTATTTATTAGTAAACTAAATATTTTATAGAGGCCTAGTGCTTATAGCTATTAAAAGTAAAAGTTTTTAATAAATATTATAGTGTTAATAACGTTTATATAAAGTTTCTATAATAGATTCTTAAAACTCTTTAGATAGTTAAACTACTAGATAAAATATTATAGTAGCCTTTTCTACTTTATATATAGGTCTATTTACTTTAAAGCAATTTTTATATTTAGTATAGCTTCTACTTTATAGTCTATATTATTATTATTATTAGGCGCTATAAGTTGCGTATAGTTACTAATATTACGTGTCTATCTAGATAATAGCTAATCTTTATAGAGGTATAATAGCTAAAAGTAAAAAATGTTATAGAGTTTACTAAGCTTAGATAGAAGGCTAAGCTTATAAACTATATTATTAATTATATAAATAATAGTAAATAAGCTATAGTTTTTAAAGTTAAATAAATAACTAGAGTAAATAGTATAGAAGTTACGTACGTTTAATATAACTTTATTACTAATTTAAAAAGCTAAAGTAAATAAGTAGTTCTAGTTTATAAACTCTACCTATTTAGTCTAGGTTTATTGTAGTTCTAAACGCAACGCCTATTATAGCTTTTCTATGCGTTTAGTAAAGTAGTTAGCATTCTAGTAGTTACGTTTAGTAGAAGTAGTTAAATTAAAAAGTAGTAGTTATAAAAGCTTAAAGCTAGATTTTAGATTATAGTTTTTAGTTAGGTAAAAAGCACTAGTGCTGCTATTTATACTAACTATATTATTAGCTTTAAACTCTACTATAAATAGAAATAACGCCTAATTATTCTATTTATAGTTAATATACGCTTAAAAATATTATTTAAACTAAACGTTTATAACTTTAGTCTATCTATTAGTTTTAGAGTAATATTCTATTAATAGCTTAGGCTTTATTCTAAGTTATTAGTAAAAGCGTAACTAAAAGTGTAATATAAACTAAGTACTATAATTACTAATAATTTCTTCTAGGTATTTTTCTTTGCGCTAGATAAACTCTATAAAAGCTTAAACTAGAGTTTTTACTTTTAGATTTTTAATAGGTATAAACTTTTTTTTTTTACTAAGCTTATTAACTATAATAAAAATACTAGTATAGATCTATTTATTATCTTTATATAGTAGAAGATAAGTAATATAGTTAATAGAAATTGTCTGCTAATACTTATTAGAGATTAAAAGTAGATATAGTAATCTATACTTACTTTTTTAGTATAACTTAGACTATTAATAAGTAAAATAAGCCTATACGTACTTCGCGATATTATTAATTATTAGTAGCTAGTAGTACTATCTATTAAACTTATTATAGCTACTATACTTACTACTATAACCTCTATAGTATAATTAATAGGCTTACTTAATAATATAAATACGTAACTAATTTATATCTAGTATATAAACTTTATTATAAATATATAGTAAACTATTATTAATAGTATAGTCTTCTAGCTTAATCTATAGCTTCTAGTTACTATAAATTAAGCTATAGAGTAAACGTTAATCTCTAGCTTTCTTAGCCTTTAGAATTACTTAAGTAGTAGCGTCTGTATTATAGGCCTAGTAGATTATCTATAAAATATTATTTTTTTTAAAATTAGTGTTAGTTACCTTTAGAGGCAATGTTACAGCTAGCGCTATAGAAACTATATTAGGTATAAGTTTATAAACAGTAAATATATTTTTATTATTATAGTTATTAGTATTATAGGTTTAATAAGCTAGCTAGACTAGGTCTAAAAGGCTTTTTTTTAGAGTATTTATAAAAGTCTAGTATAGGTAGATAGTATAACAGGCTCTTCTATTTTAGTAGAATTTTATTATAGCTACTCTAAATTTAAAATCTACCTAGTATAGTTTAATAATAGTCTAGACCTAGTACTATCTATAAGCATCTTCTATATTATATAGTAAGTTTTAAAGCCTTTAGATTAACGCGTTAGGTTTAGTACTCTATTTTCTAAATTAATAGATAATCTAGAAATTAAA
The DNA here is from genome assembly GCA_025504975.1 of Plenodomus lindquistii. Classification (NCBI taxonomy): domain Eukaryota; kingdom Fungi; phylum Ascomycota; class Dothideomycetes; order Pleosporales; family Leptosphaeriaceae; genus Plenodomus; species Plenodomus lindquistii. The sequence goes on along the minus strand of JANUWI010000003.1, from coordinate 3,388,259 downwards.
CTCTAATAGAAACTCTACCTAGCAAGCTTATTTACAATTAAAGCGTTTAGTTATTATAAAGGTCTAGAGTAATAAGTAGTTACTTAAAACTTAAATAGAGTTGTTAATATTAGTTCTAAAAAGCTTAAAATGCTATTTTTTAAAGGCTTATATAATAGCTAGAAGTTTCTTATTATAGATTTTATAGTTGTATTCTGCTAGCGTTATTTTATAAAAAAAAAAAGTAACTAGGTAAAAAACGCTATCTACTATCTATAATAGAATAGCTATTATAATAAAATCTAAAGTATCTATTTCTACCTATATTTCTAAATTAGAATTAAAGTAAAATAGTACACCTACTATATTAAAGGTTTTTTTTAGTTATTAAAAGGCTTTTACAGCTACTTCTTCTAGTTCTAATAGAAAAAACTTCTAGCTTCTATCTTTTATAAGCTCTGTTAATAGCTTTGCAATATATAAAAAACTCTAAATAAACTAGTAGTAGAAGTTATAGAAGCTAAAAAAAAATTAGATGTTTTTAACTAAGTAAAGTAACTACTAGTTTATAATAGTAGCTACTTTCTCTAGGTCTATTTTAATACCTTTAGTAGTTAGAATTATACCTAGATACTTTACTTTTTTTATTTTAAAAGTGCACTTAGTTAGGTTTAAAAATAACCTAGCTACTTATAGTTTACTAAGTACTTTTAATATATACCTATAATAAAAGCGTTTATTATTACTATAAATAAAAATATTGTCTAGGTACGTACTATAGATAATATCTAGTAGTTCTTTTAGTATTTTATTAATAAAGGTTTAGAACGTTTCTAGAGCATTATAAAAGCTAAAGGGTATAACTAAATATTTATATAATCTATAGCGTGTAAAGAATACTATTTTCTTTTTATTATTTTTTTTAATTTATACTTTATTAAAGGCTGTAACTACGTCTATAAGTAATATAATTTTTATTTTTACTATCTAGGCTAATATTTTCTTAATAATTAGTAGAGTATTATAGTTTTTTTTAGTAACTATATTAAAGCTATAGTAATCTATATATATATAAAGTTCTCTACTAGGCTTTTTTATAATAAGTATAGAGAAAGCGTATAGTAATAAGCTTAGTCTAATAAATTTCTTGTCTATTATATTATTAATATACAATTTTACAGCTTCTAACTCTATACGTGTAAAGCTATAGATATAAAGTTTAAAGATATTTATACTAGGCGTAATATTAATAGCGTAGTCTATACCTAGTTACTAGAGAGGTAGTTAATAGGCTTTATCTAGGTTAAATAGGTCTAGAAACTTATTAAGTACCTAGCTAGGTATAAGCTTCTCTACTTCTTTTTTTATTATAGATAGCTATTCTAGCTTGTCTATATATTTATTAAAGTTAGTCTATAAAATAGCTACTAGCTTTAGTATTTCTTAAAGGGCTTCTACAGTGTAATCTTTATTAAATAGTCTTTTAAGCTAGTTCTAGTAATATAGCTCTATCTATATAATATCTTCTAGACTTCTAGTTACTATAATACTAGTAGTATATACTAAAACTATTACTATCTAACTTTCTACTCCTTTTTTTTATATAGTGCTATCTGCAGTACTATTAGCGTATACTATATCTAGAAGACTATAATAAAAATAGTTAAGCTTATAACTAGCTTTAGAAAAAAAAAAGGCTTATTATTTACTAAAAAACAGGTTAGATTAATAGTAGTTAAGCTAATTTATACTAAAAATAATATTATATATACTAATATTAGTAATATAGTAAAGTACTATATATTAGTAACTACTATATTTAATAACTACGTTAACTATCTCTATTAACTATTTAACCTTTTCTCTATTAGCTAAGAATAGGTAAATAGGTTTATTAAGCTTTATAATAGTAAAACTATTCTTTTTAATCTATTAGCAATCTATAAAGTAAGCGCTAGCGCTAGTATTAACTAGTATCTTTACTAATTTCTAATCCTCTAGTATAAAAGCTTGTGCGAGGAATTTAAACTATCTATAGAACTTCTATTTTATAGATAATATAGAGATGTTATAAGTTTTATATATCTTAGCGCCTAAAACCTAAAAAATAGTAGTAGTAAAAAGAGTCTGCTATACCTATTATTATTAATAGTTCTATTTTATATTACGCTATTATAGCTCCTATATATAGTTTAGTATAAAAGCATCTAGTTTAATAGATTAGTTTTATTACTATATAAGTACCTCTTTTTATTAACTATATTAGTATTAGAGATAGCTTTTTTTTTTTTATACTTCTACTACAGCTAGATTATAGTTATCTATCTCTTTAATATATAAAGTAGCTAGACTAGAGATTTTATATAATAGTATATAGAGTTATTTATAGTAAGGTACTTAGTTAGAGTATATCTAATAGCTATTTTTACTATATTTAAAGCATAGTTAAAGCTTAGCTAAATACTTTTTATCCTTCTCTAAGCGTTTAAATGCAAGCTTTTTATACGTATGCCCTATAGTATAGTTTAGTAAAACTAGAGTAAAATCCTTGCTCTATTCTATTTTATAAGCTAGTAGTAAAGTAAATAAGCTAGTAATAGTATAAGTAGACGCAGCAGCAGCTAGCTTACCTAGTATAATCTATTAATAACTTTAGTTAATATACTGCGTTTATAGAAAGAACTTTTAAATAGTTTTACTTTTAATAGAGCCTATAGTAATAGCTATAGTAAAACCTAGTTATATAAACTTTTATACATATTAAATTTATATATAGTTTTAGTATTTAAAAATATATATAGTAGCTTAAAACTTAAAGCGCTACTTTATAAAACGTTAGCCTAGCTTCTACTGTAAACTACTACTAGTAAGCTTAGTTTTAGCGTCTATAATTTAGTTATATATTTTATATTAAGCGTTTAAAGTATTAATAATATCTATAAAGTATTTAGCTTAGAAATTATAAATATATTTAAAGGCTTCTCTTTATATATAGAACTTTAGGTAGTTAACGCTTTACTAATCTTTAAAGTATATATAGCACTTTATAATAGCTAGATTCTTCTAATATATATAGTCTTTATTTTCTTTATCTTTAAAGTTATCTAATTTAAAAAGCTTAAAATTAGATAATAGGCCGCCTAGTATAGGTGCTAGCGTATAAAGTAATAGTTATAGCAATTATCTATAAAAAAAACTACTAGTTTAGAATATTAGTTAATAGCCTCTAGACTTTTTACTATTTTTAGCACCTTCTTCTCTACTACCTCTACTAGTAAAAGACTAGTATCTGTTTTACAAAAACTATTAATAGGTAGTAAAGCTATCTAGAATTAGTTAGCTATTACGTTATATAATACTATATAGCTTATAGTAGAGTTTATAAGCTAGAAGCTAAGTAAGTATATTTTTATTCTCTATATAAAACTTAGTAAAGTTATTAAAAGCCTAGTTAATCTCTTTATATAGATAGTTTTTAGTGTCCTTTAGCTTCTACGCGTATTTCTTCTCTATTATATTAGTTTACTTAGTCTAAGCCTTTATTTTATTATTCTAGTAGTCTATTTTAGTAACTTCTACTTTATATTAGTATATAAAATTATTTATTTTTTTATAAAGTTTAGCGTATATTAGATCTAACTTAGGTTAGTTATTACGCGTCTATATAATATTATTAAAGTTACTAATTTACTTTTTTAACTTTTTAATATAGTTATAGGCGTTAAAAAGATTATTATAGTAATTATTATAGTCTAACTCTATAAGTATAACGTTATTTTTTAACTTCTCTATTTTTTTATTTTTTATAAGTAGCTATATTTAGTTACTAATATTTATAGCCTTTTATAAAGCTACTTTAGCTTTATTTAGCTTAAACTAGGCATAGTTAAAGTAGCTAATATATTTATTAATACTAAAGATTACTTATTAGAAATTAGCTATAGTATCTAGTATTATTTTCTACTAGAACTCTAGATTTTATATAACTTACTTTTTAAAGCTTTTAATATTAGTAACTTTACTATTTTTAATAGAGCGTATAATATTATTAGCGTTCTTATAGTTCTAACCTAGAGTAAATATTAGAAATAGTAGAGTTTTATTAGCATTTTTAAGCTCTAGCTAATAACTATTTAGAAAGGTTTTATAGAAGTAGTTATACTTATTAACATTTATAATAGCTTCTAAACGCGTACTATTATTAAACTTAATATAAACTATATTAGCTTTAGTTTTAGTTATACTATTATTAAAGTTTTATTAAATACTATTTCTATTTAGGTAGAGTAATAGTTATAGTAAATTAGAGTAATAGACTAATATAAAAGTGCTACTACGCTAGTTTAATTAGCGTATATAACTTAGTAGTAGCAGTAAAAAGCCTATTCCTTAGAATATAGTATTCTAGGTAGAATTTATAGTAAAGTTAGTATAATAAAATTTTAGGTAATTAACTATAATTAGTAGTGCGTTAAATCTAGGTGTCTAGAGACTCTAAAAAAAGAATTTTATACTAATCTCTTACTTTATACTCTATCTATAATTTACTTATCTAATTTTAAAATAACTAGTTTTTTTACTAGCGTTAGTTATTAGATAAACACACTGCCTATAGCGCTTCTAGTAATAAACCTTTCTAATTTTTATTAGTAGAACCTACTATTATATAAGCAGTAAGCTATACCTATAGCGCAGCTTTTAAATTTAGGTAGTACGTGTTTTATAGCAGCCTATAGCTATAGTTCTATTACTTTTACTAATTTATATACTTTACGCACAGTTTCTAATAACTAAGCCTAATTAGTAATATTCTAGAAATAGGTTAATATAATATAGTATAAAGGTATAAATATAGGCAGTATTTATAGTAAGTTAATTAATAGCCTTTATAGTAAAATATTGCGTAGAGAGCTAGTTTTTTTTATATAAATAGAAATATATTAGTATTTTTACTAACTAAAGCGCGCCTATTTAGGCCTAGCGCTAGTAGAGTAGCTCTAGTAGTTAGAAATTATAAGTTTAACCTATAATATAGAAGTTTATATTTACTTTTATAGTATAGTTAATTTTATTTATAGACTAAATAATTATATATATATTAAGCTATATTAAACGTTATATATAGCTAGTAGTACTAGTATAATACTTTTAAATATAGTTTATATTTACTACTATAGCTTTTATATATAGACTAGTACGTAAATTTAAATATTTAGGTTTATAATTACTTTATAAATATATAAAGCTTATTATTTATATATAGTAAATTATTATTAATAGTATAGTTTTCTAGTTTAATTTATAGGCGCTTTAGACTAGTAATTAGCCTATAAAGAATTTATTAGTTACTATTCTATTTAGCTATAATAATATTTTATAAAACTAGATTTTTTTTATATTCTACTTTAATAGCTATAATAAAGTTAATTTAGATGTTATATATAGTATTTATATTTATAGTTTATAAAGGTTTTTCTAATATTTAATATTTTATTTAGAGTAGGTATATAGTATTATATTAATAAAATTTATTTTTTATATTAGCTATAAAGTAGATAGATTTTAAAAGATAGATACTAAGTAAATTAAAATAAATTAACTACTTTATAGTTCTATATAGAAAAAGAAATTTTATAGAAGTTTATATAGAATACTCTAGCTATTTTTAGTATAGCTCTAAAGCTTTACTACTAAAGCTCTAGACTAGGCTCTACCTATTATATTACCTTTTTTTTATTTAAGTATTTATTTTATAATCTCTAAATAAAAAGTATATAATAGCGTATAATTATATAACTTTTTTTAATTTTTACTATATAAAAGCTACTTTTTTATTTCTATAATTTTTTTTTACTACTATACTTTTTTTATTATTTTTACTATATTTAGGTTTTTTAATACTTTTATTTATAAAAGTAAAGCTTTTACTACCTCTACTAGTAATAAAAATTTTTCTAGTAATTTTTTTTAAGTAAATAGTTTTATTTTATTTACTATACTATAGCGTAACTTTAATACTAACTATTACTATATTAAATATTTTAAAAAGCTCTATTTATATTACTATACCTTTATTAATTTTCATATCTATTTTTATAATAACTACTACTCTTTAAATCTTTTCTATAAACTAGTAAATTTCTTTTTTACATTTTATTTTTAAATTCTAGCTAATCTCTATTTAGATCTCTACTAAAGTCTTGTAGTAGTGTTACTATAATATTAAGTACTTTAAAATTTTTAAATTTAGTATCTATAAATATTTAAAATAGAAAATTATAGCTATTAATACTTTAGCTATTATTTATATCTACTATTCTTTTTCTAAAACTATTTTTAAAACTCTAACTAAATCTCTAGTTAAATATAGCTAGTCTAGCTCTACTAGTAATATTTATAGCTATAAACTTAGTAAATTTTTTAATATAAATTTATTACTAATTTTATTTTTTCTAATATTTATTAATTTTTTCTAGCTATTTATTACTAGTACTAGTTTTACTAAAGTTAAATATTACTCTAACTATAATAATTTTCTAGTCTATAGTAGTTAGTTAGCTCTATATAGTAAAATCTTTTTTAAAACTTTTAGTAAATTTCTATATAAGCCTTTTTTTTTTACTATACTTTATTTTTTTTATAACTAGAGTAGAAATACCTTTTTTATTATCTCTAGTTTTTTCTATAGTAAGTTTAGAACTACTATAACTATTTTTAAAACTATTAACTAGTTTTTATTTAATAACTTTTTTTTTATCTATAAACTTTTTACTAAACAGTTTTTTAACTATAGTAAAGCTTGCTAGAAGCCTACACTTAAAAGAAATAATAAAAAAAAAAGTTTATTATTATTTTAGCTAGGCGTAGTTACTCTAGAAAAAATAGCTTTACTATCTAGCTTTTTTTTTATACTACTCTACTACTAAAAGTAGCTTTACTAGTTTTTACTATAGTACTAAAAAAAGGCGTAAAAAAATACTATAGTCTATTCTAGTAATATAAATAAACTAGAAATATAAAAAGAATATTCTAGACTTTATTTAGTTATTAGCTAGTATACTTCTATATCTAGTAGTATTAATAAATATTTTTTATTTTAAAAGTAAAATAATTAATTTTTTTGTTTTTATTTTTTACTTTTACTATAATACTAGTAATATTTACTAAATATTTATTTATAAATCGAGTAGAAAGTAGTAGATAAATAGTAGTTACTAGAAATTTTTTCTAGAAATTTTCTAGAACTCTACTTAGCTATTCTACTACTAAAATTATATTTTATTTTACTTTTTTTTTTATTTTTTTTATATAACCTACTTCTTCTCTACTATATATCTAATAGTTTAGAGACTTTCTAGGCTATTTCTAGCTACTTTCTTTATTTTTTTTTAGCTTACTTTTTATATTTTAGCTTAGTTTCCTATATTATTACTTTTTATTCTCTAGCTTTTTTTAAAAACTTTTAACTTTTTTTTTAGCTTTTTATAATACTAGCTAGTTAATTATAGTAAATTTATATAATTTTCTAGCTATAAACTTTTTTTTTATATTATTTTAGTATAGTAGTTTTTTATTAAATTTTATTCTAATGTTTTTCTAGTAGCTTTATTTTAGTACTTTTTTTTATAGTATTTTTTAGAAAGCGTTATAAATATTTTTCTATTTTTTTTAAATATTTATTACTTTTTAGGTTTATTTCTAGTTTCTAGGTTAAATATTTATAACTATTTTACTAGAATAAATACTTTTTACTCTATAATTTCTTTTACTTTTTTTAGTATTATTTTAAAATATTTTTAGTTTTCTATTTTTTATAGCTATTTACCTAGATAGAATTAGGTTACTAGTTAGAAATATAGTATTTTTTTATTAAATTATTTAAAGCTAATAATAAATAACTTTTATAGAATACTAGGTAAACATCTAATAGTATATTTAATATAGCTACTATATTTTTTATAAACTTTACTATATAGAATTTTATATTTTTCTAGTTTAACTTTTTACTAGATTTTTTATATAATAGCTATTTTCTATACTATAACTAATGTATTTTACTACTAAGCTAGCTATACTACTAAACTAGCTACTTTTTTTTAGTATTATAAATACTATATTTTTAATTATTATTATTATTACTACTAATATCTAACTCTACTACTATAGAGTTTATATCTAATTTAGAAGTACTTTCTAAATTTTTCTAGCACGTATAAGCGTTATACCTAGTTTATCTATAATTACTATAGTATTAGATATCTAGTTAAATAGATACTTAACTACTACTACTATATACACGTTTTAATAGATTAGGCGCTATAGTTAAAGCTATAGTAGCTTATAATCTAGTACTATATTTAAAAATACCTTTTTACTAAATTTTTTTTTATACTTTTTTTTTATTATCTCTACTAATTACTTTTTAATTTTATAGATATAGGCTTAAAAAAAAGTGTTTTAGTATAGTATTAGTTTAGCTTTTTTTATAAACTATAAAAAGCTAGTTTATATAGTAATAGGTAACTAAATAAAAAATTTATATATAAATTTTAACTAAAATTTAAATTTATAAATATTATTTAGAGTTTTAGATTACTATAGATTTACTAGTAGAAAGAGTTAAAATAAAGTATATATCTAGAAATTAATATAATTTAGTACTATTTACGTGTTAGTAAAAACTAGGTTTAATACTTTAAAATCTTTTTAATAGTTATTAACTATAAATATATTAGAAAATATATTTTTAAAAACTAAAAAAAAGTATTTTTTATTAATATAGAAAATAAGTTAGCGTGCTAAGTTTTATATACACTAGAAATACTTACGCTTTAATAGTAAAAAATATACTATATTAAATAGCTAGAGAATATAGAATAAATAGATAAATATATAGAGTATTAGAATTTTATTTTTTATATAGTAGTTTTTAAACTTTTAGTTAAAGTAGCTTTTATAGCTATCTAAAATTAGTAACTAGTATACCTCTACTTTTTACACTTTTATATACGCGTTAAAGTACTTTAACTATTTTAGTCTAAACGCGTTATTTATCTAGCTATTTTTAAAAACTAAAAGTTTCTAGTTATAAAAAATACTAGCTTTTTTATACTATATAGAGATGTGTACACATTTTTTATAAATAATAAAAAATAAAGTTATATTCTCTAAAGCGTATATACTTTAGATAATAGTAATTTATTTATAATTACCTAGCTAAATAAAGTCTAGCTAATTGCGTTTTTTAAAGTTTATAATAACGTTTATAGACTTAATTACGCCTATTTTAAAGCTAGTTTTATTAAACTTATAGATATTATTATTTTAAATACTATATTTAGCTTTTATTTTATCTATAAATTTAAACTACGCGCTAAAAGTCTCTAGATCTTTTTATTTTATTTTCTATCTATTTTTTATTTAGTTAAAAGCTATTTTAAGCTTATCTAAACGCGTTATAAAACGTTTAGCCTAGTATTTATCTACTAGTATTCTATTATATACCTCTAGTATTTTATTAGCTATATTTTCTACTTTATATAGGTAGAGCGTAAACTTTAGTAAATTAAAATTAAAAATATATTTAATAATTATCTATTTTTTTAGTAGTAGTAAATTTCTAGTAATTAAATTAAATTTTAACGCGTAGAGTAGTTCTATTAATCTAATTAGAGAGCTTCTAATAATTAACTCTAAAGGCTATAGTAGCAGCCTATTAGCTTTTAAATTAACTAGCTTTAAAAATAAAATAGGCAAGTTCTAATTAGCTTTTAGCTTAAATTAATATCGCGTTACGTTATTAGGGTATATTATATAGAGTATAGTATTTATAATACTAAAGAAAAATAGCTAGCTTAGTAGTATAGCTAGCTTAGTAGTAAAATATATTAAGTTTTTTAGTTTATATAAACTATTAGAGTGCTTTATAATTAGAAAGAACTTTAATAAAATTATTAGTTCTAGAAAGTTTAAATTACTATTTTTTAAAAGCTTTTATAATAGTAAGTAGTTTTTTATTATATATTTTATAGTTATATTCTACTAGCGTTATTTTATATAAAAGAAATACTACTAGCTATAGTATAGTATTAGCGTTTTTTTAAAATATTATAGCTATAGTAATTAAGTTAAACAAGTTAGTTTCTAACTAGATTTTAATATCTAGGTTAAAGTATATAAAAACCTCTATAGTATAAAAGGTATTTTTAAATTATTTAAAAGCTTAAACTACTAGCCTTCTAGATTTTAAAAGGAATTAATAATATTAATTGTTACTATTACTATTCTTTCTAGTAAAAGTAGTAAAGGCTTTAGTAATATATAAAAAGCTTTTAATAAATATTCTATAAAAGTTAGTAAAACTAAAAAAGGCCTAAATATTTTTAATATTATATAAAGTTTACTAGTCTAATACTATTTAGATTTTTTTTAGATCTATTTTAATTCTATTAGTAGTAAAAACTAGGCTAAAATACTTAATACATTTTATTTTAAATTAATACTTTATAGAATCTAAAAATATACCTACTTTTTTTTAGTTTATAAAAAACTTTAAAAACGTAATTTTAATAGATACTTTTATTTTTATTATAGGTATATATAAAAATGTTATTAAAATAGATAGTATAGAAGTTATCTAAATACTTCTATAGAGTTTTTTTAATAAATATTTAGAAAGTATCTAGAGTATTATATATACTAAATAGCATTATAAAATACTTATATAAACTATATTTTATAAAAAAGGCACGTTTTTTTTTATCTAGGCTTAATATAGACTATATTAAACGTAGCTATAATTTTAATAATACTTTTCTATTATATATTAGCTATATAACCTAGAGTTTTTTTAATAGCTAGAGAAGAATTTTTGTTTTTTTTTATAATATTATTTAAAGCTCTATAGTTTATATAAATCTATAGTTTACTACTAAGTTTTTTAACTACTAGAACTAAAGTAGTATATAGTAACGTACTAGATTAAATAAAGCCTCTACTAATTATATTATTAATATAGACTTTAACTACTTTAGTTTTTATATATATAAATTTATAGATATAAAGTTTAGAAATTTTATCTAGTATAGTATCTATAGCGTAGTTAACGCCTAGTTAGTAAAAGAGAAGTTTACTTATAAACTAGAGGTTAAAAATATCTAGTATAGCTTTATATACCTAGTTTAGTACTATTTTATAGATTTATTTTTTAGTTAATAAAGAATATTCTAGCTTTAATATATATTATTTAAAATTATTTTAGCTAATAGCTATATAATAGGCTTATTAGCAGAACACTTTAAATAATTATCTAGTCTAGTTAGGTAGTTATTTAAATTTATTCTATTTATAAAGCTTAATCTATATTATATTAGTTAGTTATTTAATATAGAATAAATAGGCTATATTTACGCTAATTATAGATATTTACTTAACTACTATAAATAGTTTAGTTTTACTATCTAGTATGTAGTAGTTATTATATATAGTATCTAGTATACTTTTTTAGAAATATCTAGCTATATAGTAATTAGAGCTAAAGTATAAAAAGTACCTTTTTCTAAAGTCTAAAATAGATTAGTATTTATTAAACTATATTATATATAAAATAATAGAATACTTTCTAAAAGATATTAGATAGTAAAGTATATTACTAATATAGTTACTATATTTAACTTATATATTTATAACTTTAGTAATTATATTAGCTACTTTACTATTAGCTAGGCGTAAAATAAAAAGTATAGATAGTTTTAGTATTAAAAGTTAGTTTTAGTAAGTTTAGTTTATATTACTAAAGTAGGTACTAGTACTAGTATAAACTAAAGTTATAGCTTTTTTCTACTTAATATTAGTTTTAACGTGTAAGTTAAATTATAGTTATTAGATTAAATCTAGTTTTTATTTATTATTATTTTAAAAGGCTGCTATAGATAGATAATAGGTCTCTAAAGCTAGTAGTTCTAAAATAATAGTAATTATAGTAGTATAGAGTTTTTTATAATAGATAATAATTTAATAATTTACTTTTAATAATATACGCTATTTATACTTCTAGTTATACTTTTAAATAGAAGCTAATAAAAATATAAATCTTTAGTAAAGTCTAGTAAATTAAAATTAATATTATTTTTAGTTTTACTATTATAATTACTAATTAACTAATTATTAGTATTATTTTTACTAGTATTTTTAGTTATAATAGTAGTAACATAGAGTGCTATTACTACTAGCTATAGTTTACTTTTATACTTATTCTATAGAAGTATATAGTAGCTAGTATTATTTTAGGCCTAATAACTAGATTTAGTATAGTACTAGTAAATATATTTTTTATTTATTATTTTATAATATATTCTACTACTAAGCTAGCTATACTACTAAACTAGCTACTTTTTTTTAGTATTATAAATACTATACTCTATATAATATACCCTAATAATATAACGCAATATTAATTTAAGCTAAAAGCTAATTAGAACTTGCCTATTCTATTTTTAAAGCTAGTTAATTTAAAAGCTAATAGGCTGCTACTATAGCCTTTAGAGTTAATTATTAGAAGCTCTCTAATTAGATTAATAGAACTACTTTACGCGCTAAAATTTAATTTAATTACTAGAAACTTACTACTACTAAAAAGCAGATAATTATCTAATATATTTTTAACTTTAATTTATAAAAGTTTATGCTCTAGCTGTATAAAATAGAAAATATAGCTAATAAAATACTAGAGGTATATAATAGAATACTAGTAGATAAATACAAGGCTAAACGCTTTATAACGCGCTTAAATAAACTTAAAATAGCTTTTAACTAAGTAAAAAATAAATAGAAAATAAAGTAGAAAAATCTAGAGATTATTAGCGTGTAGTTTAAACTTATAGATAAAATAAAAGCTAAGTATAGTATTTAAAATAATAATATCTATAACTTTAATAAAACTAGCTTCTAGATAGGCGTAATTAGGTCTATAAAAGTTATTATAAATTTTAAAAAATATAATTAGCTAGACTTTATTTAGCTAGGTAATTATAAATAGGTTACTATTATCTAAAGTATATACGCTTTAGAAGATATAACTTTATTTTTTATTATCTATAAAAAACGTATACATATCTCTATATAGTATAAAAAAGCTAGTATTTTTTATAACTAGAAACTATTAGTCTCTAAAAATAGCTAGATAAATAACGCGTTTAAACTAGAGTAATTAAAGTACTTTAACGCGTATATAAAAGTATAAAAGGTAGAGATATACTAGTTACTAATTTTAGATAGCTATAAAAGCTACTTTAACTAAAAGTTTAAAAACTACTATATAGAAAATAAGATTCTAATACTTTATATACCTCTCTATTTATTCTATATTCTCTAGCTATTTAATATAGTATATTTTTTACTATTAAAATATAAATACTTCTAGCGTATATAAAACTTAGCACGCTAACACGTTTTCTATATTAATAAAAAAGGCTTTTTTTTTACTTTTAAAAACGCATTTTTTAATGTGTTTATAGTTAATAACTATTAAAAAGCTTTTAAAGTATTAAAGCTAGTTTCTACTAACGCGTAGGTAGTACTAGATTGTATTAATTTCTAGATATATACTTTACTATAACCTTCTCTACTAGTAAATTTATAGTAATTTAAAACTCTAAATAATATTTATAAATTTAGATTTTAGTTAAAGCTTATACGTAAGTTTTTTACTTAGTTATCTATTACTATATAAACTAGCTTTTTATAGCTTATAAAAGAAGCTAAACTAATACTATACTAAAACGCTTTTTTTTAAGCCTATATCTATAAAGTTAAAAAGTAATTAGTAGAGATAATAAAAAAAAAAGGCGTAAAAAAAAAATCTAGTAAAAAAGTACTTTTAAATATAGTACTAGATTATAGACTACTACTACCTTAACTATAGCGCCTAATCTACTAAAATGTACGTGTAGTAGTAGTAGTTAAGTACCTATTAAACTAGATATCTAATACTATAGTAATTATAGAAAAACTAGGTATAATACTTATACATGCTAGAAAAGTTTAGAAAGTATTTCTAAATTAGATGTAAGCTCTATAGTAGTAGAGTTAAATATTAGTAGTAATAATAATAATAATTAAAAATATAGTATTTATAATACTAAAGAAAAGTAGCTAGCTTAGTAGTATAGCTAGCTTAGTAGTAGAATACGTTATTACTTCTAGGTATACTATATTTAATTAGTAGCCTATAGTTACTATATTTAGTAAATAGTAATTATATATTACTTTAGTAATATATATTATTTTTAAATAACTAGTTTCTTTTCTAGTCTATTTATATTAATCTACTTTTATATAAAGTTAGCTTTATAGATAGTATCTATAAATAGAGTTAATATATTTAATATATTATTATTAAAACTAATTAACGTATTTTTTACTAGGCCTAGCTTTATATTCTATTAAATATAGCTAACTATTATAGCTTTAGATAGTTTATAGTAATAGATAATAGAAATAAGTATTCTGCGCTATTCTATAAAAAACTAGTTTTCTATTTTTAAACTTCTATTTTATAATTTAGTTTAAACGTCTATAACGCGTTTATATAATAAATAACTAAAATATTAGTTAAGTATATTAAATAGATTATAAGTATTATAAAAAGCTATATTATTAATAAGCTTCTAGGCCTAACTATTAATATAGAACTTTTAGTATAGAAATTGCTTATTATTAAATAAAGTTTTATATTTTATAATAATTAGCTTTCTCTATTTATTATAGAACTTTTTAGAGTTTTTTCTAGTCTAGATATCTATATTAGATAGTTTAAAGTAGACTCTAGTAATAGTAATTACTATTATATTTTCTATAAGCATAGTATATTTTCTATTTTTAGAATTATAGTTCTAGTTTAGCTACTAGCTATAATAAAGCTATATTCTATTATAATAATAACTTTTAGCTATAAAAGCTTTTTTATAAACTACTTCTATCTTTCTCTATATAAACTTATTAAAAATAGAAAACTATACTAATCTCTATCTAAACTACTTTTATACTATATCTAGTCTAGATTCTATAAAAATTTCTACTCTACTATTACCTACGTGCTAATTTAGTAGAGGAAAAAAAAAACTTTATAAAAGCCTAGAATTACTACTAAATTCTACTCTATATAGCTTACTTTTTTAATAAAACTATAAAAGTATAATTTTTTTATTTTTTTATATAAAATTTATAAAAAGATAATTTATTTAGTTTTTTAATCTACGTGTACTTCTATATACTTTTAAACTAATTTACATACTTTTTAGTACTTAATATTTTTAAACTATTATATTATAAAAAAATTATTTTTTTACTAGTAATAGCCTATATAATATTACTAATGTATTTAAAAAACTTATTTAAATTTTTTAGTTAACTAGCTTCTAAAACCTTTTAGGTTCTAGCTTTAATTAATACTAATAGATTTATTAATAATTCTAAAACTAGACTCTAAAAATCTCTAGTTAATTTAAATCTATAGGTTTAAACCTTTATAGTATTACTAGTTTAGATTATTTTTAAAAAAGTTATATTAAATAGTACTAAAATAAAAATTTAAAAACTACTAATAATCTAGTAGAATTAGAGGTAAAGCTAATACTTATTTCTATTAATAAATAATAAATTCTACTTTTTAAAAAATAAAAAGAAATAACTAGCCTTTATAAAAAGCCTATAAACTTATTAAATATTTAAAATATAGAAATTAGCTAATACTAGCTAATTAGAGAATAATTAGAGTTAAATAGAAGCTAAATTTATTTTAGTAGAACCTAGAAATTTACTAACTCTAATTTCTAATAATACTATAAAAATAATAGCCTAGCTACGCGCTAAGTTAGCAGCTCTATAGACTAAAATAAAATTTATTAAAAAAAAAATTTTTATTTAATTTTACTTCTAAATTTACTTTTATTCTCTATTAAAAACTTTTAGATTTATTAATATTACTAGTTAACTAGATTACTTTCTAAAGCTTTTTTTTATATTTATAAAAAGCTACGTTTATTAAAGCGTACCTTTTCTATTTCTAAACTATTAGATAGAAAAGACTTTATCTATAGATAATAAAAAGCTTTAATACTAACTTAAATTAAAATTAATAGTAACTACTACTATTCTAAGCGTATTTATATTGTACTTATCTAGAGTAGTACTTCTAGTCTAGCTAAAAAATATTTTAAGCTCTAATACCTATTTAATAATAAAGCTAATTATTTTTTTTATAGAAGCTATAATAGCTATATTTAATAGATACTTTATTACTAGTAATAAATAAGCTAAAGCACGTAATATTTTTAACTAGCTATATATAGAAAAAAATAAAACTTTTTTTACTTTTAAAGCCTATTTTTTAAGCTATACTATAAAACAATATATATTATATTTAGAATAGATTTACTATATATAAATAAAAATAACTTCTAGCCTATATATTTCTAGTTAAAGCTTTAAATATACTTAAAATAACTTTTTTCTAGATATAATAAAGTACTTTACTACTTTTAATATAGAAAAAAAAACTTACCTAAAAAATATATATTATTAGAACTTTTTTTATAATAGTACTACTAAGTTCTAAGCTAGAACTATAGTGTAGAGGATAACTATGCTTTACTCTAGTATAAAAGGCTTAATACTAAATTAGTAAAAAATAGGTTATAAAATAACTAAAAAGAAGGTTTTTTCTATTTTTAATAGAACTTTAAATAGCTATTTATTAGTTCTACTCTACCTATATAACCTTTTTAAAAGCTATTTAGGCCTCTATACTATATATTTCTACTATATTTCCTTTTTTACCTAGAATTTAAGCCCTTTTTAAAATAGTAACTGTGTTAGAGGCTAATAATATACTTACTAGCTCTAATTAGTTTTTAATTAACTACTAGTCTATCTAAAAGCGTATTAGTGTACCTAAAGTATAAATAAAAATACTTTAATACTATAAAATTTATTACTAACTAAAAAAAATCTATTTAAAATTACTATATTTAGTTTACTTTAGGTTATATCTAAAGCTTCTAATTAGTCTTTAGGCTAGGTAGTAAAATTATTTAAATAGACTTTTATTTCTTTCTATTTTTTACTTTTAACTACACGTTACTTACTAGCTTTTAGTTAGCTACTTCTATTATAATTAGAAAATTAGTAAAGACTACTATTGCTCTAAAAAGCCTAATAACTAATTTCTACGCTAAAAGGTAAACGCCTAGCTATTTATAAAAAAACTTTCTCTCTCTAGCTTTTTTTTAACTTTTTTTCTCTACTTTTAACTTTTTTTTTCTAATAGACTTTTAACTTTAATAGCCTCTAACTCTTCTACCTTTTTAGTTTCTAAATTTATATTAACTTTTATTTAACACCTTTTTTTTTTAACAGCTTTTTAATTAATATAGCTATATATTAGGAAATTCTACTATATACTTACTAGTATTAGTTATATAGAATACTAGTAACTAGGTAGTTAGTAACGCAAGTTACTAATTTACTACTTTTACTTTATAAAGCTTTTTTTTATATATGTAATAGCTAAAGGACTAGTAAAACACGTTTAGTATAGTAAGTAAAAACACGTATATTATATACGCGCTAGGTATCTCTAGTAGTAGTAAATTAAAAAAGGTAGGTAATATAAAATACCTAAATTACTATAGGTACTATAGGCACTACTTATACTACCTATACTATCTATACTATACTTACTATGTATAATACTTATAATACGCTTACAAAGTATATTATACTACTATAAACTACTACTATAAATTATTAAACTCTAGGCTTATAAATTACGTACGCCTAGTAAAAGAACCTAGTAACTCTAGTACACTAAAAGAGTTAACGTATATTACTTAATACTATAACTTTAAAGATAGTTAGAAGCGCTGTTTACTTTTTTAGATTTTTTTATATTATTTATATACGCAGCTTTATTTATTCTATGTATATTAGCTATATTATTTAAAATATAGACTTTAGTTATAGTAACTACTATACTATTAGTTAGACACGTCTTTTATAAGTTTTATATAGGTAATACTATAGATAAAAAAAAGATAGTACTACTATATATAGTATTAGAAAACCCTATTATAGTAGTAGGCAAGTAATAGTATTAATTAAGTATTATAATTTAGTATAGGTAGTAGTATATAGTATTATATCTATAATATAGCCTAAATATAAAAAGCGTTTATAGTAGCACTTATTATTCTATATTAGCTACTTTATTAGTAGGCTTAACTCCTCTAGAGCTAGATTAAAATTATCTAAAAAGATTAGTAGGCTTAATTAAAAATAAAAGTTAGCTTTAGAAAGCTTACCTTGCTAGTAAAACTCTATAAAAGTTACTTTTACTTTTTTTTACTTTGCTATTATCTTCTCTACTACAGCACGTTACTCTAGAGGTAACTTTATAAGTTTATTAGCTTCTATACTATTAGGTTTACTATCTAATTTAATTTTATCTACTACTACACCTTCTAGTCTAGTAGTTAAATAATCCTCTATTAGTTTTTTAATTACTAGCTATTTATTAGCCCTTTATACTATACCTTTTTTTAACTAAAATAACTAGGCTAATATAAAAGGCCCTATAGAATATTAGTATTATTTAGGTAACTAGCCTATAACCTACTAACTAGTTAAATAAAGTCTACTATAGCTAATAATTTAACTATATTTTTACTTTAACAGCTAATAGTAAAGTCTAGAGCTACTACTATAAAAGCTATTAATATTATACTAGGTATATTAAACTACTTTACAGCGCTGTTTTTTACTACTAGCCTCTACTTTAACGTAGGTAGATACTAAGTCTTAGTAAACATTTTAGCTATTATTTAATATTTAAATAGGGTACTATAGTTAGTTAGATTACTATAGATAAATTTAAACCTTTTATATAGTTTAGCTAGTAATATAGATGCTATTACACTAGTATAAAGGCTATACTAGCGCTCTACTATAAAGTAAACTACGTTTATTATATAATAATAAAAGCTAGTTAAAGCGTTATATATCTAAAGTTATTAGTTATATCTAATATAAGTAGAGGTACGTACTTCTTTTATAAAGTCTTTATATAGATTTTATTATAGTATCTCTATTTTAAATATTACTACTATCTATTTATCTAATAAAAGCGCTTTAAACTTACTTTTATAAAAGTTTATTTATAGAGTTACTATATAGGTATAGCTTATATTATCCTCTATAAATATAGTATATAATAAAAGCTTTATTACACGCCTTATTATTTTACTTTTTTTAAACTATAAATATTTAGTTTTTTATTTTTTAAATCTCTATACCTAAATTGCCTAGTTAAACCTAGTATTTAACGCTTTACGCTTAAAATAGGTATTTTATAAAAAAAAAAGTTTAAAGCTATATAAATATTAGTATATAAGTACTAAAACGTGTTACTATAGATATATACCTATATCTCTATTTAATTATACTTGCTTAAATACACTAGGCGTAGATGCTCTATCTATTTTCTATATACATTTAGTACTAGAGTGTATATTATAAGTAGATAGTATAACCTACTTAGACTTTCTATTACTCTAGATTTTTATAGACGTTATTACTAAATCTTGTTTTATATTAGAGTACGCTTAGATAAAATAGTATTTACTAGATTTTTAAAGTTATTAGAGTAGTCTAGCTTATAGTTAGTAGTAAACTATATAGACTTACTACGTTATAAACTTAAGTCTAAAAGTAGTAGTAGTAGTAGTAGTAAAACAGACGTGCTAGTAGTATATAGCATTCTATAACTCTAGTTAATATCTTTAGAGTTAGAGTATATATAAAATAGTTAGCTAGATATTAGTTATAGTTTTAAATTTAACTTTATTTAGTAAATTATAGTTAGTATATAAAGCGTGCTCTAATATAGTAGTTATATATATATAGTATTTATAGTTCTATTTTAAACTAATTATATATTCTATTATTATATACGTTAGTTATAAGTATTAAATATAGTTTAATTATTACGCGTATTTTAAATGTACTAACTAGCACGCGTTTTATAATATAATAGTATACTTTTTTTAAGCTTTATTAGACTTCTATATAGACTAAAAGTAGGTAATAGAAAAGCATTGTATATATTCTAGATAGATAGTAAGTATTTGCTAAAACTTAGTATAGTTAATAGAAACTAAAGGAAAATAGGTATATAAAATACTTAAAAGCTAAAAAAAAGTTATTATTTAATTTATACTATACTAAATCTAACTATTATTTAGCGTTACTCTCTATTACTATATATTAGCATAGAATATTTACTATAATAAATAGACTTTATACGTACCTAGACTTTTCTCTCTATAATAAATATAAATTAAGTTTTTTTATTAGTAAAAAAGTCTATAATAGCACTATACTATTAAAATATAGCGTTAACCTTTATCTAAGCCTATTAGTTATCTTGCTTAATATAGTAAAACAAAATATCTACTACTAGGTTAAATAGTAAGTTTTAATAGATTACTACTATAAATTTATTATATTCTATATTATCTACTAGCGCGGTGTTTTCTATAGCAGAGCTATAAAACAAATTTTTACTATAGATAAAAATAGATGCTATACGCTCTATATTATATACAAGTATTATTATAAGTATCTATATTAAAGTATATAGTATTATAGACGCAGTTACACTACATACTTAAGTATTATATTAAAAAAAAGTAAAAAAGAATATAAATATTTATATTTAACTTTAACGCGTTATATTATAGTTATAGCGCCTTGCTATAAGTATAATAACCTTATATTATTAAGTACTATTAAAGGCAGCGTAACTACTACTATATCTAGATATAACTATAGAACCTAGTTATAGTAGTCTATTTTATATAGAACGCGTTTTTAAACTATAGCTAAAAAAACCCTATAATAGCATTACGTTTTTAAAACTATAGTATATATAGTAGTACTTATTCTAGGATATATTAAATAAGCTATATAGATAGGTTTATAAATTTAACATATTTAATATAGTATAAAAAGGTATAGAGTAGTAGAATATATATAGTAAATTTATCTAGTACTATATATACAAGATACTTAGTGTTTAACATAGCTATTTTTATACCTACAGCTAATAATAATTTAGATAATACCTATTTAGATATACTTTTAATACGTATAAATAGCATAGAATTATATAGTTTAAAGTTTAGTAAATAGTTCTATCTAATATTACACTATTATAGTTACTAGGTGTATAATAGAAATTTTAATACTATTTTATATATTTAAGTTTTTATACAAATATATATTTAGCTTTACTTAAACTTTATATATACTATAACGTATGTATACTATTACTAGCAGTATAAACTATATATAGAATATACTTCTATAATAAATAGATAATATATTATTTAATCTATTCTATACCTACTTTTTCTTTTTATACGCTTGTATTATACTCCTCTACTCTTTTATAAAGTTTAAAGAATACTAAGTGTTATATTTATTCTAGTCTATATAATTATTTACTAAGTAAATTACATCTCTATTTTTACTTTTATAGAGTAGTTTTTTTAGTATAAGGTTTATAGGCTGTAAAACAGACGCTATATTATATATTTAAAAGGCCCTAAACTTGCGTAGATATACTATAGTATTATAAAATTAGTAGTAAACTATTATTATGCTATTAACTTTATTAAATATAGCTTTATTATTAAACTATATAGTTTCTATAAAAGCGTATTAGTACTACTTTCTTAGTGCCTTTATAGTATTTTTCTCTTCTAGTAGCGTAAAAACTAGATAAACTTAGCCTAGTAGGCAGCTAAATATAAAGCAGTTATTTTTATTATCTAGCTTTATATACTTTTAAATCTAAATAAAGTCTTTCTATTCTCTTCTAAACGCGTAGTAATTAGTTAAATAATAGACTATAAGTTTTTCTCTAGTATCTAGATTATTTACGCTTTTACCTATACCTACCTAGTATATAATAGATTAACTAATCTATATTTTTATACTCTGTATCTACGTGTTATCTATTTTTTATTTATTTTTATTTTTATCTGTAATTAGTATGCGGTTGCGCCTTATCTATTAAACTATAATATAAATAGTAACTACTACTAGAAAGTCTAGATAAAATAGATAATCTACTATTTTACTTATAGTTATAGTTTTTATATAGTTAGAAGTAGGCGTAATAAACTACTTAAGCTTAAATATTATTACTAGAGTAGTAACTCTAACTATATAAACTTCTATATTACAATTTATTTAGGTCTGTAGGCTACTATCTGCATACATCTACTTATATTTAAAAGTAAAAAAAGTAATACGCTTTAAGTTATAAATACAGATCTATTATAGAAAGTAATAATAGTTTATTATTTAATAGAACTATTTAATTATATTACTATAAAACGCCTTTTTATTAGTTCTAGTATCTAGTCTATCTAATAACCTAAAATACTTAATATTACTAATTATATAAAACAAAGCGTACTATTTTAGAAAATAAAAGTGTTTATTTAAGTAGTATAAGCAGAATTTCTCTTTATATACGTCTATTTAGTTAATAGCGCTCTATATATAATTAAAAGTAGTAGTATTATAGTATTAGTAGAATGTAATAGCTATAAAATTATATATAGCGTAGATAAACTATATAGTATAAAAAGTATATAAGTATAATAGAGAGGATATAACTACTATAAGCTATTAAGTAATAATCTTTTACTTTTTTCTAGTTTACTATTTCTATTTACTATAACTTAGTATTATATTATTACCTATTTAATATAGTAGCTATTAGAAGTGTTTATCTAGCTATTCTAGTTCTAACACTTTTTAAACATAAGTATTGTCTTTTACTTGCCCTTGCCTAAAGACTTTCTCTCTAAAAAGCTTTTTAATCTAGCTTAGTATATACTATAAAAGACCTTTAAAAAATAAATAAAGTATATTAGTTAGTATTTTTTAGTATATATTAAACCTAGCGTATTTCTAGATAAAGTAAACCTCTAGGTATACCTAGCTTAAATTACCTATTAGTATATTTTTATATATTTATAGTTCTTACTACATCTGCATCTATAGGTTATTACACTATAGATATTCTATATAAAAATCCTTTTAATTACTAGGTAGAATGCTACACTAAGTATAGTACTATTTAGATTTAACCTCTAATATAAAAACTTGCTTTTTATAGTCTATAAAAATGCATAATAATATTAAATAGTAGTATTAGCTTTAATTATTAGCGTAATACAGGGCAAGTCTATAAATAAAGTAGTATTCTAGAGCTAGAGTCTAGTAAAAATAATAATAAAATAGTAGATAGATAGAATATATACGTTTTAATATACAACCTATTATATACTAGTAAACTCTTTTCTTACTAATACTAGTAATAATAGGCATAAATTCTATAAAAATAGTACTAGGCGTAAATCTTCTACGTTAGGCTTTATAACTAAAGTTACTAATAGAGAGATATACTAGCTACGCAGCAATATCGCTAGAATAGTATAATAACTAGGTTTTATCTATAGATATAATAATAAAAACTACTATACTACTAGATAGTAGTCTAGTTTATATTTTCTACTACTAATTAGCTAAGTAGATATTATAGTATACGCGTACCTTTAGAGTATCCTCTTTATTATATATGCGTATAGAAGTATAAACTATCTCTAATATAAATAGTCTATACTCTAAAATAAAAGCTATTACTTTAATAATATTTTAGTATAGTATATAGTGCTTAAACTTAGTATCTTTTATAATATCTATAGAAATTATTTTTTATATCTATGCTTTGTTTTTTACACCGCTGTCTAGTAAAAATAGTCTACTTTTCTAATCTTTTACGTTTAAAAATCTAAGAAGATTGTATATTAGTCCTATATAGGAATTCTTTATAAAGTTATTTACATTGCTTTTTATAGCTCTAATGCAATTTAGCTATATTATAAATGTATAGTTATAGTTAAACTAGAAGCTAGTAAGTATAGGCGTTTTTTATCTATTAGTAAACGTTCTATAATACGCTACTTTATATACCTAAATAGTACTTAGGCTATAGATAGGATAATACTCCTAGCAGAAATGCTATTATAGGTAAAAGTCTTATAATATAACTAAAAGGTAGTAAACTATAGCTAAGTCTTTACCTAGCTTACTACGTTAAAGTTAGATATAAAAAGACTGTTTTCTATACTACTCTCCTCTTCTATATAGCTAATAGAGTTAGTACTATCCTAGGTAGCTGTAAAAAAACTAATATCTAGTAAAATAGTATTACTTTTATACATCTCTAATATATCTATCTCTAGAAATTCTATTACTATAGTATAGTCTTCGCGTTTATTATAGCTTAGTATAAAGTGTTTATTTTTATATAAAAAGATTATAGTAATAGAATAAAAAAGAGCTATTTAGTATTTTAAGTATAACCTAGCAGTAACTCTAATATACCTTTACTAGAAGTTCTGCTACTAGCTAGTTTAAAAAGGCCTATTAAACGCGCAGCTGTATTTTACAGTTAAATTAGACCTATTATATAGATAATAATAGGTTAGGTATATTATAGAATATAGCTGCTTTTTATAGGCTTACTAGTATTTATATAAACTATTTATATAAAAAAAAACTTTATAGTACTAGTTATAGGTTTATAAAGAATCTATATTATATTAATACATATATAAACGTATATTATAAGTTAAATTATAGTAAGTATTATATAGTTAGTAATATCTATAGTAAGTTATAAACAGAATTTACTATATAGGTACCTAAGTATAGTAAATAGCGCGTTACTTTTATAACTTTATATTATATAATACATATACTCTTTCTATACCTAGTACTATAACTATTATAATAGCCTAATAAATAACCTATTATATATAAAAACTTATAACTTAGACTATTTACTTATAGTAAAGCTAGACGCATATATAGATATAAAGTTTAAACTAGTAAAAGTAGTTTTCTATCTAAAGTTATTATTTACGCTACTTAATCTTTTTATACACCTCTCTATATAACTATAGTTATATTTAATAGCCTTTTTAATAGCTATCTACAAACTAGTTATAGGCTATACTATTAATAAAACCTATATAGGCACCTAGTTTTACCTAATAAAGCAATTCTAGTATAGTATAAAAGCTACTAGGAGGTCTATAGTATATAGTTATTATTAATCTCTAGCTAAACCTAGATATTAACACTATTTATAAAAAGCAGCTAGCTAGGCTACTCTAATTAGGCTTTTTTTACTTACTCTCTTTAGCACTTAATCCTCTTTTAAAACTCTAAAAGAAGCAGCAATAGGGATTTTATTGCTTTTATATTTTAGATTAAATTAACTAAAATCTTTCTACTTTAAACCTCTAGAGTTATAAAGTATAAAAGTGTATCCTTTAATACCTTTAAATAAAGTTAATAGAAAGTAGCTGTAGGCCCTACCTCGCCTATAATAGTTATAGTTAAACTTAAAGTTACCTAAAACTTCTATTTCTATATTTTATAACTAGCGCTGCTACTAGAACTACTAACTCTGTATTATTAGAGACTCTATATTATTAAAGCTTTATTATAAAAAAAATTACTATAAAGTTTAATAAAAGATCTAAGGATTAAAACCTAGGTTCTATCTACTATAGTAAATTAAATTATAACTTTAGCTAAACTATAGTTAACGTCTACTAGTAACAAGAACCCTTTTTACTAAGTTTTCTAATATAACGCCTAATAATTAGTTAATATTATTAAAATAGTACTTAGCTAGCTAGAGAGCGTTATTTAAATTAATTACTAATTAGCTTTTAAAAAAATATAAGTATATACCTACTTACGTACTCTATACTAGTTAATTATTACTATACTAAGCTTTTAAAGTCCGCAGCTATAGACTAATCTAGTAAGTATAGTAAATTTATTAAGCTTAGTAGATATATAAAATTTAATAAAACTAGATAGACTAAGCTTTATAGAAAGCGTAATGTTTAAATACACTAAGCGTAATAATTTAGAGAACTAAAGTTCTAAGCGCTATATTTAATATAGGAATATATATACTAAATATAGAGTATTATAGTTATAACTACTAAATATATAAAAAAAGCTACTAGAAAGTTATAAATTTCTAATAACTTTCTAGCCTATTACACAGCTAATAAAAGTAAACGTCGCTAGCTTTTATATAGAGTAAAAAAAAAAAAGCTAATATAAAACTATTATTATATTATTAGGTAGGCTACTAACCCTCTACTAAAAATATAGTTAATACTATTAGAAGCGCTAGTTAGACTATAGATATTTAAAACGCAACTAGTTTATAATAAAGCTAATTATATATCTAAAAATAAAACTATTACTAAATTTAACAGCGTTAGAGTAGATAAGCTATGTATTTTTTAAAGCTTTTAAAGCCTTTAGATTAAACATACTATATATCTTTTAATTTTTTAAAGCCTTTAGATTAGATATACTATATATCTTTTAATTTTTTAAAGCTTTTAAATTAGACATGCTATATATTCTTTAAACTTTTAAAGCCTTTAGAGTAGATAAACTGCGTACTCTCTAAAGCCTAATATATCTACTATATATTACTACTCTAGTAAGCAGCTCTAACTATAATATACTCTAATAAGTAATATAAAGTTACGCCTATAATAGGTAACATACCTAGTAAATATATTAGTAAATAGACTATATAAAAAAAATAGAGGCTTAGTTCTAAAAGTATAATT
The DNA here is from genome assembly GCA_025504975.1 of Plenodomus lindquistii. Lineage (NCBI taxonomy): Eukaryota > Fungi > Ascomycota > Dothideomycetes > Pleosporales > Leptosphaeriaceae > Plenodomus > Plenodomus lindquistii. Next base: position 3,361,473 of record JANUWI010000003.1, on the reverse strand, counting down.
AAACTAGAATAATATCTATAACGCGTAATAGATTAATAGCGCTAGTAATAAACAGCTTTAGTAATACTAGTAATAAATAGCTTTAGTAGCGCTAGTAATAAACAGCTTTAACAGCGCTAGTAATAAATAGCTTTAGTAGCGCTAGTAATAAATAGCTTTAGCAGCGCTAGTAATAAATAGCTTTAATAGCGCTAGTAATAAACAGCTTTAGTAGCGCTAGTAATAAATAGCTTAGTAATAAATAGCTTTAGCAGCGCTAGTAATAAGTAGTTTTAATAGCGCTAGTAATAAATAGCTTTAGCAGCGTAGGTAATAAAAAAAAAGATTAGTATTAACTATAGAATATTAGTAGTAATAGTACCTTTTAAAAGTAAAAAAAAAAAAAAAAGAATATAAAAAAGAAAGTAGAGAAGTAGTAGACTTATATATATAGGTTACTTAACGTAGTAAAAGTAAAAATAAACTACGTAGTAGGTTATATATTATACTAGTAATAAAATAATAATTACACGCGTATAAAAAAACTTAGTTATTTTAAACTATACTTTATATAAAAGGGTTAAAAAACTACTACTATTTACGTATAGGTAATAGTGCTAGGCTTCTAACTACTAGATAGAACTATATAGCTACTAATATACTTAATTATTATTAAATTTACATGCTATATTCTAACTTTAATATAAATATATATATTTTTTAATTTTATTTTAAATTAAATATTTTATAAAATACCTAGAGCAGTAATTTATATTAGAGGTTAAGTTAAAGCTATATACTAGCAGCGCATTACTACTACCTATACTATTATAAAAATAGCTAGCAATTCTATATAATCTAGTATATAAAACTATTATTATAGAGCTTATTAAAACCTGCAGCTAGTATTATAGAGCTTTTTAAAGCCTATAGCTAGCTAGTATTATAGAGCTTTTTAAAGCGTATAGAGTTATTTTTAACTTTAATACTAGTAAATAAAAAAGGCCTACAGCATTAAAGCTAGTAGAAAGACTAGAGTAAATGCCGTAATTAGAGCTAGTAGAAAAACTAGAGTAGGTACTATAATTAGAGCTAGTGCTATTAAAAACTATTATAGAGTAGCTTTTAACTTTTTATTTTTAAGTTTAAAAGCTTTTATTTTATGTGCGTGCTGCGCTTTTAGATCTCTAATCTTAGTCTTTTTCTAATACTTTAAAAAAATAATTTACTAACTAAGCTTTTTAACTGTTAGACTAGCTAGAAGAGTTTTAGTATTCTTTTAAAAGATATTAAAACCGCTGTATACAGCTAGAGAGAGGATAAAAAAGTTAAAAAACAAGTTAAAAGTGTTAATAGTACTATAGAGTACACCTACGTTACTTATATTAAAGCTCTATATTCTTTTAAAAAATATTAAAACTATTATATATAGCTAGAGGAGTTTTAGTATTCTTTTAAAAGATATTAAAACCGCTGTATACAGCTAGAGAGAGGATAAAAAAGTTAAAAAACAAGTTAAAAGCATTAATAGTGCTATAGAGTACACCTGTATTACTTATATTAAAGCTCTATATTTTTTTAAAAGATATTAAAACTACTATATATAGCTAGAGAGAGGATAGAAAAGTTAAAAAATAAGTTAGAGGTATTAATAGTACTATAGAGTACACCTACGTTACTTATATTAAAGCTCTAGCTGCTATAAAAAACAAGTTAAAAAGGTTAATAGTACTATAGAGTATACTAGCGTTACTTATATTAAAGATAACTTTAAAGTTATAAACTATTAGGTTTATAAAAAATTATAGTACTATAGAGTACACCTACGTTATTTATACTAAAAATAACTTTAAAGTTATAAACTATTAGGTTTATAAAAAATTATAGTACTATAGAGTATACCTACGTTATTTATACTAAAAATAACTTTAAAGTTATAAACTATTAGGTTTATAAAAGATTATAGTACTATAGAGTATATCTACGTTACTTATACTAAAAATAACTTTAAAATTATAAACTATTAGGTTTATAAAAAATTATAGTGTGTTTAGTAATAGGCTAAATAGCGTAGTAATAACTATATTCTATAGTCTAGTATTACCTTTTTAAAAAATATATAATAGGTTTTTACTAAGGTTAATAATATATACATAGCTGTCTAGGCTATTAGAAAAAAGCGTATTATAGTTATTAGTATAGAAAATTTAGCTAGAGTTACTTTTAGTAGAAAGTAAATAGTTACAGGTATTAATAGAAAAAGAGTAGTTATAGGTATTAATAAGCTCTAAAAATATTATATTACGTATTATATAAGCACCTGCATGTATAAAGCTAAGTTATACTATAAAATAAAAAAAGTATAATTATAAGTTATTCTTTAGTATTAAGCGCTACTGCTAAAGCTTAATATATAGTAAAAAGACTAGGCTACACTTATTATTTTAATAGATATATTCTTCTAGTAGTAGCAGCTATTTTAATCTAGCTTATATTTTTTATAAGCCGCCTATATTTTAGTAATAGATAAGTTTTTTAGCTGCTACTGCTAGCACTACGCCTATTTATTACTAGGCTTAGAGATTAAAAAAGATTTTTAAAGTTACTCTGCATATATCTACTATACTTTAAAGTTTATACTACTATACTAGAGTTTAGGTAGTTTAATTATTTAGCGTTTTTACTAATCTATATTAATATATCTCTAATCTAGAAGTCTTTATATTATAGGTAGAGTGCTATATAATTAGAGGTTAGTAGTATACGTAAACTTTAGCTAACTATACTACTACTATCTACTACTTTAACTATTTAGTATATAAAGTAGTAGCTTAAACTATATATAAAGCAAAAAAAAAAACGTAAAATGTACAGCAATTATAGTAGAAATAGATAAAAGGAATAGAGTTTAAACTTATAGTAAAAAAAACTAGATACTATAGGTTATTTAGAGTTACTCTATACTATTCTAGAGCTAGCACTAGCAGAGTATAAGCTACTATGCTTTGCTTTTTTAATAGCTTATTTACTAGATATTTTTAGCTGCTCTAGAATAGCGTAGAGTTAGTTAGTAGAAGTTATTTAAAGTTACTCTATATAAAACTTTTAATAACTTTTATATACTTTTACTACTACGCTGTATATTAAAGGCCTATTTTAATAGAAATACTACTACTTACTAATAATATAATAGTATTTTAAAAGAACTACGTATAGTATAGTAGCTTTAATAGAGTGTAGAAAAAGTAGTACACTAGTATAGTATATAATTTATAGCTAGGCTAAGTAGAATACTAGTAATATAATTAATATAAAGTAATATATATTAGTAAAAATATAACGCGTAAGTCTAGTACTAGTAAATAGTATTTATAACTTATATATTAGTATATAAAGTGCAGGATAGATATAGTACTAGTGTAGTATATAGTTTATAACTAGAAGAAATAGAATTTAAGCAATATAATTAATATATAGTATTATTAGTTTATATAAATAGAATACGTAGATAAATAGAATTAGAGACTTTTAGCTTAGTATATAATAGGTAAGTATTTAGTTATATATATAAAGTAAAGTTACTATAGTAAACGCAGTTAATCTAGTTAGAAACTAGTTAAATATAGGCTACTAACTTAAAATACTTTAACACTTATCTATAATTATACCTACTAAATTACTATAAAAAGTTTTTTCCTAACGTAGTTACTACTATTTTTAGTAGCCTAGATAGTAGTACTAGTAGTAGTAGCCTTTTAAATAGTAGTTCTCTAGATAGTAGTTCTCTCTAGAGTTACTACACTTTAAGTAGTAATATAACTTTAGAATTATAGTAGTATAATACTTCTAAAGTAAAAAACTACCTACTAAAGTAGTATAAATTCTTTTTTTTTTAATTATTTTTTAGTTACTAATTTATAATAGTAAACTACTGTTATAATTACCTAGTAACTATATAATTTTTTAAAAAGTTAGTCTATTTTATCTAGTAGCTATAGGCCTAGAGTATTATATTTAAACTTTACTTTTATTTTTTTACTATATACTATAATAATAATAACGCCTACCTAGGTTCTAAATTACTACGTTTTCTAGCTACTACTTTTTTAACTATTAGTTAGTTATTTAGTATAGGTACTTAACGTAGGTACTATAATACTAATTTAAAAGCTAGTAAGTTTTCTTTTCTAAAAGTTATTTAAATAGTTTTTTACTAACTTTATTTAAGCTATTTAGTAGTTAGTAGGTAGTAATTATAGCTACGCAAATAATAATTACTATATTTACTACTAGAGTAGTACTAGCGCTAGTTATACCTTTAAACTCTATTTATAGTTTTACTATTTAAGCTGCTTACTAAACTTTAGAGCCTATAATAAATACGCTTTTAATAGTAATATCTTTTACTATATATTCTATAGTAGAGCTTTCTAATATAGCTTTATACTTATTTTTTTTACTAACTTTTTTTTAGACTACCCTGCTACTCTAACTAAAGCTAACTTACTTTTTTTAGCTAAAATTAAAACTATTTAGTCTAATTATTATTTTTAGTACCTTTTTTTTTTTTAGCTTGCGTTTATATTTATAGTAATAGTAATACTAGCGCTAGCTTTTTTTTATATAGTAATTAGAAAGGTTATAGCTATAGTTCTAGTTCTAGTTAAGCTTTTTTTACTAAAAGTTTAGTAGCCTAGTTATCTCTATAGTTTTAGTAGTAAACTATTTTTAAGTATAGATACTCTAGTTATTTTACCTAGATAATAATACTTAGCTTTTTATATAGCTAGCTTTTAATAAGTTTAGTTTTTATTTTTTTTACTTTTTTTTAATTAGCTTTTATTAGCTAGTGTAAGTTTTATTTAGCTAGCTTTCTAATAAAGCTAGTTCTAGTATTTTTACTTTTTAGCCTCTAAGCCTTTATTAGTAGTAGTAGATATAAACTATTTTTATCTAATAGTTTTTTATTTCCTATTCTAGTTTTTTTATTTATATAAAAATCTTTTCATAGCTTACTACCTCCTTTTTTTATTTAAAGTAAATTATTTTTAATTAAAAGCTATTTAACTAACTATCTAAAAAGCGCTTATACTTTTTATAATTAAAGTTTAGTCTAGGTAGAATTATAACTTATACTATAAATAGCTTTAAAGTAACTTAAAATTATAGCTAGTAATTTTAATCTACTATTTCTATAAATCTCTTTTTTTTAGTAGTCTATTAAGTATTAGCCTCTAGTAAATTTTATTTAAACCTAGAGTAGAACTTTTTTAACCTTTCTTTAGGTATATAGCTTTAAAAACAAGTTCTATTAAAGTTATTTAGCTTATACTACCTTTTATTTTCTATAAATATAATGTAGTAAAGTCCTTTCTACTTAGGCTTAAACTTAGATAACTAAAATAGATTAAAATTATTCTAGAAGTTTTTTAAAAAAACTAGATTACTAACTACTAATCTTTTCTACTAAATATTCTTTATATTTTTAAAGTATTTTTTATTTTTAAACTTTAATTAGATTATTCTATAAATTACTTTTTTTAGTACTATATTTTACTTTTAAAACTATTACGCTTTTATAGCTAGTAGCAAAAGTATATTAGTAACTTTATTTTAAAAAAAAGTTTACTAAATAGGCACTAATAGCTTAATTAGTAGCATATATTTATACTCTAAAATAAAAAAAGTAGAAGTTTTACTAGTTAATTATTTAACTATTACTCTATTAGCCTATAGAATAAATAAAAGGTTATTAACCTAGTTTTTTTTTATTTTTTTTAAAGCTGCTACTAGAACTTTATAGCCTTTTTTAATTAGTCCCTGTCTCTAGAGGTAAAAAGCGCTTAAAACTACTCTATTAATACTAAATTATTACTAGAAGTTTTTAATAAAGCTTTAGTTCTCTAGCCCTCTATTACAGAATATTTAAAAAGTAACTCTCTATTAGTAGAAAATAGTATTTTTAATAAACTTAGTAACTAATTTAGAATTATTATACTTTAAAGCTTCTATCTCTAGGTACTATAATATATAATCGCGTACTACTACTATAAAAAACTTTTTATTTCTTCTTTCTAGTATATATATAACGTTAATTATAACCTATCTCTATAGCATTAATAGTAGTTTAGTAGAATAAAAGACTTTTTTTAATAATTAATTACTATACTTTTAGTAAGCTGTATAGGTTTTAATATACTACTATATATTCTAATAGAGTTTCTTCTAGTAGTATTTTAACTATACTTTTTACTAGGTTTTTTTTTTACTCTAATAGCTAGATTCTTTATAAAAAGCTATAATAATTTATTATTTTAGTTTATACTTATTAATAATCTTTTAGAGAGGGCAGTTTCTAGAAAGCTAAATAAAAAGGTGCTATTTCTAAATATTATACTACAGGGCCTTCTTTTTAAATCTAGTAAACTTGCTTTAATTAAGTCCTTTAAAGCGCTTTTAATAGAGAATCTACTTAGCTATAGTCTATAACTTTTTTAAGTAGTTTTTAATAAATAGGCTATTACTAAATAAAATATCTACTATTATAAAAAAGTACTAAATCTAATTATTAATTAGAATATCTAGGCTTAGAGCGTTAAAAGTAATATTAATAAAGTTCTTTATATTTTTTTTAGACTTATTAGGCAGCTTCTAGCTATCCTTTTCTAATAGTTTTAAAAAAGTATTAGCTACTATATTTTTCTTACTAGGTATATAAATAATATTAAAGTTCTATATATTTAAATAAGCTAGCTACTAAATTATAAGTAAACTAGGCAGATTAGTAGCGCTTCTCTAAAACTAGGCTATAAAGGTTTTTATATCTATTTTAACTATAAAATACACGCTATATAAATAGAGCAAAAACTTTTTAATTACTAGAAGTAGTAATTTATATTTATACTTTCTAGTATTTTAGTTTTACTCTACTTTTAACTATACTTTACTTTTAAATTAGATTATATATCTTTTTCTATTTAGAGCTACCTATATAAAGTTTACTTTCTAGCCCTTTTTTAATCTATTATAGGCTAGAATTATTACTTAGAGAGGTTTAAAATAGTTAATTAAAACTAGTATAGGTAGTAATACTAGAGCCTTTTTTAGTTAATCTATTACTTTCTAATAGATAGTTATCTAAGTCTATTTAGCACTCTTTTATAGTAGATTAAAAAAAAAGTCTACTATAATAGTAAAGTTTATAATCTATACTTAGTAATATACGTAGACTTCTAAAAAACTCTATACCTTTTTTAGGTTATAGTATTCTAGCTAGGTAGCTATTTTAATTATCTTTTATTTACTAGAATATTAGCTATACTTATTAATTTTATAGCCTATAATAAATATAGAGAAGTAGTAAAAGTTAGATTTATACTCTAAAACTATTATACTAGCACGTTTAACGTCTACTAAAACTTTATTAAAGTTTATAATATACTTAGTAATATACTTTTAGATACCTTTTTTAATTATTTTTTTCTAGTAGTTAGTTTTTAAGCTTTTAATATATATATTATTAAAGTATAGTATATAAATTTTAGAAATATACTTCTAATAGATTTTTATTATATAATAAATAGACTCTATAACTAAATTAGTTACGTTTATAGATAGAGTGCACTATCTAACTAGTTCTAGAAAAATAAAAACTATAGTAATATTCTATAATTAAATATTAAGCTCTATCTAATTATACTCTAAAAAGAAATTAGTAAGTAATATAATCTAGTATTCTATAAACTTTTTAGCTAGTTTATTAGAATTAGATAGTATATTTACATTCTAAATAGTAACTTTATTTATTTTCTAGGCGTTATTAATAAGCTAATAGTTCTAATTTTTTTTTACTATAAAAAAGTAGAGGTTTCTATACTAGCTTTTACACAGCTTAAAAGTCTTTTAGTTAATATAGATTTAAATTATTTTAAAAATAGTATTCTAAAGCTTTTTTAGAACTAGAAATTAAAGTATTTACTAGGCTTTATAAAGCACTATATTAATTATAACTAGTAGTATTATTTTATAGCTTACTCGCCCTAATTTTTTAAAATTCTATACTAGAGCGGCTTTTTTCTAATAGAGTATCTCTAAAAGCATCTCTTACTCTCTTTTTAGAAAGTCTAGAGAAATCTTTATCTCTAAAATATACTTAGAGGTAAGTCTCTAATTTTATAAAAAATTTATATATTAGAGTTTAAAGTAGTTATAGAAAAAAGCTTACTTCTAGTTAGTATTTAGAACTTATTTCTTCTAGGCTTTTTTTTTCTAGTCTAATTATTTAGAAATATTTTAAAGTTTCTAGCTAGAGTTATCTATAGACTCTATTTTAACTTCTTTTTACTTATAAAGCGTGTTAAGTTCTAGATAGAAAAAGTTAGCCTAAAAGCGCATCTAAACTCTAATTATTAGTTCTAAAATTTACTTTTTTTTTTCTAGAAAGTTAGTTTAGAAGTCTGTTACTAAAGTAACTAAATAGCTATCTTCTAGTTTTTAAACTAGGTTTATAAAAACTATTTACTAAATCTTTTTTATAATATCTTTATATACTATAATAAAAAGTTTTTTATTATTCTAGAAAACTATATTATCTAACTAGTTTTTACCTAGAGATTCTATACCTTTCTAGGTAAAAAAGTCTTTTTTACTAGAAATTATAAATTAGATCTCTTTTTTTATAAACTATTTAGTAACTAGTTTTATAGTTAAGTTTATTTAAAGCTAAGCTAAGCTTACTAAAAGATCTAGTTTTTAATTCTATTATAAAGATGTATTGCTAGCTTCTATATTCCTCCACTTTTTTCTACTAATTAAACTATAATTTCTCTAGTATTTACCTAATTGCTTTTTATATATATAAACTAGGTACTTTTTTTTTTATTTTTACTAAAAATTTAGTAGTAGGTAAGCCTATAGGTAGAGTATTTAATATTTATTTAAACGTCTATAAAAAATAAGTTTTCTAGAATAATTATATTTATATAGTAGTTAATTATAAAGAAGTTTATCTATATAATAATTAATTCTATTTTTACTAATACTTTTTAAATAATTCTACTAAAACTACCTATTAAACTATTTATAAAGACTATTTTCGCGTTCTTTATTTTTTAAAAGAGTATTAAAATAGAGAGTTAGACTTTATCTATAGTTTTACACTAAATAGTATTTAGCTTAGCTTCTATATTAAAAAAACTAAAAAAATACTTACTTCTAATAGTTATAGGCACTTTTAGGTAGTTTTTCTAAATATACTCTATACCTACTTACTTATTATAGTACTACTACTTTATAGTTACTAGTTTAAACTTTTATTAGTTTTTTTTACTACTTTTAATACTAGCCTGTATTTAATTAATCTCTAGATTTTTCTAATTAGTAGTAGTTATACTATAATACTAGAACACTAAACTATTTAAACTAGCTTTAATAAAGATATAATTAAAAATAGCAGCTACATTTATAATAGAAACTAATTTAAAAATTAGTTAGTAGTTTTTTTTATTCTTTAAATTCTTTTTAGCAGTGCAAGTAGCATTTACCTATAGAAAGTACTTTTTATCTAGCTTTTTTTTACTATAGGTGTTTTAAAAGAGCTTTTTATATACTTCTAGTATATTTCTAATAAATATACCTACTAGTATTAATATAGTAGTAGAGAGAATTAACGTAATAACTTTATTAGTAGTTAGTAGAATCTTTTCTATAAACTAAATTTTTTTTAGAACTAGTACTTTTTTTATAAAGGTTTTTTCTAGCGTATTATTAATTATCTTTTTCTCTATAAACTAGACTTATTTAGCTTTTTATAATTTATTTTCTTCTATAATAAAGTTTTAGCAGCCTTTTAGTTAAATAGGCTAGTTTTTTTTAGCTTTTTTAAAAATAGCTTTTAGTACTATAGAGCTTAAATCTAGCTTTAGTTTCTATACTTTTAGATCTCTAAATACGCGTTAATTAACAGTCTTTTAAATAATTAATTTATATTTAATCTAAACTACTTAGATTATATAAAAATCTTTATTTTCTATAATTACTAAATAGAAAGCGTTCTAGAATACCTAGTAATCTTCTACTAAAATAGACTTTAAATCTATATTAGAGTTTAGATTTATAACTATAGAGTTATTCTAAATAGTAACTAGAGGTAATAAGTTTTTAAGCTAGAGTGCTTTAACTATAAATAGGCTAAAGTTCTATTTAATCTATATTTATTTAATATAGGCTATAATAGTTTTAAGCTACTTCTAGTTATCTAGACTAGTTACTTAGTTTTATAGGTTATTAGAAGTGCTCTAGAAAAGTATTTAGTTTTTATTCTAGTAATACTAACCCTTTTTAGTTAGTTAATTAATTAATAGGCACTTAGCTTTACTATATCTCTACTTATTATAAATAAAGCACGTAAAAAGTAATTATAAAGGCTAGTTCTAAAAAGTACTTTAAGTTTACTAGCCTAAAGGCCTTTAAAATAGGTTTAGTTACTAGAAATAGTTCTATAGTAGCTTATTCTAAGCTTATACCTTTATAAAACGCTTGCTAGCTATTCTTTTAATATAGATAGTAATTAAATAGTTTATAAAAAGCTTAGATTTTTTTAGTATCTATTAGACTAAAATAAAATTAGCTTTACTAAGTTATAACTAGAAAAGCTTATCTAAAAGTATATTAACTTCGCTTTAGCTAGCTAGTATTTCTAGAAAAAACTAAACTATTTAGTAAGTCTTTAGCGCCTAAGTATTTTTTAAGTATTATAAAGTAGGCTAGCTAAATAAAAGTAGTTTAATTTTAACTACTTTCTAAATATTAAACTAGTAATTAGAACTAAATTTTTTTATTACTTTAGTAAAGTTTAACCTCTTTACTTCCTTTTTAATTTTAATTTAGGCTAATAAATAACTGCTAATTTTTTTAAAGCTAAAGTTTTAAAAGCGTTTTATAGAGAGATTAAACTTCTAAAAAACTTTTATAGCTTAGTAAATAGGCAGCCTTTTAATAAAGTAGTATTTTTTTTTATTTTTTTTAATTTCTTCTAATATAATGCACCTTTTAATTTTAATTTAGAACTTTTTAAAGTACTTTTTAATATTTAGATTAGGCTTTAACTAATAATCGCGCAGCTACTACTCTAAATAAACTATACTTTTTTTCTATTAGACTATATTATTACTTCTAAACTACTTATAGAGGGCTATTTATAGTAATATCTAGTTATAGTTCTCTAGCGCGTTCTAATACTCTATTAAATAGTAAATAATCTATTTCTAGCGCTTTTTATAGTAGGTAATAACTTTTTAGACTTTTTTAAATTCTAAAAAGCTATAATAAAGCGCAACTTCTTTATATCTCTTAAAAAATACTATAATATTAGAACTATTAAAGTTTAAAAAGTATTTAGAGAGAAAAAAGGCCTAAGTAAACTTTAACTACCTTTATAAAAGTATTTAAATTACTTTAGCTATTATTTCTACTACTAGATCTAATAGGTATTTAGTAGAGCGTAGCTAAAGCTTTTTTAGAAAAAATTAGTATAGCTTATTTTTACTACTTAATAAATCCTATTTTTTTAGCTTCTTTAGCTTTAGATAATTACTAGTTAGTCCCTTTAACTCTAGAAGTATTAGAAACTATTTAAAAGTAGTAACTCTAGAGTCTCTAGTATCTATTATTAGTGTATTAGATCTCTAAATAGATTCTAGACCTAGAAAAATAGCTACTAATTTAGTATTAGTTTTAAAAATTAGTTTCTAATTAGCTATTATAAAAATAAAGTATTAAAAAAGTAGGCAGAGTACTATTACTTATAAAAAAATAAAAAGTATATCTTTTATAGCTTTAAAAATAAATTAGGCTATAAATAGTACTAGAAAAATAAAAAATAAATTATACTCTTTTTAATAAATCTTTATATAATATATTTATACTAGTCTTTTAGACTATATTATAATTATTTTTCTAGCTTTAGCCTCTAATTACTACTTTATTCTAAATACCTTTTAGATTTTACAGCTTAATTTTATTTTACTTACTACTAAGCTATATTTAGAATAATTTTATTATTACTAGCTAGAGCCTATACCTATATAACTATAATAGCTTTACTAAAAAAAACTTATACCTCTATTAATTTTCTAGAATATAAAAGCTTTAGAGGTGTACTAATATCTTTTTATTTACTACTTATTATATTACTAGTTACTAAACTTAGCTTACTAAATCTTCTACTACTCTCTAGATTTTTAAATTATAAAAGTAATAATTTAGACACGTAATAGATGCTTATAGCTATTCTAAAAATAAAAACTAATAGTTTTAATTACTTTTTAGTTACTTTTATAGAGGATAACTATACTTTACTCTAGTACAGAAGGCTTAATACTAAATTAGTAAAAAGTAAGTTATAAAATAACTAAAAAAAAAGTCTCTTCTATTTCTAATAGAACTTTAGATAGCTATTTATTAGTTCTGCTCTATCTACGTAACCTTTCTAAAAGCTATTTAAACTTTTATACTATATATTTCTACTATAATAGTATAACCTAGTTTAGATATTTTTTAAAAAAAGATTTTAGAAAATATAGTAATATACTTTATAGATAAGTAGTTTATATAGATAAATAGTCTACTTTTACTAAAACTCTACTAAAACTATACTCTATTTTAGTTTAAAGTAGTATAATATAGCGCTATATAGTATAAAACTAGTCTAAATACTATTCTATAACTATTTCTACTTTACTTTTATACGTTTATAAATTATACTCTATTTTATAGTACTATATATAGTATTATACCTATTTATAGCTTTTACTAGCCTATTTTTTTTTTTTTACCTTTTTTCTATTACTACGCGCTTTGAACTTTTTTAGAGTAGTTAAATATAGGCTTTTTTTAGCTATAAAGTTACTTTTATACTAAACCTACTTTTTTTTATATAATTTATAACGCGTAGTAGCTTTATTAGTAGTTTAAAGCTTAGTAATTTTTTTTTACACTAATACTAGCTTATACGCGATAATTACAGCCTTTTTTAATACTTTTTTAAAGGCTTTAACTATAGAAGTTAGTAAACTATTTATATACCTCTAAATTTTTACCTTTATAAACATTAATTATAACTCTAGTTTAAAAGTATTATTTAAAGTTTATAACTACTAGAGTTTATTATTAATAAAAAGTAGTAATAGAGTGCGTAACTAGACTTTAAAGTATAATATAACTAACTCTAGGTTATATAGAACTAGTCTAGTACTTTAAAACCTTTTTTAGATATTACTAGAAGTTATTACAGCTTTATAAGCGTGTATAAAGTAAAGTAGAAATTTAAATTTTATAATATATATAATATAGTTACGTATAAGCTTTTTACATTAGAAAAAAACTTTTTATAGCATTCTAGTCATTTACCAAGCGCATTGTAAATGAGTTGAATTACTAGTAAATAACTAGGAAAAGACTTGAGTAGTGTAGCTAACGTAAATGGCTTGATTTACTTTATTTACCTTGCTCACCCCATTGACCCCACGAACGTCAAACACTATAAAAAATTAAAACTAGTCCTAATCAGGCAATTAAAATTCTAATAATATAGAATAAACGTCTAGCTATAACCTAGTTAAAAAATTACTATTTTAGGCCTAGCCGTTCTATAGTTATTAATTATTTACTAAAAAGCTTTAATGTTCCTCGCTTAAAAATAATTTGCAGGGGCTGCTAATAGTTTAAATAGATAATAAAACTATATTTTTTTTTCGCGCTAAGCCTATAAAGGTAATATTTTAGTATTTAGAAACTTCTATTATATTATTATATTAATTGCGTACGTTATTATATAATTTAAAAGAGTTTAAAAAAGTAAAGTTCTTTTTTATTTTAAACTAGCAGGGGTCTAGGAGGTAAGCGAGGTAAGCAAGGTAAATTAAGTAAAAATAGTACTTAAAGTAATTCACGTTACTTACGCCATTTACTAGTAAATTACTAGTGAACTACGTGAAAAAAGGCCTTGTAGAGTAAAAGTAGTAAATTAGTAATTTACGTTAATTACTAGCTATTTACGTTACTTTCTATCTACTTACTTAATTTACTATACAATAGAATTTCCTAACGTAGCTTAGCAGCTATACGCCTACTTTAAAAAAATAAAATAACCTATATTAAATAGCTAGAGAAAGTGTAATAAGTAAAAAAGTATATATATAATAATAATCTTTTTTTTTCTATAGTATTACTAGAATTTAAGCAAGTTATAGCTTTTATAGCTATTAATAATAAGTAGCTAGTACTCTCTAACAGTATACGTTTTAGTATAGGTATTAAAATACTCTAGCTACTAATATCTAAGCTTATTAATTATCTAGCTATTTTTAAAAACTATAATAATCTAATTTCTAGGCAGGCTGTTCTTTTTATACTAGGCTAAAAAGTAGTAGTAGCCTTTAAAAATAATAAAGAGTAGAATAGCCTATTTTATTGCATTAATTCTCTAGATAACTATTATTTACTTCTAGTTACTCTACTAGACTGCTTTTAGTTATTTTTAATACTCTAAAGCTATAATAACTACTTTTATTAATATCTAGCCTATTATAAAACCTATTTTATTAAAGTTATATATATTTTTATTCTAGATACTATACTTTTTTTTTATATTAGCTACTAGTTTAAACTAAATTTTAATAACTTTTAAATTTTTATACAGAGCTTTTTTATAGTTATACTTGCAATTAAACTTTACTTTAAATTTAAAGTAGCGTTTAATAAACGTACTAGGCTAGTTTATACTAATATAGTCTAGATTATATTTATTATATAATAAATTAGCTATATCTACTATAGCTATAAGCTTTAAAAGAAATTTTTACGTATATAGCTTAAATATATACTAAATAATTACTTTTTCTTTATTTTTATTTAGTTTTTTTAAATTAAGTATATAATTTTTATATAGAGGTTAACTAGCGCGTTTTTAATATAAAGTAGTATAGAAAACGTTATAAATAGCTATAGCGCGTTATAAAAAAAAATTTACATTTTATTTTAAAACCTATAACGTAAGCTATATCTAAGCTTTATTAAAAAGTTCTATCTAGTATTATTAGTAGAACATTACGTAGGTATATATAGTTTTAGTAGAGTTTTAGTAAAAGTAAACTACTTATCTATATAGACTATTTATCTATAAAGTATATTACTATATATAGCTTTCTAAACCTTTCTATAATCTACTATAGTACTTTTATAGTAAATAATAGCTACTTTAGCTTTTAAAAAAATACTAGATAACTACTATAACTATAGTAAACTAGAATACTATACTAATAAATATCTATTATTATAAGTAAAAAAAATTATAATAAAAAATTACTATAACTAATATTATAATACTACTAAAATACTAGACCTAAAAAAAAATTAAATAGAAAATAAGTAGTTCTAAAAGTATTATACTATTTAAAATTAAATTAAAAAAATAATCTATTAAACTTTAATTTTTTAAAACTATTTTAAAGTTTCTATTTTTTTATATCTACTATTTTATATAACCTAGGCATAGGTATAAAACTACTATTATTTATTAATACTAGTACCTTAAAATATTTTTTTTAAATTTATATATTATTATTTTTTTATTTTTTTTATTTTAAATTAAAGTTTAAAAACTACTTTATTTAGTAATAGTTAGAGGGTTTAAAAACTAATTTTTTTTACTAGTTATAGAATATATCTATCTCTATATAATTATTAATACATAAAAAATTCTAAACTATCTATTTATTATACTTAATCTAGACGCTTAAAATGTAATTATTATATTATAATAGTTAAAAAAGTTTAAAATTCTACTAGATATAGATAGATTCTAGTTATAGTAGCTAGCTATTTACTTTAAAATCTATATTTTTACTCTTTTAATTTTTATATAACTCTATTAAAGAATACTAAAAAAGCACGTTATTTTTAATATTAAAAAATAAAACGCTTTATAGAAAAAAAAGTTATATTAGAAAACTAGTAGCCTATACTCTTTAATTAATTTTATTTATAGAATTTTTAAAGCTCTATAATACTAGAATATCTCTTTAGAGATATTAAAACTAGACCTACTTTAAAAACTTTTTAATACTTTTTCTAGTTTCTAAGTTACTATTATTTCTACTAATACTTTTTATTTTAATATAAAAAAGAAAAAAAATAAGTTTTTTACTACTAGCCTGTATTAAATTAACTAGATTTTTAAAAACTATAATAGAAAGGATATTTAAAAAAATAACTATTTAATCTAGAACTAACTTTCTTTTTACTACTAGTAGTATTAAAATATATTTAGTTTATTAGCTATAAAGAAACTACTAGAATACTAACTATATAACTATAAGATTATGCTAAATAAACCTTTATCTAATAACTTTAGCCCTCTATATAAGTATAATACTAAAGACTTAAAAGCTATTAAAAAGTATGTCTAGAAAGATTTATAGAAAAGATTTATAGAGACTAGTTATAGCTTTTTTATTTCTTCTATTCTCTATATCTATAAATCTAATAAGTTATTCTATATTTATATTAACTACTATAAGTTTAACTAGTTTACCTAAAAAAACGCCTATTTAATTTTAAAAATAGATAATTTACTAATCTATCTAAATAAAGCTAAAATTTTAACTAAGTTTAATATAAAAGTTTTAAATAAATAATAAACTAACTAGGCTAAGTTTATAGCTTTTTTTAACTTCTAAATTAAATATACTCTAGGTAAAAGTAATAAACGCATAGATATTTTTAGTTAATAAAAATAAAATATAAAAAATTTTAAAGTAGTTTAGTAAAATAATTACTTTTTAGTTTTTTTTAACCTAGCTAGGCTATATAGCTATATTAACTTTAAACTAGTAAAATAATATCTAAAGTTCTCTCTATAAATAACTATTATTTTTTTTTAACTAACTCTAATAATATTACTAGATTTTTTAGAACTAATAGAAGCTTTATTAAAAAAAAACTAATAGTTTTTAAAAAAAAACGATTTTTATTACTATTCTAGTATTAGATAGATAATAGACTTTTTTTTATAGTAACTATTTTTATATTTCTTTATACTTACTACTCTATACACGTATTATTAAAAAGGTATATAATTAAATATTTATAGTTTATTCTAGTACTATAAAAATTTACTAGTTACTTATATAATAATACTACTAGAAAAAAATAGAAGCTATTTAGAAATATTACGTGCGTAACTATATTACCTACTAAAGATTTTATGTAAAATAAATCTAAATCTAAAAGTTTTTCTACTTTTTACTAATTTTAAAGAAATCTATATAATATTTTATAATAGACTTTAGATTTTTTTTTAGAAACTAATACAGCTATAATTAGATTTTAGTAATTATTAATTAACTTTCTAAATAAATAATTATAATACTATACTATAAAATAATAAATATTTAAATTTTTATTTAACTATTTCTATAATAGATATACTAGTTTAGATATATTTTTAAAAGTATTATTTCTAACTACAGCACCTAGTTTATTTTCTAATTCTAGTCTAAATTCTATTAGATTATAAATATTAAAATATAACTCTTTACTATCTATTATAAATAAACTAATAGCTAAACTAAAATTATAAATAAATATATTAAGTAACGCCTATAGCTATTTATAATATACTACTAGAATAACTAAAGTAAACTTTTTTTAGTTATAGACTAAACCTAAATAATATATTTATATATATTAATAGAAATAGCACTAT
This sequence comes from Plenodomus lindquistii, assembly GCA_025504975.1. Taxonomy (NCBI): domain Eukaryota; kingdom Fungi; phylum Ascomycota; class Dothideomycetes; order Pleosporales; family Leptosphaeriaceae; genus Plenodomus; species Plenodomus lindquistii. The sequence goes on along the minus strand of JANUWI010000003.1, from coordinate 3,343,730 downwards.
ACTACTTTTTATATAGTTTTAAACTCTAATAGAGCTAGAACTAGCAGTATTTAAAAGTAGCTAATTCTATTAAAAAACTTAACTACTAGAAGGTTTATAATCTAGCTACCTAAATATATAATATTTAGAAATAAACTAAAAAAAATATAAAAAAAGTATAAAATTTAATATATTTTACTATTAACGCCTATTAATATTCTATTAACTAGAGAATTAGAGATAAAGTCTATTTTTTTACTACTAATCTAATAACTATAAAACCTAGGTAAAAGTTATCTAAACTATAGAAATTTTTTTTTAAAGTTTTTAAATAAATTAGATATTTCTATAGATTTAAACTTTTTCTAGACTCTAAAATATATAACGTGTTTATATCTAATATTCTCTATAAAACTCTAATAATCTTTTTCTAGAATAAAAGGCTTTAAAGCTACTAGCTACTTTTATATAAAATATAAAAAAGTAGAAAATTAAAAAAGTATTTACTAGTAAACTTATTTAAAATAAATTTAAATATAAAGCTAGCTAGGTAGAATATAATCTAGACCTAATCTAGTATCTAGTCTCTAATTTTATAAACTTTTTCTATAAACTATAAAACTTCTACTAGAAGTATTCTAATTATTTAGAACCTTTTTAGGCACTATATAAATAGCTTTAGATATAAAAGAAAATAAAACAAATATTATAGTTAGTAAATAATTATATTTTATAAATTTAATAGTTTTTTTATTATAAATATATAAAGGATATAGCTAATATATAAAACTAGTATATAGTTTTTACTAATAAAACTTTAAGTTTAGTAAACTAACTATTATAAATAGATATAAAAGCTTTTTAAAACTTATTTATCTACTACTATAACTATTTAATTTCTATTTTACTATTGAAAATAGTATATATTTTATTTAATTTAGAGTTTTTAGCATTTTAATACTTTAAAAACTTTCTATTAGACTTATAAATAAGTCTATATTTTTTTTTACTACTAGAAAATTTAGAGCTTTTTTAGAAAAAGTAGCAGCTAAAGCTATTATATTTTTTTAAAAAAGCTATATTTTCTAATATAAGTCTAAAACCTTTTTATATAAGTTTTAAAGCTTTTTCTATTATATATAGTAGTTTACTAGTATTATATTAGTTACGCTAAAGCCTGTAACTTATATAGTTACTATCTATACTATAAAAGCTAATATTTTTATAGCTAAACTAGCTATAGCTTTTATATTTACTAGTTTAGTTTTAAACTTTTTTATTTTATTTTTATTAACTAGTATAGTCTATATAGTAAACCTTTTAAAATTATAAAGCGCTATTATAATTTAGTTATATTCTAGTTCTATATATATAGGTATTTAAAAAAGTTAAAAAAAGCTCTAAACTAGTAAAAAAAAATAGTTACTTACTAGTTTATAATTTTTATTTAGAAGCGTGTAATAAACACACTTTTTTAAACTTACTAATTTAAATAAATATATAAAGTTAAATTTACTATAGAACTAGGCCTAAATAGAGCGTTAATAAAAAATCTAATAGGCTAAAAAGTATATAAATAGAAGTATAAAAATAGGCATTTTTATAAAAGCTATTTAATATTAGTATTAGAGGTAATAATAAATAGTAATAGAGTATATATAATAGAGGTATAAAGTATAAAAAGTAAAAAAAAATTATAATATTTAAAAAATTATTATATTCTACTAGAGTAACTACTAGATTTAGTAGTTATTATAATAATTATTAATAAATAGTAAATAGAAAGTTATATTTACTTTAATAAAATAATAATTCTAGAATAGACTCTAGATAAAGGTTATATAGAGAATACTTAGATATAGAACTATTTAATCTAAAGTAAAAGGTAATATAATAAAGCTATATTCTATTATAATAATAACTTTTAGTTATAAAAGCTTTTTTATAAACTACTTTTATTTTTTTTTATATAAACTTATTAAAAATAGAAAACTATACTAATTTTTACCTAAACTACTTTTATACTATATCTAGTTTAGATTTTATAAAAATCTCTACTCTACTATTACCTACATACTAATATAGTAAAAAAAAAAAAAAAAAACTTTATAAAAGTCTAGAACTACTACTAAATTCTACTCTATATAGCTTACTTTTTTAATAGAACTATAAAAGTATAATTTTTTAATTTTTTTATATAAAGCCTATAAAAATATAATTTATTTAGCTTTTTAATCTACGTGTATTTCTATATACTTTTAAGCTAATTTAGACGCCTTTTAGTACTTTATATTTTTAAACTATTATACTAGCCCTCTATAGTCTATTATATATTAAATAAAAAAGGTCTATAAAAATTATTATTAATCCTATTATATTAAACTTATTTTAGTAGGCTAAAAGAATAATTACTATATAGATTAGACTAGTTAGATCTACTAGTATAAATATTATTAAAATAATCTAGTTTTAGTTAATATAAAAAAATAGAGGTATAAAGCTAAAAACTAAACTAGATATAGTTAATTATAGTAACTAATAAATTAACTTCTTTATACTTTTTTTTAAGTTAATATTTACTTAGTTAAGCTTTATAGCTAAGTTTCTAGAAGTAATAGTAAATTACTTTAATTTCTTTTACTTAGCTAGACTACTTTAGTAGTAGTAGTTAGCCTCTTTTTTTTTCTAGGCTAGATCTCTCTCTAGATTTTTATATTTAGAGTTTTAGTATTTAGAGCTAGACTTTAATATAGTAATTTAATTTTTTAGTTATTTAATAATATTTTTAGTATTATAAAATTTTCTGTATAGTTCTATAAATATAGGCTTTTTATTAATAGATAGTTACTTTCTAGACTTTTCATTTAAATATTTATAATAGGGTTTAAATGTAGTATATTTAAAGTTATTAATAGTACTATTTATAAACGCGTAGGTAATATTTATAGTAAAAACGTATTTATATAAAAAAGCTATTATCTAGATTATATTCTAGTAGATTTTATATAAATAATTTTTAATAACTTTTAATATTTTATTATCTATTATAATAATATACGTTATAGTTATAGAGTTATTTTTTAAAAGAAATTTTTAGTTTAACTAGTGTATGTATTCTCTATTTTATTTAAATACTTTAATAAAGTTAAAGTTTTTATATATAAAACGTATATATAAAAGTTTAAACTATTTAAAATACTCTATTTATATATTACTAATATTATAGTTATAAATACTATTTAAGTTATAAGTTATATACTCTAGAATTATAGGCTTAAACTTTTTATTAAAGCTATAAATCTCTTCTATATTTAGAAGTATTAGATAACTAAAAGTACTATATTTACTAGGCTTAAATTAGTAAATAGTAAATATAAATCAGCTACTAGCTTAAAATATAAATTAGATTTAAAGTTTAATAATATTATTTAGACTCTAAAAAAAAGTACCTATAAATATTAAAAAACCTTTAAATAAACTAGTATATCTATGTAAATAGTATAAAAATAGTATATTTATAATAGAAAACTATAGGCGTAGAAGTATAAATATTTTTTTAGTAATTTTTTAAACTATAGTAAACTAATATATTAGATAGCTAGAGTATAATTAAAATACTTTATACTTATAGTTTTACCTATTATTTAGTAGTAAGCTAGACTTTTTTCTATAAAACTATTTATTATTTTTTAAATAATTAGAAAGTTTAATTACTAGTATAGATATCTAGTATAACTAATTTAATTACTATATATTATACTATAAACTATACGTAGATAAATTCTACTCTATAGTTATAGTAATAAAGCTTTACTATATATATAATAAAAAAAAGTATAATAAATAGAATTAACTAAAGAATTAATATATTCTACTAGTTAACCTAATAACCTAGTAAACCTAATAGTTTTCTTTAGTATTATAAATACTACACTTTCTATTAAATACCTTTATAACGCAATATAATATTAATTTAGAATAAAAGTTAACTTAAGCTTATTTATATAGCTTTTATAGCTAGCTAATTTTAGAGCTACTAACACGCTACTACTGCTTTTAGTATTAGTTATTATAAGCTCTCTAAATAGATTAGAGAAATTCTACTACGTTTTTAAACTTAACCTAGTATTTAGAAACTTACTACTACTAAAAAATAGATAATTATTTAATATATTTTTAACTTTAATTTATAATAGTTTACGCTCTAGCTATATAAAATAGAAAATATAGCTAATAAAATACTAGAGGTATATAATAGAATACTAGTAGGTAAATACTAGGCTAAACGCTTTATAATACGCTTAGGCAAGTTTAAAATAGCATTTAACTAAATAAAAAATAGGTAGAGAATAAAGTAGAAAAATCTAGAGATTATTAGCGCGTAGTTTAAATTTATAGATAAAATAAAAGCTAAGTATAGTATCTAGAATAATAACGTCTATAACTTTAATAAAACTAGCTTCTAGATAGGTATAATAAAATCTATAAAAGTTATTATAAGCTCTAAAAAATATAATTAGCTAGACTTTATTTAGCTAGGTAATTAGAAGTAGATTACTATTATCTATAGTATATATACTTTAGAGAATATAACTCTATTTTTTATTATCTATAAAAAACGTATACATATCTCTATATAGTATAAAAAAGCTAGTATTTTTTATAACTAGAAACTATTAGTCTCTAAAAATAGCTAGATAAATAATATGTTTAAACTAGAGTAGTTAAAGCACTTTAACACGTATATAAAGGTGTAAAAGGTAGAGATATACTAGTTACTAATTTTAGATAGCTATAAAAGCTACTTTAACTAAAGGTTTAAAAACTACTATATAGAAAATAAGATTCTAATACTCTATATACCTCTTTATTTATTCTATATTCTCTAGCTATTTAATATAGTATATTTTTTACTATTAAAATATAAATACTTCTAGCGCGTGTAAAATTTAGCACACTAACACGTTTTCTATATTAATAAAAATAGCTTTTTTCTAGTTTTTAAAAACGCGTTTTTTAACGTGTTTATAGTTAATAACTATTAAAAGGCCTTTAAAGTATTAGAGCTAGTTCTAACTAACGCGTAGGTAGTACTAGATTATATTAATTTCTAGATATATATTTTACTTTAACTCTCTCTACTAGTAAACTTATAGTAATCTAAAACTCTAAATAATACTTATAAATTTAGATTTTAGTTAAAGCTTATATATAAGTTTTTTATTTAGTTATCTATTACTATATAAGCTAGCTTTTTATAGTTTATAAAAAAAGCTAAACTAATACTATACTAAAATACTTTTTTTAAGCCTATATCTATAAAGTTAAAAAGCAATTAGTAGAGATAATAAAAAAAAAAGTATAAAAAAAAGTAGATCTAATATAGAGGTACTTTTAAATATAGTACTAGATTATAGGCTGCTATAGCTTTAACTATAGTACCTACTTTATTAAAATATACACGTAGTAGTAGTAGTTAAATACCTACTTAACTAGGTATCTAATACTATAGTAATTATAGAAAAACTAGGCATAACGCTTATATATACTAGAAAAGTTTAGAAAGTACTTCTAAATTAGATGCAAGCTCTATAGTAGTAGAGTTAGATATTAATAGTAATAATAATAATAATTAAAAACTTAGTATTTATAATACTAAAGAAAACTATTAGATTTACTAGGTTATTAGGTTAACTAGTAGAATATAGTATATACTTTATTAATTATAGTATAGTACTATAGCTATTATAGTAATACTATAGTTATATACTCTAGATTAATTTTATATTTATTATACTTTTAGTATAGGCTTTTTTACTTTCTATAGCTAGTTTTAGATATTAGGTTTTATATAATATACTATAAAAACTTAAATATAGTAATATAGATTAATAGTTATATTTTACTCTAGAGGTAAAATATTATATAGAAAGCTAGTTTTCTATATATAAAAATAGAAATATAGTATTTCTAGCTAATTAAAACGCGCTAGCTAGAACCTGCCTAGCGCAGCTAAAGTAGCGCTAAACCTCTAATAGAAAAAGTTATTAGTTTAAACTATAATATAAAATCTATAGAGATATTTTTCTAAAATATAAAAAAAAGTTCTATTATTTATATTTTTTTATAAAGTATGTATATACTATACTTATTTTTCTAATAGTCTATATATTTACTAATAAAGTCTATAACTTTATTTTTTATATTAGTAAACTAGTAATCTTTTTAGATTAGTTTTATAGTATATTAAATATCTAGATAACTATATATAGAGTTTTTATAGTAGCTTTAAATAACTACTTTTTCTAATTTTTCTAGTAGTTTAAATGCAATTTTTAGTACTACACTAAACGTTCTAGTATATTCTAATAATTTATTTTATTAGCTTTAAAAATTATATTTTTAATTATTTACTTAAATTCTATAATATTTATTTTTTAGCTAAAAGTATTTACTTTACTATTATTTTTACTTAAAGTACTTATAATTTTAAATTTATACTAGCCTAGTATTTTTAACTATTATATTTATAATTTATTAAAAGCTTTTATTATTATAAAGCTTATAAACCTTTTATAATTTAAAAATATTATAAGTTTTAAGTAGCTTTTTATATAGATACACTAGTACTCTAATATATTAAAAATAGCTATAAATTCTTTATTATATATATTATAGTTTTTTTTAGGTACTATAAATTTCTTAGAATAGTATATAATTAGATACTATTTACTATTTTATTTTTATAATACTACTATACTAATTATAAAATCTAATATATCTATTTTAAAACGTAAAAGTTTACTACTTTAAAAAGATTCTAATATTAGTAGTTCTATATATACCTACTTTATATTATTAAATATAGCTTTTTTAGTTTATCTCTATTTCTATACTTAATTCTTTTTAGTTAGCTTTATAAAAGGCGCTGCTTTTTAAAAAAAATCTTTAATAAACTCTAAATTAAAGTTTATAAATCTAAAAAATAACTAGATATTTTTTATAGTTTTAGGTATAGACTAGTTTATTACTACTTTTATTTTATTTTTATATATTTTTACTCTATAAATACTAACTATATATTCTAGAAACTCTACTTTTTTATAATACTACGAATATTTTTAAAGTTCTAGTTATAAATTATACTAGCTAAATATAGTTTAAATTTATCTAATATACTAGATCTATTTCTATTTATTATTTAAGTATATAAAGATATTATTAAAGTACGTAATAATAAATATATCTAGATATTTTTTTAAAATATTATTAATAAAAGCCTAATATATTACTAGAGCGTTAGTAAAACTAATAGGTATTAGTATATATTTATAGTAGCTATAGCGTATTCTAAATATAGTTTTCTATTTTTTATTTTTTTTATATAAATAAAGTTATACGCGCTTTATAAATCTAATACTATAAAAATTTTTATATAGGCTAATTAATTTTTTAACTCTACTATATTAAATAATAGGTATTAATTTTTTATTATAATATTATTAAACTTCTAATAGTTAACGTATAATTATAGCTTACTAATTTTTTTTAGTATAAAAAGAATAGAGTAGCCTACTAGTAACTCTAAAGGTCTAATAAATTCTTTTTTTAAATTAACTTTAATATAGTTTTTTAGCGTTTTAAGTACTTTTTCTAATAGTTTATAAATTAGTTTAAAAGTTAGTTACTTTTTTTTTATAGAATAATTTTATAATTCTAAAGCTTATATTTAGGTAATATAGCTGCATTTATTTTTTTCTAAAAAAGTAACTTAAAATCTTTATACTTTTTAGAGATTTCTAAAATTATATAGTTTTTTTTATTTTTTATCTATTAACCTAGTAGTACTATACTAGCGTTTATAAAACTAGATCTATATTTTTTATTTAGATATTATTTTTTAATAATTTTTTTTATATTATATACTATAGTTTATTTTTTATTTACTATTATATAATAATAATACGTAGGGTAGTTAATAGTTATATTTAATCTATAGTATTTAAATAAAAACTTTTTTAACTTTAAATTAATTCTAGAATTATATTTTATAAACTATAAAAAGCTAAAAATAAAATTATATATTAAAAGGCTAAACATATTAATATCTATATATTTCTAGTAATTTCTAATAATTAAATCTAATTCTATTACTTTATAAATAATCTCTAATTAACTAGGTATTACCTTGCTATTAATTACATTTATAGAGTAAAGTATTTATTTTTTTAGTAGCTATAGTTCTACTATATATACTATATATATAGATATAAAGTTTAATTTATATTATAAGTCTATTATAGTTATTATAGTATATTTTTTAAACTTTACTTTAAGTTTAGTAAGTTTTTTAATGTATACTATATAGACTAATTATTTTATAAAGCTTAAATATAGCGTTTATCTAAAAAAAACTTATTTCTAAATTTATAGAAGTATTTTTTTTCTATATATTTTGTATATTCTAGATTAAAGTATATATACTACATTTAGTAATAATATATTCTATTTATAATAAGCTTTATTTAAATGCAAGCTCTATTATTATTTAAGTTTAGAAAGTACTTTTATTTACGTTTATTCTATAAGTGCTTAGAGTAAGTTTTATTTATATAGTTATATAGTTAATATATACTATATTAAAACTAATATAAAAAGTATTCTATTTCTATTCTATTTAAATAATAGATAGTATATATATTATAAGTATAAAAACTTTATAATATACTACTATATTATTTATTTTACTAATTATCTATATAGTCTAGATATCTATTACTTTTACTTTATTAGATACTCTAGTAATTCTTTTTTAGAGTATTATTCTTTCTAGTTAGAGTATTATCTATTTTATAGGCTTTTTTTATTAGATAATAGTTTTATACTATTTAATTCTAGGAGCATAATAGTTCTTTAGAGACGTAATTACTATAGACTTCTCTATATATAATCTACTTATTTAAAGTATTTTTTAGCTATTATAGTATTTATACTATTAATCCTTTATTATTAAAAGTTATATATAACTTATATATTAGGTTTTTAACGTGTTTATTTAATATAGTAATATTATCTTTAATATTTTAGATTAGCTAGTTTATAAACTTTTAAATTATTTACTTTAAATAATTCTTTATATTACTAAGCTATTAATTATTATTTATAAAAGCAGTTTATATTTATAGTAGAGGTATAGTAGCTTAGTACTATACTTTAAAATTTTCTATTTTTTTATATTTAGTAATATATTTCTTTATAGAGTTATATTTTTTAGAGTAATTTAAATCTATATTATGTAGTAATTTTTTAGTATCTAAAGTTTCTAAGTATTATTCTAAATTTTTATATTATTTAATCTTTTCTAAAAAAGCTTCTATTTTTATTTATTTTTTAATATTTATAATTAAAGGTAGTTTTTTTTTTCTTTATCTAAAGTACTAGTAAAGGTGTTAGAGATATCTAAATAGCTTATACTATAGTCTAGATTAAGTAGTTTAATACTAAAAATAACTATCTATTTATTATTTAAATTTTTATTTAGTACTTTAATGTGTACTATATAAACCTAGCGTATAATTTTATTTCTAAATTAGTAGTTATATATAAAGTAGCCTTTTTTTTTATATTTATAGCACGTTAATAGTTTTCTACTAGACTACTAGTAATTACTCTTTTTTAAACAGGTTTTTTTTTATAATATTATTAATAACGTATTCTACTACTAAGCTAGCTATACTACTAAGCTAGCTACTTTTTTTTAGTATTATAAATACTATATTCAATTTAACATGCTCTAATAACATAATATAATATTAATTTAAGCTAAAAGCTAATTAGAATTTACCTATTTTACTTTTAAAGCTAGCTAATTTAAAAGCTAATACACTACTACTATAGCTTTTAGAATTAATTATTAGAAGCTTTTTAATTAGATTAATAGAACTACTTTACGCGCTAAAATTTAATCTAATTACTAGAAATTTACTACTACTAAAAAGTAGTTAATTATTAAATATATTTTTAACTTTAATTTATAAAAGTTTACGCTTTAGCTATATAAAGTAGAAAATATAGCTAATAAAATACTAGAGGTATATAATAGAATACTAGTAAATAAATACTAAACTAAACACTTTATAACGCGCTTTAGTAAATTTAAAATAGCTTTTAATTAAATAAAAAATAGATAGAGAATAAAATAGAAAAATCTAGAAATTATTAGCACGTAGTTTAGATTTATAAATAAATTAAAAGCTAAATATAGTATCTAGAATAATAATATCTATAATTTTAAGAAAACTAGCTTTTAAATAGGCGTAATTAGATCTATAAAAATTATTATAGATTTAAAAGAATATAATTAGCTAGAGTTTATCTAGCTAGATAATTATAAGTAAATTACTATTATCTAAAGTATATACGCTTTAGAAAATATAACTCTATTTTTTATTATTTATAAAAAACGTGTATATATTTCTATATAGTATAAAAAAACTAGTATTTTTTATAACTAGAAATTTTTAGTCTCTAAAAATAGCTAGATAAATAATGTATTTAGACTAGAGTAGTTAAAGTATTTTAACGCGTATATAAAAGCGTAAAAAGTAAAAGTATACTAGTTACTAATTTTAAATAGCTATAAAAGCTATTTTAACTAAAAGTTTAAAAACTACTATATAAAAAATAAAATTCTAATACTTTATATACTTTTTTATTTATTCTATATTCTCTAGCTATTTAATATAGTATATTTTTTATTATTAAAGTATAAGTATTTCTAGCGTGTGTAAAACTTAGTATGCTAATATAGTAGAAATACATAGTATAGAGGCCTAAGTAGCTTTTAGAGGGGTTACGTAGGTAGAGTAGAACTAATAAATAGCTATCTAAAGTTCTATTAGAGATAGAAAACATCTTTTTCTTAGTTATCTTATAACTTACCTTTTACTAATTTAGTATTAAGCCTTCTGTGCTAGAGTAAAGCATAGTTTTCCTCTATAAAAGTAACTAAAAAGTAATTAAAACTATTAGCTTTTACTTTTAGAATAGCTATAAGCACCTATTGCGTGCCTAAGTTATTACTTTTATAATTTAGAAATCTAGAAAGTAGTAGAAGATTTAGTAAACTAAATTTAGTAACTAGTAATATAATAAGTAGTAAATAAAAAAATATTAGTACACCTCTAAAGCTTTTATATTCTAAGAAATTAATAGAGGTATAAGTTTTTTTTAGTAAAGCTATTATAGTTATATAGGCACAGGCTCTAGCTAGTAATAATAAAATTATTCTAAACGCAGCTTAGTAGTAAGCGTAATAAAATTAAGCTATAAAATCTAAAAAGTAGTTAGAATAGAGTAGTAATTAGAGGCTAAAGCTAGAAAGATAATTATAATATAGCCTAAAAGACTAGTATAAACATATTATATAAAAATTTATTAAAAAAAGTATAATTTATTTTTTATTTTTCTAGTACTATTTATAGCCTAATTTATTTTTAAAGCTATAAAAAATACACTTTTTATTTTTTTATAAGTAATAGTACTCTGCCTACTTTTTTAAAACTTTATTTTTATAATAGCTAATTAGAAACTAATTTTTAAAACTAATACTAAATTAGTAGCTATTTCTCTAGGTTTAGAATCTATTTAGAAATCTAACACACTAATAATAGATACTAGAAACTCTAGAGTTACTACTTTTAAATAGTTTCTAATACTTCTAGAGTTAAAGGGACTAACTAGTAATTATCTAAAGCTAAAGAAGCTAAAAAAATAGGATTTATTAAGTAGTAAAAATAAGCTATACTAATTTTTTCTAAAAAAGCTTTAGCTACGCTCTACTAAATACCTATTAGATCTAGTAGTAGAAATAATAGCTAAAATAATTTAAATACTTTTATAAAGGCAGTTAAAGCTTACTTAGACTTTTTTTCTCTCTAAATACTTTCTAAGCTTTAATAGTTCTAATATTATAGTAATTTTTAAAAGATATAAAGAAATTACGCTTTATTATAGCTTTTTAGAATTTAAAAAGGTCTAAAAGGTTATTACCTACTATAAAAAGCGCTAGAAGTAGATTATTTACTATTTAATAGAGTATTAAAACGCGCTAGAGGACTGTAACTAGATATTACTATAAATAGCCTTTTATAAATAGTTTAGAAGTAATAATATAGTCTAATAAAAAGAAAGTATAGTTTATCTAGAGTAGTAGCTACGCAATTATTAGTTAAAGCCTAATCTAAATATTAAAAAGTACTTTAAAAAGTTTTAAATTAAAATTAAAAGGTGCATTATATTAAAAAAAATTAAAAAAAATAAAAAAGAATACTACTTTATTAAAAAGCTGCCTATTTACTAAGCTATAAAAATTTTTTAGAAGTTTAATCTCTTTATAAAACGCCTTTAGAACTTTAGCTTTAAAAAAATTAGCAGTTATCTATTAGCTTAAATTAAAATTAAAAAAAAAGTAAAAAGATTAAACTCTACTAAAGTAATAAAGAAATTTAGTTCTAATTACTAGTTTAATACTTAAAAAGTAGTTAAAATTAAGCTGCTTTTATTTAGCTAGCCTACTCTGTAAGACCTAAAGAATATTTAGGTACTAAAGACTTACTAAATAGTTTAGTTCTTTCTAGAAGTACTAGCTAGCTAAAGCAAAGTTAATATACTTTTAAATAAACTTTTCTAGTTATAACTTAGTAAAGCTAATTTTATTTTAGTTTAATAAATACTAAAAGAATCTAAACTTTTTATAAACTATTTAATTACTACCTACGTTAAAAAAATAGCTAGTAAGCGTTTTATAAAGGTATAAGCTTAGAACAAGCTACTATAGAACTATTTCTAGCAACTAAACTTATTTTAGAGGCCTTTAGGCTAGTAAACCTAGAGTACTTTTTAGAACTAGCCTCTATAATTACTTTTTACGTGCTTTATCTATAATAAGCAGGGATATAGTAAAGCTAAGTACCTATTAATTAATTAACTAACTAAAAAGAGTTAGTATTACTAGAATAAAAACTAAATACTTTTCTAGAGTATTTCTAATAACCTATAAAGCTAAATAACTAGCCTAGGTAACTAGAGGTAGCTTAAAACTATTATAGCCTATATTAAATAAACGTAGATTAAGTAGAATCTTAGCCTATTTATAGTTAAAACACTCTAGTTTAAAAACTTATTACCTCTAGTTACTATTTAGAATAACTCTATAATTATAAATCTAAACTTTAATATAGACTTAGAATTTATTTTAGTAAAAGATTACTAGGTATTCTAGAACGCTTTCTATTTAGTAATTATAGAAAATAATAATCTCTATATAATCTAAATAGCTTAGATTAAACATAAATTAATTACCTAAAAGACTATTAATTAACGCGTATTTAAGGATCTAAAAGTATAGAAGCTAAAGCTAGACTTAAGCTCTATAGTACTAAAGGCTATTTTTAAAAAAGCTAAAAAAAACTAGCCTATTTAACTAAAAAGCCGCTAAAACTTTATTATAGAAAAAAATAAGCTATAAAAAGCTAAATAAGTCTAGCTTATAGATAAAAAGATAATTAATAATATACTAGAAAAAACCTTTATAAAAAAAGTACTAGTTCTAAAAAAAATTTAGTTTATAGAAAAGATTCTACTAACTACTAATAAAGTTATTACGTTAATTCTCTCTACTACTATATTAATACTAGTAGGCACGCTTATTAGAAATATACTAGAAATATATAAAAAGCTCTTTTAAAACACCTATAGTAAAGAAAAGCTAGATAAAGAGTACTTTCTATAGGTAAATACTACTTACACTACTAAAAAAAATTTAGAGAATAAAAAAAACTACTAACTAATTTTTAAATTAGTTTCTATTATAAATATAGCTACTATCTCTAATTACGTTTTTATTAAAGCTAGTTTAAACAGTTTAGTGTTCTAGTATTATAGTATAACTACTACTAATTAGAAAAATCTAGAGATTAATTAGGTGCAGGCTAGTATTAAAAGTAGTAAAAAAAACTAATAAAAGTTTAAACTAGTAACTATAAAATAGTAGTACTATAATAAGTAAATAGGTGTAGAGTATATTTAGAAAAACTATCTAAAAGTGCTTATAACTATTAAAAATAAATATTTCTTTAGTTTTTTTAATATAGAAGCTAAGCTAAATACTATTTAGTATAAAACTATAGATAAAGCCTAACTCTCTATTTTAACACTCCTTTAGAAAATAAAAAACGCGAAAATAGTCTCTATAAATAGTTTAATAAATAGTTTTAGCAAAATTATTTAGAGAGTATTAGTAGAAATAAAATTAATTATTATATAGATAAACTTCTTTATAATTAACTACTATATAAATATAATTATTCTAGAAAACCTATTCTTTATAGATGCCTAAATAAATATTAAATACTCTGCCTATAGACTTACCTACTACTAAATTTTTAGTAAAGATAGAGAAAAAAGCACCTAGTTTATATACATAAAAAGCAATTAGGTAAATACTAAAAGAATTATAGTTTAATTAGTAGAAAAAGGCAGAGGGATATAGAAGCTAGTAATATATCTCTATAATAGAATTAAAAACTAGATTCTTTAGTAAGCTTAGCTTAGCTTTAAATAAACTTAACTATAAAGCTAGTTACTAAATAGGTTATAAAAAAAAAATCTAACCTATAATTTCTAGTAAAAAAAACTTTTTTACCTAGAAAAGTATAGAATCTCTAGGTAAAAACTAGTTAGGTAATATAGTTTTCTAGAATAATAAAAGACTTTTTATTATAGTATATAAAAATATTATAAAAAAGATTTAGTAAGCAGTCCTTATAAATCTAGTTTAAAAACTAGAAAATAGCTATTTAGTTACTTTAATAACAGACTTCTAAACTAACTTTCTAGAAGAAAAAGAGTAAATTTTAGAACTAATAATTAGAGTTTAGATGCGTTTTTAGATTAACTCTTTCTATCTAGAATTTAACACGCTTTATAAATAAAAAGGAGTTAAAGTAGAGCTAGTAGATAACTCTAGCTAGAAACTCTAGAATATCTCTAGGTAATTAGACTAGAAAAAAAAAGTCTAGAAAAAATAAGTTCTAAATACTAACTAGAAGTAAGCCCCTTTCTATAATTACTTTAAACTCTAATATATAAATTTCCTGCGAAATTAGAGACTTACTTCTAAGCGTATTTTAGAGATAAAGATCTCTCTAGACCTTCTAAAAAAGGAGCGAGAAATGCTTCTAGAGATGCTTTATTAGAGAGAAGCTGCTCTAGTATAGAATTTTAAAAAATTAGAGCAAGTAAGCTATAAAGTAATACTACTAGTTATAATTAATATAGTACTCTATAAAGCCTAGTAAGTGCTTTAATTTCTAGTTCTAAAAAAGCTTTAGAATACTATTATTAAAATAATCTAAACTTATATTAACTAAAGGACTTTTAAGCTGTATAAAAGCTAGTATAAAAACCTCTACTTTTTTATAATAAAAAAAGATTAGAACTATTAGCTTATTAATAACGCCTAGAAAATAAATAAAGTTACTATTTAGAACGTAAATATACTGCCTAATTCTAATAAACTAGCTAAAGAGTTTATAGAATACTAGATTATATTACTTACTAATTTCTTTTTAAAGTATAATTAGATAGAGCTTAATATTTAATTACAGGATATTACTATATTTTTTACTCTTTTAAAACTAGTTAGACAGTATACTCTATTTATAAACGTAACTAATTTAGTTATAGAGTTTATTTATTATATAATAAAAATCTATTAGAAGTATATTTCTAAAATTTATATACTATACTTTAATAATATATATATTAAAGGCCTAAAAACTAACTACTAGAAAAAAATAATTAAAAAGAGTATTTAAAAGTATATTGCTAAGTATATTATAAACTTTAATAAAGTTTTAGTAGACGTTAAACGTGCTAGCATAATAATTTTAGAGTATAAATCTAACTTTTACTACTTTTCTATACTTATTATAAGCTATAAAATTAATAAGTATAGCTAATATTCTAGTAAATAAAAGATAATTAAAATAGCTACCTAGCTAGAATACTATAACCTAAAAAAAGTATAGAGTTTTTTAAAAGTCTACGTATATTACTAAGTATAGATTATAGACTTTACTATTATAGTAGACCTTTTTTTTAATCTACTATAAAAGAGTGCTAAATAGACTTAGATAACTATTTATTAGAAAGTAATAGATTAACTAAAAAAGGCTTTAGTATTACTACCTATACTAGTTTTAATTAACTATTTTAAACTTCTTTAAGTAATAATTCTAGCCTATAATAGATTAAAAAAAAGCTAGAGAGTAAACTTTATATAGGTAGCCCTAAATAGAAAAAAATATATAATCTAATTTAAAAGTAGAGTATAGTTAAAAGTAGAGTAAAACTAGAATACTAGAAAGTATAAATATAAATTACTACTTCTAGTAATTAAAAAATTCTAGCTCTATCTATATAGCGTGCATTTTATAGTTAAAATAGATATAAAAACCTTTATAGCCTAGCTTTAGAGAAGCGCTACTAATCTACCTAGCTTATTTATAATTTAGTAGCTAGCTTATTTAAATATATAGAACTTTAATATTATTTATATATCTAGCAAGAAAAATGTAGTAGCTAATACCTTTTTAAAACTACTAGAAAAGAATAGCTAGGAGCAGCCTAATAAGCCTAAAAAAAATATAGAGAACTTTATTAATATTACCTTTAACGCTCTAAACCTAGACATTCTAATTAATAATTAAGTTTAGTACTTCTCTATAATAGTAGATATTTTATTTAGTAACAGCCTGCTTACTAAAAACTATTTAGAAAAGTTATAAACTATAGCTAAGTAGATTCTCTATTAGAAGCGCTCTAAAAGACTTAATTAAAGTAAGTTTACTAGATTTAAAAAGAAAGCTCTGTAGTATAACGTTTAGAAGCAGCACTTTTTTATTTAGCTTTCTAGAAACTGCCCCCTCTAAAAAGTTATTAATAAATATAAACTAAAATAACAAATTATTATAACTTTTTATAAGAAATCTAGCTATTAAAGTAAAAAAGGAACCTAGTAAAAGGTATAGTTAAAATACTACTAAAAAAAACTCTATTAGAATATATAGTAGTATATTAAAACTTATATAGCTTACTAAAAATATAGTAATTAGTTATTAAAAGAAATCTTCTACTCTACTAAGCTGCTATTAATACTATAGGTATAAATTATAATTAACATTATATATATACTAGAAAAAAAAATAGAAAGTTTTTTATAGTAGTAGTATATAATTATATATTATAGTACCTAGAGGTAGAAGCTTTAAAGTATAATAATTCTAAATTAGTTACTAAGTTTATTAAAAATACTATTTTCTACTAATAGAGAGTCGCCTTTTAAATATTCTATAATAGAGGGCTAGAGAACTAAAGCCTTATTAAAAACCTCTAGTAATAATTTAGTATTAATAAAGTAGTTTTAAGCGTTTTTTACCCCTAGAGATAGGGACTAATTAAAAAAGGCTATAAAGTCCTAATAGTAGCTTTAAAAAAAATAAAAAGAAACTAGGTTAACAACTTTTTACTTATCCTATAGGCTAATAAAGTAATAGTTAAATAATTAATTAGTAAAACTTCTACTTTTTTTATTTTAAAGTATAAGTATATACTACTAATTAAGCTATTAGTACCTACTTAGTAAACTTTTTTTTAAAATAAAGTTACTAATATACTTTTACTACTAGCTATAAAAGCGTAATAGTTTTAGAAGCAGGATACAGCTCTAAAGAAAGTAATTAACTAAATAGTCTAATTAAAATTTAAAAATAAAAAATACTTTAAAAATATAAAGAATATTTAATAGAAAAGATTAGTAGTTAGCAATCTAGTTCTTTTATAAAACTTCTAGAATAATTTTAATCTATTCTAGTTATCTAAGTTTAAGCCTAAGTAGAAAAGACTTTACTAAATTATATTTATAAAAAATAAAAAATAGTATAAACTAAATAATTTTAATAGAACTTCTTTTTAGAGCTATACACCTAAAGAAAGGTTAAAAAAGTTCTACTCTAGGTTTAAATAAAATTTACTAGAGGCTAACGTTTAATAGACTACTAAAAAAAAAGGATTTATAGAAACTATAGATTAAAATTACTAGCTACAATTTTAAATTACTCTAAAATAGTCTATAGTATAAATTATAATTCTACCTAAGCTAAATTTTAATTATAAAAAGTATAAACGCTTTCTAGATAGCTAGTTAGATAGCTTTTAATTAAAAATAATCTACTTAAATTAAAAAAAAAGGTAGTAAACTATAAAAAAATTTTACATAAATAAAAAGTCTAGAATAGAAAGTAAAAAAGTATTAGATAGAAATAGTTTATATTTACTACTACTAATAAAGGCTTAGAGGCTAAAAAGTAAAAATACTAGAGCTAGTTTTATTAGAGAGCTAGCTAAATAGACTTATACTAGCTAATAAAGGCTAATTAAAAAAAAGTAAAAAAAATAAAAACTAAGTTTATTAAAAGCTAGCTACGTAAAACTCTAAATATAATACCTAAATAAAGCTACTAGAGTATCTACATCTAAAAATAGTTTACTACTAAAACTATAGAGACAACTAGGCTACTAAACCTTTTATAGAAAAAGTTTAACTAGAACTAGAACTATAGCTATAACCTTTTTAATTACTATATAAAAAAAAGCTAGTGCTAGTATTACTATTACTATAAGTATAAATATAAGCTAAAAGAAAAAAAAAGTGCTAAAAGCAATAATTAAACTAAATAGCTTTAATTTTAGCTAAAAAAAGTAAATTAGCTTTAGTTAGAGTAGTAGAGCAGTCTAAAAAAAAGTTAGTAAAAAAAATAAGTATAAAGTAATATTAAAAAGCTCTACTATAAAATATATAGTAAAAAGTATTACTATTAAAAGTATATTTATTATAGGCTCTAAAGTTTAGTAAGCAGCTTTAATAATAGAACTATAAATAGAGTTTAAAGGTGTAACTAGCGCTAGTACTACTCTAGTAGTAAATATAGTAATTATTATTTATATAGCTATAATTACTACCTACTAACTACTAAATAGCTTAAATAAAGTTAGTAAAAAACTACTTAAAAAACCTTTAGAAAAGAAAACTTACTAGCTTTTAAATTAGTATTATAGTACCTATATTAAATACCTATACTAAATAACTAACTAATAGTTAAAAAGGTAGCAGCTAGAAAGCGTAGTAATTTAGAATCTAGGTAGGCGTTATTATTATTATAGTATATAGTAAAAAAGTAAAAGTAAAGTCTAAATATAATACTCTAGGTCTATAGCTACTAGATAAAATAGGCTAACTTTTTAAAAAATTATATAGTTACTAGATAATTATAATAGCAGTTTACTATTATAAATTAGTAACTAAAAAATAATTAAAAAAAAAGAATTTATACTACTTTAGTAGGTAGTTTTTTACTTTAAAAGTATTATACTACTATAATTCTAAAGTTATATTACTGCCTAAAGCGTAGTAACTCTAGAAAGGACTACTATCTAGAGAACTACTATTTAAAGGGCTACTACTGCTAGTACTACTACCTAGACTACTAGAAATAGTAGTAACTATAGCTATATTAATTAAATAGCTATTAGAAATAAAAAAGTGTTAAATAAAAATTAATATAAGCTTAGAAGCTAAAAAGGTAGGAGAGTTAGAAGCTATTAAAGTTAAAAGTCTATTAGTAAAAAAAAGTTAAAAATAGAGAAAAAAAATTAAAAAAAAGCTAGAGAGAAAAAAGGTTTTTTTATAAATAGCTAGGCGTTTATCTTTTAGCGCAGAAATTAGTTATTAGACTTTTTAGAGTAATAGCAGTCTCTACCTATTTTCTAATTATAATAGAAGTAGTTAACTAGAGGCTAGCAAGTAACGCGCAGTTAAAAGTAAAAAATAGAAATAAATAAAAGTCTGCCTAAGTAATTTTACTGCCTAGCCTAGAGACTAATTAGAGGCTTTAGGTATAATCTAAAGTAAACTAGGCATAGTAATTTTAAGTAGATTTTTTTTAATTAGTAATAGATTTTATAGTATTAAAGTATTTTTATTTATACTTTAGGTATACTAACACGCTTTTAGACAGGCTAGTAGTTAATTAAAAACTAATTAGAGCTAGTAAATACGTTATTAGCCTCTAACACAGTTACTATTTTAAAAAGAGCTTAAATTCTAGATAAAAAAGAGAATATAGTAGAAATATATAGTATAGAGGCCTAAGCAGCTTTTAGAAAGGTTACGTAGATAGAGTAAAACTAATAAATAGCTATTTAAAGTTCTATTAGAGATAGAAGATATTTTTTTCTTAGTTATTTTATAATTTACTTTTTACTAATTTAGTATTAAGCCTTCTGTGCTAGAGTAAAGCATAGTTTTCCTCTATACTAATATATTTTCTATATTAATAAAAAAAGCTTTTTTCTAGTTTTTAAAAACGCGTTTTTAAATATATTTATAGTTAATAACTATTAAAAAGCTTTTAAAGTATTAAAGCTAGTCTCTACTAACGCGTAAATAGTATTAGATTACTTTAAAATATAGTTATATACTTTATTTTAACTTTTTTTTTAATAAACTTATAGTAATTAAAAATTTTAAATAATATTTATAAATTTAGGTTTTAGTTAAAGTTTATATATAAATTTTTTACTTAGTTATTTATAACTATATAAGCTAGCTTTTTATAGTTTATAAAAAAAGCTAAACTAATACTATACTAAAACGCTTTTTTTTAAGCTTATAACTATAAGCTTAAAAAATAATTAGTAAAAATAATAAAAAAAAAGTATAAAAAAAAAGTATAAAAAAAAATCTAGTAAAAAAGTACTTTTAAATATAGTATTAGATTATAAGCTACTATAGCTTTAACTATAGTGTCTACTCTATTAAAACGTATATATAGTAGTAGTAGTTAAATACCTATTTAACTAGATATCTAATACTATAGTAATTATAAAAAGACTAGGCATAACACTTATATATACTAGAAAAGTTTAGAAAATATTTCTAAATCTAATATAAACTCTATAGTAGTAGAGTCTAATATTAATAGTAATAATAATAATAATTAAAAATATAGTATTTATAATACTAAGCTATTTTAACTAGCTTACTAGGTTAACTAGCTTGCTAGTAGAATACATTAGTAATAATAAAGTTAAATTTAAAAATCTATATTTTATATATATTAGATAATTTATATTCTACTACATATCTAATATAGCTTTATAAAGTTATTTTAAAACTTTATTTATAACGCCTAGCTACTTTAGTTCTATTAAAAAAATAGGCTCTATAGCTATAGGCGTAAATACTACTATAATTTAGCTATAAATAAGCTATTTAAAGTTTAATTTACACTAGTTAATACTATTTAAACTACCTCTAAAACTATTAAAAAAGCGTTTTATTTAAAAACTATATATTTTTAATTTAGAATAGATTTATATTAAATAGCTATATTACTACTTTAAATATATAAAGCTATAACTTTTTTAGTAGATTAGTAGTAATCTTTATTTAAATTTATTTTATAATAATTTATTTATTTATTTTTTCTAGCCTACTATTTAGTTTATTAATATAGAGAGGTAAGCTTTTACTTTTAATATTTATATTTTCTATTTATATTTTAAAATCTAATAATCTACGCTAGAAAAGTATAACTAAATTATTATTTTATATAATAATATAGATTTTAAGTCTATACTAAATATAGATTATACTTTAAAATATTTTAAAAATACTAGAAAAAAAATTTACTTTTTTTTTATAAAGCTATAGATATAAAGCTTACTACTATAATTATTTTTAATAATAAGTATTTTCTATTCTATAAGCTTTTCTATAGTATATTAAAAATATTCTATAATACTTTTTAATATAGCTAAATAGGCTATTTTTAAAGCTTTTATAAAATAATATAGCTAGTATAAATTATAGTATAGTATTTATATTTTTTTTATAAAATACTATTTATTTATATATATCTAGTGTATTTTATAAATATTTAGAGTATTTTTAGACTAAAGTAGCTAGATCTAGTATACTAAAGCTCTTTTAAATTAAAGTATAAATAGATAGTAAAAGATTTTTTTATTAAAGCTAAAATTATATTTATAGCTAAAAAGTAAATAGTAATAAATTTATATTTTATAAAAATTAAATTCTATTTATATATTAACTAGGCTAATATAACGCTTTTTTTATAACTACTATATTATAGTATTATATCTAGTTTAAAATACTACGCTTTATTATTCTAGAGTAAAGCTTTTAATATAATATTAATATAGACCTTTTCTATTACTACTATATTAAATAGTACTAAGTTCTCTATATATTTTCTATATACTTTTATAAAAATATTTTTTATTATTAAAGTATTTATTCTAGAGATCTAGAATAACTAAATATCTATTTTTACTATAAAAATATTTTTACTTTTTTTAAAAGTACCTAGTTTAAAATAATTAACTAAATTAACTAAGCAAAAAACGCTTTTATTATCTAAAATTATATTTTTAAATAGTAAATAAATATTAAAATTTATAGTACTATATACTCTATATATTATTATAGAGCTATTTAGTTATTAATTAATAAAAGTAGCCTAAATTACTCTAAAGAAGTTTCTAGATTTTCTATTTTTAGCTTTTCTATTCTATTTATTAGTAGAGCTTTTAGCTTTTACTACTTTTTTAAAAGATTTAAATTATAGCTTATTAAAACAGGCTAATAGCTTTTTTTTTCTATTTTATATAGTTTATTAGTAAGCGTAGTTTTTATTTAGTAGTAATTTTTTAGACTTTATTTGTAATCTCTATTATAGAAATATATAGTTAATTCTAAAACTTCTATTAAACTATTATTTATATTTATAGTAAAAAAGATTTTTTTTTCTATTTTTAGTATATAGTATATATTAGTAAAGTAATTTAAAATAAATATAGTTAATCTATTTAAATATTAAAATATTAGTAGTATACTCTAGTACTCTATTTTTAATAATTTTTTAGTATATAGATTTTATCTAGTTAAATAAAAACTTTAGTATAAAAGCGTTTAAATAGTTATAAATAGTAATTTAGCTTTTTACTTTATTAAATTTATATACTTTAGTTTTTTTATAAAAAAGTATTTATTTTTACTACTAGTAGCTTACGTTATTAGTAGTATAAACTTTCTATAAATAAACTTTATATTTAGTTTATATCTAGTTTTTTATACTATTTTTATTAAAAATTAATTTTTTTTTAAGTACTTTTATAAAAGTTTATAAAGTAATAGTTTTAGTTATAATAATATTAAAAAAATATAGTTAGAAATAATTAAATTTAATTATAGTATTAATTTATTTTTATATAGCTTTAAACTTTTTACTTTTAATAAACTACTAGCTTTTATAAATTTTATACTAAACTATTTTAATTTTAAATAGTTTAATATTATTTTTAGTTAAAAAATCTAGCTTATTAAATTAGTTATTATAAAAAATAGTAATAAGCTTTTTATTAGAATTATAGTATTACTAAACGTTTTAATTTATAGTAAATAGCTAGTACTATAAAAACTAGTTAAACTAGTTAGCTAGACTATTAAAAAAATATCTAGTAGCTATTATAGTAGTAATTATTAAAATTAAAATATTAGTAATAATTAAAGTATTTAAATACCTATTTTAAAACACTTCTATTAAAAAATAGAAAAATAAATTAAATATAAAAAAAGCGTTTTTAAATTTATAACTATTATAGAAATAGGTATTTAGAAATAATTAGAAAATAGATTATTATATTACTAGCTAGGAAGAGATTGTACTATATATACCCTTGCTACGTGGGATCACGTGGGCAGAGGCAGGGGAGCTTCACGGAAGATTCTGAGATCAAGTGGATACAGCGTTAGCTGAGTACCGTGTACGTGCAACAAATGTATATATGGTTTCATAGTCTTTCAAATATTTTATCTTATCTACCTTTTTCCACAATCCTCCCAACTACTCTCACAATATCATCTGCACGCTCCATAGCAACCTCGTGACCAACGTTCTTCACAAGTCTAAATTTCGCGTGTTCTTCACCAAGCACGTTCTTCGCGTCCTCCATGAGCTCGTCCGCATCCACGATCGGATCCATCTCGCCCAGAACGAACCACACCTCCTTGAAGTGGCTGTGTCTACTCTCCATGTTCTCCTTCAGCACGCTCCAGCGTTGCTGCTGGTCGTGGATAGGCGCATAACGGATGGATGATATGAACGCAGGTACGAAGCCTTTGTGGTGCTTCACTTGCCATTCAAGGATCTCTGCGGCTGGCCCATGGCTTTCGGATAGGCTAACACCGTTGAAGCGTGCTCCCTTTTGCGTAATGGAAGTTCCAGGCTCGATAGTGCTCGCTTCGGGTCCGCTTCGTAGGCTGCTTGACACGAGCCACTCGACGAAGAAGTCGGGAAGGATACTACTTGTAGAGTACATGAAGCTAGTCTTCCAGCTTGTACGTTTAGGACGCACCAGACCTCCTGGAGCGACGAGGACTAGACCACGGACGAGATTGGGCAAGTAGGAGGCGAAGTCGGCGGCGATGGCTCCTCCAAGTGAGTAACCGACGATAGCAAATGAAGACCAGGAGATGGTTGACGAGTTGAGAGCCCACAGAATCTGGTTCGTGTAGAGTGTAGAGTCATAACGGTGGAGCAACGGAGACGGTGCGGAGGAATACCCACGGCCAAAAAGATCTGTCCAAATTGACGGTTAGTAATGCCTTCATAGCTACGTGCATGTAGGCCAAAGGTCGAGCTGCTGACAAACTATTGGGGGCAATCGTCCCATTCAATACATTGCTTGTACGGTCTTAAACAGATGAGACGTAGAGCCCAAGTACTAATGACAACAGAAAACGCATGGCTTCCAAACAAGGTAGAGCAAGCAAGAAAACGACCACTGCACATGAGAAGGCGCACAAACATACCAAAGAGCATGACGCGACACCCTTTCTTGACCAGCTTGTGTGCTAAATCGCTCAGCGCGACACTGGGAGCAGAGATGCCGTGGATGAGAAGCACGCGCTTCCCTTCCTTAGGGCCCCATTCATACACTCGGATGCTACCGTAAGGCGTCGAAACATCTCTTGCGCCTTCTAGTGCATCTGGAGGATATGGAGATGCCCTCAAAACCTCTGGTGGTAAAGTCTCACGCGGAGACGGAATGGGCTTCAGTTTGCTTGAACCAGAACCTACAACAGATCGAAGAACCAGCAGACTGCTGATGGATGCGGCGCCAATGAGAAGATACAGATGAGGTGCCTGAAGATTGCGAAAGAGATCCTTGTTGAAGCTGGGAAGCTTTATTCCCAGATTCGGGAGCTTCACTCGATTTTTGGCGGCTCCAATGGCTGTGCCAACCGACGCCACTGCCGAACCAACAAGAGGAACGGAGCTCGTTGGAGGAGGGGGCGCTTCTTTTCCAAAGAAGTCAAATAAAGGCATTATGCACCAGGGGTGAGTGTGACCAGGGCTTCGGTGAAGAAGTTTCGGTGTTTCTCCAGCCACCCTCAGATCCGTGTCGTGACGTGGGGGGCAGCATTCGGAGGATATTTGATTGGTCGAGTGTTAGAACATTGCTACACCCTTGTCACACTCCACCTGACATCCTCGTGGTCGGATGCCCCATCACATCTCAATAAAGTCAAAATTGTCAAACGGCCTAGCGGTCGTTACACCTTTGTCTAAACAACTTAAAATCTACTTCTGCTCATGCTATTTTGGAGGATTCATCTGTCGCGGGAACAGTACTGACGTTATCGACCCAGTTCCGTCGATAACTGCAAGCTGTCTCCACTCCTACGTCTTCCTGGGGAACTTCGTATGCTTATTTGGGAGTATGCCTTGACGCCTCCTTTCTGTGCTTGATGCCTCTCCATGTTACGGATGATTAACCGCCCTTGAGCTAATGGGTGCACTGTGAAGATTCAGCACCATTACAAGGAGTTGACTAAGGCAGTCAACCTCCTTCTAACCTGCCGCCAAGTTTATGCCGAGGCCTGTGTTTTGCTCTTCGCTAACAATGTGCTGCTCTTCTGTAATGAGAATTTTCCTTGCGGATCTAGCTCCCTTTCTGCGTACTGTGAAGTTACCAGCAGGATGCGATTGTGAGGTTAGCGTGCATTGTGAGGCGAAGGTTTCGCGGCACGATTTCTCTTGTCTGAAGTTGTTGGAGTTGGGCACGCACGCTGGGAATTTCCGTGTCCTGTGCCGCCTACCAGCATTGGATACATACTGGAGGCAGACTGTCAACGACGCCGCACCGACCCACGTCCCTATAAATGGAAGTTATATTTGTTTTTGCATACTCGAGAAGGGTGGTTTTGCAGCTAGTGCTTGTAGATCTTGGTTCAGTGATCTTTTATTGTTGAGATATGATCATGGCGCGAGGGTGTTGAGCTAATCCACTTCTCACCTCCACATCCTTTGCCTAGAGCATTCAGATGTTATCTCTACGACTTCGTTGTCAGACACATGCAGAGCTTACTGTGTATGTTGAATTATCCAAGTGAAGTAAGACGTACCATGCCCAACGAGGCTAGCACGTCGCGCCTCGCCCCCATCGTCATATCCCACGCGAACTTGAAGTTGCAACCCTCACCAAGAATCTCCAACGTCGCCCCGGTCATTTGCAACCACACCATGGCGCGCATCCCCACAGTATGTCGCGCCCGCAACTCCCCGAGTCCGCCTATGCAGAACTCGGCCTCCCCGCTCCCGTACTCGAAGCCCTGATGAACCCGAAGCCACCGCCCATTGAACAACGCGCCGGCCCACCCCCCGACATCGTCGCGCCCAACCTGCTGCAAAGCGACGAAGACGGCGCGCGCCCCATGCAGCCCAACGAAACGAGTATCGTGTTGTATGCCGAATTGCTGCTGCATGTACGCACCGTCACGCTGTTTGCGTCGCTGCGGACGAACTGTTCGCGCGAGACCAAGATCATGGTGAGCAGTGAGGATGGGAGTCGTGTGACTGTTTCGCATGAGGGGGAGACTGCGACCATCAAGTTGCCGTTCAGTGTTAAGGGGGCGGGGGAAGCGGCGTTGGGCTTGCCGAGTCAGCCGCCCACCAAGGAGTTGACACTGCGCATGCAGCTGGAAGAGACGGAGGAAACGGATGTTTTGGGTGCACTGAACAGCGAGGCTAGGCAGGCAAACGTTGTGCCATGGGACGGGGCGAGTCTGAATGAAGTGGGCGATGTGGTGGTGTGCTGCAAGAATTGTGGCGAGATTGTCGTTAGCAACGGAAAAGTGGGGGAATGGAGAGATCTGCCGAATGAGAATTGGGCGGAGATGATGGACTTTTGGCATTGTCATAAGCCGGATGAAAGTCACACACACGGCAAGGAAGACGCAGAGGCGGCGGGGCGTAAGGGCTATGCGGCTGCGAATCGGCTGCAGGCTCTGCAAGGCGTTGGATTCGTGGATCTGACGGGCTTCTTGTTCAACGAGGATGATTGTGAAGGCGCTCAGGTAAATTACTCTCATTATTCTTCCACACGTTTTCTCCATGGAAGTCACGTTTGGGTGCAAAGAAGGCGACCTCGCCTTACTCCATGGCAGCGTCAGTCGATACAAGCCCCCTACAAGAATATGCACATACACGATCCGCAGCACCGGCTGTATCTTCTTCGTCGAGTCGACGGGTCACCGGTGTTGTTGGATAGCGGCCTGGCGTTTCACTGTCCTTAGACCCTCAGACTCTTGGGATTGGCAGGATAAAGTCTGGGCTACATTCCCTCCCACAATACTCAGAATCTGGCATTTAGATCGATTACTATACTGACATTACCCAGGTCTCTGTTGATCACCCTTTACATCAGCATTCAATAACATGCCGACACTGCAATCATCTCCTTGGCCATCGTGACCCTTCAACTGATGGCTGGCGTCTTCAAAAATGGAATCTAGGCATGCGCTCCTCTAACTTCTTTAGTGCCGGTCTGCCTACATCCTACAGCCCTCAGAAATGGATATCCTCCCGGTTCCTCCATCTCATCGAAAATATGGGAGTACGGAAATTTCACGTCCATCCTACTCCCTCGTCTACAACCTTTGAACACTTTGACGGGTTCGACGACGACTACCAACATGACAGCGACGACAGCAAAGGCAACGATACAACCTCTGCCTCCACCATCACAACCTCTCCAAGACCAACACCCTCGCTTCACATCTGGCTCTTCACGCCGGACCTCCTCTTTTCCTCGTCTCTCCCCTCTCCCTCGCGCCATGACCCCACTCGCGCCATGAAAATATTCTACAAGTCCAGCAACCACACACCGCTTGTCCCAGGTCAACCTGAACCCGCAGGCGAAGAAGATGTAGAATTACCTGCAGAACTGTACGAGGAATTGGACGCGGGGTTGAGGCTGAGTCAGCGAGTATTGCCGCGGACAGCGAGAAAGTGGGGGGAATGGGAGGTTGGGTTGCTGGAGAGGTTTGATGGGGCAGAGGTGTTTGCGAGGGGAAGTGGGGAAGACGATGAGGGGAAAGAGGTGGGAATGTTTGGGGGGTTGGAGAGTGAGGATGTTGATTAATTGGGTGATGCTGTAGTTTAGAATAGAGTCTTGATTATGATATCACATTATATCTCTGCACCAAAAAGATACAGGGACTTCAGATTTCTTTCTGTAGGATTAGTCGCAAGTACGCATTTCATGCCGTCTCATCGATCCTTCATCTCAATCAAACATCAAGCCTTCTTTCAAGAGTCTTCCGATTATTGGCCCTTCTTCTCCCCTTCCTTTCTCTCTTGTTCCAAGATGTATCCCACCCCCCTCCGAATCCCTTCATCCAGCGGCACAACCGGTTCATACCCCAACCGCTGCCTCGCCTTAGTAATACTATGGTATTTGCTCATGGTACTATACTTGACCTGCGTTCTTGTCAAGTTCGGCTTCTTGCCCAATACCCAAAACGCCCACTCGAGTACGGCGCCGATTGTCCATGCCGTATCAGCACCGAGATGCCAGACACTGGACAGGGGCAGACGATCTCCAGCCTCATGCCACACGGCCCTTGCAAAATCCCAGAAATATGTTGGCTCGCCATTTGTGATGAGGAACGCTTCGCCATCCACTCTCTCCGTATCCAACGGCACGGTTGAACTCTTGCTGGTATGGAGTAGAGCGTAGGCAGCGAGCAAGTGCCCGTGCGCAACGTTTTCGACATAGGTGAAATCGAACAAGTTTGTGTTATCGCCGACCTGGAATTTTGTCTGGCCTTTGCGGTAGGCGGAGACAATTTTGGGGAGGAGCTGGACGTCGCCTTCGCCGAAGATGCCGGCGGGGCGGATGGCGGCTGTGAGGAATGTGGATGGCGAGCGGTTTGCGGATAGGACGGCGGTCTCGGCGTAGGCCTGTGTTGTGGGTCAGTTGGCTGTTGGGTGGATATGGGGAGCTTCGGGGACATGGTCATTCGGGAGTGCAGAGGTTGATGGGAGACGGACCTTTGTAGTAGTATAATACTCTGGCTGCGCAGCCCCAGTAATCAACGGCCACCGCTCGTCAGCATTCACTAGTTCCTGCGCAGGATCCAGAATCACACTCGCAGAACTCGTGTACACAAAGGCCTTGACGCCCGACTCTTGCGCCGCAGCAAGCAGGTTCTTGGTGCCCCCAACATTGACCTTGTCGTGGATCTCGGGCTTGAGGTCAAAGTGCGGCGACGCAGTGTGAATGACAACATCGGGTCGAAGTTTGGCGAACAGCGCTTTCGTGGCTGCAGCGTCGGTGATGTCGCCATCATGGTACGAGACGTTTGGGCTGGCGTGGCGGTTGGACGTTGTGCGCAGGTCGAGGACAAAGACTTGGGTCGAGGGCTGGCGCTTGATGATGAGGCTGACAATGTGGGAGCCCAGGAAGCCGCAGCCGCCGACAACGACGACCTTGCCGAGAGGAGGCGTGGCTATTGGTGCTGACATGATGCAGCGTGTGACGACGCTGGGTGGGCGCAATTGGTCGTGCGCGGTAGGCAATTCTCTAGAGTGCTGTGAGCAATGCGACTGCGGACTACGTGGTTTGCGGAGAGGAGCTCGGTAGATCAACATCCGCGCCCAGGGGCACTGGTCTGGCCCCCCACAGACTGCAGAACCCTATACAACAACGCCCAGGGTCTTCCATCGGTCGGGGACACGTCCGAGTTACTCACAATGCTTAGCCACCGTCATACTGAAAAGTCGCATACCTCCATTTATCATGTACTATTCCATGCTGGCTATATAAATATCCCGGGCTCTTTCTCCCTCACTAATACTAAGCCCTAGAGAATACCATATCCACCCCGACGCCATATTGGCAACCCTGCCATGCCATGCCATGCCATATATCCCAAGAACGCCGATTATGCAAGCCCGGTACCCTTCGAGGCATCGGATTTGGGGTATCATATATTTTTTTCACTGTGATTCGCGCGGCCGTTTCTTTCATTTCCATAATTTGCTCAAACACTCGACAGACGCCATCTTCAGCTAAAAGCTGTTCCTAGTATGCACGTCAGCATGAACAAGTCAGGCAACAAGACAGAAGGGCATCCTCTTACTCGGCACTGTCTTGGACAGACCGCCTCAAGCGACGATTATACATCTTCTTGTCTTCTGGAGTGCCCCAGTACAGCTTTGCAGCCTCTGGGTTGACGAGCGTGCGAGGATCGTAGGCTGGAGATTCCTCTTCGATTGCCGAGACAATGGCCTCGATGTGTGATCGCATGTCGTCCTTGCGCATGGCATCGTAGCACAGGATGCCGTCCGGAGACACGCGGTGATGGAAAATGGGCGTCTCGAACTTGACTCGCGGTAGAACGTCTGGGAACCTCGGACTGATGTAGAGCATGATTTTGAACATGCCACCGTCTAGATTGGTCATGGGTCGACCGAAAAGGATCAGTTGCCAGACAAACGGGTTCTTGTCCACCAGATCCAGGTCCAGAGTGACTGCGTCGTTCTTTTTGTAATTCTCCACAATCTGCTCGTACTGGCGCTGGAGATTACTGGCAATGCTCATCTCTTTCTGCACAGCAGACCAGCCATCGGTAGCCCAGCCCTCCATCTCCTTGTTCAGTCTCTCGAAAATGGCCACGAGACGCCTGCGCAGACCGGTATAGTCGTAGGTACCCTCCATTGTGTTTCCAGGCCCCTCGAAGGGCATCTTCTCGAATCGATCGCCGTCCTTGTGCTTCTTGGCTGCCTCGTCTACACGAGCCAGATACGAGGGATAGTACCATAGAAATCGTCGCTTGCAGAGGTCTTTGAAAGGCTCAAAGGGTGCATCTTCACGGCCGGCCTGATAGTCCTCCTCGGCGTTGTACACGGTGACGCCAGGTCGACTTTGGTGGATGCCCAGGTACTCCTCCAGACGATCGATGACCGAGATGCGCAGGGACTCGTGTCGGATCTTGGAGACGTACGCCTCCTGGTTCTTTTTGTCGTAGTCCGAGTTGGCGTCCTCAAACCCTGGCTCGTTCTCATATGGGTTGGTGGACATGAGGCTCTGGATGGAGATGAGGATGGATTCGAGGCCTTGGGCTGAGGACCATTCTTCGCCGCGTTCGCCGCGCCAAGTTCTATGGTCGTCAGCACGTCTGCCTACACTGGCACCTTTGTCTTGCACACGCCACTTACCCCAGGATTGACAAGCACACCTTGCCGCCGGCGTATATGTTGGGGTTGAAGCGCGTGCGGCCTCCATTCGTAGTAATAGCCGTGACATTGGGCGCCTTTGTGGGATACTCGCGCGTGAACTTGACGGCAAACTCGAAGAAGCCAAACTCGTACGGCGTGTCGGGCGGGCCGATAATCAGCGCCCTCACATGCCTCACATCGATGTCGCGGCAGGCGACTGCCAGGGAGAGGTCGGAGCCCTTTTGAATCTCGCCCAGCTCGCGGGTGATCCTCAGGATGTATTGGTTCGACATAGGGACGCAGGTGCCGCCAGGCTGCGCGATCCTACGTCGAGTGGTAATGCGGAGGTTGGTTGGGCGGGGCGAGGGGGCGTGTAGTGAAAAGGGAAGCTGGCGAGGCTCAGTGCAGCAGGTGAGGGGAGCTTGCGGCCGTTGTTGCACCCTGGGCAGGGGTGGGGGTGGGGTGCTGCGCGACATGCCATCACATGGCATCCAGACAACAAACGTCCGCTGCGTTTGCTTTGTCTGTTCTGGCCCAACTATACTATACAATCGTGGGCCGGTAGAAAATCTCTCGCAATGTACGAATGCGCCTCATCAACGACAACCGTGCGTTAACACTCTGCAGGGTCGTCTTCGCCCTCTTCGTAGTCTCCAAATCTGGCGGTCTGATCTACAATCGCGAATTCCACACGGGCATGGCCAAGCTCACCTCCAACGACTACCTCATGCTCGCCGGTTCCTTTCATGGGTACGCGCTCCTCCTCAGCAACCTCCGCTCAAACAGACTAACGGGCCCTAGCATGCACGCCATCACCGCCCAGCTCTCCCCAATCCCCCCTCCCCGCCATCCCCCGACAACCACACCCACCGGCTCCAGCCTGCCCACCTTCCCCGTCCGTGCCACCGGCATCCAAGTCCTCGAGTCGTCCCATTTCCGCATTCAATGTTTTCAAACCCAAACTGGCGTAAAATTCCTGCTCTTCACAGAACCCCAGCAGCCAAATGTCGATACCATGATGAAGAAGATTTACGAACTCTATGCCGACTTTGTCATGAAGAATCCGTTTTATACTGTTGAGATGCCCATTCGCTGTGAAAAGTTTGATCGGGGCTTAGATGGCTTTGTCAAGGTTAGGGGCTGAGCGCAAAGATCAATGGCGTTGGAAGACTATGATTCGAGAGGTCCAAGGGCCGCCGCAATGGAGTGGGAATACGTCGTTGAGCAGAATATGCTGCACGCACAGCGAAAGAGAAAGAGCATCTCGCGGTCGCGATAAGCTGCGTGCGGCAGATGGGGCCATGGCGCTACGCATAAGCACACTCTGCATACATAGAGCAATGCTCACGAGCCACGTGTTTCATCTCAGTAGGCCTACCAGCGCAATAGCTTACCTGGAAGCAGGTTGAAAACAAACATGCATGCAAGTCGTGGTGGTCATGCAACTCTTTCATTACAATTCACTCATCGATATCATTCCAGACATGCGCCCGTCTAGTGGTACAGTGGACGCCAAAGATGCTCTACCGTGTAGATTGTGACAGCCCAAATACGACCTTTATTCGGAGTGCCGTCTCACATGCTATGCCGTATCCATCTTGTCCTCGTCATCCTTCTTCTTGTCCTTGCTTCCGCTGCCGCTTGGCTGACCTTGATCGTCCAGCAACGGCTGCTTCTCGTCGCCTTCTGCAACAGACTCCAGTTCCGATTTGCTCTCTGTTGCCTCCTTTGTCTTCTTCTCCTTCTCTTGCCGCGCCTTCTCCTCCTCGAAACTCATGCGCAGCGCCAATGCTAGCTCGGGATCCACCGATGGGTCCACACCAAACTCAAAGTCGTTGCCTCCACCTCCACCTGACGCACCACCCTCGCCTGAGCCGCCGCCAGTGCCAGCATTGGAAGTGCCATCTCCGCCAAGTATGGGTGTTGTGATGAGGGAATCGCTGAGCAAGTTCGCGCTGGGGGGAATGGTCGCCAGGTATGAGCCCTCGGCGCTCTGCACGTTATCGCTGAATGCCTGGAGCTTCCGTGTGGTGTCGTCGCTGAGCTCTCCGAATGCGATGATATCGATGCTGATGCCAGTCTTCTTCATCTTCTTCGCCAGCTTGATGAGGTTCTTCTCGTCCTCGTCGATGGGACTGCAGTTGAATATAAGTATCCGTTGCTTCTGCGACTTGTTCTGCCTGTGCTTGAGCGCTAGCTAGAGATGCTTGTCAGCAAATAACCAAAATCATATGTGGCTGACATACAGCTGCGACATTGATACCCGTCACGAAGTGTGAGCTGCCCTTTATCTTCGTCCGGTGCAGTCCATCGAGGATCTTGCCAATGTCGGTGGTCAGGGTTGTGAGAATTTCTGGAGTGTTACCGCCCATGCTCATCAGGCCGACTGAGGATTCGGGGTTGGCGCCGGTCTTTGCGGAGAAGATTAGGTTGACGGCGTCTTGTTGCGCCTCCCACCGAGAGGGTACATAGTCGCCATTACGACTAGCCTCGCTGTTGTCAACGCTGCGGCAGTTAGTCAAGGACGGCTGTGGGGGTGACAGATGCATACACAATCATGGAAGCTTCCAACACCATCTTGACGGTTGCTCGTGGTAGTGCAGGTGATTGTTTGGGCGTTGATCTTGTCAACTATGATGCTGAGCGTAGGTTGCCAGAACGGAGGTCGGAGGTTGGCAAGCAAGGCCAGCCCACCTGGGCAGCTGCTCGAACGTCTAGAGTCTACGTCACGTGTGAGTGGCGGGAGGACGTGCTTTTGCGCGGCTGTTTATGCACAGAAATGACTCGCGGACGGCGATGTCAAATGTGGATCATTACTCGAGTGTTTGTTGATTGTTTGGGGACTCCCATTGTGCTGCTTGTGATGCTGTAGATGTGTAATGATTACGCCCGGCGCTGAAGATGATGTTAATCCTCAAGTTCTCGCCTCGGTCCTCTACGGCTGTGGCGAAGGAGGCGGTGGTGCTGGTGCTGGTGCTAGGTCGTAGCTTGGCTGCTGGTTGCGACCGACCTGGCGCTCCTGCCCATCTTCCTCTCTTCCTTCCGCACTCCAGTTCCAGACATCACAAGAAGCAAGCACCACCCGTCACCACCTCCACCACCTCCACCACAGCACTCCGGTACGCTCACAAAAACGTGTGAAAGCATCAGGTTGTCTTCAGCCACCGTATGCACCACTTTTTCCGCTCACACACACTCCAATCCCTCTTCACGCGACGCGTCTTCCACACCAGACGCGACGATGAGCAATAAGCTCACCCCCGAGGCCAAAGCCGCCATGATCGCCAACCTTCAGCTCGAGCTGGAGGCTCGCAAAGAGAAGCTGAGGGCCCAGTGCGAGGCACAGTGTGCCTCCCTGCAGTCGCGCCTCGAACGCAGAATCAACCGTATCCCCCCTGGCAGGCGCCAGGCTCCCATATCAGGGAATCTGGCTGCCTCAGCAGCACCCCCGTCGTCATCACAAGGCACTATTGAACCTTCGAAAGTGACCAAGAGTGGCAACCAGAAGAAGACGGCTGCCGCGAGGGGACGCGCCGCGACTACCACCACCAAGCGCGGCGCCGCCACTGCCCCTACCACCACTACCAATACCAACACGCGTGCGACACGTGCCGCTGCACGCACCCGTGAGGTGCTTTCACCCAAGACGGACAACGCCAAGCCCAAAGCGGCAACGCGTGCGGCGAAGCCAAGATAGCATTATTAGTTTCACCGGCATGCTGCATTCATTAGGCGTTGCATACAATACCCAGGAGTAATTATAGGCGTTCTGCCGTTTCTTTCTTTGAGTTTGTTCCTGTATTGTAGTGCTCCTGGCTTCCTCTTCGCATCGCGGGTTGAGCTTTCCCTTTGGTTGAAGCCGCCTGAAAGGGCTGGCTCTCTCAGGAATTGCAACATAGCCAGGTCCGAAGAGGGGGTCTTTTTGATGAGTTCTGGAAGGGGTTTTGGCCTGTTCTTCGGATTTGTCTTGCGGATTCTTGTTTTTGTTATTTTGGGATGATTACGAGTAAATGAACAAATGCTTTTGACTCCGATGGTTACACTTTGCGTATGCTGGTTATCTGACAGTGATTTCAAAGAATGCAGGCGCGTGACCATGTTTCAATAAACTGAGTCACTCTGCTAGTTCTGTACATTTCTGTCTTCTTATGTGACTCTTGTAGTCCCCTTCCCACATCCCTATGACAGGATATCCCTCGCCGTCACTACAGTGTACTACAACATCGGCCAACATCGCTATAAGAGCAGCATGCACCAGTGCCTCGACACGTCATATCGTACATTACACCAGTAGCATCCGTGTCGACACAGCACACCAGCACACAAATCAACATCACCATGCCAATATGGGAGGAATTGGAGATGGCTCATGAACCGTCAATGGCAATATACATAATGGCGCTCATATACATAGTGCTCCCTCAATTATTCTACCCCGCTCCCCCGAAACGGCAGCTTCAATCCCATCCCATGACCGCCTCCTCGACAATCGGCCTAAACACCTTTCTTCCCGCCCCACTTTTGTGCGTCCATACCATCTGCCTCTTGCCCAACTCGTTTGCCCGATGCCATGGCTCAAGGTCAATCCCCTCTGTATTCTCCTCTAGTGCCTTCTTCACAGCCTCAAACAGGCTATCTGCTTGTTTCTGGTCGATCCGTACATCATCCCGTACTGTCAATACGACTTCACGAATCTTTTCTTTTTCGCCGTCTTTGTAGTGTTTCTTGTACTTGTTGAGGCAGATGCTGATGTCGACACCGGCCTCAGCAGTCCAGGCAGCGTGCACGGCGAACCAATCGAAGAGTTCTGCAAAATCGGTCTTGAGAATTTGCTCATCCATGCTGAAGGGAATGGATGCGAAGCCCAGGGAGACGGTAGGCGTACGGGGCGAAGGTGTGTCGATGAGATCGCCCTTCCAGTCGCGGCGGAGAAGGTCGCGCAGATCAAGATCGCCAATGTCTTTCTGAGCTTTGGATAGTTGGTGGTCGAGGTCGGCCATGACGTCGTCGAGGGAGTCCTTTCTCCAATTACTGCGCGCGAGCACGCGTTTCGAGGTCTCGACATCGGCTTTTGTGGTTTTATCGCTAGAGAGGCCGCCAGAGTCGATGGCAATGGCGCTGAGGACCAACTCGAGGAGTTCGTGGGGCATGTGGTATTCTTGGTCGAGCTTCTCCAGTTCGTCCAACATTAGCCGTGCAACGAGCGTGGTGCAGCTTGCGGCTACTTCGAAGATGCGAGGCTCGGCTTTGGGGGCAGTGCCTCTGTCTTTGTGGTGGTCAATGATGGACAGGATATTGGCGTGGCTCCATTTGCGGAGGGGTACGCCATGGTCGACGAGGACGATGCCTCTGAGCTTCTTGCTGAGGGTTTCGGGGTCCTCGGGCAGCTCGTCCATGGTGAGGAGGTCTTCGTGGCCGGGGGTCATTTGAGAGTTGTCGAGGGCGAGCTTGTTCTCTGGGCGCAGGTCAAGGGCATGAGAGGGAGTCTGCAGCAATGCGATGGCCTTGATAGGGTGTGAGGTATTCTCGCTCGAGTGCTCAAGATGGTAGGCCCAGGTAAGCGCAGCTGTCATGCTGTCGAGGTCGCCGCCCTCGTTTCCTTGAACAATGGTCCACTCTGACGCGTGTCCAGCCTGCCAGTCTACGAGGAATTGTTTCTTGGTTGCGCGACTCCATTCGCTAAAGTGGCCAACTCCAAGTGGCTTGATGAGGTGTTTGGGAGTCACGTCGAGAACAGCCTGGCTTTGGGGCATCGCGCCGGCGCGAGTGGCCATGAGGAATGCCGGCACAAAAGTGCGTGCAACCTTCATTTTGATGTTGATGTTGATGTAGACGTTGACGATGTTGATGATGGAGGACAGGTATGGGGATGAACCCTCTTCGAAAACAAGTGGCTAACAACACTGCAAGTGCCCGAGTCAGCTCAGCCCCCGGCGCAGGTACAAGCTGAGAAGTCAGGGTCTAGGTATGGCTACGTCACAGGCAGCCAAGGCGGCAAGCTTGTCGTTTCCCTTGGTTGCGATTGCCATTAACCAAAACTACAAGATGAGCAAGGACTGTCACATGCAGCGTGTGTCGGAGGCTGCAACCCTTTGCAGTCGGATGGGTGGTGTATGTCATCTGAGATGATGCAACGAATGACGGATGCGAGAAGCATTCGCGTGCGGATTGCAGTTGCGCTGCATTCAATCTCCAGCGGCACCCCGGATCTTCGTGCCAGCCGGCTCATGGCGGCAACATGGAAGCGAGAGCGCCCATGGCGGAAGGCTTATCCGACCGCCCATGACACACGGCGGATTGAAGTGACGCTCAGCGTCGAGATTCGCCCGTTTGGCAAGACTAAGGCGACGGTTGCCCTTGGAGGCGCCAGCTAAACTTTTCATGCTGATCTGCAGCGGCGGGCCCTGTGCTGACTGAACAACGGGACCAGCCAGTCGCCGGTGACGACCGGATCGCTGCAAGTTCAGAGAGGGCCCATATCCCTCCCTCCCGCTCCATGCGGTGCAACTCCAGTCTCCTCGCGCCGACCTTTGCGGTCTCCTGCATCTTGGCCTTGGAAGAGCTGTTCGTATCGGCGTCGCGGGCAAACAGACCATGGAGCACCGGTCAGGCAATCACGAGGGGCACCAGGAGCCTCCTCTGGCCTCATCGTCGGTGACGACGACGACCGTCCATGGCCCGCACGGCACCACTACCACGAGTTCCACCACAGATGGACAGGGGACCGTCCGCACCGACTATGGATCGCGATCAACCACGGTCACGTCGCCCACATTGACCACCACAACCCACACGCCAGCGGCTGGTCGCACATCGCCAAACCCTCCTGTGGCCAGCTCGTCACGGGCGCGCACTTCTTCTATCCGGATAAGACGTCCAACCAGCGTGGAGAACCTGTCCCCTCCGCTTGCCCAACCAACACCACCACCGCCAGCCGCAGTCCATGCTGAAGATGCGTTTCAGGCTGGCCGGAGAAGAAGTAGTTCAGAACCGCGACCGCCTTCAACAGCCATATTCCACGATGATGCGTTGCGGCGGCAGGTTACTGCTTCTCATCCGACGTTGCAGCCTCTGTATGAGGAAGGCTCGCGTGCAGGACACCTGACCCCAGGCAATGGCCCACCTCCAGCACGCAGACCAGGTCTCAAGCGTATCGGTTCGGATCGAGAGCTGTCTGCTATCAACATTCGGCGAAAGGATCACAAGTCCCAGCACACGCATGAGAATACCATGGGAGCGAATGTGGTCGACGTACTCGACGTCATCGGTTGGTGTCTCTGCAAAGTGAACCCGTTGCACGGATTCTAACATTGACATGTAGATCCTGAGATCTCAGCTCTCACCACGTTGAACAACATGCAGAACTCGCTCTTTCTGCCCAATCTGCCATGGTTGTACAACCGTCAACCAACCTACGATCTAGGCCAAACCACGTCCGCCTCCTCATCCGACGAGGAGACCGGCACAGCAGCAGATGCCCGCCAGGGAGAGCAACTCCAAGACATGACGCAGCAAGGTGAAACAGAACGAGGTGCCCACGGCGAAGGCCTCTCCCGCACCAACACTATCGATTCGATTCTCTCCACCACGGACGAAGGTCCCGACCACCACTACGCTGTACTACCACACGGTGCGTCCCTGAGTGGCTGGACGCCCGAAGAAAAAGCCGCTCTTGACGACCACGTACGGCATCTCCTGCACTCGAGGCGCGCCCACTTTAAGCGCACGATGAAAGGTTTCGGGCGCTACGTCCGCAACCCGCTTGGCTTCATCGTAACGCTCTACTTCTTCCTCATCACCTTCTGGGGCGCAGCTTGGGTTCTCTTCCTCATCGGATGGATCTACGTCGGCGACCGACAAGACTATTTCGTCGAAATCGCCGATCAGATTCTCACAGCACTGTTCTGTGTAGTCGGCATCACCATGTTCCCCTTCCGCATCGTCGATACATATCACATGTCCTTCGTAGCATTTTACGCACATCGCACATGGCGACTGCGCAAAGAGCGCGGTCTGCAAAAACTAAAGGACCACAATGAACTGCCCGCCATGCCGCAGTCCACTGCCTGGGAGACCGGCGAGGCAGAGGACCAGGGCATGGAAGTCCCTGTTCTAACAGCGACCGAGCAAAAGAAACTAGAATACCACCAGGGTAAACTAGCAAAAAGCCATACATTTTACCGTCCTCACGAGACATATACCCACCACGCGTTTTCCATCCGCCTCCTCATCACAATCATCGTCCTGTTGGACTGCCACTCCATGTTCCAATGCGCCCTGGGCGGCACAACATGGGGCATCTACTACAAGAGACGACCCAAGGAACTCACCGCCGTAATCCTCTCGTGCTCACTCACCTGCAATATCACGGCTGGCATTCTGATTGGCCGCGGCGACAAGCGCAGCAGAAAGAAGTTGGTCGTGGAGCAGATTCTGAGGCAGGAGATGACCGAGGAAGCGCTAAAGAAGTTGAGGAAGGAGAGGGGGCTCAAGGCCAAGGGGTTGATGACGAAGCAGCAGAGGAAGCAGGTCAAAGTGGAGACAGAGGGGGCGCCGAAGAATCCATTGGATACGATTTTACACCGTGGCTGAGTAGGAGGAGAGCGTGGTTTTGAGAAAGTAGATGTTGGTTTTAATGCTTGCACATGATTTATCTTGTATCGCATCTTTAGCGAAAGTACTTTTTCTTCTGGCTGAGAGTGCTGTTTTTAGACGGCTGCTGTGAGAATTAATTATACCCCTGGATCTCTGTCAAGTTGAACTTGTACTAGTACTTTGCTTCAGTTAACAAAACGTTGTGCGATGAAGCTCTTTCAAGTATTTGAACGTCTAGATCCCGGAGGTAGCTGTTGATTTGATATCATCGCACATGATGAGTGAACGAGTGCGACAGACGAGCAAAGCATGTTACATTACAGCTCTATTCAACTTCTTCATCAGGACTATAGCACCTTCATGATCACTTCATACGTGCTGCCCTTTGGGTCCCGTACAAACCAGACATGTGCTTAGTTGTACTGAGCGTACACTGCAGTGCTGTTGAACTTCATGTTGGCTTTGATGACCTTGTCGACCGCGGCAAGGAAATCCTTTTCAGTTGCCACTTTGCGGCGCTGCCTCACGGCAAAGATACCCGCCTCTGTTGCGACACTCCTAAGCTCGGCACCTGTGCTGTTGGGGCACAGACGAGAAATGAGCTCCCAACGGATGTCACGCTCCACACTCATGCTCTTTGCGTGAATGCGCAGAATGTTCGCGCGGCCCTCCATATCAG
The DNA here is from genome assembly GCA_025504975.1 of Plenodomus lindquistii. Lineage (NCBI taxonomy): Eukaryota > Fungi > Ascomycota > Dothideomycetes > Pleosporales > Leptosphaeriaceae > Plenodomus > Plenodomus lindquistii. The sequence continues at coordinate 3,302,765 of JANUWI010000003.1, read as the reverse complement.
GCAGCGAAAACTCAATTTTTCTATCAATTCGACCGGGACGCATGAGCGCAGGGTCAAGGGTCGACGGCCTGTTGGTAGCGAACATGACCTTGATGTTTCCACGGGCATCGAAGCCGTCGAGTTGTGTGATCAGCTCCAACATGGTACGCTGGACTTCATTGTCGCCTCCTGCGCCGTCGTCAAAACGCGCACCACCTACAGCGTCAATTTCGTCGAAGAAGATGATGCAGGCCTTCTTGGTCCGCGCCATCTCGAATAGCTCTCGGACCATGCGCGCTCCCTCACCAACGTACTTTTGTACGAGTTCTGAACCGATGACGCGAATAAAGGTGGCGTCTGTACGGTTGGCGACGGCTCGCGCGCAAAGAGTCTTGCCGGTTCCAGGAGGGCCGTAGAGCAGGGCGCCCTTGGGAGGGTCGATGCCGAGGTTGACGAAGCGCTCTGGTGATAGCAGGGGCATCTCGACGACTTCTCGTAGCTTCTCAATCTGCTCCTTACATCCTCCGACATCTCCATATGTGACATCGGGCTTGTCCTCGACCGTCATCATGGTGACGGACGGGTCGATCTTGGGTGGCAGGGGCAGCAAGATCTGGTACTTGTTCCGGTCGACGCCGACGCGCATGCCCTCCTCGATGTCGGTGGGGGAGACGCGCTCGCCGAGGTTGACGACAAACTTTGCGATTTGCTTGACGTTGATGACATATTTGCTCTTTTCGGGGTCCTTGTCGTCCTGTATTATCTTGGTGCAGCGGGCGACTTGCAGGGGCTGTTCTTCTTGCATTCGTTGCCGGTCGGCGGCGATGTCCCAGAGATGTGGCGGCGCGAGACCCGTGTCTGATTCCTGGACCGTGTGAGCGGAATGGCACTAGACGCGTTGGCAGAGGGGGGGGGGGCCAGTACTTTGACGCCAATCTTCTCGTTTATTGTCTGCTGCTTATCCTTGATCTCCTTCTCGAGCTTCTTGAGTTCCGCGCCGTAGGGAGCCGCGCCATAGGTCTTGAGTACTTGGATGTCCCTGTTGCTTGCTTAGCCATGATACCTTGCATGTTGACGCCGGTGCCGTCGTACTCATCCGTCAGAGGGGTAATTTTCTTCTCCTCTACCTCGTCGTCGGCGAAGTTCTTCTGGTACTTTTCCCAGGACTGGCCCGTGGCTGAGGGCATGATGGCGGCGGCGGCGGCGGCGGCGGCGGGAGTGGGTGTCTGGCGATGCTGGTCCGACTATGCGTAAGGCGTAGTTCTTGCAATGTCGTGTATGTGGGGTGGAATGCCGGCAGAGATGGCAGGCGGCGGGGTCTTGTCGGCGTGTTTGGCGTGGGTGGTAATGTAATGACGGGTGAAGCTGTTGCTGCTGTCGGGTCCATGGTGCGCTAGGGTGTTCCGCTCTCCGCAGCTCTTGGCAGGGTATCGCGAACTTCGAAATTGTTCATTCGCGTCGACACGGGACCCAAACACCCCGCCAACACGCACCCTTCTTTGCCCCTCGTTGCGCCCTCTTTCGCCCTACACACTTCAACACACTTCAACATGGCAGCCCAGGTTTCCACTGGAGGCGGCGGAAATGCTGCGTTCAAGGTCAGCTTCACCGCAGGCGAGCTCTGAAAACAGTGACCGACACAGGCTGCAGGACAAGGAAAAGCCCAGAGCGGTTCGTAGCGCCAACATTATCGCTGCAAGAGGTATGCGACCCAGTTTGTACAGTCGCCGAGCTTCCCACTGACTCGCCTGGTGTAGCCGTGGCCGATGCCATCAGAACAGTATGTCCCGCTTCGAGTGCGGGGAGACGAAGATTGCTAACTTGTGCAAGTCGCTGGGACCAAAGGGCATGGACAAGATGGTACGAGCATGACTTGACGTCCCACGGTCGCATCGCTGACATTCCCAGATCCAAACTGGCAAAGGCGAGACCATCATCACAAATGACGGAGCAACCATGCTCAGGCAAATGAGCGTCATGCACCCTTCGGCAAAAATGCTCGTCGACCTTTCGTACGCACAGGATATCGAGGCAGGAGACGGCACAACATCAGTGGTAGTCATTGCAGGAAGCTTGTTGGGCGCTGCTGAGCGGTTACTGTCCAAAGGCATTCACCCTACAGTCATCTCAGAGGCCTTTCAACGGGCAGCACAAGAAGCTATCAACATCCTAACAGGAATGGCCATACCCGTTTCCCTCACCGACCGACAGGTCCTCCTCAAGACCGCCACCACCGCCCTCTCCTCCAAGATTGTTGCACAAGAGCCAAAATTGCCCATCATGGCCGTGGATTCGGTACTCAAGGTCATTGACCCCAAGACTGCAGACAACGTCGATCTGAAAAACATCAGAATGATCAAGAAGGCGGGTGGCACAATTGAAGACAGTGAAATGATTGACGGGCTGGTCCTCAACCAGCCTGTGGTCAAGAGCGCTGGTGGTCCCACGTTGAAGGAGAAGGCACGGATAGGTCTCATTCAGTTCCAGCTCAGCCCGCCAAAGCCAGACATGGAGAACCAGATTGTTGTCAACGACTACAGGCAAATGGACAAGATTCTCAAGGAGGAGCGCACATATCTGTTGAACATGGTCAAGAAGATCCAAAAGGCAAAGTGCAACGTCCTCTTCATTCAGAAGTCGATTTTGCGTGATGCCGTGAACGACCTCAGTCTGCATTTCTTGTCCAAGCTTAAGATTCTTGTCATCAAGGACATTGAGCGCGACGAGATTGAATTCATCTGCAAGGTACGTTCTTTGAGCTTGCACTTGACCACCAAACTTACACATGACAGAGCACTGGCTGCAAACCCATTGCCGACATTGACTCCTTCACCGAAGACAAGCTCGGTTCCGCCGACCTCGTCGAGGAAGTTCAAGCTTCCGGTGCCCGTTACGTCAAGGTCTCCGGCGTCAAGTCCTCTGTTAACACCGTGTCCATCGTCTGCCGTGGAGCCAACAACCTCATTCTCGACGAGACCGAGCGCTCCCTGCACGACGCCCACTGCGCCATCCGCTCGCTCGTCAAGAAGAAGGCCCTTCTGGCCGGTGGCGGCGCCCCAGAAATCGAAATCGCACATCAGCTGTCCCTGCGCGCGCGTGAGCTCTCCGGCACAGAGTCAATTTGCTGGAAAGCATTCGCCGACGCCATGGAAGTCATTCCCACGACCCTGGCGGAGAATGCGGGTTTGAACAGTATCAAGGTTGTTACAGAGCTCAGGCATAGACATGCGCAGGAGCAGAAGAACGCGGGGATTAGTATCAAGAGTGGGGGCGTGAAGAACGACATCAGTGAAGAGAATGTGCTACAGCCATTACTGGTCAGCACGAGTGCGATCGAGTTAGCAGCCGAAACGGTCAAAATGATTCTGAGGATTGATGATATTGCGCTTTCGAGGTAGAAAGATTGCTGCAAATTAGCTGGTTTTTCTTAGTCGCGAGACTAGATACATTTCCCGATCACGAAGACATTCGAGGTGACATACATAGCTGAATGCGGAAAGGTTGCCACGAGTAATGAAAAGCTATCGAGGGGGCGTGAAGTATTGTTTCGGACCCGCGCTGTTTAGTCTGACTCGTGCGGGCAACAAAGGCTTGTGACGCCACAGTCTGGTCTTGCATGCAACGCATGAACATGATTATTATCGGGGGTACCCTTGGGATGCACATGGTGAAACGGTACCATGCGAAGATGCGCAAACGAGCCGTTCGCAACGGTAGTAGAAGTAAGACTACACCTAAGTGTGCGCCATAGTACCGGCAGTGAATTACCGTGATCAGCGCACTGTGAGCAAGTTGTCAATATTTGCTTGGGCATATAAGTTCCCGCTCTGGTGAATTCTGGGGTAAGATTTGTGTCAGTCGGTGGACTGACCTGATTTCACTCCCCTGTTCCATCTGTAACTTGGGATGAATTGAATGTGCTGATATGCTAGGGCCGTGAGTTTACACTTTACGCCTTTTGCACTGTGTTGTTGAAATGTCACGGGTGGCACTTTTGATCTACGACGTCAACAGATTAGTCGCAGTTCCGCAGACAACTATGAATGGTATGTTCCGTGGACGTCTGTACATGATGTCATGTATAAAACCAGACGGTTTATAGTTTTTCACTATAGGTGTTGAATTCAAAATTCTACAGCCATCGTCCTCAGACCCAAGTTACGTGCTTCAAACGGAACGATCGAGCTTGAACATATCCAGGATATGATGCTCTGAATGACAACGCAAGTCATTTTCAAGAACTATCTCCGCCTATTGTGCATACCACACCGAATGTGCCTGAAAAAATTGACATCTCTTGACTGTACTCGAAACGCAGTGACATGCCAACTCAATGAGGCTCAATAGATGGCACGCTGCACTAGTTCACGCTAAACTATCGTCAACCGCTGCGCTACTTCGCTACTTCGGTAGCCGTCGATAGTCATGAATAGCTGCAGATTGTAAGCAACTGGTCTGTTTCAGTGCCCGAAAACGGGATCATAGGAATATAATGGGGCTGGAAGTGAACCATGTGGCGAGGTGCTGAAGCATGAGAATTGCGTCTTTGATGCAAGGGTGTAGTAGGTAGGTAAAATCAAGGGCTGGTGGCCATAGACGCAAACATGTATGTCATCTAGGCAGTCATCGCAGTCATCGGGATTGCCTTGAAAAGCGTGTTGGAAATAGACGACTCGGATCGCAACAGCAAAAAGTCAAGCGACTATTCAAGTTCCAGCGATGTATACAGTTGGACGCTACCCGACTCTCAGTCTAGTACTGTACACCCACGAGTAATGCACAAGCCACCAAACTCTACATTACATGGTACGATGCTTTCCATGCCCGCCAACGCCACCACGATCTACCAGTAACATCGATAATCGCCCGCTTGATCCACGAATTTTTCAACCACGGCAACCGTCGCAAACACCATGCTCCTCTAGCTCAGTACTTACCAAGTACAGCTTGAAGGATCAATCACCTGAATCCTACCTCCCCCCCTGACTCGCCCAAAATCCCCAGCGGCTATCGCGGATGATCCTATGCCCCAGGGTTCACAATCCCATACAACAACTTACCAGGAATACACTGCGGAAGTGTGAGATGCCGGTCTGCCCATGACCTGGGCCAATCTCATGTGTTAGTCTGATAAATGCAGTCATGCATCATGTTGAAAGCGTCTGGTAGGACTGCATGTTGTCGATGAGCGAAATAGTGATGTGGAGTGCATATGCGTCAATTACTCCTTGACTTGACATCACGACTATGCTGATCGTTACGAGAACAAGACGATGCATTGAGAACGGATGTTCGTGCGCTGTGGTATCGTGAGGGGTTTCCAGAAGGGCAGAAGTGCGTGGGGGACGATGTTGGGGGTGTAGATCGCTGTATTGCGGGCACTGGTGAGAGAGATATCAGTCCATTGGTAAAGCTTTTGCCAACCATTCACGGTCAGCCTTATAAGCGAGATTCTATAGAGGTGGTCAAAAAGCAGGAAGCTTCTTGATGTCGCACCCGTTTGGCTACAAAGATCATTCTTGGTATTAGAATTCGACTATACCATTGTCCCTCCGAAAATGATTTGGTGATGATTGTATGAAGGAAATATAAATGAAGAGAAATCAATGCTGCTTTTCGTGCATCGTGATAGTATCGTACATCTACATGGGTCCTCTCACATTACCGTCCGTGACTGACATAGTAGGGAGAAGACAAGAACAAACGCCCGCTGAACAACGCAGCAGCCAGGTGTAGCTGGTATGAAAGGCAAAGTAAAAGGTCTATACTGGTGAATAGAAATACAGTTGTCGGCTAGGAGACCCGCATGATGCATACTGTAGCGTTGGTGATTCGAATGTATGAACGCTTCGTTCATTTTGCTTTGAGGCTGGCACGCTTCAAGATGCGAGATACGAGATTTCCACGAGGTTTTGGCTTGATGTAGAACGCTCCCTTGGCACCTGTCGTATCGTCCGTAAAAACAAGATCCTCCAGCGCCAATGGATCGTCCTTGACAACAGATTTTGGACTCGAAGCGCCCTGCCATCCGTACAATTGGTCTTCGTCAGCACGGAGATCGGGCCGAGTCAATGTCATACGAAGCGTCATTTCTCGGTTCATCTGGCCGGTCCCGGAATGCGCAGGTGATGCCATTGGTGAATCTATCGACAACTTGCCGTGTGATGTTTGTCGAGAATGGAGGCGAAACGATAGTCCAGTGCTTGAAGGTGTTGTGGGTGATTCCATGTCGGCTACTGAGTCTGCGTCGGAAAGTTCAAGGCCCTGGTTTTCGCTCGAGGTGCTATCCTCGAGGAACGAGAGTTTTCCATCTTTTAGAAACGTATGCATGTCTCTGCTGAACTTCCTCGCATGGCTACCAATGTGGGGAAGTTGATAGTGCGGGGTAAGTGCATCATTGTCTGCAGTCGAAGGGAAACCAAACTCAATGGCCTCGTCAAACTTTTGCGGTGATGCAAGATACATGCGAAGTTTCTTCCGGGCTTCTGGATCTTGGTAGTGGGTAGCTTCAGGGTCGAAGATAGGCGGTGTGGGGGTCTGTGATGATCCTCGCCCTGACAGGGACAGGGACGAGGAGTGTGCACGTTGATGTCGTGGGTTCGGTCCGATGGTGTGTGGTGGTGGTGGTGGTGGGTCCGCGATGAACATCGTGGGAGACGCCGGATGGCGAAAGGACGCAGCGGTGAGTGACATGGTCCGTCTGAAAGGGGGAGACTCTTTGGTAGTGAAGATGGGCGTGTTCATTGTGTCAAGGTGTGGGAGACTACTGAGGCGGCGGTGGTTCTTCTCTTTCCCACTGGGTAGGTTGAATAACGAACTGCGGCTAGGACTGATGATGGAGGATGCTGAAGAGGACCGTCGTCGAGAGCGTCCTCGCTCAGCAGGAGGCGGACAGGTTGATGTTTGGGAGAAGTCGAAATGAAAGTCGTGGAAGCGTTGTTGTGCGCGTTCAGCCTCGTGCTCGTCTGGAAGGAACGCCTGTTCGCACTTGGCGAGCTGGAACAGCAGTTGCTCTTCGCGGGAGAATTGCTGTTTTCGCACCTTTTCAGGCAGCGAGAGGAAAAACTCGACGTCGGCAGCAGAGGCAGAGGTAGAGGCAGAGGTAGAGGCGGCGTGGGTCTTTACGAGTTTGGCCGACTTGTGTCGTCGGTGCTTGGTAGCCAGAGTGACTGGCGGGCGGAATGGAGTCGACGAGCTGGCCCGCGAGGAGCGGCCAGATGTAGGCTCGTCAGACGAGGCCTGCTGCTGGATCTGCAAGCGCTCCAGGGATGAAAAATACTTTCTCCTGCAGCGGCACCGTGATTAGCAAAATGGCATAATGGTTCATCCTGCAAGGTACCAGACAGTCTTGGTGGGGGGAAGCCGGGACATGCACGCGATAACGCGCCCCTATCACAGAGCGGCGGGCAAATCACAAGCGCAGGAACAACGTACTGGACTGAATACGGCAGGGCGTCGAACTCGGCCTGTTGTAGAGGCAGCGTAGTGCTTTTGGCTTTGCTCTTCATGGCGGCCGGTCGATGGCAGGGTGCGGCGATGGCGTGGTCTTTTGGGTGGGATCACGTGGGTGGTATATGTACGCCGTGGGCAGGCGGCGTGTCGAGCTCACGGTGGACCTGATGGACGAGGTGTGCGGTGAATGTAAACGTTTGATCTACCGGTTGGTTGGTCCGAGGCAGAGGGGCGTGGTGAATGGCGAAGAAGCAACTATATGAGAAGCAGCGGCGGCAGCAGTAGCAGCAGCAGCAGCAGCAGCAGCAGCAGCAGCAGCAACAGCAGCAACAGCAACAGCAACAGCGCTCAGACACGCGACACGAGGTCGACGTGCGAGCTTAGCAGCATTGGACCGACGGATGCACCATTGCACCTGGGGCGGCTGCATACTCTAGGTCTTCGTTTGATCGGGAGGCCACCGCTGCAGCTAATGCGCCGCCAGAGACGCAGATGTCGCTCTCATCCTCACGTCTGGGCCCGAGCACCGCCGTGGCTCACTGTGCGAGAGTCACTGAGCGGCGAGCGCCTACTCGCTGCGTCGGCGAGGCACTATTGCAGCCCTCCCGGGTAGGGCATCCCAGGATGACAAGGCCGCTGCGCTGTCTGCACCAAGAACAGAGCCATCTGAGAGGCCCCTACAGAGTACATACGCTCGCTACCTCTTCCACGCGGGCAGCAGCAGCAGCAGCAGCAGCAGCACGGCCCCCAGCAACAACACCACTATACGCGGCCAATGGGTACAGCAGTCGTGGTTCCACACGACTACACACACATGGTCTTACCAAAGACAGCTCGCTCCCCGCCCTCTCCACCCTGCCCGGCCGCGGTTTCAGGGCCCACGGTTACTCAGGAACCGACTGGGATGCCTAGCGCGTGGGCCTGCGACACACCGCATGGATGCATCGACAAAAAGCTATGTACCCGGCTTGCGGCTGCCAGACCAGCCCCGATTCCGACACGTCCACGGCCGTTCCTGTCTAGCCCAGTCCTCCCAAGTTTGCTTCTGGAAAGATGCCTTTGTCGTCCAACGGGCCGGCTCCTCCTCCAGCCCTCAGGCTCCCACCCAGGCTGGTGCTACTGGTACTCTACACAGTCAATCATGCGCACAGACATACTTGACCGCAACATGGTGTGCAGCGCCGCGAGCATGCGCCGTGTAACGGGGCACGAATGTAGCAGCTGAAGAACATGCAGCACCAGCGACCCACTCATAGCGTTATTACATTGTCTAGAGTATACGGCTGTTATCTAATTGCAGAAGGACAAGCAAGGGTATCTAAAACGACCTGTATCCAGCTCCAACACCCGACACGTTGTGCCGCCTAACCAACTTCCCTGCCCACCAACCCCATATCACGGTAGCGCATGCCAGACTGTCTCCTCCAGCCCAAGACTCCCTGCCAACTGCTACCTACCCCGCGATTGCGTCTTGTTGTGTTTTGCTTTTGAGTGTTGTACATGGTTGATGATAGCGAGGGCAGATCGGTGGCTTCAGCCTCGCTCGCCACTTCCGATCCACCTCCTGTGCTGACACGAGATCCGTGTGCAGCCAGGCACGCGTACCGAGTGCGTGTACCTTGCTCTACACCTCAAGTAGCTTCAAACACCAGCAATGTCATAGTAGAACTCGTCGTCTAACCCTTCCCGGCTGGGCAGTGTCGGCTCTTCGAGCCCCACATCCTCAAAGCGAACATTGAGCAACCGAATCTTGAGCCCGTATCCGCCAATAAAGCTAACTAGCTTATTAGTATCTGCAGTAATTGGCTGCTGGTTCAGTAGCATCAGCAATCCGTCAAGCCACTCGGACGCAAGCGTATGGCTTTGTGGGTGCAGTTGCAACAGCACTGATTCTTTCCGCCCAGCGCCGGAGCCACCCGAGGTTTGGCGTGAATGGTTTGAGTGGGGGAGGTAACCATGGATGGTGATCTTTGTAGACGTCGATGCCCGCTCGTGGCCTGGCAGGGTTGTCACCGTACCGTCAGATGATGAGGTTGAGGGGGCCGACGCCGAGACATTGCTCACAACAGACGAGACGATGGACAGATCGACTGATCGCGTACGTCAGCCACAGCGGTAACACGAACCACAAAACATGCTTTGCCACGTCGCACTTACTCTTCTCTTGCAGCGCATCTAACCTGGGTTCAGACGTCGTCTTTTCGTCAAAGTCTGCATAATGCAGGTATCTCCGGTTGTGTGACAGTCGCACGAAGCGCCATGCGGAGGGCACAGCACGGGTCAGGGTCTTAGTGGTAGCAGGGCCAGGGTTCGCCCCGTGATCGACCCCCATTGGGAACCATGCTCCTTGGAGGAGACATCTGCTCCGTTGCTCCTTCACAAACTGCAGAGCCTCGTGATTGAGCTCGTCACGAACCTGTCTGTGGGAGGTCAGCTTGGTCGAATGGAATGACATAAAAGACGTACCGCAAATGATGACCCCACGCATCTTCGTATGTTAGTTCAAGTAGTTCCATCTGTAGCTCCCGTAGTCGCTTCAGTTCGAACTCTGCCAGCTCTTCCTCAACATCCTTAATGTCCTTGGTCCGCGGCGCTTGCCCCACAATCTGCTCTACCAGGATGCGCACCAATTCTACAATCTTGTCATAGTCTTCGATCTGCGCACCCGCCACCTTCCACAGCCTCAAGAAGGCGTTTAGCCCACTCGTGTGCAGCCTTGACCAATGGAGCAGAAGAGGCTTGAACGCCCGGTCGAAGTTTGCCCGAGATTCAACAGCCGTGTATCTATGGGATTCCACATCGTCGGACTTGTCCACTTCGAAGTGCTCGTACAATATCTCAGTGACAGATAGGCTGGCCCGCGCAATCGGACATGTCCGCTCGGCGGGTTCGGCTGTCTGCTCGAGGAGTAGCTTCTGGAAGCCATCTTCGTTTTTGTAGACAAAGTCTGTCAGATCCATCAGGCCCAGAAATCCGGTCGTGTCAAACTCCCATGCGGGCGACTCGGTGTCGAAGCCGAGGCGCCTCCACTTGACCGGGTTCTGCTTCTTGCTCCCCTTGGCATCCTTTTCTGCCTTGTCTGGGCCGCTGGCATTATGCAGACCACGAATAGCTCTTCGATGATCCGGGCTCTCCAGGTCCACCTTCTCTTCTTTCCAATTTCTCAACAGAATCTTGGTCAGGGATTGGAAATCCAGAAGCGGGTGTGCCAGGTCTTGTATCGCCGAGCTTTGCATGAGCCCATAGACGCTCTTTATGACCCCTAGCTCCTGCAGCTGCTTGATGAACTTGGGCCATTCAAAGGCAGCATCGTTTGCAATGGCGTCCCGCATGAGGGCATTGATGAGCTGGAGCGAGTTGGCACAGAGGGCATGGTCGGCTGACGCGATCTTCTCGACCAGGGCGGGGAGGAATTGCGGCTGCGTGTCGACGGCAGGCTTGAGTCGTTGAAAGCCCGAGGTGCCCCGGGAGCATTCGGAGGTTGAGTTGCGATGGGACGGGTGGCCAACGATGGCTGCGAGGACCGACATGGCGCCTCGGTTGACGTTGACGAGAGGCTGCGCAACGACAAGGTCGACTATCTGTAGCACTGCTGTTAGACGTGGCGGCGCAGCCATGGTTCTCGCAACGTACCCTCGCGACCAGATCGTCTGTCACATGGTCCCATCCCTTGTCGAGTTCGAGCAGACGGGCCAGCGAGGTCAGGCAGTAGGCCAACGTGTTGCCTGTGGAATGCAGCGCCAGGAACCTCAGCTTGGGCACGCCGCCCTCGTAGATGAAGACATCGGCGAACGAGGGGTCGCCAATGGCGCTTTGCAGCTTGAAGACGGCCATTTTGCGCACCGACTCCTCGTCTGCGCCCAGCCGCGCGACCAGCTCAGAGACATTTACGCTGTCCATGGCTGCGGCCTGTGCTGCGCGACAATGGCAGACTGTGGGGTAGGCGTGCGGAGACGGAGAGGGTGAATTGCTCCAATCTACGCGTACCAAGATGGCATTGTACTCTACACAACGCCAGTGTGCCAGGACAGGAAATCAGGGTGCAGGGTCTTGTGACTCGTGAACCGTCTCGCCCGTTGCCGGCCACTGGCCAGTCGCGACCGTGGACGCGCTTGGCGCAACACGTGAAGCGTGTTTTGTGGGGTCCACCTGAGGTCCCTGCCGTGGCCTGCCTGTCTGCGTGCCTGCCTAGCCTAACATGGCCATGTTCCAGGGCAACAACGTCCTCACACTCCTCACACTCCTCACACTCCTCACACTCCTCACACTCCTGCAACTCTCCACGCACGCTCATTTCGCCCTGCTTTCGTCGTTGCTCCTTCAGCGTGGACGCCTTGACCTCGACACCCGCCGCTGTTTTGCGTCTTTGGTCCTAGAGTACATACCAAGCGACCCTGCCCTTTGCACGACCGCCGTCCACCACCGCTTCGCCTTCCTTCTTCTCGATACCCTTCGCACTGCGCAGACGCCACCATGGTCTACATCACTTCGGAATTGTTCGGGCCAGACAAGCCGCCTGGCCACGATCAACCATGCTCGTCAACGTATTGGTCCACAACGAGCGCCCAGCAACATGCAGCAGGCCTCGGCAAAAGGAAGCGGCAGGGAGGAGAAGACACTGCGCCAACGTACGACATGCTTCCACCACACTTGCAGAACACGGTCGCTGATATTCCCTGCAGCACCTGTCTTAACCAACATCGCATACACGCCCCACCCTTCGAGGCCAATGACAACCTTTCATACGCCGTGTATCCAATCACCCAACAGCACAACACAACAGAGCGACGACCAGTGAAGCAGTTGAAGCGTCTCAATCCCAAGGCTGCGCTCGTCAAATCAACTTCACACCTCATGGAGCTGGATCTCGATGCACGACACCCTCACGGCCATCCACGAGCTGTCTCCGATCTGCGACCGTGCCACGCCTGCAGATCTGCGCCAAAGCGCAAAAGGGACCTGGAGAACTACTTGGACTGCAAGCGTTGCGATCAACGAACATGTTACATTTGCGCAAGGCAGTGCGTAGGAGGATGTGGGAAAGCAATTTGCAACAAATGCATAGTGGAAGTTGGAGAGGAGGGAGACTCTTGGTGCCTGGACTGTTATGCACGGAGACTAAACTCATGAACTATTTGCGTGGCAAGATTGCCGAAATATTTGATTTGGAATCATGGCAAGGCGTTCGGGTGTTGTCAATTAGGTTTGGCATTGTGGCGCTGACTTAAATGCAGCTTATTTCACATATTTGGTATAGCAAGGCCAGTGACCCACCTGTTTAGTATCTTAATGTATGTGTATGCACTGTGTCGAGTGGACGGGACCTATTGACTTCATACAACTCGAACTCGTGTTACAGATATCTGATGATAGAGCAATTGTTCTTCTCTCAACTCTCTACTTTGAATATCGAAATGACATGCTTAAACATGTAAAGAAGCCCCCATGCTTCAGAGTCAACTAATCATCCAACCTACATAGAATACAGATCTTCCACCAACTCTTCTTTTGCCGTTCTTAGATTCTCCCCCTTCCCCACACATCCTCTAGTACGTACGCTTGAATGGTGGTACAGCCTTGCATTCGTTTTCATCAAGCGTCGTACCAACAACCTTCCTGTATCCCAGCTTTGTCTCACCGTGTGGCTGCTTCTGCCACGAAAGCGTGTGCTTCATCCACTTCTCGTCGTCACGGTCGGGATAGTCCTCGCGCGCGTGCGCTCCTCTTGACTCTTGGCGATTGGCAGCGGATTCAGCGGTCTGAACGGCGCAGGTGAGCAAGTTGCGAAGCTCAAGGGTCTCAACAAGATCGGAGTTCCAGATCATGCTGCGATCCTTGATGCCAACATCGGCAAAGGCAGCGTCAACCTCATGGATTTTTTGAACACCCTCATCGAGGGACTCTTGGGTACGGAAAACAGCGACATCAGTCTGCATGACCTTTTGCATTTGAAGGCGTACTTCGGCGGTCGATTTGGAGCCTTCGGAGGTGCGGATCTGGTCGAGGACGGCAATGGAATCGGCACCAGCGTCAGCGGCGACAGGGTCGGCTTTCTGGCCGGGGCTGAAGTTGTCACGGATGGTGTGAGAAACGGCACGACCGAAGACGATAAGATCGAGGAGAGAGTTGGCTCCGAGACGGTTGGCACCATGGACGGAGACGGAGGCAGCTTCTCCACAAGCAAACAGACCGGGAACGACCTGGTCGTTACCGGCGTCGTCTTGTGTAATGACCTCACCAGTGTACTTGGTGGGAATACCACCCATATTGTAGTGAACTGTGGGAAGAACGGGGATCGGCTGCTTGGTAACATCGACACCGGCGAAGATAGCGGCAGTCTCAGAAATACCGGGAAGGCGCTCGTGGAGAACCTCAGCGGGCAAATGGCTAAGCTGGAGGTAGATATGATCCTTTTCAGGTCCAACACCACGTCCTTCACGAATCTCAAGCGTCATGGATCGGGAGACGACATCACGAGAAGCGAGATCCTTGGCGGTGGGTGCGTAACGCTCCATGAACCGCTCGCCCTCCGAGTTGAGGAGATAACCACCCTCACCACGCGACCCTTCAGTGATTAAACATCCAGCGCCGTAGATGCCAGTAGGATGGAATTGGACGAACTCAAGATCCTGGTTGGGAAGACCGGCACGGGCGACCATGGCCATGCCGTCACCGGTACAAGTGTGGGCAGACGTACAACTGAAGTAGGCACGTCCGTATCCTCCCGTGGCTAAAACGGTGTTCTTTGCTATGAATCGGTGAATGGTTCCGTCTTCCTGGTTATAGGCGATGACGCCCTTGCAGACGCCATCCTCCATGATCAAATCTGTGGCGAAATACTCGATGAAGTACTTGGTGTTGTGTCGTAGTGATTGTCCATAGAGTGTGTGGAGGAGAGCGTGGCCGGTACGGTCGGCAGCAGCGCAGCATCGGTATGCCTGGCCACCCTTTCCGTACTTCTGAGACTGTCCACCAAACGCACGCTGATAACTGTCATGTATTAGTATCTTGCTCCAACAGTGTACTCCGCTCCAAAACATACATCTTGCCATCATCAGTTCTTGAGAATGGGCAGCCGTAGTTCTCGAGTTCAATAACAGATTGGGGCGCTTCTCTTGTCATGTAGTGAATGGCATCTTGGTCGCCTAGCCAATCCGAACCCTTGACGGTGTCGTACATATGCCACCGCCAATCATCCTCGTGCATGCTGCGCAATCGTTAGTTCGGTATTGGCCAAATAGCGAATAATCTACGAACTTTCCAAGCGCAGCGTTGATACCACCCTGTGCGGCTACCGTGTGTGATCGCGTGGGAAACAGCTTCGATATACAGGCAGTGTTGAAGCCGGCCTCAGCAAGACCAAAGGCTGCTCGCAGACCCGCTCCTCCGGCGCCGACAACAATGGCATCGTACTCGTGGTCGATGACGGGGTACTTTTGCGAAATGAAGCCCGATGCCTCCTTTGCTCTCAAGTTTCCGGTACCGTAGATGCGTGCGGCGGGCCGGGTCGACGAAAATGCTCGTGTCGATTGGCGGAAGCTCTTCGTGAGCTGTGGCGGTTCATGTTAGCCATTGATCTGTGGGGAACTGCACACATAATGACGCCCTTTAAGCATCGCAGAGCGGCGCTGGTGAGGCATTGCTGCGCCGTTCGAGCACTCTGCCAATGCATCGTGGGATGTGGCACACGCCTCGATGCGAAAAATACCGGCTGCAAGGCCGTAAGGGTGCATGTGTAGGGCAAAGAGCTTGACATGGACTCACCTGGCTTGCAAGCTGCGTCTGGCGCATCCTGAGACAACTCATGTTGGCGATTGCGGAGGAGTAGAGAGGTGACGGGCGGAGGGCTTGGATGTTTTCGACTGCGATCCCGAGGTCGATGATGGCAGTTGCGCTATATGACAAACTGGACCTTGCCTCACGCTAATTGGATCGGTAGGCCTCGGGCTTTGAATTGCCTCCCACCCGGCCTATTTTCTTCGAAAGTACCATTGCTATTTGCCTTGATTGCTCAAAGTAGACATTGCATTGTGGTAGTATTCTCACGGGTTCAAGTTGCGATTCATCTGTCACTTCCATGCGACACTCCGGACAGCTGCAGCCGTAACGGTTTGGCAGGTCGTAGAGTACACCATATCTTACACAATTCAAACGACACTCTAGAGACCGACGGATCAGCACGAATGACTGCACCGCCTTTCTCTACATTTGACGCAGAAGCGTCGTTTAGCCTCCCGATGTTATTTCCCGTGGATGCTATAGATACGTGGGCCGACTCATTGGCGTCATAGACATTTCCATTTGATCACATGAGAATTGCCCCAGTCTTTCAGCAATGGCCAGAACGCTCCCCACACATCACCCGTTGTGCACCATCAAACTGCAACCCCGGTTATTATCCAAGCTGCACGTGCTTCCAAATGTCTTACCTCGCGACGACTTTCAACCACAGCGTTATTCTACGGTCGAGGGGTCATACCAACAGCCAACGTATACGAGCACCTTCGCACCCCATTCTTCTGCTATTGTGCTAGATGGCTTGAGATGTTATCTGAATTGGATAGTTAGACACTCATTCTTACTGTACACATGGTCTGAGAGCGGGGCAAGCCCTTGTTTAACAGAACCTGCCCTAACAGTCACGAGCTCATACTAGAAATCATGGTGCAATGGTGGTTAAGTTGATTCTATATACGGTGAGCAATGAGAATGCTTAGCTTAGTAAGGATCGTAGCGTACAGATAGTTTACCAGACCTGGGCGCACTTTCATTCGGGGATAAGGTACCCATTACACGTGTGCTCCTGACAAAATCACATTGAAGAATAGAGCAGGACTTTGAATTGGGAATCATTGAATTTTCTTTCAATCGCTCGTCATGACCGGCATCCATGTAGTAAACCTATCCCTGTTCGCCAAAGCCCGAAGAAAGAAAGCACTCCATAACCACGTCCAGAACACTTCTAAGACGAAGCCTGGAGGTCCTTCTTCATGGTACCCTCGTACTGCCTCTTCTCCGCCGCGGTCTGGTAGGCACCGTGACCGAACTTGGAAGAGGTGTCGATCCACTTGAGCTCGACCTTTTCGAGTGCTCGTCGGCTGGTGTGTGTAAACATGGACTTGCGCAGAGTCATGACACGCTTCTTGACACCCGGGCAGTTACCCTTGAGCAGCAAGAAGTCGTTCTTGACCTCACCGTAACGGACGAAGCCACCCATGCTGATTGATGTTAGTATTTGTTGCTATTTAGGATGAATGGTAGGACTTACGGGGTAATCTGCTTCTTGGAGACATCGAACTCGGTAGAGGCGTTACCCTCATCCTCGCCCTTGCCGATACGGTAGATCTTGTGGTTCACGGAAGTACGGTGGTGGTATCCCCTCTGACCAGCACGGGCAACAGTCCACTGGACGTGGGCGGGATGCCAAGCACCGATACAAGCGACCTTGCGGAGACCCTTGTGGGTCTTGCGAGGAAGCTTCTTGGTTCCCCAACGGGCGGTGACACCGCTGTAACCCTTACCCTTGGTGACGGCGATGACGTCGATCATCTCGTTGTCCTCGAAAATGGAGCTGATCTCGATTGGCTTCTCGAACAGGCCGTGTGCGTACGAGACCTTGTCGGCGATGCTGCCACCATTGACTTGGATCTCCATAAGGTGGGCCTTCTTCTGCTTGAGGGGGGTCTTATGGATCTGGGTGTGGGCGAGGACACGGATGACGGTGCAGTACTTCTTCATGCGCTCGAGCTCGGCGGTGATGGAGGATCCGCTGCTCTCAGAGTGCTTCTTGGCATACTTGGTGAAGGCCTTCTTCTTGCTCTTGTACCAGTTGCGGTAGAAGCGGCGCTTGACCTCGTCGCTCAAGTGCTCGGCCCAGACGGTGGTGAGCGAGCGCAGACCGCGGGGAGTCTCGATGTAGCCGACAAGACCGACGGCGATCATCTGGCGGGGGAATTAGTTTTTAGGTTGCATTGCATTGGACTCTATGAGCGCATGTGCGTACCGGAGGAGTCTCAATGATGGTGACAGCCTCGACAATTTCCTTCTTGTGCAGCTTGGCACCGGGTCGGTCGAGGTCGCGGACGATGGTGCTCATGCCGGCCTTGTAGCCCATGGCCGCGGTAAGGTGGACGGGCTTCTTGGGGTCATCCTTGGGGAAGCTGCAGTTGTTGTGAGCCCTTCTGTGCAGTCTGGCGACGGCAAGCGCGGTGGTGGTGGTGAATTACCTCTTGACCTTGCCCCTGTGGCGGGCAGCGCGCTTTCGCGGCAAGAATGCCAGAGACCCGTGGCGGGGGGCTTCGAACTTCCTGTGAGACATGGCGAGTTCGATGTGCTGTTGGTTAGTACAGTTGTCGAAGTTGACAGACGGAACTTCGCTGGCGAAATATTCAGGTGTCGCTACGCTGTGTGTGTTGTGGCCCGAGCGGACGACGCTAAACCGGGCGCGGCAAGGCGCTCTCGTGCGCAGCCAGCAAGCCAGGCCAGGCGCCAAGCCCTCCCCCACCAGCGAGCCAGCTGTGCAGTGCCAGTGCGAGTGTGAATCAAGGTATCGCCCAACAGCCTGCTTTGTCTTGTACCTGCACGCCTGCACGCCTGCACGCCTGCACGCCTGCTCCTCCCTGCGTCGCTGTCTGCTCTCGTCATCCCGCCCGCGAGTCGAGTCCCCCATACCTCGTCTGAACAAGTGCCCGCCAGACGCCCGCAGCCCACCACGCCCACCTGCTCCAGCCGCATTCGTCTGCTCCCAACAGCGCCCGCTGCCACCGCCTCGCACTACATCATCTCCCAACATTGCCTCCCACCCTCCACGTCGTCGGCGCCCACCCTCCTCCGCCGCACCGCCGCCCATAGCCTGCACCCCGGCCACCCACGACAGCTCCCCACCGCACCTGCTACAAGCTTCGCAGCATCACACTGGCCACTGGTTCCTGCTGTCCGTCGCACATTCGCGGTCCACAATCATGGTTGAAGCAGAGGGTAGCCCCACGACGTGGAAGTTTACCCAGTACGTTGCTTGAATATTCCCCCATACCGCTTGCTGCATGGCACCTTCCTCAGCTTGCTGCTCCAAACCCATTGCCAGCGCATCCGATTCGCCTCCAGCAACGTCACTGACCGTCACAGGTGCTTTGGTGACAAAGGCGATGTTGAAGATATAACCGAAGGTACACTTTTCATTTTCATACTACTCCACCCTGTGCCGTCCGTTGATGCAAGCATGCTTTGCTGACAGCGAGCGCAGCCGACATCATCTCCACCGTCGAGTTTGACCAAACGGGTAATTACCTTGCAACTGGTGACAAGGGTGGTCGTGTGGTCCTGTTCGAGAGGAATGAGACGGTAAGCTACTTGCACACCAAGTCTCAGTCGTGTGCCGTAGTGCTGACCCGCGGTAGAAAAAAACCTGCGAGTACAAGTTCCACACAGAATTTCAATCACACGAGCCAGAGTTTGACTACCTCAAGTCTCTCGAGATCGAGGAGAAGATCAACAAGATCAAGTGGTGTCGCCGACAAAATGCATCGCACTACCTGCTATCCACGAATGACAAGACAATCAAGCTATGGAAGGTTTTTGAAAAGTCGCTGAAAGTGGTTGCAGAGAACAATCTCTCGCACGAGTTAACGCCGGGAGGTGGTGTTGCTGGCGGCGGAGGTCCAGTGAGGAACCCCAATGCGCAGTTCCGCAGCGCAACAGATTTGAAGCTTCCTCGCCTTACACATCACGATACCGTCGTCGCAGCTGTACCTCGGAAGACATACGCAAACGCACACGCATACCACATCAACAGCATATCGGTCAACAGCGATGGAGAGACCTTCATAAGCAGTGACGATCTGCGAATCAACCTTTGGAACCTCAACATTCAGGATCAGAGCTTCAACATCGTCGACATCAAGCCCGCAAACATGGAAGAGCTTACAGAGGTCATCACCGCCGCCGAATTCCACCCAATCAGCTGCAACTGGTTCATGTACGCGAGTTCAAAGGGCACAATCAAGCTCGCAGACATGCGAGAGAGCGCCTTGTGCGATCAGCACGCAAAACGTATGTTCTTTAGCATAGTCGGGGAAAGCAGCCAAACTGACCCACCACAGAATTCGAGCAGGAAGAAGACCCCTCTTCTCGCTCCTTCTTCTCGGAGATTATTTCGTCCATCTCCGATGTACGTTTCTCGCACGATGGACGCTACATCTTGTCGCGCGATTACCTCACTGTAAAGATCTGGGACGTCAACATGGAGCGAACGCCTGTAAAGACAATCCCCATCCACGAGCATCTCCGGCCAAGACTCTGTGATACGTACGAGAACGACAGCATCTTCGACAAGTTTGAGGTTGTCTTCTCAGGCGATGCCAAGAACGTCATGACCGGTAGCTACAACAACAACTTTATGATTTATCCATCAGACCCCGAAAAGGACACCGAAGTTGTCTTGCAGGCCGACAAGTCAGCGTTCAAGGCGAAGAAGGTTGGCATCCCAACGCCAATGAACTCTTCAACAAGCCCAACCGGCAGCAACACCAGTAAGAAGGGTGGCTCACGAGCCGGAAGTCCTGCTGCTGGAGCAGTGGGTCAGGGGCAACGTATGCGAAAGGAGACGGATGCGGACCAGATTGATTTCAACAAGAAGATTCTGCATATGAGCTGGCATCCATTCGAAGACAGCATTGCGATTGCGGCAACGAACAACGTGAGTCTTTTGCTTTTTCTTGCACGACATGCAATACTAACGATGCACAGCTCTTCGTTTTCAGCGCTTTGTAGAATCGAGCGTCTACATAAGCGCGGTCTTCACAACTGTTCACCGAGCGATGCATTGGATGCTTATCCTTTGGCGATATATTTCTCCATATTCCTTCCAGTTTGGCCATAGCTTGCCTGGCGCTAGGACGGTAGAACCGGAGCACTCCTGGTGGACAGGCGAGGAAACGCTGATGATTGATGTCCTTATGCGCATTGCGAACGGATGGGATGCACAGTAGCGTAGACTGCAACACCACAATAATAACTCTGAATGGTGCAGAGAAATGAAAAAAGAATTCATGAACAGTGTCAGACATTTGGTGTCGTGTGTCATATATAGTCGTCTTTGCCTTTGGACCTTGACTAATGCGGCTCATCACCGTTAGCGCGCTATGAGGCTCTTCAGAGGACCCTGGGTGCCTGGCCTTCTGGAGCTCCACGTTGCTCATCTCGACTGCCATCACACTCGAGCACGAGAACGATAATAGGCTATTGGAGCAACACTACCCCAAAATTCATCAGTTTGTACGTGCAACTTCAGTTTCGCATTTTAGGCGACCGTCAAGGTTAACACGAAATGTTATGATGTTCCGCAAGCTTTCTCACCGTCATCTGAGAAATTCTCCTACATACGTCACAAGCCTAACAAGTGTTAGAATACCCTTCTGGGCGTCTCTGGACCTCTCTCTCTATATCTTTCGTTCGTCAAGGATCGGCAATAACACGCTACACTCTGAACAGATTACTTGGTATGGCCGCCCTCGCGCCAATCATTAGCAGCTTTTCGCTCATTTTCGGAGGCTGTTGCGCAAATGTGGGTTCACAATTGACAAGGGCTGATCACGACTGACGCATCATAGGTTTACTGCCTCGAGGCTATCGTGAAGTATGATGCAATGTCTAGTTGCACAGCGCACGTTAACATTGAAGCAGAAAAGAGCCTGACAGTGGCCTACTTATTACTCTCTTCCAGTTCGTGTTTACATGCCTCTCCACACTACACTATCAGTTTGATCCAAACGGACTTTATTTCCTCAGATCATCTCCTGTGCCGTTCCGAAAATGGTGCATTAGCGCAGCGCTATTCTTCACGGTCAATATGATGAACAACTGGGCTTTCGCTTTCAATATTTCCGTCCCAGTCCATATCATTCTTAGAAGCTTTGGTAGTGTGACCACAATGGCCGCTGGATGGTTGCGCGGAAAGAGGTACACATTCTTACAGGTCTTCTCTGTTGCACTCTTGACCGTGGGAGTCATGGTCTCTGCATGGGCGGATGCGTCCTCAAAGGTCCGATGGTCGTCGAGCAGTACCATACGTATGCTAATGTTTCGTAGGGCAAGAATATGAACACCTCAGGCAACGATTCCAACAACTCGTCTTTCGGCGCCGGTTTGCTCATCCTCCTCGTGGCCCAGCTTCTTTCGGCATACATGGGCGCATATGTCGAGGATGTCTACCGCGACCATGGCAAAGACTGGCAGGCCAACCTATTCTACTCTCATTTGCTATCCATCCCAATGTTCGCTGGCTTCTCGCCAATCTTGCTGGATCAGTTCAAGCGCCTTCAAGCCTCTGAGCCCTTCCGCGTCCCGCTTAACATTGCTTCAACATTGCCGCCAGCGCTCATCAAGATGCTCAACTCGACCTCGCAGCACGTCATCTACCTCACTGCCAATGCGATTACGCAGCTGCTCTGCATTACAGGTGTCAATATTCTTAGCGCTAATACGTCCGCTGTCACTGTTACGATAGTGTTGAACATCAGGAAGTTGGTCAGCTTCTTGCTCAGTATCTGGGTTTTCGGGAACCAGATGGGCGGCATGATGAAGCTTGGTGCCGCGATGGTGTTTGGAGCAGGTGCTTTGTATGGGTGGGAGACGACGTACAGGATCCCTCGAGAGAAGAAGATGGAGGCTGCGAATGGCAAGAAGGCTCAATGAGTGAAGTTACGGGAAGTGGAAGTGTGGGTCAAGCCAGGGAAGCGTGGGGCGTGACTTTTGGCTGAGGTATGGAATCACAAACGGCAGAGAGCGAAGCTGCTGATAACAGCTGTACGCGCACGTCGGCCCTATCCCATGTGCTCCCGGTCGATTCGAAATTAAGGTCAGACCCTGAAGATCCCGCGGAAAGCTAACCGCACTCTCGGGAACGCTATTGTCTCCCCAGTAGGTATAGACGTATTCGTTGTGCTCGCATTTAGTGTTTTCCATCCACAACAGTCCATGGTCGGTCGATGGAAATCATAGCATGACTTTCAAGATTGCTTTCCATGTTGATTCGCTATAGCCTCATGTCTGCCCAAAGAGCAATACTCAGGATCATGCGTGATGCCTGTGAGCGAAGATGCCGCATAGCTTTGCCAGTCTTTTATATGCCGGCTGGGCAACAGTGTACTGACTGTGATTGGGCGTTAGAAGGGGTGAGGCAATTGCAATTGAGGGTGAGGTGGTAAATATGCCCACGAGCCAATCAGGGTTGCGAGGCCGCGACGCGGACCCTTGCGTTCGTGAGAAAGGGGTTCGTGCACTCGCAAGCTGATCTGGCTTGATGAGCACCAACGCTGAGTGTCCCCTGCAACGCTCTTTCATCCCCAAGTCCATCGACTGTTTTCTTTGTTCGTGTGAGGTGAGTGCCGCCTGTGCCACAACCATTCACCCATTCACACATAGCCCAATGCTCACCTAAATCCTGGCAGGCAGCTTCGTCAAGCTACAGCCCACTATGTCGTCGCCCACTGGTGTACGCCAGCGCCCGGGCAAGGAAGCCAAGAGACCGCGAACACCAAACCCAGAGACGCTCACCGAGAAGGTTGTCAACGTCGCCGAGAAGGCGAAGCCCTACAACCCTGCCCAGCAGGGCAACGAGTGGGACTACCGGATTGCGATTGCCGTCATGACAGTGCTTGCCTTTGTCACACGTTTTTGGGGCATCAAGCACCCCGATCAGGTCGTGTTCGACGAGGTTCACTTCGGCAAGGTACGCAGTTCCAGCACGCAACATGCCCGCAAGATCAAGAGCGCGGCTTTCTATCCACCAGGAGCACATGGCTGACGATGCTGCAGTTCGCTTCATACTACCTGCAACGCACCTACTTCTTCGATGTCCACCCCCCTCTGGGCAAACTTCTCTTCGCATTCGCAGGCTGGCTCGTTGGATACAAGGGCGAGTTCTTGTTCGAGAACATTGGCGACTCGTACATTACCAACAAGGTCCCCTATGTCGCATACCGTGCCATGCCCGCCACGCTCGGCTCCCTTACTGTCCCAATTGTTTTCATGATCATGTGGGAGTCTGGATACTCGCTACCAGCCTGCGTTACCGCAGCTGGCCTCGTGCTTCTCGACAACGCCCACATCGGCCAGACCCGCTTGATTCTCCTCGATGCCTCGCTTATTTTCTTCATGGCACTAGCCGTCCTCTGCTACATCAAATTCTACAAGCAGCGCCACGACTCATTCAGTCGTAAATGGTGGAAGTGGCTTCTCATGACTGGCATTAGTCTGAGCTGCGTCATCTCCATCAAGTACGTCGGTGTCTTTACCTTCTTCTCCGTCGGTGTTCCCGTTTTGATCGACTTGTGGGACCTAATGGACGTCAACCGTCGCCAGGGCGCCTTGACGCTCTACGAGTTTGGCAAGCACTTTGCTGCTCGTGCTGTCGGCCTGGTCATTGTGCCATTCTTCCTCTACCTCTTCTGGTTCCAGGTCCACTTCACTATCCTCAACCGCTCCGGCCCCGGTGACGATTTCATGACGCCAGAATTTCAGGAGACTCTAAGCGACAACGCAATGACTTTACAATCCGTCGGCATCAACTACTACGATTCCATCACTGTGAGACACAAAGAAACCAAAGTCTACCTTCACAGCCACCCTGATCGCTACCCTCTGCGTTACGATGACGGTCGCGTTTCCTCTCAGGGTCAGCAAGTCACGGGATATCCCCACAACGACACCAACAACCACTGGCAGATTCTCCCTGCAAAGCCTCTCACTAGTGAGGTTGGCCAGCGTGTCAAGGTCGGAGACGTCATTCGTCTGCGTCATCTCGTTACTGATACCGTGCTCTTGACACACGACGTTGCCTCTCCTTACTACCCCACCAACCAGGAGTTCACCACTGTTCCAAAGGAGGAAGCCAACGATGCACGCTACAATGACACACTGTTTGAGCTCAAGGTTGACAAGGGCAAAGGAGATTTCAAGACCATGTCTACCCACTTCAAGCTGATTCACGTCCCCACCAAAGTTGCCATGTGGACTCATACTTCGCCGCTCCCCGACTGGGCTTACAAGCAGGCCGAAATCAATGGAAACAAGAACGTCCAGCAATCTAGCAACGTTTGGTATGTCGATGACATTCCATCTCTGCCCGTCGAGGATGAGCGCAACAAGAAGGAAGTCAAGCAGGTAAAGCACCTCAGCTTCCTTCGCAAGTGGCTCGAGCTCCAGCGTGCCATGTTCTACCACAACAATGCCTTGACGAGCTCGCACCCATACGCCTCGCAGCCCATCTCTTGGCCATTCCTCCTTCGTGGCGTGTCTTTCTGGACCCACAACGACACTCGCCAGCAGATCTACTTCCTTGGTAACCCGCTCGGTTGGTGGCTCGCATCGTCGCTCCTTGCGGTCTTTGCTGGTATTATTGGTGCCGACCAATTGGCCCTCCGCCGTGGCATGGATGCCCTTGATGAGCGTCAGTCACTGCTAAATATATCTCGTGTGACGTTCAATAC
This sequence comes from Plenodomus lindquistii, assembly GCA_025504975.1. Lineage (NCBI taxonomy): Eukaryota > Fungi > Ascomycota > Dothideomycetes > Pleosporales > Leptosphaeriaceae > Plenodomus > Plenodomus lindquistii. The sequence continues at coordinate 3,277,848 of JANUWI010000003.1, read as the reverse complement.
TAACGTATTTTCAGGTACTCGTTCGCGTCTGTACAACTCGACTGGCTTCTTCTTCCTTACCTGGGCCGCTCATTATATTCCCTTTTACATCATGGGTCGCCAGCTTTTCTTGCACCACTATCTCCCTGCGCACCTCGCATCTTGTCTCGTCACTGGTGCTCTTGTTGAATTCATTTTCTGTATTGAACCTCAAGATCCCGAAACCTCGGCCGCTGTTAAAGGCCATCGCAGGACTCGCTCCCGCCCCGTTCGCGAACGTGTTGCTACTTCCAGCCAGACGGGCAGCTGGATCGCTACTGGTATTATTCTTGCGATCGTGGCTTGGAGCTTCATTTACTTCGCACCGCTCACATATGGCGCGCCAGGCCTCACTGTCCCCCAAGTCACCTCAAGGAAGTGGCTCGGATACGATTTACACTTTGCCAAATAGACGAGTCTAGATTGGCTACGCCATGCAAGAGTTGGCTTGGCTAAGGCGACTTCTTCTTGATGTTCAATTTAGGGTAAAAGGCTGCACAGCGTGGAGTGTGTGTGCGTCGATGGTGTATGATTAGGTTCTTTCTTACCCTCTTACAAACGCAAACGGACGCCAAAAGCATGGGGTGCGCGGCGGCTGTCGGGTGCAACTAGACTATCCTCATATGTTTCAGGATAGTCAACGATAGACAACAGTGGCGGAAGTCTTGAAAGATCAATCACAATCCCTCTCTGTCCATCAATTTGTGAAGTGAGGTGAGGTTGAAAACCATCGAAAAAAAGGCGTAATCATTTTACTAGCACCTCTAAACCTTCCACATCTGGTAGATTGGTCAGCGATCTCATTCCAAGTTCCCAATCACCACCAAATTCATCTCTCTAGCCATGCGTCAGCGCTTAGCACTCATTCATCCCAGTGGCAACTAGAAGAGACGCTAAATATGTGCGTCTTTCATGCGACGAGTTGACGAAATAGTAGGCAATAGCGCGACACTGTTGACACTATGACGAACATCTATCTCCAGTTGTACTTCATTCCACCCCACGCACAATCTGCATGAATCTTAGATCCGATTCTGTGACACTCCTTTCTCGGGGAGTCTTCGACTAACAAAGGGACATGACAACCTTCTTTCACAGACTGCTTGATCTTAGAGAGAAAGCCAGATTTCATGATGAAACAAAAGCCTCCAATAGACTCACTATCCACACCATTCGTATCTTGAATAAACATCGTAGATTCCACCTCCTCGCCTGTTCCAGAGACAGCAGACCAAACATCCCGGTTAATATGTTTCATCTTCCCTGCACAAGCTTACCCCGAGGATCCAGGTAATGATTGCCCTTGTCGAACGGCATGGCAAGGATTTCCAGCGGGATGGAACGCCCTCTTGTATGCCAATTTTGGGACGCTGAATACGGTCGGCAGTCAAGTAAAGGAGTGGCGGTAGGCAAAAAGGTATGATCTCATTGCATTCGGATAGGATAATGGCGATGGGTTTGAAGCTAGTGTCCGTGTTCGTGTGAGGGACGCGGGAGGCCCGAGATTCGCGAGGGTGACAAGCCAGCCATTGGAACAAGGGGTTACGCAGTAGGACCATTTGTTAGGACGATGAGGGAGGAGACAATATAAGCGAGGATGGATTGGACGAGGCGTGAGAGTGGGTTTGAGAGGGCGAGGGGTGGTGAGATTTGGGCGGAGAGGAGAAGAAGGGGGAGGAGTTTGTGTTGAGATTGAACATACTCAGGGCGCAAGGGCAAGTCGTTGCCTGTGCTTGAATTTCTGCAATGCGAGCCGCGCTATTGGCCTTTGAACCTAATGTGAAAGGGATGTCTACAGTCATACCTTCGAAATTGGTGTCGACCATATATCCAGATAGTCTAGGATTAGCCCGCGCCGAGAGAAACCTGGCGGGAAACGGATCAAGCAGGACTCACATGGCTGTTCAGTTGTTCATAACTCAATCTACTTGTGAGGCACTAGCAGATTGGTTTGATTCAGAAGGTTGCATCCTCCCCGACTTGATTCAATCTCGCTTGAGATGTTATCAATAGTACACGATATGTAGAAAGAGACCAGTAGGTTAATCGGTTGTATTTTGGACATCAATTTTACTCATTGTTGAATGCTACTGCGGCTGCAATGCACATTGATCGAGCTCATTCCAGGCGACGAATGACAGGATACCACGATACTTCAAGTGAGCGACTTCCCCAATCAAAAAGGGCAAACTGTGAATCCATAGTTCGTTCAATCTCGCGCACGACGAGGAAACATGTACCACTTCTTCCTCCCGTTTCCTCCTGCCGAATCACCTTTCTTCCCGCCACCGAGGGCTCCTTGTACAACCGAGTGTGCGATCCCAGCGCGCTTTGCGAATCGAATCTATCCGATTGCATTACCGCTGGGCTTTTTCCAGGCAGCAAAATGATTGGAAGGTCCTTAAGTCGATGACGACCCTCAAGGAGAGGTATGTCAGCTTCCAAGTCCGTCCAATTTCGATGACCTTCGCCCTCGTACGCGCGACGTTGCAGTTGCTATATGCAACCCTGAATCCGGCGATCGATACGTGGAGCGAGTGTGCGGGGGAAACAGCTGAGGAAGATGAGAAATTTAAGGATTCCAATGTCAAGAATCGGGACGACGACGGAGGAAGTTATGATGAAGGCGAAGCCGAATACGTTAATGTTGCTTTGCTCGTGCCAGCGGGTTGATGTGAAAGTTGAAGCCGAGACTCACGCGAATTCACCAGATTTTTTCATTTTCTGCACGCCGCAAAGTCGCTTCTCTGCTGTTGTGCTCGGCTTCACGTAGTACGCAGCTGCAAGCGGGTCGCTGACCCCAGGGCTAATCACGTACTGTGAGATGAGTATCTGCCAAGCGATCCAAACCTCATGTTCATGATTGAGCATTTCCGTCTTCCACCAGTCATCTCTTATGGTGTCAATCTTGAAGTTGCCGCGGTTCATCATTGGTTCAGCGAGACAGGTATCAGCCTCATTGAGGTCACGGATGTAGGATGAGAAAGTTAAGAGCCGCAGCAGCGATTTCTGAATCTCACTGGCTTCTGGGAAGAACAAAGTCATGCTCTCGGATATAATCTTGCCGTGGAATGGTGTGCAGAAGTCGGCTTGCCCAACCCGTGCGTGACAATACCGATGCTGTAGCGGGGTCAGTCCCAATGAGCTATAAACAAGGGCCATCAAGGCCAAGACGGTATACTGACCTGCTGCATACAATCAACGACACTCATGGGGTAGTCGCCCATGTAGCCGTCTGGTGTCCTTTTATGCGCTCGAAACAAAGGATCATCGACTGGCTTCGAGTAGGTCACAGCATTTTGTTTTTTGCAAAGGCTTATACATAGTATCGCCTTTAGTAGCGAACGTCTCCAAAGCCATAAGTATTGTTTGCTCAACACTGTTGTTCATGTCCGTGTAAAACATCCGTCCCCTTGATGCGGTTAGCAATCTTCAAGCCACCTTAGACGCGATGATTACTAACTTGCCAAAGTTTGGTGCTGCGGTGACATTCGAACTGAGCGAACTTGTTGTGAAAGTACAATCTTTACTGGTAACGTCGCCGAAGAATTGGTAGTTCAGTCCAATAAACAGTTCGCCGGGAAGCGGTCTGCGTGTAGTCAATATTACAGGATCAAGCTCGGTGTTATTCCACACTGCCATGTGACCTTCCATGGGAAGAACAGGACATGTCTCTTTTCTGCGGTATTCGATACGATCTTCTGCCTCCAAATTGAGACCGAACGCTTTGCCAATATCGACGAGACCCGAGCCCATACTGAGCACATCCTTGCCACTGCAGAACGTTTCATTCCACGGACAATCAGCATCTTGGATCGTGATCGCTACACTGGGACGTGTGTATACGTTACAGACTTGCGGTAATGACCCGTTCCTGTAGCGATTGCGGATGTACGGCGGTACGGCCTGGTCGAGTTGCGTCAAGACTGTCTTAAAAGCATTGCCTTCCGAGTTTATGCCACCGCGATGCGGCGAATCGACGAAGATAGGTATAAATCCGCTGTCGACGACCAATTAGGAGAAAAGACTGGCTGCGACGGTGCGACTGTAAACATGAGCGCAAGTAGGACTAGAAGTATCGATCGCAGAAACGGTCGATGGTTTGCTTTCTCCAGGATCAGTATAACTTCAAGGCATCTGCCATGACGGAGCTTGGTGTAGGCAGCGTACAAAGTAGTGCTTGTTGTTGCCTGAAAAGCGCATCTGTGGGTCGTCATTGGCACGGTGTTGATGGACAGCAAAGGTGACCAAGTGCCAAAGATGCGCAGTTCCTTGATTGTCATGATCTGCTCGCGAGAAATGTCAAATCAGGCATACCTAGCATCGTGAGGACTGCAAGCAGGGCGATCACGAGATTACCCGTTCACGTATCAATTGTTAGTTATGATTCTACCCCACACTGGCCCTTTGTTTAGGTCGGTCCTGTTAAGAATGTATGAGTATGACTTCAACATGGACGTAAGACTCAGAAATAGCATGTCACAATATGGCAATTGTTGACGAATTCATTCTGGACCTCCAGCGAGGTGGAACTTACAGAAGAGTCCGTCGAGCCCAGGTTAGCCGCTGCGTCCACAAATCAGTCCCCCCTGATGGACCGCAGCATCGGAAGATGAACTCACATCCACCCACCTCTTCACCCACCAGTGTCTGCTTTGGACCGATTGCTCGAGACGGTGGCTAAGCGTATCGTACAAAGTGGGGCTGGAGGCAACAGTGCGTGTCTCGCTGGTGCCACGGCGTATCACTTGGCAGGTGGAGACGCGATCTTGTTCGAGATTCGGAATCTCGCTGCTTCTCAATCAGTTCGGGGACCTACGGGTGGATTGAGTTGGCCAGTAGTGAAGCTGTTGTGTTGTGTGTAGCTGGAATCGATCAATTTTGAAATTAGCAGCCATATTGGTGCAATGCAAGATTGTGGGCGCCATCACTTGCTCAGAAGTACAGTGGGGTGACCCATCTGATTGCACGCTGATTAGAGTTTGACATATCACTTGCTCCAACTCACCGCAATGGAAAGCTGTTCACAATTTACCAGAAGTCTAATCCGCTGTGTCTGTACCCCGTAGGTATGGATGCCAGGGTGGAATTGCAAATTGGTCTTACAATTATTGGCCATCTCGTGTCCACGTCCATACACAAAGCATTGTCTCGTCTACAACCATGCACCCCACGTACACACACCTGGTCAATACAAATGCAATAAGCAAGAGTATTGACGTCAAAATCACATCCGCCAAACAGTCCATGTCCGCAATGGCGACCATAACTAAGACAATAGGAGATATAATTGTACAAGAAGAGAAATCTGTGACCAGGCTCTGCTGATGATGGAAATGCAGTGAGATTATTATGGGCAGCTATACGCCCAAAGATGAGACCAGACATTTTATGGTAACTTTTGGTCCTCCATACAGTTCAATAATGAGGGGTATCACATGGTTACGGAGGTGATGCAATGTGCTTAGAACCGGAGCTGCGCGTCGCGAGAATGAAGCTGAAAGCCCTCGGCGACGGACATGCCACTGTTCATGGCGGCGATGGCGCGAGCAGCTGGGCTGCCATTGCGGTCAGGGACAACGTAGTTCTTGACCAGACGCTTGGCAACACCACCATTGACGCCGTTACTAAGGAGTAGGTTGGCGCTGCCTCCTGTGCTGCCTATGATCTGGCCCTCGCGAGCGGTATCGAGTAGCTTTTTCTTGAGTGCAGCAGGGTTCTGGCCAAGTCCAGCAACATCTTGCGCCATAAGGGTGGCCATGACACCGGTTGTGTGGGGGCAAGCCATCGAGGTACCGGAGAGGAAGTTAATGATGGTGTCACCAGTGCTCCACGCGCTGAGGATTTGCTCGCCTGGGGCATAAATGTCTACGCACTTGCCGATGTTGGAGAAGGAAGAGACCTGGTTCTGGATGTTGACTGCTCCAACGGTAACGACGTTGGAGTTAGCACCACCCAGGTGGGCTGGGGTAGAGCCACAGGCGTCCGCGCCATCGTTACCAGCAGCGACGGACACATGTATGCCGGCCTCGAGTGCACCGGCGATAATTTCGTCGACCGCATTGGCTGTGCCTTGGAGACCCCAAGACATGCTCATGATAGATCCAACAAAGCCAGGCTGGGTCTTGCGCTTCTCGTGGTTGGTGATGACCCAGTCCATGCCAGCAATGGTGTCGGAAGATGAGCCAGAGCCATCGTCGCTAAGAACCTTGACCTCAATAATATTGGCACCCTGAGCGACACCAAACTTGGCACCTCCTGCAGTACCGGCGACATGAGTACCATGGCCATCGCCGTCGACGAAGGATCCAGTGGCAGTGAAACCTTGAGAGGCACGGCCTGTGAAGACGGCGTGGGAAGTGCGGACACCGGTGTCTATAACGTAGATGTCTACACCAGCACCTAGCGAGGAGTCGTCGAAGGAGTATGTGAAGTCCTGACCTTGCGGAGATCCGGAGGCACCAGCGTCGTTGGAGAGACGCTGCAGACCCCAGGGTGCGCCGCTCTTGGTCTCGGCGAATGATTTGATAATGGCCTTCTCCTCGACAGATGCGATTTTCTTATTCTCGAGCCATTTCGGAACGTGATCCTCGCACATACTGAGGACCCAGACTTGGGTGTAATTGTTCGACGACATGAATTTCAAGTTCTTGCTTCGTGTAAGCTCCAGCCCATCCAAAAATGCGTCGACCTCGTCGGGGATTGTCTCATTGCGCATAAAGGTAATGATGTATTCCTTGTCAGGCTTAGCGGTACCGTTGCCAATCAAACCCTTGCTCGTGTCGTTGGCATGAGCTAAAACAGCGGTGGTGGCGGCCAGAAGACCAGTAGCGATGGCGCAAAACGACTTCATAATGGATGGTAGAAGGGGATCCGGTCTGAGAAAGAGGTATGTAGTTTTGAGAAAGCGAATTTGTGTCCGTCTTGCAGGTCACAGAGAATGAATGAATGAATGTGGGAGTGGGGCGCTGTTTAGCGTTGGTGATCAGTATAAGAAGGTGTGGATTGAAGAAAAAAGAGTCGATCCGGTGAGAGGGTGAGAAAGGCAGTGACGGCCAAGGACACACGACAGTGGCGGAGTTTGACTATTTCCGTATTGGTACATGCAGACAAACGAGGCTACAATGACCTGGTAGACATGTGTGGGATGCGGCTGAGTGGTGTGACAAACAATGGACTTACATCAACGCGCAGCAGTAAAGGTGCAGCGAGGCTCTGTGTATCAAGCAGGTCGGAATTCGAGGGGCTGGACGTAGGGGCCAAGACGTGCCAGCACGCAAAAAGAGGTAGGAATCGAAGTGAAGAGTGAGGGAGTGAAGGCGAGTGAAGGCGAGTGATGGAAGCAAAAGGGTGCTGCGGCGAGGCACTCGTAATGGATTAATGAATGTGGGGGGTTGTCAAAGAAGGGAATGGGTGTTTGAAAGGTGTAGGAGGCAAGAAGGACCAAGACCAAGGGAAGGAGCGACGAGGCTTGGGGCCAGCGGAGCCGGCTGGCCTCATGTACTCGCGTCGCAGGTGTGCAAACTCCAGACCATAGACACCAAGCTCCGCGAAGAAGCGTGTGCATGTGAAACGCCTGGGCGGCCGGCTGCCTCCCGCAGGCCACCATGCCCCATTCACTGCTGCCGCCCGTGTGCCAAGAGCCAGGGCCTGCTCCAGCGCCTCAGATGCGCCCCTTTGGTTGGCTGGTCAGGCTGAAACGCTGTATCCACCCCACATCGAGCAGCATAAAGCCGCACACCTTGACAAGCCAAGCGCACGGTCAAGGGGTCTTGTCGCGTCAAGTCCATACAGTATTTCATGCGCCTGGCCCAATCACATGCCACCTGAAACCAAACTACTCTTCCTGGCGCCCAGTCAGACCAAGTTTCTCACGAGGCTGCCTGAGCCACTCACGTCGCCCACGGCTCCAGTCGTCTGAACTCGTTGCAAAACCAAACACTCTGGGCCACTCCAGCCGCCGTGACACGCGTAGCCTAGCCCTGTTTCAGCTGCCCACGAGGATACTTAGCGCTGCAAATTGATTGATTGCTTCTCGGGTGCTTTGTCAACGATTCCCAAATCGGTCGCATGGCATCGTCGAAATTGCCTGCTACACGACGTCGTGGGTCCGGTCTATCCAGAGAAGCGGTCAGGTCGAGTGGCTGTGCCACACGACTCGTACCACCCCATATTGTTTCGAGCCGGACCTCCCAAAAGATGAAGGGACGTCGTTTTTACCATGTCACTGCGCCTCACCCGGAACATTGGTCCATGGTCCCATGCTGCTCAGTGGTCACCAACATGCAACCTTGCGGACCTGGTTAATCTATGTGATCCTTGGACCGTGCTGTCCGCTACAGTATGCCGCATCGTGGGCCGTCCCTTGCGAATAACGGTGTAACCGCAATGGGAACTGTTCAAGACTCTCTTCCGCTGCAGTTCTCGTCATCACGTCTGCGGCGCATGCAATTTGGTACCTGCAGGACCTTTCTTTCTTCGTCAAAAATTGCTTGTGACATCCGCAGCACCGCCCACAAAAAGCTCCGACGACTATTTTCGCGCGTACGTCGTGTGTACTCCCCGAACCATCGCACAAAGCTTACAGTGTTCCGCAACAACAATCTTATCAATGACTGCCTCTGACAGTGGATGCCGAATCCGCAGTTCCATCATCCGACCTGCAAATCAACAGGTGCCAAATGGATGGGGAGTCGATGCATAACATCAGACTTGGAAGATTATGATCTGCGAAATCATGAGCCGTGGCGATCACGGCGGTACTACGCTAGTCTATCCTCGAGTCGAGTCAAGGCCAGGCCAGACCAGGCCGCGACCAAGTGCGTCACTCTAATGCTCAAAGGTATACGTGCCCACTCCCAAGTAGTATGAGCACGAATGCCATTTGGGAACGCTGGTCGAATGACTCTACCACGGTACCGAGGCGCTTGTCTTATCATAAACACTAATCATAACTATCATCATACTATGCCCAGGATCCAACAATAGTCTTCTCATGCCTTACACTATACTCGTTGTACGACATCAATTTACACCATCAGAGTTTGAACAATTATCTCGCATACAATCAACCCGAGTATGATTATTAGTCCCAATGTCGTCTTCAAGACCCACGCATGTCAAAGATGCACTCTGAAGAAGCATGAAAATCTAGACACTGAAATTTCCTCCAAAAAGCTGTACACGTGATACCAACACACTCATTTCCATTTCCCATCAGCTCCACCACAGCCCCAGACCATCCATCCAAGTTGTTTGGACCTACAGTAACAATCCTCTTCCCCCCCAAAAAAAAAAAAAAAACTCACTTCCTTCTAAACTTCTAAACCTCCTCATCGCTATCATCCCCCAATAACTCCCCCTCGTCAGGATCCACCACCGCATAATCCCCCCTCCCCCTCGCAAAAGAGCTCCGACTAGTATACGTCCTCCCTCCATACCCGCCACCCATCCTACTCGCTACGAAGTTCCAAAGACTACCCACCACCATCGGGATCGCCGCAACGACAGCCACAATCCCCGACAGCGCAGCAACAGGCCACCTAACCCACGGCGCATCGCTATCGAATGTACCGCCAGATTCTCCAAGCCTGATGCGACCAAACTTGCCATCCCAGTTTCTCCAAACGTAGTACCCAATGCCTCCCGCAGCAAGGAATGGGAGAACGACAGCAAGAAAAATGCCAAAGCCGGATATACCGTGTTTCTTCTCAAACTCCTCTTCGAAACCAGGGCAGGCGTGGACTTCGCCGATTTGATCCATTTCATTGCCTTGGCAGGTGGATAGGGGAATTTTGCGGTAGGGTGTGGGATCCCACCATTCTTTGGCGCCTTTGGAGCAAACTGTCTTTGGGTCCTCGAGGGAGAGGCCGGGGATCTTTTCGCATTCGCCGCCAGGTTTGCGTTCGAAGTTGTATGCACTGGGAGTGTGTTAGCAATAAATTCAGTCGACGATTTTGTTGGGAAAAGAAAGCTTACCATTCGTAATCGCGCCTGGTGCAAGTGCAGTTCCGTGCGATATTGTGCATGTGATCGATTCGCTGCTCCGTTTTGCACTGGGCGCCGCGCTTCTTGCGGTGGTATTGCGCTACGTGGCCGAAGAGGCACATTTGGTCACCATCTTGCAGAGGATGCTGGGGCGACCACAGATCGAAGTCGCCTGCTTCAGGGTTGTTCTCGTCAATTTCGCACTTGCGCTTGAACTCGGGTAGGCCAGAAAAGTCAATGTTAACGGCAACAAGCTCCTTGCTGTCTTTTCCCCACAAAAGGAAGTTGAGCGAGGTGTCGCTGGGTACTGTTGTGATGGCGTCGACACGGATCTTGTGCTCAGAGAATTTGTAGAGGTTCCACTTGTCGCCAAAGTCAAGCGAGTAGTAAATGTGATCGGTGTCTTCCCCACGACGGACAATGGCAATGATTGCTCCCTGATCACCAAACTCCCAAGCATAGGTGCCCTTCTTAATCTCCTTCCAGGTGATGCCCGCATCAGTGGTCATAAAGGTGCTGGCTTCGCCAAAGGTAGTCAGTTCTGAACCAACGTTGCCAACAGCAAGCATCATGCCCACAGCGGTTGGCGAAGAGTACATCTCACGCGGATCTGAACGCTCAGTATACCCGTGGATATGAAGACTGCACTTCTCCTTGTCTGAGACATCGCACTTGTAGGCCTGGTTTTCCGAATCTTTCTCAGGAGCTTGCAAAGGTTCCCAGGCCGCGCCGTCGTTGTGGGTAATGCGACTTTGCTTTTGCTTCTTAGCACCACCATTGACCTTGTCAACATTGGCCACAATGTTGGCAACAGCGACACCTTCGAGGCCTTGCATCTTCTCAAAGTCAACATATCCTTCCGTATTACGATTGACTCCACTCAAACTCATAACATAAGAGGTACCGTTGCTGTTGCTCTTGATGATCGATCCGTACTCTTGGTCTCTCTGCGGATTGACTGTGACGTGAAGGAACACTGCATGTGTCGAACTGTCCAAAACCGTGTATGCGGTCTGGTGAACATCAAAGAACTTGGGAGGGAATTGTGCCTCAGCAAAGGTCGATCCGTCCAGAGTAGCATCGAGATGCAGTGTGCCATCCTTAGCTTTGGTCGCCACCACGATGAATTCCGCCATGGTTGCAAATTCGACAACCGACTCGAACTTGACTTCCTGCTTCTTGAACCAATCGTCACTGGAAATGAGTTGTAGTGGTGCACCCATCTCCTCGTTTGTATATTGCTCGCAGAAAACTTGCTCTTCCTTGACCTTTCGCCCAGCTTCACGCCAGACGAAGACACATTTCTTGGCGTAAGGCACCATGGACTCCCAGCTCTCGTCTTGTCCATTTTTCTGAGAGATGTATGACACAGTATGGCAGTCCTTGTCGCCGATCTTCTCGCAATGCTTGCCTCCCATCCAAATGAGCCAACCTTTCTGATTTGGATGGAAGCGCATAATCTCGAGTCTCTCCGTGTTTGGCATGGTTGGGGCCATGAAGGAATGAATGCTGTCATGCAGTCCACGGTCCTCGGAGTACCAGACCTTCTTGGTAGCTGTCAAGAAGTAGACGTAGTTATTTTCGTATTGGTGAGGATAAATCCGGACTATCTCATCATCAATCGCCTTTTTCCACTTCTTTCCATGATCATGGGTGATCCATGCGGTGCGTTCGTCAGTTAACATGACCACCGTCTCGTCTTTGTCGCGGTCGTTCTGCTTATTGTCATCGCCCTGAGCGTTGCGCTCGAGATAATAGTACTCCTGGAAGTTGCTACCCTTGAATTTGGTGATTTCGCTGGTAATCTTGTCGCTCTTGGGTGGCTGTTTCTCTGCATCACCACAAGGACGCTCGATCTGCTTCTCCCGGTCGGTGTCACCCTTGCACTGATTACCCGGAATTTTTCTCCAGCCCGACTTCCCTTTGTATGTTTTGGCATCGCCTTCGCACGCACCCTCTGGCAGTTTCATCGTGTCGGAAGGCTCACATTTTTTATCTTTGCCCTCGCCACTCGGGGTAAAGCCGAAGTCGCACTCGTAATCTCTGACCGCGTCGCAGTCGCAAGGCTCGAATGTCGGGACTGGGTCATTGAAGACGTCGCCGATGAAGCAGTCCGCATCCCATTTGCGCCTGCGAAACAGCTGCTTGTGGCCCATGACACAGCTGGGCTTCCCATCCTCTTCTTGTCGTACAGACCACTTGTCATCGAAATCTTTGTCTCCGCACTTGCGGAGCATGTCGGTAAAGTCAAGGTGAATAATGATGTGCTCTCGGCCGCCTCCGTCCTTCTTTCGAGCCGCGTACAACATGAATTTAAGACTCGTCGAGTCAGGAAGTGTCGTCAGCTCGCGAGGTCGGATCTTGTAATCAAGCTTGATCTTCTTCCAGCTATCTTTTCGTCCATGTTTAAAAGAGTATCTTATTTCGTCGGTTTCACCTTCATCGAAGACTGCAACCAAGACTGAACCCTGGTCGCCAAACTCGTACTTGTGCGCCTCGCTCAGCGCCATCTCCCAAGTTAGGCCTGCGTCATCCGAAACGTACAAATCACCGTCCGTGTACTTGCCAAGGTAGTCTCCAGTGTTTCCCACGCCCATGACCAGGCCAGGCGCTGGGCTGGAAAAGACACGGCCGCTGTTGTGTAGGTTCGTAACTGAGTGGAGGTGCAGCTCAGCATCCCTGCCCTTGACCGTGAGCTTTTCGAAGGTTCGACCGTCGTCGAAGCTTATACGCGATTTCAACTTTTTGTTCTGGCCACTCTTTTCGTACTCTTTCCAATTGTCAACAGTGTTGACCAAGACAACTCCCTGGATATTGGCAATCTTTTCAAAGTCGACATATCCATCCTGGTTGCGATTGGTATGCTCCATGTTCTTGGTGAAGTAATTGCCACCAGAGTTACTTGTGTACATGTTGCCCATGGTGACGTATTTCGAGGTCATGACATCCACCTGGATGCTGTAGTTGGTCGATTCAAGTATGGTATACGCGTCCTCTTCGATCTTGTGGTCGCCGAACTGCGCGTGGTGCCATGTCTCGGTATCTTGGGTCGTGTAGAGGGAGAGCTCGTTGGAGTGGTCAGGCTTGCTGGCCACGACAATGTAGCCTTTTACGGCTGCCATGTTGGTCATGCCCTGTACTGTGCGTCCGGACGACATCTTGGGTTCTTCTGCATCCTTGAAGAAGCTGTGGCAGTCAGCGTCTCCCGTGCTTGAATACACGAGCTTGCCACTTACTTGTCGGACATGAGAAGCCGAAAGTCCTTGGACCTGTCGGAGTATTTGCCCCTGGTAATGCATAGTATCCGTTTATGGAGCTTGTCCGCGCCGTCGAGAAAGCGCGCCGAACCCTTTGCCCATTGGCACATGCGCCGGTCCTCGACTAGGACCTTGGGCTTTGATTCGAAGCCATCGGTGGTGTAGTACGTCTGTCGCAATGTAAGCATCGCATGGTTTGCAGTCATCTTCTCAGGCTACCATACCCTTCCAAGACATGGCGCGGTGAAGCAGTCTTCAATCTCATTGATCAAGATCTTCTTGTTGTCGGCCGCATGCCAGCCAACTGGTACACTGGGCGTGGGCGGGAACTCGGTCTCGAAGGGCTTCCAGTGCTCTCCCTGGTCATAGGTGACCCAATGCTTCCTCTCACCTAGTACAATCGCCACTTTGTTGTCGTATGGGTTCTTGGCGATGCGCAGTGCCTTTTCTAGTTCCGTGATTCGCTTCCAGCCCTTGCCAGCATCGTGCGACCGCCAGACGTTGCCATTTTCGAGTTCCTGCACTAGGGCGACTCCAGAATCGTCGAAGTACATGAGATTGACGAGGTCATTCTCGAACACGGTCGTCTCGACGAGCGGCTCGTCTTTCTTGGCGGCGGCGGCAGGTGCTAGTGCCAGGAGGGCGGGCAGCAGGAGGCCCTTAAGGTATTTCATGATGCATGGAGACGCGGAGCAGCGTGCGGGAGTGGACAGCTGGCTGCAGCGTGATGGCAGCCTCGAGGTTGAATGGATGGATGGCTGCGGCGGCGGCCCCAGAATGACGCTTGGCCTGAAACAGTCGTGCCGCACAGCGAAGCTGCCTCTGGCCGTCGCAACGATGCGTCAGATTTGATGGATGGACTATGGTCTGGTGGATAGAACACACACACACACACACAATAACTCAGTACGAGGCGGACAACAGTGTCTATGTAACATGCAAACAGGACAGATGCAGCCTCTCTGTCCCCAACCGCATGGTGACGAATGGCCGACGGACGCGCCATCAGCCCGCAGCTAGCATCCCTGTCCCGCGCTAGTCCCAAAAGGACCACGCGACTCTCGGTTACAAGACTCATCCTATCCGCCCGTACGCCTCGACGCCTGCTCCAGTGCCTTGATCGCAAAAGCAGTGACAACCCCCCGATGACCAATTCTCTTCCGACTCCGTCCATACCGACACACCCATCCAATCTCCCACCCCCCATCAACATCCTGCAGTTCCTTGAGATACGCAACATCCGAATCAGCCCAAACATCCATCGCCTGACACGCAAGAACGCGTGCAGCAGTTGCAAAAGAATCCTCGCGTCGTCCAACCCGCTCACGTAGTGCCGCCATCAACGGTACGCGTAGAGCCTGCACCTCCGATGCACTAGGATTCGCCTCCACGAGACAAGAAACGAAGTAGAGGAATGGCTCCGCGGAAAAGTACTCCAGTGCTCCGTCGACGTAGCCACCATTAACAAGAATGCTCCGCACGTGCTCGAGTTCAGGCTGCACATCCGCGCCGCGACTGTATTGGTAGAATGTTCGAAGCACGTTGACCAAAACCACCGGGCAGACTCGCGGTCGCTTGTCGCAAAAGTAAGTCTGTACCAGTCCGTCGCGAGCATGGCGGTTTGCGAGGAAACGATCCAAGATGACATTTGCGGAGCTGGTAGGCGGCGAGAAGGCGAGGAGAGAGTATGCAGTGTCGTCTGAGTCGTCTGGAAACGTCTTCGTGGTGCCAACGGGTTGGTCTACAAAGTAATTCCACGTCCTGGCTTCCAGTTCTGCTGTTGAGATTGCAGTTTCGATATCGAGAGCCGAGCTTCCGGCTGGTGAGAGGCTGATGATGTCGGGGTCATTGAGGACTTTGTGCATCAAAAACTGTGAAAATACGTCTCGGAATTCCGGCCCATCTTCAATACACGAGACGTGGTTTTGTGCGTTTTCTTTCATGTATTCGCGTCCTCTACTGACCGGGTCAAACAGCACGTTACGGAGTTTGCGGATCAACGTGGTCGGAGACTCGAAGACGATACCTTGAATGCCAAACGAACGTGCCGAGTTAACATTGGCGACCTTATCGTCTATGAAAATGGCAGAGCTTGGGTCGAATATTCTCACTCTGTCTAGAACGTGTTTGTAATAGCCCAGATCTGGTTTGATGATACCTGCTTCAAAAGAGGTGAACACAGAGTCGAAGAGACTCCAATCTGGTAGCGTCTTCTTGAGAAGTGCAAAGTCGTCTCGCGAAATGTTGGTCATGGCGTAAATTCTCAGATTTCCAGCCATCTCGGTTTTGATCGCTTGCAATTGCTCCACAAGTCCATAATCGACGCGCAGTGTCTGGCGACCTTGTGCTAGCGCTTCGTGGATAGATTTAGGTGATAAAGCGAGTTCTTGAGCAATTATCTCAACGGCTGTGTCCTCTTCAAGTCGACCGCATTCTAGCTCACTCCACGTTGGGGAGAGTACGACAGAGTGAAAGCATGTGGGAGCGAGAGCTGTGATCAATCGCCCTGACCAGTGGAAGAGTACATCGCCGAGATCTATGATAAGCGTGCGGCTCGGCGAGCTGGTAATGAGGTCCACAGTAGACATAGTATTTCCTGCACTAACCGTCGTGTCGGCAGAGGAGGGTGAGCACAGTGACGACATTTTGAAATGAGTCTAGCCAGCGCTGAGAAGTCGATGGCTTGGACAGGTGGCACTTTATTCAACACAATGGATCAGGGAGTGACGAATAACTACATGGAACAAAAAGATGACGCTGGAGCGTTCATCCTAAAGTTTGTAAACACCGCCGCAATGTATCGACCAGCGGCCCGGGTCCACAAGCGAGCAGTTCGTGGAAGCGGTACGAATCCTTAAGAACTCCACTATTTGGTTTAGAAGCAGTCTGACATTGGTAGTCAGAACCAATGTACCATGCCATCACTGCACGCATGTAAGAGAATGCCCAAGGCGGAATGACTCCCTAAACTGCCCTAGCGTGAACGGCTATGTGTGGTTTGGACAAAACCAGTAGGTGGCTATCCTAAACCCGTCAGTTAAGAGCGCGGTTGTCTTATCTAATGGACGTGGAGTGCATTGAGGATCCACTTTTCGTCACGCGCGGTCAGGAATCGACTGATTTTATCAATGAATGTCACTCTTGTTCTGTAATGAGCCACTGTTGGCATCCGGAGTCCAACCCGTTGCCCATATATGGAAAGCTCAAGTATGCAGTAGCAATCAGTCATGCATACACGACCTCATGGGTGAAGTCTGGAAAACTACAGTATGTACCGAACTATACTACAACTACCTCTGCTGTCAATCAATCTGCCCAGTCCAGCCAACCTCACCTCAAGCAGCCTGCCTGATATATGATTCAGACGGCCGATATGCCGGTAAGACGTTGTGGCATGCAGGTGTACAAGATACACAATCTACACGATACATGGTGTGCAGATATCTTGGCTTGTTGCATTTTAAGCCATATGGTAGCTAAAGGCAAACCCCTGTGTAATCCAATGCGTGAGGGGTTGGTCTACTATATTGTCAGCTCGGAAGACTTAGTCCGAGTCTGATTTAGACAACAATGGAGCTTCTCATCCATTTTGTACGTATTGTACATGCTCACCTCACACCTCTAAGTAATGAGACCTCTCAGTCGAAACTCGGCTAGTTGAATCCGAGCATCTTGAGCTCAATCTGGCTTGCTCCGGCATGGTCGCGGACTCCAAAGACTGGTCATTTCGGTCGGGTGAGTCCTGGTACATTCAGGCCGGACCCCGTGCACATTTTTTGTAATGCTAGGGTCGATATCAGATACTAACGTCATGTTGCAGCCTCTTGCATAGGACGAGACATGCTCGCATTGCTTGCTGTCGATGTAGCTTGCGGTAGCATCGCTCTTGTCTTTGGCTTTCCTAAGCAGGGTTTGATATGGCGTCCCAACTTGTTCTTGTCGAAGATCGTGGACGTCCAGATTACACAGTAATGTCTACCATCCTAGCAACTAGTAGCAGCTGACAGTTTTCGGACTTGAGAGTCTCTGAAAGTTGGGATCGACAGGAAAGCGGTATTATTGGGTCAATGCTGCGGGATTGAATCCACTGCGGGTTGACGGTTGCATGATATACTCATACTACCGTATTAACCTCAGGTGTTGTGAAGAAACCCGGGCCAATGAACAGCGAGGCTGCGCCACCCAACACCAACAAGTGTGCCGTCTGGTGACCAATACGCCGATTGGAACCTTACAGATAGTCTTGGGGACCATGTGTACTCCTCCTTCTGTATAGGATGGATAGATAGCCATGGCTAGCCGAATGTCAGGACTGTCTGTCCATCATGCGAGTTTCTTTCTCTGGGTGCCCTTGGCACATATTCGAAGGCTACCGGTACCTACCTGTCGGTGCGTCAGAAAAAGAGAGCCCCTTCGTGGCTAAGTTCGTATAGCCCAATCACTCTCTGTACCGCCTCTTCGCACATACGAGGGAACATCTCAGGGATATAATAGAGGTCTCTGGCTTTGTACTTTAAAAGTAACTAGCGTATTTGAAGTGCTTTATCAGCTTTTAGCCTTGCCTTTTTACACTAAAATATGCGACTAAGCTGTGGCTGGCAGAAGCTCCTCGTCGCTTTAAGCATTTTCTTTAAACTTCAACACTAAATCATTTAACGATAGAAAGTCGTAAAAGAATATTATAAATTTAACGTAGTAGAGGCTGATTTTAGATTTAAATAGAAGTGTGTAAAGATGCTTAGAAAGGTATAGAAAAAGAGCTGTTACGACATTTACAGCTTCTGCAGGATCCCTGCAATGTTCCGTCGTATGTGGTGACAGGCGGTAGGATTACCAGACTCAGCCTATGGCAAGACCAATGTACAAGCTCGATTCTGCAGATAGGCAGAAATATGGTAGGCGCGATGAGAAATGCCTTATGACAGATCATTTCTCAACTTGGAAACATAGCAGCTCGGGATGAAGCGTTACGCCAAAGCTGACCCTATGAGGTATGGTGCGTGAAACACTGGCTGTCGTCACGAGAGAAGATCGGCTAGGTATACTTGGTAAATCTTTCTTCTGGATGCGCGATTCATTTCTAGACCATCGTGAAGAGCACAGTAGGCCCAAGAATGCGCGTGGCGCTGACGAGTTGGCGAAAGTGATGGTTGGTTCGAACGGCGACGGAACGAAAAGTCGCCCGCTTTTCCGCCTCCTCAGGTGTTTGAGCGCCAAAGCACACAACGACCGTCCCTTCTTACCCAGCGTTCACAGATTTTATTTCCAACAAGTTCTTCTGGCGATAAGGTCGCTTCTAAAACATGACGCTCTGGCTTTCTCTTTGTAGAAGGGGAATATGACCATCTGTGTAGACACAAACACGTCCGCTTGCCGCGCTTGTTGCTTACGCAGGGCGCCTCACGCTCTTTCTGGACATCGTAACCTGTCATTGCGTAAGCCACACCCATGGAAGATTGCGTGCAATAAGACGCAGCTGAGCGTCATCCATTCTACACTCATCCCCAACAGCTCTGCATCGCCAACGGGAATGGACCGGGCTCGCTCTAATCCACCACCAAGATGTCGCCCAGCGACAATGCCGCCAGGAAGCGTAGAGCGTGCGCGACCTGCACTCGAGCCAAGGCAAAATGCTGTCGATCAGAAGCGACGCCAGACACGTGTCAACGCTGTCTGAGGCACCGCAAATCTTGCGTCTTTGAGGGGAACACTGTGAAGCTACAACCCAAGGCAAGGTCGTAAGTAGAACGTCTCTTCCTCCAAGGTGAATACATATGACCTACCTTCTTACTGATATGGCGGGATATCTCGAGCAGAAAAATATTTACAGATATCATGGTACGTTAAATTTAGTTGCTGATTGGATAAATAGGCGTGTTAGACAGCTGGAGCAGCGCGTTGAGAGTCTGATCGATCTGCTCTCTGTCAACCCCGCGATTAGTGGTTTGATCCTGTTATCGCAGGTAGCTTAGGGAGTGCTATGATCCAGCGTCATCCACGTGAATCAAGTACACTCTTGGAGACGCACGAAAAAGCAGTTCCGGCTCCGATGGACCCGCCGGTCAATAACGACACAGTGTTCTGTACCTACGATTCTGTTGCCGAAGGCTTAGTGGATGATCAAGAGGCTGATCGCCTACTGGAGGAATTCAAGGTAGCGTTCATGCAATCACTCCCATTTATGCTCGTTGAAAAGGACGCTTCTGCACTTCGTCACCGCCAGCCCTTCTTGTTCCTTGCAATCATGGCAGTCATTGCGTACAGAGTGCCACATGTCCAATGCACACTAGAGGACGAAATGAGGCGGCAAGTAGCTCTGGTCATCGAACATTCTCAAAAAGGTCTCGGAATACTTCAGGGCCTCCTTGTGTATGGCGCATGGTACACTTCTTTCTGCCATCTTGCGACTCAACAGATTGCGATCATTGTGCAACTTTGTGTAGCGTTCGTGCAAGATCTCGGCCTCTCCCGAAGGCTAAAGCAGAGCCGCACAGAGAACCTCCTGGATGGGCAACGAGCTTTTCTTGGTGCCTATTTTCTGAACATCCCGTAAGTATGCTTGTGTCGAAAGTTTGAACTAGGCTCACTATGCAAGATTCGCGCAAGCCTGGCGGAAACGTTGTACGTTACCACATACCCCCTACATGGTGTCTTTCTATGAATCCTTTTCAATTCCATAGTGCCAACAGACGCAATGGTACCACCCCTGGTTCGGTTATGCGAGCTTTGCTCGCGCGTCAATGATCACTTCTCGTATGACGATATCGAGAATTCCGACACCACTAACGAGACGATGCTTGAACTGTCTACGAATAGTTTCCGCAAGGAACGAAGTCTCATTCGTGAATTCACTGCCAGGTCTCTCGGATTGAGAGAGAATAGTAAGCTTGTCAACCCGGATCTAGCAAGGAGCGATGCTAATCGAATACCACAGCAACTTTACATTTGATGTCCTGTTCCGTTGGGATACGGATCGACGAATGCTGTCTTTATACTTCTCTTTGGCGCACGCCGGTTGGCGCCAGCGCTGACTCGCCCTCATTGCTTCGACTAAAGATGTTTCATCGCACTTTCGAGGCAACTACGTCAAACATCCAAAGCCTGCTTCAAACCCCTAAGGGGGCGCTTTTTCGTCTAGGGCTTCAATCGTGGGCCAGCTGGTTTCATATCGTCGTTGTGATTTGTAAGTTGGTCTTCCTTGAGGACAACGAGCGTTTCGGCGATGCGAATATCGAAGACCTGCCGCAAGAACTTGGCAACTTGTTTTCCGACCAAGAAGATGACCGTCGTCAAGGTATTGAGCCCGGTAAAGCTACGTCGACTAGCTGGAATCCTGAAAAAGTGGCTGAGCAATACAATGTGCGAGGCCTGTTCGAAAGCTTTACTGAGATGCTACAATTCACTCTGCCAGTCGTACGTCACTACTCCCACATGACTGAAAACAGCAGCAAATCTAATACAGTATCGTCGTTTCTAGGGATGCGCCCCATGGTCAATACCTAGAGACATGAGAGACTCACATTCGATTGCCTGCATACAGTATCTCATGTTGGTAAGAAGGTCCATGAAATCAACATCGACAACTAATCTTACATGACACGTTTAGTTTGGATTAAAAAAACGCATCAAGCCACTCTCATCGTCAACGACGTCAAATGATGATACCTCGGTAGTCACACCAACTATCACCAACCGAAATGTAAAACCCTTCTGTCTCATCCGTCTTTCGAAGTCCCGCACCTCTCAACTCAAGGCTTTCCGCCGTTTGCCAACCTGATGAATTTCGACTTGAACTACGACGGTATCACGCTTCCTGATTCGGTCACGCAACATCAGGGCGGCTTCGACGATTGGGTATGATGGCTGACTTTGCCATGCCTTCCCTCTAGGTAGCAGTGCAAAAATGAACGGCAGCAAGGGCCAGTTCAACTGGATAAGCCTCATCGAAATTCCAGAATTCATTGAGTGTATATGTTAACGCCTGTCTAATGCTAAGTCTATTTGCCCATCACGCTCAGATACAAGTAGAAATGTTGGCATCAGGGTCATGTCTCATGCAAATCTCAGTTCTTGAGCACGTAACGGAATCTTGGGAGGCCCTCCTCGAAGTCGATAAGAGCCTGGTTCGCCTCCTCCATGGGTCTGACCTGTACCCAAGCCTTGAGGTCGGTCTTCTTGGCCAATTCCAACATCTCACTGATCTGGGCCCTTGTGCCGATCAAGCTACCGGCAATCTTGAGGTTCCTCAGGATTAGACTGAAGGGCGAGAAGCTGGGGAGCGGCTCATCGGGAGCACCGAGTTGCACAAATGTACCGTTGACATCCAAAAGATTGAGATATTGGTCGAAGGGAAAAGAGCCGGACACAGTTGAGATGAGGAGGTCGAGCGAGCTTGCATGGGTCTGGGCCCAGTCCTTGTCTTCGCCGGTAGCGATGAATTCATCGGCGCCGAGCTGGAGAGCATCGGCCTTCTTGCTTGACGAACGGGAGATGGCAACGATCTTCTCGCAACCAAGAGCCTTTGCGAAGAGGAGAGCGAAGTGACCAAGGCCGCCAACACCGACGACGCCAACGCGCTTTCCAGGGCCGGCACCGTAGACCTTGAGAGGACTGTAGACGGTCACACCGCCGCACATGAGGGGTGCAGCGAATTCGGAGGGCAGGCCATCAGGGATCGGGATAGCGAACTTGCCGGGTCCACGCCACTTCTTTGCGTAACCTCCATATGCCTTGTCACCGTTGGGGAACTTTGCGTTGTAGGTCCCCGTGTTATTGTAGCAGTTACTTTCTTGCTCCATCTTGCAGGGTCGGCACGTGTCGCAGCAGTCTGACTGAGCTCCAACGCCGACACGGTCACCAATTTTGAGGCCCTTGACATCTTTGCCGACCTTTGTCACGTTTCCGATGATCTCGTGGCCGACAACGACGGGATAGTCTGACGGGCCCCAACCGGAGCGGAGAGTGTGAATGTCGGATCCGCAGACACCGCAGTGAGTAATGTCCAACTCAACATCAGTTTCTTCAAAGGTCTTGGGCGAATAACCACCCCACTGCATCTTGCCCTGAGCGGCGGAAGCATCGTGGCCGACCCAGCCCTGGAAGTCCGAGGTTCCATTGGTTGCAGACATATTTGTTATGATATGTGTGTTGTTGTAATGTTGGGTTGTAGGAGTAAGCGATGGAATAGGGAGTGAGATTATAAGGCTCACTCTATGGGCGCTGAGGCTACTTATGACTGCATCCACCATTCTCCTACAAAGATTTTCAGCGGTCTAGATTTGTAATTCCTGAGGCTGCCATATCTCGAAGTTTCCTTACTCGCCGAATTACGCCGCAGCAAACAGACCCACTTCTGGTATCTTTCAGGTCCTTCAGCGTACTTTATTGGAACGTGCTCATATATCACCGTTAACACCGTCATCGGCCGAGGCGCACACTGGGGCTGGCAGACAGAATTGGAAACACGTGGCGGAGAGACTGTGACGTTTGAATGCGAAGCTCGGTCATGATTGGAATTGAATCTGCGCGACTTGGTCAACACAGATCAACTGTGGTACCCTCCGTAGTACTCCCACTAGCTCTCGGGACTACTATGTACAACACCTTATCTTTCTGCCAACGTTCAGGCATTAAGCTTCGATGATTACCGGCAGTCGTTTTTGAGGGTTTTATTGATCTAGATCTTACAATGTGTGGGGACCGTTGGCATTTTATCGAAGTGGATAGTTCCATCTTCGGCTTGGCTTTTGCGTGGATCATGGAAGAGCTTGCGTCTCAGCTTTTGGCATGATCTGGTGTGGGACAGTGGGTAGATTACTAGTACGTTGGAGGGATGCAAGACATCAGCCTCACCGATACTCGCTACAGCGTCACCCATGCTTCGTCTGCCATGCAACAGGTGTACAGGAGGTTGACACGTCGGCTCGCATCCTTGTTAAGGTTAAACAAGTAGCAGCTCTAGAACTTGGAAAAGTAAGTTTGCTGATTTGTCGAACTTTGGTATGAATGCGAACCAACGTGCCAACCTCTTGAACATCTCGCAGCGTCTGGGAATCTACTTCTGAACTTTAGATAGTATTTCAGGTTTCACTTGAAGCGCTCCTGTCTGTAGCACCAGCTTCCTACGCAAGCTTGGCCTTCAAACAGCCCACGCCCTGCTGGAAAGCAAGTACGGTGTCATCATGCTCTTCCCACCGAAAGGACATGGTTACACTTACACCGCCATCCTTCGGTGGCTTTGCGCTGGGTAGTACCGCCTTACCGTGCAAGGTTCGCTCACCGTCACTGAAGAGGACCTGGACGACCCGCTCCCTTTCCACAAGGTGGCAGAAGTTGGAACGCGCTCCATCCTTGGTCGCCTTGTTGAGTAATTGCTCGCCAAAGCCGTACTTGGGGCCGTAAGGTGGCTTGTTGGGCACTTGATATACTGAGTGCGCATATACACGACGAGGTCTGGTGGCTTGGGTGACAAGAATGGCATTGCAGATGGTAGGTAACCGCCGGCCTAAAGCGCTGGTAGTGGAGGGGGACGCAGCGAATCGGCGTGGACGCAGTTCCGTGGTGCATCTGCTCTCTGCCTAGCTTCGAGATGCGGCACGCCCTACGAGTACGACTAGAGACGACTGCGACTGCATCATCTTTGGCCCTGGCAATGCCGCCACCACGGATGAAGACGCTGGCACGCCCATTTGGTATGTGCAAGTGTTGCGCCACATTGTGCGACTGACCTCACACGCGTGCAGCAACATTGCCATCACGACCCTTGCCCGCCATTCGCACACGCCAACTGCACGCAACAACACCACGCCACCTCGCCATGTCCGAGTTGGACCAGTACACGGCCAAGGGCAGCAAAGGCGCGCCCACAGCCAACGGGTCGAGCCCCAATGGCAACGCTTGGGGCGCTGCAACGAACCCCGCCGCCTTTGACTTTCGCTCCGACGTGCACACGACGCCCACAGCCTCGATGCTCCTGGCCATCCAGCAATGCACGCTCCTCGACGATGTCACCATGGAGGATCTCACCACGCTGTCGCTGGAACGCTTCGTGGCCGACCTCAGCGGCAAAGAAGACGCCCTGTTTGTGCTGTCGGGCACAATGGGCAACCAGGTCGCGCTGCGAGCACACCTCACAACTCCGCCTCACGCTGTCATCTGCGATCGGAGAGGGCACATCATCAACTACGAGGCAGGCGGCGTCGCGACCCTGAGCCAGGCCATGGTCCAACCCCTCGATGCCAAGAACGGAACATTCCTCACGCTCGAGGACATAAGGAAACACGCCGTCATCTCCGACGATGTGCACGCATGTCCTACACGCGTCATATCGTTGGAAAACACCCTCAACGGTGCTGTCATGCCGCTCTCCGAGGTCAAGAGGATCTCGGCATGGGCGCGCGAGAACGGCATCATCATGCACTTGGACGGTGCACGCCTATGGGAGGCTGTCGCAGCCGGTGCCGGCACACTCAAGGACTTTTGCGCCGAGTTTGACAGCATCAGTCTGTGCTTCAGCAAAGGCCTTGGTGCACCCATTGGCAGCATTGTCGTTGGGACCACAGCCTTCATCAAGCGCAGCCGCTGGATACGCAAGTCAATTGGTGGCGGCCTCAGGCAGGCGGGTGTCGTAGCAGCACCTGCTCGTGTTGCTGTCGAGGAAACCTTCCTTGGTGGTAAACTAACTCAGTCACATAAAAATGCAAAGAGGATTCAACAAATCTGGACCGATCTAGGAGGCAAAGTCCAATACCCGGTCGATACAAACATGGTCTGGCTAGACCTGGACGCCCACAAGATTGACACCAACGACTTCATTGAGCTGGGCGACAAGTATGGCCTACGAGTCCGGGGCGGCAGATTCGTCGTGCATTACCAGATCAGCGAGGAAGCCATCGAGAAGCTGCGCAAACTGTTCGCCGAGGTGCTCCAGGGCAAAGAATCGAGCGGAAAGAAAGCAGAAGCCGATTATGATCCAGAGGAATTGAAAATGAAGGGCAAAGGAGTAGAGTAGAAGTTGGATACTAAGCAATTTAAATGTTCCCTATTCGACGATCACCACGTCTAGTCCCTGCATTAGCAGAGCCGCATTCCGACGTCTCGGAGCTATCCGGCACTGCGACGGTACCAAGAGATCTGAATCTCGCTATTACGTTATTTAATACATCTTTTAGCTCGAGCACCACCAGCATCGCCCTTAGGAACAGTCGTCATTGACACCGCAAACAGGCGTCCGCCAAGAGGGAGGCGATACTCCACAACATGAGGCTCTTCTGGACTGCAGATTTAGGCAGGCTGAGCGAGGAAATCGACCACTCCAGACCTTGGACTCAACTATGTACAAATTGGCATGCGTCATTGTTCAAAGTTTACGACAAACGTCACAACAATCCAAGTTTTCCAAAATGAGGTGTTTTCAATCCCATTCACGGCATTTGTCCCAGATTACAGCTCCTCGATTCCCCAGTCCACTAGCAAACATGACCCCTCCAGCCGCATACACAATTGTCTCAGACCACCCTGACAAGGTCCGCATGCTTGTTCTCGAGACCGATGAAACCCATCCAGATACACAGAAAGAGACGGGCTCGTTTGGTGTGGTTCTCAATGAGCTACTAAAGGAGGCAGGCGAATCACACCACCCAAGCTTAGGCATTGAGACTGCTATGCAATACGTTGTTGAGCCAGAAGGAGGCGCAATACCAAAGATCGAAGAGATTGGAAATGATGTGCACGCTATTCTCATCACAGGCAGCTGCTGGGACGCCCATGGCGATGACGAGTGGATACACAAGCTCATGAGCTTGATCAGGGGTGTGTAATCAAGGGTGCCCAGGAACAATGCAAGCTGACGACTTCAAGATGTATGGGTCAAAAGGCCAGAGATTCGCTTCGCGGGCATCTGCTTCGGCCACCAGATTATCTGTCGTACACTCGGTTCGGACGTGAAACCTAAAGCAAACGGTGAATGGGAACTTGCACACACGCCAATAATAGTCTCGGATATCGGTCGCAGATTATTCAATCTGAAGCCGAATGACGACCGCATACACCTCCATCAGATGCATTTGGACCACGTCGTGAACCCGCCATCCGTGGATACGACAGACCTCTTGCCTCCAGGGACGAAGGTACATGTGTGGGGAACAAGCGACCACACTGGTGTCCAGGGCGTCTACATCCAGAAGAGAATGTTCTCGACACAAGGACACATGGAATTCGATACGAAAATGGTGCATAGACAGCTGGAAATGCGCGTCGAGGCAGGAAGTGTGAGCAGAGAGGATGCTGACGAAGCTGCCGAAAGGGCAGACTGGAAGCACGACGGCCTTGTTGTTGCGCAGGCGGTGTTGAGATTTTTTCACGGCGATGATGATGAAATCGAATGAGCTTGACCAGGACTCGGACTCGGACCCTTGTATTCGTGTTTTTAGCTCTATTTTAGCATGGATGATCAATAGTGATTTTCTATACTTGCACTTGACATGTACAAGACATCGTCGTGGTATCTCAACATTGGGATTACGAGGTATCAGGATGATCGGTCCACATGATCGGTATCTTCGGCTTCTGCTATCGCCGGCGTCGGACGGAAATAACTGAGTAAAGATGGTATTCCCGGAGAAGTAACAGCAACAACACTTCATTGTCAGAACAAATTACGCCTAGCTCGTGAAGTTCATGCGCATACGACAGCAGTCAGATACATAATACATACTTTACCGATATCCCGAGCTGATAACGTCGGAACAGACAAGTGGGAAGGTCTAGCCTTGTCTCCACATTCCGGCAGTAGCTTTGCACGCCGCACAGGCTGCCAGATGGCTTAAGGATGTTCTGCTCCCGGCCTTGTGGCGTTTGACCACTTTCGTTGATTCACCATCATCAATCCCCCTTCAATTACAGGCTGACTACACAACCACTTCTCATGCACACATTCCACCCACGGGCGAACAGCGCTAAGCTTCGGAAACCTTCATCAGCATCATCTCTATGGCTAACCCACATGATGCGGCGGAGAAGAATGTTGACAGGACTAGCGTGGATGTACAGTACTTGAGAGAGATGGATGCGGAGAAGAACGCACCATTGCCGACTTTGGCAAAACAGGTATCTGGTCCGCCATACTCGGTGTTCAGTCAAGGCATGAAGATCTGGATCATCTTCCTTGTCTCTGTGTCAGCGTTAATTTCACCGTTTGGAGCAACGACGTTTCTACCCGCACTCAATGTCATGTCAGATGTCTTGCACATCACACCGACACAAACCAACATATCGGTCACCACATACATGGTAGACACCCTTAGGCTACCCAATAAGTGTACATATGACTAACGAGCTCAGATTGCTCAAGCCATTGCGCCAGCCTTTATCGGAACCATGTCCGACAATGGCGGGAGAAGATTGTCCTTCATAATGTGCTTTGTCATCTTCATTGTTGGTAACATTGGTTTAGCATTGCAAACAAACTACATTGCTCTACTCATTCTCCGTATGGTACAAGCAGTTGGATGCACCGCAGCCATCGCTCTCACCTTCGCTGTCGTAGCAGATCTTGCGACTTCCGCTGAAAGAGGCAAGTACATGGGTTATGCTGGTGCTGGTATACTTATGGGCCCAGCATTTGGTCCTACTATCGGGGGACTTCTCGCTCAATTTCTCGGGTGGAGATCGATCTTCTGGTTCTTAGCCATCTTCTCGGGGGTGCTCCTCGTACTCTTCATTTTCCTCTTTCCTGAGACGTGTCGCAAAGTTGTCGGCAACGGCTCGATTGCACCAACAGGGGTCAATCGATCAGTCATAACTTGCATCCAGCAGCGCAAACTCGCCAAACAGCAATTCGAACATGACGGTACCGCGACTGTGAAACCGCCCAAGCAAAAACTCGCCTTTCCTAACCCCCTCGTTACCCTCCGTATACTCTTTGAGAAGGAGTCTGGCATCATACTCCTCTACAATGGCCTGTTTTTCACCGGTATGATGGTCACCGTGACCGCGATACCAGACCTCTTTTACCAAGCCTATGGTCTCAACGAACTGCACATTGGTCTATGCTACATCGCCAACGGCATGGGTTCGCTCCTCTCCTCGCTAACCATGGGTCACGTTGTAGATTGGAATTTCCGCCGCCACGCCAAATCAATGGGCATGATTATCACCAAAGGCAAACAGCAAGACCTATCCAACTTCCCCATTGAGCACGTGCGTCTCCAAATTGTAGTCCCAGGGCATATCATCGGCATACTGGGCCTGGTGTGCTTCGGCTGGACCGTGAAATTCCAAACGCACCTCGCTGGCCCTGAGATTGCGCTCTTCGTCACAGGCTTCGGCGTGTCTACAGCGTTCAACATTACGAATGGGCTGCTGCTTGATCTCCATCGCGATCAGCCTGCCGCGGCGACGGCGGCAGTGAACTTTGCGAGATGCTTGATGAGTGCGGGAGGTAGCGCGGCCATTATACCCATGTGTCGGGCTATGAATCCTGGGTGGGCATTCACGTTCCTAGCATTGGTGTATGTAGTCTTGATTGGAGTTGTATTTTGGGTCATGAGGGATGGCATGACGTGGAGGCAAGAAATTGAGGAGCGGAGACGGGCGAAGAGGGAGGAGAAGGAAATGCAAGTACAGGAATCATGAGCTTCATTGTCGTAAACTAGCTACTGTATATGACGTTATCAAACGTCAATCATATTTGCTATTCCACACTTTGCCTGCTGGGGGAGGCCGGTCACAAATCGATGTCACCAGCGGGCCTCGCAATGTTTGCACGCCAATGATGCGTATTGACTGGGTCCTTGTGGTATACATTGATTTCGAAAAAATTGTTGTGTGTACCACACTTGTAATTCTTGAACCTACATTACTTGAGTTCGATCCGCCTGGCGCTAATACGACACCGGTAAATACGTGTTCAACTTCTCAAAGTTGGCATCAATGAGCCACTGCTCCGTAACTTCGACAAATCCACCGTCAGTGCCACTGGTGACGAAGTACCGCTTGCTATCCAGCGGACCATAGTTGGTCTGATTGACGACTTGAATAGCGAAAGTGGCGGGGGCAGCTATTATAGAAGGATCAATGCTGGACCCCGTTGGGAAGGAGGTCCAAGACATGAAAGCCTTGAACTTTGGCTCATGGGAGAGGGTGCGATTCTTGTAGCTCTGGACATCTCCGCAGCAGAAAATTGACGACATTTTGAGCACTAATTTTGTAGTTTTTGATTTGTGCTTATTGTATACGGTTTGGCAAGGTGTTGCTGAATCCTTAAATGTTGGAAGTCTCGCCTCCAAAGAAGCGGCGCATTGAGGCCTACCTCTCCCATGCACGCTTGAGGCCTACCAATATCGTCATGCCGGGGGCTTAAAGGCTCGGCTGGCCGTGATACCATGGGAATGTCTTGTATTGTCTGGTCATTCGGCATCTGATCGCGTTGCATAATCGCGTGTGTACGTCGTATTCATTCTCTTGCGAAGACCGTAGGATATTGTCTCGAAACAGTTCGCATTCGTGATCAGTTTATCAGATCAATTCCATTCTTAAAGATTAGCGCAACACTTTGAGCACAGCTTCATTGGTAGAGATGCGTTCGGACAGAAGAGTACATATTGTCATGTTATCACAGACTCATTCGTTCACGGCAAGAAAGAACGATTGGTCACACCGAATCATTCGATCTATTCGTAAATAGCTAGTCACGCTCGGTTCAGACCTGGATGCTGAGACCTGATATGTCGATTCATATTGTCTCGCCGCAACATGATCTTGCCACACCATTGAACAGGGCATGTGTATTGTGATTGTGACGCATTGTTAGAGAGCTTATTCTGGTGTTTTGCCGACCTTTCATGTCGTTCGAGGTCCTTAGCAAAGTCTTTACTTTTTTTAAGCGTGGATTGGCAGACTTCACAGACATAGGTCTCGTGTTTCTTGAGATGAAGACTAGAGCACTTTCATCAGCATTAAGGTTCTTCATGTCGAGTATCAAGAGGTCACATACTTCAGGTCGCGTCGACGTGTAAACTCAGAGTTGCAGGTGGAGCAGAGGTACTGATTTGCGTGACTGTCTGGCGGAGAAGCAAGTCGAGACTCATGTGATGGGGGTGCGGTTTGATAAGCATTGCTTGGTGCAGCAAACGAGTGGGATGACCGTGGAGGAGAAAGCTGTATGCACTCGGGTAGGGGAGGAGGGAATTCATCATCTTCAGGAGTTGATTGTCTCTCTTCTTCACTGGTAGTCGGTTCAAATGTCTGGCTTGCTGGTGGAACTCGGTTGAGCTCAAGCAAGGACGGATCTACAAAAAGGTGTTGTTCGTGCGAATCTTCGTTGGAGATCCACTCTGGTCTGAACTCGGAGATTACTTCGCTACGTAGATGTAGCCAAGCCTATCAGCGAGTTCCACGGGCAAGCTCCAGGCTATGAAGAGACACAGGAAGAAGAGCAGGCGAACGAGATGAGGTAGAAAACGACTGAATGAGTGGAAGTTTCGGCGGCCACAGGCCCCACGGTGGGAAAAGAAAGAGAACGAAACCCGGCGTTGACCATCCTTATAAGCTCATGGCAGGTAGGCCTCAGATTTAGTGCGACACTAGGCACCACATCGATCCATGATGGGTTGGACTAGGTTGCAGTGCAGATTAATCGATGGTTTTGGAACTGCCAGGAAAGAAGCCAATCTACACGCTTCAAGCTCGGGTCGAGGGTTCTCACAACAGCTCTCTGTGTTGCGGTGGCTTAATCGGTCCCGTGCTCACGTGCTCATGAGCACCGCTCAATATTGATGTGTTTACGTCTCTCTATTTAAACTCCTCGACCATTAAGGCCGAAACCTTTCAATACCGAGTTCCACGTCTTGCACGATGTTACTCGGAAAGTTGTTCATCAACATCATATTGCGGGACGATTGAGTTCTCTGCGCCATCTGGAGATGATTGGGGAACATGATTCTGATCGATACTCTTTAGTATCTCCAAACAATCGCATAACTCCTTGATGACTCGGATAGCAAAAGGGGCGGAAGCAGGTATCTGCCTATTTGACATGTGGGAAGAGGGACCTGTTCCTACTAAGGGAAACATGCGCTGTTGATTGGAATTGGAACCTAATATATATATTGGACCATCGGGGGGCTTATATCAGTACTACTTGAGAGTCATATATTGATACTGCTGGTACCTTTCCACAGTCGCGAGTGCTTTTCCGGCTAAGCTGATGGCCTTGTCTGGCAAGCCAAGCTTCACGCTCACCAGCTGCAAGCTGTTCATCACCTTGCGAAATAATAATTTTTGCGGGATCTGGAGCGACCTTCTTTGCCACCGCCGACCAGATATGCATGAAACCTGGAGAAAGGACTCATTTTGCTGTAGGTGTTCAATTCATTGCCAACAGCTCCAGTAGCCCCTCCTACTAGTAGTGCACCTAGAGCAAAACCTTTTGCAGCGCCTTCGAAAAGATTCTCGTGCTTGCCATAAATTTCATTGTCGAGTACGTGTTCGCCTGCCTCACTCGAGACTGACACAACTCCGCCACTGGCAGCTTTCACGGCCACGCGACCAACAACGCCTATCACAGTTGTAGCTAGGGTAGCGAATGCACCAGCAAATCCTGCTACGGCTCCGATTGCGCCCTGGATCGCGACCGTGGTGGCAAATCATTTCCTGTAGTTCAGATGTCAGCGGATAGCAGAGAACACAAGCGCATGGTTCATCTTGACCGACTCACCAGAATCTAAAGAGTCTTTCTCGTCTTGATGTTTCACAGAATACATGATGTCTGCCACACCTCCGCTAGCCATGTAAGTGCAACAGATAGCGTCAACTGTAAGTCTTTGGTGTGATTCGAGCAGCACGCGGCATGCGCCTAGGATTTACTGCTAACCTTCTTGGATATATTATTAAATCACGCACCTTTACTCTACATACGATCATAGGACACTGAAAACTAGGATACTAGTCCAGCTCGCCGTTTCTCAAGGTGCAAGTTCTGGTTAATTTGCGAGCCCGCATTTTCCGTAAACGGTTTCCTGTATTCAACGGCTCTTAACGTCCCTAGTTGCTCTGTAAGCTACTAAACATAGCAACATTACTAATTAGTTATTTTATAAAAGCGTGTTGTTGCTTCGTGTAACATGCTTTGACTACTACACCTACACCATCTTTAGACATAGGCTGCGCCTGCGTAAGAACAGCCGTAATCGACGATCTTCAAGAGCTAGTAGTAGGGGTTAAAAACCCTATCCTTACACGGCCTTGGCGCTGATAACAGATTGTATCCATGCTTTTCTCTCTGCATGCTTGGAGTAGCCGTTGGCGGTGTGTGGATTCCTAAGTAGCTTCTGCATTGGCTCAAGGTTTTCATCGCCATCAACCAGATCACGCCTGATGGTCTCGAGATTTCGTGTTGAGAGTCATAGATCGATCTCTTTCGTGTCGTAAAGAATATAAGAAAGTTTGGCACCAATTATGGAAAGATGCTCGCGATCAGGCTCAAAGTAGTCCAGCTTCTCCACAGAATGCTTTAGATATTCATAGAACCAGATCGCTACATGCTCAAGGAGTGGCTCTAAGTGTATTTCCTCCTTGTGCTCACAAAGCGCCTGCAACGAAGAGCATGCGATGAAGACATTCAGAGCGTCTTCACCATCAATCCGAACAGTGAACTTTTGTTTGCCCGCTAGCGAATGGAAAAAGTCGTCAAATCTGAATGTACCGTAGACGTCCTTTCCACAAAAATTCTTGACAATGTCACTGCAGAGATCGATCTCAGCTTGGGCGAGCTTGGTGACTGTCAGGCCTGGTTGGACGAGGTTTAGGTGACTTTCGTTTTCCTCTCTCAAAATTTGAAACAGCTGGACGAGACACACGTCGCAGTTCTCGTGGTATCTCGCTCGTCTAGAGTACGCATGAATCAGTTTGTTGGACCTTTTTTAGCTTCCCTCTCTGGTAATGAAAGGTACTAGAGCCCTGGAACTTGCGCCAAAGTACAAGGTCCCCTCCAGGGTATCTTTTTTTTACAAGGTTTTGCCTCCTTGGGTTCCTTGGGTTTTCCTTCCCGGTGAGATTTATGAGGTAAGGCGAGAAGAAGAAACGGGAATGGGAATTCGAGACGGAGGGGTTCGACGATCATAGAGAAGGATCACCATACTCCGAGTCTCTGCCGTTTCCATCGTAAGGTCCTTGTGACCGAAAACCACGATCTTCTCGACGATGCGGTGGCCCAGCTCTGTCCGGTGGTCACGAAGCATTCGCATTGTGCTCGCCCCGTTCGGAGTTCCCAAAATGGCGTAAAAGCCATTGTCGTGGCGGGTGTACTCAGTCTGGTTATGGTCGTCGATTCTTGAAGACGACGAATGCTTCGAAGCTTGCCATATGGCAATTCGCGATGCTTCATTGATGATGTTCAGACGGACGATTGCACGCACATCTGAAGCCAGCTTTCCAGCTCCTAACGCCTTGCTCTTCCAAGATTGCCAGAGCACCTCCGATGACCAAATTCTCTTGTCCCCAGAGTGTGTATCTCTGGTTTTGTCATTCTCATTACAGATGATGAGTCCAGGGTCGAACCAGTTACAATAAGCGGAATCGTCGCTATCTGGTGTACCCGCAGAGCTAACTTCGACATATGTCGAATTACTGATCAAAATGCCGCAAGATAGTAGCATTGGTCTGAGAGAATTCTCAACGTTGGAGCTTAGGGGCCCCGACTGGACCTCGTAACCGCACGATGCGAGCGAGGCGGGCGAAGGTGGTTGAGCTTCGAAACTTGCTAGCTCCTTGTATAGCCTCTTCCCGTTCGTAATCGCAGATTCGTAAACTTCAAGAGGGTTTTGTGAAGACATTTCTGCGAACGTTATGGTGCAGTCTACAGACGAAAACCTAGAAGGCCATAGTAAACACAACATCCTTCTTACACGAGGTAGGGACTATCTGGAGAAGCTCTTTCTTCACGATTTGTACGTGTAGCTTCTTTCCTCTCTTCCCCTTTCCTTCCTTCCGCTCTCCCCAGTCTGAACACCCAAGTAACGAAATCATCAAAAGGTGGAACAAATTTTTTGGCTACCCCCCACATAGATGCAGTAAATATTCTTACAGCTTAAAACACCCCAGCTCTTCCGCCACTGCCAATGAACCAATTTCAAGCTTTGCACTCAGAGTGTGCCTCGATCCCACGTGAAAATATGAACCAAGAACGCATGTGAGTTCAGGGCTTCCACCTCTGGCTGAAGGGCACATGTTCTAATTCGCAGTTTGAAGTTTTTCCGGAAAGGTGTGCGTGAACGCGTACGGCAGCAAATTTCGTATCCCACAGCTTTTTGAACCCAATTTTCATTGCCTCTGCTCGCATTGTTTGAGCCCATATGCTTGAATCATACGCGATGTCGCGATTGTATCCGACGGGTATTTGGTGACGACAGAGACTCGTGTCTAGAGTTCGACCGCTGGTTTCCTTTCGCTCGTCGATCCTACCCTCCAACTCGGTGACAAAATTGACAGCGACATCCAGGGGTACTCGCAGGATATCAAGGCCAGTGGCATCGGCTCTTTCGATGGGCAGAGCGAATGGTTCGAGACGATCCAGAGTAATATGGATACCGGTGCTGGTTCGATTTGTTCCAGTAAGAACGACCAGCACAGTCTGCATCCTCGCTACTTCGCGAAGACTGACGTAGCCATCTGATCCACGTCCAACTCTTGCGACTCGGTCGCATACAAGGATAACGGCAGGAAGAAGAGGATGCACCGAATAGTTATCCATATCAAACGAGATGTGCTGTGCTTGGGCACAGAGCGATGAATGTGCCTTCAAGATCTGTGGTAGAGTTGATGGGCCTGTAGCTGTAATTCGAACGGGCGCTGCGAAGAAATGGCCAAATTCGATATTTGGGTGGACAGAGCTTCGATGCCATTCTTCAAATATAGCTGCAAAAATACCACCGGACATACAAGACTTCTCGTGGGCATCGGGAGCACCTGTCTGCGCAGACTGAAGCCAATAGAATGTTGTAGGCTTATTGCACATCTCCTTTGCTATGTCGCCTACCATGCCTTCGACGTCACGAAGGACAGTACGAAAGCTGTCATTCGAGGTCCAAATCACTTTTTGCATCCAACGGAAGTGTGCCTCTCTCTGGAAGTCCCATGATCGTTTTAGGTCTTCGAGGATGAGCGATTCTGGTAGCTCCTCGAAAACAATTGCGGGATTGCGCCATGGACTGTCCGCCCATGAATTGTTCGTGGACATTGTTCTTGTATTGCAGAAAGTATCGAAGGTGGTGGCGATATTTTGTGCGTTCAGGAGAATTTGAGAAGACGAAAAGCAAGATTAAACTCTTCGACAAATTGAGTGAGCGCCAGGTCTTCACTTTGGTACGCTAAGTATGGCAACCTGGAAGAGTACCATAGTTCACTATAGGGACGGAAAATGTATGTTTGTGCAATTCGACAGTAAGAGAAGGACAATTTGTCTTCGTAGACTGCGTGTTCAGTACTTAGTGTTAATATAGGAGTCAGAATGAGCTTGCGCTTAACGCACAAGGCGGGCGACGGATTACCGTTGTCTTATTGTCGTCTTCAAGAGAGGCCCAAGCGCCGGCACCGCTGCTTCCAAGGTTTGGTGGTAGCGCTGGCCCGTAAGCGGAAAGGGTCTAACGCGAAGCTAGGTACCGAGAACAGAGAAATTAAGGGAATTCATAACAATCGAGTGCGTGAAAACAAGGCTTCCCGTCCGCTCAGCCATATATAAGCAGTGTACCGGCGGATTAGTAGTTAGGTGGGTGACCACTAGCGAATCCCCGCTGTTGTATGTTTTTTTGTTGGATCTTCTCTTCGAGGGTGAGGGAAAAGCAAGCTGTTGAGCCATTGCCTGGCTACCCGCTGACTGAAATATATAACAAAGGTTGTGTTTCTTTAGTTCCTCTTTTGCCTTAAAAGCATCACGCAGATATTTTCATTATTCTATTATAGCAAGGAGAAAACAAAAGCACATTGAGCGAACAAACTATCAGATCTACTATTCTAACACTCTACGCGTACTATGAAAAATCCCCTTCCGGATTTGTTAGTGGTCCTTGAACAGCACATGCTCTGTTGTAGGGATATACAAGCCTCTTATTAGACATAAAACCCAGCATTTATGCTGCAAAACAGATTGTCTACTGTTACTGCGTCTTTCTCGTATGTTCACAGACATGATCTCGTTGCTGTTATTCATGGGAGCATAAACATCTGATAGTGTTCAAAGGAGACCTTGTGTCGTATATTGTGAAGCAAGATGCGTGCTCGCTGTCCTTGACGTACTGCAGGGAATACTGTTTTGCAAGGCGCCTATGGGAGCCTGACTTCTCCCAAATGACGTGGGTTCGCAAGAATGACTTGAAGACGTACTTAGTGAATATAAACAGGACAGTGATGCAACAGTGCACAAAAGAATCAAATGACGAGGACGCGAACGCAAACATGATCTTCGTAACAATAGGAGTCTCTACAAACTCGAAATACTCGTACTACTGCTAGCATTTTGCTTCACCCTTTTAGAGAAATCGTTCATCTGCACCAGCGAGGTCTCATCGTTTTCCACATGCTGAATCTCAAATGTTTTCGTATACGTAATCGACCGTTGATGCTGCAAACTCCCTTGGGACGACTCGCCCATCTTAGAAGGTATGCCACTCCTTTTCTTATTTGCTCTCTGGTCGTGACCGCCTGTACGACTGCCATAAGCATAGTAAGGCTGACTATGTTGTTTGGTGCTGCCCATGAGCGTAGGGAAGAGTCTGACGAGGATGACGCGGAGAGTTGGGAGGCAGGCACAGATGATACCGACATGAATCTCGATATTTGACCACTTAACGACATCGGCTTGGTCCCAGGTTGGGTTCATCGATGAGGCGAAGCTGACGAGTGATCGGAGGCGGAGGACCGAGACAATGGTGACGAAGGTACCGACGCAGAACATAAAGGCAACGCTGATCTTCTTACGCCAGGATAGTTGCAAGTGAAAGACTTCGTAGAGCGGGATCCCCAACATCCATAGATCGAGCGCGATACTTATGATGGCGTTGCTCCACGCCAGGGCATTGATGTTGACGCACTTGCCGTGTCCTTCCTGGTCCCATGATGTCCAGTAGAAAGAAATTGGCTGGCATTGGAAGATTGCGACGAGCACGAAGACGAGACCATACAGGATGTTGAAGGCAATGGTTCCACAGAGAAGTCTCCGGATGAAGGGTCTTGGGAATATCCGCAGAAAAAATAAGAGCAATGTGAGCTTCAGGAGCACGACCTGCAGGAAATATAGGACCTCGAGGGCATAGCTGGGAAGTGGACGTCAGTATATAACAAGATAACCTTTCTAAGAGTAAACGTACAGATAGCGGACGAAGTTGGTGACGTGATCGAAAGGAACTGTGTGGATGTCTCTACCGAGACCGTTTGGAACGATTCCGCGATCGACGACTAGGGCATGTATTAGCAGGTATGTTGGGATTCGACAGTGAGCATCTCCTTACTTATCACAGAAGGTACACCGGCAATCAATGCTACGATCACACTGTAGTCGTCCCATCCAAAGTCGCCGATCGGGTACACGGCTTTGTAAATGATCCTCGTGAGGGCGATGACAGCGGTCACGACCGAGAGGACGAGGTTGGAAATGCGTATACTTTCGCCTTTTTCGCGAACCGGAGCATGACATGTTGTTGCAGTGAGGTTTTTGGTAGTCAAGGCTTGTCGTATGGTACAGGACGCCAGCACACAATTTTCTACAGCGTGTTGAAGCTTGACATCAGCGCATATGCATGCTGTATCCGTGAATTCACAGGATGTCTGATTGACGAACGATGCCACACAGGTTTGCTATAAAATTCTGTCAGTTTTTCGAAAGCCTACGAGTTGATTCGTGACATACTGCGCAGGCAGGGAATTGTGTGACGACGTTGAGGAGTCCAGCTTGTCGTGTGTATCCAATTTGCGCCCATATCAGGAGTGGCAATAGCCATTGGAAGGATCTCATTGTTCTTTGCGCCTGTGCAATGCCCGTTGAGAGCGATGTTCAATCGATCAAAAGTCGAGTCAAGACGAGAGATCGAATATAGTACCCCGTCTCTAATACCCACCTAGACGCACCGGGATTAATATACATTGCCACGGAGGCCCGTTCAGCTCGCTCCATGTCCCAGGATTTGCTTTCCTGTACCTACAGGAGCCCATGACCACTGGGAATAAGCGAGTGGCTAAGGATGCAACAAGGCCGCACGGGTGATGTGAGATTTGGGTCGAGTACCTAGTGGCCTAGAGTGGCCTTCGATCTACTAATAGACCCGAGTTTCCTCTTAACAGGGCGGCCTTGCTGCATGCCACATGCGTGGTCCTAGGCATATGCATTGCGCCGTCAAATCTAAGCCCAATGTAGATGGTGACAAGTCTGACAACCAATGGGTCATGTGAAACACAGACCACAAAACTCAAAATTGGTGCTGCCGCAGATAGTTTTAACATGTGGGTCGTGCTTCGTACTGAGTGACCCTGGTGAATGCTTCCATTGACGGACAAGGCACTTTTCGGGTACGGCGTAACATGTGTTGCGGCAGCTCATGCAGGGACGCGCAGGCACACCATTACCGTACATGAACGATTGAGACACAATGCACTAAGTATTTAAACTCCAGTATAATCAATGCTACAGATGATACTCGTCACCGCAGTTACAGGTATATCCCTTGAACTATTGGTGCTTCACTGCTAATTCCTCTTTGACATTTGGCCTTGGTCCAGCATTCGGAAGGGGGCTAGACGGATAAAGTGACAACAGACTTAGAAACTAACATACTTAGCATACGCACAGATTACCATCGCTCGACTTCGTTCCTCCACATTGATTTGCGGGTCCTCACCGAAGTACTGCCGCGATCGACAGCATTGCAGAGCCAGCCACGTGGAGAGGTCAGTGAGCGTATTGCTTTTTGGCGATCAGGTTCACTGCCCTTGCGAGTCAACGACGACGATCGATGTGTGCGCAACATCTCGAACAGTCATCCAGGAGGGAGCATGAGAAACGAAGACCACCTCACATCTCCGGAGCGGTTGCGACACGGCTCAATTAACCAACGTCTTTGACGGGAGTTTTCCCGTCTTCCAACAGACGACATGCGCAACACTATGCCGCAGGTTGGGACGGTCATTGGCTGGCAAGGAAGCACTGGGGGAGCCGATCGTTTGGGACGAGCCAGCATCCCCTACTAGCCTACGCTGAGAAATGTTACCGCCCTGCCAGCCGGTAAGAACATGCAAAGTCTCGGTAACGTTGACCTCCGCCTTTCGCTTCCTCCTGCTTCCTGTCAGTTTTTCCGTCGAATCCAGTGCGGCAAGGAAGTGGGTTCTCAGGCCTTTTAATGTGGGCTCCAAACGATCTTGGCCGGGGTCTGCCAGCCCTACAAGATCAGTTTGATTAAAGAGGAGAGAGGCATCCATGCAGCTACGCGGGACAATCGAAAGACGCACCTATCCATCAATCCATCGTCTGATCAATGATCATCGCTCCAGCAGGCGGGTGTCATAGCCATACCTACATCAAAGCTTAACTGGCGTGAATTCTTGACTCGAGTAGTGACAGCTGTCTCACGGCACGCAACTCGACCCAATGCTTCCATCCGTTCAAGCGAGGTCTTCCTAGATAACCCGAGCGACGGCCACAGCTACAGGGTATAGACACATCGGATTGAACCCTTGTTAAAGTTTGACGAATAGCACATTCAGCATCCAGCGAGACTGAGAAGATGATTCGTTGAACTTTAACAGGCATGTAATCCGATGTGTCTACACCCTGTACGCACCGGCGCTGCCAAGATACAGCAACGGTATTGTCCTTACTGATCTCGGCCCGGCGATACAGGCGTAATTTCCCATTACGAGAACGTATGTGGTGTATGCTGCAAAGATGTGTAGTTGTAGTGACTGTAGCCGGCCCACGGAGACACCGGAATAAAATACTCGCAGTGTGCATTCAGAATATACTATGGTACTGGGCGAAAGTTATCACCCCTCAGGGGTGTAGACAAGGGTTTTTAGCACTATCACAAGTAAGCGAGCTCTACTTTTTTTTCACCCCTTTCACGTAGAAAAACATACAATCTGTTGCAGAAGAATAGCCTACAGGTAGGGCTACAGGTAGGGCGTTCGCGTAGATTTATTTTCTGCATTTTTTTTTTAAAAATTTCTAAAAGTTTGTAGAGAAAGAGGCAAGAACGTGTTTGGTGGTGAGTGTCCTGTGCTGATCCTAAGGCTAGCAGGGGGTGATGACTTTTCCCCAGTACCATAGTAACTAGGTATAGACTTGCTCTAAATACGTTAGAGATAAGCAGAGAACAGTACACTATTAAGTATCGCGGCTGACTAACTAGTAGGGGTGCGAACCGACGCGCAATGACCGTGTATACTGCAACGCCACAATCTTTTCTCCTTCTCCTAACCACTTGTGAATGCCCCTACCTACATACTGTATGCAATTGTCGAATTCTTGCACAATCTGAACCCATTTCGTATTTGCTATCCATAAGCGCAATACCAAACGGGAATCTAGGGCTCGCAAATGGCCGAACCTGCTTACGACCAGAGACATGCCCTTGCGCAAGTTCTCATTAATCGTTCAACACCACTACGTCTCTGCCGATCGCTTTCTCAGAAACTTGCCGCGACGATCAGCACCGACGCTCGTGAGTGCGACCAAGATACCGAGAGCGCGCATTTTGATTATCACAAACCCGACTACACCAGCTACGGGTGATAAACAGACCGTAAAGATGAAGTCGTAGCCCAAACTTTGAATTGCCGACCAACGCCCGGCAATGCAGATTAGCGCACAGTATTCGCGCGAACCCACATGTGAGCTCACGTGGTGCCGCGTACGTGACGAGGCTAAACGACCAAGGAATACATCGACTGGTTCGAGCATGTGCTTGATGCAAAGAGGTACATTCGCAACCGTGGAATGGTGTGGCTCTACCAATCATATGTGGCACAACGCGCCCTTGATCTACCGTGGACTCAGAATTAGGCGTCCTCTATTGGCTATAGCGACCTCACGATAACCTTTGGCTATCTCCCGTACTTCTGGGTAGCTTCAGTCGCGTTCTGTGGACCATGTGAAGAGTATGGTGCATTGCACGACGTGAAACTTGCCAGAACCCTACATTACCTACGCCGCTGGCATCGCAGCCACAGCGCGTGTCGTGAGAGACTATATGCGCTGTGAAAGTGAACTGGCAGGTCACCTTGCATGATCTACTAGAGTCTCGTGAGAAATGTGCAATTGCGTCGAGTCGGATACTGCAATGGCGCCTACAATCGATCAAGCCCGCCGCCGCTTGCTCTGTCGTGTAGTCTCTTGCTTGATCTCCACCACCTGGTGCTCGTCTTCCTCGGGCTCTTTCTTTACTCGCTTTCGCTTCGAGGATTCCTTCTTGACGGTGGTCTCAACGACCACGTCTTCTGCCTCCTTGATAGTGATTGCCTCTTCCTTCACCTCTATCTTGGCGACTGCCCGCTCTGAAAAGGCCTTCAGGTCGGCTGTAAAGAGTACTGAGTGGGCCCAGCCCGCTTCCTTACCCCACATCTTGCGAAAGTGGTTTCCAATGGCGATGTAAGTTGCAGCTGTTAGGCTACTATGCTTTCCCTTACCGAACCTATAGTCGCGCTGCGCAATTTGCCAGACGTGTGTGTCCACGGGTACAGACTCAGACCACCCTAGGCCAAACAGACACACACAGTCTGCGACTTTGGGCCCAACGCCATGGAGAGCCAACAGCTCCTCATGTGCCCTTCGGTATCCCTCGCGGCCACCATCTAGCATCTCGCCTGCTGACATCTCCTTGATGCCAAACTGAGGACATTCTGGATTGCTCAGCTCCTCCAGCCACTTCAAGCCTTTGTCCTCGGCAACGATGCGCGCAGTCTTTGCAATGTATTTTGCTCTGTAACCAAAGCCTAGCTTTTGCAGGTTCGCCTCCACGCTAGCATGTGACAATGCTTCTGGTGTAGGGAAGTCGTGGTAGGGCACATCATCGATGCGACCTATCAGTGGTCCATAGTGCAGGCAGAGACTGTGGACCATTCCCCCTATGCGGCTGATGTTGTTGTTACTGCTACATATGAAGCCTATGAGTGCCTCCCATGCATCTTGGCGCAAGATCCGAATGCCTGTAAATTTTGGTGCTCTCTTCTTGAAGTTGGCATCTGCGGCTGCCCATTGCTCGTAGAGTTGCCCAAGGTCTGGGGCAAGGTTGAAGTAGTGTTTGACGAGTGCAAGGGTGTCGTCTTCGTCGGGCGCAACTGAGGGCGCATTGGACGGTGGCGGCGTAGGGAGGGCAGGCGTACTCGATGGGAAGACGGCGCGGTAGTGTAAGGCTTCGGCGTCTTGACGGAGGGAGAGGATGCGACCGTGGAGGGCCATGGACCACTCGTCTTCGGCCGACTTGCGCCATCTGCGCGTGCCATGAGTTTGTAGTTGACGGTCGACACGCTGGAACACGTACCTGAATGATTGTCCACACCGCAATGTTGTGTTTATACAGAGCTCAGTAAGACTCGTTGGCAGCTTGTGCCATTCGGCAGCCCGCAGCGCCATGATGACACGCAAAGCAACACCAGACGAGTCAATTCGCCCTCGACGCGAGTGAATGTCGCAGTGTCTGCACCCGTGCATCTGGCCCGCAGCAGGGGCAGTCACGCCAAGCAACGCTAGGGAAGCGTCGACTTTCTCACCACACGTTTTGCGCGCCTGCACGCCCACCATCGCCCAAGCATCGCGTCCTAATGCCCGGACAGCCGCTTGTGGTCTCTTCGTCAATCTCGCCTTGATCTACATCTGCTAATCGCAGCTTCTCGAGCCATCGCACCTGCCCCTGCCCCTGCAACCCTGCACACACCGCGCGACAGCTCCAACCCTAGCCACAGCCCTCTCCCTCGCCGAGCATGAACGGCGACAGCTATTCCCGAGGTAAGCGCAGCAGCTCAGTACACGCACTGACTAGTGTATAGCTCCCCAAGATGACTGACTAACATACGCAGACGGGGGTCGCTCAAGTGCATCGCGAGCATACGTGAGCGCACCTCCCTCCCATCACACTGCATCTTGTACTGACCCAGTAGTCTTCACGTGACGACACGCGCGACCGCGGCGACCGCGACCGCCGCCGGCGCCGCTCGCGCTCCCCTCGCCACGGCGGAGGCGGAGGTTCGCGTCGCGACTACGAGGTTGACACGTACTCGTCGAGCCGCGACTACCGCGAGCGTGAGCGCGAAGACACATACGCCCGCCGCGAGAGGCGCGATGACCGCGGTGCAGAGCGCGCAGGTGGCGAGCGTGGCGCGGGTGGCCGTGATTGGGGCGATTCGTACTCGAGACGGGACCGCCCTCGTGGGGGAGACCGTGACCGCGACGACGACCGCCCTCCTCGTCGGGACAGAGCTGACCGCGGTGAGCGAGGTGGCGACCGCTTCGAAGGCGGCGGCCGTGGAGGCGGCCGTGGTGGACGTGACGGTGGATTCGGCGGCGGTGGACGCGACAGGGGCAGGCAGCAGAAGGAAGAATCGCCGCCTTTCAACAAGCCTCGCGAGGCCACGCCAGATCTCACCAGCTTCGTCAGCATTCTGGAGCGCCCTCGCCGTATGACACAATGGGACATCAAGCCCGCTGGCTACGAAGCCATTACCGCCGAGCAGGCCAAGTTGTCTGGCATGTTCCCTCTTCCCGGAGCCCCGCGCGCTGCGCCCATGGACCCGTCCAAGCTGGCTGCTTTCATGACCCCTTCCACTGGAACAGCTTCCTCCGCCGCGCTTGCCACATCTGCCGCGAAACAATCAAAGCGTCTTTACGTGCACAACCTACCGTCCGGCGTCAGTTCCGAGGAGCTCATGGAGTTTTTCAACTTGCAGCTGAACGGCTTGAATGTTGTTTCTGGCCGCGATCCCTGCTTGTCCGCCCACATTGCGACTAGCAAGGAGTACGCCGCTCTCGAGTTCAAGACAGCCGAAGATGCGACTGTAGCCCTCGCCATGAATGGAATTTCTATGCGCGACGAGGCTGGAGGCCCCGACCGATCGGGTCTGTCTATCCGCAGACCCAAGGATTACATTACTCCTTCGGCCGATGAGAACGCCTATCCTGGTGACGAAATCTCGAGTGTTGTCAAGGATAGCCCCAATAAGCTCAGTATCGTGAACATTCCCACCTACATTGAGGAGGAGCAAGTGCGCGAGCTCGTTGGAACCATGGGCAAGCTCAAGGCTTTTATTCTTGTCAAGGACACAAGCACCGACCAGCACCGCGTAAGTGTAGTACTGTTGCTCGTGGACGTCTTTGCTAACGTATATATAGGGTATCGCTTTCTGCGAGTATGCAGACAACGAGATTGTCGATGCTGTCATTGAAGGCCTGAACGACATCCCCCTCGGCGACGGCAACCTAAAGGTCTCCCGCGCTACTGTCGGTCTGCAACAGACCACCGGTCTTGACGGCGGTGTTGGTGCTATTTCCATGCTCGCTGGAGCAAGCGCAGCCGAGAACCATGAACATAGTCGTGTCATCTGCCTCATGAACATGGTCACTTCGGACGAGTTGATCAAC
Organism: Plenodomus lindquistii; assembly: GCA_025504975.1. NCBI lineage: Eukaryota > Fungi > Ascomycota > Dothideomycetes > Pleosporales > Leptosphaeriaceae > Plenodomus > Plenodomus lindquistii. The sequence goes on along the minus strand of JANUWI010000003.1, from coordinate 3,232,974 downwards.
GATGAAGAGTATGAAGGTATTTCAGCCCCAAGACTCCTCCCCCTTTCATGCCACGCCATCTGCCTCTGCCTTTCCCATCTACGCTTGTACAATCCTGACATGACCAAACAGAAATCAAGGAAGACATCGAAGAAGAATGCGGAAAATACGGCCCCATCGTCGAAACCAAGATTCCCCGTCCTGCAGGTGCACGCGTCAACCTCGGTGTTGGCAAAATCTATATCAAATACCAGGACACCGAATCGGCGCAAAAGGCTATCAAGGCGCTCGCTGGCCGTCAATTTTCGAGGAGGACCGTCGTTGCGACCGAGTTCTCGGAGGAAGGATTTGATGTTGATGCTTGGTAGACGTTCTTACAGCATTGTTGAGAGCGATATTGTTGCTTCGAATCTTGGGCCGATTTGTCCACGCTTTCAGGGGCGTGTGAACATTTTTGTTGATGTGAAGAGAAAACATGGCGACTGCTACAAGGGTTCCTCCTCGGCGATTTCTATTTGAGTTCAAAAACGCCAATCGGTTGTGTCTCCTCTGAGAGGCTGCGATTGTAAAGAAGCAGTGCAGCTTCGATGTACACTAATTTGTTCCATCTGTAGGCGATAAAAGTTGGGTCTTGAGAGCATAACACGATCGATGGGAAGGCTTGGGATGCATAGTTGGACATTGGCGTTGAATATTGCTTGCACATACTCTCTAGCTTAGCTTAGCTAGTACATATAGTCCTGCAACGTACGGATAGGGCTGAATGGTGATTGCATGATTTCCTCGTCCACGCTGTTCCCAAAGACACTTCGTACTCGTTCGGAAGTATACGGCAGCAAAATACGGCGAAAGACCCTCCTATGGAGAATACATTCACAACACAGGCCGCGTGGCTATAGCAGATCTTAACATCCAGTCCCATGCCCATGCTGATGAGTAAACAAACTACTACAACGGAGGATCGAGGCTGTCGCTCGACGTCCATTTAAAGTACTTAGCCAAGGAGCATGGAAGTGGCATATTTAACCGCGCAAAAGAATTGTCGTAGCCTGCCTGGTGGAATGTAGATTACGGGCATGGATACCGCTACATAGTATGTTTTGTCATTGTGAAACACTGCGATGTGGGTTTGGCGAGGCGTCGGAGTTGGGGTCCTGGCCGATTCGTACTGACAAAGACACAGTGGTGATAACCAGGCATAGCGCCCCGTCGTTCTTTATAATAACTAACGGGTAAATAACAGCAGCATGCGTTTTGTTGGGCAGCTAACATAGCTAACGATAAATAACACACTAAGCCTATCATCGTTACCCTACTTTGAGCGACAATCACAACGCAGCCTCTAAGATGTTGAGCGAGAGAGCACGTGATAGATACACGTGATTAAAGTACGTGCACGTTATCTATATATACACCACTACCAGAGAGGGCTAGTACGTTACGTGTGTCGGTGCGTGAGCAGTCACGGGCGTGTTATTTATATCAGGCTTTTATAATGACAACGTCGATGATGCTTGTCGTTGGTCGTATCCTGGTTCGTTCTCAAGATTGTATCCACAGCCATGCTCATCCCGCTTCAGTTACTCAAGACCTTTTCATGGATATGCACGTCATCTTGCGCTAGGCGAGGCGGGAGTCGGGACAACCTTACCCGCCCGCAAATCATCACATAACGACGGAATAGTGCAAGTGCAAGGGTATGCGCAGGAATGTTTTGCACAATACAACATCTATGCTGAGTTAACTGCTTTTCCATACAATACGCAGATGTGCGCTAATTCTAATTTCAACTTGCTTCTCTCAGATGCTACATCCTCAAATCAAGTACCTTTCGTCATAAAATTCTGTTATCAAGTTACCTAACGAAGTTGAGAGGGGTTCCAAGCTGAAAGTGACAAGACAGCTCCCGTGGCTTAGCCTCAGATTTTGGTTCAAGAGGGCACAGTATCGCGAGTTTGTAAGCTCGTAAGGCACTGATAGAAAAGCTTACAAAGCATCTGTTACTCTCAAGATACTGACTCCTAACGGGCCTAGAGCCACTTATTGCGCCCCAAATGTGTTACTTCGTATGTGCCAAAATCCGATTGTGCTTGTCGACAAATGTACAGCTTGCTCGGTCTTCTGGGACCCTGAATCGCCGTCTGATCTAGGCAGGTCTGATAAGGACGGTCCTTTATAAGGCGTCCTGATTCTCCAAGGAGGACTAATCAACAACAGCAACTTCACATTGACGTCCCCGCATCAACGTCGACACCAACATCAGAATCTACGCTGCCGAACGACTCAAACACCACGATCACGACCAACCTTGCCCAACCAGCATTTCCCTATTCTCCCAGCATGCTCGGCAAATTCTTCTACTCGCAATTGTTCGTCACACTTCCTGTTCCCAGCCAAGACTTCACTGGCAAGACCGTCCTGATAACAGGCTCGAATGTCGGCCTGGGCAAAGAAGCAGCACGCCACTTCACACGCCTAAATGCCAGCACTGTAATCCTAGCCGTCCGCTCTCTCGACAAAGGCAACGCCGCGAAAAGCGACATCGAAACCACCACCGGGCGGCAAAATGTCGTCAAAGTCATGAAATTGGACATGTCATCCTATGCCTCTGTGCTATATTTCGCTGACAAATTGAGCAAGGAGGTGGACAGGCTGGACGTTGCTGTCCTGAATGCCGGTGTTGCGCGTGGACAATGGGAGGTTTTTGAGCAGGATGAGAGTACCATCACTGTGAACGTGGTGTCGACTTTCTTGCTTGCATTCTCTTTGCTGCCGCAACTTCGCAAGACAGCGAAGGAATTTGATACTAGGCCTACACTCACGATCGTGAGTAGCGAGGTGCATGAGTGGGCGAGCTTTGAGGAAAGGAAAGCGCCAGAGGGTATCTTCAATCGGTTGAATGAGAAGGTTGTGAATGGCAAGGAGATTAACTTTTTGGAGCGGTATCAAGTGAGTAAGTTGCTGGAAGTGCTGTTTGTGAGGGCGTGGTGTGTAAAGGCGGGGGTGGAGGAGTTGCCGGTGTCGATCAACCTGGTGAATCCGGGGTATTGTCATTCGTAAGTTACTTCTACGCACGGAGCATATGAGGGAGGAAAGCTGACAGTATTATTACAGCGAGTTTGGCCGTGAAACCGGCTTGGCGGATAAGGTTGGCCGGTTCCTGCTGGCGCGCACAACGGAGATGGGGAGTAGAACATTGGTGCATGCTGGAGGACTCGGGGCGGAAAGCCATGGGAAGTATGTGCATGATTGCCAGATTGCGGAGCCCAGTGTGTATGTGAGGAGTGAAGAGGGTATAGAGGATGGGGAGAGGGTCTGGACGGAATTGGTAGAGAAGTTGGAAGGGATCAAGAGTGGCATCACGAAGCTATAGTTGGATAGTGCGAGTTTCGAGATGAATTGAAAGTGTTGCTGCGAGCACGTAAACATCCGGCTGGTACGCGGGATCTCGTGAATAGTGAGTCCGCACATTGAATTATTCTTCGATTCTTCCGCTGTCAACCACTCTCAAGGCATGAGATTTGGACCTGGTATTAAGCAGCTCAGATCTGTCGATACCCATGGCTTGTCCAGGAATGATTTTGAGGCACCAAAGACGGATCAAACTCATCGCACACACCAGAAGAGGTTTCGGAAACACGATGACGCAGAGTGTGCAGAAGAAAGAGTAAGAAGAGTAATGGTGATTTATATAGATGACCTAAGCAAGAGAGCACGTGACGACTCATAAGAGAGTGATGGCATATTCATTGAAGGGACTATGTATGTTATAAGCGACCATTGTTCAAAACACAACGACACTGGACGTATGTCATGAATGATATTCATGAATAGAGGCATTAGTATCAAAACAGATCCACAGAGCCAACGTGTATGTGTGTCTCCTTTAGAGATGCGTATAGTACTATTTCGAGTCATCCCAGCGCTCATCTCATGGTCTAGACAAGTTCGTTTTCGAAACTTCCTCATTGAAGCCCTTGCATGAAACTTGTTACCTGACAGCAGCGTTTGTGGAAGGAAGACGAATTGTCGGACAGTCGTACATGATTGTTACCTTAGCAATCTAAGCCGAGGCTTTTGTTGTGCTGACAGAGTACTGTGACAGGAACTCTGGGTCGTTTTCGAATTCTTCCTTGACCTGGCTCTTGTTAGGGCACGGTACCTCCAACATGGTATACAACAGAGTACTCACAATATCCAGTCCTCCAACCAGCTCCCCATCCACCCACAGCTGCGGGAAAGTCGGCCAATCCGCATATTCCTTCAAGCCCTGCCTGACCTCATCGTCCGCCAGGATATTGAAGAAGCCATATCTGATGTTCTTCTCCCTCAGCACCCCTACAGTCTGCCGACTGAACCCACACTGCGGCGCACTCGGTGTACCCTTCATGAACAGCATGACGGGCGCGGCCTTGACCAACTCCTTTAGTCGTGCGAACAGCTCCTCCTTGTTTGTTTCTTGTTCGCCTGCGTCGGCCGTATATGAAGGAGCAGTCCCTTGTTCCGACGCGCTTGGTGCATAGCCCGCTAGGTTTTTACCCGCAGAGTCGCCATTCACACCGTTTGTGACTGGCGGCCGTGTGACTGTCTGTGCAGGCGGCAGACTCGATCGTGCCTCTCCTGATCCTGCACCAGCATACTTCTCGACGGCAGCGCGTGTTCGTGCTGCATCGGCGCCAGAGACGGTCTCTAGTGTCTTGCCATCTTTTTGCAGGACCACGAAGGGAACTGATGTGACGTCGTACTGCTCGGAGATTTCGGGGATGTCTTCGGCGTTGAGGGCGAGGAAGGCGATGGGGGCGTCGGCGGGGTATGTGCTGGCGAGTGTGGAGAGGATGAGGGACATTTGCTCGCAGGGCTTGGCCCATGGCGCGTGGAAGTAGATGACGGCGAGGGTCGAGGGCGGGAGCGAGGAGATTGTGGATTGGAAGTGCTCTTCGTCTGAGATGTCGCGTATCGACGACATGGTGGGTGGTTGTATTGTGGCAGAAGGAATGCCTGGCCGTGAAGAATGGCGTAGAGTACTTGTAGAGGATATGCACCGATGATTGATTGATTATGTCGAGTCTGACGTGCTGGGCTGCCCCTCCGAGGCCGCCGAATTGCGGAACTGCCCCGCCACTGATCAGATCATCGCCGGGCAATCATTCCGCCGCCTCCGCTCTGCTTGGGAACTTTTTGTTGCATGCCAAGATTTCGAGCATCCCCAGCCATCACCTTCAACACGCGCAATCATGTTGAAGACAGCGTATGTACAGCTCTGCAACCGCAACCGACCCGATCGCGATACTAACTCCTCCCTCAGGAAACCAAAGAACGCCCGCGCCAAACGCGCTCTCGCAAAGCGCGAACCCCAACAGACCGAAAACCCAAAAACAACCCTCTTCGTCACGGGCCAAAAAACCTCTCAAATCCTCAAGCTCGCCGTCGCAGACCTCTGCACCCTCAAGCGCCCCTTTATCGAGCGCTTCACCAAGAAGAACGACATCCACCCCTTCGACGATGCCTCATCTCTCGAGTTCTTCAGCCTGAAAAATGACACTTCCCTCGTCGTTCTCAGCCTGCACTCGAAGAAGCGGCCACACTGCCTCACCATCGCGCGCACATTCTCCCACAAGATGCTTGATATGCTCGAGCTCTACATCAACCCCGAGACATTCCGCACGCTGCAACAATTCAAGAACAAGAAGCCGTCCATCGGCCTGAAGCCCTTGATAAGCTTCCACGGCACCGTCTTCGAAGACCCCACACAATCCAAATACACACTCGCCAAATCCCTCCTCATCGACCTCTTCAAGGGCCAAGACGCTACCGAAGTCGACGTTGAGGGTCTCCAGTACCTAATCTCCATTTCCGCCGTCGAACCCACCGATGCGCTGCCCAATCCAGAGATAAAACTGCGCTTCTACCTGCTGCGTACCAAGCGCAGTGGGCAGAAGCTGCCGCGCATCGAAGTCGAGGAGATGGGACCGCGCATTGACTTCAGCGTCGGAAGGGAAATGTTCCCAGACCCGGATATGATGAAGCAGGCGCTGAAGAAACCAAAGGGTACTGAACAGAGGACCAAGAAGAACATTGACACGGACGTTATGGGTGATAAGACGGGTAAAATTCATGTGGGCAAGCAGGACCTGAGTACGCTACAGAGCAGGAAGATGAAGGGGTTGAAGCGCGCGAGGGGCGAGGCTGATGAGGAGGTTGGTCTTGAGGATGAGGCGAGTGAAGAGGAGGCGACGCCTAAGAAGGCGAGAGTCTGAGATGGAAGCAGAAAAGTGAAGAGCGTGCATGGGTTGGCGTTTGGGACATACCTGGCGTTTTCTGTGAGGAGAGATTCATACCACCTAGCTATTCAATGTCACATCAACAAATTGAGCTTGTCATTACATGGATCCACCATTGAGTCTTCTATTGTTCTGCATTCATGAGATCATAGCGCTCGCTATACGTCTTTCCAATATCATGCATCTGCACGACTATTCGTCATCCTCCTCACCCCCCTCCAACCACTTCCCCCTACACCTCACTGCCTCTCCTCTTACCCCTCTCTTTCCATCATCCAAAGCCCCGATCAACCGCCTCACAACCTCCCTCCTGTACCTCCCCACAACATCTTCTCCAAACTTCTCCGCCACAAGCCTCAAACACTTCAGACTTGCGATCCTAACACCTGGTGGCGGTAGCCTCGCCCCCTTGTCCTTTTTTCCCACCGTCGTACAGTTGGCTAGTAGCCGAGTAATAAGGGATCCGGCGTGTTCTTCTAGTACCTTGGGCTTCTCGCTGAGAGTAGATGTGAGTGTGCCGATGGCGGCTTCTTTGACATGTACGGTCTCCGGGCCGGACAGGTCGAGAGATTGCAGAAGGAGGGTTGTGAGTTGTCCGACGTCTTGGACGACAATTTCAAAGGGCATGTACATCAAAGCACCACTTAGCGCGATGAGATAGTTACCCTTTGTGGAGGGATCTGCCTGCTTGAACGCTGCGACTATGCTTGGTACTAATAGCGCGAACGTCTTGTGCTTGTGGAGGCCAAGTATGTGGCAATGATTGGCTTTCGTAAGCAAATCGTCTGGTTGGAGTAGAGTTTGGAAGCCTTGGGCAACAGTGCTGCCATATGTAGGATGGGATAGGAGGGAGAGCAGCTGTGGGTAAAGCGTATTAAGGGCGGGGCTGCTGCGTAAAACAATGGCCTTGATACAAGCAAAGATTATCCTTATTCGTGCCGGATCGAGTTTGTCAGGATTGAGAAGGTCGTATGTGGCGATGAGGGGATCCATGCATGTCTTGAGCGCGGAGGATGTGTAGAATTTGTTAATGGTGAGGGAGATCTGGCGCAGGGTGGTTGAGCGGATGGACGTAGAGATCGAAGGTTGTTGAGCGTACGATACGAGGGTTGAGACCAACTCTTGAAGGTCACAGGGGAGAGGTGTCTCTTTACGCATAGAGGCGAGGAGGTGTGTTGACACAATCATAGTCTTTTGAACTTCCGGTGCGACGTTTTGATTGAAGGGAGGAAGGTCTGTCTGTGGTGTGCCGCGGAAGAGCGCGTACAATTCTGTGGCGACTGTCCTCTGTTCCTCTGCTGATTGCGAGCGAATGATAAGATTACAGATGCGACCGACGAGATCGAGGGTTGTGTCGTCGTTGAATGCCGCTGGATGTGACACGTCTGAGCTGGATACGCGCTGGATTAGAGGAAGCGCAATGTCCTGGTAGTACGAGGAAGCCTCGGATCCTTGCGATAATTTGTTTTCACCCTTTTTGAGCGCGTAAAGCATTGCAGATAGCAGTGCGACGATGTATGTTGAGGAAGCCCCCTGTGAGACTGCTGCGCTGAATTTGTTCTTGAGCCTTAGTATGACGGTGTCGAACACCTGCTCCTCGCTTGCCAACTTTGCGAAAGCCTCCAAAACAGTTGTGTAGCTTTGTGAGCCATCTGCATCAGTATCTGGTAGTTGAGCCAGGAATGCTGGGAATGCTTTCTCCACGACAACTTGGGGTTTTTGATGGGCGATGTCGACAATACCGTTGATGGCTGCCTCCTTGACTTCGTCATTGCCGTAAGAGTCCTCGTGTATGACTATCGAGTGTAATAGCTGGATGATCCTGCCCTCGTCCTCGTCGCTCAACAGTTGCCGTGCCTTCGATAGCTGAATCAATCCATCGAGACACACCAGACGGAAAGACACTTCCTTGCTGGGAGCGGTTTCGAGTCCGTTCATCATGACCTCTAGCGCCTGATCGCGGAAAGGTGCGAGCGCATTGTCATCAGCTTTCGCTCCGCCAGGTCCTGTTGTTCTCCAATCGCCGTAGACATCGATATTCGCTCGGACGAGCTGGACAAGGACCTCAAGTAAGCCTCGGCGTTTAGCCATGGTCTCTGCAGTTTGGAAAAGTAGAAAAAGAGTTGGGAGGACCCCTGCCAGAAGTAGGTTCGTAACCTCAGGGGACACATCAGCAATGCTGTGTAGTATTCTTGCTGCAGCTTGCGATTGCTTTGTGGGAGCGTCCTCAAGATGTTCATTACATTCCTTGATGATCGGTTTTAGGTATGCGTTCAGTGACCCTGGCGTTCCTTCTGATAATGTTCTCGCGATTGCAGCAAGCCCTGTCAACGCTTCCTTGGCCAGGTCCTCCTCTTGCACGTTAAGTATTTCAAACTTTAGTGCGTCCCATAGCGTTATCGAGTAAAGTGATATTGTCCGTGGTCCATATGCGTTAACGCACGCTGTGATAGTGGAGAGTACGTCTCGCTTCGTGTTCATGGATGTCGAGTCAAGCTTATCGAGCAGTGCAGGGAAAGCGTATGGCGCAAAATCTGCGGTAGACGATATGCAGTCTCTCAGTCGGTCTTTCAGATCCTGTGCAGTGATTCCATATGGATCGTCTGGTGGTGGTCGGAATGTGATGGGAAAGTAGTTGAACACAGCATCAAACAGGTCCTGAGCATCTGCACCAATGGTCCACTCCGTCATAGGTACTCTCAAGATTGAGAAGACCACCATCAGATTTCGAGGATCCTTTTCACCATCAAAGTATGATATAAATCGCGGCATGAAATCGTTGGTGGAGTCGTGGTGGGCTCGTAGTACTTCGCGGTACTTTGCCATGAGTGTGTCGACGAGTCGCAGGACGGGGTATCGTTCACTTTGTTGCTTGAATTGGCGCAAAGGATGTGTGTTGGTGAGTAGAGCCTCGACTATATCCACGACTCTTTGATCGTCCCATTTGCCCAATTCTTCAAGCGCCAAAAGGGCCTTTGCACAGGATCCTAGGCCTTCATTGTCCTCGGTTCTGGAGAGTGTGAAGTCGCAGAGCAAATTCCCTGTTATTTGATCAGCTCCGTCTCAAAAAGCTCCGATCTATCAAAACGGTCGCCCTGTTGGCATGTAGCCGGACAGATTTCGAGTGTATGTATTTTCCAACTCATGTCTGTATATGGCCAACATGTTGCGGCAGACTACTGCGCGACTGGAGGATGGACATGGTTCGAAGGCGGCAAAAAGTATCTCATGGGCTTGACATACGTTGCTGTAGAGACAGAGTCTTTGGAGGGACTGAGGCGAGCACCTCGGCGAGGTAAGACATGGCTGCATAGTGGTCAGCACCATCATCCTACGAGTGCAACAGGCGGCCTACTCTTGGACCTTGTCACGCCATCTTCGCTGTTCAAATATTCACCCAGGTCTGTGACCAGGCTTATAAGTTTCAGTTCGCCATTCTTCAGTCCTGCCTATTGTCAGCCCTCATCTTGCCCATGCCCCGCCGATTGTGAACATACGAGTCGCACTCTGCTGGGCTGTTGCTGTAGCCTCTGTCTTGTTCTTGTCATAGTCCAACAAATACTGCTGGATATCTGACATAGTAACGACGCGTCGCTGGGGCTGAAAGAGTGAAGTCTGCGAAGTTTGGCGCACGCGATTCGTACAGTTGCGGACGCCCGATGACGTTGGGGTTTCGTGGTCGCGCTGATTGGCCTTTGCCGGTGGTGGGGCAGTCGCGGAAAAAAAAGTCGCGGAAGGCACGGTGGGCGCAGAAACAGAGTCAATTGAGCAGATAGACGGCCTCAAACTGACCGATCGCAGTCACTGCACCAATTTCTCCCAACTCAGAATACCTTTTGGTGGTCTGCCCCTGCAATCCTCCGCCTCCTTCCCCAAACGCGCAAAATTACCCCGCCATGGCCGAGGAGAAGCCCAACTGCAAAGTCATCCTTGCGAATAACATTGCCAAAAGTCTGCTGGAAGAAGTTCGCGGTGGCCTGAGCAAGATTGAGCGCAAGCCACTGCTCGTGGGATTTCTCTCGAGTGCAGACCCTGCTGCACGCGTCTATGCAGAGTGGACAGGCAAAACTTGTGTCGAAAAGTGAGTGACCTGAATATTGATATTGCGGTAGATGTGCACGAGGAAAAACGTACAATATTGATGAGGAGTTAGTGGCTTCGCATTCGACCTGCGTGAAGTCGACCGCGAATTGCTCGAAGACCGCCTCATCGAAGCGAACAACGACGCCTCCGTCGACGGAATTATCGTTTACTACCCCATATTTGGAAACCGACAGGATCAGTATCTCCAACAGATTGTCTCGATAGACAAAGATGTCGAAGGCCTATCCCATCGCTACATCTTCAACATGTACCAGAACATCCGCTTCCTCGATCCCGCCAACACCAAGAAGAGCATCCTACCTTGCACGCCTCTGGCAGTCATCAAGATCTTGGAATACCTGCGCATATACAACACCATCCTGCCATACGGAAACAGGCTGCACGGACGTACAGTCACGGTCATCAATAGGAGTGAAGTAGTCGGAAGACCACTTGCAGCACTACTAGCGAATGACGGTGCACATGTGTACAGTGTAGACATCAACGATGTGCAAGAGTTCACACGTGGTGTTGGTCTGCGGAAGCGTAGACACGAAGTCGTTGAGAAGCCGGGCTGGACAATTGAGAATTGCCTTCCCATCAGCGACGTTGTTATCAGCGGAGTGCCGGGCGACAAGTACAAGGTGCCTCTGGAGACCATGAGAGATGGTGCGGTCTGCATCAACTTTTCAAGTGAAAGAAACTTCACCCCCGAAGTCAAAGAGAAGGCTTCTATATACGTGCCGGCTATTGGCAAGGTCACTATTGCAGTACTATTGAGAAATTTGCTGGTAAGCCCACATCTTCGCAGCCCGGACCAGTACAAGCTGATTTTAGAACAGCGTCTCGCGCAAAACAGGATCGATGCTGCTGCCAATGGTGTGGACACAAAATCATCAGAAGAAGCCATCGTGTCCGCTCCATCGTCATGACACGCCTTTTGTCTTGCTCGCCTCTTACTTGCGCTGATACCCATTAGAAGGCCATAACGCCAAATAAAAGTCGTTTCATGTTTTCAAACTCCACGATACCTGCTCACATGGCTTCCATGGATTACGGTGAATTCTCGATGCACCTGTATGCAAACAGCAATATAACCATCACATCTCGGTGGTTCTGTGGACTACGAGCTGTGGTACACTTCCAGCAACTGAATCTTATCCACAGTACTCTGAGCGCAAATCACATGGCTATTGTGACCCTGTCGTGTCGAATACTATAGCCTTTTGGGTTTCAGACTCTTACCTGTTACCACCGCCTAGCAAGTTTCCACCCGCCATTATGTTCTTTGCATCATGGCTCCCTTGTTTGCCTCAGAATCTGCCAAGCCCCTTGCACAAGGCATGACTGAGTCGAAGAGTGCCCGGCTCTGCGTTACGTCAAGAAGGATTGAGCATTGATGTAGCCAAGCATTTGAGGAGCAACCTAGCAGGAAGATGTATGAGGGGAGCAGGTCAAGCGTATGTTTCACTAATAGTTAAATAAATATGAGGTTTGTTGTTCGTAAACGTCGTTATTCTGTTTCTCTCCAGATCAACCCAGTTTCCAGGCTACGTATGCACGAAATCCACCACAGATTAAAAGTAACAATCAGTAGCGCAAGCACAGACGCCAACGCTAATAAGACCGAGATGACAACAACTTTTCTTCCCAAAGTTTAGACTCCAGACACAACTCAACTTGCCTCTGGCATAGGCACAGGCACATTCTCCACCTTGATCTCAGGCGGCGGCTCGTTGAATTCGACCTCAGACTCCGGAGCAGGCCGCCTTGGCAGCGGTCGATCCCTCTCATCATAGTACATATAGTGTTGCTCGCGGCCGTTGTACCTCTGCGGTGGAGGCCGCTCATAGGGTACGGGGACATACTGGTATTCCGGTTCGTATCGAGGAGGTTGATGCATATAAGAACCATGGGCCTGACGATGATCAGGGCGCACACGAACGTATTCATAATCGTGGTGAATGGGGTGTCCATATTCGTCAACGTATACAGTCTGTGGCCTGCGTTCTTCATAACGGAAGCGCGGAGGAGAGGCCTGGTGATAACGATCCTGAACGGATACATAGCTGGCGGGGGCACGACGTGCTGGTTGGTGAAAGCTGTGCTCTGGGGAAGGGTGATCGACACTCGTATCCCTGGAGTATGCTGGCTCATACTCTGGTACGGCGCCAGGCTGTGGTGTCTCTTGCTGATCGATGCGGCGGCGCTGCTCCTCGTATCGCCTACTCTGTGACCGGCTCATGCTAGAGCCACGATCTTCACGTTGCGCAACATCCATGTATCGGTAGTAACGCGAGGGCATTCGTTGCTCATGGGGACGATCTCGCCTACGGTGTGGACCAGTCCGCCTTGAGGGGCCGTATTGAGGTGCAGGCATATGTCGTGGAGGGTAGTATTCATCATAGCGAGATCCATTAGAGACTGTAGATGGGGCTCTGGGGAGCGGAGGTGCAAGTGGCCGGCTTTGCGTGGCTCCGTCTCCAACGGCAGCTACGTTCGGGGGTGTTGGCGTGTATCGCGAACCATCGTCAGCATTGGGCGCCGAAGGGGTGTGTGCGGGATCTGGTGGGGTGGGAATTGGCACAGGATCGGCAGGAGCTGGCCCAGGTACAAATTCGTCCAAGAAACGATCAGCCGCAGCCTGCCCCCGGCGAGGACTTGCATCTCGCGAAGGATGATCGCTCAAGTAACGAAACCCAGGCTGCGTATCTTCTTCTTCGTAGTACCGACGGGAATAAGCACCATAATCCCGTTCTCGACTACCACGACTCCCGTCTCGGGCGTAGACAACATGCTCAGGTGGAGGACCATAGAATCTGTCCTGTTCGCGAAAGCCTGTCCTACGGCCACCGTATTCGTCATACATCGGACGAGCATGCGGCATCCTGGGACTCGGACCATATTCAGCGTATTCTCGTGAAGAATATCCATCGTCTACGTGGTCCCTTGGCATCTGGTAAACATTCATTAGTTGGAGCACACGCCATCTGATTATATGTACAACTAACGTAATATTGGGGTTCCCCTTGGAAGCGTTGTCGGCGTGCAGCAGGCGGGCTTTCTTCGTAGAATCGCTTCTTATTCTTAGGAGCCGCCTGGTCATTCGACTCCGTGGTCATGGCAGGACGACGAGGATCATACTCGTCGCCCTTCACCGTAGAAGGTTGTGAAGAATCACTTGGACCAGAAGTGGGTGCGGGGTTACGTGGCCTCTCCGCTTCCTCTTCGCTACCAGTTGGGCCTGGAGCATCTGCCGCCTGTTTAGGTTCAGACGAAGCGGGCGAGGCTAGACCTTTGCCGTCAATTACACCTATCTTGGGTAGAGGCATTGGGAAGGAGTTGGGGAATATCCTTGCAATCAGGAGAAGCTTTTCGTCGTCCATTCCGGGAGCATGAATGAGTCCAGAGATAAAGCGATCACTAGGTAACTCAATCATATCTTCTTTCCAGTCCAAAGCTGGCATTGGACCATGACCTGGTCCCATTGGTTGGAACTGCAGATGGTAAGATCTGAAATGTGATAACAGAGCTATGACAGTGTACGTTCTACGCTCTTCGGCTTTCGCATAGTATGCGCTCGCATGTTGGCTGAGCGCTCCTGTTTGACAAGCTTTGCAAGATAGACCTGGAGCATGCTTCAGGGCCTTCGGCATTTCGTGGTTGGAGAGTGCATCAATGAAATGATTTAGTGTGGGCTCATGATTGAACTCCACATGAAATCTGAAGATGATGCGGTGCAGTAGGACGTAGATCCGAAGACTATTTGGCATGTCCTTGATACCAGAGGTCTGCTTCCAGATTTCCTGGGCCAGGTTGATCACGGTACTTACTTGCTTATCAAAAGAGCTGGTACTATGGCCGGTTTCTTCACCCATGCCGGGTTGGGGCTCCTGTACTCCTTGGCCAGGTGGTGGTACAGCTGGTGGTGGTGCAATGGCAGATCCGATCATGGCTGGGGATTGTAAATACGAATGCGGTCCAGGCTGTCCGTATGTGGGAGGCCCCATAGCTTGATGTGCATATCCATCTCCGGGTGTGGCATACTGGTGCGGATATCCATAGCCTTGCAACCCTCCAAACGGAGTCTGTGGTGGCGCGAAAGGTCCATTGTATTGGCCACCATAGCCGTGAGGGCCTGGGCTTGCCTGCGGAATATGAGGTGGCATATGCGGTGTTGACGTTCCTGCGCGAGAATACCCACTATGATAGCCGCCATGGCCTGTCGTGCTGGCTGAAGGATGATGGTAAGTATTCTTCACAGATGTAGGATCTGGATGGAATGGCGTCTCTTCTGGCCACTCCGCTTCTCTCCAAGCAACCACGACATTGCCCACACTAAAATTGTTAGTATGCTTAGCACCGTAATGCTGAATGACGCCTTCGAAGCCGTAGAACCTCGTGTTCGATTCGCATCCGTTGCCGTAACAAAGGAAGATGTCCTTGCGGAATTGCTCTGTTGTTGGCTTGATCTTATTGTCATAGACCCATTTGAGATTGTCCAGGACAAGCTTCGGGGTAGTATCTGCAAGGTCAGTAAGACCAGAGGTGTGGACAATGGATGGTGTTGCGTCCGCTTGATCCCGTTCGGCGTAGTAGGTGCGCCGAACGTGGATGAGAAGGTCGGCGGCGAACTTTGGACTGTTCTCATAGGTGACTGCGCTTCCGTGGTCCCAGCCCTGGTTGATGAAATCGTCAGCGATGGCATTCAGTCTGTCGCGGACAGGCCGTTGCGATTCGTCCCATTCGCGGTCCATGACCTCCTTGGCCTCTTTGGAGTTCACGTCCGGTTGACGGCGATCTGTTGTTCTTGAGGGAAGGGCAGCTACGCGAGCCACGTGTTCAGCTTCGGCTTGTTGGGCAGCAGGCAGTTGGGCAAGCAAGCGGGGCTGGAGTACGCTCCACGCATGGTCAGTCATTGGCTGAGAGATCTGGATGGCCGCCTTGAATGAGTCCATGTGGCGCAGAATGTTTGGAGGAATCTGAGGATCCATTTGTTGGCACCGGCGTTCGATGTCCGACTTACGGTTTGCTTTGGCCTCGTTTGCATCTTGGAGGTTCCTACCGCCGGGTGCGGTACTTCCAGAGGGCTGCGGGGTGAAGACCTGTGGTGGAACAGTCGGGGGCCTCGCTTGTGCATGTTGGTAGGACGGCACTACTGCTGTTAGAACGGAAGGGCTGCGGTTGAAACATTGAGAAGAGCAGACAACTCTACTAGCAAAAAAAACAATGGGCGTACACTTACTCGCTGGGATTGGCGCATGAATCACAGGAGATGATACTTGGTGGGGAGGGGATCTGGTGGGCTCCCTGTGCGATGTACCGGCTATCGAGGGCGCGGCCGACGTCGCACGCTTTGGCTCTTGATGTTCTTCCCACCAGTGATGCTTCACTTCCCAGCGCTCCCAGTTCTCCGCGACTCGCATACGGTCTTTGCCACGAGCGTCCAGGCCCTTTGACCACTCCTCGGCTGCGGCAGACCCACGGCTCAGCGCGTCGGCAAGTTCTTGCGATATTTCGTCTACGTGCGGCTTGTAATAGTACTTGCTGATGACAACGTCTGCTGGGGTCGTTGCCGACTGCAACGTGTAGGCTGTGACGTAGTGGTGGTCATTGGTAAGGAGGACGAATGGGAGGGCTGGGCGCAGTGCTGAAGCAGCCGAGAAGAGTAGGCTCGAATCCTACGCTGGTCAGCCATAGTCGACCTGGTGCGAATGCGACTTACAGTCTGGCAGCGTTGGAGTAGACATGGCCCACATGTTCGGACAGCAAATGGCCATATAGTGCGCACGCCTGCCTCACCTGGACCCTTCTGCCAGATTCTCTCGCCCGGCACAAAGTCATTTAGCTTGTTACAGAATTGGCATCTCTTGGACCAAGCCAGCTGGCACATTTGCAGTTCAGTGAAGCCTGGCAATGGCTTCGGTGGCTTGGTTGCGAGGGCGTTGCGGGCAGAGGCCCACAACGAGTCAGACTTTAGGAGATGCAGACGGCCATGGTCCGACTTTGAAGTCGAGGCCTCACGCACGTCTGTCAGAAGGTAAAGGAAAGATCGATTGACCTGGATCAACCGACCGAGGTCTGCAAGCGAACAGAAGGAGAATACATGCTGCCACAGCTCGGGCGGTATCTTATCAGACCGCCCTGGTGTGCGCGAAGACGGGCAAGCAGGCGGGTCGAGCCTGCGCTTCTTCTCATCTGAAGAGGACAGGCCCTGCGCCTTGCGCTTCGTCGACGACGTGACGTTTGACGCGTCTGTAGCAGAAGCTGCTTCCGACTCGTAGAAGTCGACCGAAGAAGCCGTGCTTGACATGGCGCCCGCGGCGAGCGACGGAGCCCACAGAAGCTTCACTAGCGATGCGCGAGCGCTGCAGACATGGGGAGCGAAATGGAGGTGATGTGTTGTCGCGCGTTGGGGTGATGAGGCTGGGGATGCGGTGTGCAGGGAAGGTGCAGGAAGCAAAGTGCGAGGCACGATGAGTGTACTGAGTATGGTGCAGGTGATGGGGCACAGCGGGCGCGATACAAACAAATATCATGGGCCGCTGCAGCGACAGATGTGTCTTGCACTGTGCAAGTGCAGAGTGCAGAGTGCAGAGTGCAGAGAGGGAGGAATGAATATCCAGGCAGCTCGAGGATGGAGGCCCAAGCAGGTGGCCATACCGGGTGGAAGAAGCGTGGGCCAATGGCAGGGTGAAGCGGACGAGGGTGTGACCGGGGGGGCTGACAGCGGTGGCAGCGACGCCAAGTAATGACATAGCTGGCTGGCGGGACAAGCAGACGGACGGGACATGCATCGCTGTGCGTGTCCGTGTGTGTGCGTGTGTGTGTGTGTGTGCGTGTGCGTGTGCGTGTGCGGCTGCTAGGCCCAACGCACTTCTTCAAGTTTCTGTGCACGGCACATCCGAAGACTCCCATAATACGCAATACGCGTACCGGTCGAGCCATCCAATTCATTTTGCATTGCTAGAGGGGGAGCTTCCGTCCGTACTCTAGTTCTCTCTCCCTCCTCTCTTCTCCGCTCCGTCACCGCATCACAGCTTCCTCTCCCCCCACCACCAACATGGCCACGCTCAACACCTCTAGCAACGGCGCCAACATCACCAAGAGCTATCAGAATGTCGTCAACGCCCCGGCGCCATCCGGTCCCCAGGCAGCTTCGCCCACGTACGGGCAATGGGCTGTCTTCACAGTCGCTGCCCCGCTCGTCAGCGCATTTCAGCACGATGGCGGAAAAGAGAGTGTGTTGAAGGTCCAAAGCACTGGCGGTATGTGAACTACCTCTGCATCGCCCAATTGCCCTGCACGCACGAGACTGGCGCCACACATGGAGGCTCCATCAGCTCCAGCTGCAGCTTCACGATGCTGTGCCAGCCCAAGCTCGGGACTCGACACCACGCTGCACTCCGGCGCATGGCATACAGGCCAATGTCAGGAAAACGATTGCTGACTTGTTTGCAGAGGGTGAACTGCTCGATCTCATCGACGAGTTTTCAGATGGTCGCATCCAATTTGCCTTTGTCAAGGTCAAGGACCCAAACACGTCGCTGCCCAAGAACGTCTTGATTGCATGGGTAAGCTAGCCTAGTGGGCCTGGTTGGGCTCAAGCACTAATGCCACCTGCAGTGCGGCGAGGGCGTTCCAGAGAGGACCAAGGGCTACTTTGGCAGCCATCTTACCGTTGTGTCCAAACTTCTTCATGTGCGTCCAGATCCCATCACCGCCCAAGATTCCCAAAACTCATAATTTCAGGGCTACCACGTTCAAGTCACCGCGCGGTCCGAGGCAGATCTCACACCAGAGAAAATTGTCCAGAAGGTTGCGGATGCTTCGGGCGCAAAGTACGGTGGCGGTGCAGACATTCCCTCTGGTGGCCCGCCGCCCGTCGTAGCGAAGAAGCCCGTCTTCACACCAACACAGTCAGGGGGCGGAGGATCAGGCTTCAATCCACTGGGACGTGCTCGCGCACCGGCGCCCAGTGCTGCTGAGGACGCTGATGGCTGGGGTGCGGATGCCCCACAGGTCTCGCGGTCGCAGCTGGAGAAAGTCACATCGGCGTATCAGCCGACAAAGGTCAACATGGCAGAGCTCACCTCGAACAGGGACGACTCCACCCGCGCCCAGCAGTCTCAAAACGATCGCCCCGAAGTAGTCAAAGGCGCATACCAGCCCGTTGGAAAGGTGGACATTGCTGCGATTCGAGCGCAAGCAAAGGATGCAAAGGACGACCGTCCCACAGTCGTAAAGGGCGCATACGAGCCTATTGGCAAGGTTGATATCGCAGCCATTCGAGCAAAGGCACAAGCCGGACCTCAGTCGTCAGGCCTCTCCCCAGCCGCTACTGGGACCTCCAATACCGAGGAGGAGGAAGAGCGGCCACGGTCGCTTGCTGATCGGTCAGCAGCATTCAATGCACAGCCCGAGCGCCTGACAAGCCTACCCAAGCCGAAAGTCGCCAATAAGTTCGCCGGTGCGAGTGCCTTCACTGGAACCAAGGCTCCCACACCTGGAGGTCTTGGTGCAAAGCCTGCCCCTCCTGCGCCTATCGTGGGAGCAGCCAGCAAGACATTTGCCGACGAGGGTGGCAAGACCCCAGCACAGATATGGGCTGAGAAGAAGGCAGCCCGTGGCGAGGCCGTCAAGCCTACTGCTGATGCTGGCCGTCCGAATCCTCTACAAAGCCAGCAGAGTGGAGGAGGTGGATGGCAGAGCGGTTATGCAGGCAAATCATGGGCTGCGGTCCAGACGACCCGGACAGGTCAGTCTGCGGCTAGCAACCTCAGTGAGCAAAAAACAGGTGAGCCTCAACGGGAGGAGCCTGCCTCGCCACCAGCTGGTGCTGTTGGTTCCTTGAAGGATCGCTTCTCGGGTGCTGCTCCAATGGGTGCGCCAACATCACGACCTGTGCCAGAGCCGCAAGCACCTAGCCCACCAGCTCTCGACAACTCCAGCAAGCCCAACGCCGGCGCACGCGGCGTGCCAATGCCGGGCCTACCCACACGTCCCAGGGAGCCAGAGTCGGATGAGGAAGACAGTGTGCCTGCAGTGCAGCACCAGCGCATGCCTTCGCCACCACGCCAGCCACGCAGCCCATCTCCAGAGCCTGCCGGATCACCTGTCCGTCTTGCTATGCCTGTGTCGCGTGGCCGGGAACCTGAGGAAATGTCTCCAGCGGAAGAGCGGGCACCGCCAATGCCCACGCGCTCGCTTGACCAGGCGGCGCAGCAGGCACGTGATCTCTCACCAGAACCGCAGGTCGAAGCCAAAGACCCGTCGCGCGCTGCTGCCGCTGGTGTTGCCGCTGCTACTTTCGGAGCCGCAGCGGTTGCTGGGGCCGCAGTTGGCGCCGCAGCAGGATCAGGACAAGACGAAGAGGGCGGTTCTGGCAAGCGCGCGGTTGTCCAATACGACTATGAGAAGGCCGAGGACAACGAGGTTGAACTTCGTGAAGGCGAGCACGTTACCGACATTGACATGGTAGACGAGGACTGGTGGATGGGCACCAATTCCCAGGGCGAGCGTGGTCTCTTCCCAGCCAACTACGTCGAGTTGGTTGAGGGCGATGACGACGGCGCTGCCGCACCACCTCTACCTTCTCACCCTGCTGCTGCCCAGGAGCCCGAACCCGTTGCTCAACCACCATCAAGCGCTGCTGCCAGCTCTGGCCCTACTGCGACTGCCCTCTACGACTACGAGGCTGCGGAAGACAATGAGTTGAGCTTCCCTGAAAACGCCACTATTACCAACCTTGTGAGTGATCTCCTTCAATCAATGAATCACAATGCTAACAAATCTGCAGGAATTCCCCGACGAGGACTGGTGGCTCGGTAGCTACAACGGCGAATCTGGTCTCTTCCCTGCCAACTATGTCGAGTTAGATTCGTAGATTCCCGTTGACTTTGCGTGCTTCGGTCGAAAAGAGGACTCTGTACGGTTCGAGTGCATACATGAAGCGTTTGGCGGCTGTGTTCTTGCCTCCATAAATAAGTAAGAACACTTGTAGGTACACAAAAGTTGACAAAATTCAACCACATTTGACGTTGTATTGATAACCTTCTTGCCAATGTTATCTTCACGTTTTCTTGATGCTTGATATAGATCTCAAAAACATCACAGTCATGGTTTTGACAATTGGGTGACGTCGACATATCTTCACGCAACGGAGTGAGGATAAGAGCTCGCCTGCTTCTCAAAGTTGCACGTTTCCTGGTAAATTGGCGTGCGCCACTCTCTAATACTTTCTACAAAGAGCACTTTACTAACCATTACTAACCATGAAAATCAATACACTACAGATCATCATCGCTCTCGTCACCATGACGCGTCTCCACACCACACAAGCTCAACTAATAGCTAACAGTACGAGGCAAGAGCCGGTCATTATATCAGACAAGGACTTTGTCCCAGAGGCTAGTCCAGTAATACCTAAATTTTCGCTGGTGACTACTGCAATGCCGACGTCTGGGGTTCCCGTTGCTACACATTCTCTTGTGCCATCACTACCTGCGCCTCCTGGCATATCGCCGCCTGGTACTCCGGGTGCTCCTCGTCCTCCACCGCCCGCTCCTCCCACGCCGGGAGTCGCAAATCACACCATATATCTTACCAAGATATGCGATACAACGGGTCATTGCGAAGAAGTAAAAGCGATTAATAATGTGTGTCATTTACTCACTACGCCTTTGTACGTACCTCTTTTATTCGACATTTCACTCTTCGTTCAACCATGCAAGAAATACCCCAGTAAGTACAACTTGGAACTAACACTGCACATAGGGGTCCGACAATACGTAAAGTCGAGGTTCCATGGCCAGCGAGCTGTAGATTGGTCGCGTAAGTGGTTCTTGATTTTTCTCTTCTCCCCATTCCATGTTTAGGCTGGAATATTAGGCTCACCTACTGGTTTTGGTGGCAATAGGACGCGTGATTGCTGGGCGTACACCAATACCACGGCGCCGGAGACGTACGGGAATCAGGTGTGTGTTTCGGGGGGTAAAGTACAGGGGGAGATGGGGAGTTTGGAGGATGTGCAGGGTGGGTTTAAGGGGAAGTTGTTGGGGATGGTTTGTTGGGAGGGGCCGTGTTGAGAGGAGGGAGTGGTCGCATTGGTACTGGATCTTAAACGTACTTGCACTATAGTCTTGAGTTATGCTCGGGATGTCTCGTTATTTGACTCTGGAGGGTCTTTCGTTAGGCCAGAAACATGAATTTACACAGTGTTGGTGTTCTGCGTACTGCCTGAGACATAGAAGCGAGCTTATCTTCCTTGTTATGATGAGTGTCGTAGTTTCTCCGTTTCCAACCCTCGTCTGCATTGAGCACAGAAGTCAACTTCTATCCCTCCAAGCTCAATTTGAATGCATCGGCTTCTACAGTAAACTTCAAGACTGGACCAGCAGGCCACCACTACGAACTAGGTATGATCTACATTTCCATAGTCAAAAGAGTCATTAGAAGGATACCGACATGGCTTCACTACATTGCCATGGCCGATGGAGGCTTTGTGCCTCTCACTGTCAGACCAGAGAAAAAGGGGTACCTCGTCTACAGGAAACTCTTTTGTCACCACTGCAAAGTGACGCCAGAAATCACGACTCCGATCAGCACAGAAACGAAGGTCTTTGATATCTACCTGGGACTGGCTCCACACGGAGTAACTTCAGGCTGGTTTGAAAAAAAGGGTCTAAGATCGACAGTGTCAATACGAACAGGAACGAACGAACAACCACGTGGGTAATGTCGATCTGGAGTAGCACTAGCATTAGCACTAAGAACTAGCACCAGAACTAAAACTAAAACTACAGTAGACTAAGAAAATCCAATTCAAAGGAATAGAACAGAATGAACTGAGTTGAGAATAAAGTTAAATCTTTGCTGGGTGAAGAACACATGTTGCAATAATGTACAAGGAGAGTGGACTGGACTGGACTGGACTGGACTGGACTGGACTGGACTGAACTGAACTGAACGGATGTATGTAGAAAGGCGTGCGTCTACATTTGATTTAAACTGTATCTTACTCCCTCTCCATCGCCACGTCAACCATCTCCCTCACCCACTTCAACAACACCAGCCATCAAGCCAATGATGACATCTTCACCTCTCTCACCAATATTAAACAATCACTCATCCACCCTACCACACAACAACCACACATGCCTAAAATCATCCGACTTGCTTCGGCACTGTTCCCGCTTTAGCGCCTTTTATAGGACTAAACCTTTCGCGCCAGCGCCAGCGCCAGCGCCAGCCATGACCCATTTTGGACGACGTCCTGGGTTCTGTCCAAATCGAGGATTATGGTTTCGACGGACCCTGGGAAGGAAGTTTGGCACAGCAGGGAGGGAGCGGCGGTAAACGTGCGAGTGCCATGTGGAGTGCCAGGATGTATGGGGTAGGTATGTAACGCGATTATCGCGTAGCCCTTGCAGGATAATCAGATTATTCGTATTTGAAGCATGCGTAACTCGCATGACTGGTGGAATTAAGGTTTATGGACAGAATATCTATGTACACGTTGTATATATGTAGCTAGCTATTGAAGTATGCATACATGAATGACGACTATCACGCCATGTACGCCACAACATATTTCTGCTACGTGCGTTGAGCCCCTTTGTAGAGGGCGGATCTTGCTCCGCCTTCGATGCGGTTGCCAGCCACAATCACACGCCTCGGCGTGCATGACGAAAGACCTTGGAGGCTGGGAAGTGACAATAATTCGGTAACGGATTGACTTTTGCGGCGGCGCCAGAAGGGCGATTAAGTAAATGCCGGGGGTATATATTTGAATTGTAGCGAAAGATCGCAGAGTCGTAAACTGGGTATCTATGCGGGAAGTATCGTGCGAGCCTGATAAGCGGCCGTGGACAGTAAATGGTGCTCCGAAGAGTTTAAAAACAGATGCAGGACGCTGAAGTGCAAACGCTGGGGAATGTACAGAAGGTTGTTTGAATCAGAAGTCTGCTGATCGCCGACGAGGAACGCGAGACACTGCACACAAGGATCATCAGTGATGGCTAATCTCGAATGAAGATCATGATCTTGTGCCAAGTCCAAACATGGACAGACGACTTTTCTTGGGCTTACCTCGTGCGTCGCCTTGGTTGTCCCACGGAGAAACGTCATTCATCGTTAGACGTCCTCCGAGACCAAGTCGCTCACGAGGAGACTCGTACCAGTGCTTGGAAAGCTCTGATGGTGCAATGGTAGAGGGTGCGATGGAATGCGTATCCTCGTCCCTATCGCCGTTGTCGCGGATGGTGGCCAATGATTCGGTGCTGCTAGCAAGCGACACCTCGTACAACGTCGGCAAAGCCGATGCTGACGGTGTCCTTCGGTAGGAAGGCATGGACATCGATCGTAGGGATTGCGTCCTGACTTCACTGAATGACGTTGGTCGACTGAAATTCTGGACAGGGCGAGCAGGGGCGTAGTAAGGAACACTTGCTGGCGCCGCAGGTAATGGAAGTACAGGTGAGTCCGCCATGGGCGAATCGTTCTTTTCTCTGTCCACAACGTGCTGTTCATCGGCAAAGAGAAAATCATGCGAGTCGGGAACATGGCCACCACCTGGTTTATGGGCAGTGTGCGCATCGTCTCCCCATAGATTTTGGTGTGGCTGGTCGTTCAGCTTCCTGAAGATGGTGTCGGCGGTTTCGCGAACCACAGTATCGACTGAGTCGGTAGAAGAGGCTGGCGAATCTGGCCTGAAATCCAAGGATTCATCTATGCTTGACCGTGTGCCCCACGTCGAGTCGGAAAGTCTTGGGGGGACTTCATTCGATGGTCCATTTTCTTCTGGAGACATGTTTGGTGGTGCGCCAGAGTTGTCCTCATCGTCTGGAAAGTAGAAGGAGATGTCGGGCAGTGTTGTGGGTGATGGCGACGATGCGAGTGGTGAGCCGCCATTGGTCATATTCGAAATTGACGGCCTGGGCGAGATGACAGAATTGGGCGGGTTGCGTGTCCCGTCCGTCATGATGGTGAGTCTGGAGTCATTCCATGGCATGCTCTTCACATGTGTGCTTGATGAGCCTCGTGACGTTACGCTGCTTCGGCCGTCCTTGGAGGAAGCGCTAGCCAATGAGTTACGGTTCTTCCTGACGACTTGGGGAACACCATCCCATTTGGAGTTGACTTTGGGGACATTTGCGGGCAGTTTTTGGTTTGCATAGTTGGTGGTGGTTTTGTGGAGCGTGGTGGTGGATGCTTTCTCGGCAGCCTGCTTGCGCTGCTGCTCGGCAAATTGGTCCAGAGCAGATTGCGAGGGCTCTTTCAGAGACAGGAAGCTGAAGACGGAGGTCGCCTTGGTCTTCTTCTTGGATGACCTCGAGGAGCCATTCGAAGAAGCGGTGCTGGAGGTTGTGGAAGCCAGGCTGGGTGGTGACAGACTGGCGGTGTCGCACGAGGGCCGAGACGTGGTTGAGGCGGGCGTCGAGTCCGGGGTGGTGGAACGGTCTTGGACGGAAGCAGACGCGGATCCAGAGTCTTGGGAGTGTTGTGAGGAGAGCGAAGTCTGGTCGGCGGGCAGAGGATTTCTGTACCTCAACTTGGGGATGCGTGCAGGCGGGAGCTGGGCTGTTAAGTCTGCATTGGGCGCCATGGCCAGCGAGAGCATGGGCGTGGATGTCTGTCGGGTGGTCCGTTGCAGCCCTGTTAGTGAGGCCAATCGGTTTCGAGGTAGATGAGTGGGTGATTGGCGGGTTGTCGCCTAGGCCATGCGCGACTCGTGCAGGTGACTGGCGTGTACAGTAACAGTCTTGTACGTGTCGAGGGTGGAGCTGAGGCGTAACGTGCAAAATGAGGGTCACGATGTGAGACTAGACGCGCAACCGCAGGAGAGAGCAGGCGCAATGGGAGCGACGGCCTTGATCAAGTACTGTGTAGATAGACCTAGCCAGGCATGGACCTCCGCCCGCGCCTGTTTGGTGGAGACGGCTCGAAGCAGAAGGCGGGCTCCCCATGCACAGAAGGATAGCTTTGCAAGAGGCACTACCACTACGGGCAATCTGCTGTGGATAGTCTGGAATCGCTCGAGCGCTGAATCTGGATAGGCCACTGGTAGCCCCCGCGGCGCTCGCTATCCGGCACACGCAATTGGCGGCTATATGCTGGCGGCGTGGTAGCAAGAGCCTGTGGCTGTCTGACAGGACAGACGCCCCAGGTCTACGCTCGGCTAGATTGCACCTCTACTCGACAAGCCACGACATATCAACGTGTTTCCAGAGTTTCCAGAGTTTCCAGAGTTTCCAGAGCTCCGTGTTGCGGCAAGGCCGGTGCAGATCGGTGCAGCTGGACGACGTGAAACGGCCATGGGCTGGCATACTTGGTCACATGAAGGCTGCGCGCAACCCCATGTCACTGGTGCGTGTTTGAAGCTTGTCGACTGCAGCATCGAGAAAGACTAGAGTTTGGCAAAGCAGCAGGGAACTCCTAGTGACATGTTGACCAGCTGCACGAGATTCGGTTGGCCCCGTCCCTGCCGTCACACAACCGATTCATGCTGCAGCACTTTGCAGTGTGGCTGTCTACATACACCTAGTCCATGAGGATGCACTCGGCAACTGTGTGAGGTGCCGAGGGACATGATTCAAGCGGATGCAATGGGTGCATATTGCGATTTGGCAATAGTTTGTTGAATTGCCCATGTTCAAATCGTGGGCGGACTTGGATCCCGGCAGAATGTGTCGTGGTTCATGTCTTGTCTTGGCTGGCATCTAAGTAGTAGTAGTAGTAGTAGTAGTAGTAGTAGTAGTAACAGCAGTAGGTATCCCGACCCAAGCCGCCCAGATTCTGTTGCCGCTCCCCTCCACCCACCCAGCACCAGTAACCACGCGCTCCACCAACCGCAAGGGCCCAACAACTGCCTAGGCATTCTCTTGCGCGCACTCGCATCTGGCATGGACGGGCGAAGCGCACCCCTAGCCAGCGCCTAACCGCCGCCACCTCTGCGGCGAACCCTCGCCGGAGATTAAGTCATTCCCGCCCAGAGGCCCCGACGTGATCTGTTCACTGTCCGGCTCTGCGTGGAGACGACCTCGCACCCCGCCGCCATGCCCGCACTCCTCGTCGACACCAACCCACGCCCGGCCTCTTCCAGCGATGCCTCTTCCACCTCGGCGCGCTCAAGGAAGCGCTCCGAGTCGGCCTCCCCAAACCGACCACCCGTGTCGCCCATTACGCCTACAGTGACGGCCGCCCAGCTGGCGCCTGTGGAGCGCACCGAAAGCCATGCCCGCATCGTCCCTCCACCACCTCCCCCACCTCCCCCACCACGCGCAACCTTCATATCCCCTCCTCCCGCCGTAGCCATATCCGAAAGCGAGAACCCAGATGCCATTGCCCTGCGCTCCGCCATATCCTTGCTTCAGCTGCAGCGCGAGAAGAGCAAGCGCGACCTCAAGGCGCTGCAGGAGCTCAAGACTGTCGCCGTGGCCGACCCACAAGCCTTTGCGCGCGCTATACAGCAGCAACAAGCACAGGCAGCACGCTCCTATCACGACGTCCTGACGCCGACTCTCTCTGGCCTGACAGACTCGGTGCCCAGCCATGACGACCACAGCGATACCGGGGCAGGCGCAAATGCGCGCAAGGACTCTGCCGACGTACACGCCAAACTGCCGCAGACGCAGATTCCGCCAATACCACAACCTCAGAACGTTGTGCGCTGCCCTCCCATTGAATGGAGCAAATATCACATCTCCGGAGAACCTCTGGACAAGATGCATGAAGAGCAGAAGAAATGGCCAGGATCCACAGATCCTCCACGTACAAAGTCAGGCCAACGGGCGCCGCCGCATTCTGTATCAGCGCCATACTCGCCCTTTACAGATAATGTCACCCCGGCCGCCTCGACTTCGCGGCCTCCAAAGAACTCGAAAAAGTCGGCACATTGAACTTGCGGGTGAAACCGCGGGCAGGCCGCGTAGCCACGTCCCGACTTGGCTACACTTAGTATCTCAGTTGGCAGCGAATGCAGAGTTTCCCACCTAAAAGTACGAGGGCGCAGAGTGCTCCTCCCCTCACACATGCACGATTCTTATGCCTTTATGGATATCACGATAGACGATTAGACGATGGACCATCAAGTAATAGATTTATTCATAGTCCATGTAGATTTTGAAAATACTCGACTTGATCAATTTGGCTTACCGTTTGCAGTGCTCGTATTGTGTATAGTACATGCTGTGGGTATACGTGTGTTGCGGCTGTGCGACCCACTACACGCGCAACCCACGTGTGGCTGTTGCATCGAGACCCTCACCGTCTCTCCACACCGTTTCTTAATTTATCTGAGAAAGCACAGAAAAACCCTGCTTCGCGCCGACTTTCTATCAGCCATGGCCGACAGCCAATCGTGCCTGCGCAAGCTGCCTCGCTTGATCCCAGCCCCCTTGTTCCCTACGTCATGCTCCAGGGATCGCGACAACCCAACGGTCCAACGACCACGTCAACTCCTTCATCTGTGTGTGTAGAGGTTGGGCGTCTGTGCAGGGCTACGATCTTGATCTGGTCCATTTGCATGAGTGGACCCCTGGCCTCAGTGACGTTGAGCTTTGCAGGGCTGTGCTAGGTAATGTATAAGGAAATGATCGAGACCCTTTGTGTGACTCTGTTACGCGGACACGATCCACCGTCACTTTGTTCATTCACTGCTTGCAACTAACTCTGCGGTTGGCCTCTTATCACCAACACGCGCACAACACCTGAACATCTCTCCTCTTGACATCACTCTTTGAACCATGCGTCTTACCGCGCTCATTCCAGCAGTATGCTGCATTGCCGCCTTGATCCTGAGTTTCCTGTGCCTTTTCGCAGGCCACAAAAAAGGCTTCATGGAAAGCTACGATCTCCTCACGCTCAACACGTCGGCCGTCGGGGAAACACTCCTCGACTCATCCCAGTCGTCCTCGTCCTCCAACCCCATCACCAACCTCTTCGACTCCATCGGCAACGACATCTCCTCCGAAATCAACGATCGCATCGGCGACGCAGCCGAGCGCCTAGGCATTGAGGACTTTTACTCCACCCACATGCTCAACTACTGCTACGGGCAATACACGCCCGCCGAGTCGGCAAACGCCACCGTCTCCTCCTCGGACATTAGCAAGAACATGACCGGATGCAGCCAGAGCAAGGCCATGTACAAATTCGACCCTACCCGCATCGTCGAAGACGCCCTCAATAAAACCACGGGCACACAAATCACCCTCGACGACATCAACTGGCCCTCTGACATTGACAGCGGTATCCGCGCCCTCAACGCCCTCATGGCTGCCATGTTCGTCCTCTACGTCATTGCAATCTGCCTCATCTTTCTTGCACTGCTCGCCGCGCTCTTTGCAGTGCTTACATCGGGCCGTCTATCCGCCTGTCTAAACTTTATGCTTGCGACGCTGGCGTTTCTGGCAATGGCTATTGCGAGTTCCCTCGTTACGGCCGTCATGGTCAAAGCGACAGAGGTGATTAATAAATATGGCAATGACGTGGGCGTTGTGGCGTACAGGGGAAACAAGTTTTTGGCATTGACGTGGGCGGCCACGGGACTCATGTTGGTGGTGCTATTTGCGTGGATTGTCGAGTTTTGCATGGGACGGAGACGGGGCGCAAAGAACGAGATGTATGCTAAGCATGGATGATAAGTTGGCGAGGTCGGGAGGTTGGGATAGGATGCTGGTAGGGGCTATTTTGTATTGACGATTTTCTTGTCTTTTTCCTTCTTCTCTCTCTTTTTTTTTTATTTGACGAGGCTGCCACGGAGCGGAACGCGATATATATACCCCCCCCCTCGATTGGTAGCTAAATTGTTAGTTAGTCGACAGTAAAAATAATACCCCATGATTCATATACTTGATTCCTGGCTCCTCCATACATACTGTTTCATAAACGATAGGACATGATGGAAACGGACCCGCGTGTTCAGGCACGTCTGCGTCAGCTCTACGATGAGTATGCGTATCTGTCGAGTGAAAATGGGAATGGGAATGGGTGTATGCGCACACGCACATACAAACAGTACTATGATGATGATGATGGTGGTGGTGTGTGTGCATAAGTTCACTCAATAATGATTCGTAAATTCATGTCGAACACGGTACATAACGGGTATCTGCCATCCCTCATCCCACATCCCACATCCCACTCACACCATCAAGTCATGCATGTCCCATTCATCCGTCATAATCGTACGTCACAAAGCTTAATACCCAAGACACACACACACACACACATCCAGGGGTGACTCCCTCTTCCAACAACACATATCTTCCAAAGTGCTTGCAGGATATTTCCCCTCCCAAAAAAAGGCTAGATGGGTAGATGAAATGGATGAGCCCACCCAAAAAAAGAGAGAGTATCGTCATCACCTCATTCATATTCATCGCTGAGCAATGATTTCTAATAGAGTCCCGTATCAGTGTCGGCCGAGATGGAGTTGAAGAGGAAGAGAGCTTGCGCACCTGTTAGGAATTCCTCACTATAGTCACACACACACGATTAGGTTAGCAAAACTATACATCTCTTTCCAATATCCATTGCAATCCGTCTTCTCTCCCCCATCTCGTCTTCAAATAGACGGGAAAGGGGAGGGGGAGAGGGGGCTTGTTTGAAGGTCAAGTCAGGGGAGGAACTTACAAACTCAGCGTAATATACCCATCACGATCCTCGTCGTACTTTTTAAACACGTCCGTCATGCGCTTCAGACTGATGCATGCTTGCACAAAGAGGTCGAAACTCATGGAATTGGCGCCGCTGCGATCGTAGGTGCGGTACAGCAGGGTGACGAATTGCTGCGAGAGGCGGTAGCCAAAGGCGATGAGGGCTTCGTTGAATTCAGCATACGAGATGCTGCCGCTGTGGTCCTGATCGAAGCGGTCAAAGAGGCCGCGCCAGGCGGAGAGGAAGCCCCATAGCCCGCTGTTTTGGAAGAGAGAGTTAGTATAGTAGTTGATGTCTGGTTTGGAAAGCATGGGGCGGATTGGAAAAAAAAGGGGACTGCGGGTGGGCGCACCAGAACTCATCAAAGTTTACACTTCCTGACCGGTCTGTGTCAAACATTCGTATCATCATGCGCACTGTGTGCGGATCGAAGGGCGTCCAATCGCCATTGACCAGCGCAGTTCGAAGTTCCGCTTCAGTCAGGGCACCGTTTCCTAATCAGCCATGTCAGCCTTTGTCCACGCTTTCCCAACCTCTAAAAGTCTCAAAAGACAAGGAAGAAAACATACTGTTTTTATCTACCGCCCCAAACAACCTCCACAGCGCCTCGCGATCATTCCCATCTCTCGGTGGCGCAGGCGCAGGCGTAGGCGGCGGCCGACTCTGCGCCGCAATCGGCGGACGCCCATGATAGCCCTGGGGCGGCGGTCCATGTCCATAGTTCGCGGGTGGCGGCGAACCAACACCATACCGCTCGTCGTGTCGCGGTTCAGGGCGCGAGTTGTACGATGCTGTGCGCCCGTCGTAGCGGGGGTCCTGCTGGTATGCGCCTGGTGGGGGCCGAGAGTCGTAGCCCCCTCCGCCTGCGCCGCGTCCCGCACCACCGCCAGAGTAGCGGTCGTCTGGTCGCGAGTCGTATCGTTGCGAGGAGGGAACTGCGGGGGCAGGCTTGTTGTAGTCTGGGCGGGCGGATGAGGTGCGCGGGGGTCGTGAGGCGGCTGCGGATTGCCCGCCAGACATCATGGCTGCGGCCTTGCAAGACAAGTGTTAATAAACCGGCGCAACCTGCGAGGGGGACAAGTAGGAAAACATACCTCGTCAGGCTGCGCATGCATGGGCAGTCGATCTGGATTGAAGCCTTTGTTATACGCCATTGTGGTTGTTGCTACTGTACTGCGCGGAGTGTGATGGTATCGTGGGAAGAGAGGAGGCCAAACAGCTCAAGCTCGCCAGCTGATATATGTACGTGACACAGGTACAGTCGTCACTCTGGCGCGCGGCACAGTGTGATTCAATGTCCAGGACACACAATGGACAAGCTGTTTCGGCCTGTTCAAACGAGCAGATCAGCGCAAAGGACAAGGCTCACTTTCGTATTTCGCTCGCGCGCGTATAGGACCACCTTATATACGGCACAACGAAAGCCCAACGGCGGAATTCACAGCCCACCTTGCGGCTGACGTCCGCTGCCCTGGGCAAACTTAGCGGGGCACGCTTGGCCCTATGACGCCCACCGGTCACATCGGTCGGGTTCGGTGGCTTCCGCTGGGGTACAGCCACGAACATTAGTAGGCTTCAATGTTCGGAAGGTCGGAATCATATCGAGCACGTGGCCGTGGAGCGTTCCATAGTATGTTGCCGTCAAGCATGTGCAGAGCCTATCGTCGTACACCATGGTCGCAACAACAGTCGACAAGAACCAGATCCATTTCGTTTGAAAGCAGCCACAGCAGCCACAGCAGCCACATCAGTCAAATTTAGATCATGGGACACTGTCCAAAATGCCATTAAACTATCTACAGCAATCCAAAGATAAGAATAGACCAAGACAATCATCATGCCATCGTGCCTCTATCCGAAACGCACTCGCTACCCAGAAATGCTCCGTGTACAATGGCATCTAAAACAAAACAACAAATTGTCATCAAAGGGTATCCAACAACGCCCCAACCAAGTAGCCAACAGCTCCATGTACACGACATCAACTCTTACCGCCAGCAACGGCCACTCAACCGCCAATAATGTATCAAAAATAGGAATCCCTCTTGCGGGACTCTAGAGGAAAAGACTGTTACAGGAGTGCAATGGCTTGTTCATTCTTCAAGATAAAAGAGGTTGCAACTCCCAGGAGCTGGACCACCAAGCGAAAAGAAGATGCAAAGCTCATGACTTTACTCGTTTTTGGCTGCCAGCATCCGATCCATCGTCCGACTGTTTCCTCTTGCGATCGGCCGAGTCGTCGCGACTGAAACTTGGTCCCGACGGCGCGACAGGGGTCTGGAAATTCAGGGGACTGGGCAGCATGTTGGACTCGCGTCCAAAACCCCATTCGGGGTAAAAGCTTGAAGGCGAAGGCAGGAGTCCATTCTCAACAAATCGACTGGGTAACGCCGAGATTGGGGTTTCCATGTTATCCCGACTGCCATATGAGTTGTTGTTTGAAGGTGGTGGTGGACGGGCGAATGGATTTGGCGGGCCGGTTGCACCAGCACTCAATAACGAATTGGCACTGGGCGAAGGAGGTGGAAGCACAACACCCGAGGAATGCGAGGCGTCCGTACTACGTCCAGGAGTAGCACCAGTTGTGCCAGAATCCTTGGGGGACGAGTCTGCAGTGGCGCTGCCGGCATCTGATTGCTCGCTAGGAATCTGTACCCTCAATCTCGGCTTACTCTCGCCCATTCGTAGACTGCTTGTGCGTGACGGAGGAGGAACGGTGGGCATGGAAGCTGCGGATTGCGTTCTTTGCGGTGGCTGCTGAACGGGCATTTGCGGGGGTGGCGGCTGAGGAGGGGAAACACCGTTGGGTTGTAACCGAGACATGGCAGCAACGTCAATTGATTGTGACCTATTCTCCTGCTTGATGAATGGAACTTCGCTGCGTGGGGCCATCAGGTTGCTGCTACTACCCCAATGCGCAGCCAGCATGGACTGGCTGTCATCGATGGGTGTAAAGATGCTGTGCCTCGCTGAAGCGTGGAGTGGTTTCGGCTGTGGTAGTGGTGGGCTCTGGAATTCGTTCTGCTGAGGAGGAGAAGGGACGGTGATGGTAGGCTGAGGTGGGCGTTCTTGTTGTGGCTGCGAGACCTGTGGTTGCGGGGGTTGTTGTTGCTGCTGATGTTGTTCATGCTGCTGCTGCTGCTGTTGTTGTTGTTGCTGCTGCTGCTGGAGTTGCTGTTGCTGATGTTGTTCATGTTGTTGTTGTTGTTGTTGTTGTTGTTGTTGTTGTTGTTGTTGTTGTTGTTGCTGTTGCTGCTGGTGTTGCTGTTGGGCTTGTTGATGGGCTTGTTGTTGCTGTTGTACCGCTTGTTGTTGCTGCTGTACTGCCTGTTGATGCTGTTGCTGCTGGTGTGCCTGATGTTGCGCCTGTTGTTGCTGCTGCTCAAAGGTCGGTGGCATCGATTGTCTCCGCTGCTCCTGTTGCATGAATTGCTGGACCTGCGGATGTGTGGGCATGGGGTGTGTGAATTGGAACTGCGGCGCAGGCGGGCTGAGCTGTGGCTTCGGCGCCATCTGCTGGGCGGCTTGAGGATTGTAGAAGGGTGGATTTGGCATGTAGGCATAGTTATTCGGGGGCGGCGGGGCTTGTGAGGGATATGGCTGAGGAGGGGCGAGATTGGAGCTGGGTCGACGAACATGGCCAATACCCGAACTTGGTCGCGACAGGTGGTGAGGAGGCTGTGGCGAAGGGCCGCGCTGTTGGAAGGCGCCGTTGCCAATAGGAGGGGACATGGAGGGCGCCGTGTGTCTGATGTGCTGGAACTGCTGGTGCTGCATGTGATGGGGCATCATGGCGGCATGGTCGGGCGGGGTGTGCGAGTCTCGAGGCGGCGCGCCCTCGTCGTCGTCATCGTCGTCTTCATCGCCGTCCTTCTTGCCCATAAAGTCCTCGGGGCCCTTGTGCTCGTGTGCGCCGCCATACTGCGAGGTGTGTCAGCGGGTGCGTGTCGTGGGGGGACCAAAGAGAGCGGGTGAGTGAGTGGGTGAGTGCATACATATTGGTAGCGGCCAATCGTCTCGTTGATGTCGCCCGAGGAGAACTCGTAGAGCTTCTTGTTGTGGCCGAAGATGATGACGGCGACGTCGACGGAGCACAGCACAGAGAGCTCGTGTGCCTTTTTGAACAGGCCGCCTTTGCGCTTGAGGAAAGTGCTGCGCGGGTGGTTAGCGCTGGTCGCGACGATTGCCGTGGGTGCGCGTCGTCGGAACGCGGAGATGGAGATGCAGACGGAGATGGAGATGGAGATGGAGACGGCGACGAGAAGACTTACACGGAGCGGTTGCGGTCGTCCTTGATGGCCTTGATCTCAATCTTGCGGCGGCCCATGGTGATGGTCTACACGGCGGCGGGCTGGCGCATGGATGGGGGACGGCGTGTGTGGCTGGCGCTGGTGTTCGAGGGTCTGCGGAGGAACAAAAGAAGCGTCTTGGTACTAGGCTGACAACCGTGGCCGTGACCGTGACCGTGACCGTGACCGTGACCTCGACCTCGAACTTGGAAGACGTTGGGCGTTTCAGCAGGGCCAAGCAGCAGGCGGCAAGTGTCGGCGCGCAATGGGCAGCCACAGTCTCCCGCGACTACGACGGCTATATGAACAAGTGCGCTCGCGGGCTTGGGATGATCCTGAGGCTCCAGTGCGATGTGCAGAGGAAACGACCGTGGAGCGGGTGCCCTCTCCTATATTTAGCAGTCTGGCGCTGCAACGCCTGGGCCCGTCCGCCGTCGCTAATTCTTACTCTGGCAGACATTTGCTTGCTTTGGCCATGGTGCCCTGCCATTGGCTGCGCATGCCAAAATCCCGTCCACCGCGAACGGGCTAGCCGGCTGTGGCCAGTTTACTGCGCTGTGATGCCCAGCTGAGTTATTTTAAGGACATATCGGTGCTGGGGTCCGCCAGCCTCATACTCATAGGCTCACCCTCCCACGGCACAGGCAGACAAACACCACAAATTCCATATCGCATTCTACCGGCTTGACGGTACCCAGCAGCTGATTGCATCCGGCAAGCGGCTACTGCACGAGATTCAGCATGGCCAAGGAAATGACCTCACTGGGCCTTGCAGCCTTGTAGCCTTGTGACAGGGCATCTTTATTCCTGCCATCAATTACCAGGAAACAGCGCTTGCAGACATGTCACATGCGCCGCGCTGAGCCCTGAGGTGGTAGCAGCACATGGCGAAGCAGTCTTGTTCCGTCGAGGCGGTTCAATCCAACGTTGAAACCTGCGCCTTCAACCCATGTTCAGGGTGTCCCCGTGAAATCACTGCCTCGCCAGCAAACAAACATCCAACCCATCACTCGCTGTTTCCACATGCTTCCATCCCTCGACAACGCCCCGCAATGAACCCCACGCCGCCTCTAACCATCCACCTTACCACAGTTACCCTCCATCATCACTCGCAAATTGCAACACACAATCTCTGCTTACCCATCACATGCCCACCACCTACACAGTACAAGCAACAAGCCAAACACCCAGCCCAACCATTCCCCAGCCGTTCCCTCATCCCCAGATCCCAACGCTCAAGTCAGAATAGAGGCTCACAGACTCCACGCATCCTTAGCGCAAACATGCATTCCCCACCCGTGTTCCGAGACGCGATATTTTTAGCTCTGCGTGCTGCGAACCACGAGAGCGCGCTGTTGAACCATTGAGCTGGGACGCATGACTGACGCGGCCGTGCTACCGACACTGAACACACATAACCTGACTTTGCATGCCCGTAGACTCGACACTGCTTCAAATCGTTAGATCGCGAGCAAGGGCTCCGTCCGTCGCCTTTGTGCTCGTTTGTGGAAAGGCTTGACTTGATTGTGTTTCGATGTTTGTATGTAGTCTACCTACCCGTTGTCCATAGTCTTACGGCTGTTAGCTGCCAGGTGGGTTTCTACGCTACTTCATGAGCATACCACAGTAAGCATGAGCATGGATGGGTACCAGTTTTCAAGAGTGCATCCATCCTTTGCATACACCTTATTAGCATTTCCCTCCATCTTACCTACACGTATCCTGCCACCAACTAGCCTTGGTGTTTCTAAATGAAGCCTGGTTGGCCACATAGCTCCTGCCTAGCATCCACATCACCGTCTCCAGCATCGCTGCATACTCCTGCGCATGCCAAGCGTAAGCGGCGTAGTCAATCAAGAGATCTAACATGCCATGTTGCGGGCCGTCGCGGCCAAGTAATCTACTATCCATCGTTCCCACGCAGGTACACGTGTTATTCTTAGTTCACTGTGCCTCGAGGGTACATCCATACGTCTCTGCCCGCCCAACCAACCAACCAACCAGCCAGCCAGCTACATACCTCGTAGCGACATCAATCAAATACACTCACTGTACCTGTACCTGGCAGCCTCCTGTGTCGTCAACGCAGGTACGCATCCCCCGACTAATCTATTCTTAGATCCATGGTACACACACTTTGCTGAGATGCGTTTATCCATCACAATCCGTACCTTCTTCCATCATTCGATTCGATTCCACATGCGAGATGCGAGATGCATATACATATCCCTCTCTCTCTCTCAATCAACCCTCCATTTCCCACACCATCATCACTTAGGGTATTTACTTACTTGACACATGAAACAGACATGCTGCTTTCGTTTTAGGTTTATGCCTAGCTTTAGCATGTCTGCTTGCCTGCCTGCTTGCCATGACGATGATATCGAATCGAATGTATCTTTAGTTAAACACGCTAGCACCTTTATCAATATCAGAAGTGCTGGTTCTAGACGAGATCGAACCGTGCAATGTGCGTGGTCGAACGACGTTGGCGCGTACTGGGTGAGGTACTTGGTGATGAGTTACGGCGTTAGGAAACCGAGTACCAACGGAGCCTTTGGCCAACCTGAGGAACGTAAGACATGACGTCTCTCTATCAACAAAGTGTCAAACTGCCCACCCATGAATTACGCACACACATCACCAAAAGCGACGGAAAAAGTCCTTCTTCACTGCATATACCATCAGACTTGACATTATTCTACCATATACCATCTCGCACGTCGCGGCCTACACCTCCTCCCGCACATTAAGGATCAACTTCCGATGACCAAAAATTCCGACTCGCCTGTAGCAATGTTTGAATCTGGGGCAAAACAACAAAAGTGCCATCCTCCTCAGCCACTTGGACAAGAATGCTTTCGAAAACCGAAATCGAGAACAGATGAATGAACTAAGCAAGCCGATGTCAGGCGCGAAGTGACGCTGACGGGTATTAGATAAAGAAATAAGTACAACGCTTGGGTATCTGGCTCTGTGTATGTGTGCGACGTGTGTTTTCAGAAATATCTAACCAGCATTAGTACGCTGTCCGATACTTGCCCGAGAGAATGCCTACCTTTGTGCAATCTACCATCGCCTGTCTGTGCTGGCTCCGGGGGACTGGCCATCAATATTACCAGTCAATTCCGCAACTCGAGCCTTGATACGGGCGACACGGCTTTCAATGGTCTCCTCGCCGCTCGTCTCGCCTTCATCTGTGCGCTGACTTTGGCTCTGGCTTCGGCTTCGGCGCACCTGCTCTTCGCTGAGCCGCTGTGCACGCTCGGCTGCGTTCTTTCGGATCTGGGCCCATCGGTCTTGCGTGGGAGATACGTGTCGAGTGAGTTCGACAGATTCTTCCGAGATGTCGTCGGTCTGATGTGGGACATATTGAGTTGGCGTTACGGGTTCCCGCTGCTCACCGTAGTGGGGCTGACGTCGGGCTATAGTGGGTGCAACAGCCGCATCATCGTCGCTGTCATCGTCGGCAGGCGCAAAGGCGGGCATGTCTTCCATTGGTCCTTGGTCGAACCGCGTAAAGGCTTGATCGATCTCCTGCTGTGTCGCGGGAGCGCCATCAAATCCGCCGTGGTGAGGCATTTGTTGGTCGGGCGAAACCATGGATGAGGCACCAGTGCTTTGCTCGTATCTCGGGGAAGGCGCTCTCAAATGCTCTCCTTGGTCAACGCTGTACCTTGGAGATGGGTTCTCCATCACGACCTGATGGTCTTCAAAGCGAGAGGTACTGCGTGATGCACCAGGCGCAGGCGAGTAGCGACCATTCTCATATTGGGTTTGCTTCAATGCATCCACAGGTGCAGATGTGGGCGCAGCCGTGTCAGTCTTTTTCCTGCCAAATAGTTTCCGGAATCCTCCACCTTCTTTCTTCTTAAGTTTGTTGGGGGATGGCTTCTTTTCGGACGCGCGAATCTGTTCCTCACTAGCTCGAACTGTACTCTGCGGCACAACAACTGGTTTCCTTTCCGGAACAGGCTTTCGCAACGCCGGATGTTGGGGCACGTATTCCTTTGACGGAGTGCGTGTTCCGTCGTTCGGGGCCGAGAAAGGTTGCTCGACAGCAAGTGGTGCTGGGAAAGTCTTTGCCTGTGGCATTGGCGATTGTGTAGGCGAGTCAGTCGGCCAGGGGATTCGAGTTGCCGAGGCTGCTTCACCTGGTGGTGTCTTGGTAGAGGTGGGAGCAGGAGAACGCGAATTGGCTCTAAGAGTGCTGGGCGCTTCCCTCTCGGATGCGGGTAGTGCTGGTAGGTCTCGGTTGGCGATGTCCGGTGGCAAAGGTGATGATCGGCCGTTAGCAACAGACAGCAGATTGTCCTTTGACACTGAGCCTTTTCCAGCACTAACATCTCCCAGATACTGAGCACGGAGTGCATCCTTATCTATGGCAGCCTCACCAAATCTCTTATCCCATTTCATAGCCGGGCCTGCCTCACTTAGGAGATGCGGTTGAAGTGTCAGCACGCTGTTAGTCTTGACAGAGGTCGTGTCGTTATTGCGGCCTCGACGCTGCGCGAAAGCAGCTGCATCTTTCTGGTCACGGTCGTCCTGTGCCAGTCTTGCAGCAGCAGCTTGAATTCTCGCATGCTGATCTGGTCCGATACTCGATTTGCTCATGGGCGTGTTCGTCGTTGCTCGATTGTAGGGCTCCTTGGGTGTGGCCTTCTTCCCGGTCGACTTACGCCGTCCGAGGCGACCCCGTTTCGTGAAACTGAACTTGGATTTCTTTTCCGCAATGTAAGCCCCCTCTTCAGGTCCTGGAGAAGCCCCTTTCACTTGTTCCTCCATCACGAGCCACTTCGCGCCGGGTATCCGGGTCTCTATCAAAGTGCACCTCCCAAAGGCTGCTTTGCGATCTGTAGTTTCCTCGCTCGCCAAGCTGGTCATCCACACCCACCAGAACGTCTCATCAAGATCAAACTGCGTGATGCTTGCAAGCTCGCCAGGCTCAAGGTCTTCCTCGACGTTTCCGTTTCGCATGTGCGATTGGGAACTATGCACGCGTGCAACCTCGCTAAGAGGCGGCAGCTTCTGTGTCGGTAACAAGAGGGTAGTCGGTGAGGTGTGATTGTTTTCGTCGGCAAAACCAGAAGACAGGAAGTCCGCCCAGGATGGAGTCGTTGGACGACCAAAGTCGTTTGGTTTCGATTGTGCTCCAGAGCGCATGCTGGAAAAATCACGGGTGCCTCCACTAAGAGAGGTCCCGTTGGCATTTTCTGGCGCGCTTTCGAGGATTCCAGAGAAGCCCATATCTTCAAATCGAGACCAAGTGGGATCTGGAGTCCTTGCCTCGGGCGATGCGATCGACTGGTTCGCAGTCGATATGCTTTCGAGGACTCTGCGGCATTCATCAGTTAAAGCTTTCACTGTGTCCTCGTATGCAGAAAATTGCTGTAGTGCTGCGTCGTCGTCTCGATATTCGAAGTGCTTCGCACGTCGCAACAAGGCGAATGGTGTAGGCGAGACTGAATCCACGATCATGACCACTTTCGTGGTACGTGTCTGCATCAGCGTTGGGGTTTGCGGAGGGTACTCGGTCTGGGAAAGCAGTGAGAGGAGAGATCGAGGAAGTGTAGAGATGCCACCAATCTGATTCAGATCTGGGGAAAGTGATCGGAGGTAGGCGAAGAACAGATGACTGGCAGCATCTGCGGCTCTGAGAATGGGTCAGCATGTCCTGCAACGTGTGGCGGACTGGAACACTCACTTCTCCCACGTGTGGTACCCTCCCTCGAAGCCTTTGCCATCCTCGGCGAACTCGAATGCCCACCACCCTGCCAAACGGGACAACTTTCTGCCACCCATACCATTACTCTTACCCCGCGCTGCTACAGCCGAGAGCAGATCGAAAAAATCAAAGATGATGTTCTTGCGCGCGTCCGATTCGACGCTGATAGGGATGAAGGTATCGAAGGCATGTCTCGCGAAGTTTGAATCTAGGCATGGTCTTCAGCACATGTTGAAGGATAGGGCTTTCACTGGGACTTACCAGATTCTCCAATGCGGAAGAGCTCGTAGGCATCCCAAGTGACGACACCGCCTGGCAATCTACTCCAACACCATTTCATGATGCTGCAAAGGGTCTAATTACGTCAGTTTGATTGTGTGGCAGTCGCGCACATGCGTTCATACCAATGGCTCTGTGAGGCGCAATTCTTGCGCGAGACCCTCGCCCGAGTACGTCCGTGAACCCTCATATGACGCTTTGAAGAAATTGCGCACAAAATTGCGGGAGGCGCTGGCATCGGAAGTGGGGCGGAAGGGGAGGAGCATGAAGGGCATGTCCAGGCCTGTGAGCCATTAGCAGTGGTACCTTGGAAACGTGGGTGATGGTCTGGCGGCGGCGTACCCCGTGACTTCATCTCTTGTGTGCAGACATGGACCAGCTCTTGTATTTCGTCGGGCGCAACATGTTTGCGCGACCACGAGTCCTCCCACCGTGGCTTGGGCGGTGCGACGGGCTCGGTGTCATGTCCGACCTTGGAGCCCGAGCGGGAAGGATCTTTGGACTTGAAGACGTTCTTGAAGAAGGGCATGGCGGATTGGCGCGGGGAGCCTCAGCGCCCGGGGCCTGCGTGTCGCGGGCGGTGACTGATGCGCGTGTGCAGACAGACTACGGGGTTGCGGCGTCGTGTAGGGGCGCGCGCGAGGCCAAGGCAGTAGCGCGTCAACGCAGGGACAGAGCGACTCTTGCAATGCGTGGGCAGCAGTGGTGGGAGGAGGGAAGCGGTGTCGTCGAGCAGCGCTCTTCTGGGAAAATGACGGGCCTGCAGCATTCACTAGGGATAAAGGAGAAGTGGCACTGGCAGCAGAAGTTCCCCCCCAGGCAGACCCTCCGTTGCGACCAAGCGAGATAAGTTCCCATCGACGTCCAATTAGTTGCCCATCCCGGCCCGCCAAGCCCAACCTTAATGCCCGCCCGTCGTGCCTTTGTCTGTTCGCCAGCACACATGAACCGGCATCCACGCAGCCTCACGCTGGGGGACCGCCGCCTCTGCCGCTCCCAATTGGCCCAACCCAGGCGATGCGTTGTCCCTCGTCGCGTCACTGACCGCGCCTGTGGGGGATGCCCCACCGTGTCCAACTCAGCAGGCTGCCCTGTGGCAGCTGTGGCAGCTGTGGCAGAGTGGCTCGTGGCAGCCAGCCAGACCCCCGCCGGATGCACAACTTGACGTTGCAACTTGCACCTGCATCGGGAGCCGTGGCCCTGCGTTTCAATGCACACATTGCACGGCCCTACCGCAGCTCCCGTCTTCGGTCCGACCAACACCATGCCTCGAA
This sequence comes from Plenodomus lindquistii, assembly GCA_025504975.1. Taxonomy (NCBI): domain Eukaryota; kingdom Fungi; phylum Ascomycota; class Dothideomycetes; order Pleosporales; family Leptosphaeriaceae; genus Plenodomus; species Plenodomus lindquistii. The sequence goes on along the minus strand of JANUWI010000003.1, from coordinate 3,191,405 downwards.
GATCTGCATGGTATGTATGTATACACAGACAGACGGCATGGTCAATGGGCACATCAAAGCAGCTGTATCGTATGCACCGTGCTTGGTGCAGAAAAGTCTAGCATACGTCTTACCAATGCGAAACAAGCAATCTTGAACAGCGCCTCCTCACATCTCCAAGACAACCAGCCGGTTTCCCATTGGACCTGCACAGTGACTGTCAATTAAAGCCGCTGTGGTACAGCACAAAGCAACTCATGCAATTCACCTGTGATTACACGTGAGGTAGCGCGCATGAAACAGCAAAAAGAACATCCCGAATTGGTGGCCAGGTTCACCCCAGCAGCACATCATCCCCCATTGGCATTGATCGCATTGACTCATTTCGATAATAGATCCTCTCAATGCCCAACACAGCAATCGAGTTAGTTGTAATTACACGGTCCTTCGTTCTCGTCATATTGGAGAGCTGTCGTGTCGATCACATGAGACCGTGATTGACGCTAAAATCACACGCTAACCGCAGCTCAACCCAAACCCAAACATGTGCCCATCAGAACGTTTTGACGTCTCCCACTTCACAACGACATCTCGATACCCTACCTGGCTCGATCATCACCGACGATTGGCCTGAAGTTCCTGACCGTGTCAAAATCTACTGCCACAAAATTGAAAGGCTGACTCACAATCTTATCTACCATGCCCAGCCAAACATCATGCCCAATAGCTGATGTTGACCGAGCACTTTCAGCCTTTGTCAATACACGCGAAGACACGTTGCGGATTCGACGAACACTTTCCAAGTATTTAACATCCAGCTTCAGGCCCGTAAATTCAGCGACTCAAAACCAGCATTTGAATCATGAGGTCCCGTCCGGCCTCTCGGTCACAAGCACCAATCCTCCAGGCCTGAAAGATCGTCGTTTGGAGTATCTGCAGGCTCTGCGTGCGAAGAATCAGGCTCAGGCACGGCAACGAGAGTTACAGGCTTCACTCCAAGACTTACAAAATCGATACAATGACGATGAATCAAAACACGCAACAACCGACCACGATAATGAAGCTACTCAGAGCTACGTGTCACTACTCCGTCAGCGCAAACGGTTCGCCGAGCTTCAAATCATTCAGGATAGCTTGGACAAACTCTTGATCGCAAAGCCATCCAATACCTTATCAGATCCGAGGACTACTATCAGAGACACAATCGGTGAGCAGCCGGATTTACCGGCAGAAAGTATTGAGCGTCTCTCTGGCGCTCCGGACGACCAGGCTTATATCTTCAAGTTGAAACAAGAAGTACTCGAGGCAAAGGCTAGCATGGAGCGTGCACAAGACGCAAGGAAGAAGGCGCAAGGCCAGCCAAATTCATCGCCCAGCTTGCAAAGCCAAGTCGCAGCATTGGAGCAAGCGAGAGATGAAATTGTTGATTGGGTGCAAGGCGAATTGGCCAAGCTAGAAGAAGAATCCATGTTCCTTGAAGACGCTTCGCCAATCAAGCGTTCAACGAGGGAGGTCGAAGAGCCTATAGATCTGACATCAGCCGAGACCCGGATCCGCGAAACATACAACAAGTACACGGCTTCTCGAGCCAGTCTCCTCGAAGCATACGAGAGCCTACAACAGCCACCCCGTAGTCCAGAAAGCAAACAGGAAGAAAGCAATGACGCAATATCCGGTGCTGAAACAGACCAATATTCATCCAAACCCACTATGCCTTTTGCAAAACTCATGCCATACCTCCCGCATCTTACTCGGACCGCAAACAACGACCGCTCTCTCCTCCAACAATCCGTCTATCTCCAGAACCGAATCGCATCTGCAGACCAAGACATTGAAGAAGCGCTTCTCCGCCTTTCCGGCGAGAGCCACATGCTACCAGCGGGCTCAAAGGACATTCGCGCATGGGGCCAGACGGCACGAGAAGCCGAGGCGAGGACAGAGGAAGTTGTGAAGCGGCATTTGCAGGCAAGTCGACAGGAACTCAGTAGTGTGAATGCTATCGTGGAGCTTTGTTCGCTGCAGAGTAAGGTGCTGGAGGCAGCGTAGCAGAAACAAGAGGTAGAAATATAGTTGGAAACCATTTCGTGTGCTGTGTGTGAAGCGTGCACATTTCGTAACGACAACAATTTGGGATGTAACGAGGCATTCGCTAGCCACTCATCTCGCCACGCGGGAAAGTTCTCAGGCTTATTACTAGTCTCACAATCGATCGTGCCCAGCGTGAGGGGTAAACACACTATCCACGGCATCTCCTCCGCACAGTGGCGTTTTATAACGTCATATACTCTACCAGCCATCATTTTCTTGGATGCGCGCACGCGTGTTGTATTTATGCTTCACGACAATACTCCAGCGTAGTGGGAATAACTGCTACTCGTTCGTACTCTACATACGACGCTGGATCAAGCTATCTACACACCAAACAGTGGGTTGGGTAGCTATCCCCCTTTGCATCATTCGTTCACCCACACACATGGGGAACGTTGGTTCGAGTCGCTAAAATGGCGCGGATCTTGAAAGATAAGAAGGGAATCTTTATGCCCGATTGCTCTCCGATGGTCGAGCAGCCGCTGCGGTTGCCTGGCTGTGGGGGGTGTGGTGCAATGTGAGATTGGCGGGGGGACTGGGCTGGCGTTGTTGCAGCTCAGCTTGGTTCCTTTTGAGTGGTGGTTCCTACATACCTCATATGTGAGCGAGACTTGACGCGCGCGCGCGTATCCTTTTTTATTTTTTTTCTTTTTTTTTCTTTGCTTGCTTGGTAGGGAGGTAAGGAGAGGGCGCAGAGCAGTGCGAAAAGCATGAGGGTGCTGGGTTGACGCTTGACATGGGAGATGTTCTAGATTGCCAAGTCTGACTGTTGTTCGGTATTCACAGTGAGGATTCTTATGTCTTGTCAGACTTTAGTGGGGATTGGTGACTGTAATTGTGGAAAGATTTATGGGTAATAATGCACAGGTTGTAAGTGTAAGTACTGTCACGATAACATCTGTGCCTTGTAGGGGTGGCCGTTAGTAGTGGAATGTGAGCTTTGTACTCTGTATGAGTTATCAGAGTAAAAGCTAGGCGAGTGACCATGTGGTAAGAATATGCAGGGCAAAATGTGAAATCATCCGATAATCTTTGGAACACTGCTTTGCATTATAATCTTCATCGATAATTCGAGGGGGTATGTTTCGCCAAAAGAACAAGCTCTACGCTCGAGAGCGATGCAACTACTATACTCTCCATATCCATAACCCCAGCTGAACTGATACCCTTCCCTTCTCTTACCACCCACAGTATTCAGGGACCGCATGTCACCTTACTTCCCATTTCCCTCCCCTGCGCCCTCCATCCTCCCCACAAGCCTTTTAACCCCACTCCACTCCTCACTCCTCGTCTCCACACCCCCCAAATCATTCCCAACCTCAAACACCGTAACCACTCCATCCATGCCTCCCACCGCAACCCGTCTACCTTCATTCTTCTCCCACGCCAGCTTGTTCAGACTACGATTCATATATCCCAGTCCCGTCGGCATATTTGCAAACGCGCCCTTTTTTCCATCGCTGGGCTTGACAGACTGCACGGGAACTTCGACGTCGACATTGATGTCCCAGACCTCGAGGCTGCCTGCTCCGTCCACGAGGGCGAACACAGAAGGTTTGACAGGCGACCAGCGCGCATCGTATACGAGATCTTCGCGTGCAATGTCTAGAACGGGAGTGACTTGTTGCGCTGCGCCGGGGAGTGTGGTGTTTGCCGCACCCGTGGCAGCCGGGGGACGCACTTTCCAGAGCTTGACGCTCCAGTCGACGCTGGAGCTGAGGACTAGGTCGCCGAGATCGATTTGTCCTTTTGCGGGGTGGAAGTCCAGACTCATGACTGGCGCAGCGTGGCCGCCGTATTTTACACGGCCGTCGACTCCGGCTTTGGCGCCGGCGCGGTCGTAGCGGTGGCATGGGTAGATGGAGCCTTCTTCTGTGCCGGCGAGGAAGTAGGTGGGATCTGATTGTGGGAAGGCGATGCATGTGACAGCCATGTCGTCGGTCTTGGCTGGAGGGGGTGATGTCAATTCGAGAAATTCTTGTGGTTGCGACAGCATGTCCACTGTCCATCCGCATACTACGCCGTCTGTTGAGCATGAGATGATATTGTTGGCATTTTGGGTCCCAACAATGTCGATGGAGTAGACGGGATGCGTGTGACCAGAGCCTGTTAGTGGCGTCTTCTGCACAGGGGCAGATTTGGCACGAGTGTCCCATAGTAGTACTTGACCCGAGTACGCTCCACCAATAATGAGGTTTGGGTGGAACGGGGAGAATTTGGCAGTCAGGATATCGGATTGGGCGTGAAAGATGTATTCAGGGCGATCGTGCATGTGCAAGTTCCAGACTTGGATAAGGCCATCAGGGTCATGTGGTGCAGAAGGGTTCTTGGTGTATGATGCAAGGACGAGCTCTGGGAACTGAATCTCGTTAGTAAAAGATGTTGTCCAGCCACTGGTCCAGTACCCACCTTGGTTGAGAACCCCAGATCAGAAATCATCCTCTTTTTACTCCATCGATCATCCCAGAACTGTGCAATCTCCTTTATCCGTCGACCCTTTTTGCCGCCGCTTGAACCATAGCCCTCATCCTCGTCGTCAACGTCGACACCACCAAGCGCATAGTCAGCAAGTATATCGTAGCCGAGCTGTTGGTCAAGCGCTCGTTCCAGCACTTTGGTGCTGCGCTCCACGAAGCCAATGAACTCGTCCGAGTTCTCCACTGCCGTCAACTCCTCGTTGGTGAGAGTCTTGAAGGGGAAGTTCTCCTCTGAGCCCGGTTGTGTCGCACCATCTTGCGGTGCTTGCTGAACAGCCTTGAGTTCCTCCTCGATTTCCTTGCGCAGCTGCATGCGAATCTCCTCGTCCTTTTCCTTCTGTCTCCGGCTCAGCCTCTTGCTCTTCGGTGACCGCGTTGGGCTCTCATCCCGCTCTGTGTCGCTGCCTCCAACTCCTCGCGATTTGTGTGGACTCCATTCTATGCTGGCCTGCACGCCCTTGCTGTATGTGATGACCTCCTTCTCCTTCTTGACCTCGTTTGTCACTTGGCCGTCAAACTCGTAGACGGTGGCCAGGGGTCCCATGGATAGTGTCTGCATCTCGCGGTCCACCATGCCCGAGGATGACGCTGCATACCCTGAGGGTCCCTCATTGTCGCTGCTCAGTTGTCCCGCGCTGACTATAGAGTCGGGTCGTACTGCTCGTCCTGCGCCGGCTGGCGAACCTGGTTGGGTAGAGCTCGGCCGGCTCTCGCTGAGGATGCTGCTTATGAGGTTGTTGACGTCGGCTCTCTTCGCCTCGAGATCTATGCTGCGTCGTGGTATTGGCGATAGGACCTGGTGTAGTGTTAATAGCGGTCTGGTGGAGCGAGGTGGGATGACTTGCTTCGCCCGAGGGGCTGGCATTGTACGACTGCCTGTTGGCGGACTCTGCCTTCCTGAGTTCACGCTGCCTCTTCAGCTCGGCGAGTTTGGCTTTCTTTGCGAGAATCTCGTCGCGCCGTTGCTGCATGGTGGACTCCATGGTGGATTAGAGGTTCGTATCGTATGTCGCGGGTATCGTTGCGGGGCGTATTGTGCGACTTGTCGAGAACCAAACACCAGACGCACTCTCCCTGCTGACCAGAGACGAGCAGAGCGCAATTCGTACACGTGTTGCCTACAAGCCAGCGCGTTGTTTGTCTCAGCACCCAGCGGTTCGCGCCAAGCTCTCCAGGGACGCTCTCCGCTAGCTCGCGAATCATCCCGAGAGCCAAATCTTGCGCCAGGTCCGCCAACCTCAACGTGCAACGCTTCCCACGCCCACTCCATCCCCCCCACCGCACCCCCGACACCCCCCCCGAGGCCCTCGCAAACCGGTGCATCTCCGTCGCACACCCGTCCCATCTGCCATTGGACGTCCACGAGCCCCGTAGCCGCTCCCGCAAGCCCTCGCACGCCAACGTCACCATGTCTACTTCTGTGGGAGTCAATGTACGCTTCTCCATGCACACAGCCATGTGCCGCACGGGCGGCTTCTCTTGCCGAGTCCAGAGACGCCCGTGCAGCTGTACACCCCAAATTGAGAGATGGGATGCTAACGACTGCACAACCAGGTCCTCCGATGGTCCGCCCTCGGATTCGGCGTCTTCTACGGCGCCTACCACCAAATCTCGCTCAGCGCTGCGGACAAGGCAAAGGCTGCGAAGAAGGAATGGGAGCGCAAGGAGAGGTTAATCACCGAGGCCAAGCAACAATGGGCAAGGGACCACCCGTCAGAACAGCCAAAGGCATCGTCAGGAGGTATGTCAACACGGGGGACTCATGCCATGGAAAGACCGGAATTCTCCATTCAAGGGGTTCTGCAAATAAACAGAGAGCACCTACTGACACAAAACCCAGCCAAGGCAGACCCCAACGACCCCAACGCCGACCTGAACGTCCTCCTGGGAATAACCGACAAGGCCTAAGCAGATCAATCGCGCTACACACCACTTTCAATTTCGAATCCCCATCCACGAAAATAAACGGCTACAGAAACGGCATCATGACCCAGCTATGCCCCACCAAGCTGTGACAGTGGGAAACGCAGTAGTAGTCGATATGTTAATGGGTGCAAAAACCAAGTTCATGAGATTGCATCCCCAATCTCTTGTTATCTTTTTGTACCTTTTCCACCCACCCCAAATGTACAGTAACTAGTAGAAGTAGAAGTATGAAGTTGCAGAGATTTTGAAAACCCCCTTTCCCACGCTTTTCGATATACATGCTTTTTTGTGGATCTCGATTTGCTGTACACACATGCACACCAACAAACATCATGCATGCATGCTATGCTGAATTGCATATACAACACACACCACCAACAAAAAAAGTGGAGCCGAGCACAAAAACCACAGCTTTCAACCCAACCCACCCCCCGCCTCAGAGAACAAGCCGCAGAACGTAAAGTTTAGTTGTACAGAAGAGCAGGAATTATAAAACCGCACAACGTAGTCTTTCTCGGGCCAAAATAACTCAAATATGCACAAATAAATCGCCCCAATGCCTGACACACAATTGTCTCTATGATAAACCAATCCCACCCCCTTCCCTTCCCTTCCTTTCCGTTCCTTTGCCCCCGTCCGTCCGTCCGTTCGTCCGTCATAATGATGATGAGATAATGGTGATGGTGATGATGATGAAGATTGGGTTTCCTGATCTCGAGAGCTACAACGCAACATTTTCTTACACTACTACCTACGTTTCCCCATTTCCCGCATCTTTCTATACAATACAGAGAAGAGAGAGACACTTCAAATCATCTTACAACACCTCGCCCACAATCTTGGCAGCTTCCTTGTACGTCTTGAGCAGCTTCTCGCACTTTTCGCGCTCCGTCTTGATCTGGTCGTCCTCGTAGAGGAGTTCCTCGAAGAGGTCGTCTTTGTAGAGCGTGGATACGAGGCGGTTCTGCACGGCGTCCTTGGAGTGGTTGACTAGGAGGTGCATGATGGCTTTGGGAACTTGGTCGGCGGTGGTTTCCCGCACAATGTTGAAGTAGGAGGAGATGAGGCGGCGGATGAGTTCTGTTTCCAGGGCCTCGCGTTCGGTGAGTGCGGGGGCGGCTTCGGGGGCAGAGGGCTGATGACAATCATTAGCATTGAATCATGATGGGAAGGATGGAGAGTAAACTTACGAAGCCGCCTTCATACGACTCACGGACAGGGCTCATGACCGTGGATTGAGCGTCATGGTCATCATCATCGTCCGGCATCATCTCTAGTACGTGAGTAGGTTGCCGGGTGTCACCTCTCCGAATGCTTTGTGCAAAGCTAGGCTCGCTGTTCTGGCTAACGTGTCGGCTTCCCGGCCGGTTGTCCAGCGCAGCCTGTGCTGCTTGTTGAGGGGTGACTTGTTGGCCACCTTCCTTACCAAAAAAGTAGTTGAGAAAGCTATCGCGTGTGGCCGAGTGTGGTGGTGATCGGTTGCGGTTGTTCAGCGCGCCCATTGCGCTTTGAGAGCCGTTCATCATACGTCCAACTGCAGGTGACATGCTGCGGCTATTTTGCGATTGGTGTTTCCGTAACGGAAGTGCTTTTCCCATTCCATTCTCTGGCTCTTCGGCGCCTTCTTCGGTAATCTCACCGTTGACACCATTTGTCTCCTTCTTTCTCCTTAGTGCTCGCTTTTTTTGCTCTTGTTCCATGGCGATTTTCTTTTCCCTTTGCTCCTTGTCGTTGATGACGGACGACATGGCGGCAGCAGCACCAAGGAAATTGGGATGGTTTGTGTTGATGTAGGCTCTTTGAATGTCGATCAAAGAGGCTACGTAGGTCGAACAGGGTCCAAGCTGTTCTCGTAGGAGATCAGATACAACTTCGATGAGCTTTCCTTGCAGGCGAGGGTATCTTGTGAGTTCAGTTGAGCCGCAAGTGTGACAGATCTTGATGAGCTCCTCATAGACGAGCTCGACGCAACGCTGACTTGGGATTTCGAGGAGCTTGATCTGAGGCTTTACGAGCAGATCAAAAGCCAACTCAGGAACGAACAAGCTGGCACGGGGACCGGTAGAGTTCCGGATCGCTGTTCGAATATCCAAAACCGACAGATTTGTGGTGGGATCAACTTGCTCGAGCGAGTTGCCGAAGACAGAGTTGAAAATGTAGTAGATCCGGGCACCACCACATAGCTCCTTGGTCGAGATCTCGGTGGAGGTACCATCAATAGAGGCAATGAACGAGGAAGCAAACCGGGTCATGAGCTGCAGGATAAGCGAGCCTCGGTGCTCTTTGCCAGTAAATGTAACATCGCCATAGCTGGCCAACTCTTGCTGTGTCTGGCCCATGAGCGTGTTGAGACGGGCCTTGATGTCGGGTAACCGTTCTCGGATGTGGGCCATGAGGGTCTGGTTGAGGCTCTTTGCGAGGTATTGGGTACCGCATCGACTAGCCATATTTCTGTATGCTGGGTGCTGTCTGAAGAAGTCTCGCTCCGATCCAAGCGCATCTGCGAGCGATTTCTCACCCTGGATGTCCTGTTGCGATCGGTTCACGATACCAATGAAGCCAAGCTTGAGTGGGTATACGCGCCCAGACAGAATGTCCATAGCATTCGTTCCGTGGTCCATGAGATCCAACTTTGTCAGGACACCAATTGTCCGCTTGCCCATGGGATCTACATGGCGGGCTAGCTTTAGCGCCTCCGAGTTGACGAGATCGACGTTTGCGGGGGAGACGGCGAGAATAACACTGTTTGGCTTCGCAATGTACTCGGTGATGAGGGTCTTGGTCTGCTTCTCGATATCGGTCGGTTGGTCGCCAATGGGAACCTGTGTGTGTGTTAGCCGCAGCCTTTGCAGCGGAAAGGGTCTGTCCACCGACTTTTGTCAAACCAGGCAAATCGACCAGCGTCAGACTGAGCACGTGGGGCGAGTAGATCTTCAGGTTGATGGGCTGCCTGTTGATGCCCTTGTTGTTTCCTGCGATCCTCGACGTCTCGTTCTCAATCTCGCGCCTAACCTCGGAAAAGTCGTAGAACTTGCGGCCTGGCACGTGGAGGAACTCGGCCCATTCCTGCTGCCCCGCTACGCTCGCCGGAGTGTGTGGTATGTGGACCTCGTCATCGTCGTCCTCGTCGCGCTCGCTGGGCAGGTTGATGAGTTGGAGAATGAGCGGTCGGCGGGTGACGATGCCGTTTCCTCGGGGGAGAAAGTCTCTGCCGACAATGTTCTCCAGTACAGACGACTTTCCAGCGGATTGCGATCCTACGACAACCTAATGGAGTTTGTTAGCACCGCCAGACACAAGAATCTCAACGTCGGTGCAGACGACCGACTTTTTCAAAAGCGGTCTGCGCGGGTGGAGACGTACAATCTGCGGCAAATCGAGAGAATCATTTCCAATGGTGTTGAAGACCAGGTCCTGCAGCCGGTTGACAATGTTGAGCAGCTCCTCGCCCAGGGCCGCCATAGCGCTGGTCGGTGTGGTATGTCGTCTTCTGGGGCTCTGAACGGCGGCTTCTCACGCAGCTAAACTAAACAACACGGGCCCGGGAGTGTTGAGGCCGGAGCGTGTTGGCCGTTTTGCGACACAGACGGCGATGTGGTGATGGCTGGGGTGCAGATCGGCGGGTGCAGCGTGGCGGATGGCGGCTGCGTTGGGACACGAGAGTGATGAATCTGCCTGCGTCTGCAGCTGCTACGTCGTCATGGCCAACCCGACGGCCGCCTCGCTTCTTGATGTTCCAGGCGCGCATTGGGAATGGCCCGGCACGTGATTGCTCCCCACAACAACCATTCGCATCTGTCCGTAATCTCCAAAGCCCATGCCCGTCAAGCCCGCCGCATAAAGGAGTGCGAGCATGCCCGTGCGTGAGACATTCACGCCCGCGGGCTTACTGCGGGCGTGGAACATTCACACCCGCGGGTTCAGAGTGCTGCGAGCCTGCCTGCCAGTTCCAAGGTTATGGGCGCCATAGAACCATGTTTGCACGTGCTGCACACTTGACACGTCCCTGGAGAGCTGCGCACAAGGTTGGACTTGTCCTGACAAGCGACTTCTCATTCAGCATTCCATTCAGTATTGTCATGGCTGCAGGTACAGCTGTTACCCAGAGACAAATCTCTGTACAGCACAGCACAGCACCACTAAATTCCCACTCTTCAGCGGCAACGCATTACTACTAGTATACAGCTAACATCCACGTACGATGCATGCGGCTCTTCGCTTAACGCTTACAACTCATCAACACCCGACCAGGGCGATGCGCTGGCATCGAGAAAGCAATTGAGTCATCTCTACCAGCCCTGTGTCGCGTCTCAAGGCCGTCCTACTTTGTCTAGGTCGCTCTCGGGTAGTTGCGGAGCGCTCGACGTCCTGGTCCCAGCGTCGACCGCAGGCGGCGGCTATCTATTAGCCCCAGCTTACAGTCCCAGCCTTATCTCTTTGTAAGACGCGGCCACACGCGACACCACCAAATTATCAAGATCATCGCCAGCCCATATCTCCAGATACTAGAGACCAGAGACCAGCAGCATGATCGCCGGGTCCCAACGGCTTTCGGCCTTAGCCAAGCACCTGCACAGTTCGTACCTGGGTAATCCTGAAGTAACTCCTAGGTATCACTCGGCTCTCCGCCCCAGATGATAGGTGTGAATGGGCAAACACGCTGCGACCGTAGTTTCGTGTACCCGTGACCAGGCCTTCCTTCCGACAGAAGCCTATCAGAGTATGATAAGCCACTGTTATCAGGTTGACCGCCAAACAAAGGGAGCAAGCGCGACCTTACCACAGGTACAAAGCCAACGTAGGCCCCTCGTTCTTTGACATAGTCCTCCATAACAGTGCCTCGATCTCATCTCGAGACACACACACTATAGCGATCTCAACACTGACGCACTCCTCGCGGCCACATCTTCATGGCCTCAGAATCACTGCTCCTCACCACTACCGAAGACTATCAGGACCAGAACGACGTTACAGTTGGAACCATCAAGTGTACCGCACCCATTCCATTCGGAGGCGAAGAACAATGGCTCTATCTACCAACCACCAGGAAGTTCGACCTCTCGCGAGGATCGCAGCAGAAGATGGTCTTCGATTGCGATGTGGATGATCGCCATACCGGCTTCATGATCGACCCTGGAGCATCGGTTCTGATAGTCGTCGACATGCAAAACTACTTTGTCAACCCACTTTATCGCGATCATGCCGCTGGCATTGCCTCTATTCAGCCGACTCTCAATGTCATCGAACGATGCCGCAAAGAGGGGATCCAAATTGCTTGGCTCAATTGGGGTCTCACAGAACACGACATCAAAACCATGGCGCCTGCTATTCAGCGAGGTTTCAGCAAGGGACTGGGCTGGCATGTTGGAGTCGGTGCCCAACTACCAGAAGACCAGGGTAGATGCTTGTTCAAGCGCACCTGGAATGCAGATCTCTATGACCCATTCAAGGCCGTTGCGCTGCCTGGAGACTTGTTCTTCGACAAGACTCGCATGAGCGGGCTCTGGTCTACCCAGGAACCTCTTCACGAATACCTCCGAGCTAGCGGCAAGCAGACTCTTTTGTTTGCTGGTGTCAACACGGACCAATGCGTATTTGGCACAGTGTCAGATGCTTACTCGTACGGCTGGGACTGTGTGCTGCTCAAAGACTGTACCGGGACAATGACCGGTAGAGGCTCCCAAGAGCTCACCGAATATCAGGTCTCGACAAACATGGGCTTTGTCACTACCAGCCGCGCATTTTGCGATGCACATATCAGCGAGCATTTCGAGGGATACTAAGGTCCCTCGACCATTTCCTTTTATTCCGGTGGAACCTGTCGTTTATGCCGAGCGCGTCGATTCAAATACCCTATCATGTAACTATCGTCTAAGTTATACGAAATCTTGCAAAAATTCTCTTATTCACAGTGTGTCCAAGGACGCTATCACGGTACACCATTTTGTCGCAACCCTTGAAGGCCACTGAGGTGCGTGGAAGCATCAAGTGAGCACAGCTGCACACTCTCCAGCATGCTAAACAAAATGTTCTTGGAGTTATGCGATAGTACTGTCAAGCTTTTGTCGTAATATTTGTATGCTGATTGTGAATTATCATCGATTGAGCGTGTTGATTACTGGAGTTGGTATTACCCAATCAGGCGATTGCCTCAACAACTGGGATCTGCAAAGATGACGACATTGTGGAGAAGCTCCATTCTAGGAAGCATGCCGCACGACTACCACTAATACTCCACACTTGCTCCAGATCGTGTAATTGACTGGGGAAACGAGACTTCCAGCTCTAAGTACAATTTCACATTCAATTTCAACGACCAAAATATGCTCTTGCACGCTTCATTCGGTCTTGCATGGCTGCTGCAGTACTGCGGAACTGCTACCGCTCTGCCCACAGAGCAACAGCCTCTCAATCACCATGATCACCACAGTGTACAGGCTGTTCGAGCCGAGTGAGAAACCCATATTCTAATCTAATTGAACGCTGAACGGCTGACCTGATCCAGACTGAAGAAGGCAGAGATCATTCCAACCGGTACGCCCAATTGTCAAGTCCAACTCTTCTAATACTAACCAGATGTCAGTGATCGACGACTTCCTACCTAGTCTCACACTCTCTGTGAGCTGGTCGAAGAAAGAAGCCAAGCTAGGAAACACAATCAAGCCTAAGAAGCTACAGAAGCAACCAGATATCGTCTTACACGACATCACCAACAATATCGATGCGAGTGCCGTAGGCATCTCCTATGTAATCACACTCACCGACCCCGACGCGCCCTCCCGGGATAATCCAGAGTGGAGCGAGATGTGTCACTGGATTGCAACCAATGTGTCCATCTCACAGAAGACTTTCTCGATTCTTCCACTTCCTGAATTCGGACTCACGGAGCAGACCACGTCCAAGCACGAAGAGCCCGACGACGTAGTCGAGTACAAGCCGCCAGGCCCACCTAAGAAGAGTGGCAAGCATCGTTATGTGTTCTTAGTCTTTGCGCCAAAGAATGGAACGTCGGAAACGCTGCATTTGACCAAGCCGAAAGATCGTCAGCACTGGGGCACTGGTACTGAAAGAGGAGGTGTGAGGGATTGGGCATTTGAGAATGGGCTGGTCCCAGTTGCGGCGAACTTCATTTACGCAAAGAACAAGAAACAGTGATTGGCATAGCGGTAGTCCACGGACATTTGGTCACGTATTAGAGTACTTTGGGGGTTGTGACTGTGTGATGAGTTCCTCGGTATCCATTTCGAACTCCATGATGGTTATACGCAGCTCTTCAGAAGTTTACAAACCATGCAACTTTTATTCTCAAATCAAAAAGGCAGCACTGAAAGGTTCTACGCGCATCTGGATAAAAGTCAACTCCAGTCTCCTCATATGAGGTCAGAGGTCAAAGTGACCCACGAGGATCAATGTGAACGCACCAATTGTCCGCTATAAATGCTCTACCCACCCGTCCCGAGCACAACGCATCCCCACCCACGCCCGTCCCTCAAGGCCGTCTCTTCCGATATAACAACCCGTTGTCTGCTAGCCCCTCTAGAGCGTGCCATGTGTAAGTGGCGCGTTACACTAACAATCTAGAGCAAGGAACGCGCTTCCCGATCACCCCTCTTCACCAATCAAACTCGCTCAATTCGCACTGCCACATGCACTCGCCACATGGCCCGCATACACTACTCCACGTGCGACATCATCGACCCAACAGGTTTCGTTGCATCCGAGGAGCGGCAGGATGGAAGTGTTGCGGAAGACGTGTATGCGCGCGCCACTTATAAGTGCGGGCTGGATTGGAGACGCAGCTGCGGCACGAATTACGGGACAGGATCTGCACGGTTAAGTATTGATAATGTCCCACCCCCGGCTTGCGTTCGTGAAGGTGGTGTTTTTCGACATTGGTGTTTTGTGTCGAGTGAACTGAGCAGCCATACATCATGTTTGCTGCACTCCTTACCTTACTGCCAGCGTTGAGGTTACCCACGCTCTTGGCTATACAGAATGCTGGCCATGAACGATTGTATGAAGAATCTATCTTTTTTTGTCCCATCATCTCAAGCGCGCATCCGGTCTGTTCTGGAACTCAACTAACGAGTATTGCGACGCAGTGCGATAGACTCTTGTGTCAACGCGGTACAGATTTACTTCCCATGCGATTCGCAAGTGCAAAGTACAACCCACGCTTGCTTGTGTGAACAATATCTTTGGAGAGTCACGTATGTATTGCATATCCCTGAATCCAATACTCAAACAAATCGCTTACATTCAGCCGCAGATGCTTTGACGAGCATGCCACTACCGCATCATCATTACTCGACCGTGAAACCACAGAATCTGATGCAAACCGATATTGCCGCGCAGCAGGTAGCTTCAGCGCAAACGTAATACAGCGAGAACGAAATATATACGGGAGACAAATTGGCAATATTATATCGTCGATCGCAGGCCAAGTCACCTCAATACTGGCGAGCAACGATGTCACAGTACCGACAGCAATCATCACAAGTGCAATCAATGGCGTAATCCAGACACTCGAACCCTCGGCTGCATCCACGGCAGATGTCACAGCAATTGCTTCATCCATCGAAGCAGCAGCATCGAGCCTAGCAACTGCATCGCCAACCCGTTCATCTAGCTCTACACAATCTTCGACAACAGCAAACGCCGAACCAATCGTGACTTCATCAGGAAGCTCGAAGCCAAACATCGGCCTCATCGTTGGTGCAGTAGTCGGCGGCGTCGCAGCCCTCGCCCTAATCGGCATCCTCATCATGCTCATCCTCCGCCACAAGAAGCGAAGATCCACTCCTCCCACTCCAACCGACAAAGAAGCCAGTCCTCAACCCTCCTTCAGCGAACCAAAACACAGCCCAACACTCGTCAACGAATCCCCACCCGTCCCCAACACAAACACTGCGTCATTCCCCGGTTCCACACTCGCAGCCAGCACGGTAGCCAGAGCAGGAACAGCAGGACACAATCCACAGACTTTCGCTCCTCACACCCTACACCAGCAACCGCAAAACCAACACCACAATCCCCACACAGAGGAGAAAATTGCGTTCCACATGCAGCCCCAACATCCGCATGAAAACGAAATGCCAACGACGGCAAATGTCTGGGAAATCGATGGCAGGGAGATGCAACATCCGCAGGAACTAGAATCTCCGAGCGTGGCCCACGCGCATCAAGCGAGTCCGTGGGAGAGAAGAGTGGGAGGTAGTAGTGTTGAGGAAAGGGAGGGTGGCATGGGGAGTAGTGGTGGCTGGCCGCTTGGAGGAGGGGCCAGAGAAAGGGAGAGTTCGAGAGAAGAGGAGTATTTTGGGAGTCCGATTAGTCCTGTTAGTCCTATTGAGCCGAGACGGTTCTAGATTTTTTTAAGAAGTAATGATATACATCAAGAGTGCTTTCTTTTCCTTCACTGAGGCTTACTTTTTGTCGTTTTGTGTCTAGACTTTGCATGTGCCAAAGTAATGCTCCTCTAGAAGTTGTCTTGCTGAACTCGGTACTTTGGAGCCTCCTCTCCTTTTCTGGTCATGTGTGATCAACCATAACCTTCATTCTATACGCATATCGATCAGATCCTCATGCCTGCCGTGCAATCATTCATAGCCGTCCTAGCCGCAACGCAACGCAACAACGACTTTGCGAAGATTTCCCAGCATGAACCAGCCATGGCGATAATTTGCAGACCAACAACCACGCTTCAACCCTACACAAGAAACACTCCCGCAGCTCCCGCCAACGCACCAGCAAATCCCATCTTCCTCAGCCCACCCAACCCCTCCGCAACCGCGGTACTTTGCACTGCGGCGCTACTTGTCGTTCCCGATCCATTCGGATCAAAGCTCGCGTTGCTGATCGCACTTTGGATACCTGGGATCACCGTCCCGCTTGATACTGACGGTGAAGCCGATGTTATCGTTGGTGGGGAAGTAGCGACATTTAGCCCTGATTGTGTAGCCGTGGTAGGCATGAGTGCCTCGGTGGAGGAAGGGGTCGAAAGAGCGCTATTGTCAACAGTAAAGGGCTCGCCCCATGATGAAGTCTGGGCGATGGTGAGGCCAAGGAAGGAGAGGAATGCAAGGCGAAGAGGTGATTTGCGCATCTTGCTTTCGATCCGTGGATGACTTTCAACGGTGTGTACTGAGTTTCGAAGAGGTTGCTTGGTGGAAATGGTCCTACTTTGAGATGACAGGGCAGATTGGCAGAATTGATTTGATCGCGAACTCAAGTGGTTGTATGCAGATAGAGAAAAATAAAGTAGTACAGGCAAAGTAACAAACAGACATGCAGGTTACAGGACCCTTTTCTTCTTAACACCTACCAAGCTTCGGGCGTCGTGGGCTTATTCTCCGCTCTGACGCATGTTATATGCACACTAAGCTTCCTGACAGCTATCTTCTGGCACCTCTGTGGTGATACACCCGTAGTTGAGACGTGTGGTTGGGTGAGGTGAGGATGGTTGGTGCTTCTTCGGCTCTCCGCATGTATATGCGGCTCCCGAAGCCGACACTTGAACCCCGAGATCTGCCTTTGTAAATGCGACACGAATGACTATTACGCGGTGTTTCTTAGTAATGGTAAGTGATTATAGTAAGAGAGCTGGAAAGAGAGAAACAGACGGTTGATGATTGAAACCAGCGTAAGCGGAAAACTGGGGGATCATGCATGGGTTTGGCTCATGTTTGGAATGCTACCAGTCAGGCGGCGAAACTCAGAAGAGGAATTTAACACGATTATAGAATGTCTAGTCTCGTTCCTAGTCTGATTTGAAGGCTGGGCGCAGGTAGACCTTGTGCAGAGGTTGAAAGGTGGAGAGCCTACAAGTCCTTGGAGTGCCTGGAACGTGGGACCAACCTGACCAATGAGAAAGTTGTTCACGTCTGATTTTAACAGGAATAAGTGTAAATGCGGAAAAGGACCAATGACACCATCCCAGATATACCCAGATTAAAGGCAGAGCGAAGTCGTCCAAAGCGGAATCTAGGCTTTGCATCTGGCCAAGACCAAGTCTTTTAGTCGATAACTGCGATTGTATATCGAAGATCGAAGGGAGTCGAGCAGGAGAAATTTGTCGCAAGGCCGGCCTACCACGGTACTGGTGCAATATCTCTACGGAGTAAATTCCAGCGCTGTAGGGCTCGCTATACAGCGCCAATTCAGCTACGTGACTTCAGCCCGCCACCACCAACTCTCGTCAATAGTCTCTTGTCAGCATCAGTACGTAAGACGGTCAACCTGCAGAAATCTTGGTACTTAGCCCCAGCCTCGACTCTGCGCGGGTCGCCCGATCGTCTTCATGGTGTTCATGTGGTCGACCGGTGAGCGCAATGGTTATGGTACGCAGCTCCCCAGCCCTACCGCAATGGTTCCCGCCTGGACCGAACAGCTCGCCACCTCCTCGCATTAGTGCACATGCAAGACCTTTGTAGGGCCACCTCGTTGCCCGCGTGATATACGAATGGATTGACGCGTAAACAGGGGGCGCCACGCTGCACTACGTGCCTAGCCCTTTGTGAATTGATTACGCAACGGCTGCGCAAAGTTTTGCAATTTCAGAGGCCTAACTTGGAGATGCGAGAGCGCAGTGACGTGTCTACAAGGATGGCTGGTGAGTGTTACTACTCTAGGTTGTGGTATTGCGAAAGTGGCGACGAGCAGCGGGTGCGTGCAGATATGCTGCGTGCGGTGTGGAGTGCATGCAGTGCCCACCCACTGTGGGGAAGCTGCAGGTCAAAACCACGGTCGTTCAGCGACGTCGATCTGTTCCGATGTTTGGAGCTGTGGGGACGATTTGCGTCAAAGATCCACTGTCCGAGGGAGATCGATGCGGAGATGATTCTAGACATTGATAATCGCGACGGTGATGCTGCGCAGCGCTTCTCATTACCAGTGGTAGAGTTCGCTTGGTATGGCGCACGTGAACTGAGGCAAAAAGTTTGGGTGAACGACGCACATGCGACGACGACTCGGGTCCTATGACACTATGACAGCATTGTGTCACAACATTGGGACAGATGCAGTAACGCCCGCCTATCGTTGTTGCGATTGAGCACAGCATTTGGTCATACGTGATACAGAGACCGTGTCTGCAGCAGATGCAAGCGGGAGGCAGGGTAACCATCTTGTTTCAGACTCAATCCGGCGAGGATGATGGAAAGCTTTCGGTACTGGTTCAGCAGGACCAGTCAGTCTCGCATGCGAAGCACCGATTGAATGGTTCGATTTGAGAAGCATTAGTGGCACCAAAAGAAACAGCACAAAGAACACGAAGAGTAAGTTGTAATGGTGTAATGGTTTCATTTGGTGGCATTTTATGCTACCCACTGTACAAGACCCTTCTGCGCTAGACAAAGCAGTGCACAGCGTCACCTAACCTGTCTAGCCACGGACACCAATGCTCGCGTGACTCATTAACAAGAGGCTGTAAACAAACCCTCCCGGGGTATCCAACGCCAGTTCAGGTATCATAAACAGACACACTGTAGAAGACCTCAATAGACCGCTTATGCGAGGTAAGCGAATGCAGCAATGGCAGCGAAGACGGCAGCAAGGGGGCTGCCAGCCATGGAGGCAGCAGCACCGGTGCTCTCGGGGATGCTAGCGCTGCTAGTGGAGCTGGGACGTCCAGTTCCAGTAGCAGAGCGGGTGAGGGAAGCGGTGGAGATGGTGGAGTTGACGCCGGAAGAGGCGCTGATGGTAGCGGAAGCCTGAACGCTGGAGACGGCGCTGGCGACGGCGCTGCTGAGGGCAGCAGACGCAGACGAGGCAGCGGAAGACGCAGCAGATGCGGCAGAGGAGGCGGCAGCCGAGGCGGCAGAGGAGGCAGATGCAACAGCAGACGAAACAGCCGATGAGGCTTCAGCAGTCTCACCACCGGTCAGACCAAACTGAGCCGAGTAGTTGTTTTCGTCACCACGAACGATCTCGAGCGCATAGTTGGGCTGGTTTTCCAGGTCATCAGAGACAGTCCAGGAGAAACGACCGCCAGTGGCGGAGGCTGAAAAGGTGGTTAGCATCATGTCGATGGCAATCTCGCACAGGGCAACATACTGGTGAGGGTCTCAATGGTGTTGAGGTTGCCAGAAGGACCTTGACGAAGGATGAAAGTGGTGGGGGTGTTGTCGGCCGGGGAGTAGGTGACCTCGTAAGTCTGACCAGCAACGACACCTGAAGCAGGGAAATCGTTGATGGCGAGGCTCTGGGCGACGGCAGCAGCGACAAGGGCCGCGCCAGCAAAGATGGACTCGAAACGCATGTTGATGGTAGTGTTGTTTGGTGGGGATTAGGGTATTAGTGGTCGTGGGGGTATTATGGTAGAGAACGAATGTGTTTGTTTGTGAGGGAGCGAGGGTCGACGTGCGAGTGAAGGAGAGAGGGTGGAGGGCGCGTGGAGAGTATGTATAAGAAAGGACTGCAAAAGCTAGGCGTCGCTGGGACTTCCAGAAGCTAGTGACATGCTGCAACAAGCCCGAGCAACGGCAAGAATGCAAAATTGACTGCCAGAAGAAGCATAGTCTCAGCTGGGGACTAACAAAGGGTTGCGGCGATGGGCCCAATCGGCGCATTGTCCAATCGACGCTTGCAGACGAGGCCCCTTTTCTCCAAAGGACTCGACGCGCATCGCCTAGGAAAAGCATCATCTAGCCGCAAGCATTCACCCCAAAGAACCTTGGCGCCGGCGCCCATCCTGGTCTACCGAGAGCACGCCAACGGCCGCCGTGTCGCTGGGCTAGCTGCTGACAGTCTAGCTCACGGCCACTCAATAACCTGGGGAAATTCAGGGGGCGCAGCAAGCACACGGTGCTGTCGCAATACTGGCGCACAAAAAGTGCGCATTGGAACCCTCCATCTCACTGCTCAACTCCGATGCAGAGCCGTCTTCGGCAAGACCGTCTGTGCGACGGTAAATTTTTTTTCCTTTGAATCTCTCTGGTGTTCGTCGTGGTGTTACCGTTTGCGGTCCCTTTCTCGGTACCCGCTGCCGTGCGTCCCACCTCCTTACTAACCACAACCATCGCAAGGATGAGAGCTCCAGTTTCATGCGTAACCGCCTGCGACGTCATCCGCTGCCAGGCACAAACGCCGTCGCCTTTATCGATATGTGATCTGCGACAGGGAGTCGCCCAGTGTCAGCGCAGGCGCAAGTGGGCGCATTGGCCGGGCTGACAGCGGTCAATGAGGATCGTAGGCCCGAGTATAATTAGACGGGCCGAAATGAAGACTCCACATCGCGGAGATTTGTGGGTAAATGCAACCCGTTCGCAGAGCGAATTTCGTTATTACCGATCACAGAGACAAATCGAAGACTCTACTGTGTACGTAAAGAACAGTGGATGTGAATACATACCCAAGATATGCTACATCGCAGTAAACTCGGGAATTTGAGGTTGCTCATGGAGAGAGTGGAGCACCGCGCGCATAATTCGGCCAAGTATCGTGGCTTGAAGGATCAAGTGAAACTCCAACTTGATACCTCATTGCCGGTGATTCATATGCGGAAGCTTCGGATCTCGCCAATTCTCAGATCAGATTTTGTCAAAGCCAGATCTATACTGTCCGTTGTTCGCGAACCACGATTGAGGACAGATTGGGCTCGCAGAAACATCTGTCACGGGCATACATACCTTACAGGTGACAGGTCTAAGTATAGCAGGGTGCATGGCACAAGGTTTGGCGTGCAGACTTGGGAGAGAATACTATTTGATCGATATTGCGACCTCGATATACGCCGACTTATACTCCGAATGACCTGGATTATTCAACTTTGCATTTCACCGGTCTCACGATGCTCTGCACCACATTGATCAAATTCAAGCACACCAGATTCATTCATTCTTGACTACCTGGTGTAGCCAGATCCGACCCAATTCTCGTTGCTCACGATTTTATGATTTTGTAGGCTCAGAATCGCAAAGAACAATACTTCAAGATACCGACCCTCCTTCCCTGTTCCTGTCCCCGCTTAATAACTGGTCTGAAGCAAGTTTGGGGCGTCTAGACGAATTCCTTCTCCCAGGTCTCTTCTGCCTTGATGAACTCGCGAGCATCTACGGGCAAACCCTCGGCCTGAAAGTCGTCTTTGCCATCCTCCTCTGGAGTAGCAGTCTTCTTCTTCCTAGGCGTAGCCTTGGGCTTCTTGGTGGGCGTCTCGCTATTGTTGTCGGCTGGCTTTCGCTTGTTGGGAGTGGCAGGAGTAGCAGGGCCAGACGCTGCGCCTATACGAGCAAGAGTTGGCACAAAGGAAAATTTGTGGGAGGGTGCAACACTTACCACCCTTCTTGCCAGGAGGAACTGGAGGGAACTCGTCACCATCTTGTAGACGTTGCTTAAGCTCCTTGGACTTGGCGATGATGTGGCGGAATTGGTGCTCGAAGCTGGACGCAGTGCGCTCGCCGTTGATGGAAGACATCATGTCGTACTGTGCGCGCGAGATGGAGGTCGAACCACCAGTCGCCATGAGGACGGCAATGCAGTCTGCAAGCACATCCTTCTGGGAGGTGTCTGTCTTTTTGGGCGGCATTTTGATGAGGTACTTGTGGATGTATGTGTAATGAAAGTTGAAGATCCAAACAGCGCTAGATGGCGCTGTGTCGCGATGGTGGAGGTTGGTGTTGGAGAGACAGTGATCAGGACTGAAGGGCAAGGTTAAGTAGGCAGGATAATTCCTTCTATAGGTGCAGGGTAAGTGAAGCTGCTGTCAGGCTTAAGCGAAGGTGAAGGAGAGAGTGTGTGCTGGCACAGTGCAGTGCCCACTCACCTTCACCTTTGATCACACTCCTCACTGTGGCCACCTGACTGCGCTTTCTTTGGACTTGCAACTGAGACAAAACAGCACCTGGTAGTATTCTAGACCAGTTCCGAATGTGTAGAGTACAGTACAGTACCTTTAAGGCAGTCTGCGGCGCGACACATTACACGAACTATCGTTATATAACGCCAGATTTGCACAACCATGAATAAGAAAGTACTTCACAAATCATAATCTGAACATGCTTTAGGGCCGGTTCATGATCTTTCTTTGAGCACAGTAAGAGTCATTGACATGTCTCTTCGTGTCTCCACGTCTTTTCTCACGTCTGACTTGGACAACCAACATGGCCGTCTTGGCTCCCTAGATCTTTACCCAGTCACCCATCTCAATAAGCATGTCCCGTTGAACCTCTAGCTCCCTGTCCATAACAGCTTTATTGGGATTTCCAATACTCTCCTTCAAGGCCTCAATCATCTCTTCAGCTTTCGCTCTGACGCTCTTCGTGAAAGCGCTGTCTACCCCGTGGCTAAAGACCGCTGCATCCAGCACTTGCTTCACTAGCATCATAGCTATCAATCCCATATTCGCACCTGGTACACCAAAATCTGGAGAACTGGCAAGGTATGCAGCCAGCATAGCCATCTGCCACGTCTGAACCACCCGCACTGGGTGGAATGGGACCGGGTACAGCTTCGGGAGAATATACTTGTATCGCTTTGCACACTGTGCCCAAGCCTCCGTATACTCGCCCATCGCAAGGTTACCGACAATGAGGTCGTCACGAAGCCCTGCATAAGGCTGTCGATGGTAAGGCCAGAGCTTCGACTCATGGCACAATCGCATGACATCCTGCATCGCTCGGACAGCTTCATGTCCGCTTGGTAACTGCTGCGCTCTTTCGTACTCGGCGAAAGCTTTTCCTTGCAATGCCGCGACTCTGACCTCTCCCTCAGAATCTCCGACGTAGTTAGAGGGATCTTGTGCAAGCGTCTCACGCGCGATGATGGCATCGGCGGCATGTTCCATTTCTTTTGGGAGATCCTCGGGCTTTATTGCCCAATTGTCTTCGTCGAGAGTTGCGCCCTTCTGACACTTGATACATTTGCAAGCAAAGAACCAGCGAGCTTTCAGTTCGCTTTGTCGGCGGTGAAACGGGTTCGTGGTATCAATATATGAAATGAATATCTCTTCATCTTTCTTGATTGGTCTTAGTGTTCTGATACTGATCTCAGCTCCATCCATCATAGCATAAGCGTTGGGATCACACGAATGATTAATATGACCGAGTGTAGATTCTAGCAAAATGCCTAAAGGGTCCAAGGTTGGGGTTATGAGTGTGAGAGAGTTCGTGAGCACCTCGTTTGCGTCAGCATAGGTATTCAACCAAAGATGTGTTAGCTTACCCTTGCATACATGGCTGCAACGAAGTCTTTGTCGAACGTCTCTTGTGTCAGTGAAAATTGACTTGCCCCCATGGCCATCAACTCGATATTAGGATATGAGCTGCTCTTCTTGAAGTCGTCGATATGTGTCTGTAAGCGACACAGTCGCTCCCATTCTTCATCAGATATCAGGCTGTGCTTTCGTCTGCTCAGAATTTCCATGCAAGCCAGAACAGCTTTTGGAAGCTCTTTGTCGCCCAGAGCTTTGAAGACTTTACACTCGTGTTTGTGACCACGAGCCCATGCCTCTTTCTGACAAGCCTATAGAGCGTCAATACTGGATTTGAACTGTTGCAACCAGATGTTGGCGTACCTTGCTGCAATATCTGAATCTTTGACATCCAGCGCATTTTGAAACCTTCGCATCCTCTGGCACGTATAATCTAGTCCCGGCGGATGCGCCTTCCGTCCAGAGGAAGCAATTTGCACATGTATCGAGCAGTCGCACGTTATCTAGCGAAGCAACAAGTGGGCGTTTAAAAGCAGCAACTTGCTCTCCAGCACCAAACTTCCTGCCCGCAAAAAGACCGTAGCCAATGCTTTCACCACGGCTATTCATGCAGACGTCGCTTTTAGCAATGCGGTACGCGACAGGCGAAGAGACAGATGATACAGCATGGCTCGACATGCTTGTTGGAAGAACTGGTTTGAGTCTTCTGTTGTGGTACTGCTGGTGTCACTGGTGTCAGTTGCTGCAGGTGTTGTCTAACTTAAGCGGGTCTCGCTAAGTTTTTTAGCGCAGGCGCAGTCAACGTTGTTGCGTGGTGTGGCCGCATTCGCAGCTCCTTCTCACGACATGCATCAAAACGGTTCAAGCTGCTTGTTACGATCGAGCGTCTGGCTATTAGTCGCGAATCAACCATCAGCGGCATGCAGGCTTATGCTCTACAACGACATTGTTCAGCCGATGTTACATGCAACGCGAGAGCGGTGGCGACTTCCACGAGAGAAGAGCAGAGTACATTGTGGAGGGTTGTGAGCGTCTGTGATCATCAAAACTTCATGCAAACTTGATAGTCTCAAAGTTCTCTAGTCTCGCACCTACGACTCCTTCGAATTGCAGTCTCTCATCACTGATCCGCCTTCAGTACCTCGGTCCGTCAGGAGAAGACGAAAGAAGATTTGATCAACATCTGAAAACTACAATCTGTGAAGACGGATCAAGAGACTTGGAGCTGACCCTGCGAGAAGCTTGAAGATGAGTAATTACAAGACATATCGGAAGGAGGGGTTCTAAATTCTGTTAGCATCATGCAAAGATCTATGATTATGGAAACACTCACCTCAAAATCCGTACGATCCATAACCGTATCATCTGTCTCTTCTGGCGAGGAATCACGTTCAGCCAACAAGCGCTCTCTCTTTTTCAGTCGGTGCGTCAGCAACAATCGCAGGCAGCCAGCGACCACCATCTGCCCAACCGCGCATCCTAGGATGACCTTGCAGCCGGTGGGATACAGAGGAGCTTCTTCAGCAAGAAACGCATGTGGACCTATGACGTTTCCAGCACAGTATGCTGTGAAAACGATGGCAGACGCGGTGATGCGCTTCGTGTATCCACCAAGGTTTGTTGCCGGCATTTGAAGCGCAAGGACGAGTGAAGCGACGAAAGATCCAATCAGGTAGTATCCGAAGAGCACCCCGACCTTGAAACGCGACCGATCCAACTTCCAGATCAAACATGTTCCGATAATTGTTGGGACGAGCCAAAGTATCATGACGGTAGTGCGTTGATTGCGGAACTTCGACGCTGTGAAGGTTCCGGTCAGGATCCAGAAGACCTGGAAAGCACCTTGCGGAATACCAAGAGCAGTAGTCAACAATGGGTCAGAGACGAGTCCCTTGATAATAAGCTTTCCGAAATTCGCGAGTCCGCCGTTGATGACCTCGTTCATTAGGACGAAGAGCGTCAGTAACCAAACCTGCGGATCGCAGAAGGCTTCGCGGATCTGATAGAACTGGACGGTCTTGTTGAGGATACCGGTGCGTGCAAGACGGCCACGACCAACGAGAAGTGCTCGCTCTTCGAGGGAAAACCACTTTGCACTGAGGATGCTGTCAGGCAGACAGAACAGCAACACAAAACCCCATAGAACGGTAATGCCACCACATAAGAGGAAGACAGCTTTCCACACTGGAAAACTATCAATCTGTCCGACACCATAGCTGAATATACCCCCGAGCATCGATCCGACTCCGTTGCAAGAGTAAAAGATGCCGGCACGAAACGGCTGCTCTTTCCGGACATACCTGTGCGTGATTAGCAACAAAATTTTCGCAACTCCGCCCAAACAGGGCAAGAACGTACCACATAGAAACCATCATCATGAAGCACGTAGTGATGGGCGCCTCGAAGACTCCAAGAAAGACACGACAAGCTGATAGACCTGCAAAGTTGGAGCATGCGGCTGTGACCATTAAGACGGTACCCCAGGACAATACGCAGCCTGCGACTACCTTCCCCATGCGCGTCTTTTGTGCCAGGTAGACCCATGGATATTCAGCAACCAAGTAGGCGAGGTAGAACATGCTTGCAAACCATGAGTATTGCGATTGAGTGGTTCCAGTGCTCTCGAACAAGTCGAAAACAGCTGCGTAGGACAGAGCTTGTTTGTCAATGAACTGAAGGACATAGGTACCGGCTAGCAGAGGGAGCACGATGAGGTCGATCTTCCTCACGAGCCGTTTGTTCTTTTGCTTGTCGTTTACGAGCTCAGCCAGATAGTCCTCAGTGATGTTGTTGTCGAGCAGGAATTTTGCGGACTCGTCGAGGTTTTCGACTTCTCCTGTTGTCAAAGACTTCGTAGGTTCGAGGCTGGGCGCATAGCCTATGTTCTGCTCGAGTTGTTTCTTCTCGTCCATCTTGAGGAATGATCGCGCCACTGAATGAGAGTCTGTTGAGCGGAAAGTCGAGCCTCTGCATGAAGAAGTGTATCATTATATACGTGCAGCGAGATCAAGATCGCTATCGCATCCTTACACTATTCTAGCAAAGAAAGGCATCTTATCAATTACCCCACCTATGATCTATGTACAGCAGTAGATATCGCCTCAACGATCTAGTGTGGAGCAGCCTTGCAGTACAGGGAAGGCACATAGGTTACCCACTCAGATAGCGCTCGGTAAGTACAAGATTAACCACAGCCATCCACTCAGATAACGCTCGGTAACTACAACTAACCCCGACGTTCACCCGGTATCGGGCAAGGCATTCGCGACGGGAAATCTCCTGCTTGCTTAGATATGCAGATACATATATGCTTGTGACAGCTTAGCCAAGGAGAAGACCACTTTCCAGACGTACGGTTTTCCTGTTCAACCAACAAAATGTCTTTGAATTCTACGCAGGCAGCTCCTGCTGTGAAGCTCGTCCAGGGCACGGTTGTGGGGACAACTGTCAAAACCAGCAACTTACCCGACATCGAAGCATTCAAAGGCATTCCATACGCTCTTCCACCCACAGGCGACCGCCGTTTTCGAGCCCCGGTTCCTGTGCAAGCATCAAACGATACAATAGATGCTTCTAAATTCGGTTATGTCGCGCCTGGTAAACAATTGTTCCCTGGAGGGCCAGCATTCGAGTACAGCGAAGACTGCCTCACAGTAAACATATTCAGACCCTCACGCTCTCCTGAGTTCAACTCAGAGCTATGGCCAGTCGCCGTGTACTTTCATGGCGGTGCGTTCAATCGTGGTACATCATCTGCGTACAACGCGCCTTCTTTCCTTGCGCACTCTGGCCAGCAACTCATCGTAGTGACGTTCAACTACCGAATTGGTGCACTCGGCTTTCTTCCATCAACCTTGTCTGCTGAGGAGGGCGTGCTGAATCTCGGATTGAAAGATCAGACTCTATTGATGGAGTGGGTGAAGGACAACATTGGCGCATTTGGAGGGGATGCCAACAATGTTGCGCTCTACGGTATATCGGCTGGTGCACACTCGGTAAGATGGTCGCAATTGCTGTCTCATTGTCACAGCATGCTAATCGGCTTATTTAGATTGGCCATCACTTATTGCGAGATGAGGATCCGCAAAAACCAGCCTTATACCACAGGGTGGTCTTGGAATCTGGATCCCCCACATCTCGAGCAGTACGCCCATACAACGCGCCGATTCACGAGCAGCAATTTGCAGATTTTCTGCAAGAGACGGGATGTCCGAAAGGTCTGTCAGCCAAAGACACATTTGCATTTCTACGACAAGTCTCAACGGAGGTGGTTCAAGCAGCCCAGATCAAGGTCTTCGACAAGTATAATCCTTCTCTACAATGGGCCTTCCAGCCTGTCATTGATGGCGAGATGATCCCGCGAACACCGATGGAGTCCTGGCGCATGAACAAGTGGCGTAAAGTCCCTGTCATGACTGGATTCAACAGGAATGAAGGATCGATATACATGTCGAAATCTGTGTCAAAGTCTTCACAGTTTACCGATTTCTTCGCAAAGCTTTTGCCTCTTCTGTCGGCCGAGGATATCGAGAAAATAAAGGCCTTATATCCAGATCCTTTAGAGCATAAAGACTCGCCATACAACGAGCAACTCGAAGGTACGGGCGCTCAATATCGTCGATTGGAGGTCGCATATGGACAATATGCATACGTAGCACCCGTTCGTCAAACCGCGGAACTTGCCTCCAAATCCATGAACGAGCCAGTGTACCTCTACCAATGGGCTTTTGAAACCAGTAAGCTGGACAGGGCTCGTCATGGCGAAAACATGTACTTTGAGACATGCGAGCCAAGTAAGATGGCAATGTCGGAATCTGTCAAAGAACTCGCGCTCGACTTGAATGCTCGAATCGCAAGTTTCTTGGTCTCTGGAGATCCGAATACGCACTATACAAGAGATGGACCGAAGTGGGAAGCGTATAATGTCAAGGAGCCAAAGGCCATGGTATTCGGTCTTGAGAACAAGGAACTCGTCGGTGGAAAACCTGGCCCTCCCTCAGCGTCGATGAGTGATGACTGGGCGCGGAAAGAGAGCGAGTTCTGGTGGAGCAAGGTGGATTTATCGCAGCAATAATCTTAGATTAGAAAATAAGCTTGTGCTTACGATGCCCAATCTGAAACGCAACTTTTTTGCAATAACTTCTTCTCCTTGATCGTGACAGAAATCGGGTTCAGTGCTCCTCCCTACAAGACCTTTTCGACCTCATTTGACTATTAAGGTTTTTAGCTAAATACTATATCATAATAACAACCTCTTTAGACAGACCTCTCAGGATTAACTTCGGGTCATGAGCGATAACTATGGTCAAAACTGCCTACAGAGTGTGAATTTGGGTGTGGTGGTCAAGCACTTGAGCGATTTAGTGTTTGCACGGCTGGGGTATGTACACAGGTCATTATTTCCTAGAGGCAAGTGGCAGATGCATGAGCCAGAAAACGACACGTCGGCAGCGTGTATGGTCTACCAGGAGCTCATCAAAGTCAGCAGCTCATGGCCAAATGTCACCAGATAGGCGTCGTGTTTCTCGGTATCAGATGCATGTAGAAGAATAGGAATACGTGCATTGAGCGAAGGTAAACACCAAGAAGATATGCCACAGCGAGCAACTCAAATGTCCAAGCAGACCCTCTTTCCAATTTACTGTAACAATCCCAATATCCGCACCCATCTTCAAACCTCTCTCCAACTCCTCGCCGCCACCCTGTCCATCAGCGGCCGAAACTCGCCTCCGCGCTCACTACCCTGCTCAATCATGCGCACTTGCCGGCGCTCTTCCACAAAAGTAGCCGGCCGCCCATTCTCATCCAGACCCCGCCAACTACGCACTTCGGTGACTTCGCCAGAGTGTGCGCTATCCGAGTCCGTCACGTCTTCAGCCTCTACTTTCAATCTACGACGAGCAGGGGGTGGAGTCAGAGAGCGGGTACGTTCCACGTGGCGTGGTCGTGCGACGTGTTTGTACTCGGGGTATGGAGGCTGCTCTGGTGACGGCGGTGATCGGAAATCGCGTCTCACGTATGGTAGTTGAGAAGTATGACGTATGCGGATTTCTTCTTCAAAGTGTCTGGCGGGTGGAGGCGATGGTGAGAGGCGACGCGCTCGATCGATTCGCATTTCTTCTGCAGCATCTCTACCTGGCGAAAGTGAATGGCGTCGTACACGGAGTCGCTCAAAGTCTTGGGCTGGAGGCGCAGGCGAGGACCTATCGATGACTCGATGGCGAGAGTATTCACGGAAACGCTCGTAGACATCACCACTCTTAACTTGCTCATCGATGTGCCTCGCGCGGCCTCTTTCAACAGGGGTCCCGTTCCTCTTCTCCGTATCGAAGTGTACACGAGGTCCTCCAAAATTTCCGTTTGTGTATACACTTGCTCGTCGATTATCCGTAACGCGCTCGATACCTGTGGGCCTCAAAATACCCCTGCTAGGCGAATCGGGACGACTGCGAGGTATGGAGTCGTGAGTGCTCGATGTCTCATCAGAACTTTCAAGGATGTTGTGACGACTGACTGAGACTGCGCGGAATGGGCGGGGATGTGCTGTCATTCGAGCCTGTGCGTCTTCACTACGGCGTTGCTCGTATACTCTGGCTCGATCTGGAGTGCGGCTTCGACTTCTCACACGTCGCTCCTGTGAATCGTTACGGTAGACTACTCGTGTCGCTCTCGTACGCGTAGGTGATGGTGAAGGGCTGAGCTCGATGATGCGACTACTCCGACGGCGTGAAGGGGACCTCTCGATTGTCCTGAAGGAGTGAGTACGTACAATATCTGGGGGTGGCCACACCTCGTCTGGTCTTGAGGGAGGGCTGAGAAGAGGTTCAGGCGGTGCAGAGAAAACCTGTTCTGACCTTGATGCCCGCATTCGCACGAGGTCTGGTGGAGGCCAAATTTCACCATCCCGTGGAACCCGGTGGGGACTCATTGAAGAAACTCGGACTCTCCGCTCGTATGTAGGATCCCGAGGAGGTTGCTGTAGGACACCGAGGCCGATATGCGCTTGACTCAACGACCGCTTGATGATGCGAGGACCCCTCGATGAACGATCCACGACGCGATATTTAGCCCGGCTCTGTCGTCTACCTCGACGCTCATGTTCGTCAATGTCTACGTAGAAAGGCTCCCCAGGCCAATCACAAGGCTTGTCCGCGGTGCAAGAACGAGTACGGGAGAAGCTGCTGTGGTCATAACGCCCACCCTTGATCTTCTTTCTGCACCGTCGACATGCAGAAGCAATCAAGGGCTTCCCAGGAACGACAGGATTGTTGCGGTGATAGCCTGCGGAACGCATCTGGCCACACTGACTGCAGGTATGACAGAGCATCACCGGAACTGCTGTTTCTTCGACTGGTTGAGCTTGAAGGGGTGGTTGAGCCTCAATGAGTGATTGCCCTCCATGTTGTTGATAGTGGTGATATTTATCCGTCTGTCTCAGATGTGACTCCATGACCTCGTGAGGCGCCGTTCGAACCATTGCCCCTTGGGGAGCACCGCTCCTTCGCCGTGCTAGCTCAGCGTTCTGGTCAAGTTGTTGCCAGCCAGTATTCGCTGCGAGTGGAGGAGGCGGCTGTTGTGAGGTATGGTAGCCTGGATGCTGTTGGTAGCCTTGTATACCTGGCTGTTGTATGTGCTGCTGTGGGTTGTACGGGGTCTGCGCTTGACCAAGCGGTCCAGGGCGTTGAGGAAGACCGTGTTGACCGAATGCACCTTGACCTTGAGGAAACCCCACAGAGAAATTGCCCTGAGAAGGGAATGAAGCAATCGATGACGCTGCAGCAGGCGGAGGCGTCGGCGCAGCTGGAGGTATACCGAGGCCAGGAAACTGCTATATAGATGTTAAAGGTTATAATTCAGAGGCTGCACAAGCGAAGAAGTACGTCTGTAATTTCCAGTCAACCACTTGCATGCCCCAATATGCCACAAGAGCGCACTCACACATTGAAAAGAAATGGATGCGCCGGTTGCGCGACTACACCGGGATATTGAGGCACTGGCTGGCCCTGACTCTGGGCCTGAGCGGTACCAGTCCCAGCAGCTGACGTGCTGACGCCCATGTACGACGCAAAAGCCCTCCTCTGCTCCTCGTTCGCCATGTTGTTGTTGGTAGGTGCGAGGGTGCGCGATTGCAAGTGCCGTGGGAATAGAAGGAAGGTTCGTGGAGAGCCACGCGGGTTTGAGGAAGGTGTCACCCAGCCAAACTAATCTACGAGTACCAAGGGATTGTGTGAGTAAGAAGAAAAAGAGTCAGCAAAGTGGCAGGTTAGATGTGGAGCCGAGGAGGCGGTGACCGGTAGAGAGAGGTGAACTCGGAGGTGAAGGAGCATGTGTCTTCCAGTAGCACACCTTCTCTACGAAAGAGCTCGTATGTATTGTCAGCATGACGCTTGAGCATGTAAGGCAGCAAAGAGGTAACAAAGGTATACAGAACTAATGTAGTCTTCCCTCTCTTATTCTCGCTGATAACGCGTATTGTTTGAGGGCTCTTTCATTTTCCTGATGAATTGTGTTGACTAAACAGTGCTCCCGACTCTAGAGACACGATGCTCCTTCGTAGAGGCTGTCAGTATAGACCAGCCGTCCGGCTCTATTTTTGAGTGCAAGAAAGTAAGGTGAAGAACAGGACGCTGTCGCAGATCACAAACAACGCCTGTCACCCTCACCTTGCTACACTGCAAACAACGCATACCTACAAGCCGAGTCGTCGCTCCTCGTTTTTCAAGTATCGAAAATGGGTACAAGATATTTTGTTCTTCCCAAAACGCCTCTTTGCCAAGCAATCACGTTGGCTATATATTTTTACAAAGATTGCTTCAGGATGCCTAATGTGACGGACGTTACGTCATCTATTCAACTCGCAAAACTCGGGGACCCTTCCTCTTAGTGGTCCTCTTCTTCTTGTGGCCCTTGTCAAATGAGACTGCGCTTTGGTGGCTGCGCCCAAAGTTGTCAAGATCCTTGACCTTGTAGATTCGAATGATCCAGTTCTCGCTGGTGAAGGCCTCCTCAATAGTGCTCAGCTCAGGGCCCTGAGCGGGCAAACGTGAGTTGCGAACACGGTCCTGTGCTTGTCCTGCCGGGAAAAGGGATCCGTAGTTGTAGTACGACATCTTGTACCTAATAGATGTCAGTGAATGTGCATTCAAGCAGTTGTAAACATTGTACTCACATCAAGCTGTCCTTCATGGTTTGAGTGGCCTGATCGTCTACACGGTACTCGCCACGCTGGGTGAAGAAGCTGCGCTCTTTCACCTCATCGGGCCAGATACCCTCAGCGATACGAACCATCCACAAAAACTTGTTAATGTCATCACCAGAGTAGCCCAAGAGACCGCCGAAGACAACGAGAACGTAGTCGACTTCGTGCTGGCGCATGATAGGGTAGCTGACCTCCTCTTTCGAGCTCATTGCCTTACCAACGGTAGCAATATGAGTGTTGTTCCAGGTGTTGTTATCGACGAGTGTTGGGCGATCAGCCATACCACCAATTTGATATCCGTAATCCCACCAGGCCATGACTTTGGCGTTCTGAGGAGTGTTCTGCCTCAGCCAGTAGTATGCCTCACGGTAGTCATCGATGATGTGTTGACTGCCATCGGGGAGTCTGGAGGCAAGCACCACGGAGGGCGAAGAGTAGGCATTCGAAGTGACCCAGGTGCAGTGAAGAACGAAAAGCAAAAGATAGACGAGCGAAGCTCCGGCAACGGTAGCCTTGGAAGCGTACGAGTAGATGCCGACCTTGGGGTTGCGCGTCGAGCGCAGTCCATCAGTCAAAACTGTCGCAGCAGCCGTCTTGGTGTCGTCTGCAGCTCCATCTTCTTTTGTCGTCGGGGGCGTGGGGTTCTTGGCTTCCAGGTAGGTATCCAGAATTTCCGAGAAGGCAATGGCCGAGGCAACACAGACAATAGGGGTCAATGTGAGCATGAGACGGACCATGACACCGGCGAAGTAACTGGCTAGCACCGCATAGATGACAACGAAGACCTGCTCGTCGGTCAATTTGCGGAAGCAGAGATACACACCGGCAGGGAAGAGCCAGATCATCATGCTGAGGTCAAAGAAGAAGGCAGGCCAGGCGGTAGGCTGATGTTCGGAGACGGAGGCGATGATGGGAATGTGAATCTTGGCGTATCCAGTGTCCCAAAGCGAGTAGAAACGGCCAGACCAGGGTGCGATGACTCCCGTAACGGTCAGGAGGACCAGGCCACCGAGTGAGATGACGAAGATGCTCAGGACGAGAGCGCGAAGCAGCGTCTGGAATTGCTTGCTGGGGATCTGCGCGCGCAGCCAGTCGACGAAGGCGACAAGCTGGATGAGACCAAAGACACCGAGCGAGGACATGTGCTCACTGCTGCGGATGGGCAGGAAGCCGACAAAGGGAATCTGCATACTCGCAAGCGTGCCGAGGGCATACCACGACGTGTAGCTGACGTAGAGTCTGGGGCTGTAGCGGCCCATGCAGATGAGAACAAAGGCGTGCAGGGGCAGCAAGTTGGTGATGAAGACGTATCCGCCCCACGCCGAGACCATGTATCCGTAGAAGAGGGCCGTCAAGGCACCCCAGAACATAGAACCCTCCTTGACCGCCTTGATCCACAGGTAAAAGGTGAAGACGAGCAAGAAGATGGCAATGGCCTCGTTGTCGTAGCTGCCCGCCACGGATCGCGAAATGTAGCCGGGGGTGATGCCCATGAAGGCGGCCGCGAGCAGACCAGCCGACGGGGACGTGACCATTTCGTTGGTCAGGAGGTAGGTGGCGAGGGCGGTGAGGCCGGAGAAGGCAGGCGCGAGGAGGACGCAGATGTTGCGAATGTCGACGGGCAGGCTGATGGCGCGCAGGAAGTGGTAGATGGCGCCGCTCGTTACCATCAATCCGGGGTAGAGGGTGCCGCCAGTGACTCGTCCGAGGGGGTGCCATGTTCCTACACGCGCACGTCAGTCAGCCAGGCCGTCAAGTGCACGCTTCAATGGGCAAGTGCATACGGTCGTCGAACCAGTCCCAGAAACTGTAGAAGCCATGCTGGACCAGGTATTTGGTGGCGCGGAAATTGAACCACGGATCGACTGTCCTAACACATCAGCCAATTGTCTCGTTGCCCTGGGCGGTGGTGGTGCTGACACTCGTGGATAATGGACTCGAAGCGGATGACGGAGAACAGACGGCTGCTCACAGCGGCGCCCGCAATCAGACACAGGATAATCACGCGCAGCAAGCCCCGCGTGTTCCGGCCCGTGGCTTGCTTCAGGAACTGCCCTTCCTCTGCAGCGATAGCCATGGTGAAAAGCAAAAGGATTGGGAGAAAGGAGGGTCGTGGTTGCTTGTCTGGCCGCGTCACGGAACCAGGAGCTGTCTCGCGAGCTTACCACGAGCATTGATGAGCACACGTTGCCGAACTGGCCAGCCTCGGCGTTTTGTTTCGCCGACACGTCTCACTCACTGCCATCCCATCCCATACGCCCAGCAACAACAACTCATGTCATTGGAAAACACGACAAGATGTGTGATGGAATACAGATCATCGACCAGCAGCCGCAGAACTACTGTACATCACTGCAGCAACCTCATGTCTATACCGCCCATAGCCTCCCTCGCATAATTACACCTCTCGCATAGAGGATGTGTGCAGCTCACGCAGTCCACATCAAACGGACCACATGGACCTTCTCCACAGTCACACTGCCAGAATTAGCACAATTGTCTGCCGCCAACGCGCAACAAGCCACTTACACAGTAACGATTGATAACCGTCTTGGTCCTTTCCGTCCTTCGTCTCTGCTGCCGTTGCACAGGAACCTGCAGCTCACCAGATGCCTTGCGCTTGCCATCGTTGTTTTGTGAGTAGGCCTGCGTTGGAGGCGGGGGTGGTGCAAACCCAGAAGGTCTCTGTGTAGACACTGCGGGTACATCCTGCGGAGGAGGCGGTGGCGGCGGCGGTGGTGGCGGCGGCGGCGCATCATCGTCTTCCCCCTCAGCATCAGCATCAACAATAGGATCCTCCTCTTCCTCAAACACATATCGATCCATGCCCTTACACAGTTCCTTCTTCGGCTTATTCTCCTCGACGCAGATCCAATCATCAATGCTCCTCTTCTCCTTATCAAAGTGATAAGCAATGTGATCAAACCTCTCGTCCCATGCTGCATTGCGCTTCTGCTGCAGCTCTATAATGGCATTGCAGAAACCGCACCAAAACCGCACCTGGCAATTCTTCCCTATCCTATTCTTCGACAGCAATCCTTTCATCTGCTCCTGCGAGAACACTTTGTGCTGGTCCTGCAAATGCTGTTCGTAATGCACAACACGGAAGAAGTGCGCACCACACGGCTTACCAGACGTGTCAGCCTCCGAGCAACGCCATGCCTCGAGCTGGAAATGCTGACTATTCTCATGGCGTTTGTAGTCAGACTTTGCCCCAAATCGCTTGTAGCATTTGGGATATGTGCAGCCATACGGTCTGTTGTGACGCTTCATGTGCTTGCGCAGATCGCACTCACGAGCCACGGCGAATCCGCAATCCGAGACTGGACACTGCTTTGCATTTGACCCGAAACCTTGGGTCGTGCGGCGCTGAATCCGTGTGGAAGAGGCACTGGGACTTTGTCTGATGATGTTCGAAATTGCTTGGAGGGCATAGATACAATCACTCTTAGTAAAGCCTCTGGTGTCGCTTTCATCTTGAGTACCTGTCGACTTATTTGTGACCTTGTTGTCCCACTTTGCAGAGTCTACCTCCTGGTGGAGCATATTCATCAGGAAGGCCTCGAGGTTGATTGGACTAGATGTCTTAGCGGACACTGCTTGCGAGAATTTCGAGAGTGCAGAGCGTTGTTGCTCGGCCTTGGTTTGTGGAGCGTTTGTTAGCACTGAAGGTGATCCGGACATGGGATTCTGCCGAGTCACAGCGCTCGAACGAGCTTGGGATGGTCGTCTTCCTGGAACATTCAAAGATTGTTGACCATTTCCATGGCTTAGCTTCCGTTGATCGGGTGTCCGGGTTTGCACCCTATTAGGACCAGAACTCGCTCTCCGTGGCATGGGATCCGGGTGTTGGGTGGACATATTCGAGACATGGTTTGCGATGCTCTGTGCATTCGTGTCCCACGATAGCCACTGATTGGACTCGTGTCCCACCATAGTCATGTCCATCGGCGATACATTGTCCATGGTGGAATTTCCAGACAAGGATCTATCCATACCAGCGACATCGTAGCTAGTGGTGTCCGCAGGAGCGACTGTCAAGCTCTCGAATCTGGCTGACGGCTTTTCTGCACGAAATTCAGATCTGGCGTTGTCAGCATTGACCACTATACGTTGAGTGGAAATCTTACAATCTGATCAAGTCAATATGGTCCTCGTCCTTGTGCATGCGCTCAATGTGCTGCTTGAAGTTGTCAAGGCGTGGCCAGATCTTGGTCGGGTTCTTGCAGTTCTCAGATGCACATTGGTACGATCCAGCGGCCAGACCAATGTGATGAACACTCTTCTTGTGGCGCTCGAGATCATTGGTGGTCGTAAAGCCCTCCCCCTCACGCTTACAGTTTGGCACTCCACATTTGAACGGTTTGTCATGCCGGAGAACGTGCTTTCTAGAGACGCGTTGCATTAGCGGGTTGACCATGTCAGGAAAGAGTTCTCTACGTACCTGTGTTCTGACTTGCAATTTGAGATCACCCCACAATCCGGTACATCACACTTGATTCGTCTAGCCGACTTTCCAGATTTTGCACTGCGGCTGCTGGCCTGTGATCTTGCGTCAGAGAGCGTGCGAGCCATTGTTTGGGTTCCGGTAGCTGGCGATCCGACACGCATCCTTGCAATATCTAGGGTAACACTTGGGGAAGCATCGTGGTTGTAGCAGTCCGGATCATTACTCAGGACCGACTGCGCAGGCTGAGATTGAGAAAAGTACGCTGAGTCGCCACCATCCACATTCGAACCAGATTCGCGGAATATTCTATACTGCACTGATGGCTGGCTCGACGGACTGCGACTACCACCCGTGTTTGTAGTTCTAGGATTGTGCGGGCTCCATGGCTGCTCTTGCATCTGCCGCAACATAGGATTGTAGTTATGCTGGGTGAAATGGCCAGGTGGAGCAAGCAGGGAATTATCAGGATTCAAGTTTGAAACGTCAGGCATCTGAGTCGGAGACAAGTTCCCTGAATATTGTTGAGGTTGATATACTCCCGGACTTGACATGGGAAAACTCTGTATGGATGCGGTAGGACTCATGGCCAAGTGTTGTGCATTTCGCCGTCCCTGTTGAGGCCATTGCGAATAGCTAAGGTCTGAGTGAGGTACATCGCCCTCAAACGGATACTAAGACTATTAGCTGGGTGCCAAAGTCTTCTTCACTTTATCAACCATACATGCTCTGCGTCAGTATAGCTGATTGAAGGTACACGATCCGTATTTGAATACTCCATTACTATCAACATCTGTTAGCATGCTGCCCAAGGCATCCAACGAGCTAGCCTCAACATCCTTCATTCAATGTGAAACACAGATAGATCTCCAGATTGTAGAATAGGGCAGTCAAGATGATAGGGTGACCAAAAGATGAAAGTCGATTACTTACCGATGTCTCAAAGCCTCAGCTTGCCTGCAGCCTTACGCCTGACTAGAAAATACGCAACCCGTCGTAGACAGCGCGCATGAGTGCATTAGTAGCCTTCGCTGCAGCACACCGCCCCAGTCCGCTGACGAGCACATGCGGCTCTTGATTCGCGCTACTGAAGTCTGTCCCGTACCGCAGCAAAGAGGTCCTTCGTTTCTGTGACCCCGCGCCCCGGGCCACCGGTGTAGATAAGAAGCACGCAAGGGTTTCGCGGTTCTCTGCGCCACGAGCAGTCAGTTCCGCGTCACGGTGAACATCGACTTTCATCGCATCGCATCTCACTCACGATGATCCGGTAAAGCCTAGGAAAATGCGCAGATATCGTCACGGCGATCGGACATAAGTGAGGCTCACCGGCTGGGGCATGGTGCCTACTTGCGCGATTTGCAGCGGCGTTCGTGGTGGAGGCGGCCTCCCGTCTCTCAAAGCAGGCAACCATTGCCTTGTTGCCCTATTTTTCCACAGACATATGCCAAGGCTTCTGTTGCCGAAGCACAACTGGAGGACCTTACACGGCTGTGTTTTGATGAGTCCTTCATCCATGCAGACCAATCAGCGAGCCCCTAAGGTGATGCCCGACGGCCGATCACCGTAGCGTTGTGGGCGTGTGCGTGCATTTTGGAGGCAACCGGGTTTAGAGAAAGGCCCTCCATTTGCTGTGCGCCTGGAACGGTCACCGGTAACCTGGAGTCTGACAAGATTGGCCCTTGCGCTGGGACATGGTTGCGCCTAACGGTTCATACGGTAGTGGGGCCGCATGCACTATGCCTCCGCCCTTATAGTGCTCTGCTTCAGTCGTGAAGTCTGAGGGCTACTTGGCCCACCAAAACCATGTGCTATTGCTCACTATGTGAAGTCAATATGCAGATTCTAAATAGTTTGAAAGTCTAGTGCATTACGTCGTGGTGCAGGTATCAAGACCGCCTAATGCGGCCTCCCTCTCGCCTTGGCCTATGCTATCCTTCAAAAGATGCTGTTGGTATCGGGTGTATATAGACAGAGATCAAAATGTACAGACTTGCGCTCCACATGCTCATTATCCACCAACGTTGCCCCATACCCAAACGTCAAAGGTCTCATCTCTACGCTCCTTCCCTCATTGCATTCCATCTCATTGGTTCTGGTAATGGTAGCTATGCTGTGTGGTGAGGTATGGTGCAGGATATGTGTTTGCCTGTGGGTACCGGATGCCATTCGTAGAATCGTAATTCATGTTTGGCATGTTGTTGGTCAAGTCCTGAGGTTCCTGGGTATAATAAGAAGGAAAAGCCGTAGCGTCAACAGGAGAGTCAGTATACATGGCTTGTTGCTGCTGGATCACAGCCGATGGTGCCATGCCATACTGCTCAACACCAGTCTGGATAGTGCCGGGGTGATATGCCTGGTGAGGTATTTGTATGCCGTTCGCGTGACCATTGCGTGGTTTCGGTGCACCTTGAACCCCTGGATATGTTTGATTCGAATAAGGGGAATTGCCACTCGCAGCGAAGGTAGAGTAACTGTTGGGTTGTGCGGATTGTGGCGCTCTGTAGGGAACCCTTTGAGGTGGCGGATAGGTATGCATAACATTGGCTGCTGCTTCCAATTTGACGTCTTGCGCGTAGACAGTGTTGGGGTCGATACCAGGAGCGAAAGTTGGGTTGTGATCGTATCGCGATTGATTGTCATTTGATGATCTGCTCGGTGTGATTGATAGCTTGCGACTATCTGGCAATTCGACCACCGGACTGATCACGCTATCGGCGTTGAGTTGCTTTTGCGCTACCAGTGTGAGGATAGGCATGCTGATCTGCTCCATATGTTTAGCTAGATGAACGGTGAGCTTCTTCCAGCTGTTACAAATGTTGCCACAAAAACGGCATGGCTCATCCTTCGGCTGCTTGACTGTATCACGACGGCATCTTTCAACAATGGTCCAGATATCATCTTTGTAAAAATCAGCAGACATACACGGCACTTTTTTCAGAAACGACTTACCTTGATCGGTACCCGCAGCTGCATCTTTATTCCCAGCCCTAGCAATGCGTTGTCGAGGCTCTGCAATCTTGTGTTCGCGCACTAGATGCTGTACAAAATTATCCTTACGATAACAGGTATGATTGCAGTCAGCAACTTGACAGGTCCAGTTCTCCAGCTGTCGGTGACGTTCATTCTCATGTCGAACCCAGTCAGCCTTGCGTTTGAAAGACTTTGGCTCGCCGCAATTTGGGAATGTACAAGTAAATGGTTGCACGTCTTCGTGGACATGCTTTGTCCAGTCAGACGGTTTGTAGAACTTCTTCACTTTGAAGCATAGAGGACATTCGAACTCAGCGGGAAGTCGCTTAACCGGCGGTAACGGTACACCTGATGGAAACTGAGCTGAGATCACTGTTCCCTCTGGACCGATATCGCCATCGTCGTCAGAAGTGCCAGGCGCAGTAACCTGAAATCCAATAAATGGTGCATCTGCGTCCTTGTTCCCAGCTCGTGGAGGAAGTAGCTTTGCGTCGCCCCCAAGGTCTTTGCAAAACTTATTCGATGAATTATTCGATGAGCAACTGTGACTCTCTACAGCTTTCAGGTGCTTGACTCTGAAATCAAGTAGTCTCTTGTATCGTCGCATTTGCTCTTGAGTGATTCGCTCTACCATGAAGTCGGCTAAACGTGGGTTC
Source organism: Plenodomus lindquistii (assembly GCA_025504975.1). Lineage (NCBI taxonomy): Eukaryota > Fungi > Ascomycota > Dothideomycetes > Pleosporales > Leptosphaeriaceae > Plenodomus > Plenodomus lindquistii. The sequence continues at coordinate 3,150,520 of JANUWI010000003.1, read as the reverse complement.
AGTTGCCTTGCGTGCGTTCGGAACCCCTCGTATGACGGAATTATGGGGTCCGTCCGAACCTTGAGATCCATCATTACAGGTTCTGCCTCGTCGTCTTCATCATCTCCAGCAGGACTCAAGTGTACAGACTGCCGTGTTGCTTCAGTCTCGGCCAACGGCGAGGCGAGCATAGGCATGGGTGGGCCTCCATGTTGTGTCATGAGCTCCGCAAGTCCAGGTGATCTACCTATGTCGCTCCTACTACGGCTGCGTTTTATTACGTTTCTAGGCGCCCGGAACCACGGTCCTGATGCTGAGGTTAGGCCTGTGGAGCTCGGCAGTCCCGCATCCTTGCTAGAATTGCTGAGGTTTGTATCGACTCGGGGAGACTTTGGACGGCCCCAGCTACCAATTCGCTTTGGCTTCTCGAAAACAGGCTCTTTCGACTTGTCTTGAGCTACCTCTTGCGGCTGTTGTACAGGGATACTGCTTTTGCGTTTGAGTAGATTGCTAGGCGTGCGCTTGGTGATTATGTTTTCGAGGAAGCTCGGGCGCCGCTGTCTCTCTTTCTGCTTCTTCGGATCAGGCTCGATCAACCGTGCAACACCTGGCGCAGCGCGAATACTCCCAAGATCGGATTCACTGAGCCTTCGTGAGCCAACGGTGGCAGCCAGAGAAGCAGACTCGATATCTTTGGCTCGATTGAAGAAGCGCATCATTGCAGCATTGGAAGTGGGTGGTTGGTAGCGAGATGAGGGATTGGGCGATTGGGACGGTGTGTCGACCCATGGCCGTACAACACTCTCGGAACTCGGCACTGGATCCTGGAGAGCAGGAAAGTACGAAGGTTGAGCATGGCCGGTTTCATAGTCGATTGCGGCAGGCGGAGATTCAGGCTCAGCGGAATACTCGTCGTCGTCTTCCTCCTCACCATAATCGCTTCGCTCGTCAATGTAGACACCTGGTCCGGGAATGCCACCGTCATCGATTTGGTCGAAGGCAGTACGCACTCCGAGTCCATAAGTAGCCGCAGTCCCACGTCGCTGGACATCATTTGTGCTTTTGGCACGACGCCGACCCGCGATGGGTTTCAAGAAGTTATTCGAGTGGTCGACGTCGCCTGCCTCACTACCAACCTCGCTCTTCGTAAGCCATTCTTGAACTTCAAGCTTCTTGTGATTCTTGGCCCATTGATCTGCAATATCATCAATGCTAGGAACATAAGCGTTTGCCATAGCCCGGCGATCGTTTGGGCTTAGACCGGCTTGGCCAGATGCACCAGTGGTTGTCCAGGAACCGTCGTCGTTTCGGTCATGGGTCTGTAGCGCTGGCTGCATATGAATTGGTTTGTGCTGCACTCCCTCATCATCAGATGATTGATCCTGTGGGTATGGTGAAAGATGATTTCCCGAACGACGGCTATCGAAGCTGCGTTTGCTGATAGGTCTGCTATTATCAGATTGTGACGATGACTCCTCCACGCTGTAGTTCTCGACACGCACGATTGGACTAGTCAAGTGCCGCATCAAAGATTGGGGTTTGTCGAGCGGCCCAACCCCGGGACTGTTTGTTAGTGCTGGACTTTGTGTTTGTTTTATTGGAGTAAAGTGCTGCATCTGGGTCGCGTGACTCGGGGGGGTAGAGAGCATGCCATTGTAATGGTTGTTAGAAGCGAAGACAGCATTATCATCTCCCACAACTGGACTGGAACTATGTGTGATGCTCGGGGATAGCAGTTGGTGATGTGGGTCTAGCCTAGTATCGTTCACAAAGGGGGAAGGCTGGGCGTTGTATGTGTTGAGACTGCTTGAAGTCAAAGTTGTCGGTTCCAGATTTTCTTGGTATGAAGAGAAGTCAGCGGAGGGACCGTTTTCCGCAAACGTCAGACCTGAGAAGTCGTCCAAGACTTGTGTGTTGAAGTTTGGTGTTGTGTAAGTGCTTGGGTCCTGGTGGCTCGGGTCACTCATGTAGCTGCCTTCTGGGCTGAGATGCTCCACCGAGTGCGAGGGTGATATATCTTGCCCATTACCATAGAAGGATCCCGGAGACAGGCTATAGTTTTGTGATTGAGCGAACCCATTTGGTGGTGGATATGACATGTCCGGATGTAATGAGGAGTCGAAAGAAGATCCAACATTCGGTGGATACAAAACTTCGGGACCAGGGGTGCTGGAAGCTGCAAGTGCGACCGTGGGTCCATCAAACATCATGGGAGCAGGTTCAGCGGAAAAGTGAAAACTGCCCTGAGGATCTGCCATCAGAAAGTTTCCGGCGCTCTGCACGGGGTGGAAGGCGTTGGTCTGTGGGGCCTCATCGTGGCGTTGTTGGCGCCACTGACCCTCAAGAGGCTGTGCGGGAGTCTCGACTGCGTGCATAGCTACCCCAGATGCGATGAATCGCTTGTGGACTGGCTTGCTACTGATCGGGCGACGGTGAATTCGGAAAGGTTGCAACGAGTCGGATCAGGTTGGTTGCATGCGTCGAAGCGATTCCGCGGTTTACGAAGACATGGTGCTGCCTGGAGGCAATTGGGGCGATTATGCGAAAGCCAGGTCACTGAACGAAGGAATAGCGGGGAGGAAAGATTGCGTCGCGCGAAGATGCGCGAGGAGATGCAAAAGCGCAAGTCGACGGGAGAAATATCGCCGCGCAGTCGCAAAGCAACGATGCCACTTAACTAGGCTCGAGGGTTGCGATCTGCCTCGCACACGACGGTAATCTGAAGCCGTGCGGACTAGAGGCAGTGCCGGTGGTTCAGCTGGCGGACAGGCTTGATGTGGGTCGCGAGTAGGATTCAGGCCAGGGCGCGCGCGATTAGCAAGGGAAAGGCCAGAATAAGTCCGATGGTTGGCAGAAACAGCGTAGAATTCAGAGAAGATGGTGGAGCCAGCCGCAGCAGCGAGGGAGAAGTCAAAGCACCGGTCAAGGCTGATTCCCCAATATGTCCAGGCTAGGGCCAGGGTAGAGGATGCCAAGTGAATTCACGCGAGCTCCAAATGTTGCGGAAGGGGCCTTCAAGATGGGATGAGAGAAAAGGCGAGTTGCAGCATGACTGAAAACAAGCGCGACAACGCGACGGCAGCTGTGAGCTTGACTGGCGTGTCGAGGCAGATTCGCAGATGCGTGACACGCTCTTGGCAGGCTTGATCTTGATACAAGAGCACAGCCTCAGGTGCTCTAAGGTAGCGGGAGGAGCAGGGATGCTCCATACCAGGCGCGTGGCTATGCCTCAGGAGTCAGGATGACATTGCTCAACTATGAAGACCCTTTGTGCTTGGTAGAAAGGCAAGCGTAGCCGTCATTCCGCAATCACTGATCAGCCTCGATGCTTTGTGCGCTCATCGCTGAATGCTCCAAGCCCACAGTCGTGCGCAGTGTGGCTCCGGCGATGACCAAATCATACGGCGCTTAACATTCAGCCGAGGATAAGCTATATAAAGCAAGCCAAGCCCTACGGCAGCCCTACTCTTACACAGCACGCATTCCCGTCCGTCCTATTATGCTCGTCTCGAGTGGCCTTCCCTAAGGCCTGTGAGTAGATTGAGCCCGCGTGAGTCTAGGTACTACAGAGGCTGCAGTGTTTGACCTCTTCATTCACCCCATTAGCCCCATCAGCCTGCGATTGCGGGACAAGAGAAAATTAGACCCTCCGGCCCTGAGCCACATGGCAAGTGTAAGGAGAATATGCGTGGTTAGCCCCCGTTTCATAAGTAGCCGCCAGGAGACGCCAGTGCACCCGTGGCACTATCCGGAGACTCTGTCGGACGTCCAGTAGGCTAGATCACTATAGTCTGTCTAGAGTCTAGAGTACCAGAACTTGACCGCTTCGAAACATAAGCTGAAGGGGCAATTTCTCAAATTGAAAAATTGGTCGGACAACGAGATACCCTGACGTTAACAACATATATGTATGCCGGACGGAGATCCAGCTTATTGCGAAGGTCAGAAAGGTGTATACCGTCTATTGTATGTACTGAGTGCATCATTGACGAGCTTATTGTGGGCAGCAAGCGTCATTTTGTTGCAACAAAGGTATTCGTTCGAATTGCTTTCTTTGGATAATTGTACCCAAGTAGTCAATGGCCATGTCCCATACTCTGACGCGAAGCATGGCGGGGAGTCGAAAGGTGATGAGCTTGGAAGTGCAAGTTGCATCTACTGGGTCGCGTGTCAGATCCCATACCCGGTGACGTCAACTCCATCAGTCGTAGCGGTGAACAGAATCAATCGACTTCGTACAGTCCGTTCTAAATGTTATGAGATGAAGATTGCAATACTTGGTCGTGTCCAGACTGTACTGGAATCGAGCAACTGTGATTGAAGCACCTCTAGCCGCGGCTAGCCTTTTTCATGAGTGCCGGCGCGGTCGCACTTCTTGGGTCGCAGCTACTGGGGCAGGCAGTCTTCGGTGGAGCGGAGACTACCACGTACCACGGAACCAATCCACTTTGCAGCGTGGTAGGCAGACCGTAAACATGAACTTTTACTCTACTCAAATAAATATCTGCGCTCCCTCGACACTTGATCTCCGACATTTCCCCCCGCCTCTTGCGTCGCCCACTTCACGCAGCACATTTCCCCGCATTGTTGGAGTTGCTGGTTGAGTCCGCATGTGACAGCATCACAGGACTTCTGGAGCAACACCTACCCCAACATATCGAGCCTAGCACCCAGAAGCCGTTGCGAGGTTGCACGGGTCTAGCAGCTGAATCTCCCCACTACTTCCTTTGAGCTTGCCAGACTGCACAAAGCAGACCTTGGCCAAAGACACTCATCATTCCACCTGCCTATCCCAACACACCACAAACCATGCCTGGAGAACAAATCATCCCGCGACCCGACTCAAGGGAGCTGCTCCCACCGCTTCTGGCGTGTCTCTCAACGGCACGCGCCTCCAAAGAAGTGCCCCCCGGCCTGCTGCCACTGCTGTCGCCCATTCTCCGTCAGCGTGTCCAGCTACTCGCCTCCAACTCGACCGAATGGCTCTCTCTGCTGTGCTGGGACCCGAACGTAGCTTCAAGACTGCCGCAGGTTATTGAGAAAATCAACGTGGAGCCACATCCCTCGTCAGGCGAGATTGAGGTGGACGAGCCAGATCGAGTCCTGTACCGGCGGTCAGACCCAGAGACATTGCACACACGACTGGTGCTGGGAGAGTTTGCGCTTGCGCCGACATATCTATGGTGCACAGGTCAAGAAGGTGGAAGTCGGTGGTTATTGGCCGAGCTCAGAGGAGCAGAAGACGAGGACGACGGTACCGAGTGGTTCGAAGATCTAAGCGCGGCGAACGAAGCAGGCTTCCGCCGAAAGCCCATCCGTACAAACGGCACCGCACCACACCAGCAAGCTCCACGCATTGAGCCCGAGCCTGTCGCGCAGCGTGCTGAAGAGGAGGACGATGGCTCATATTGGGCAGCATACGATCAGACACCCGCGCAGACACCCGCACTTAAACGGTCACCAGCTCCAGGAGCTAGCAACCGTACACAGGTCGGGCCCTCACAATCAGAGCTCGAGTACTTTGCCCGCTATGCTTCAGAGGTGCAACCAGCGCTAGATGCACACGATCCAGACGAGGAGAACCCAGCTGCTGGGGAGTCCACCTTGAACGGCAACGCCCTAAACTACACCCGCCAATCGCAGACTGAGCCCCTCGAAACTTCCAACCTCGGACCCAACGGCTACGACTCATCGTTACCTCCAGCATCGAATCTTGGAGCAATCACCTACAATGGCCTGCATGGCAACGACAGTGCAGTCGCTATGGCGGGTATTGAAGGGACCAACGGTGATGCCATGAACCACCCACGTCCATCTTCCTCGGCTTCGACCAACTCTGTGGAGCGCTTGGAGCGCAAGGCAGAGTTCCACAGTCAGGCAGAGTTGGCAATCAAGCAACACATCAGTACCGACATCAAGAGCCTCTTCCGGTTGGCCAGAGCATCGGGCATTGACAGGGAAGAGTTTGAGCGTATCGTTCAGAGGGAGTTGGAGGTGCTACCTATGCTCGAGGAACAGATGTCTTGAACTTGACGAATTGGCAGCAGTATTGGAAAAGCAATGAAATGCTTTGGGTAAAACGGAACGGAGGGATACTCTTTAAGAAGCTAAAGAGGGCACGGGTCCTCTAGGCATATGGCGGCATTTGTCACGTTTTGAAATAACATGTATAGTATCCTTGGATACTCAGGGTTCCATCAACATAATGACATGTTGAGCCATGGCTGAAGGCTATGTGATCGTGGAACTAGCTATGTGACTATCCTCTCATATAGCCCATACAGTAACGCCAATGCTAGTAGATAATGTATGACAGAAAACACCAGAACCGACCAATCTATGCTCTTTAAACATTGACTATGCCTTTCTCCTCCGCTGCGCCCCATCATTCGCTGCAAACTTGGCCCCACTCGCCTTCAACTGCTGTAGCACATCAATCGCATTTGTCGAATTCAAATTCAAGTTTGTATCCATGCTACCTGTGCCCCGGCCAATCTCCTCAACCACGTTATTCGGGTCCGCAGCACCGACCACAGGAATCTCAGACGCGAGCCACTGCTGGAAGGGCTTTGCGACAAAGTAGCCATCCGCAGTGAACCAGCGAGTCATGGGGGCGCGAATGTGGAGTTTCTGAGGGGGGTTGGAGGCGTAGGGGGCGGGTGTGTAGAGGACGTCTGCTTCGTAGATGGGGATGTGTTTTTTTGTGGAGGAAGATATGCGGATCTGGGATTGGTTGGTTGGCTCATTAGTATACTGAGATGAGATATGTAGAAGTAGGAAGTCGACTCGACCCGACTCGACTCACCTTGCCCGTCTTGCCCTCGCCCTCATACACAACACCACCTTCGACGAACCATAGCCAATAGCTGAATGCGCCGTTGAGCGCAAAGTACGCGACGACGGCGGGCAGTGTGTACGGCTTGGAGGCGTCCCAGCCAAACTTCCAGTCAAAGTAGAAGAGGGCGCCGGCGATGATGACGGCGGAGTAGCCGAGGACGAGCCGCACGTCGGTTTGTGTGTGGCTTTGCTTGAACTTGAGCGAGTTGAGGTAGTTGGGGAGCGCGTCGTCGGTGGTGTTTTTGAGGTCTGCAGGAACGGGTGAGTATGCGCGTGGGCTTGACTGCGAAGCATGAACATGGTATACCGGATAGAGAGTGCACTGCGACTTTCTGGGTTGCAGACATTGTGGATGCGCACTATGGATTGGCTCTTGCAAATGTTTGTGTTGGTAGGCCTGCTACTGTGCAGCCTTTGGTTTAGTCCGGTGTGGTGCGGTGTGGTGTGTTGTAGCCGTCGGTGGACACATTTCCATTCGGACCCTGGCAGGCTCCTAGTCCCGCCGCCGCTTGAGGCTCCGCGCGGGAGAGCTCATCATCACGCATCCACATCGCAACCTTGCCTGCCTGCCTCCCACCTCACCTCCACCTTCGCACCGCCCTTTTCCAGGCGACTACCGCCAACATGGCACAGCCAGTAGTCCAGACGATCCACAGAGATCCGGCCCTCTTGTATGTTGATGCGTACTCCAGACAGACGGACTGGCGAAGTTTGAAGAAGACGGCTAACAGTTGCATAGTTGGTGGATTCTGCTCCCCATCACTGTGGTCATGGTACGCATACCCCCAATCGCACCTCACGTGCTTCACCCATGCCAACAGCCCCTTCCCAGATACTCACAGGCATCCTCCGCCACTACGCCATGACGCTCCTGCAAACCACACCCAAGAAAGCCGACCTCCCCAAGATCCGCCAGCAGCGTTCCCTCATCCGCGGAGTGAACCTGCGCACAAACGCCAACGTGCTTTCCCCCTCTGCCTTTGCTACGCGCAAAGCGTACATGGTGCAGGCCTTTCAAGAGGGCAAGTTTCTGGCGGAGCCAGAGCAGAGGGGCAAGCCCAGGCCAAATCCAATGAGTGACCCTGCAGCCATGGAGGGCATGATGGGCATGATGAAGGGGAATATGGCTATGATGATTCCGCAGACGCTGATCATGGGCTGGATCAATGCCTTCTTCTCGGGCTTTGTTATCAGTAAGTCATCATCTGACGCATCATGCACACGCTGGTTTGCTCCTTTGGGGCTTTGTGGAGAGTCTGTATTATCTTCTACGCTCATCTTGGCTTGCTTTTCAGGCGATTGGAGTGTCCATCACGCATTCTATGCCTGAAGAAGAAGCTCCTCCGGGATGCATTCTTCAAATAGGCACCGCGGACCACTTCGACGTGGTGAAGCGAAGGCCCGCTCCTTCGTGCTATTCCCGAACGCCTCCCTCTCGGGACTACCGGCACAAGCTTTCACCATCTCTCCCATCGCCCTGCGCTGTGCATCACTTGCTGACCGACGTCGATCCACAGTGAAACTACCCTTCCCGTTGACGCCTCAATTCAAGTCCATGCTTCAGTCTGGTGTGGGCACGCGGGACCTAGATGTTAGATGGGTTTCCAGTCTATCCTGGTACTTTTTGACTTTGTTCGGACTACAGCCCGTCTATAACTTTATTCTGGGGAGCAACAATGGTGAGTACATGTCCAAGTCAACATAGGCATATTCCAATTTGGGCATAGGCTGATCGTGCTTTTCTTAGCCGCCAACCAGGTCACGCAACAGATGGCCATGGCAAACGGAGGCGCAGGCGGGATGATGGGCCCGGAGCAGGATCCCGACAAGCTATTCTTGAGCGAAGCCGAGAATCTCGAGGTGCTTGAGCACAGGTGGATCCTGGAGGGGATCGAGGATCGTCTTGTCGCCCAGTTTGCGACGTGAATCCGCCCCATGTGTGAATGTGTATCTCACCATTGCATCCGCAATGCCAAATGGAGCATGGGCGTTCCTGCCGAGTCTGTATCTTATATATAACCAGACTAACTTTATTTCCCCAAAAACCCTCTAAACTGGCCGGAAAGTAGCTAAAAATACTCGTAAAACTCGCCGCTTTTTCCCTATCTACTTTTAAAAGCCGTACGACGTCTGTACGTGGCGCTATTGCCGTGCAAAGTATGCACTTTTTAGCCGTGCGCGAGGTTTTGGTGTTCACGAGCAAAATATAGCCGTGCGTAGACTTCACGTAAGCAGCACGTGATAGATCTTTCACCTTGCAAACTCTATTTACTAGGTATCTATATATTTTCTATAATATTATTTTTACTATAATAAATAACGCGTACTAGGTATAAGTCTATATAGTTATTATATAGGTATAACTATGTATTTCTAGGTAAGCACGCACGCACGCCTGCCTGCACGCCGAGGACGCCTGCGCTGTCCCCTAACAATCCAGACTTTGGCTAATCCCCTGGCATTATGGCCCTGTCAGCCTACACCCCACGTTGCAACACGGGCATGGGCGTCGAACCAGATCGCCGGCCACCAGATAGATAGACAAATTCTATGACAATCCGGTCCCAGCTGTGCGGTTACTGTGGCGGTGGCAGGCTGTCGTGGAATCGCACGCTTGGCCGGCTTCTGCGGGGAGACGAAGTGCTTCATGTACGCCAAGAAGTCGGCTGCAATTGGCTCAGACCATTGCGAATTCCCTGTTGCTTCCATCCACACACCCCTGAGCAGAGCCGACATCAGATGACGAACGCGACAACAATGCAGAGGCACGTCCGTTGACGTGGATTACGCTCATCTCCTCCAGATGCTGTAACAAGGGGCATCGAGCATGTCACCAGATGTTGTTGGACCTGGGGCAGCGCACGAGCTCCTCGTCCCTCACAAGCTCGGCTCAGGTTGAGGTTGCGCATAGTCCTCCTCCATCCACGCGCTTCCCCGCCACTCAGCGTCTCAAAACGTGCGGGATACTCCCGCCCCCAAATGCGCCCCGAACCCAAAGCCACGATGGTGTTGTTGAACAGCGCATTGATAACCGGTCGCGACTCGCGCAAGCCCGAGGTGTGAGGGCTCCGCGGCGAAGAGGTGAGGAGAAGAGGTGGATGGTGCGTACAGCTGTCGAAACAGCCCAGGCGCACCATGTCTACCTGCCTTCGCGAAACCACGTAGCTACAGTATCATGATCGACTCGACTATCGCAGAATGTGCCCTTTGCGCAGCAAAACATGACAGCACCATGGCAGACAGGCAGACAGTACTGCGCCCTGTTCTAGTGCCCTGCTTTGGAAGAGTCGCCTCATGGTCCAATAGGGCATCATGCTGCACCGCCATTTGCCCGGCATGGTTCTCGTTTGACAAAAGCCATGTTGCCATCGGGACTTGGGCTGCCTCGTCAACTTCCTCCATCCGCGGGACTTTGAGGAACACTCTTGCAGGTGCGGGAGCACGAGTATCTATCTATGGACAGTAACCCTGTAGGCTGCTCTAGGATGGTGATTCCGCCAATCTACACAGCAGGTCGGTGATCGGGATCATCGACTCCTTGTGTCTGTTTATCAGCTCACACTCTCTTTCTGGCCCCAAAAGAGGAACTCGTGGAGCGGTACCCTGGTCCTCCACCGTACCCACATGGTCCGGATCGATGGCTCCAGGCTTTAGCGAATCCTCCAATCCCTCGGACGCATCCCAAAGCACCTCTGTCAGTTATGTTATCGCCATGGACTAGCGATCGACTCTTCTATGATTTAATTTCCTTTTGTTTCCGGGGCCTCGTTCGGGGGGTGGGGGGCTTGGTCCTATCCGCTTTGGCGGCCAAAGCCAAACGCCAGCGCCCACGTATGGGATGGTGGTGGCTGTCGAGGCACCAACATGACCACCGGTCAATCCATGCGACGCATGCAGGGGGCTTTTGCAGCTGTGATTCTGTGTGGCCGAGTTGAGGGGTCATCCTAGTTTGGTGTTCACCAATCAAAACGAGGGCTAGGGCAATGCGGCTCTGCGAGGTATACACCATAAAATAGGGCAAAACCATGGAGACTCAAGAGGACTAGAGTTCACCGGACTGTGGGCAGTGCAGTCTGATATCAAGATTTTGACTTTGCTGCCTGGGCACTCCACCTTGTACTACTTGCTCCGCCTTTTCTGTCATACAACCACTCATTGGATCAAGTTCTAGCATCTACGTACATGTGGTCTATCTTGACTACCATATATCGAGCCCGGCAGACATAATAGTGAAGACATATCAATGAGACATTGAGGTAAGACCCCATTCTTCAGACTTAGAGAACTCCATCCTAACAAACACGTTTAGCATACATGCTACTGGCCCAAACAACTATTCCTCGGTCTGAGATTTGTAGCCAACAATAACGTCGGCATTTCCCACTACTTCGTATCATCTCGCGCAAACTCCAAAATGGAGAACAACCAGTACAGGGACCTACCTCAAATATACGGTGTGGAAGAACCGGGTTGTAATGTTTGGTCAGTGGAACAAGACTACCATATACCACTATACAAAGAACCTGCCATGACGTTCGGCCAAAGCAGCGACTACTCTGACGAGTCGGACAATGGTATGGTCAGTCTACGACCGATGCAACGATTCATATACGATCAAAGGCCGTTCCATGCTCATATGCTTTACGCCAAGACACCGTTACCCTCGCCATACAATAGACAATACATACAGCAATGGCCGGTTGTAGACATGACGCGAAAAGCATCCCCAGATTGCACTTCGACTTCTGGTCTCTCCAGTCATGCGAGCCAGTGCGAGGTTCGCTCACCCCCTGCGTATTACACGGACATGTACAGCAGTCCCATTGAGTACTCGCAACATCTGTACACTTCGACAGAGCCGTTCTACAGTGGAGCGTATCACTTAGGACACGTTACATCTCACAATGTGGTCAATCCTCGAGAGCTTGAAATCGAACACCATGTGCTAAAGTCGGAAGCCATCAGCGAAGGGGTCGAAGACATTGAAGACATTGAAACCGTAGCATTTGAGCAAGAGAGCGGATATAACCATGAGTCTGCTGTCACCAAACCTGAGACATCCTCGGCCAGTATGCACTATGCGGATTCGGGCATCGGGTACTCGGTGCGAGATGCAGAATCAGTCCAGCCTACCGAGTTCCCCGAAGAGCCCGCCTCCGACTCGGACTACAAGCCCACCAGCCGGCCGCCTAGACGAAAGAAGTCGTCCGCCTCCGCAGGCAGCTCCAACCGCGTAACTAAGCGTCGTGTGCAAAAGCGCAACAACTCCGTCATCTCCAGCTCCTCCAGCTCAACAAAGCGAAGCCGACGAGCTTCCAACGCTTCAAAGTCAGCCACCAAGGTACCCCTCGCCATCGAAGACCGCCGTTCATTTCCATGCCCCTTAGCCCCATACGGATGCGACTCCAACTTCGTATCCAAGAACGAATGGAAACGCCACGTCTCAACTCAGCACATTAAAATCGGCTTCTGGCGCTGCGACATCTGCGCGCCCACCACCGACCCCAAGGACGCAGACTCTCTCTACCACAACGACTTCAACCGCATGGACCTTTTCCGCCAACACCTCCGTCGCATGCATGCTGCACCCATCAAAGACAAACTCGCACGTTCATCCTTACACGCAACCTTCCCCGTCACCGAAGACAATCTCACAGACCACCAGACGCGATGTTACCACGAACTCCGCACCGCGCCACAGCAATCGTCATGTTTGTTTTGTCCTAAAAACTTCAGTGGTCCAACGTCTTGGGCTGAGCGTATGGATCATGTTGGATCGCACCTTGAGAAGGGTAGCAGGGATGGAGCGGATATGCGTGATTTTTCGCAGTGGCGTACGGATCTGGGACTAGAGCAGTATTTGCTGGAGGAAGGGCTGATTAAGAACGAGGGTGGAGAGTGGAGTATTGGGGATGGGAGACCGCGAAGGTATGGGTGTGTGGGGAGTGAGGATGAAGAGTCGGAGGAAGAGTGATGGCATGGCGTTGGTGGACTGACGCTCGCTCACATCGTCGCAAGGAACTGTTTATATTGTGCACTTTCCATATTGATACCCAGTCGCTTCAGATACGTATAGGAGATTTCGGCTTTATTTTAGAGGGAATATATATTATTTGACTCAAAAGCAGCTCGTCGTTACTTTAGAACACCATTGCTTTCTCAGTCTTCTCTTGTCATAGCACTTCATCTTGACTACTTGAGAACATCCTCTTCATAAGCGCAATTCTTAGTTTAGCTACACGCGTACTTGCTCAATCATCGACAAGAGGGACATTGTTAAACAGCGACTCTGATACCACTGGCTGAGCTGCCATGTGCTCAACATTCAACTAACCCATCGACGCACCATCAACTGCGCCCACTTTCAGAAACCAATACCCCAGCACAGCCCGCCTACAAAACACAGCCCACATCCCACCTCCCACCACCTTGCGAAATCCAAAACCACAACGGTGGAGCAGATTTTTCCTGAGACGAGGGCCATTCACCGGACGCACCTCAAATCTGCGGTCCTTTTGCGCGGGACGGAGGATAGATTTCTTGCGTTTTCGGATTTGAAACTATGATGGCGGAATGTATGCTTTGTTAGGTGTAGATGTGCAAAGCTGGTGGCTGGCTCAGAGGACACATGCATAGACCATCGGATGTGATGGGGCTGGCCGTTAAGGCGTTAGTTAGAGTTTATGCAGGAGAAGGACTAGGACTACCGGTACACGAGCACACTTGTTTCAGTCCTCTACGCCCTCCGCAGTCTACCCAGATCGAGTCTCAACGCCGTGAAACTGTTTGAGAACTTGCGCAATAACGGGGACATGTATCCAATCATCCAACCCCCCTTCCCCCCTTCGATGTCCCTCCTGCGTTTTCCAGTACAGTACAAGACTATATAGACGAGAGTCAACTCGCCAACCAATCACACACCCCGCCCGCATCCCCTCCAGCTAAAACTCCCACGGACCAATGACGAACACTGCCGCGATTGACACGTCGTGTTGGTGGTTTGTTTGCCTTCTTTTTGGAGACTTGATGCAGGGCTATGCGTGCGGGTAAGGCAACGAGGCTAAGTGGGAGTGAGGCTGAGACATGTAAGTGTAAGCGAGACATGCATGCTGCAATGTCAAGGGGTGCGCGAAGTCCTGCGTCCGGTGTAGTAGAGCGCAAGGGGAGGATCAGATGGAGTTTGGGGGGTGGGCGACGGCGATATGGTGGGTGGGGGGATAAATGGTGGTTTGGTGGGGGGGATGCTGACCCGAGAGAAAGGTACAAAGGTACAAAGTACTTCGTACGCTTCAATCATCATTGTAAGGACGATGAGGAAAATGCGAATAGATGATGGAGTCTTATCTGGTATTGGAGAGGAGAGTGTTTTTTCTGGGGAATTCTGCGATTTCTCCAATATGGTGCGATTATTTTGCGTAATTGTTAAGTTGTGAGAGTGTTTTTATGATGCAGATTCTTGGTCTCCCTGGATGCGAGTCCGATTCGTTTGACGGTTTGATCTGACCGCTCGATCTGATACAATACCGGGTCGATACGGAATAAGATTGCTGAGCAAGTGAATAGAAACATGTTGCTTCAGGCTCAAGGGAGACATGGCACTCTCTGATACATACGATAGAGCTTGTATTTATCGATTCACCACCGTCATAATCGCCGTTCGCCGTAGCCACCACAACGCACTAAAATTAAGGCTTAAAATCTTTATATATTACATGTATTTTCTAGGGTAATTAAAATAATTATTCACTTTCCCTAGGTGTGTTTATTATCTCCCTGGTGCTGTATAGGCTCACGCGTCATGCGATTAACTTGAAATAGGGACACAATAAATACGAGCTCCTTCGTAAGGGAAGGTTGTTTTTATCCTTTGAATGCCTTCGGCTCCGAGCTTAGTTCGTTACAGCCATTACAATATATTTTGAGGTCTCGCAAAGACCCCAGGATTTACGTGTATTCTTCAGAACTGGTAGAGACGACACGTTCTTAGATATACCTACCCTTGTCATCCTCTTACTGCTATGTAGGCTTAAAATGCATGCTCTGAGAGTAAGTAAGGGACTAGATAAACACGGACTACTTCACATAGTCTAGGGTATTAACGGGTGGTAGGGTTGGCCGCTGCTTAAGAAGCAATGACTCACGCGCACTACATTTGACATGCGAAAATCTCATGGAAACTTTCGCACTTCCATAGATCACGATCTCCAGCTCTAAGCGCAGAAAGCATCATGGCACGTACCGCACTTTTCGTGATCGACATCCAAGTCGCACTGGCGCAAAATGCGACGACCGAAATACCACACACGGAACGTATCCGAGTAGCTGGAACCACGATCCTTCAAAGAGCACGCAAAGTCATCGACGCGGCTGGCGAACACGGTGGAACATCGAATTTGGACGTTGTGTTTGTGCAACACGAGGAGGTTGCTGAAAAAGGACCTTTGGTGAAAGGAAGCAAACCGTGGGAGCTGGTATTCAAGCCACGAGACCAGACCAGATGGGAGAGATTGGTATCGAAGGACGTCCGTAAGCTACACTGGACTTTTGAGACTTTATGTTGATCCTGAAAATTCTGACAAATGCACCTAGGGGACACTTTTGAGTCCAATCCGCAACTTGCAGCCCAGCTGAAAGATGAGGGTGTAGAGACGATTGTAGCGTTCGGGATACAAAGTGAATGCTGCGTGCTTTCGACTTGCAGAGGTGCGCTAGCCGCTGGGTTCAACGTTATCTTGTTGAAAGGTGCGCACTCTACTTATGATGTGGATGGCAAGAAAGCAGAAACTATCGAAGAGGAGGTGGAGTCTCAGCTGGAGAGTGCAGGCGCTGAGATAGTACCCTGGGAGTTGTGGAAGCCATCGGCCACTGCCACATGAGAGTAGACAATCGGTGCATACAAGATAACAAAGAACTCGTTCTAGTAATCTTGAATCTGCTTGTTTCCGTGCTATCTAGTTGGGCAGGAGACTTGTTAAATGAGAGCTTCTTCGCATGGACAAAGAACTTGGTTAGACTGTATAATGAACAAGTAACTCGCACAAAGCGTCGAGTCCACACAAGGGAACAAGCTCAATAACGATCAACAATATACAATCCAGATGCACCAAATCTACGGACGCCTGGAGCGCGTAGATGCCTCCTCATTGTTGACCACACATGTATATGTAGCACTCCAACACTCACCTCCTTTCTTGTATCCAGCACCAAGCATCTTCTACATCTTCCAACCTACAAACAGTCAACAGTCAACAGTCAACAGTCATTACCTATCATAACCATGAAGCTTTCAGTCGCACACATCGTTGTCCTCTTTTCCTCGCTGGCTCTCGTGTCTGCAGTGCCCACTGGTATGTCGTCGATGTCTCCCCCGTTTGGATTTACATTTTCTAACGAGTGAACAGATGATTTTACTTATGCCCCCGACATTGACGAGAGCGACATCAACGGCGTTTCCGAGAACATGGCGCTTCCCAAGAGAGCGCTTGGTATCAACTGCAGGGGAAGCCGCATGTGCGACACCTGCAAGTCCAACAGCAAAGATGTCCTGAAATTGATCAACACCATCCGTGCGTCGCATTTGCTGTTCCAATCCTGAAAACATTTTGATGACTGACGTCTTTTACTAGCCGACGACGCCGAATACGGCAACGGCGAGAAGATCGCCTGTGCGCCTTGTTCGTACTGGGAATTTGTCCGTCTGGATACGGACCCAGGGCTTTGCGTCTTCGCCAACAATATGAAGAAGAAGGACGAGAAAGTCAAGGGCAAGAGGGTCAAGGAGATGGTCGCTAAGCTCGTGAGCCGAGGTTGCAAGAGTACGTGTTGTGTTGCCTTCCAATGGTTCACATCATTTAGGGTTTTGATACTAATGGTCAACAGATTGCGGCAGCAACCCTGTCCATCCAGGCAACAACATTGGCACGGGTCAGGTCACAATGAACTTTGTCCAAAAGTCATGTGGACCCGGAGTCTGCAGGGAGCTCGAGAAGGATGGACCTCAGAAGCCCAGGCAATGCAAGGATTTGAAGTGTGTCTTGAGTTGAGTCGTGTGCGAGTTGTAGATCCACCACTCGTAGATGGCCGTTCAGTTTGTTGCTACTCTTTATTTAGTAACTGCTCTTATGCAGTAACTGCCACTCATTAAGTAATCAATACGAACCGTGTTTTCCTTCTCCTAGTGGCAGTGTCGCGTTTGCACCTTCCCTGCGTGGCAGAAGTGTTTGCATCGCGCTATGCTCGGACCTCTCGTTCACTTGATACTCACCTCACTGCGGTGCTTGGACCCAGCCCGCACAGTCATAAGAATCTCCTCTGCGCCTTTCTTTTGATCGATTCTTCTTCTTCCACCCAACACTCGCCCAATCACTCACACTCTCAACCACCACCCACTTTCGTTACCACCCTCAGCAACCGCAGCCATGAAGCTCACTCCGCTCCTCACGGCCGTCCTCTGCTGGACCGTCTCCGTCATCGCCAAGGGTATGGGTCACGCTCTCGCACTCACCGCGCCTGCACTAACATTGCGCAGACTACCCTTTGCCTGCCGGCTGGGGTTCGACGAAACCGCCTCCCAAAGGCAGTGTCTCGCGTCGCTCCGACGATCCCCACAGCGCCGAAGTCCTCTTGGGTATCAATTGCCGTGGCAGCGGCCGCTGTGTTAGCTGCAACACTGACATTCCCTTCCTCCAGACCATCACCGATCGAATTCGTAAGTCCACTGTCCGTTCTCCGCTTTGCCACCTCACACCGCGACTAACCCCGCTGCCCCCTAATAGCCGATAACTATAAGTGGACGAACGGTCAGCTCATCGCTTGCTCCCTCTGCCATCAATGCCGCACCTGCCCCGACGCCGACAAGAATGGCCTCTGTGTCTTTCCCCAGAACCTCAAGGAAGGCGAGGTGGTTACCGGCGCTCAGATCAAGCAAGCCATCAAGGCGATCCGCGACCATGGTTGTAATCGTAAGTGACGCCATGGCAACCCTCTCCGAGTACGGACTAACGGTGACCGTACAGGCTGCGGCAGCGTCCCCCTCCATCCCGGCAACGACGTCGAGGACGGTGAGCTCACCATCAACTTTGTGTTCAACGGCTGCGGCGAGCAAATTTGCTAGAAGCCCCCTTAGGCAGTCGGACACGACAAGTGACTGTACAACATCTGTGGGATCAGAATGGGCATGTTTGATCGAATGGCGAGAGATTCACGAGACGCTTCCGAGGCGTTCATAATAGTTCCATGTAGAGATGGTTAGCAGATACTAGACATGCAATGGAATGATGACACTTTACAATGACTACTTGCGTTTCCAGAAGTCTGTGACAATGGTGAGCTTGCCTGTACGAAGGAGCTCGGATTTATCGTATCATCGACCCGGGCTGCTGTTACCTCCACGAAGCACCGAGAGGCTGACACCTATGACTTTAGCTTGTAATTGTACTCCCCATGTACCGTAGAGCATGCAGTGGCGCTTTTGTACTTTACCTGTTGTGCTTCTTTGACCTAGGAGCATACGAGTGCAGCATTATCTGGCATAGGGGGTGTATCAATCCATGCGAGCGCCATCCTAATCTGCAGTCAAGACCGTGTTCCTAATATCAAGTTGAATAGAAGAAAAATAAGCACACTGGTAAAACCACAAAACCCAAAGCCACGACTGACCAATAAGCAAAGAAACTTGTGATTATCATAATGCCGTACCGTATTGAAGAGAAACCACCAACCAGAGGCAAAGCAGCATCGTGCCCTAGAGAAGCATAAACACTCCAACCTCGCATGCCCGTCGAAAAAAATACTTGCATGCAATCGTCCCCACAACTCAGCCATACCGATCCAGTCTCACACACCATCTAGCACACATCCACGCAACACTCGCAACAATCCAAACAGCACTCACACGACTCCTCACACAAGAAACAACAACACAGCGTCGCCAAGCTAAATCCCCACAGTCAGCGCAGCACATAACACATCCACATCCACATCCACATCCACAACTCTGCTTCGAAACCAACACCAAGGATGGGAGGAAGGGAGGGAAATGAACTTACCACGCAGTCAAACATCCCCGGTCCTTCTTCTGCGGAGGCGGCGCTTGCTGGTATTGCGGTTGGCCTTGTGGCGGGCCGTAGTACATTTGCTGTTGTTGGGGGGGAGGGCCACCGTATTGTTGTTGTGGGGGGTAGGCTCCGGTTGGGGGACCGTAGCTGTGTGGGGAGAGAGGGGTTGTTAGTGAAGTTTATGAATGTGGGATGTTTGGATTGTGCTGATTTGTGGTGTAGAGAGGTGCAGGAATTGATGGGGGTGAGAGGGGGGTGAGTGGTACCTTTGCTGTGGGTATTGCGGCTGCGGTTGGCCTTGGTAGTAGCCTTGTGCGGACATGGTGATGTGAAGACCAAGTGTTTAAGGCAAGGTTAACGAGAGCTTCAGGATAGGGTTTTGTGCGACAAAGATGTTCGATTGTCGCGGGTATGGAATGTGTAGGTGTGTCGATGTGTAGATGTGAAGCGTGCGACAGCTAAGCTTTTGCGCCGAGGAGCTTGCGCGTCGATACTCGTTTGGCGAAGAAAACGTGTCGGATCGGCGTTGCAACAATCAATGGGATATGTATGTATCTTCAATGTATGGTAATTGCAAACGTTCGCACGACAAGAGGAGTTATACAGAGTAGAGTAGTAGCGCGCTGTAGAGTAGAGTAGAGTAGTAGGTGTAAAGGGAAGAGGGACCAAAGCAGCAACAGCCACAACCCGGGGGCCCAGCACCGTCTTTAAACCCACACCCACACGCTTTGCTTTCCCTCGACCGCGACCGCGCGCAGCAATCGGCAACAAAAAGCGGAGACACCATCCTAGCGCCATCTGCATGGGCAGGTCGCAGCCACACCCCCTCTCCACTTCTTCACATGCCGCGTGTTGTTTTTATTGGCGCACTGGGCTAGATCGTCGTTCGCCGTGGTTCTGGGGTACGAAGGGGCGTGTGACTGCGCCTCTGGGGGGTTAGTCATCTGTGTATGCAGGCTGGCTAGGGGAGAGACTAGGTGAGTTATGCAGAGCGGGCTTTACTCCACGGTGGATGCTGTGGCAAGTAGTAAGTGCACAGGAGGATGGGATGGTAGTTTTGCAGCAGCAGTGTGACAACGTGTGGCCTGTGCATTGGGCGCGCATGTTCGAGGTTCAAAGGAGTTGTCAGTTTCGAACCTCGATCCATGTCGCTCGCTGGACAACTTGGTCTGTTTGTGAACACGCGATACGGCTACAGCGATCAATCTCCAGATGCTCTACTCTAGACGATCGCATAGGCTACTGACTTGTTCTCCTAGAAACACATCACACAGTTATTCCCGCATGCCCAACTCAGCCACTGCAGGGATGACTCTGGCCCCACTGCATGCCACGATTGACGCGTGTTAAGCTCTTTCTTGGCAAAAGCTTGGATATCTCGGTCTCGCGACGGACCGTGAGTCTCGTCGCAGGGGAGTAACATTAAAACGGGACAACGCATGAGGCATAAACTTGTTCGAGTTACAAGATGATTCCTCAGTCTTCAGTTTTCATAGGCTTACAAGCTTAGGTGTAGATGCAAGCAAAGTGCTAAAAAAAAAAAAACCTCAAAGGAAATTCATTTGTCTTTGCGCAGCAGCGCAGCCCCAAAACTTCAGCCTCACCGAACACGCATGCTTCATCGGCCCGATAGCGCACATTTCCAATTCCAAAAAACCACCCTCGCTCCTATCGACAGAAAGTCCCTTAGTTCTACCGTCTCGGAGCACCTACAACTTTACTCTAACAAGCTGCAGTTCTATATGTCTTCTCCTCGCTACTCCACAGACTAAACATTTATGCATTTCGAGTACAGCACGACGAAACTCATGTACCTCGAAGTAAATCTGTACGCAAACTGTAAGTTTTCGAATAAAAACAGCAAAAAGGGCTACCTATGTATGGCTATAAAGACAACAACACTCAAACCATGCTATGAAGGAAAGCCCCCAAGCAGACCAGACCAGACCAGACCAGACTTCCAACCAGCACCCTCCTCAACGTGTCCCCAAAAGTTATGTACAAAGCGCGCGCAGATATATAACCAAGGTAAAGTAGACCTGATCTGTGCATTTAATAGAATTACCCATCGCTCAATAGGAGCAAGCAACAAACTAGCTATACACCACCACCATGCAGCAAGCGACCAAGCACCAAGCACCAAAGACCACTTTTCATCATCAAATCTAAAAACCAAAGGGGTTCTGCGGCGCTGTAATCATTGTTAGTTTTTTGTTGTAGGGGGGAACTTTATACGAGGAGAGAAGAGGAGAGGAAAAATGGGATACGTACTAGCATTAGCGAGGTTTGCCCTCCCCGTCGGCTGCGGTGTAAGCTTCTTGGCCGCAGGCACGCCGAATTTGATTGTAGGGGGTGGACCCGTTTTCTGGGGGACTAGGGGCTGCATTTGCGGCATGCTGGGCATGGGTGGGACGGGGGGAGGAGCCTGCGCTGACATGAAGCCCGTTGGTTGGGGTTGGAGAGCAGGAGGCAGAAAGCGATTGATACCTGTGGCTTGGGGGTTGAGTGGGGAGGGCTGGAAGGTGTTGTAGCCTGTTTGCTGGGGTTGCATGGGTTGGAAAGGTGCTCGTGGGGGGTCTGCGAATGGACTTCCGTTCTGAGGGAAGCCTTGCTGTTGGTAGCCTGTTTGCATGGGCTGTTGGAAACCGGTGGGCTGCTGCTGTTGGAATGGCGCAAACCCGGTTTGCATGGGTTGCTGTGGTGGTGCAGACATGCCGTTGTAGCCTGTTGGCTGGGGCATGATGCCATTTTGGAATCCCATGTTGCCAGGTTGTTGAGGATATCCAGTCATTTGCGGTTGCATACCCTGCATGTTCTGCATCATGTTGGGATTATAGCCTGTGAGCTGTGGCTGCAGAGGTGGAGGAGGACCGAATGCGCTCTGTTGGGGGTTCATGGGAGCAGAAGATGATCGCTGTGGTGGTGGGGCGATGAGCCCACCGGTCGCCTGTTGCTGAGGTGCCTGCGGTCGCATCCGTGGTGGAGCAACGTTATGAGGTTGAGTGAGAGCTTTAATGGCAGCAACTTGCTCGAATAGCGTTGGGGTAGCCCCGGTTGGCTGTGCTTGCTGGACGGGAGCTGGAGCAGGCTGAGCGGGTGCTTGAACTGGCTGAGGAGCTGGTGGCGGTTGAGCGATTTCTTCCGGCTTCAACGCAGGCATATCGAGCAAGGATAGTTCGCCCATTGAACCCGTCAGTGCAGGAGGCTTTGCCACAGGAGGCGCTGCTTGTGCTGGAGGAGGTGACGCCGCGGGAGGCGCGGCAGATGCTGAGGCAGTTCTGGATGGCTTAACGTCCCAGGCATTGTCTTCGAACCCGTCCACCTTCTTATCTGGCGTAGGAGCAGAAGCCAAGGGAGTTGCCGTCGAGTCTGCTGGCTTCTTCGCTGCACCGTCGTCTTTCGGTTCAAACGCTTTCGCATCGACAACGTCACTGGTCTGTACAGGAGGTGCAGGTCGTCCCTTGCGTGTATTGTTCCTCAATGCGCCACCTGGACCAGAGAAGAGTCCACCTGCGCTTCCCTCCTCACCATCCTCCGCATTGACGTTGCGCTTGTCGCCTGTTCGACCAAATTTGACATCCAAGTGCTTAGTGACACGAAGAATGTCACCTTCTTTCAAGCCCAGTGTGCGTAGCAGTGCCGGCGTAATATCAGGGATATTCTCCTCGCCCATCTGGTCTTTGTGAAACGCCTGAGCGTACCGCTCGCAGATCTGGGGATTGACGCCACACTTCAGGAAGAAATCGAACCAATCGTACTCGGGCTTCTTCTCAACAGTAATGCCTGGTGAACGTGGTCCTGCGTCCCTAGCCCGCTGCGTGCTTCTTCTCTTCAAGTCTGCCAATGGTTTGTCATCGTCGAGGGATACGCCTGTGGCACGCTCGACGTATTCGAGGTCCTCGACTGACATCTTGGTGACAGGCACTGCGATCTTGACGCCATTAACCTTGTGTAAGTGAATCTTACCATCCTTGATCAGGATGAACTCAGCTTCGACCTTGAACGAACCCGACCGATCTGTCCAAGTGCGAACCTTGGCGGAGTCTACATATACACGTTAGCGAACACGTTTGCCCTTGACGCCTCTCGGGTGTTGAATGCGCATTATGTACTTGAATGCCAGAAATCACACAGCTTGGCATAGCATCTTCTTGGGGGTACTTACTAGGCTTAGAGGAAGATTTCGAGCTCGAGTCCTTGGTCGAGCTTTCGCGCTTGCTTGATCTCTGTGAAGTACGACGATGGTCAACGTTTGTTTGCATGAGGCTGGAATTACGCGAGGGCAACTGCAGGCCAGGGCCTACCTGATCGGTCCTTGCTTCGCTCTCAGACCTCTTCCGTCGCGCAGCTTGACGCGCAAGCTCCTCTTCCTCACGCCTGTTCTGCTCGACTGTCGACCGACCGGCGTTTGTCCCTGAACGA
The DNA here is from genome assembly GCA_025504975.1 of Plenodomus lindquistii. NCBI lineage: Eukaryota > Fungi > Ascomycota > Dothideomycetes > Pleosporales > Leptosphaeriaceae > Plenodomus > Plenodomus lindquistii. Next base: position 3,127,226 of record JANUWI010000003.1, on the reverse strand, counting down.
GCAATGTAGGAGGCAGAACTTTGGATCGGAACGGTCTCTGTGATTTCAACGTAGTTAGCTGGTACGACGCCTTCTTTGCCGTTCTTCAACCGTCTAACTTTCCACCACTCGTCGCTGGCCGAGTCATCGAGAACCAAGATTTCGTCATCCAGGCCTACCGTAACTTCGTCATCGCCTTGGGCCATGAAGTCGAACAGCATCTTGCCCTTCTTTTGCACGTTCGAGCTGCCAGAGCCTGCGGCGAGCACCTCGCGCAGCCCGGCGCCCTTGGCCGCTCCGGCGAGCTCGCCAAGGGCAAGCATAATCTCCGAAGCAGTGTCTTTGGCGCCGCAGTGGAAGTCGACGCTTTTGCTGGGCTGCTTCAGCTCCATGAAGATGTGCTTGCCTTCTTGCGAGTAGTACTCCATCTTCTCCGCACTCCACTCTTGCTGGGGCCCATCGCGCGACTTCTCGGGTGCAATCATAATCATGCCCTTTGGAATGTTAATACCCAGTGTCATGGGCATCTTCTTATTCTTGCCCGGCTGTGTAAGGTATTCGTAAATGTTGTACAGGTGGTAACCAGAGCCCGAAAGTGGCGTCGCTGGACTGGCGTCTCGGGGCTGGGCATCGTATTGGTCAAAGGTGACACTCCGTGAGGCTTGCCGCGTAGGGGGTGATGGCTCTCGCTGATGCGCATACTGGGTTGGCGGGGGGGAGGCTGACTCGGAGAGAGGGCGCGTGGGCAGTCGAGGAGGGGGCGCTTCCTCGTCAGAATCTTCGGGGGTGAACTGCACGCGCCTTTTGGCAGGGGCGCTGATATTCGGGGGCGGGGAGATGGTCGATCGGGAGGCGCTCTGTTCCGACTTCTTCTGGATGATACCAGCAAGAGCCGCTGCCGGGCTGGGGCGCGGAGGCGAGTCTGGGGTAGGCGGCTGGTCGTCGTCGTCGAAGGAGTCGGCGGCAGCGGGCATGGCAGGTCGAGAGGGCAGTGCCGGTGAGGGTGCGCCGTGGTTTGCAGCAGCAGCAGACGCACCGCTGCCCTTGATGAGCTCGATGTAGTTGGCAGGGGCAAAGCCATACTCGCTCTCCACGCCCACCAGCGTCCAGTCGGGGTCGGTGGTGTCGTAGACGTCGAGCAGCGCGTCTTCCTTGAACGAGAGCTCCTCGTCTGTCTGGCGCGCGTAGTCGTAGAGGGCCTTTGCCTGCGCAACAGGGCCGGCCTCCTCGATGTAGTTGTTGGGAATCAGGCCCTCGGGCTCGTCCTCCTCGTCCGCGCGCCCCTTCTTCTTGGCCTTCCACCAGTCGTCGTCGGCCGACTTCTCCAGCACCATCAACACGTCGCCCTCGGCCAGGGCCAGCTCGTTGCTGCTCTGGGGCTCATAGTCGTAGATGGCCCGGTAGATGCCCAGGAACACCATTGTGGCGGCGGGCGGGGCGGCGCTCACTGTGGACGCCGGGGGTGGGGGGCAAGGGGGCGTGTTGCAGGCGTGGGCAGGCGTGGGCAGGCGGCGACGATGCGCATAAGCTCAGCGGAGCGGTGCGGCTTGCGGCCACGCTTCGAGGGGCTCGCCAGGGGGAATGGGCGGCGCAGGGCACTCTGTCCAAGTCGCCACACGCTGTACAGGCGCAGTGTCGCGGGGGACGCAGACAGGAGGATGCTGGTGCACGCGAGCAGAGGCAATTGCGGGGGAGCTCGAGCTGTGGGAAGCCGGCGGGAGAGAAGATGGTGGTTTGGTCCACGACGCCGTGAGGCTGTGAAGCACGGGCTAGCATTCGCTCGGGCCGCCATTGGCCTTGACCCACACCGACGTCAGCAGCTCCCCAGACAGGCGTCGTCTGCACTTCATGTGCTGGAGTACGGTACATTGCTGCCAAAATTCAGATACTTTGGTTTCATGCCCCCTATCTGCACCCTAATGCACCGTCTGTCTTGACACATGCCCGCTTAATACGTGAACCGGAAACCCTCCGTCCGCTCCAACACCATCTTCCCTCTTCTCTGCCTCTGGTTCGCCATGTAGAACCACACCGAGAACAAGCCCACAACACCGATGATCAGAATATGACTGCCGATGCTGACCCAGATCGCCGTCATATACCGCGGACTCTCCTGCTGCCTGACGATGAAACTCCCAGCGATCCCGCCCGCCCCGTTGAACGCCGTCACCAGCGCAGCCGTCCATACTCTCTTCCACTGCCCCACGATGTTGTTGGCCTGGTATGTTGCCATGGCGGCCCAGTTGGCCACATAAGCGCCTGTCGCAAGATATGTGCCCACATATCGGACAGTCACCTGAGAAGAGAACCCTAGCATGCAAAACCCCACAATGAGGCAGATGCTGTTGACAGTGATGACTGGACCACGGAGCTGGTATTTGTCGCCGACCAGTGAAGATAGGATAGCAGGAACGACTGCGTAGTAGTACGGTGGTGCTGAGAGCAGGATTGCCTTGTTGCTCGAGAAACCCATGCCGCCTTGCAGTATGATGGGCAAGAAGTAAGACAATGAAGTCGAGACCAGGTTTTGCAGGAAATACAAAGTGCAAAACCCATACACTTTGACGTCTTTGGCGTGAACCAAGACCTTACTCCATGCAAAGAGGTCAGGCTCGACGTCTCCTCGGTCTTTCTCGATCCGCGATGAGGCGAGTGCGCTTTCCTTGGGCGTTAGAAAGTAGAACGACGTGTGTGCGTGTTCGGGAAAGTCTAGAGGTAGGTGTAAGAAGTCAGTGTATGTTTCACAAGCATTTCGTCCATAGGCGTCACGAACCGACCATCCACCAGTATGTTATGATGCCAATAAATGCCGTGATAGAACCTTGGACAACGAACATCCACTGCCAGCCTTTGAGGTACGTGCCGTCCAGCGTGTTGTTGAGCGCAAAGTTTACTATGCCTCCCGTGGCCAGCACAATAACTTCCCCGCTCTGCATCAGCGCAAAGCGTAACGGCTGCTCTTTCCTCGTGTACCATGTCGAGATGAGGTAAGTCAGGCCGGGATAGATACCAGACATGGCGATACCCAGCAAAATCCTGAGTGCAATCATTTGCCTCCATGTCTGCACGAATGCTGTACAGAGAGTGATGACTCCAAAGCAGAAAGTGATGAATGCAAACCAGAGTCGTGGCCCAAAGGTCCGAACCGCAATAGTCGAAGGTAGTTGGAAAGCAATGGATGCTATGGTGAAGATGAAGATTGAAACCGAGTATCTGTTGCCAACGTCGAGTTCCAGGTCGCTGAGCATTGATGTGACAGACGCTGACGAGATGACCCCACTGTCCAGTAAATTTAGACTACAGAGGATGCCCGCGATACTGCACAATCGCAGGTCGACTTTGAGCCGAATTGCCTTCCATTCTTCTTCGCTGTCTTCTCCCTCGGAAACGATGGCGTCATGCTCGTCGTACGGCAACTCTTGCACCGACTCGGCGAGGGATGTTTGACTGGATGGTCTTTTCGCCATTAGGTACAATTGGTGTTAGAACGTTTGGTGAAGTCGTATGCAGAGTGTGGCAATGTGCGGGGTCATTTTGTACAACAAGCCATGGAAGTAAGTGGAAAGGCCTTATCGTTCAACTTCCCAAAGTGGTGGTTGCCGTACATGCTCGGCATGTGAGGGTCCGCACTGCGAGTAAATCCCAGATCCGTTCACCAACCGAGGTGTGATCTCAAACCTCAAACTACGAAGGAGCTCCTATTTACTGAGTCACCAAAGGTGTACATGCTGCTCGCTGTAGCCAATACACCACACTTAGAACAGGGCTGAATGTCCTTGAATACTTTACGTATACTCTAGAAGTAGTAAAGATTTTTTTTTCTATTATACCTGCGTGCTTTTGTTGTCTCCTGGCTACTGTGTAGGCGCAAGCGTCATGCTAATAACATGAGATGGGGACGCAATAAATACGAGCTCCTTCGTACACACTGGTGACTCATGCATTCCAACTGTTGCGCAGCCATCTCGACTACCGAGACATGGCAGAAAGAGTCGCCATCCTATCAGCAGATATATCAACGCCTACAAGACATCCGCCTGCGACTAGCACTCACTATCAACATCAGTACTCATTGGCCGATCAAGGCACGTCAAGATTATCTGGCAAAAGCTGAGAATAGAGCAAGTACATTGAGATTGGTATCGATTTTCATCCGATGAAGGAGGACCCTTTCTAGTAGAACCCACCGGCCATTACAAGCAGTGCAGTCAGGCTTCCAGCCGCGCCAAGTAGCGAATGTGGGTATTGGGTAACAACAAAAAGCACAAAGGGAACAATTGCAAATCCAACAAATGTCCAGGGACCAGTGTAGAAGAGAAGAAAGCAGCCCCGCCAGAGTACAGCGACAAAGTCAGTCCATAGTAGACATGTGTACCGTTGCCCCAATCGCCCAATCCATGTGTATGCTACAAGTCCCCCAATCCGACGCTGGAATAAAACAATTTGGCGGTTAGTGTGTCACTACTTGGACAACAGAGTAACATGCAGAAGCTACCGGGAATCCCAAAAGCAAACGCTTCGTAAATCATCAAATCAAGGGGAATTTTCGGACGAGCAAAAGTCAAGATTAAAGGGTGTAAGGACCGAACAGTCGAAGAGAACAATGCGGACCAAAGATACATCTTCAGCCGTCATCTTCAGCGTCGTCATCGTCATCCTCCTCATCGTCTTCACTTGTGCTTTGTCTTTGGACAGCGCCGGCTTTACTCTTCTTGTTGTTCGGTGTGGCCTTCAGCTGTGTTGATGACGCTTTGCGCTTGGGCCCAGAGCTGCCGGCCTTGGGTGGCATAGAGGCATTCTCCTTGTTGCCGTCTTCACCATCTATTCCCTTCCCAGCATCCATGGCAGCAACCTCGTCAGCAGTCAGGAAGCGACCACCAGGACCACGTGGGCGGCGCATGGCATGATTGTGTCTGGATTCGTGAAGATAGGGTTTACGGCCCTTTGATGTCAATCGCAGTGCATCCTCAAGCTTTTGACGTGCAAGGCGCCTTTTCAGGATTCGATGGAATTGCTTAGCGTTGACATACAGAGGAGCCTCCTCAGGCTGCGCTCCAGATACTAGCTCCGGTGACTGCTGATGTTGTGGTGGCTGCTGCGACATGTTAGGTATGGACGGTCTGGGTCCACCATGACTCATGACGGGTTGCGGTTGCTGCATCGCCGGGCTGCTGATCTGCGTGCTCATGCGCCGTTGCTGCTGGAGTTGACTCGGAGTCATTTGCTGCACTTGCGATGGCAATGCATTCGACATGGCGTTCGATACAGCTGTTGGTGATCGAGGGGCTACTCGGCCGTCGCCTTTCATTTGGCCACCGGACATGCGAGGCGAAGCTCTAGGATCTTGCGCCATTTGGCCTGGAATACCATCTTGAGGATAGAAACCAGCCTGCGGGCCTGCCGCCGCCGCAGTCGCCATAGCTGCGGCCTGTGTTGGCGACATGTACTGTTGATGCATGCCAGGCATGTAGCCCTGTTGCGCATAACTCATGGGCTGGTGGTGCTGAGGGTGTGGCGCGCCACCTTGGCCATAGCCTTGCGACGGGAGTATTGGTGAAGTCTGCTGATATTGCATTTGTTGCTGAGTGGGGGAAGTAATGGAAGGATTCCCTGCGGCTGGGTTTTGTGCACCGCCATAGTTTTGTATATGCCCTGGAGCATGCCCATGGTGCGGTTGCTGCTGATATTGCGCGTAGTCGGTCATGGTGGATGATGTTGAGTTGTACTGAGTGTTTGGATGCAGGATCAAAGTACGCGACTCGAGGCGGCGTTGTTTCGAGTACTACCCCAGACGCGCCACTCAAATACACAGACCCGATACACTGTATTGGTCCTTGCAGGAGCTTGTGCTGCACGGAGATGAGCCGCGGTCACAGAGCCGTTTGCGAGTGTCGCGATTGGGATAAACGACGTCGAAAGGCGCGAAGGAGGTGGGGATTAGACGCGATTCGTGTAGTGGATCCGCAGCGACTGGTTAGACAGCTGTAGCCTGGAGCTGAGGCGAAATGAGCACCCGACCAATGAGACGGTAGTCAGAGGTCCTTTGACTTACGGAGGATGATTGTCGCGGGGATGTCGAGTTGCAGGATTGGTGGTGTCTTGGTCTCGATGATGGTTAAAAGGCGTCGTGAGCGTGATCTTGTTTGCTGATCGATTGAGGATCCTTGGGTAGACGACGGTAGCTAGGCACGCAGTACAGACAGGGTCACGACGCGGCAGGACCGATGATTGATGCGTTGTCAATGGCCACGCTTATGAGGCGAGATCGCTAGAGAGGCGCACGGTTATTGCTTCAGAGCAAGTGTCGAGGCGCAGCCGAAGTGATTGGATGCTGGTGAGGACGCAAGGCTGTGCACTCGCACGGTGAATTATGGCGGACTTGCGAGGATGAAGATGCAGTCTAGAGGGCCGCGCCGTGTGGAGACAGAAGCCGTTGCGAGAGCTCACCAGTTAGGGATGAAGCCGGAAAAGTGTCTACACTGTTAAGAGTAACCGTCAGCTAGTTTGGGACGCGCAAGATGAGCAATTGGAGGAGGCCGAGGGTGGGCATGTGCTGGCGGGCGGGCGATTGGAGGTGATGCGTTGGCAATGCAGGTTCATGCAGGCCTGTGGGCACACTTACCGACTTTAATCGGCGGCAGCACGTCCACGTCGCAATCGCGCGCTGCGTCTACTACTGCGCCAGCGGTATGACGCTGCTGGGCGTATCGGCGGTGCAGGTCAAGAGCGGCTCTCGGTGTGAGGCTAGGGCGACCAGACACTGTGCAGCTATATATTGTCGCAGTGCGCAGGCGCAGCTGACTCTACCGGTAGCAGCGGGATCCAAGGAGCGAGCAGCGAGCGCGGTACAAGACGCTTATACTCTTGAGCGCCGTGTGTGCTCGTGCCTACTAGGACGTGGTAAGCAAGAGGAAGATCAAGGTGGATGAAGCATTGTGCTGCGAGCGCGACGCCGTGCGAGCGCGCAGATGCTCAGGCGCGCAGCAAAACAGCAGGCCGGGCAGGAACGTCGCAGTCGGGCAGTGCGCGCGAGGCGCGCAGCGAACACGGACAGCAAGACGCGCTCCAAGACATGTTGGCGATGCAGCAAAATCAAGGTGCGACAATGGACTGCAATGCTAGAGACGCACTTACTGATGCGCAGGGCCGGCCGCAGGAGGGTGAGGTCACGGGTGGAGAGAGGGACTCGCGACTCGCGTTGATTTGCTGGCGGCGGCAGCAGGACACAAGTCGTCGAGGTGTCTCACAGGCGCGTGCAAACAGCTAGCAGGCGGCAGGCTGCACGCTTTGGAGGCGCCTAGACAGAGCACACGGCGGTAGGCGTGGATGTTTTGACGTACGGAACCACGAGCAGCGCGTGTCCGTCGTGCAAGAAACGTGATCTGAAGATGCTAGCTTGCGGCGATGCAGTTGATTGGGGAGAGGGAAGAAATGGGGAAAGTCAGAGGATGGATTGGATTGGAGGGAGGAAGAAGCAGGCGGCGGCCTGTTCTTCTACCGGCCCACCGACAAAAACACAGGGCCGGCGGGACAAGGGTAGGCGCTTGGGGGCTGCTTTTTGGCCCCCCAGTGAGTGCCCCCCCCACAGCAGCCCTCACGCTTTCACCACGCACGCGTCACTGCTGTTATCGATTGCAAATGTGCATTTGCACTGTGCTGCGACGGAACGCTGCGCTGGTTGCACGCCCGTCGGCGCCGCATCGTGAGCGCACTGTTGATGCAATTGCACCGCTGCAGCAGGCGTCCGGCAACAGCGGTGTTCGGCTCGAGCTCCCGCGGCTGAATTTTGAAGAGGAGAGATGACGCAGACGGACGGAGGCAGGAAAGGTCAGGCAGGCAGGCGCGCAGCAGCGGTGAGCCCGTCGCAGTTTCCACAACAGAGGGCATGCTCGTTCATCGCACCTCGCACCTCGCACCTGCCGCCGCCGCCATCTCGTCACTGCCCAAGCTCGTGGACATGGCGTTGCGTCCGTGATCCACCCATCCGCCCCCACTGCATCCTTCGCCTTTGACGCCTGCGAAATTGCTGCCAACGGACAAATCACAGTCACACATGTCCAAATGTTCCGGGCGTCTACCTCAGGAGCCAACGCCATGTCGCAAAAATCCACGGCTGCACTGCGCCCCAGCTGCTTGCACTCTCTGATTGGGCACCTCCGCCAATTTGCAAAGCTTCGCGCCGCACACGGACGACTTCCCGTCCCAAACTCTGCGCTGGTCCGGCCGAAACCGCAGTAGCCGCTCACTCAACATCTCACACATCGCGATTCACCAGCAGCTCACAGAAACAATCGAACAGACATCTTCCCGGTAGCATCCGGACTTCCATCTCCGCTGCCTTTCACAATCACAGCACGCCGTCGGGCTCCAAGCTGGTAGGCTGGCCTGCACAAACTTTGAGAGCGCCGCTGGCGCCTGTCTGTAGCTTTCCATCCGTGCACCTCTTACACAGCCTGTGGACGGTCGCCCTGCAGATATGCACTCCACGTTGGTTTTTTCCTTTGGCGCTGAGCAACACTCACTGGTAGTCTCAGTCGCATTCAACGGCTGTCTCGAACACGTCTCAGCCTGGCTTACAGCAGCAAAATGCCTCCTGTTGTGTACAGTAAAGTAGCTGGGGAATGCTGTTACAAGCGTCCAAGCTCATGATCGTCAGCATAGCGCGTCCGTCAACCAGGTGCGCACGCGTAGGTAGCTGCAGATCACAGCACTGCTCCGCTCGACACGTTGTCGCTTGCACGGGTCTGTAGCATGACGACTGCAGCGTCGCCTGTTGCTCTACGCCAGCCGTTGACATCGGTGCCGGCACGCGTCATCTCGTCTTGTGCCGTACCGATCCGCCACTCTGGTACAGCCGTGTCGTGAGGTCACACAGTCTTTTGTGATGTGTGGAGGGCCTCCGGCGCATTTGCCAACAACGTGTCTCGTCCGATGGCTGTAAGCCCTAGCAATCAAACGCCGCCTCAACAGAAGGTAGCACAATGTTTTGTAGGTATCAAAGACTTTGCTCCAGGTGAGGTCCGGGTAAGCTGTAAGTGAGCCTATCTATGCTCACCTCGCATGGACATAATCGTCGTGGTAATCTTCAAGCGTTACGGTCGTCTTGGAATGGTCTTTGTTGCTTAACAAATCTTTTCCACATACAGCATAGATCTTGTGTTCATTGTATTGAGTTGCTTATGCTGACTAGGTATCTATATAGAAATGTTGGCATGTGATACATGACTGTTCAAATTGCCTCACTCTCTCACATAGTATTAGAAGCACACAATCTGGAGCCTAACAAACGTTCACAGCCGGTCGACGTGCCGCGCCCTATCCATTGCTTGAAGAAACCACATCAAACGCAGAACTTATCAACAATATCACAACTGCGCCAAACGACTACCAGGACGTAAACAGTTCGATGCTATGCAGACCAGCATAGCCAGGAGACTATATCAATGTCTTTAATCAAGTGGCCCACCTCGCAAAAATGCCTACAGACTACAGACTACAGACTACAAGCAATCAAGCCGAACCATCCTTAAAAAACCCCAAGACCTCGTCGCAGCATATCTCACACCATCAGATCAACATGTTCCCCCGTCCACGAACTCCCGTTTCCCTATTTGAGTTTACTCTCCCGCATCCACATCCACATCCGAGACAAGGGCCCTTCGGCCGCGACCGGCTCGGCATAGGATATTCCCGCTGTCAGCACGGCGACCTCGTCACACGCGATTCGATTCGATTCGATTCTTGAATGGCATGTGGGCGTGGGTGTGGGCTGCCTCGGATGTAGGTACTGTGCTGTGCTGCTGGTATTGTAACGAGGTGAAGTGTGCTATAGGGGTGATACGTTGTCTATACCCAATCTGCCCGTGGGAAAGGCTTCGGGACGGGTTTGCAAGCTGGTTTTGACGTGACGGAAAGTAACATGACGGTACAGTACAGTATGTGTGGGTCCTTGATCAGAGTCGGAGTAAATCTAACTAAGTTTTATATGTGTGGGCTTTGCATACGAGGTTCTGAGTGCTTGTGTCGCGGCGGCGCAGATGATGTGTTGTGTTTGTTTGCGTGTATGTTGATTTAATAGCAATGGTAAGGCCGAGTAATAGATGTGGTAGAATCGTGTTTTGAGTACGAGACCTTTATGGAACCACAAGTTGTTCATCCAGACAAGAAGTGGTGGACTTACCAAAGTATGTGACTTGGAAGGTTGACTGCAAGGAACTGCGGTTCACCTCTTTACGCCACTTGCTCCTGACTGTGCCGCGCGCGTATACCTTCTCGTTGGGACTGACCGGCATATAGTTGTTCCCATTATGCGTAACTGTTGCAGATCAGTACGGTTGGTATGGTACGCAGATGCTATATGACAAAACATCCAACTCCCTCACATACCAATGCCGTTTAATCTGCAGCCTGCAACCACTGACCCATCAAGATTAATCAAGAAATACAGGATTCGGTAGACTTACCAAGCATACTCACGCCCCCCCCCCCCTTCCGTCGTTTTTTTTTCTTTCGCTCTGCTTGTGGAAGAGTATGGTGTATGATTTTTTTAAAGGAAAGGGGGGAAGATGGGATGGCTGGTTCTGAGACGGGGGATTAGATTGAGAGGATTGAGAATGGGGATGGATATGGAGATATGCTGCTTTGCATGCGGTGTTGAGGTAGATGTTCGAGATTTGTGTAGGGGATGCATTGATGTTTTGATGGCAGGAGGTTAAATAGGGGAGTTTGGGTTTGGATGGAGTGTAGGATGGTAACTGCGATTCTTTCTGGGTTGAGATGGTGCGGTTCGAACAAGTCTCGCGTTCAGGACGGCTTGGTTGAATGGAGATTAAGACGACTTGCCAAAGTTGGATATATCGGAAGGTGGTCTAGGGTATTCACCACACATACCCAAGACGAGTAGAGCAGTCTTGACTTGAATTTAGTAGTATCTGTCCACCATCCCAAAGCTAACATACCACTCGTTGTTTTCCCTAGCATGAGTTCTTACCCTTCAACGCCCCGAACCAACTCCACACCTACTTCTTCGCCCCACCCTTCTTCCACGTCGCACTCCGACTCTTCCGTCCATTCGGCCCCTTCTTCTTCGCCCCACCACCACTACCCTTGAACTTGAGCCCACTCTTCCCCTGCTTCTCACTCGCGCGGTGCCCCTCAAACACAAAGCCCTCTTTCGTCTGCGCCTTGGCCACCTTACCCAACATGGACCGCGCACGACCCTGCGCCGACTTCTGCTCCTCAGTCAACTTGGCTACGTAACCGCCCTTCTGGCCCGGCCGGGGTGCCTTTGTCGGCGGCGGCGCACGCGCCTTGTCCTTTTTCTTTTCTGCTTTGCAGCGTGTAACACGGAGGATACGAGGGAGTAAAGGGGGGAATTTCTTCTCGTGGAGTTGGAGGGCGGCTTCGACGCCGTTTTCGTCGACGAATTGCACGTATGCGAAGCCCTTGCCAATGCGGGTTTGCGCATCGCGGACTACGCGCACGCTCTCGATTTTTCCGGCTTTGGCGAAATGGACCCATAAGCCTTCTTCGACGTCTGACGAGGGGCGCGGCTTCTTGGGCTTGTCGTCTTCGGCGGGGGTTTCTCTCTCGTCGACAAAGGGGAGGTTGCCGACGAAGACGCAGCGGCGGTGGTCGATTTTGGTGGGGTGGGCCACGGAGTCGACATGCAGATGGCGGTTGAGCAGCAGTGTGCCGTTGAGCCGCTTGACTGCTTCGCGTGCTGCGACTTTGGTGGTGTAGACGGCGTAGGCATTTGTGCTTTTGGTGGTCGAGTCCATGATTTCCTTCTTTGCAAAGGCGGCTCTCTTGGGCAAGGAGCTGGAAAAGGCGGTAGAGCGGAAGCGGATAGATTCGATCTTGTGGGGTGGGTTATTGTCGGCCAGGTCGGCGATGAAGGACTCGAGGTGCTTCTTGAGTGCTTTCTCGGCCGTCTTGGAGTTGATGCACTCGGAGGAGACGTTGCTGAGGAAGACGGTGCGCGCAGCCTTCTCGACTTCGGATGCGTCCTTGTCAGTTGTTTCTGCCAGTGACTCGTGCTGTGGTACTGCGGGCGCCTGCTCGCTGTCTGAGTCGTCTGAAGCATCGTCATCTTTGGCTGCTGGTGCTGGGACTGTCTTGGTCTTGCGCTTCTTCTGCCGTTGCTCCTCCTCCTTCTCTTCCTCACGCGCCACCTTGCGCATGTACGTGTCCTCGATTTCTTCCTGGCCTGCTCGCTTGCGCTTCTTGTTGGGCTTCTCTAATGCGCCGTTGAGTGCTGACTCGTGCATTCTGGCGACGGCAGCCTCGTTGGCAGAGTCTTCGGCGTCGGACTCGTCCACCGAGGTTGTGTCGTCGCTGCCTGCTTCTGAGCCTTCGTCGTCGTCGTCGTCGTCGTCGTCGTCTTCGTCATCGTCATCTGAAGGTAGGCTCTCCGACGCCGAGCTCAACTCTTCGTCGTTGTCTGCTTCTTGTACATGCTTTGCTGGCTTCGGTTGAATGCGGTCCTGGTACCGTGATTTGGGCGGCGCTTGCACTGGACCTGCCTAAATGTCATGTGTTAGCAATCGCAATTCCACGCCGGCATCCAGCAGTGAAGAAGACGCACACTGGTCGCAAACAGCGAGGCGAGCGTTGGATCCAAGGCCGTTTTGTCGACTTTGATGAGCCCGTTGGCGCTCTTCTTGGGGGCTTTGGTGTCTGCCGGGCGCTTGTCCTTTGACTTGCCCATTGTGATTGCGAGCGACTGCGATTGCCGTGTCGTTGGCCGGTTTCTTCGTCGCCAAAAAAAAGTCATGCATGGAAGGACTAGACCCTGCCCGGAGCTAGACCGCTTGCAGGCGGGCCGTGGCAGAAGAGCGGGCGGTGAGGGCGCGCACCAGCTCCGCCGTCTGCTTGCTGGGCTAGGTCATCCGCAACTTCTCAGGGCCCCGGCGCTTGACCTGGAGCCTTCGTCCCGCCCGCGAGCGCAGTCCACGCCCACGCCCACGCCCTCTGCCATAGCCGTCTGCTCCCCTACGGCCCCGCCAGCACGCTCGCTCATGTTCCCCTGCTGAAGGCCCCCCGCGCTTCTCCCACAGCCCCCTCCCAAGCCCGCCAGAGCACGCGAGCCCGTCGCCGCACTCACTCTGCTGGGGGACGCACCATGAGCGCTCCTGACGCCGCCCACAACCACACGCCGGGCACCACGACGCACAATCGCCCCGACCCCTCGCCCATATCCTCCCCCGCGAGCGACCCCGCCCCGATGCAGCAGCCAGCCCCCGCCCGCGAGCACCCTACTGCCCTCGACGCCGCTGCTGCCGCTATGCTGTCCATGACGGCGCCGCCCACCACCCTGCTCGCAGACGCGCCCGCCGCCGATGCCACAACTGCGCCCTACGACGACGCGGCCGACAACCGATCCAGCAGTCTGAGCGACATCGGCGACGCCTCAGACGACCTGTCCGAGCCCACCCCGCGACCGACGCCGGCCATGGACCTGGATGACGACGATTCCGAAGCCGAGACGGAGCGTCTAGAAAACACTCCTCGCAAATTCACGCGCGTAGCCACCGACACTTCGATCCTCTCTGAGCCCTTGTACACACGCACCCCGAGCAAGCTCGCGCACACCAAAACCCTACAGCATGACGAGTCTGCGCCAGCCACACCCTCGGCAATTGCTATCGATGTCACCATGGACGAGGCAGCCGACCAAGATAACCCACTGCGCTCGTTGTCATTGGCTGCCGCGGCGGAAGCTGCCAATCTGTTCGCTGGCAGCAAGAGAAAACGGTCCGCCGCAGAGGGCAGCCCTGTAGACGACCAGCAAGACGAGCCCGCGCGAAAGCGCTCCAGTGTCGAGAAGAGCTCAGCCCTCGATGGCCTGGCCGAAGCTGCGGCAACCCAACAAGAACAACAAGACGTGCAAGACGAGCTGGAAAACGCCGAGGAGCGCCTTTCGCAGCTCGCCCACGAGGAACTGGCACTCGAAGAACGACAGGCCAACATCGCCGCCGAAACGGTCAACGAGCTGGCCACAGTCGCCAAGCACACGAAACCTCGCAAAGGCGGCCGCCGAGGCAAGCGCAAGATGGAAGACCCCAACTATGCCTATAGCGAGGCACTCCAAGCTGCCGAGGCTCACGATGCCGAAGGCGATGGCGATGGAGAGGAAGAGCACGAGGCCGCATATGACGACGAAGTCGCAAAGAAAAAGCAGGCAATTGACAAGCTGGCCGAAATTGAGAAGAAGTTTAAGCTATTCCGCGAAAAGTATGTAGACCTCGGAACCCATTTCTCCTGCTGCTTTCAACTAACGATACACAGGCTCTGCGACGAGCAAATGGCGCAACTCGAGCGAGAAGTCGAAATGCTCAAGCAGCCAAACTGCGTCCACCCCGAATACCTTGCAATGATCAAGTGCGTCGACGAGCGGCGCGCCGACAAAATCGCATACGAGACGAGGCTGCAAGAATACAAGCAGAAGAACCTCGACATCATCACTGCAGCCGAACGACATCAAATGCACAGCCAGTACTTCCAGACAGTACGGCATGAACGGGAAGAAATTCTCGCGGAGTGCAACCAGCGCGTCTTCGAGCTTCAACGCGGCCGACGCCAACTTGGTTGCGACGAAACTGAATACATGATAAAACTACCAGAGAAGCGGTCTGACCAGATACGGCAACAGACTGCATACAACCTTGAGGTGTCCATCCTGTCAGGAGTCGCCAAGTACGTTGGCTTCCCAGCTGCACCAGACATTAGTCCTGCGCGACCAGCCGAGATTGATTTAGACATGCGAGCTATGAAAGTAAGTTGAAAACATGTCTGCTTGAGAGCCGACAGCTGATTCGACGTTGCAGATTGCAACGCGTGTCCCAGCGCCGCCTCCCTCCTTTCGCACCTACAACCGCCTAAGTACAGCCGACGAGGCCGCAGCTGAAGAGCAGTTCCTGCAGAGTACACCCTGGGCTAATCCGCGACATCCTTCCCACCACGACACGCGATTTCCTGCAGATCCATCACGCGTCTCGAGTTACCAAACACCTGCGGGACAACGGCGTATGGTCGACCTGACCGGGCCCAATGGCTCCGCCTCGACCATCGAAGCTAATTCCAATCCGCCATCATCGAACACGCACAACCTCAACGGACGCACCAGTGAGTCCGAGTCGCCTGTTTTGCACATGAAGCGGCCTCCAACAGATCACCATCTCGCATACACCGACACCCCCAATTCGAATCCACGCAGCACGGGCATCTTGGGCAGGGAGACATACGGTGTCATGTCGAGTCCAGCAGCACCCCATACCGAATTACACGATGACCACGGCCACCGATGGGGCCCTGGTGGCATGCGACCTCTGCACGCAGGCCCACCTGCAGCACCACCAAACGCTCGGGGAGCAAGTCGACCCGATGCGAACCGCCCCCCTCCCATGCCCCAGCGCAACGGTCTCGGTCCAATCAGTGTGGGCAACACGATATTTGGACGATAGACGGCTATCTAATGTACTTATGCTTGGTCTAGTGAAAACGCTCCCCAAAAAGGGGGTACTTGTCGATAATCATGTACACGGTGTTCCTCGGACTCTCCCTTGTATTGCATTTCCATCTGGTGTTTTTTTTTCAAGCAAGAGGGATGACATGACATGGCATGATATGGTTGGTCATACCGTTGCAACGGGGGGCTCCATAGGCGTTCACCGCTTCTCATCTCTCTTCTTTTTTTTCTACTGGTCTTTGAATGGATGGATGGATGGATATATACCCCCTTTGATGTAGGCGGTCGAATCTGGGCTGGTTTGGACCGGCCGGCAAAAAGTCGTTCCCATGTGATGAAGACTAGTTTTGTGTGTACAGGTAGAAATGGAGATATTGCCATGGCTATATGTGTGTAGCGGTTTAGAGAAGTTCAAGCGGCGTGTCGTTCACTTTGCGATTGCGAGAAGAGGATGAGTGATGGTGTGTGTGAGGTGTTTACTGTTTTGTGAGGTTTTACTGGGGAGATGGAGGTTGATACTCGGCTCATGGGATATTCTTAGACTGGATGTGGAGGGTAATACTAGGGTCTTAAGCAGATGGTGTCCTGGGGATTGGGGAGTTGACTGCACCAAGTCCTCCTCGGTTGACGCTTTCACCCCTGAATGTACCTTCGCCTCTTCCCCCCTACAAGTATTGATGGTATCAAAATTCTCTGGTCTGAATATAGTCGTAGTCTCTCACAATCGCCCTTATTCTCTGGCATCTTCACAATCCGGTGGTTTTCAAACCACAATGCCGTTGTTGCATTGTATACCCATGCGAAACCATTGCGAGCTTCACAATACAGTATGTCTATGTCAAGATGTGTGTAAGTATGTATACTACAAACCCTTGCTTCTTGGACATTCACTCCAATCGAACTAGTAAAGATAAGAATCTGCTAACATGGCTACACGTCGTTCCAACCGTCTAGCTGCCCTCCCCCAACACACCACCTACAACTACGGACCCCAACCATCCCTAGCCCTCCAAAACGCCAGATACTTCTCCACAACCTCCAGAGAAGACGTAGACCAGCCTTTGGCACCAGGCGTGCCCCACCATATTCCCAGTAAGTACAACATCTCTAACATTCAACCCCTACGGGCCCTGGGCCACAACACTCCGACCCTCCAACTCCTTCGGCTCCTGGCCCCCTACATCCGCGGCACAGCTCAGGGCCACCGACATATCCTCACCCCCTGCAATGACACCCGCACAACAGCGCGCCCGCCTCCAACAACTCAGCTCCGACTACGGCGAGCTGGAAAAGCGCAATTGTCTTGGTAAATGGTGCTAGCAAACCCCAACATTCACCCACTATCTCCACTGCGCCGCCGATTTTGACAATTCCGCAACATGCACTCACACGCTTACAGTGTGGATGACAGGGAACCTCGACTGGCCCAATCGCTTCGGAATCTGCAAAGTAGGCGGTATGGAATGGGGGTTGTTTTCCCGCCAAATATGGGCCAAGGACGACATCTCGGGCGTTTATCTTGGTGAGCTGATTCCTGCGCGCAAGGCAAATACGTCGTATGCGCCAGAAGTCAGCATCGATCCACGATTCACGGGGAGAGGGAGGGAAGGGTTGGATCTTCTTCCTGCGACTAAGGCGTATGTGGATGGTGTGTCGTGGGGTAGTTATGTGAGGTTTTGCAATCATTCTTGTGAGGACAATGTGAATGTTGTGGAGGCGAGGGTGGGTGAGGAGCGCGTGCTGGCTCTGATTGCCACGAAGGCTATAAATGTGGGTGAGGAGGTTTGTATTGATTATGGGGCGGATTACTTTCGTGTGTTGAGTGTGGGAGTGGGAGTGGGGGTGGGAAGTGTAGGTATTAAAGCCTGCTCAAGACTTGACGGTAAGTGTAGGAAGGTAAGTATAAAGTCTGGAGGAATATTACTGCAAGTTTTTCGTGTTTAGTCCTGTTCTTTTACCTTGTATCAAATGTTCAAAATGCGAATATATGATAGTGAAAAATGGCTAGTGACCAAGATTTGCTGGAGAAGGTCACTGACTGCTATGGCAAGAAAAGCTTCCGAGTGTGACTTGGGATAGTACTTGCTCGCAGCAACTGACAATTTCATATCGAGTTAACGAAACATGAGATATATAGAACCGCAAGACACTCATTTACATTTGTGGGACAGAATCGTCGCAGATGTATAGATTGTAGCAGAATTTTTGGGGTAGGTAAAGAATGTTGAGAGTGTAAATTAGAACGAGTGGAAAATCGCGTTAGCAAGTAGGATTCTCATGTAAGAAATGAAAGTCACAAATTGTAGTGACCCATGTCTGAGACAAGAACGCATCGCTGAGACAAGACAGAGGGATGAGGCTCTCCCTAAGTTGTCTATACAATTAGAAGAAAGCTAATGTGAGAGTTGTGGAATTTATTTATTCATTATTGTTGATTGTAATGATGCAGTGATGCAACATAAGAGTCGATATGCAAATTCTAACCTCGTGTCAAGGTAACCTCAAAACTCCGAACACTTTGAATATCTACTGCTTGCGGTGAAGACCGTTCGAGTCACCAGTGTCGTGGATGAAGTTGGGTACGGCACGCTCGACGCTCTCTGGGAGCTTCTCCTGAAGCTTCTGGGGGACAACGGAAGCTTCACCTCCGCCCTTGGCGTGGCTGACATTGGTCTGGGGACCGTGTGATGAGGAACCAGTGTCGTGGACCTGGTATGGATTAGCAACAGTCTACACTTCAATAAGACCAAGAAGCTGACCTTGTTGGGCAGGTTCTTCTCTAGGCTGGCGGGTGCCTGCTCCTGAACCTTGGCGGGGACCTTGGAGTCGCCGGTGGCGTGGGATACACCCTGTCCGTGTTGGTTCTGCATGATAATGGATGTGTTGTGTGTTGTGGTAGAATCGGGTGAGTGTAGTAAAAAGTGAAGATGGTAGTGGAAGTGATGAGATTGTTTGTGAATGCTCAATTCTCACCTACTTCTGCACCAGACTTTATATCTCCATGAGGGGGCGCCTGTACAAACAGGGCTTTCGTCCTTACTCGCCCGAGGAATTAGCTCTGACGACTACACTGGTGTATAGCTGCTTCACAGCCCCATTGCATTCAGCGCAGCATTACTGCGACGTCATCGTGAAACAATACAGTGATCACATCTCACAGGTGCTTGGACACGTCTCGACTCTCGGTCTTCGCAGCTCCACACACCCGACTCCGTGAACCACCAAGCCACGTGCGCGACACATAATATGATATCATGACTTGTGCCAGGCGGACGATTGGTAGATGAATGCCTCTTTCGGCCCTTCTTGACGCCTGGATGAAATCAGGGTCGCTCATGCTCATTGGTCTTGTGGAATAAGCATGTTCAAAATTCGTGAGATGTGGCCCGCCTAACCATGGGAGTCGTGATGGCATTTTCCAAGTGCGATGGTGGCGCGGTCGTTGCATGGTTGTCTGGTAGCAGGATGACGTAGTCTTGCTCAGTCGCCGCCCTTGGCTATTGGCTATTGGCTAGGTACCTGTGGTACGCTCATCCTTAGGCTTCAGTTAATCGCTACCATTTTGCGACAGGCGACATACGGAGGCGGATGTGGTTGAACGATACGCCGCTCCCACGTGCGTAAGAGTATGGATCTTAAGGTATAAGCACCATGCTTACGCGAGCGGACTGCATGCTCGAACGGACGTCCCATTTCGACATACAGAATATCGCAGTCCTATGTGATTATTAAATAAGGATAGCGGATACATCTGGCGCCACCAACAAAAGCTTGTGGCGGTTCGATCACACATGCGCCCCCCCCCCCCTCCCAGGTCACACCTATTGATGCTCGAAGCCCCTGATATATATGGCCTTGTTTTTCGCTGATGGTGTTGTATGAAACCTACACACCAGATCCTGGCCCATGAAGAGAGGTGGCATATTCAGGAAGGGCATGATCGTGCCACCCAAATCTGACCGCTCTCAGACTGTCCTTTGCACCTGCACTCCCGTAGCCTCTGCTAAATCGTATATCGCAGTAACCACACGCTCGACATCCTTGCTCTTCAGTGGTATTCGGTGCGCGCCCTCCCACTCTACGAGAGTAGCCGTGTCTTGCGCACAGTACTCCTCAAGCAGCTTTCGATGGAGGTGTAGGCCAGGATCCGCCATACCGTGAACATGCAGTGTAGGCTTACTGATCTTGGCCTGTGCATCTACAGCTGTGCTGAACTTGAATCCTTCGGACAGGTCGCATGCGTCTACCAGAGCCTCGCTCTTGAGCAAACTCGGATTCAAATTGCTCAGCGGCGCTCTGCCTGCGAGCAATATTCCAAACCTCCAGTCGGGGTCGGGCAACCCAATCAAGCCAGGCTGTACAGCTTTACCATGCGTTCGCGCTGCCTCTTCCCTGGCTTTCTGTTCGAGTAGAAGACTCGCAGATAGCTTGGCTCCCTGGCTGAAGCCCATTAGGCCTACCCATTCGCCAGTACCGCCGAGTCGATCGTCCTCCATCATGGCAGTCCGCATGGAGTACCCGATTTCTTCAATACTACTCTCATTGTCGATATCTGAGTGTTCGGGAAGCCACCTCAGCCATCTGCGAAAAGGTGCATAGGAACTGTAGACAGAGACAACATCGGGATGGGGATCGCAGAAGAATGGCCCGTCCGCCCACACAAGACGGAACGAGTGTTGTAGGTGGCGAATCAGCGATCGGGATTGTGCTTTGAAGATTGCAGCGTTGACACCGCCTCCATGTAGACACAAGATTCGTGGCAACGCTGTTGTGTTTGGTGTTGTTGGGGGAATTCTCGGACCATCTGGAGGGGTCGTGGAGGCGGGCATGATCGCGTGTGAGAAGTGGGGTTCGTCTAGCGCTGTGTGGAGAGCGATCGATCGCGTTATGACTTGGATCTCTCTTCGCTGGCTCGCTGAGAAAGTTGTGATTCTCACAATTCCAGGCAATCAAAGAACGAGACAGTAAGGAAAACAAAAACTGGGCAATGCGCAGCGTTCGAGACAATCATCTTATGGTCGCGGTGTTTACCTAAGATAAGCATGCGGCTGAAGTCTTGAATAACCCGTGTTCCGAAGTCCGAAGCTACGGCTACGCTAATCTTACTGTAATCTCAAGTAAAGGCCGTGGCAAATAGCACCCCTATTTCGAATTGTGGTAATCCATCCGATGTTGTGTACAACCAAGAGACGCCTGTTGCATAACAAAAGCACAATCAGTTCTACTTTCTAGGTAGTATACAACCCTTGTTTTGTTTGTTGATACTACTTCTTTGGGGCTATCTTGGCCTCTGTGTACCATGATCTAGGCCCAAAAGTCTCAACTTCGCACGTCATTACCTCCACCATGAGAGCACCTCAGGGCATAAACGCTCAGGCCAATGGCCCACGTGGAGTCAAGCGTATGTGCTGAGAATTTTACATACCATGGTGACACCAGAACTGACCAGGGCATAGGCAGAAGAAACTCGACTGTCCTCAACCCGAAATCATACCTTGATCAGGACCTTTGGCGACAAGCACCAGTTCTTGTCGGTAAAACTTACTTTGAGCCGCGAGAAAACACCAAGAACATTCTGGTCACTGGCGGCGCCGGATTCATGTAAGTACCTCGTAGTGCACCGTTTGAAAGCAAAATGCCGGATCGAGACTGGACTCGTCTACCGCAAACGCCGTCGCTAACATGAATATAGCGCGTGCTGGTTTGTCCGACATCTGGTTCTCACATACGCGCACTATCGAGTTGTATCCTTTGACAAGCTTGATTATTGCGCAACGCTGAATAATACACGGACGTTGCATGATCAGCCCAACTTCGTCTTCGAGCATGGAGACATCACTTCGCCAGCCAGTGTGAAGCGCGTATTGCGCAACTATCACATCGACACCATCTTCCACTTTGCAGCCCAATCCCACGTCGATCTTAGCTTTGGTAATTCTTACGAATTCACAAAGACTAATGTCTATGGTACGCATGTACTATTGGAGCGAGCCAGAGAGCACGGTGTCACATTGTTTGTCCACATGTCTACAGACGAAGTTTACGGCGACGTCGAAGTTGGTGCTGCAGACTTGAGTGAAGCTAGTATACTGGCACCTACGAATCCGTACTCGGCCAGCAAAGCCGCGGCAGAGATGATGGTCAGCGCATATAGGAGCAGCTTCAAGCTGCCCCTGATAACAGTCAGAGCCAACAACGTGTATGGCCCGCATCAATTCCCAGAAAGTAGGTGCAGCCAAACATATATCCAGGGCGTAGGCTGACACAAGGTAGAGATCATCCCGAAGTTCATCATGCTCCTACAGAGACAGAGGAAGCTCTTGCTACATGGTGACGGATCACCTACCCGCCGGTACATCTATGCTGGGGACATTGTCGACGCACTTGACACTATCTTCCACAAGGGTGACGTTGGCCAGGTATACAACATCGCTTCCAAGGACGAGATATCAAACGCGGATATATGCCACAGGTTACTGGATCATTTCGGCTTCCCACATGCCACGGAGCAAGATGTCGATAGACAAGTGGAGCATACTGAAGATCGGCCCTTCAACGACCAGAGATATGCGACTGATGGGTCCAAACTTGCGGCACTGGGTTGGCAACAGACGACTAGCTTTGAAGATGGACTACGTCTGACCGTGGACTGGTATAGAAAATTCGGGGAAGTGTGGTGGGGCGATATTTCCCGAGTGCTGTCCTCATTTCCAGTGGTTGAGGGAAACGAGATCTGGACAAAGGAGGAGCATGAGGATTTGTCTTCGTCCGAGGAAGAATCTATTCCCAAGACACTTGCAGACAGCGTAATGGAAGGAGAGGCAGAGGCAAAGGAATAGTGGAGCCATACGAATGGCGTACGGAGACCCCTGACACAGTGAGATGCTGTGCTCGCATATGGAGTGTTTTAAGTAGACGCAGGCGGTTGCATATTGGGTTGAACAGGTCGCCGCAGCCGAATATGCAGGGACCAGCTCCACACCCGCTGCTGCCCAGCACGGGATGGAACGTGCTCACCAGCGAGCGCTTTGAGGGAGCAACTCGGTTGACCGTGCAAATCAATCGAGATGGTGTTGTTTATAGACCATGTTTTGGTACGTGTGGATAGAGCAACTGGCCACGTGAGGCAACTCGGCCAAGCCACAGACGGTGGCGCAGCAGGTGACGGGGGGCCGCTGCGCAGCGTCAGCTATGGGCTCTGGGCACTGTTCTGATTCGAAGATTGAAACACGCAACGCTCCGCGCCTCCACTCGTCAGAGACAGCCGCGCCCATCACCCTTCTCCCTGTAACTTTCCTCAATCATAGTCTGCCTGCCGTCTTCACGCCCTCCCTCCCGCAGATCTCTGTATTCCCTCTCGCAAACCGATCCCATTGACTATCTGGGACGTTGGCTAATCCAGCTGCCCTGCCCAACGCCTACCCAATTGCCCTCACGCTCACACACTCGACACAAGCACAGCCATGGGTGTCTTCAGCAAGAAGAAAGACGACGGCGACGACAGCAACCGCTCGGCTCTGTTCGGTAGCCGCAAGAAGGAGAAGAGCGGTGCGCCTGCGCAGAACCCGTATGCTGCACCTCTCGCCCAAGATGCCTACGCTCAGCCGCCGCCCGCATACTCCAGCTCCGGCAGCCGCGACAACTTTCGCCAGGAGAAGACGCCCGCAGTGACGGCCCCGGGGCAGAATTACGGACAGCGTCCGACGCCCTCGCCAGCCCCCAGTGGCTACAGCGCCCAAGGCGGCACCTACGCAGCGCAGTCGGGTTACGGCAATGACCGCTATGGGGGAGGCGGGGCAGCTGCTCCTCCTTCGCGCCCTGGAGGCTACGGAGGACTGGGCAGGACCGCTTCCAACGACACAATGAGCACCGACATGGGCCGCAACGAGCTCTTTGGCAACGCTGCGCAACGGCAACAGGCGAATCCGCCACCGGCTGCCGCTTACGGCAACAACCAGAACGGAGGATATGGTGCTGCCCAAGGGGGATACGGCGCCAACACGCCAGGAGGGTACGGCGCCTATGGTGACCGCGAGTTGACGGCTGAAGAGCAAGAAGAGGAAGACATCAGTGCCACAAAGAACGAGATCAAGTTCATGAAGCAGCAGGATGTTTCGAGTACACGGAACGCCTTGCGACTGGCCCAGCAGGCCGAAGAGACGGGCCGCGACACATTGGCACGACTCGGAGCTCAGGGTGAGCGCATTCATAAGTACGCCACCCACTCAGTCAGCCCCTACACACAGATACTGATAGACTGCTAGCACTGAACGCAACTTGGACCTTGCAAGCAGCCAAAATCGCATTGCCGAAGAGAAGGCGCGAGAACTGAAGAGTACGATGGTCAGCCTTATCCTTGACTATGCCAGCCCACTGACAACAATATAGCCTTGAACAAGTCCATGTTTGCAATGCACGTCGCCAACCCCTTCACAGCATCTTCACGCCGTGAGGAACGCGACAGGAAGATGTAAGCGCACACCTAGCCGCCCGCCTCATTATAAGCACAGTCTAACAGCAGAACAGCATGGAGACGCATCAAACCGAGCGCGCACAGCGTGACGCTACCCGCAAAGCGGCCTGGGAATCTTCTGCCCGCAATGACGGCTTCAACCGCTCACTACAAGCAGCAGGAGGGGCAAAGGGCAAAGGCACCTTGGCCGAACGTGCCAAGTACCAGTTTGAGGCGGACTCTGAGGATGACGAGATGGAGAACGAGATTGATAGTAACCTTGGTAAGACTGACGCCCAACACGCCTGCACTGGGAGCGTACTAATACCGGAACAGATGCCCTCCACGGTGCGGCCAAGCGCCTCAACCACCTAGGTCGCGCCATGGGCGAAGAAGTGGACACGCAGAACAAGCACATTGACCGCATCATTGGCAAGACCGACAAGGTCGACGACCAAATCGCCATGAACCGCGCTCGATTGGAGCGTATCGAACGTATGTGATTTTTTTGTGCAGTTGGATTTGCCTCTTTGCCCGCTTATACAGAATCAGGCAAATAAAGAACAGAACACGACATACTTTAGCATTTTCGGGCGTTTCAGTGAGGTAGTACATAGAATATGATGTATGCGTTTTTGTTGCATTTGGGAGCTAGATTGTTTACGTGATGTGTTTATGGTTGATGCAGACTGTGACTTTAATGGTGGACGTGCCTGTTCTCATCATCCCCTAAGCGTCTTGACTCTATTGCTAGATTCTCCTAGCAGAACTATGTCGAGTTATCTGGTAGGTTCAAAGTCTTTGGTGAAAGGAATGGGATATGGTGCATGACAACAGAAGCTATCATGTGGCAGTCACCAGCAGACAAGTCAGCAAACATACAAGTTGTAACGTTTGAATCTGTTCTCCTAGGAGCTGGTATATGCTAGCAGGAAGAATTGTTGTGAGTGTAACAGAGACTAGGTCTGTTCTAGAGGCATTGCACGTGTGGAGATGAACATGAGCCTTCAGAGTCACTGCTGACATTAAAGAGGGGACTAACTGCTACATATATATGCGTGTATGTCTAGTGATGTTTATCGTTGTCAGCAGGGGTCCCATCAACTTTCACAGAGTGGTAAGTCAGGGTCGTTTTCACGTTCACTTTCAGCTTCACATTCACCTCCACATTCGCGACCGATTGCTATGACTTCCCGTCTTCAAAGACCCGCACCCTCAACTTGACTCTTTACAAAATAACACCGTTACAAACACTGTATATTGTGACTGTACACCATGAAAGACCTACTCTGCTCGCTTATTTTCGCGCCCACAAGCACACAAGCGACCGGTAACGCAAACGCGCCCAGACCATCCTGCACGGATCCGTGTTATCCTTCCAAATGCCGGAGTCCCCTTCAGAATGAGTACGTTGTGCCTGGCGCATGGCCAGAGGAGACAGTCTGCGCGCGCGTAGACTCGGCCTGTTCGTCGTTGTCCTCGTCAATACAGGATCCATCACCACCCACACCCCATTCACCTGCTGAAGAAGGCGACCAGCAAGAAGACGAGCCTGAAGAATACATCCCAGAGTATGCGACCTATCTCGTAGCCACTGCGCGTTCTCAGACCGAGCTTCAACAACGCCGAGAGAATGAAGAATTGTATCGTTTGCGGAAGGCAAAAGGTAAATGTCGGGATTGGGAAAATGAAACAAGGCATTGGATGTTTGAAGAGATGTTGTGGAGAGATGTTAGACGGGCTTGTAGAGGGCGGGATAGAAAGATGAAGGTTTCAGAGGAAATGGAAAGGCGGAGGGGGGTGGGCTGGGAAAGAGATAGGGATGCGGAGTTAGGTGGGAGGTTTGGGATGGGGAAAGGGACACCGGGACGTGCGGGGCATAAGATGATGCAGAAGTTTTTTGGGAGTACAATGAAGAAGAGGAAGAGAGTAGGGGGAGAGGAAGATGAGGAGATTAATGGAGCGGTAGAGGAGAGGAGAGAGAGTAAGCGGGCTCGCAAAATGTGTCGTGGAATTACAAGGACTAGGCTGGCGAAGAGTTAGACTGCTGGTCAGTGCGAGTCCCAGCATTTGGGGAATATACTGAGACATATTGACAGTCATGGGCAAGTCTGTGCGATGCCAGAAATCGCAATCGACATGTCGGCAGACCAAGTGGAGGCATGTGGTGGAGTCAGATGGGACGACTGATATCGATGCGGTAAGGCGTGAAGAGCGAGCAGGTGGGTCGGCCCGCCAAGATGCGGGGAGAGCTCACCCCAGCTTGCCCGCCCAGCGTGCTTACTATGTACGGGCGGTCCGGTAGCTTGCCTGCCAACCCCGAATCAGACGACGCGTCCTGCAAGGTACCGCTCTTCTACTACCACACACGCTGCATCACCAGACCCTCCCAACCCATAGCTCTTTCTGCATAAAGGACGGCCGACCCACCAGCCTCATTCCTCCACCCCACCACGCCACTTCCCCACAGTCTACCGGCTGTCTTACTCTTATAGAGAGAGCACTGCAGCCATGGGCGGAGACACGCACCGCAGCGTGCCGCTTCTCTCTCATGAGTACCCAACGCAAGCAGCAGGCCCCGTCGGCAAGCAAATCCACCGCCTCTACCAGGACCGTCTGCGCCAGTTCGTCGACAACGGCCAGTACAGAGCGCAGGGGCTGATTGGCAAGCTCAACGAGGCCACGGCATCCGGCCCCGACTACATCAAGCTCTCTGTATACTCGCCACCTAACCTCTCGCGACCGCTATTTCCCGATGCCACGTCCCACAAGTTCACGCCCACCAAGGTCGGCGAGTCATTTGGGCCCAGCTGGTCGACGCATTGGTTCAAGGTGCAGCTTACCGTGCCCAAGGAGTTGCTGGACAAGGCTCATCTTGAGTTCGTCTGGGACGCCAACAACGAAGGGCTCATCTGGACTGAAGACGGCGAAACCGTCCATGGCTTGACTGGCGGCGGCGAGCGCAACCAGTGGATCCTGCCAAAGTCGTTCCGCGACGGCAAGGAGCACACGTTCTACATTGAGATGGCCTGCAACGGCATGTTTGGAAACGCCCCAGGAGGAGACTCGATTCAGCCACCAGACCCAAACAGATACTACCAGCTTCATACCGCCGAAATTGTCGCCGTCAATCTGGAGGCACGGGCACTCTACTTCGACTTTTGGGAAATCTCCGACGCCGCCCGCGAGTTCCCTGGCGATTCTATCGAAGCCCATGATGCCCAGCAGGTGGCCAATCGCATCATCGATACCTTCATTGCTGGCAATGGGAGCGACGATAGCATACGCGCTGCACGTAAGATTGCAAAGGAATACGTCGGAGACGCCGACTCCCACAAGATCTATGACGGCGACAAGGAAGCCATTGTTACGGGAATTGGATACTGTCACATTGATACATGTTGGCTTTGGCCTTTTGCGGAGACCAAACGTAAAGTAAACAGGTCTTGGTCGAGTCAATGCGACCTTATCGACCGCTACCCGGAACTACGCTTCTGCTGCTCTCAGGCTCAGCAGTACAAATGGCTGGAGCAGGACTACCCTTCGACATTCGATCGTGTTAAGAAGAAGGTCAAGGAGGGCAGCTTCCAACCCATAGGCGGGAGCTGGGTGGAACACGACACCAACTTGCCTGGTGGCGAATCCCTCATCAGACAGTTCCTGTATGGCCAGCGCTACTTCGAAAGCAAGTTTGGTCAGCGATGTCGGACCTTTTGGCTCCCAGACACCTTTGGTTATTCCACTCAGCTGCCCCAAGTCTGTCGCATTTCAGGCATGACGAGATTCTTGACCCAAAAGCTGAGCTGGAACAATATCAATAACTTCCCACATACAACCTTCAACTGGGTGGCCCTGGACAACAGCCAAGTAATCTGCCATATGCCACCATCAGAGACCTACACTTGCGAGGCAAACTTCGGTGACGTCAAACGAAGCGTGACCCAACACAAGTCCCTTGATCAGGACAAATCGTCGCTCATTGTTTTCGGAAAAGGCGATGGCGGAGGCGGTCCCACTTGGCAGCACCTTGAAAAGCTCCGGCGATGCCGGGGTATCAGCGACAAGACCAGCCTTCTTCCACGTCTCAAGCTGGGAGACTCTGCGGACGATTTCTTCGACCGTCTGGAAAAGAAGGTAGAAGCCGGTACTGAGCTTGTAACGTGGTATGGTGAGCTGTACTTTGAGTTACATCGTGGCACGTACACGACGCAGTCGAACAACAAGCAAAACAACAGGAAATCCGAGATTATGCTACGCGACATTGAATACCTCGCTACTCTGGCTACTATCAAGAACGGGTTTGGCAAGCGGAGCTCGTACAAGTACCCGAAGAAAGATATTGATGACATGTGGGAGAATGTACTGCTCTGCCAGTTCCATGACTGTCTTCCTGGAAGCTCAATTGAGATGTGTTACGATGACTCAGATCAGGTATGTCTCTTAATCATTCCATCTCTCATTCCAATGCTGACATTTCCAGATCTATGCGACAGTATTTGCAACTGGCGAGAGGCTACTGTCTGAAGCACTCTCTGAGCTTGGTTTCGAGGATTCACTTAGCCTTGGGCCAGGCAGCAAGTTGACGGCGCTCAACACGCTACCATGGCAGCGCAGCGAGATCGTCAGGCTTCCATCGACCGCCAGTGAGGCTACCTACGGTCTTGCGCACGGTACTGGGCTGGGACCCATGTCTGTCCGGCCGCTCGCATCGCCGTACTCTGCAAGCATTGCATCCGTCAAGGAGATCCGCCCGAACGTTTTCGAGCTTCGCAATACCCAATTCATCGTTGAGGTATCAAATGGCGCAATCACTTCACTCTACGACATCGCTGTCGGTCGTGAACTCATACCCAAGGGCAAAAAGGCCGCCCAACTGGTCATCTATGACGACAAGCCACTGTACTGGCAGGCCTGGGATGTCGAAGTGTACCACCTGAACTCCCGAGCAGAACTCTCACCTTCCAAGGTGACCATCACAGAAGACAGCATCCACCGCGTCTCGCTCACCGTAGAGACCAAGATATCAGACAAATCCTGGATCAAGACCACCATCTCCCTCCCTGCTGCCATCGGCAACACCCCAACAGCCATTGAGATTGACGCCGACATCGAGTGGCACGAAACCATGAAGTTCCTCAAGGTCGAATTCCCCGTCGACATTGTCAACACCGAAGCAAGCTACGAGACGCAATTTGGCATCGTCCGTCGCCCCACCCACTACAACACCACCTGGGACATGGCCAAATTCGAAGTCTGCGTACACAAATGGGCCGATCTCTCCGAAGCCACCTACGGCGTCTCCATCCTCAACGACAGCAAATACGGCTTCGCCGTCGCCGGCAACGTAATGCGTCTGTCCCTCCTCCGTGCCCCCAAAGCGCCCGACGCCCACGCAGACATGGGAAACCACAAGACGCGCTACGCCATCTTCCCCCACGCCGGTCCCCTAAACGAAGCCACCGTCCGCAAAGCCTTTGAATTCAACAACCCCCTCAAAATTGTAGGACACAAGGCCGGCACTGCGTCAACGAGTCCAAGTCTCCTCAACACTTTCCATATCCATGGTGCACCGAACCTTGTTCTAGACACTATCAAGCGCGGCGAAGACGACGAAGATGTGTCGCGTGGTGAGTTGCCGGTGAAAAAGGGTCATAGTGTTATTTTGCGCGTGTATGATGCGTTGGGTGGGAAGAGCAAGGGCGTGCTTACGTGGGGTCAGGTGGCGGTGAAGAGCGTGACAAAGGTTAATGCGCTAGAAGATGATTTGGAGGATTTGAGTGCGGAGATGGTCGAGGTGGAGGTACAGAGTGGGAAGATGGAGAAGGGGTTTAAGCTTGAGGTTAGGGCGTTTGAGATTGCGACGTATAAGCTGACGCTTGAGTGAGGAGGAGGATGGGGGCTAGGAATGAGGAAGTAAGTAGACACACCGAGATGCGATGTTAGGATGAGGATGAGTATGAGGATGAAGATAATGCCGCGTAAAGCCTTCAACGCACAGCATAAATAGCACACATTTGAATAACAATCAAACGGTTTGGCCAAGTACGCGGATACAACTTGTTCGTGGGAGCGAAGATTCATCATTCCTTTTTTAAGCTCGTCCTGCTAATCTAATCTCAGGAAGAAAGAAAAGAGAACCACCACGACCCCCTATCACTCCCCCTCCCACACCCATTCCCCGAAGCCAGTAGATATAGCGTGCAATTGCACTCCAATCTTGTAGCTGGCTTACATGCATGTAAATAAACAGACAGATGAACAAATAGCAAGCAAGCAAGTCAAAAAGCGAATGACAATCTGGACCCCAACGTGAGCACTTCATGTGAGATGGGTATACAGCGCGCGAAATGAAAACAAAAAAAACAAATGATTCCCCCCCCTCCCCCCCCCCCAAAGTAAGACAAAACGAATGATTGACACATGTGCCTGGCACCTCGTCCACACGTGCGATTTCTGATTCCAAGAAAACATAAGAGAAGAAACTAAGCCACAAAGATAAGAGGAAGAAAGAAATGTATAAGAGGACAAGGGTAGAAAATGAAGCATAGATACCAATGCACCGCTCTTACGCGAAGAGAAACATTGTATACCATTTTTCAGGAGAATGTTAAGAGAGAGAGAGAGAGAGAGAGAAAGCGAGTAGTACAATACAAATCCGCACAACAAAAAAACACACCCTGAACTGCAAGCTTGTTTCCCGGTGCACTACCATTTGCGAAACACCGCCAACACCACGCTTACAAATCTCAGCACATGATGCTATACCATACTTATACGCGCAACACACACACACACTCACACACTTGCACATTCGCACATGTACACCAGCAGCTGGGGTGTCAATGCTTAATGTTGAAATATTCAAAATCAAAGGAACAATTTACTGAAGAAGTGCCAAATGACAGGCGAGGCGCTTCCTATGCACCTCTCTCGTGGCTTGCTCGGGGCGTGGGATCGGGATCTGGAGTTGTTGCGTCTTCCTGGATGGGCGCTCTGGGAGTTTCGACGGCAAACTCGGCCACGGCGTGTCCAGGAGCGGTGGGGAAGATCTCAGGCGGTGTGAGAGACATGGGTGGGACCTCTGGGGTAGTCAGACGGCCTTCGTATTCCTCTGCAGCTTGGTCTTCGGTGATCATTGGAGGAGGGGAAGACGGGAGCGTTGATTCGTGAGCCCCAACGTCGTCGACGGAAATGACACTACCCCTGCTATTGGTGCGCATCATTTCGATTCCCAGCTTGGATGTTGATTTGGGCCGCGAATTTGGGCTCCTGGCGCGAACGTTGATGTGGCCTAGCTCATCGTCTTCATCGTCACCGGATTCGGCTGACTCATGTTTGCGCGTCTCAAGTATGCGTCGCTTAGCGCCGACCTGTTCCGTGGATCGTTGACGTCGAATGGTCGCATCCTGAAGGACAGCAGGTGCGGAGTCCGTGTGGGGTAGGTCAGGTGCACCAACACGGTTCTGCACTACAGCCTTGGGATCGACACTGGCTGCATCGTCCGAGATACCCAATCCACTCATAGCTCGCGCAATATCACGCTCGCGCCAGTCGTCGGCATTGTGCCGAGCAATAAGCACAGGAACGTCCTCGCCCGCGCGACTATCGGTGTCGCCAAAGAAGCTGGAACTGATAGAATCCTCACGGCTGGACCCTTTGTAGCTACCAGAGGGTACCGGTGGGAAACTAGAAGAGTTCGATGTGGGGCTGTCCTCCTGGCGTGTCGATTCCTGTCGAAGCCCTGAAGAAGGCATAATAGACGGGAACATCTGGTTCGGTGTCCATCCTGGAGGTGGCGCCTTCCACTGGCACAGTCTGCCCAACGTGTCTGTAAGTTTCGCAATCGTGGGAGGCTTCTCGATGAGTGCGTCAAAGTAATGTGGGGCTTGTAGTTCCTTCAAGTATCCTGTGACCGCCACTATAGGAGTATGTGTATTTGCGTTTTTCGTGTCTCGGATCATGCGAGCGACGTCCGCGCCATTGACTTGAGGTAATCTGAACTCCATCATAATGACATCGAATTTGACTTCACCCATGGCATAACGGATGGCTTCAGAGCCATTAGTAACTGTCAGGGTGCGACAGCGGAGCTTCTCAAGCAGCTTTTCCATGACAAGGCGTGATACTGGGTGGTCTTCGCAGATAAGCACGTCTAGTGGCCGGAAGAAGGGTCCGTCGCCAAAGCTGATTTGTGAGAGTCGACGTGAACTCTGACGACGCCGCTGCACACGAAGAAGTGCCTTCGCTCTTGAGTCCTCTGTATCAGATGAGGAAGGAGAGACATCGAGCACTTGACTACGTCGTTTATAATGTCCGGGCAGTAAATCGCGAACAACGTCATCCTCTTGAGAGCCCAGGGTCTGAGATCGAGCACGTGGCGACGATGCACTCGCTTGGCTGGTCGAAGTCTGTCGCGGGCCAGGGACTAGCTTTTCTGGGACCGCGGTAGCCGGCGCCGATGGGATCTTTGCGAGCTTGTTCGGCGAGACAGCTTCTGGCGATGGTCTCAAGCCAGAGAGACGCGAAGAATCGAAGAAGCTGCCAGGCTGTAGCGCAGAAGGGTTACTTGTTGAATGTGAAAGCGTGCTCGAGCTACTGGAGGTCTTGCGGCGGTCGTGATGCTGCCCCGTGCTGAACTGGACCAAGAGCGGTGAAGAAGGCTGTGAGCCACGGCTTGGAGACGAATGGGGTCCACTCACAGAAGGCGAAGACGGTCTTCCACTAGCTCGGTTCGTTGAAAGTGTACGTTTGAGTGGTCCAGGCAACATAGGACTATTCTCTAGAGAGGGTGATGGCGATGTGACACCGGGAGATTGGAGTGCAGGACCCGGTTTGTTCTGTGGCAACATGGCTTCTGCTCGTAGCTTTTGAATAACGTCTTTGTTCGCCTTCTCAAGAACTGGCAAGTTCTTATAGCTGAAATTACCAAAATCATCCGCGGCCATAGGCTCGCTGAGCCTTCGGGTTCTACCCTCACGCACATGGGCAGGGATATGGAGGGGGATCAGACCACGCTTCATGGTTGAGACTGTAACTTGTGAACGTACCCTGGAAAGCGCATCATGTGGGCGGTCTGGATAGTCAGCACTTGGTGTGCCTGCGGCAGAGGTCGTCTGATCCTCAAATTCAGGTGTGAAGTTGGCCATGGCAGCTCCTCGCGTGTCGAAATATTCTGTGTCTTCTGGGTTCTCAGGTGCTGGAATGAAGGAGGCCTCGTTGTCACGTATGTCATCCCAGTTGAGTCCAGCGAACCAAGGGTGATGCTTGATTTCCTCACCCCCGCTCTTGTACTTTTCATCCTTGTTGGCCCCGAGTCGTTGAGTGGGGTCAGAACACATGAGCCGATTCATCAGGTCCTTGGCGTCATCGGAGATGTCATAGAGCTCATCATCATCCTCAGGCCAGTCGATCTTTCGCTCCAGGATGTTTTGAAACACCTCATCTGGAGTATCAGCGTGAAATGGAGGGTAACCGTACAGACACTCGAACAAGATGCATCCTAACGACCACCAATCGCTGACCTCATCCTGACCATTGCCGGCGATCGTTTCAGGTGCAAGGTAATCCGGTGTCCCAACGAATTTGCGATTGTTGTCTTCCGGATCGAATAAAGCCATGG
The DNA here is from genome assembly GCA_025504975.1 of Plenodomus lindquistii. Classification (NCBI taxonomy): domain Eukaryota; kingdom Fungi; phylum Ascomycota; class Dothideomycetes; order Pleosporales; family Leptosphaeriaceae; genus Plenodomus; species Plenodomus lindquistii. The sequence continues at coordinate 3,093,707 of JANUWI010000003.1, read as the reverse complement.
GTGGAGGAGGCATTGTCGAAGTAGCCGGCGGAGTACTATTCTGAGCAAAGGCAGAATAACTCATAGAATGAGGGGCTGGATACAGGTCGGGTGACCCATCGTCACTATACGCTTCCTCTTCAATAGGCGACCGTGCTCTTGGTTGGCCAAAAGATTCATCAACGATTGAAAAGCGACGGAACATCGCCTGAAGTGCATCACTATCTTGGCTTTCGCTCTTGCCAGAAGTTCGCCTTGAAGACTCGCGACCTTGAGAGCCCTCTCGGTTGAGGTTGAAGTACGACGGTTGTCCAATGTCACCCGCTAGGGCCGGCGTCATGTGTGGCGTCTGAGATGGCGAAGGATTGAGGTCGAAAGATGCAGATCGAGACGACCCCATAGAGGTTGCTCGATGGAAGGGGCCAGCTTTGAGCAGATCGGGGGCTTGATCTGCAGACTTGAGAGCGCGCTTTTGACGGCCAATCATACCCATACGAGATAGGCCGAAGTCGGTCAATTTCAAATGGCCTTTACCGTCAATGAGAAGATTGTCCGGCTTCAAATCACGGTGGACAATGCTGCGACTGTGCAGATGCTCAACACCAAGGACAACCTCAGCCAAATACTTCTTGGCCCAATCTTCGGGTAGTGCACCGAGAACCTTGATCAGGGAGGCGCAATCACCGCCGTTCAGATACTCCATGACAAGGTAGAGATAGTCTTTGCTCGAAAAGGTCCAGTAAAGCTTTGCTACAAAGTCGCTCTCGCCTTGCCACATCATAATAGCTCTTTCAGCTTTCACGTTGGTGACTTGATTCTTAGCAACCATGTCGGCCTTCTTCAAGACTTTGATGGCATAGTATTCTCCAGTCGATTTTTTCTTGGCGAGGTACACGCTACCAAAGGCGCCTTTGCTGATGGGCTTGATGATCTCGAAATCTTTGATAGAAGGCGGAACGGCCCGTGCTTGTGGTTGAGTTGTTGGTATGAGTCGGGGAGAAATAGGCCGGGGTCCATCTGACCCTGCAGTTGATGATTGCCTGCGGTGGTGGTGGTGGCTAAGAGCATGGGACATCGCCGGCGAAGAAAACTCGGCTGTCGTCAGGACCGGCGATGTGATGGGTGATTGTAGGGCGTCGACACCACTGGGAAGGCGCGGCTTGGTCGTTCTCAACGGCGAAGATGGTGGTGGAATCATCGTACGAGCAGGAGACTGTTGACGACTAGATAACACGCTTGGCAGAATCAGACTCTTACGCTTCCTCTCTCGTGAGCTTGCTACTCTACTCAAGCCGACATCAGATGCCGCAGGTGAGTCCGCACGACGTGGACCAGATAGTACAGAGGAATGCATGCTAGTGTCGCTTTCTGCACCTGCATCACTCTCAAAATGCATCGAGTGCCGCTTGTTTTGAGTGGCGATAGTGATGGCGCCTGCATGTGATTTTGGTGTCTGGCAACCCCCTCTGGGGCTACTGGAGCGATTCGACCCAGCAACGGAGGACTCTCGACGGCCAACACGCGCAGGAAGTGAGAAATCAGAGGCATTGTTACGCAGGGCCTGAGCTATAGCGGATGGGGCGTCGAAAGAACCCGGGAAGATGCCTTCTTCTCCTGTAGGAATGTCGTTTGAATCTGCCAGAGGTCCTTCTACAGCTTGTTCCTCTTCAGATGAACTGTCCTCACCAGCTGCAATACGCGCAGCCTTTACCATCGCTGCCTCGATGCATTCTTGGACGAGAATGTCGAATTCCACCCGGAGACGTTCGGAGTACTCGAGCACTCGCCTGTGTCGTGTGACAGCATCGATCTTGGCCTTGGCCAGTCTGTTGGTGTCCTCACAAAGCAGCTTCAGTCCTTCCGTATGATCAGATGAGCCTGTCGTGGGGGACTGCCATTGCAGAACCTGCGAGATGCGGTTCTCCGACTGTGGAGACTGTGTTCGAATTTCGGTTGCAGACTGCCCACGAGCAGTGTCTTTGATGGCTGGCGTGTTGATCTCAAGTGCCGTGTCACACAAGTCCAGAACTAGCTCCACGATACGGGCCAAGGGCCTTCGCACGGCGAATGAACGTGCACGGTGGTGACCAAATCCTGAGGACCGTTCGGTACGCTCTCGAGATCTGGAGGGAGGAGATGCAGGCGAGTTTCGCCCAGACGGAGTACCCGATGAAGGTGTCGACGACGCATGTATGATAAGTCCCTTGTACTCGGCCGGCATGAGCGGCTGAACAGGGTCCATAGAGGCAGCACGAGAGCGCTGGCTATGCGATTCGAGTGTATCTAGAACCCTGACAATGGCGTTGCGGTGCTCGGCGAGCGTTTCTTGGGCCATCTGGACGTCCATCTCAGCGCGATGCTCTTGTAGACAAAGCTCAGAATGCTTCTCAAACCACCACGGCGTGATATGTCGTTCGCAGATGCGGCAGAGGACGGGCAGCGGAGGGGGATGGTTCCGTGGGTCATTGGCTCCTTGCTCAGCAAGCCCCGTCAGATAGTGAGCCAAAACCTCTGCTCCGACTCCAAGCGACTCGACCAGAAACTCGGGCAGATCAATTGTCACCTCGCGGAGGACAGACGGACGGACCATCCACATAGTCTGCATTCTGTCAGCTTTCTCTCAAATACCACGTCTGTGGAACCTACATGGCTCTCTTCCCCAGTGGTGCGGTCGTACACCATGATTCCCTGTGCCTCGAGGTTCAACAGCTGCTCCTCCTCTTCAGCAGGCCTAGTCGGCGACAATGGCGAAGCGTCCTCGGGTTCCAGGGCCGTGGGCCTCGACCGCCGCTTGTGCAGGATCGAGTGCTGGCCAAGACGGACAGAGAAGCGGACGATGTGGCTGCGCGAGTCGTATTTGCGGACGGACTCAATTGTCTCTGCGAAGGTGTCGGCGCCAGCATAGATGATGTCGAGGACTGGCTTCCCAATCACTTGGTCGGGCAGTGAGCCGATTACGTCCTTCCATGAGGGGCTGACGTAGCGGATCCTGCCCTGCAAATCGAGGTCCATGATGATGTTCAAGCTGTGCTCGGCCGCCTCCTTGAGATCCTCTCGCTCATCACGCATGTCCTGGCTAACGGTGCGCTCCATGTTGACGCGGTTGCCAGGCGCACCCACGGCTTCTTTCCGCAGTGCCGTGACAGCGGGCGGAGCCAGCGTCGTCGGCTTGGGTTGGTCGGCCATGGCTGGAAGGGCCGCTGTCGCTTGACAGGCCTCGAGCGGGCGCGGTGCTGAGGGGGCGAGGGCCCTCAGGTGGGCTGTTCAAGCGATATGGGGCAGTCAATCATAGTCTGGCGTGAACGCGGACGTCTGAATGCTATTGAGGCGTGGGGCGGGTGAGAAGCACGGGTGTGAGCGGTGCGCCGTCGCTGCCGCCAGACAACTAGGCAATGCCAAAGACACGAGCTGCGTATACGGGCGCGACCAAAACGACGAGGGTCCGCTGGCGACGAGGTTACTGCATGCTGCGGTGGCCGGCGCGAGTGAGAGAGCTGCGTATCGTGAAGATGAGTGAGTGAATATGACAGCCCGTGCAAGCAAAACGAATTTGGCAACGGCTCGAAGGAGGGGTAGGCTAACAAGCAGCAGGAGCGACCTGAACAGCCACAACTCGTGGTAAGCGTGACCACACCTCCAGAAAGGAAAAGAGCGCGAGTGGACACGAACAGAGATAGGCGATATCGACCGCTCCAAAGCTCCCATGCAGCATGCGTCAAGCCGAGAGCACCCTCGTCCATGACAAGCCGTAGCGTGCAGAAGGCGCTGGGTGCACCTAGCGTCCCGCCCGATTTTCTCAACTCCAACACTTCAGACCATCGCTCTCTCGGCGTGTATTACATGTAGTCGGCAATCCTTAAAGACACGAGTAAAGGAAGCCTTGGTTTCTCGTGGCAGTAGATGACTTTGACTTTGACTTTGGGCCTCGTTGCAATGGCGCCCCTTGTTCTTCCCTCACCCATTGCAGCATCCTGGCACATTTAATTTTCTAGGTTTAGGCTCTATAGATGCATGATGGCGTCCAGTGCTGCCGTAGTCGGCAGTCCCGCTGTGATGCTTGTCCATATCCCTCGTCAGCTTGGACGACGCTGGATGCACCACAGCAACGGCCATGAGAAGCACCGAGCACGGCCTACATTGGCGAGTGTTGACATCTCACCACCATCAGCACTCTGTCGGTCGGTGGCTGCTTCGATAGTCTTGTTCAAACTACCATGTACATCACACTCCACGCTTCAGACCACTCATATGTGGGCCGTACATCATGTTCATCAGGCCATCGTCAGGCGATGTCATTCCTGTTTCCCCCTCTATAGCCGTCGTCGAACGTTGCACTGCTTCTCTTGTTTATTGCTTTCGTTGACAGCCCCTCGGCATACGCAGATCCCCCCTCCCATCAACGAATCATATCTGTACTCCATCATCACCGCTTCCTTGCGCTGCTCCGCGGGAGCCTAGGCCCACTACAGCTATAGTGATTGAAGTCAATTGGCCATTTCGGTGCGGGGCAACCTGCTCCCGTCCCCGAGCCATTCCTATTCGACATCAAACCTGGGGAAGACGTTACGTGGTAAGATTCCACTGTTTAAGTTGGAATATGGGCCGAATCACCCAATTGTGGGTAGTTGACGCCAGTATTTGTTTATGCTGCTTTCGATAAATATTATGTTACATCAGACGCATCTTATCTACCGACCTGAAGCTGGTTCTTACCCCGTCATTTGACTCCACCACTCAACACCACAGCGCAACATTCTGTCGGGCCTCATTCCAAGCAGCATCTGGTCACTGCTAGTCATTATCGGCAGGAGCCGGCCATAAACATAGCCAACGACCCACTTTTACGTAGCACGTGTGTAATCTTAGTCATCGGTCACGATACTCAAAGCAAATGTCCTATCAGCATCCTGGGATCCCTTGCAATCCGCCTCGATGCGTTGTTTACTTCGTGGAGGCTAGATTTCGACGATGCGATGGTATATAGACTTGACGTCGAGGTTGGAGTAGCTTTGCACTTGAGGTAAACGTGGACCTTGTTGAGAATGCACGAGCGTAAAAAGCGTTTGGAGTTGGGGACAGAACTCGACACATTTTTGTTCTCCAGCATTGGGCGGGACAATGTTCAAATATATACGAATTGTTTAGATCGAGGCGATGGGAGCATGCTATTTTGAAGTCCAGGCTCAATGAGACAACACAGGTCACTTCTCTTCTGGACCGCAATATACGGCAATTTACCATGTATTGGCGTGTTATTTTCTAAGAGGAAATGTTCAAGGTGTGTTTCTGTATGATCAGGTTCACACAAGGCGGCTCATTTACATCGAAGCACCGCTGCACTACCGCAATGTGAGTAGTCTAGGTGGGATATCAACGCACGAAGGGAGCTGCAGATAATGACAGAGGTGTAACTCATAGCATACCAAGAGCACGCTGTCAGCTTCCTGCGGTGATACGACCCCATGAACAGTCGAAATTCATAGGGCAGATCATAGTCATCCAAGTGTGTGCGTGCTCGAGTAGATGATGCGAAAGAGCGCCTTCGCCAGCACTATTCTCGTAACTTCGCCAACCTTGCCAGCATCTTCAGCACTGCTCTTGTAGTCTCACCACTGCTACTATTAGCGCGACGATATGCTCGGAATGCAGATAACATAGACTTGCGCAGTGTTTTGAAAGCTGCTAACGTGCTAAGAAGAAGCATCATAACAAACACTTTGACATTAGACAGGCCGTACAGTTTGCAAACATCATTTCGAGGGAACAACATATCGTCAAACACGTCCTCTGGATCGATGTTCCTGGATGGCATCAAACTATGCAACGCCTTGTTGGATCTTTAACAAACATCCCCGCTGCGCTAACGACCTGAGGCTGCGATCTTGGCCTTGAGATCCTACTTAACCTTGAGATCCTCCTGAACCTTGTTGAGACCGGCGATGTGATCAACAGCAATGACTGGCAGGGGTGGTTACTGTGGAGTAAAAGTTAGAGAACGCCTGCTGAACTTGTCTTCTGAGCAGGTTTCGTGCCTTTCGGCTTGCTCTGATATGGGTGAGGCATTTTCCTCGCGGCGCTAGTCCCGGGGAGCTGCTAAGGTTGAGGTAAGAGTCACCCCGAGCCTATACTAAGCTGCACGAAATCTGTCTTTTTTTCAAGATTTGAATTTATTGTAAAAAGTCAACAGGTAATCCCAGCTCAGCTGTTCATGCTGTAGAAACCGGGTAACTCTCAAGAAATAGCATCAAGAATTGTGTTTCAAGAAAGCCTTGCTCAACTTATAGCGTACACGCATTAACAAAAGTTTTCCCATCAAGGGAACGACATGATTATTCATGTCCCCTCAGAGCTAACCGAAATGCACCGCATCTGGTTTGTGCACACATATCTTTCCCGACGCATTACTCTTTAGTACGATCCGTGGATCCTCCTTACTCGCTTTGACCTTCTTTCCATCCACTTCTTTCTCCTCATAGAGCACCTCCAGCACTTCCCCATCTACCCAACCGGGCAAGGCATGCCATTGAGCTTGCTGACCCTTCTCCGGCACACGTGTGATGCTTCCTGCAGGAGTAGAAGGCGTCTTCTGTTTCGCATCATTGCCCTTTTGCTTCTTGCTGGGCGTGCCCGGCGCACTGGAGTTTTTGCCACGGCTTCGTTTCTTGCTAATGGAATCATCCGAGTTCTGCGCTTCTTGAGAGTCTTTGCGGGCTTTCCGGTTGTTATCGAGGAACTTCTTGTATTCCTTTTGGTTGTGCTCCATGGTCTCGGGATCATCCCAGTATGCGGTGCAATCGGTCGCATCCTTTTTGCCACTGTTGTGATATGCGCCATTCGTCGCGGCGTCCTTTGGCCTGCTCGATAGACTTTGCTTGTCTCCTTGCTCCTGTTTCTTCATGTTTGCTTCTTGCTGTCTGGTAGGCATGGTGGTTGATAGTGATCGCAAGAAAGGTTGTTCAAGACGCGGAGGTGCAGGGAATACTCGGAAAAAAAATGTATAGTTGATTGAGAACGGTTGTTTGGCAGATCTTAGAACTATGCGGAGCATGGTGGATGGGCACACGAAACTTTATCCCTTCGTCCACCCAACCCCTTTGTACCTCCTCGTGACATTTTTCCACACTGACGTACAGTATCTTGGTACCTGCGCAAGCCTCGATTCAACTCGACCAGCCACACGCATTCTGACTAGTTTCTTAGCGATGATGCCTCAGTGATGATGCTATGATCGGTTCTCAAGTGTGGTTCAGGGTGTTCGAAATGACTGAAGAACGGCATGGAGATGACATCAACAAAGGCTGAATCGCGTTTGGCCTCGCTCGCGACACACAGCCCCGGTCGCACGGCCCGATCTCGTTGGATCAGAGACGGTGCGAACTTTAGCGAGATGCGGAGACCCCACCACGACTAAGAAAGTAGGACACTAAGAAGTCGTACATGTTGACACTGCTGGCTGCGGGATGCGGTGTGGGCCGTAGCTTGCTGTTGGAGTCGTTGAATGTTAGAGAATAGTGCAACCCGCCAGTTCCAGATGTTGGTCTCGTTGTTGGGTCATTGTACTCTATTAGTCGTATGCTTTGTGGATCTGCAGATGGCCTTCAGCCATGGCCGTGCATCATCAAGCGTATGCGAGATAGCTGAAGCTGCTCCAATGCTAAACTCTGCAATCAGAGTATGAAGGATGATGGGAGACGGGATGGAATTGATCCTTTTGATCTTGGGCATGAGACGGGAGCGGCGTGGGCAGTGCTTTGCCCTTGCCGAACAGAAGACCTTCAGTTGACGGGCACATCCAGTCAATGTCAGACGGTGCACCCAATGGAGAGTCCGAAACGCGCATCTCGACTTGGCGTTTAGATTATGTATTAGATGAAGCATCCAGCGAGCCTCGTGCTGGGGCTGAACAGCAGGAATGTCGATGACTGTTCGGCGGCACTCGGACATTCTTTTGACCGCAAACGCGTCGCGTACACGTCTACGCGTGACCATGTGGCTGCCTATAGGGCTTGGCCGCTAACATGTCATTGGCCAATCTGTCGTATGTGCCACCTCCCGTGGTGAGACCTGGCGAACAATTTCGAGGCCTGCTTTCTCATACTCGACAATTGCGCTGGTGGTCCTCCTGCTCTTACTGTCAAGGTATGCGCTCGTCTGGTCTGCCCCATCTCACCGCGCTGCAACAAATAGGCTCGCGCTGACTAATTCCGTGTACACAGTCCCCCAGGGCGCCCCTCACGTTCTCTCCTATATTTACCTGCACCATCAAGGCAAACGTCTGCCTCTGTAGAGTCACCGAGCGCACGCCATCGCTCTTTATATGTGTCAGGACCATACAATCGACCTCGCCGTGCTTAGCCCCTGCCTCAAACAGCGCATCGCCGGCATCATCGGCATACTGGCACTCTAGATCGTATGCTGGGCTGCACTACCAACGCGAACAGAGACAAACATCTGCGGAGATCTTCTCTATAAACACGCTTGTGCCCCATACTGCTTCGTGCGAATCCTTCGTCACACGGATGAGCATACGTTCGTGGGCCACGGAGCGAGTGACAAAACATCCTGGATACCTCACTTGACCAACCTGACCCTGTTTCCTTGCGACGTCACGCCGGTTTCGGAGACGTATATAACTGCCGTAATATTCTTCTGTTTAGGGTTCTGATCCCGTTTGTTGTAGCTCGTAAGGCTGTCCCATGCCTGAGCGACTAATCTGCTATCGCGACTGCAAACGCACATTTCGCACCCTTCACCTCCAACGCCCCCACCTTGCGGCTCGCGCACGATCAGTAGGCTGCGCTGCCCCTCCTACGCGTATATAAAGCCACTCATCACCCGCGCCCTCCCTTCGAAGCACACTGTTCCCACCGCCACCATAAACGCCCTCAGCCTTAGTCCACACTTTCAGACATCGACAAACAAAGTCTCACGTCGCAATCAAGATGGAGGCAAACCCGTCACAACAAACACAACCATTGACCCAACAAGTACTTGATCCTCGACGGCTGGGCAGAAACAACTCTGGCCTCAATGATGTTGACATCGCCGACGTCCTCCTAATACTGCACCCTGCAACACCGACGGCGATTCGTATCGTCGAGCAGGCAGCACAGCAACGGCCTGAACACGTACTTTTCCGCAACACACTTGACTCAATGAGCAGCTCCTTAACTGATATTGAGGAGCAGGAAACAATCCTTGTGGATGCACATGGAAATAGGGTGGGTCACAATTCGCGCGCTGGTGCTGACCTAGCTCTGCGAATGTCTTCGGCTCGTGATCTGAAGTTCAAAGAGCTCGGCTTCATCTTCGGGCGCAATCCTACGAGCGCCGACATAATCTTTGGAAACGACTCTGGGAAACGTATCAGCAACCAGCACTTCCGGATATACCTGAACTCGAATGGTATCATCATGCTTGAGGATATGTCAACAAACGGCACGGTCGTTGATGACGTGCTTCTCAGGAGCAAAGACACGCGATTCTCCAAGATTCGCATGCTAAGCTCGGGTTCCATCATCTGCATACAGAATTCGAACGATGCTGAGATGATCAAATTCATCGTCCGGATTCCATCACGTGTAACATCAATGCAACAATTCCAGAGGAACCTTCGTAATTTCATCGCGGAATGTACACCTCACAGCGCTGAGAATCAGGATCAAGCCGTCCAGCGCATCACACAGCATTACGGTGGTCCTGCTATGAAGTGGGATGGCGGCGAGAAGTACAACATCATTGGGCAAATTGGAAAAGGCGCGTTCGCGACTGTGTACCAATTGGCAACCAAAATGGATGGCAAACTCCTTGCTGCCAAGGAGCTGGAAAAGCGTCGCTTCATAAAAAACGGGATGCTGGACAAGAAAATCGACAACGAAATGAAGATCATGCAGGGCTTGCGACACGCAAACATTGTCGAATTCGTGGAGTACTATGACGAAGGCGACTATCTGTACATCATCATGGAGTTTGTACGTCATGGCGATTTGCAGGGACATCTCAATCAAGCCAATACGATGAGAGAAACTACCGTAAGGTCGATGGCCCGTCAGATCTTGAGTGCGCTCAGTTATATTCATTCGAATAAAATCACACATCGCGACATCAAGCCGGATAATATTCTGATCGCGGAACATGAGCCTTTTACGGTCAAGCTGTCCGACTTTGGTTTGTCGAAGGTCGTCAAACACGACGAAACATTTCTCAAAACATTCTGCGGTACACTGCTATACTGCGCCCCGGAGGTCTTCCCCGACTATGGTGCCGGCAAACGTCGTCGCGGTGCAAGAGACTACCACTCGTACAGCTCCTCGGTGGATATATGGTCCTTTGGTGGCGTTTTGTGGAACGCACTTTGCGGTCAGCCACCTTTCCGAGGCATCGCAGACGCCACTGGTGAAGCAATGTACAAGAACATCATGGCATCCCACCTGGATCCGACTCCGCTCGAGCATGAGGGTGTCTCTCCTGCGTGCATTGATCTACTGATGCGTATGCTCCGCACTGATCCCTCGACACGCCCAACTGCTCTGGAGTGTCTTGGCCACGAGTGGCTCCATGATGGCGCTGCTATTCCGGCCGGCCCTATCTTACAAAGCATCGTCGAAGAAGAGGAGTCGGAAGGTACGGAGGAGCAGTTATCGCAGCTGAAAATTCGCGAAGTCTCAGAGTCCGAAGAGGATGAGGAATCCGGCCTCCTGTCTGATGATGAGATGATGAATCTGGTGGGAGGTCGGCAATCCAAAAAGCCACGAGCGGACCCTCTGTATCCGCGCAACCAGATTCGCGACCACGATGACTCCAGTGCAGCTCCGTCGTTCCAATCATCACATCTGGTTGGAGATGGGGAAAGCTTCCAAATCATGCCGAAGGTGAGGCAGCCACGCCTCTTCGGGGAAATTGGGCGATCTGCTCTGCAAAGCTCGGGGATCTTACAAGCTCACGCGAACGACGCATTGTCTGACGGCAAGACTGTTCATGCGAAGCAAACTACCGGCAGCGAAGACGTTGATCACAGGGTCAGTAGAGCTGAGCAGGAGGAACCGTCAGCTGGCCCTTCATATATAGATCCTGACTTTTCGTCACCAAGTCTGCTGGGCGCAGAATCCCTCGTGCGCGATATGAACATGAGATCCCCACACTCGCCAGTGTCTAGAACTCAGAGTCCCGCTCTGCCTGCCACGCCAAAAACCCCCGAATTCCTGCAGGGCAGCTCGCTGCATGAATCGTCAGGAAACTTCAGCCAGATCAGCGAACCAACACCGAAAGCCAGGCAACCTGGCATCAACAGACAGATCAGTCTGCCTATGACCGCATCGTACTTCTACGACCCCATGGATCCCAGCACTCACAACGTGGAATACGCTACTAGGGTGAGCGGTATCGACTTTGTCTCGCAGGGTAGTCTTGTTAGTACAGGGGCACGAACGGACAGTAACACCACGGGCGACTCCCAGGCTAGTGTGCGGTCAACGGCCTCGAGCGCTGCCGCAGTGCCATCCCCGTCACCGGCTATTCCTAGTATTCCCGACCAGTTGAACAATGGACGCTCAGCACGTCATCTGGGGAGACTGGTCGCAACCCAAGAGTCTTTTGCGCCTGACCTTGTTTTGAACATCGATCAAAGCAAGACCACCTGGGGTCGGCAACCCAACAACACCATTGTTTTCGAGGACGCGTACGATATTCGGATCCCCAAGACAGCATTCGTCATCTTCTGGTACTCTTCAGGATCGGAAGCGCAGAGCACCGTGGATGAGTTGTCGCAGAAAGGAAAAGATTGGACTAGTCTCAAGGACCTACATGTGGGCATTTGGACGTGCGCAACATTCGGCATAAAGGTCAATGGGAAGCTTCTCAAACAGCACAATGACAAGGGATATGCATTGTATGGGCACTTGCATACGGGTGACATCATCCAGGTGTACCAGGATCCCAAGGGCCCGACGTGCATGAAGTTCAAATGCGAGTTCTACCTCGGATCTGGCCGTGAGCCTCGACCAGCGGGCAAGAGCTTCAGCACTCTTGTTGGAACGAAGGTCATTTGAAGGTGATATCAACGACAAAGCTGAGGGGTAGGGGAGAACGCTGTTGTGGTAGGGAATACTTCTGACACATTAGCGGGCGTTGGCAATGGCTTTTTTTATCATATTTCGCAGTTGGCATTGCATTTTCGACGGCGTTGGTCCTCATATCCAGAACATAAGTGGGCAGTTTCACGGCGCATCGACGGTAGAAGTATTCATTCAGTTGCAGATAGCAGTATTATACAGACGGACATTTTCCCCGCAACATTGTAGTCTTGACAGGAATAATTAGAAGACCAGAACACGATACCCCTAGTAGGAAGACATGCAGAAGTGAGATGTAGGGCTGCTACGTGTGATCTAGAGGTGATGCATGTGCAAGGCCTCTTTGGGCCTAGCGCCAGGTATGGTCAGGAAGTGACATGTGGCTCGAAACAGGGTCCTCGGCCTGCATGCTCCAGAGACGGAAGCCAGATGACTGCTAGATAGACGTCAATGTGATTGCTCGCTCGCTATGAGGCACTTTTGGGCGCTCCCCGCTGTTCTGCGCATTGCGCTTGCAAGCCAGCATGCATTCAGCGTCTTTGACGACTTGCTCGCGTTTCCCCAGGTGAGTTGCGAGGCACTTGTGGCCGCGCCCGCAGTCCCCACGCCACGGCTAACACTGCGCTCCAGTACGAAGTCGTGTGGCCAGACACTTTCGTCTCCGAGCACGATGCGACGTCGCTGCTCTCGCGGGGCTCCTCGCCCATATCCAGCGCCACTACGCCCGGCGCGCAGGCCACCCAAGAGCTGACCAAGCGCGCGCCCTCGCACGCAAACAGCCCACCCGTCGACGAGGTGCTCGACCAGACATACGAAGCCGTTGTGCTGCAAGGCCAGCGCTTCCTCTGCAGCGTCCCTGTCATCGCCCCCCAGCCGGCGCAGAACAGCACCACGTCGGCCGAGGAGGCAAAGGCCGAAGAGGAGAAGGAGCTGGTGCGCGCGGCCGACCGTGGGTGGCAGCTGCTCGAGGGCATGCGCGGAAACTGCATTTACTACATCAGCGGCTGGTGGAGCTACAGCTTCTGCTACACGGACCAAGTCAAGCAGTTCCACCAATTGCCGCCCAGCCGTGGGGTGCCCATCTACCCGCCTGTCGAAGACACGAGCGTACACAGCTACATCCTGGGCAGGTATCCGAAAGCGGAAAAGGGCAACAAGTCGGACGCACCGAAGACGTTGGGCAACGAGCAGGGCAGCAAGGAGGCTTTTGACGATGAGGGCAACCACCAAGAGGACAGGGGCCTGGAAGTGCCGCGCCTGGAGACGAAAGGAGGAAGCAGATACATGGTGCAGCGATTGTCTGGAGGCACCGAATGCGATCTGACAGGCAAGCCACGCAAGATAGACATTCAGGTAGGCTCCCAGCATGCTCTATAACTCTTCACGTTGACTAACAAGCCTGTTCAGTTCCACTGCAACCCCCAGTCCGCAGACCGTATTGCCATGATCAAGGAGACAAGCACCTGCTCCTACCTCATGATCATCGACACTCCCCGTCTCTGCCGAGACGCCGCCTTTCAACCACCCCAAGAGAACTCTGCACATCCCATCTCCTGCCACCCCGTGATTCCCGACTCTCAATTTGATTCCTGGACAGCTGCAAGGATAGAATCCGAGACCGCTGCACAGGCCGAGCCCGCAGTCCCCGAGCCCGACCTGGCAAACTCCAACCCCCTCCGTGATGTGACGGAGGGTCTAGAAGGCACCACGAAACGCGGCCCAATCATCGGCGGCATCGAAGTCGGCGCGCAGTCCCTCGTCGGCAGCGAAGGCAAAGTCATTGAGAAAAGCGTCGTCGTAGGCGGCGGAAAAGAAACCTACATTGCCACCATCGCCACCAGTACAGGCAAGCAAATCTCCAAGGAGGAAATGAAGAAGCTGAATATTGCGGACCCGAAAGACGTGGAAAAGCTGAAGCGCGACTTGGGCAAGTGGGCGGCGGGCAAAGGGTGGAGATTGGATCTCATTGATACCCCAAGGGGACGAGAATTCAGGGGCATCATTGAGGCGGACGATGACGATGAGAAGGAGACGAAGAAGAAGTCTGAGACGATGAAAGATGATGAGAAGAATGGTGGGATGGGTAAGTCGCAGGGGAAGGATGGCGATGCACGGGACGACGATGGGCAGGCGGAGTATGAGGACGAGGAAGAGGTGCAAGATGGCAGTGAGGAAGTGTATAAAGATGAGCTATGAAGTGAGGCGTGTTTTTATATCCTCAATTGCAATGATAGAATTGTTCCTCTGTCCTTTCCTTGACACATACATTCGGATCTACAATTACTACATGCATGCCCTATCCACTCAAGGTCTATTGGAGATACAGTATATCACCACATACCCAGAAGATCTACTGCATCGATTCGCAAACTTCCACCGCCGCGCGTACTATGACTATGATGTAGAGCATACCCGTATAGCTGCATGCACAGTAGGTAGAAAGTATGGTTGGTTGGTAGGTGTTTAAGACTCTCAGTGCTTTGGTTGCAACAGAAAGCTCAATAGCCACCTGAAGCGCTGCGTTGACAATCTCATATCATATCATACTCCCAACCCTTTTTTTCCGTAGGAACATCAAAAAAAAATATGTAGCTCCAGTCAGGCAGTGATTCATGCTGATATATCTATTTACACACATCGCAGATTCACACCACACCACCGCACACATGCATGCGCATCACCTCTAACCAGCCAACCAGCCAGCCTCGCCTCACTCACCCTTTCCTTTCCACAAACAACCCCCACGTGTTTCTGCAGAATTCAAAATCACCACTGATTAAACCTAAATCCTTTTATTCTATTTCATTCCCCACACATCCATCCATCCAGCAAACAAACAACCCCCCACTCCATTGTACCAAGAACCCCACACCAACACCAACACCAACAACCACATCCATCTCTCGCAATCTTTCCTTTCGTACTACAGTACCCATCCGTCGAGATAACAAAAAAAAAAGGGGGGGGGGGGGGGGGGATAGACGTGTACGACTGCGCAGTCAGTCTAGATTGTGGACTTGCAGCATGGGGTATCTGCTTCTTCTTTATTTCCCCGAAACATGGGATTGTTGTACAGAGTACACTTGATTGCGATTACGCTGGGGCACTGCATATGTGGGGCCTCGTAGGCAGACAGGTAGGCAGGCATACATGGCTTTGTATGATATGGTATGGTATGGTATGACCGATGAGACTTTACGCTGATAGACTACACACACACACACTGTGTCATCATCATCACGCTGTTGACTGATGAAAGCGGATGAGCTGTTGCCTACTACTTACGACGACTTGCCATCACCTCGCAGCAATCCCCTTCAGCACGTCCGTTCAAATACGTGTGTACTAGCATCCCCTGTCTATCAAAACATGGGTGTAACGCTCAACCCGGGTTAGCATGGTCGTAGTACTACCCTAATCGCTCCCAAACAAGATCTTGCCTATCAGCGGCTACGAGGCAACACAGACGCTGTATGTAACAGGTTGACGCGTCGGGGTACAGGATGGTCTTCTTTGGGGGAGGGGGGAAGAGTGTCTTGGATGAAGTTGATGTATATGTGGATGTGCTGATAACGTGGACACGCTGGATTAATGGCTTGGATCCACTTAGTATGCATTGATGTGCAGGGTCGCAGTAAGAAATGACCGTATAATGACGGCCCCATGGGGAATGGCGCTGCAGTTGCTGTGCGTACGGCAGGTTCTGTGCATGGGCAAGACGATGTATCTCTTACTGGTCGCTGATGTCGTGGGATGTGCTAGTAGCCTACATACTTCAGCAGAGCTGGTGTACGATGATCACGCTGTTCACGATGGACGGGCAGTGAAACTAGGTATGCAGGATCTGGAACGCTGGATATTGGGGGAATCGGCCGAGGGCGCGCCAGTGAGTGGGTGGTAGTATGTGTGTGTGTGTGTGTGTGTGTGTGTACACCGCGGTTCGTGAGCCTACGTTGCTCAAAGCACACAGGTACAAAGCATGCATTGGCACCTAGCACAAGACCGTTACATTCAGAACCTGGTTGTTGGGTGTGTGCATGTGGTTGCACGATGTAGGTGCAAGGTACGGCGTTTCGTGGCAATGGCAGCGCGCCATGTGGTGTGGAGATGGCATTCAATCCAGCCGGAGTAATGACAGTTGACAGTGGTGCTAATTCAGGTATATAGCCGGCCTGTAAAGTGTAAGGATTGCCCGACTTGATGTAAGAATGGCAAGTCATGGAAGATTGGGACGACGGGTAAGCCTGGATCGTTGATTTGTGCGACTATGTTATCCGGTTATGAGGCCCCGTCCCCTTTGTCTCAAACCACGGACTCTATATATTGACTTGCCAGTGAGTGGTGATACACACTCTCGATCTTCTGGCGGCCAATCATGGCGGGGAAAAGTAGGCGAATTACTGGTCAGTTGAACAAAGCGAAGTCGGAGTCGACGATATCGTACCTCAGTGTTCCCTTGTTGTCCAGCACGGAGCCGTCGATTGCCATTAGGAGGGGTCTCGCTCAAGCTGCCGTCTCAAGGAACACTAGTGTAAGCCAGAGTGATGTCGTGCAACTGCCCAAGGCGGCATCCACGCAAGCTGCAAGCCGAAGACATCAGTCAGCCATGTACTGGTACGTTGCATCATGAAGTGTACGGGTGACATTGTATTCTTGCTCGTGATTGTGGTGTGGACTGAGTGCGTGAAGTTGGAATTGAAGCGGATGTGCCATGTAACGTGCAAGTCACATGCGAAGAGATCGTCGCGGGCTGGCCTTTTTGCTTGTGCTCGGCAACGACTCCGGTTGGGTATGGACTCGGGTAGCGTAGAGCTGCCTCGTGGGCTGTACAGGCTGCCGACGGACAAGGTTAGGGGCTAGCACCATGGGTCGGGTTGTTGAGAGCGACGACGACGCATGACGGGCCCCACGACGAAGCCTCGCACCTGTGCAGTGTTGAAATGCAGGCAGGGCGCACACATGAGGGTCAGGCGCACCGAGGGCACACGACGGCACACGACGGCACACGACGAGCCTTTGCGGGCAGAAGCCAGGGCGGGCTCTGGTGGCAGCTAACCGCCGCCTGGGCACTACCATGACGAAGCGTACCTTTTCCACGTGCTGCTGACTGGCTCTGCCGGCTGGGCATGCACTTGGGCGTCGATTAGCCCCGTGCCGCCACGCCAGACGCCCTTGCGGTTCCCTCTCACATGTCTCGTGCTGGCCGCCTCACCGACGACCGTCCACCGTCCACCGTCTTGGTCTTGGTCTTGGTCTTGCCAGTGACAGTCAGTCGTGCGCTGCAAGGTCCGCCAGCAAACCCTCGTTGCACAACCTCTGACGTCGAGGCCGCCGACTGGCTGCGCTGCCGTAGCCTAGTGCCGTACCATCCCCCGCGGCGCCCTTGCCCTTCGAACCTTTGACGCGGCGCCTGGGGCTGTCTATGCAAGGCACGAACTCATTCATCCGCCTGCGACACCACCACCACCATCTACCTGCCGGCCTGCCCTCGCGCGCTGCTCCCCCCCCAGCCAGAACTTGACCTCTGTCGCCGCTGCGCCCAGTCCAGCTTGCCCTTTTTCTTTGCACTTCCTGCCCCGTTGTTGCTGGCTGAACACGTGAGCCTCTTTTCAGCGCATCCCAGGCTTGTCACCCCAGTCTCACTTCTCGCTCGCCGTGTACCACCGCGAGGCGCCACTCAACAGCAGCTCCCGGGCGCATTGACTCGATATCCCGCCCGCTCGAGGATTCGCAGAGACGCCCCGGCCAGTGTCGCCGTCTTTGTCTGCTGCAGCGCCGTCCACGACGGGCCACAGGTGCAGGCCGGCGTCCCCAAACAAGTCGCTCCAGCCTGGGTGCCCACCGTCATTGCCAGCCTCTGGGCAACTTGCACGCATTGCAGCACATCGCGCCTGCCGTAAACATCCAACGCAGCCTTGGCGCGCAATCGTGCCTGCCCCACCCCGCCCACTGATCCACGGCCCTGCTCGCTGGGGAAGGAGAGCAATCCAATCCACGCATCCTGGCTGCTGGCCCGCGACATCATCCTCTGCACGCCCACCACGCCGGCCACTGCTGCCACTCCCTCTCCCTCTCCCACTCCCTCTCTCTCCACCACCCCCACACTCACCCCTCCACCATCTTTTGCGCCCTCTTTTCAACTATACTGCAAACTTGCCTGCTGCCTCCATTCTGACCTCGATACCCGTTTCCGCCGAGTCACCCTGGGCCATCATTCCAGCTCCCTCGGTCGTCGTCTTGCCGGCACGTCATTGGCCAGCCTCTCTTTCTTCTCTATTCCCCCGACGCCCTCTGCATCACCCATCCACACCTCGCTACCGGACTGCCCCTCGCTCTCTCCTAATTTTCCGCTATACGTCGTGCAAGGCAATTCCACGCTACTCCCGCACCCAGCATCACTCATCAACAACGGCCGCCCCCGCCGCCCGCCAGCATGTCTCAAGGTCAGGCGCTGCCCCCGATAACTTCGTTGACAAACAGCCTGTCGCCTGCCGAGCAAAGCCCCAACCACCTCAGACAGTACTCCGAGGCTCGTGAAGTCCGCGACTCGGGCAATTGGTCCATTTCTCAAAGTAAACGTGAGTGCCCCTAGCGTCTGTCACTTGCACGTGTCTCGTAGACGGGCGTGTCGAACAGTCTGACCAGTGCTCCAGATTCATCCAACGTTTCTCAAACCATGGGCCTGCAGGTACAGACACTGCTGAATCCTTCCGATGACTCGCCGTCTCGTGGCTGTATTCCAGATACTCCGTCTTCGGCCAGGTACCCCTCTGGACTTTCCCAATCATCGCAGCACCAGCCGAATGCTCTCCCCTCGCTAAACCAAGGCTTCGACAACCGCCTCAGCTACGAGGCTGGCTCCGTAGTTGATTCCCGACGTAGTAGTGTAGACAGTCGCATGCACGCCGGCATGACCCACCTTGCCATCAGTCCTGCATCCCCCTACGAGAGCCAGAATGCATCCCGAGTGTCGCTTGTTTCCAATCTACAGCACCAGCGCGGCATTACGAGCGCCGAGACGCGACCTAATGGCGCCTCTCCGCTGTCACCAATGTCTCGAAGCAGTACGCGAGCAAACCACCCACCGCGACGAGCTCCTGTCATCAATCCCAATCCGCGAAGCGTCTCAGGGATGCCGGATCCTATGGCTGCTGCCCCAACAAAGGGTTATGCATGGGCTTTTCCGGCCGAATTTGAACCACCAGAGGAGAGACGAGCTTCTAGTAGTGGTGAGTCCAGTGTAGAACGTTCCACTGTTCCGTCGCGTCAGAACAGCTTTGCCACGTCCGTCAACAGCAGTATATTCACCACGGACTCCAAGCTTCCCTTAGGTCAACAGCGATTAGATGACGGCACGCATCCCTATCCTTATCGTACCCACCCCTGCTAACCAGACATAGATATTCAGAGTACGCATCATCATTCAATGCAGCACCGCAGCGTGACCAGCCTTCATAGCATGGATCATGGTGCTGGGCTAGTACCTGGTGGTGGCAACTACAGTCGGACACCAGAGCTTCGCATAAGTCACAAGATGGCGGAGAGGAAGCGGAGAAGTGAGATGAAGAACCTGTTTGACGAGCTGAACAACATCCTCCCCAACTCTCCAGGCAGTAAATCCAGCAAATGGGAGGTTTTGACCAAGTGTAAGTCAGTCGCTAAAATACGACAACTCCGAGAACTAACATCCTCAAGCCATCGAGTACATCAAAAGCCTCAGCGCTTCGCACACACGGGCTCATAGGGAAGTCGAGAGCTTGCGTGCCCAGGCCGATTATGCTCGCCAAGCCCGACAAGAGAACAACGACTTGCGCAACGAACTGAATGCTGTATGGACTGCTTTACGTCGCGCTGACCCCGCCGGCCCACATGTGTATGGGGCCAATACCGCGGCATTGGCACAGCAACACGCTACAGCACCTACCTCCACCAACAACATCCTCCCGCCGTTGCAGCAGCAGCAACAACAACAACAACAACAACAACAACAACAACAACAACAACAACAACAAGCACCGCCCCCACCACAAACAGCTCACTGGGGTTCAACTGCCCCTTCAGCCATGCAAGGCGTCGAGTTTGGGGGGGTTCGACCGTACGAACATCCACATCGCTGAAGCATTCGGTCGTCCTCTATTCTTGGTCCATTAATCCCATGGACAGGACCTAAAACCAGCAGTCTTTTGCACCTTTTTCAATCTAGCGTGTCGCCCTACCCTTTTATGGGAGAAAAGGTGGAAACATTATCCTTGCTTCTGAGCCACCATCCCCGCTCCATTCAAGGGTGCTCTTGAGGTCATCTTCTTCTGCGTCAAAGCAATATTTTCTCAAGCATTGAGACCATTTTATCTGCCATTTTACATCATCGCACAGTCACACGACCGACTTCGGCGCTGTCACCGCGTGACGATCGGTTACACCCACGGTTTTCTTTTCACTGTGTTATCTTCAGAACCAGATCTGCAGTAAGGGCGCATTGGACCCCTGATTCTTATCAATTCGTCTTCATCCAACCGACACCTGCATAAAAAAGTTCTGGAGACATACCGGCGCTATCAGGAGTTTTATATACCCATGATTCAAAAAATGGGAGACGGGGGGGCAAGGTTCACGGGAAAAGTTTCTTGGTACTCTTACACAGTATGCTGCGTATGATAGAACGGTAACAAAGGCTTATTGACGTTCTCGGGGATTTGTCGCTGAAGTCGCTCGCCATGACAGTCTTGATATTATGTAGGTAGAGACACTGTCTCAAGATTTCGGTTTCGTGTGAGGGCAGGCAGGTAAGCAGGCCGCGTCTCCTCTTTATTTGCACAATGTAGCAGTCACTATGTCAGTAGTAGGATGTGGTGTCATGGTAGATTATGTTTACATGTAGTATACTGCTTTGACAATACCGCAACCATGTTACAGCCAGAACCTTGAAAAACGATACCCATCGCGTGCGTGCTCCTTGTACCAGGCAGATCCGTTAATTGGTATTGTGATGCAGAGGTAAAAGAGCCAGTTGATGACTTCCATGACCAACGCCAACCCACGTTGAACCTTTACCCTACCCACCCTGTCTGTACCCACTCACACACGCCATCACTCCTCATCATCACTATCCTTTTCCTCAACCACACTCCCCGCCTGTCTGAACCCGCCAGACTTTACATTCCCTTCGCCTCCTCCATCCTCAGTCTGACTCTTCCTCAAACTGCTCCTCCTCCTACTCCTACTCACGACACCCGGGAAGATTTTCGGCTCCCCATCCAACGTCGCACTGCTCGTCGTGCGCGTCAAGCCCGCCTGCTGCTCTTCACCACCACCGGCGGCAGCGTACGAGGGACTCTGCGGAGGCTGCGGGGGCGTATATGTAGAATTTGGCTGGACTGTCAGAGTCGACGCACGACGCGGACGGTCAAAGTTTGCGCCATCGTTTGTGCTGATTGGCGAACCGGGTTGGTGCGGTGGTAGGGCTGTTACATCTGGTGTTGAAGCCGAGGGGTGGAGACGGGCTTGTTGGGCGGGGAACATGGGGGTGCTGGTTGCTGCTGGTGGGAGGGTGGAGAAGTGGTGTGAGTAGTGGTGTTGTTGATCGAGGGTTGTTGATGAGGGATGTGCGTGCATGGATTGGTTTGAGGAGCCGGGCATGTCGTGGAGAGATTTGGGAGTTTGGGGCACGTCTTGAGAGGGTTGGAGGTTCGAGTGTGTGAGGTTGTTGCCGCTGGTTTGGGCGGCGCGGGTGTAGCGGTCAATCCTGGGTGGGGTTAGTATGTATGTTGTTCAGAGGTGGGGTTTGATGAACGTACATCTGGAGTTCTTGATTCAGGGTCTCGTGTCGGAACGCCTCGCGGACGCTGGGTACGTTGGACCTTGCCATGTCGTTACCAGATACGCCTGGGAGATGGTAGTTGGCACCCAGCCATTTCTGTTTCACAATGTGTTCGAAACCGCTTTGCTCGACAGAGTGTTTGGCAAGCTCGCACATGTCTACTGCGCTTAGCTTGTAAATCTGGGCCGCAACTGAGTATTCCTCAATGAGGGGCTCTTTGGTGAAAGCGAATTGAAGAGGATCGTCAGTTGACAGCGAAACATTGAGACCACGACGGAAGTAGCTCAAGAATGGATTGCGTTCGTACGCCAGAAACAACGCGTTGTTGCTGAGGGGTGACATGGCAACACCAATCTGTTCAAGGTAGAAGATGTACTGCAAGAGCGGTACTTTACGAAGCAGCAGACCGTGGCTGATGCTGTGGCAGCAGAGAACTGCAGCAGCTAGATGGTCCGTGTCTCCAGCTTCACCACAGTGCGGCCGAAGCAGGAATGTGTTGAAGCCGCGCTGCTTCCTCCAAACATTGAGAGACGCCATGTTTGCAAAGAGGTAGTACATCCAGTAGCTGTAGGGCGGATTCTGCTTTGTGCACCATTCTTTGGGGAAGGGGAACTTCTTGTACACCCGCCTCTCAATTTTGCTCTCATCATCAACACTATCGAAGCCAATAACTCGCTGTAGGAAGATGTGCAGCTTTGGATGACTCGTGGGATCCTTTGTAACCTCAAACAACGGCTGGAAGATGTTCACAATGACTTGTTGAAAGTTGTCCATCAGTCCAGTCGCCTTATACACGTCGAATAGACGAGGCACTTGTACAAGCCAGCGGACATTGGGCGAAAAGAGCTTATTGTCAATGACCCAAGCAGCAAGCTTGTCCCACTCATCAATATCGCGACCGTATATCGATATGCGCCACTCAACGAACTGGTACTTGCTTGATTCGAGATCGGAGATGACCTCCTTCGTGATCTCGGCAAGATAACGTCCCTTGATGAAGTTGTCGGTCTTGAGGAAAATGGTACGCAGACGTGATTCTCCAATTGGGTTATACTTGAGATTGAACTTGTCAAAGCGATGGAACGAGTCGGTGTGTGCCTATTCTATCAGCAAAACTCGCATGATTACGGGCGGTCCACATACATGCATGTCCAAAGTGTCAATACTGAGATCGTAAGCCGTCAAGTTGATGGACTCAAAAACTTCCTTGAGAGTCAAGTGTTTGCCGTCACGGAACAAGACAACTTCATCAGGTGACTTCTTCATTTTCGACTTGATGAAGCGCAGCAAATGCTTCTGGTTCATGCAGGCCGAGTGGTGTACGTGAGTGTCGACTTTTCTCACATTGTAGAAATCCCTGTGGGGCACCTTTTTGCTGTCGGCTATCTCTTGGTATTCGTTCAAGAGGTAATATAAGTTGAATTTGCCCTCTAGATATTGCAAGCGACGGAATGCAAAGCTCTTACTGGGGCCGTCGGAAGAAATCTCGAGAATGGAGTCGAGATCAATGTAGAACTCGCGCAGAGTCGGGATCGCTATGATGGGCTGATCGAGCTCAGCAGACTTTGTGGTCTCGTACACCTGAAACACACCACTGTCATCCAAGCGAAACGACATCTCTCCCGGACCAGGCACTGGCAGTAAGTCATCCAGGTAGAAGTCTTCTCCGATGTTTGTACCCATTTTTCGCGGTTGTTTCGGTGGCTCTGTAGGCTCAAGGATCGTACTGCTCTGCAGACTGCTAGATGCATTGCGACGCTCCTTGGAGGAGTCATTCCACACTGGCTCTGGATGAGGTGGATAGATGCGCCAGCCTGGCTCATCCTTGGGGTTGTCGAAATTACGTTGCAGTGACAGGCGAATGTACTTGTGGCGTAGATCTAGCACCTTTTGCACGTTGGTGTAGATGGCGCTGAGCTCAGCTGTGACGTTGGAGTCGGACATGGCAAAGCCTCCTGCTCCAGAACCCACTCCTATGCCGGCACCAGCGCCGTGTATGCCTTCTGCGGAAAGTAAGGGTTTTGGTTCGTGGGGAAGGTCAGGATGTTGTGGATCGAGTTGGTCGTGGCTTCCATGGACGTTGGCGGCGTATGATGTGGGTTCCTGTGACGCGTCTGCGTGTGACACGGCAACGGGAAGAGTCGATGGATGGCCCTGGTTGGCGAGACTGACATTGCTCTTGCGCGAGCGAATGCTGTCGGCTCTGCCCAGGAAGTCGAGGCCGTCGGTGGGCATGGTGGTGGGGAACGTCTTGGCCCGCATGGCTGGGCTGTATGTGTCGCCTGCTTGCGAGCCCCCATACTGCGTCTCGAGCTGGTGACGCTGGTAGAACTGCTTGGCTTCTGTGTGGCTCATTTGCTTCTCGGCCGTGTAGTCGTAGAAGGCGGTGCGGCGCTGCTTGTCGCGGGGTAGCATGCCATCGCCGTCCTCTTCGACGCTGGTACCAGTCGTGTTCTGGACTGCCGTGGTCGCACCATGGTCGCCTCGTGCAAGGCTGCTGCCAGCCTCGGGCTCGGACGAAGTAACACTGATGTCGTCCTCGGAGCTGGGGATCTGGTCGTCGTGCGGGCACAGGTCGGGCGATGCATCGCCATCGCCAGAAAAGGCGCCTGGGCGGTCAATTAGCGGGGCAAGGTCGTGTATGGGGGAGACGGGCTCGCATTACCTTTCAACATGGTGCAGTGTGGCGTCCTGTGCAGTCAATGGCAGAAGGAGGGGTCACCAGTGTCGTCGAAAAGATTACAGCAGCAGCGACGCGCTTCGGAGTTGGCCGCCCTATCGCCTAGTGCCGTCATTGGCGCCATTGCAGCTCCAAGTATGGATGCATGGAATGGCATCTTTGCCTCTCAGGATGTGCTACATTCGCAAGATCCATCCACCACTCCGCTGGACTGATGCATGGCGCACACAAGCCCGTGGGGACCGCTTTGGGCGAGGCTGGCTAGGTGCTCTGCGACCATTCGTGATCGGCTATTACGCGCATGAGCCAATGGCAGGCATGCCGCTGCATAGGCTAGTCCGCAAAAGGGGAATTCGGTGAGCCCGCCGCCCCTCGCAAGCAAGACGGGATGGATCACGTGCGCAACATGCTAGATCTGCAGCACTCCTAGCCGGTGGTGGTCCAAGCGCCAAAATTTCGAAGTTGGAGCGCAGAGCACGGCGAGAGAAACCAGCCCGTCGCCATCACCACGCTCTTCCCCCCACCCTCAAGTCACCGCCCATCATGTAAGCCTCCAATCCACCCGACATGACGCTCCTGTGCTTGTCTTCTTTGTATTTCGTAGGTACTCATCCGCCGTCGCAGGTTTCTTCTCCGACGCACCGCCGTGCGTGCCATCAGCGCCACTCCCTCAAAGGCCTTGCTCGCCCAGCCTCGCTCCATCACCTCCATCACTCCTGCTGCGCTTCGTGTCCGACAGCAGCAATGGTCAATTGCTTCGTTCCAGCGACGATTTGCCAGCGACGAGGCGACCAAGACTGAGGGTGCAGATGCCGCCGCCGCTGAAGCCAACGAGAACTTTGCCCAGACAGCGGCAGAGGCTCCCGTCGAGGAGAACTTGACACCAGCCCAGCAAGAGGTCCAGGCAGCGCCCACTGACGCCGCCGCTACCGTTGGCGCAGATGCCCTCGAGGCTGTTGAACGTGCCGCGGGGAGCCCGAGAGAGCAAAGCTCCCGACCCAACAGTGGTGGCCAAACCCCCATTACTCCGGGAAAGACGCTGTACATTGGCAATCTCTACTACGAGGTCACTGCCGACCAGCTGAAGCGTGTCTTCTCCAAGTTCGGCGAGGTCGACAACGTCAGGGTCATTTACGACAACAGGGGCCTGAGCAGAGGGTAAGTCAATCGCAACATGTGTACATGGCTGAGCATTGCGCTGACCACAGACTCCAGATTCGCATATGTCGAGTTCAAGAACATTGACGAAGCGCAGGCTGCTATTGACAACCTGGACATGCAAGTCTTCGAGGGACGCAATCTTGTTGTCCAGTTCCATCGTGAGAGGGCGCCTGGCAGCGACACTCGCCGGGGGTCCAACTCTTCCCGCGCCTTCGGTGCCAACACTCCCTCCAAGACTCTTTTTATTGGTAACATGTCCTTTGAGATGTCAGACAAGGACCTAAACGACCTCTTCCGCGATATCCGCAATGTCTTGGACGTTCGCGTTGCCATTGACCGACGGACTGGTCAGCCCAGAGGTTTTGCTCACGCTGATTTCATCGATGTCGCCAGCGCCCAACGCGCCAAGGAGGTTTTGTCAGACAAGACGGTCTACGGACGACAGCTTCGCGTCGACTTCAGCAAGTCGGCAGCCGACAGCAAGGGCGGCAGGGACGGCAGGGATTCAAGGGAGAAGCGCTCTGACTCTACTCAGGAATAGACGCTTGACCATGTTGTATGAACAGGACCAAAAGGAAGAAGACATGCACCGAATAACGACACTTCACGTGCAATGTAGGCAGGGTTGCAAAGCGCAGTGATGCTTGGGCTGTTGCGAGCAGCAATGCTCCATTTTGACGAGTTCACGCTGTGAAGCCATGTACTATATTCAGGTAGACGGGGAGGGTTTGGCATCGAGTGCTCAGTTCCCGTAGCATAGGACTCGAGACAATGTGGGCGCATGCTGCTGCCGTATTATATGTACAATAGGAATTCTTCACTATCACCGACCGACGTGCTCGACGGCTGAGTGCATGGAGATTGTACTCGCATGTGCACTGTGCAGGCGGGATTGATGTCCAGGTGGGTGTGCCCTTGATAGCGCCATGCCAATTCGAGGCGGAGAATGCGGCTCTCGGGTACCCCACCTGCCACTAACATCATTACATGGCGGGCCAAATGCCGAGGTCGCCGCCCAATGTTGATTGATGATCAAGCAGCCACGCCGCCGTTGAAGCACAACACGCATCCTCCGCCACCACAGAGTAAAAGCAACCTACAGTCAAGCATGTCGTTCCTCGGCGGCGCAGAGTGCTCGACGGGCGCCAACCCCCTCAGCCAATTCACCAAGCACGTCCAGGATGACAAGTCACTGCAGCGCGACCGCCTGGTCGGCAGAGGGCCTGGCGGGCTGCAAGAGAGCATGCGAAGCCAGCAGATGGGCGGCGGATCAGACGGGGTAAGTGTTCCTGGGTGCCATCGCATAACAAGGAAGTGGCTGACAAAAAGGGTGGCTAGATGATGAACGAGTTCATGCACCAGAATGCCCAACTCCCCCAAGGGCCGGGCCCTGCGTCGCCCTTTGCCATGGAGCAGATGCGCCGGGAGCTGGAGCGCGCTCAACACAGCGGCTCGCCCGCCTGGGCCGCAGAGTTCGATCCGGGCATGCAGACGACGCAGATGGGACCTGCGATGCAGGAACGGCCAGCAGGCTTCAATCCCGCAGAGTTTGCCAAGTTCCAGCAGATGAACCCGGCAGCACGCACCGCAAGCCCCACAACGGCCCCCCAGCCCTCGATGCAGGGCTACCAGCGGCCCATGTACAGCGCCGGCATGGGCATGGGCATGGGTGGTATGGGTATGGGCATGGGCATGGGCATGATGCAGCAGCCGTATGCGCCCCAGAACTTCCAGCAGCCCATGCAGGACTCGGGCAAGGGCAAGGGCCGCATGGTCGAGCTCGACGACCACGACTGGGAGGCGCAGTTTGCACAGCTGGAGCAGACGGGCCAGCAGCTCGACACCGAGGCGCTGGACGCCCAGGCGAACAAGGACATCGAGGCGGAGCTCAGCGAGCTCGACAGGTCAGTAGCCCAAGAGGCCGTCGATTTTGGCGATTTCGAGTCTGTCTGGAAGGGCATCCAAGCTGAGACTGAATACGCTAGGCAACTGGCCAACGAGGAGAACTTTGTCGAAGGGCACATGGGCGACCTCGACCAGTGGGAAGGCTTCGACGGCTTGAACACACACTCGGTCCGCGACCCTTCCATGGGCGACTACATGTTCGAGCAGGAGAACCTCTTCACCAACGTGACAAACCCGTTCGAAGAGGGTGTCAAGATTATGGAGGAGGGCGGCAATCTTTCGCTTGCGGCTCTGGCATTCGAAGCAGCTGTTCAGAAGGACCCAAGTCACACTGCAGCTTGGGTGCGCCTCGGAGAATCACAAGCGCAGAATGA
The DNA here is from genome assembly GCA_025504975.1 of Plenodomus lindquistii. Classification (NCBI taxonomy): domain Eukaryota; kingdom Fungi; phylum Ascomycota; class Dothideomycetes; order Pleosporales; family Leptosphaeriaceae; genus Plenodomus; species Plenodomus lindquistii. The sequence continues at coordinate 3,065,720 of JANUWI010000003.1, read as the reverse complement.
AAAGGAAACGCCGGCGATACGAGCATTGGAGCATGCGTTGAAGCAAGATCCATCCAACCTGGAGGCCTTGATGGGTCTTGCAGTGTCTTACACAAACGAAGGATACGAGAGCACCGCATACCGGACCCTCGAGCGATGGCTTGCCACGAAATACCCATCCCTCATCAAGGAACCGTTGTCCTCGGATGCCGACATGGGCTTTACAGATCGCCACCTGCTGCACGAGAAAGTCACCAATCTGTTCATCGAGGCTGCGCAACTCTCACCGTCTGGCGAACAAATGGACCCTGACGTGCAAGTTGGCCTGGGGGTCTTGTTCTACGGCGTGGAAGAGTATGACAAGGCTGTTGATTGTTTCGGAGCTGCGCTCGCATCAACCGAGTCTGGTGTTTCAAACTCGTCATCGCAAGTCCATCTCCTCTGGAATCGCATGGGTGCTACCCTAGCAAACTCTGGTCGGAGCGAAGAAGCCATCGACGCATACTCACGTGCTCTCGCCCTGCGTCCCAACTTTGTACGCGCACGATACAATCTCGGTGTTTCCTGCATCAACATTGGATGCTTCACCGAAGCCGCACAGCACTTGCTGGGAGCCTTGGCTATGCACAAGGTTGTAGAGAAGGAAGGCAAGGAGAAGGCCAGGATGGTGGTTGGTGATGGCGTATCAGAAAGCCAACTCGACAACATGATTCACCAGAACCAAAGTACAAATCTGTACGATACGCTCAGGCGGGTGTTTGGACAAATGGGACGTCGCGATTTGTCGGATATTGTCGGTCCAGGCATGGACGTGGAGCGTTTTCGTGGAGAGTTTGAATTTTGAGAATGGACATGATGATGTAACGCGTATAACAAAAGAGTATCAACAGGGATTGGACAGTAGTAGTGAAAAGACTTACGACAATTGGCTTTTAGAGAGAAAGCTCAAGACACGACAATATGACGATTGGGATGAAGGAGAATTAGGCGACAGCTGTTGTTTTGGCACAAGAACAGTGGAGATGGGCATGGATTGCGTTTGGAAACTGCATGGGGGCGTTTGAAGGATTTAAATGTATATGACTCCGACTCACATCTCAACATCCATAGTCTGTCTGTACATATGAAATGTATACGAAGGAGATCGTATTTATTGCGTCCCTATCTTGTGTTATTAGCATTACGTTTAAGCCTTCCCAGTAACAAAAAAATAACAAAAAGCACGTGAGTATAATAGAAACTAATCTCTACTACTTCCAAAGAATACACGTAGTATTTTAAACTGTTTAGCTCTATTCTTAGTGAGGTGCGTTAGCTACAGTGAGCAGCACTTATAACCTTGGTGATTGAGTAAATACAAGCAAGCTCCTTCGTATGAACAACCAAAGCTTACTATATTTCTTCATACTACCACCGTCTCACCAACATCACACAACCCAACATCAACACCCCACTCCAAACCCTCCTTCTCAGCCCCCTTCCTCCACCGCTCACCCGGCTCAGTAACCGGCTCAAAGCTCGCCGAGTACGAACCTCGAAACGTCCCGTAGTGCATCCCTATACTCTTCCTACTCCTCACATCCTTGTGAATAGTCAGAGAATCCTCTGGACTAGCATGCTGCCCCGCCAACACAGAGCGCGGCTTAAAACAGCCAATAGGCAGCAACGCAAGATCAAAGGGGCCGTACAGCTGGCCAATCTCCTTGAACGCCGGACAAGGAGGATGAGGAGCCTCGTGGTGTGTGAACTGGGAGTCTGAGTCTACAGCGCAATATCCCGTGTCGCCAGCGAAGAAGAGGCGTTTACTCGACCCATCCTCCCCTCCATTTCCATCCCTTCCCACAGCCGCTGAATCTGCCGAAGAAGAAGAAGAAGAAGAAACCGTCTTAACAACCCAACTACACCACAACGTGCCATCGAACCCCCACGGCGTCCGTCCAGACCTATGCTGCGCAGGCGCACATACAACCTCCACTTCCCCAACCCCCTCCCTCTCCACCCTCACTCCATCCCACCAATCCAACTCCACCACCATCTCCGCCCTTATCCCCACCCCCAACCCCACCAACACACCCTTAACCCCGAGTGCACAGAAAAATCGCAAATCGCCCCCTTGCTTCAGCACAAGCTGTCTCAGCGTCTCGGAATCCAAATGGTCGTAGTGGTCGTGCGAGATGAGCACCGCGTCTATCTCGGGTAGTTGGTCGATAGTGCAGGGTGGAGGCGTGAAACGCACGGGTCCAAGCATGTTGTAGGGTCCCGCACGATCGCTCCATACGGGGTCGAGCAGGATGTGCATTCCGCGGGCTGCAGAACCAGATGAGGGGGGTGTTTCAATGAGGAAGGAGGCGTGGCCTATCCATGTTGCTTTTAGTCCTTGTGGGCTTGCTGACGGGGAGGTGATGAAATCTGGTTTCCGCACGCCAACCAGGCCGGCGCGGTTAGTTGGTACCGGAACAAAGTTTTTGGAGGCGTTGTTGAAGCGTCCGCGTAGGAGGGAGATGAGAGTCGAGGTTTTGTATGAGGGCCAGGGGTTTTGGAAGCGTGTTGGTGGGGTGCCGATGTGGTGGGTTGGAGTGTAGGTTGGGGGGTGGAGGCGTGGTAGGGCTGAGATGCGGGAACTTGGTGGCATTTGGTCTGCGGGCGGGCGGGCCGGGGAATTGTATGTGAGTGGAGTTTTAGAACTAAAACGGCTATAGTAATTGATATCTAAATGTCTGGGCGTGGTAGGACTAATTGCTGTGAGAATATGCTTGTTTCTGGTGATGGGATGGCATAACGTGAGGTCATCGTTTCTGGTTGCGTTCCCCCGGGACGCGCATGCCCGTTCATCCAATGGGGCAACCACGTTTCTTTGTTCCTGTCGCGATGCGTGGTGCTTTTCACACGCGAAGTTGGTCTTATCTTTGCGCTATCCAATCGTTTGACACACGTGAGTGCGTCTCTGGCTTAAGCATGCATCTTTCGCATGTCGCCGCCACGAGCCGGGATTCTGGCTCCGGTACCTGATACCTACCTGCCCGATAAGGCCAAGACGCCGTGTACTAGAACACCTGGACTGGGGGGTGAGCTGGAGGAGCTTATATATTTCCCGGGTCCCTGAATTTTGAACCACGGTAGTTGTTTGTTTTACTTCTCGAAAGCGATTGAGCTGGGAATTCCGAGTCCAATTGGTTGAAAAAAATGAGGGGATTCTTTACGAGTGGTGCAGGTGCAGCAGCATGTCTGCTTGCTTCTGTTGCACAGGCACAGCTTTATCCCAATCAAAGCCCATTAAACCACACATGTCAATTGCAGAAGCCGCTTCTTTCATGTCCTGAGCAGGATCCTTCCAAAGTCGACTCATGCTGCATTGAGACATTCGGTGGGCTCTTGCTGACGACGCAATTCTGGAGTACATATACGGGTCTTGAAGCAGAGGGCCAGGTCCTACCCACAGATACATGGACACTCCACGGTCTATGGTACATATCTCTTCCCCTCCTCCCCCAAAACAATAACAACAACAAGAATCATCATGTACAGAACGAATACTTACCCACCCACCAGGCCCGACTTCTGCAACGGCTCCTACACCCAATACTGCGACCTAACCCGACAATACGACCCCCTCCCCTCCCCCAACACAACCACCGGCCTCCCAAACGGGACCTTCGTCCCCCCCTACACCGGCCCCAACATCGGCACCTTCCTCGAGCCCTTTGGCCGCTACGACCTCCTCTCCTACATGAACACCTACTGGATCGCGCAAGCCCAACCCAACCCCGACTTCTGGGCCCACGAGTTCAGCAAACACGCTACCTGCTTTTCCACCTTTAATGTGCCCTGCTACGGCCCCTTGTACCGCGAGCACGAAGAAGTTGTGGATTTCTTCGAGACGGCGGTCAAGTATTATAAGAGGTTTCCGACATTCGAGTGGTTGCAGGAAGAGGGGGTTGTGCCGAGTAATAGCACCACGTATTCGTATGCGGAGCTGCGCGATGTGTTGTTTGAGAAGACAAGGGGTATCCCGTTTATTGGGTGTGGCGGGCCGAGGTTTAATGGTACGATTATGGGAGCGAATTCTACGGATAATGGGTATACGGTTTTGAGCGAGGTGTGGTATTATGAACATGTAAGTTTTGTTTGATGAATTTCTGGCCCCCCCCCCCCTTTTTTTTTGGCTTAGCTGGAATTGGGGTCGTTGCTGACGTGTGATGATATTTAGGCATATGGTCGTCCGCAGGATGGGAATACGGTTCCGGTAAATGCGTCGAGTAGTTATTTGACCAATTGTGCAAAGACGCCCGGCGCGATCCATTACTATGAGCGTGCGAATGGGTCGGAGAAACCTGCCGAGGTGCCTTTTTAGAAACAAATACAAGGCATCAAAAGGAGTGTATGGTGTGTGGTGTGTATGTATGGTGATTTAAAAAAAATGGGGTTGGAGAAATATATAGAACCACTGGTTACATACACCATGCTCATGTTTATTGAGTCACCAAATGTCACTTATACTGTTCACACCGTAACTACCACAACACACCAAGGTGCTACCTACTTACAGTAACCAGATATCACATAGATGCTCTGGAAGTAGTAGGCATTATCATGTAAATAGCTTTATATACTTTTATTATCTTCTTGCTACTATATAGGCTCGCTCACGCATCGTGCTATGAACGTAAAATAGTGACACAAATCAAAACGAGCTCCTTCGTAGTAGCCAGCCAGGGAGACGAAGGGCACAAAGATCGGAGCGATGCAAAAGCCAAGGAAGGGAGAGAATTTCAACAGTCTCGCATCGCAAGAACACTGGGTTTGTGCTTGCACATTACGAGTTAAATTTCAAGGGCATTAAAATGAATTTATTTTGAGTCCAAACGACTACAATATCTTATCCTAGCTGTCAAAAAAAAACCCCCCCAATTGGAAAGTAGAGGGCTATAAAGATCAGGTTATATCCAAATCGAATACAAGCAGCGCAAGTAAAAGCATGCACTGTTGGAAACCAAGCACTGGCGCACGAATCAAGTCGTATCCATCATCTGAGTCTCAGGAATGACTCGAGTATCAGGATCATCTGGATGACTTGCCGGCGACTCCTCGCCACGTTCTACGGGCTCCGCTTCGCCGCCAGCAGCATCCTCCTCCCTTACATTTGTCGTTACATTGACCTCATTTCCACGCCTTTGAATCTCAGACATCGAAGGCTGGTCAACCTGTTCTTTTTTGACCGTTGACGGCTGTTTAGCTGCCAGACGCGGTGCTTGTGCTCGTGGATGGACAGTATGATCGTGATCTTTGTCGAAGAGCTCGCGTGTGTAGTCGTGCTCCTTTCTCGACTCGTCTACGCCGTTTGGGAACATTTTACCCATGATGGCATTATGCTTTGAATTTGTACTATCCAATGCTTCACCGCGGCTTGGACTAGGCGTCTCAGTTGCATTCGCGGACGCGCGATCGTGAACATGAGTGGGAGTGCCAGCAGGCGAAAACTCACTCTCCCCCTCTCGTCTCGCGTGAACCTTGCGCAAGTTCGCCGCTGAAGATTGGGAGCGCATATCCGGGCGGCCATCTTTGCGAATGAGTACGCCGTCTGCATTACGGATTGGCTTTGTACGAGTCTTCTTGCCGTGTTCATACATTTCGCCGGGAGACTCAAAGCCAATGGCAGGTCCCACACTCATGCTTACAGCACGATCGGTAGGCGTAAAGCCACGGCGGGTGCCAGCCCCGCCTCCAGTCCCACGACGTGCTATGCCATGTGCTCCACGTACTGCATGGTTGTAGAGCCCATCCGGGCCAACCGGCGATTCTGGTACGCCATGCCAGTCTTCGCGCGTCCATTCTGGAGTATGGAATTGCGCTGGCATACTCTTTCTGACCCTCCCTCCACGGCTTCCTGGGCCTCCACCTCTTCCTCTGCCGCGAGGGCGGTGTTCTATGTCTCGCTGGGATGCTGGTCGCCAGCTGTCGTCCGATGGAGCATCTTGTGTTCCGAAGGGAGCATGAGACGGCTGCTGTGACTGTGTACTGACAATAGATCCACTAAAGGCTGGTTGAGAGGGTAGTAGTTGTGCATGCTGTACAAAGTGAGACTGAGAGTCAGCAGTCATTGTGTGGGACTGCGGCGTAGATTGGATGAAAGATGAAGTAGACTCAGTCGCTAATCTTGGCCGCTTGGTGGAGTCAGAGATCTGGGCATGGCCGTTGTACGCATTATCTACATCAACTCCATGAGCACGCTTAGCACCGGAATTGATTGTTGTCCATCCGCTGCTTTGGCTAGGTACACGTTCAATATGCTGAGCAGCTTCAGGCGTAGATGTGGCTACCGGCGTAGGGAAGGAGTGGTGTGTCGGTATTTGTGGCGACTGCTGAGTTGAAGCAGACCCACGATGGATTTGAGAGGGCAAGTTATGGCCGGCAGTTGGTGGTTGACGTCCACCGTCTTCCAGCCGTTGTATCTTGTTCTTCATGATCTCAATGGTGATTTTGAGCGTATCAACCTCATTCGCTTTGTGCGAAATCACTGCTATCTGCTGTGCCATGAGCTCGAGGGCTGAATCTTGCGCGCTTATCTGTTGGGCTGGCGGTGCGCTTGGGTGATGTTGAAGATGTCGTTCACCCCTGTTGGCATGCAGCTCATGTCTCAGACCTTCGATAGCTTGACGAACCCCCTGCATTTCGTCATGTAATTTCGCAACTGCACTGTCAACCCTCTGCAGCTCTCCGTTCTGAAAGGCGATTTGACTGCTGAATTCGCGACGCAGTGTCTCTTCGAGGTACCCGAAAGACTCTTCGCCGCGTCTGATGTCACGCGTATGGGCAGCGAGAGCACCGCTATTTTGAGATATTTGGGTTTGTAATCGCTGGATTGCATCAAGACCCACATCTTGTGGTGAGCGAGGGTACTGTTGTTGCTGTTGCGTCTTACGCGATTCATGCAGTGAGTGTCTCCGGGATACGTCTAGTGAAGGGGTAGGGCCAACACTGATTGAGGCATTCAATGGTCCACTGACTGGTACACTTAATGGGCCGCTGAATGACCCAATTTTGTGTGCCTGAATATCGGAGTTCGCTCGTGTCAATTGTGGTGTCGTTTGTACATTCGACGTCTTATTTGACTGAACAGTAGACATCTGGGGGGAGTGCGCCGCATTTGATGGTGCCGGCTGTCTGTTGATATCACTTTGCTGCATTGATGTCCGTTGGTAGGCGAGATCTCGATGAGGTTCATGACGGATGTGTTGATGATTCGGTCGGGTTGCAAGCTTGTCCATTTCGACACCGCCCATGGATGATACCACGTCAGTCATTTCAGGCGTAGGTGAGGGGCTGAATGAACCCTCGGTCTTCAGCAGATCTTTCGATATGACCTCTAATGGCTCCACAATGGTAGATTGCAATGGCGACGGTTCGCATCGCAGCTCGATGCGGCTAAGTTTGAAAAAGTCTCGATTACTGCACGATGGTCAGAAAAAGTTAGACAACTCGCATGCATTGTGAAGCGATAGTAATCAAACGAAATTGTGGGGATGTGCTGACCTAGCAGCACAGCACACAATACTTCGCCTAGGATGTCATACTCCGGGGATAACAAAGCACAGAAACGTTGTGCTGATCAAGTAAACTTTGGGGATACCTACCAATAATGCTTCTTTTCAGAAGGCGCGTCTACCACGACAAATCCAATTGCAGAGTCTGAGCAAAGTGCTGGGCAGGAGAGTGGCTGAATCGTGCTTGGTAAGGTGTCAGCGATGTGAAGCAATGCGAGCGGGGGGCGGGTTTAATAGATGACCAGCTATAGTGTGGAAAGATTAAGTCAGACTAGTGCAAGTGCGCTTAAAGAAAAATTAAAATACCATGTCCCTCTGATTGGTACCGGGATAAGCTCATATACTAGGCGGATATTGATAGCTTACTGGAACGAGCAATTGTGCGACAACCCGGACGTGAAACGTAAAAAGTGAGCTTACCAGCCTTCAAGATCCGTGCCTCTGGACGCTGCCTTTTGCTTGCCATTGGGTTTCAAGAGGCTTCTGTAGGAGCCGTGCAGCGCAGGGACGTAGTACTAGTAGCAAAATCTTGACATCAGCCGCCGTCGCATCAGCATGTGCAGCCGTCACAATTACTTACACTACTCGTAACCCGACACCAGGAATTATAGTACTCGCCTAGATAACTGCGACAGTTCTGACAATAACCTTTTGTCGAGCGATTGACAGGTGAAGCAGTGTCTGACGTCGCTTCTATGCGCTCAACAGTTTTTGTCACCATTGCTACGGCTGCGTCGGTATCTTTGGCGACTTCTGATGGCGGATGTGGGCATACGCGCTCGTCTGATGAATGCGAAGCGCGTGCAGGGAAGCGCAACCCTGTGGCCGACATGTGTCGCAAAGACGACAGAATCCTACACGTAATGGTCCCTGTTTCAGCGTACTCGAATACGATTGATGGAAACGGGCCGAGTGCTGTGAGAATATCGAGCAAAGTCTGTTTTGCGCCAGGACGCTAAATTAAGTGTAAAGTGCAATTGGCAGACTAACAACCGGCGGGGATCTAGAGGGCGAGAGATACGCGTCCAACGCAGGATGGTGATATCGCAGGCGAGATGATTGATGGGAAGCAGAAAATGAGACCCGGAAGGATCGCGTCGTTACTCAAGGATGGAAAGGACGATGGAGTAACATTGGAAGGAATTAGCACACGTCAATCCATGATTAGCAGCAGGGGTGCCAGTCAAAGCTTAGCGTCGAGCACTAAAACGCTATTACGAACAGCCACTTTTGATAGCTTGTGTCATGTTTTTGATGCACACTGCGCTCGTTCCGTCGCCTCAATTTCGCGCGACTGTACATGTGACCGCTCGATATTACTCATTCCCGAAGGATGCATGTTAGTTGTACGGTATATGCGCGTATGCAGCGTCGACGTCCGCCTACAAGCCTACTACTCTACATCGTTAGCCATTACATTGTCTTTTCGCTAGGGGGACCCTGATCTTCCAGGGCTGACCACAACAGGTACTAGCCAGCGATAACACGATACCAGCGCCGATTGTGCGGGCCAAAAGGATCTCGCAATCACCAGTGCATGACTTGATGCTTTAATCTGATTCATTGACGCGATATGCGCGCTCAGCGACGTAATGCTGTTTCCATTCGTTACATGTCAATCATCGCCATTATGCGGTCGAGATATTCATGCGTAGCACGTCAAGCGTCCCTCCTGGAAAATGCACCGCAGGTCTAGTCTCCTTGTGCCTGAGTCCTTTCTATAGCAAAGCTCAAGGACGTGCAATTGCATAGGTCAGCACATGAGCCTTTTGGGTACCTTATCGCTTAATCTGCTCAATGGTATGTGCTTGATCATATTTTCGGCGTTCCTTCCGTGAAGAGGCGTGCCTCTTTTGAAGATACGCTTGCGAGGACATGAGGTGAGACACGCGATTACTTTACCGCAATGAAAGCAACGCCGTTGCGAGCGTCCTGACAAGCGCGCGACAAAGCCTGTATTTCCGTGTCAGTCCATTTGACACTTAGGTTGTCCCAATTCTTAGTAGCGTATTCCCGACGATATTGCTGCTGCATCGCTTGTAAGCGGCGAATCTCTCGCGGATCGCTAGTTCCGCTGTATACGATGAAAGCAGTGCAGCGTGGCAGAGACTTGTAAATCTGACCAATGCGCTGGACGGTCTGAGAGACAGTCTCGCTGAGCTGCGCGCCCTTGATCTCGAGATCAGCATCATCGCCGTCTGTTGCAACCCCTAGTCGTTGTAAGGCGCTTTGACGGATGGCTTCAACGTCGGCTGATTTCGTATCATCCCACCAGCCTCGCGAAAGCTCCAGTTCGCGCAGTCGTCCCCAAACAAAGTCGGGCTTGTCGGTAGCACCGTATTTGTCTTTTGCTTGGCCCTGTATCGCCTGGCTGATGCCTTCCACGACCTCATCATCGGATCGACATCCCACCGAGACTTGCGCTTGACCGCCGTGACCACGTCTTGGTTCGCCCCAGTCTACAACAGCTCCGGATCGATATATCCCGTTCGACTTGGGTCGTAAAGATCGCTCAAGTCTCTTGAATATAGATTCGGCGTTCGTATCACCGGAGCCCCAGCGTGGACCCTTTTCACACTTTTGTTTGACCAGGTCGAGACAGGTTCGAGCATCCTCGACGCTGTCATGACCACTGGCACCCTTCTGAACCTCGCGCTTTAGATATTTTTGGGCGAGCCATTTCAGAGACTGTTTGTAGGGTGGCCCGCGCGGATGAGGGTAGAGAATACCCGTATCGACCAGGAAAGGGTGAGTAAGCTTCATGGCGTTGAGGTCTGAATTTAATGAGTGTCCCACTAGGATCGTGCGCGGAGTGATGAGTTTGAGCAGTTCCTTCTGTATGTCTGGTAGGGTCGTTGTGACATCTTGCAGCATAGCGGCCGTTATGCCAGACCATTGGGTCAGGTAGTCCTTGATAGCAACCTCAGGCTTCACGAGCTTGTCCAAAGCTACAGTACCGTCCCAGTTCATCAGACTGATTCGTGTAAGCACAAGCTGGTCGTTCTCTGCCTTGCACATCTCGCAGTCGATAGACAAAATATGTCTTCCGGCCGTGACACTACCTTGCTCGATCCTGTCTTCTGGCACTTCGCCGTCTTCTAGCTTGCTCACACTGGTATCTACCCAACCATGTTCCAGGCCTTGCCCAGCCAGCTCTCTGTGTTGACGGGCAGCCTCTTTTGCCTCTGTGGTCTCAAACATTGCTGGGTGCAGTACATATTCGTTCTCTTGTTGTTCAACTAGCGTAGCCAGATACTCGGTGATTCGGGTGCGCTTGTTCTCCCAGTGCTTTGAATTTTGGGGCATGGGTCCTTTATGCGCACCGCTCTTCCTCATCTGCTTCTCCTCCTGGGTCTTTGGTATTTGCGACGTTAGCATGGTATGTATAGGTGAATGCACTCTGCTATACTGATTGTTGCGATGCTCTCCGGGAGTCTTGATAGGCCACAAATGCTCGAAGATGTCGGCGAGCGGTTTCAAGCAGGCTGGCAGCCGGTCTGATCGTAGACTAGCCGGGTAAAAGTCATCTGGGGTGATTTTCAGACGACCGGATTGAGCAGGCCCCTCTTTCAGTGCTGCGCCATCGGCTTGGACATGTTTGGAAACTTCCTCGCCGATAGGGCTGGCCACGGGCGCAGAATCCAGAGGAACGTCGCCATTGAACATGCCAATCTCCAATCCCGGCACCATAAGCATGACGACCTGCTGGATACTGGTACGACTGCGCACTGAGACCCATTGCGGCGCATTGCCATCGGCGAGCAGATACAGCACGAGCGACTGCAGATCGCCGAGTTTTACATGCGACTGAAGCCGAGCGTGGTGGGAATGCTCAATGGCAGGGTAGCTTCGTTGCAGCTTGCGCTCCTTTCTGCGCTCCTCTCTGGTCTGACTGCCGTCCGACTGCTCAGCGCCTGGCTTGTGTGAGGCGGCGGCATCGTCGACGGGCGCATCGAGGCTGTCCTGCTGTTGGCGTGGGGTGCCATTGGGCGAGGCAGTCCTCGAGCGTCGATGGCCGTTGCCGTGTTGATTGGAATGCGCTCTCCGTCTGCGCTTGGGGGGCCCGACCACCTCCCACTCGCCGTCAGCCTCGTCCTTGGTATCGTCGGCGGTCTGGGTTGATGTCTCAGGCGACCGATCCCCTCGCAGATGCGCCAATGTCGCACCAAGGCCGACGTCGACAGGCGGTTCGTCGCGATCGCCGCGCTTCCGCTTTGCCATGTCGGAGGTAGATAGGAGCGGTGCGTGGAGTGGGTGTGGGAGTACGATGCTCGCCGGCGCAAGCTTGCTGGAGAAATTATTGGAGTCGCCTGTCGCCTCTGACGTTGGCGCGCTAACAACGCGCTCGCCTGCAGGGACCCTTCCTCTTCTGCATGCAGCCTTTCTCTCTCCAACTGGCGTCCAGCAAACAGAGTGTTGCTAATGTGAATGGCGCATTGAATGTTTATTACATTTTATTACTTGCTGATTTACACGGTCCTTACTAGACACACCCGATGCGCAGGACATGACGCGTTCGTTGCTCTCTTGCGTGCCAGAGACGATGGTCCCCAAAACGACGTCATGCAATGACAATGATCTACTTCACAGTTGTCGACGCTCAGTTTGGTTCGTGAATTACGAAGTACACGGTTCTCATCGTTTAGTGCACTCTTCATAGCTTTTCTCTTCTGTTGTTGACAGCATCGCGCAGCTTCTGAATCACCTCGCTGGGGTCCGACGCGCCGAATACAGCGCTACCCGCAACAATCACATTGGCGCCGGCATCTGCAGCCTGATCGATAGTCTTCTCGCTCAATCCACCATCGACCTCAATGTGGAGCTCGGGGTATTTCTTCCTAAGCGCTGTCACTTTGGGCAGCTCCGAAGCCATGAAGGATTGGCCGCCAAAGCCAGGCTCCACCGTCATGACCAAGACCATCTGCGATTGTTAGACATTTTTCAACGGAACTTGTGAATTGGCACAATTCGATCAACAATCCTGAGTCGACTGAGTTCACACTTCGCAAGACCGCGAGGCATTGTTGGGAGACTGGGCCCAGGCCCATGCATCATGCGGCTTCTTGCTTAAGCGCTCTCATAGGCAGCCGCTCATGTAATGCCATCTACGCCAGCCCTGTTCTTTCTCCGGCGGAAATGGGTTCCAGATTGAGATCAGGTAGTGGCGATAGACTCCAGACCACCCTTGGGCTGATAAGATGATTGGTGAAAGAACGAAACATGAGCTACTCACATCAGGTACCTCTTCCTTGACAGGGTTTGCCAGGATGTCCCAGAGCACATCGACGGAAGTACTGGGTTTGATAGCAATGCCAGCTTGCATGCCTTCGCTGTGGATATACCGTATGAGCTCCTTTGGAGATGTCTTCTGGTCCGACTTTCCGCTAGGGGAGTCTGCAGCTGTAGAGGAAATTGCTGCCTCATAGTGGAAACAGTACAGATCGCAACCTGCCTTCTTGAAATCGCGCACCCATCTCTTGGGCTCGGCGATCATCATGTGGCAGTCGAAGGTTCCTTTGCCATGTGCGGTGACCGGGCGGTCAACGTGTGAACGGATCTTGGTAACAACAGGAGCACCGAAAGTCATGTTGGGCACAAAATGGCCATCCATAATGTCGACCTGCACGCGTCAGTCACGTGTACCGTGAATGAGACGCGGAGATGCACACATGAAGCCAGTCTGCGCCCTGGGCAATCGTGTCGGAACACGCCTTGCCTAATGCTCCAAAGTCTGCCGACAGAATCGACGGCGCGACGATAGCGGGTGGTGACATGATGCCTGATTGTCGTCTGAAGAGATGCGGTGTGTTTGCGAGTGTTTGCAGGTGAGATTGGCGCCGCCGACGAATGGATTAGAGCTCACGACGATAGTTTTGGTGTTGGCCGTGCTGCCCCTCTAGGCCCCGCCATTGTGCTTGGCGAATGCTCCATCCCGGCGCTCCCGCTCATCACACGTCAGTTCTTTCACACGTCTGCTCGCGTGCTGGTTCCAGCTACGCCTAGTGTGGTCAATATTGTTTCGGTACACACAATCTTGGTCCTGTCGACCAACTTCTGGAAGCATGCCCTAGTCGGGCGAGGCGCTTTACGGCGAGCCTGCTGTGCTTGCATGCTGTGCCTCGCAATTGGCCAGCTGTGCAGAAACGAGCACTCGAAATAGCTCACCCGGGCGCTTACCACTATGCACGCCCAACCACACTCTGCAGCGCGACGCCCCTCTAGCCACAACGGAGCAGCGCGTGGTTACCATCTTGCTCGTTAGGCCTGCCCACGAGCCAACCACGATGTTTCTCTGATGGCTGGCATGTCGTGGCCATACCTTGCCGCTATCAACTCCACACCTGGCCTCGGCCCTCTCTCGCGAGTGGCCCTACAGCTGGCAGTGCAGGCCGTCCAAGTGCCACCGTAGCACTAGTCTGGAGTGAGTCAACGAGTAGGCGTTTAGATGCGATATATCCTTTCGTTATTGCGCTCGCGGTGCCATCTTGCCCTTTTCCGCCATTCACTTCTTGTCTCCCTTCCGAGTTCCTCTCTATCCCCAAGTCTTCGTTGATCGAAGCGTCCCATTTTTACGAGTAAGCTGTTGACCAGCGCCTTTTCGGGTCTCTACCCATCTTAATTCCGCTTCTATTCACTACCCTGCACATCTGCATTTGGATCAAACTACCACGCCGCATCCCCCACCTCGGATTTTCAAGTACTCTTAGTAATAATAGCACAAGGCTGTGCTCAGCCCAGTATAGCAACATGCCAGAGTCATTTCATACTGCAGTATACCAATCTACAGCACTTGGCATGGTAGACTCCCCACACGCCGCGTCTCCGCTGGATCAGAGACCGGCTCTTAATGTAGTTGACGACGACGCCGCCCTCGCCGCCTACTACTTCGCGCCACACTACTCCTCTACGTCAACATATCACCCCAGCACAGTGCCTTCAGAGAACAACGACGACTTCCCGACACCAAAGGCACGACTATTCGACATGACGGCGCACGTCTCACCCAGCTTCCCTGTACAGTCAGCGACATATCCTATGACCCAAAGGCAAAGTCGCGCAGATAGTGACTTTGATTCCTTGTACGACATGTCGGATGACGAAGCAGAGGTACCCCTTCACGCCTCGGCGTCTGTTAAGAAGATTGCTACTCGACCAAAGAGGAGTCGCTACCCATCAATCATTATTCCTTCACCCTCGGCCTGGCCGACCATTGAGAAGCTAAAGAGTGCGACGTCTGCGATACCCGTCACTCCTTCACTGCTTCTGACCCCATCTCGACGCTTTCTTGAGATGATTGATTCGCATAACCTACAAGTGCCTGAACGATCAGCGGCACCATCCTTGGATGGCAGCCTCACATCAGAGGAACTGGACAAGCTCAGTTGCCCAGCGACTCCAGATGCATTGCGACGACGCGGGTCCTTTGGAAGTGTCGACTCATGGGGACCAATGCAGCTTGATATGCAGGCCATGGAGACGCTGCAACATCTCGGCAACTCGCCTTCCACGGAACAGAATGAGAAGCAACAACAGCAAGCCAATGAAAGGAGAGGTGAGATGCAGGAGCTGCCGCGACCGAACCTCGAGCTTCAAATACCCCCAACTGTCTTTGGAAATGGGTCATCTGGCAGCACCCCTGTCTCGATTCTTTCTATTCCCTCACCAGGAGGATTTTTTTCCTCGCTCCAGTCGAACGCCCGCCACACCTGGAGCATGTCAAAACGCGAAGAACCAATCCCAAATACCTCAACAGCAGAGAATTTCTACAACCTTCCATGGGATAATCGTCCAGCAGCCGCTCCAGCACCCGTCCCAAGGGTCCCACAGCGATTGTCCACTTTGGCAGGCTCAACTCTCGATGGCTTTGACGAGCCTCTGGCGACTGCACGACCAGTGATCCTGAGCCCATTGGAGGAGAACGTCGAGATTAAGGAGATCAACCCAAGCAAGACCATCTTCCAATACAACGAGAACTACAATGCCGAGCTCGAGAAAGTGTCGTGTGCCAACCTCGAGATGACGGGCCGCTGGTTAGAGGAGCAAGATGAGCTACAGGCTGCTCTGCGCGATATGAAGGTCATGAGCTCACCCAGTCTTTCCAGCGGAACGCACAGCCGTGGAAGCTCTCTTGACAAGCCTACTGTGAAGAAGTCCGTCACATTTGCAGAAGAGCCCCAAAAATCGCCAGCGGATGACGAGTCAGCTCCAAAGCAGATTATGACTTATGTGCAAGGTCTCGAGTATCTTCGCTCTCGATCTCAAAAGAAGGACACCTTCATTCACCGCCAGACACGTGCCGAAGCCATGCACGTACAGCGACGATGCAGCCCCCTTGTACATCGCGATCAGCTCCTTGGCAAATTCGAGCTCAATCAACCTGATCGTCCAGCGCCACCCCGCCCCGTGTCTGAATTCTTCGTCAACGATCCCACAGTATTGAAGGAAAGAATCGCCCGTGCGCAGATGGAGCGCCAGGCACTTGACCAGATGCTGCCAATCCACTGGGTGTTGCAAGCACAGAAACAGCTCAATGGTGGGAAGCTTCTGAGTAAGCAAGCCGCTCGGTGTATTACGCGGGCGAGTGCACCACGCATCCTCGACGTTGGAGGTGTACCAACCAACGACTGGGCGTGGGATGTCGCTTACGACTACCCCAACACTACGGTGACTACAGTCTACACTGCGGGCAACAACCTGTCAGCCAATGTCGCAGGTCCAGACAATCACAAGCACCTTACTGTGCCCAACCTTTGGACTCTGCCCTTCCCCTCCAACCACTTCGATGTCATCTCCGCGCGAACACTCCATGAGCTCCTCAAGACTCGCAAGCCTCTCGGTCGTTCTTCCGACGAGTACGATCTCTGTCTCAAGGAGTGCTACAGGTGTCTCAAGTCTGGTGGTGTTCTAGACTTCTCTCTCATGGATGCCGACATGCTTCACGCCGGTCGCAATGCTCAAGCCATGGGCGTGGAATTTGGCTTCAATCTCAAGACTCGAGGCTACGATGCGCAAGCCACGAAGTCATTCCTGCCTCGTCTGTCAAAGGCTGGCTTCACCAAGGTACAGAGGGCGTGGATGATTCTCCCCATGGGCAAGACGGCAGCGAACTGGAAGGAGAATCTCGCTGTAGGCGCAGAGTCAAACAACCAGGAGAAAAGGATCGCTGATGACGGAGGGGTCGAAATCGAGACTGCGCCAGTGTACGGTACTACTGTAGATGCAGCAATGATTACAGGTATCGTTGGTAGCTGGGCATGGGAACGGTGGCTGTTGAAGTTGCAGGTGGAGATGGGTAAAGAGGAGGAGAGGCTCCTGGAAGGTGTAGTTCAGGTCCTAGAGGAAGGTGCTCAGGGTGGTGCTGCATGGAGGACGCTCACAGGGTGGGCAAGGAAGCACTGAAGCGGTGTAGCGAAAGCTGAGGCGGGGGAGAGTTTTTGGTAGGACATAGGATTGAGAACTGGTTGGCACAATGGACTTTTAGAGATTGCTTTGACACCACATAGCACATTGGGCTTTTACAGAAATCAATGGGAAATACGAGACCATTTCTTCGTTCCTTATTCCAAGTTCATGTGGTGTAAACTGTGCGATTTCTCGTACCAAGGCGTCGTCATTGGTGAATCCAGGTGAGGCCCATCGCATCGTGCCTGGCAGCCTCGCAGACGCGAACCCCACACGGTCCAAGCACCCACCACCACCAACCCTACGCCATCACCCACCGCGCCCCATCCACCCACCTCTACCACATCCACCCACCCAACAACACCACACCACCAACCATGCTTTTCTTCAGGTACCACACCACACCACACCCCGCACCCCCTCCCTCCTCCCCAACAACAACCTCACAAACAACCCGCTAACCCATCCCGCGCTACACCCAGTTTCTTCAAAACGCTCGTCGAGCACGAAATCACCGTCGAACTCAAAAACGAAGTGCAAATCCGGGGCACACTGAAGAGCGTAGACCAGTATCTGAATATCAAGCTGGACAATGCGGAGGCGGTGGACGAGATGCGGTGGCCGCATTTGGTGCGTTGATTCTTTCCACACTCCGCTCCACCCACGTTGTTCATGGTTTCGTCATGGCGGGCGGTTGGGATACACCAGGCCGGCAATTGGGAGCACACCAGCACAACAGGTGTTGGCAAGCGGGAGACAAGTAAAAGAGTAGATTGAGAGCTGAGCTAATCTAGTAATCATGGCAGTGCTCGACAAAAGACATGTTCATCCGCGGCTCGGTAGTCCGATACGTACATCTCCCCTCTGGCGCGGTGGATACGGCACTCCTGGAAGACGCGACGAGGCGCGAGGCAGAGGCTGCGAAGAACAAGGCGAAGTGAGACGAGAAGGTCTTGAGGCATTGGTGCGTATGCGCTGAGAGCAGCATTGCGAGACGTGAGGAAGCATGGCTGTAGAGGGCGGGAAGGGGGATTAATGCAACGTCCACTGCACGATCTTATCACGATACCCAGAGATTATGGCGAGGAATGAGTTTTGGTTGTAGGGAAGTCTTTGTTGCTGGGTGCGCGAAGTGCTTGCATGGACAGACTGACTGTTTTGCGCCGTTGCGGTCGCAGTTACGTAGTCTGCTCGTGTGTGTTGGGTTTTCGAGACTAGGAATATCGGCTTTGGTGCTGTCATGATACAGTGAGAGGTTGAGAAGTGTGTTGCACGGCTTGTGTAATACGCTTTTGGTGTGTTTTGGAGTATACAGCAACATTGTAGTGTCCGCACTCTCACGCATATTTAACTCATGGAACTAGCGAAGTGATGTTATTTCAAAGCCCAAGAAGGGCGTTAAGATTCACGAGCTCTTATGTGCATTGTTTAACTCGCACAAACTCCTATGTTTGATAATAAATATACTCTCGAAATGCGTCTCGCAGATTCGCGTACAGAAGTACTTGTATTTACTGGATCTTCAGATCGCCCGAAAGCATGATGATTGAGTCCATGCGGCAGCAAGGAGACGATAAATAATGTATGGAGCTACTATAGCTATTGTGCTCTCTACCAGTCCAAGAGCATACACGTAATATTCGAAGATTTTGTGAGACACCTGAGTGCGTTATGATGACTTCGATGAACAGCGGAGTAAATGCCTACTCCTCTTCCAACAGACTCGGCGGTAGGCTTCTTGTGGCTATCTAGCAAGGTCCTCCTGGTGAGAACGAGCTTCTTCGTAGGAAGGGCACAAGTCTTCTGACTTTCTTCCGCTGATGTCTCGTGTTTCGTCAACTTTTTTTTTGGGTACGTTGTGTGATCCAAGCCATTGGCGGACGAGACGCGTGTCGTACCGTCAACTAAATTGTAATATGAAGGGCTAGGATTGGCGTGTCTCTTGTGCGATAGACGGGTTTAAATCTCAAGTAGCCTCTTCGTTGCGCGCAGCCGCACAACGTTTGCAGTTGCTTGTCTCGTGTTGTCAGCAGGCGCATCTTCGCATTATCACAACGTGCGGAGCGATGTGCTACGCTGGGAAACCGGGCGAGGTCTCTAGCTCGTCATGGAAAGGGCAGTCTTGTGCATGTGCAATGCATTATCCCACATGACCTTGGCTTCGCCTTGGTTTTATTCGCATGTCGCGAGCATCTTTTTGAGCACGCCCATGAGGGTACCATTTTCGAGGGCAGCAGCGACACGTTCCTTGTCGCCCAGCTGCTTATTGACCTGCTCGTCTGTGCTGTGGGTGCCCTTTTTGATGCGGACGTCGACTCGGAAGCGCGGGGGCAGCGACTGCTCAAGGCGAACGCGCACACCGAGGCCGATGACGGTGGCCAGCGAGCAGTGGGTGATGGTCGGTGTTATCTCTACGAGGACGGTGCTAATGGCAGATAGCGGTGAGGTGGGCGGCAGGATGCGGATATCAGGCAAATTGACGACCGAGAGCGAGCCGAGGGACAGAGGGTGCTCGGGGTCGCAGATGGTGGAGATGAGGTCTGGCGGGGCAGAGTCAGTCGCAGGGGCGGCAGCAGCGGGCAGCAGCAGACAGACATACCGTATATTTCCTGCTCATCAATGGCCTCTGGCGCATCGTCGTCTTCCGAGTCGCTCGCTGAAACAGGCGCGTCGAAGGGGTCGCTGAGGGGGCTGTAGCGCGGTATCAGCTCGTCGAAGAGGCCGGTCCCGCCACTTTTCTGCCGCCTGCCAGTGGATTCAAGACGGCGCGAGGGCAGGTCCGACGGGTTGAGGATGGTGGGATTGGCGTTGTCTTTGTCGAGCTCCATCTCACGTAGGTCTGGCTTTCACGGCCAGGATTCAATGCTGAAGTTTCAATGTCGTCTCGTCAGGCATGGGGAGGACATGGAGGCGTGGTGGGGTGGCGGTATGTCTTGGCAGATGCCGACTGCTTAGTCATCCATCCTTACGTTTTCTCTCCCCCCACGACTGCTCCGTATCAAGCGTCCCAAAGCATCATCATCACCTGACACGCCCACGGCCCCGGCCAACTCGAGAGCTTTTAGCAATCGCTATGCTAACAATCACCCGACTGTTTATCCACTTGCATGGATGCCAGCTGTAGTGTGGGGTTCGCCGTTTGCACGAGCTGGAAACCACTACGGGACATCCTTGCCATGTCATGGCCCGCCCACGCAGGTGTATCACCTCGCGGTCCTGTAAGGCATCCGCCATCTTAATTGCCTCCTCTCCACCTGGCACCACCACCACTCCAATGTACGCCGTCCATACGCGCTACTTGCCGAATTGCCCCCAGTGACACGTGCGAGGTTGCCCTGCAGCCTTCCAATCTTGCGTGTGGCTAGCTGCGATTATGCAACCCGCCCACTGACAGCTGCTGCTGGCGTTAGCTACCGTAGACTGCTGCATCGAACCTTCCACGATGCGACGTTGCCAGGCTGCCTCATCGCCGCTGATCACTCTGCCGTCGTCGTCCCGTGCAAATTCAGGAACCAGCGGCTTCGCCGAAGGCGACCCAATCCTAAGGTTTCGGGTCCGCTGTGCACAGCGACATGGTAACTTGATTCGCTGCATCCCGCCGCGAGGATTCCACCATGCGAATCAGGCGGGAGCAGCCGGTCACCTCTTGCACCAGCCTAGATACTGTGTACACTGTGCATTTGCTACTCTGGGTGTTCAGAACCGCACAAAAGGGGCCAGTCTTCCACCACTCTTGACACCATGTCCCACCTGGCCTCTGCCTGGCCCGCTCTGCACGCAGTCTCCCAAGTCAAAGTAGACTATGTACCTACGCCAGTGTCGTCGCCCACTGACTTCATGCCCCCTGATGCCGGTCACTGTGCGGCAGCCATACAACCGTCAAGAGGACAATCCCGGGAGGCGGAAGACATACTGTGGGTATGTCCTCTCCCGCCTTCCTGGCAGCCTGTACACGGTAGGCTGTAAGCGCGACCGGGCGGGCCAGCGCAATCCTGTGCCTCGTGTTCGCTTCATGCAGTACCTCGCACCCTGTCTGTGCAGACGACGACGACGACGACAAGGTCATTTCAGCGTATGTAGTGCCAGACGGGGAGCATGTGGTCATCTATGGCAATATTGTTTTATGCGGGTTCCGCTGAAGATGATGCATCTGCCGTTGGAAACCTGGCACACGCTTGCAGCAACCAAGCGTTTGTACGAATCAATTCGCCGAGGTATCGTACTAGCAGACACACACCGATTCAGCCATGCAGCTGCACGGCAGATGACGGGATCTCCTTCATGCCCAACCCGGCCGACGCCTCTGTGGACCAACGTCGAATCTGTGGCCATGGAGGTGGTGCCGGTCCTGCAGGCTGACCACACCAAGGCACGGCAGCGACGTCGAATTGCGGGCGCCATCTGGAATGTGCTGCGGCGGGCTGTGTCAAATCTGCAGGTGTCGAGAACGAGCTCCTGAAGATCGTGCTAGCACGTGTGCCATGGACTACACCGTACTCTTGGAGACTAGGAGTGGAGTAGAGTAGGTAGGTACCTACGCTTGAGCAGGCAACATGTCCTCGGCAGGCCTGCTCTGTCGACTTTGGTCGCTGTGTTACTATGTATATGTCGAGCATGATTATACGTTTATTCGTCATCAAGATCAGTGCCTGCAGCCTGTACCTGGATGAGCCAATTCTAGGAGACCCACTGTGTTATTGGGCGCCATCACCCTACTCCAGCGTAGTGTGTCGAAGGCATAGCGAAGATTCCATGGGTGGCCTCTACATATCAGGCCGCATGGGCCACGCAGAGACGAGGGCTCACGACGACTGGTGGCGAGCAGGACGACCAAGGCCGACTCGGTTGTACTGGGTCTGCACGCGCAGGGTTGTCGACGTTGTCCAGCCCTATCAGAGACAGGGCTCGACTTCCGCGTCTACACAGTATGAGACGTCGAACGGGCGCCCGCGGCCAGCTGTGGCGCCTTGCTCTCCCATGATCCAACGAAGGCACCCGCCACTGAGGGTTGGCTGGTGACTGGCAGACTGGTGCTGAAGAGATTTTGCGTCAAACCTGCCGAGTGAGGGCAGCGTCGTGTGCGACGACGACGACTTCAGCTGTCAGACTTTGCCGCCGCCGCCTTGACGCAGTAGTAGTATACGTAGTTGGTAGTAACAGCAGCGATCTCCAGTCGAGGACCGGACGGTAGCATCGACTCTTCCCGCCGTTGCTCGACCCTCTGAGCTACATACTTGTAAAGGTCTAGCAGACGCAAGCCCCCTGCAACCAGAGCACCAGACACCCCCACAGCACGGCAGTTCCCATTGCCCGCTGCATCTTGAAAGCGGGCGCTCACGCGCTTGTACGTAGAGCAGCCTTGGTGCATGCGGCTCCTGGCTCCTGGCTCCCTGCTGCTGCAAGCTGCATCGACGACCCCTTCATACACCACCAACCGCCCCGGCCCTCTCTCCAAGGCCTTCAGGAGATCCATCCCCCGGCGACGCCACCAGTGCACGCGTGAGCCACGCTGCGAGCCCGCTGCTGTGCGCTTGCAAGTCCCCGGCATGACAGACGTCGTCTCCACTCCCCATCCCTATGCGCCTTGATCAGTCCGTTTTTGTATAACCCAGAACACCCACCCGGCATTGCGGAGATTTCGCATCCGCCTCTGGACTTGACTGCAGCGACCGCTCTGCATTCTCAGCCCGCCCGCGCCAGGCTCTCTGTTCACGTTGTTCCGTCCGCCCAGTGGCCTGTGGATTCTGGACCGCCTCGCGCCCCGCTTTCATTGGACCTTCGCCGACCATCGCACACAACCTCACCCTCATAGCGGGCTGCCGATAACCCCGCTGCCTCCAACTGCGACCATCGCGCCAGGACCCGCGCAGTCTCCCCGGAACGCCTCGAGGAACACCACGACGGCATGCCCCCGGAGACCTCTGGACGGCCACTGCTGCCCCAGACGGCGCAAATGCAGAGCTTCACCTTCGCCCCGCCCACGCTGGCGCCGCGCGAGAACCAGCGCAGTGAGTGCTCGCGCCGTCCTTCGCCGAGGCTGCGGCCCACTGACGATGCCGTGTAGATTATGTCTTTGTCGACGAACACAACAGACACAAGCGTCTGAAAGGTAACGACCTGGTCATGTCGCGCTGCACAGTGTGACTGGCTGACATGAAGCAGTAATGCGAGCGTGTGAGGGCTGTCGAAGGCGTAAGATCAAATGCGATGCAGCTACCACCAACGCATGGCCCTGCGCTGCCTGTATCCGCCTGAAGCTCAACTGCGTGCCGCCCACGGTCAGCTACGACAAGGACTTCAATGGCTCCCAGACGTTTGAACTGGAACCTAAACCGTTGGACTATGCCCCAGACGATCAGTCTCAGCATGATTACCAGCGCCATGCGGTTATGCCCCACGGCATGCCTCACCAAATGGCCCCCGCTCTACCTTCCCCAGCACAGGGCCTATATCAGTCGTCACCATACGGTGACCACCAGTCGCAGGAGCCAGTCCACTACCAGTCCATGTCGCAGCCCCAAGGAGTACCGCAGAGTATGAGCTATGCCCCTCAACAGGCGTACGCCCAGTCCTCGGCCCCTCCCCCAGCAATGACTATGACCCCCCCAGAATCTGAGCCCAACTGGCGCAGCGATTCCGTCTCGAGTCTCTCAGATGCTCTAGGCGAACTCAAGATCGATCATACCGCAATTGGTAAGTCTTTGTACATTGAGCGAAGAGGCTACATCTAACCGTGACAGCGCCTTACATCACGAACATGAAGAAGGCACTAGCCGAAACTCCTGCACAGGAGGAATTCGAGGTGCAATTGCCTACTTCTGTCAACTTGGATCAGACTGTGCGCATTCCTCCCGAGATGATGCCCTCGGAAGATCGCGCACTGCACTATTTCGATTACTTCTTCACCAACATTCACCCTTATTGTCCTGTCATCAACAAGGCGTACTTCTACCAGCAGTGGCAGAATGCGCGAGATTCCATCTCACCACTGATGCTTGAAGCCATGTTCGCCTGCTCCACGCTCATGCTAGGCGATGTGGAAGAAGGTAGCAAGTGGCTGGCGTTGGCAACAAGTTAGTTCTCAGTGCGGTGGTTTTGCAAATGTTTCAACTAATACAATACAGAGCACGAGGAGAGCTTCAAAGATGTGTCTCGTCTAAGCACGATGCAAGCCATGGTGCTTCTCCTGAAAGCCCGTGAAGCCTCTCCGAAACGAGGTTACTTTTGGCGCTCATGGATGGCTACCGTCGGTCTCGTTGCAATGGCAAAGGACCTGGAGCTACATGAGCACCACGATACCCATCAAATGGGCAAGCCATGCGGTTCCACGGCGCATGACTGTGTAGCTAAGACGAGAGTATGGCAGATGTGCTTGATATTTGAGGCCATGATAGGCGGCCCGCAAGGTTCGTGGTCTTGTTGTATGCGGAAGGGTGATACTTATACTTCATACAGGACGATACGATTTTGGTGTTGAACCAGACACAGTGGACTACGAAATGCCGAGACCAACCGCAGGACAGGATCCTACCGAGTTCCAGATCGCACGCCAGTTCATCCAATATACCCGCGTGGCGAAAAACGTCTTTGGTTCCGCGTTGTTGTTCGGGAAATTGAGGAAAAAGACACCAGATTGGGCATTAGATCCAGCCTTTGTTGCGCACAACGCAGACTTTTCACTCTGGTTACGAGAGCTCCCAGAAGACATGCAAATCGTATATCCTCAAGACGGCAGTGCGCCATGGATTCCTTCTCATCAAGTCGCCAACCTGCATAGCTATCATTGCCTGTCAATAGTCATGCACTTCCGCCCGCAGCTTCACGCAGTTTCAGACTCTTACGACGGTATCTGGAAGCAGCATATGCTTACCTGCTACTCAGCCGCTAAGAATCTTTGCAAGCTGCAGGAGGCCATCCTGAAAACCTACGGTATGCCCGGCTTGCTGTGTATGGTGCGGGGGATTAGCTTTCATATCTATGCGGTCTTGACCTGCACTATGTTGCACCTGGTACGTAAAGGTCATCTATTGCGCCTCATAATGAGAAACTGACGACATAGGTTGCTATCACGTGTCCCGATCCAGATATCAATAACGATGCGAGGGAGTTTTTCATACGCCACATGCGCATTCTGGAGACTTGCGCCCCATCATTCCCAATGCCCGAGATGCAACAGCAAGTCAACAACCTTCGCCAGGCCTTTTCTGCCGATGTGTCGAAACCATTCGAGTTGAAGCCCACGTTCCCCTTCGGGAGTCCCCAGGTCGCTCCCCAATCAAGCCCGCTTAGCAACCATGGCTCTTATCGGCCCCGTCATCCAAGCCATCCATCGCCGCTGGAACAACCAGGTCAGATCAACTACCATGCCCATCCCATTACTCCACCGATTTCGGCATCCGGCCACGAATCGAAGACTGACTCCCCCATAGCTCAGTCTCTGGTCATGATGGCATCTGGTCAGCGCGCGCCTCAGTCAGCTTCGAGTATGCAAATGCCAGAGAATGTACAATGGAATCCTCAACGTATCTTTGAGTAAGTTAAAGTAACTTTCGAGGTAGCATTGCAATGTGCTAATCTATAATAGTCAATGGAATGTAGCATTTGGTACGCCACCCCCTACCAGCGCCTCTTCACAATCGTCCCCGCCGCTAAGACCCCCTCCTCCAGGCAGCAACTACGATCTACGGGCCGCCCAGGATCCCTCGCAATCTGGCTATCAGCTGCCAAACACCTCTCCTCAGTCAAGCAATATACACGGAACTCCCGGCCAAATGCCACCTTCATCGACATATGCTGCTCCCAATCCTTCCTACGTTACTCCTACAATGTGGCAAGAGGTAGTGGCCAGTTCGTTCGGGGATGGTCTGAAGCGCAGATGGGATCAAGGGAACCCTCCCATGCCGGATCAGTCAATGTACAAAAGGGCGCGTTGAGGCTCAGTTATTACGGTGGTGTCTAAATCGTACCAAGAGATGGAGTGTCGCAGCCGGAGCGGGAAGCACCGCCCAGCCGGTGAGTGGTCAACCACCTTCGCTGGTGACAACCACCAGACGGTCTGTGTGTAATGGTTTGATGCAAGAGCGCGTCTCCATGCACACACATCTGTAGGGCATCGACACGGTCCTCATACTGTATCCTCATGAGTACAAACATCTGTAGGGTCATACCGTATACTGATGACGGCAACTGTATGCGGGCGGTTGCATCGTCAGGAGCCTTGTCGGAGCACTCTTGAGTCACGGGACTCTTCAATGAGGGCAGCCTACGAGCTACTCGCTGAGTTCTACGGCACTTTGATTTGGTCTCAGAGGGGAAAAGAACTCATCCGGCCCATGCTGTTCTATCAAGGTACCAGGAGCACACATGCACACTGCCCGCACAGCAACTGATGCCCAACGCTGATTGGCGTAACCTCAGACATTGGCATCCTCAGCTGTCTCTATCGGCAACTGCCAGCCGTCACAACCTAAGAGTGACGCAACCCAATTACTTTCCCTTCCATCGAGATGCCCATCGTTTCGCATTGACAGCCTTCGAAGGATCAAGGACGCGTGGCGCGGCATCAAGTCACGCAAAGGCCACTACCATACATTCACAACAACAAGCGCCATGCGCGAAGGGTGCATCAAGATGGTCGTTGACAACAGCTACCGGAAGCATGCAGCCTACCGAAACCTAGAATTCACATGTGTCCCATTACATGGTCTACAAATTAATTACAGGTTATTATGTGCCGGAGCACCTTCCTCTTTCGTCCAAATGGCATTGGCTAGTTGTGACAAGGGAGCGGCCGCCTCCGAACTTGTATCGTTCTCAGTCCTGACGATCAGTCTTGATAATCGATCAACGTCCCGACGAATCTAGCCGACGAACCATCAGACTCGCTTCGCTACTAGTCACCAAAGTTAACGGCACGCTTGCATCTCCGTCAGGTTGCATTCGTAGTGGACAAGGATGATGCCAACCTCCGCAACGCCCAGCGCTAGTTCAGTACTCGCTGTGCAGGAACCTGATTGCGCAACCTCAACACAAAAACGGTCGTCTATAGTTGCACTTGGTTTATTCAAAAGCCCGTGCTATCCCTCAAAATATGATGTCACTACATCAAACTGTAAAGATCTCTTCTCCATACATACACCAAGACAAGGTACACGAACTATCCCACTCGGGCCGAAAAGAATACCGCCAAACGAGCCGATCTCTGTCTATATCACAGAGACTTATATATTGGACGCGCGTGTAGATATACCAAACATAGTACTGTAGTCTGTGTACGACGGACAAACTACTAGTAAACACACCACCAATGTTAGTCTATGATTATTACAAAGCAATACAACTTGGGCCCTCCTTTGTGATCTGCAAGCTGGTCGAGTGTTTGGTATATCGACTCTCGCACGTACCACATAATCTTTGGCAACCGACTCGCCCAACCATCCGCCCGGGACCACACAACGATGTCATCGCTCATCAAACTAATCTCCAAGCATCATACGAGCCAAGAACAAATGTAGACGAGAGAGCTCGTTTCTTTTGCCGCACCGCTGTACTACCGTGAGGAGTCGCAGCGCCTTGAAGCGTACCCAGAACCATACTATAATACACAGTAGCTATATACACTACAGTGTGCTATTATCATATCATTAATGCAAAGTACAACATCATAATCTCCCCATTGTAACACAACACTATCGAAACGAAATCTTCATATTACGTATGTATGCGTCCAAAAAAAACGAGCACCATCGTACCGCGAGCCGTTAGTTCGTTCACCAGACCCTTTCCCAGCCCCACGGCGCCATAACCTCCACACCAAACAACCCAGTTAATTTCCCCCCCTCCCCTCCCCTTCCCTCGCATGCGCAAACCCTCCCAAACCATCACATCTCCATCCACACGCATCTTCCCTGTAACCCAACCCAAACCACCCCAGCCCTCACCACCTTGTAAAGATTACCCGACCTGCGATCACACACAAATACGCACACATGTGTAGAGACGGCTCGGTGTAATATCGACAACCACCATCTAGCAGTAGTGACCATAGCCCTGGGCCACTCGATTCCCACTCCCATGTATCCCGCTTTCCCAAGACAGGCACAGGAAATCCTCACGCACGGATTCCTTCTCGCTGTCCAATATCAATTCAAAAAAAAAATTAACATGTGAAAAATTACGCTCGGACACTGACTTGCCCTGTCCTGCCCTGCCCTGCACCGTGCAAAGTGTGCGAAAACGTTTGCCGTGTGGGGAAATGGATCCGATGGAAGCAAGCAGCAAGTTTCGATAGGTTGGGTTAGCGCGAAATGTTTGGAGAACAGGCAAGTAAGCGGGCAGGACAGGACGGGTGGGCGGAAACGGGGGAGCAGGGAGCGCCGAGACTGGCATGTTCTGTTTGTCAGCTGAGAAATTGTAAGTGTAAGCGTGTAAGCGAATGGGGAATCGATAGCGATAGCGATAGTTGCGGATGGAAAAGCATGTTGCGCAGTGGGTGACGTGCGATGGTTTATTTTCTATTTCGGAGTGGGCTGTTTTTGAGGGGTGTTTTTTTTATTGGTTTTGGTGAATAATTATTGAACATGGGGGTTTTATTTGGGTTGTGGGGATCAGGGTTGGTCCGTCATTTATGTCACTTTGTCGTCACTTTGTCTGTCGTCGTCAATTGTCGTCAATTATATAAAGGTGACATAAATGACACGCACGTGATTAGTTATGTAATATACTAGGATAATATAGTAATAGCGTATATAAAATTATAATTTAGATAGCGTGTACGCAGTCTGTAGAATAATAAAAGCCTTATATACGTAGTCTATAGAATAATAAAAGCCTAGTATACGTAGTCTACAGAATAATAAAAGCCTTATATACGTAGTCTATAGAATAATAAAAGCCTAGTATACGTAGTCTATAGAATAATAAAAGCTTTACGTGCGTAGTCTACCTAATATTTAAAGCTTTATATACGTAGTCTACTAAATATTTAAAGCTTTATATAGAAAAATATAAAATTTATATATTACTATAAGTTTATATTTAAATAAATATTATCTATTATTTTAATCTATATACAGCGCTTAGACACGCTACCCTTCTAGTTATATAAACTTTAGAGCTGCTTATATAATATTATAAACCTATTTATATTTAAATTCTATAAGTTTTATATATAGAAAAAGTCTCTAATAGAATATAGTAGGCCTTAAGTGTACTATAAATATATAGTAAACTAAAAATTAGTATATAATAGTTAGCTAGACTAGAATAACTTCTATATTAATATATATAATAGTAAAGGTGCCTAGAATAGAAATAGAGAATATTATAATAGACTAGGTAGTAGTAAAAGTAGAGGTAAAAAAATACTAAACTATAACACGCTATTATTATTATATAAAGTAGATTAAAAGAGCTATAAATCTAAAGCGTTATTATCTATAATATTATTAGTATAGATATTATAGTTATTATTAAATTAATTAAAAAAATAACTAAACTCTACTTTTTTAAGCTCTAACTCTATTATAATAGGCTAATTATACTAGCTTAAACTAGCTATAATATTTATAACTTTATTTTCTAGATTATACTTTAATAAAGTAGTAAGTATATTTTTAGCTATATTAACTATAACGCCTTTATTTTTTACTTTAAATAGTAGTTTTTTAATCTAGCAGCGTTTATTATTATAACTTACGTTAAAGGTGTTATATTACTAAAAAAGTAATTTAAAATAGTATTAGCTTTAAATAGCTTTAATATACTAATTATAAATAAGCATTTTTAAATTTATAAAAGTATAGATTACTTTATTTATTTAGGCAGTGCTTAACTAGAACTAGAAATAGTTTTATATAAAGTTTATAGTAGAAAATAAGTATTTAGATAGTATAAAATTTACTAGCGTAGCTATAAAGCGCTTTACTATTTTATAAAAAGTAGAACATTTAAAGCTAACTACCTACTAGAAGTTTTTTAAGTTATTTTTAAACTTCTACGCGTCTATAAAGGCGCTAAACATATCTTTTTATTTATAAAAATACTATAAATTATTATTAAACTATAACTAGTTATCTAGGTAGATATACTATTTAAAAAAAGTAGTAACTTTATACTTTTTATTAGAGAAAAAAAACTAGATACTTTATAAATTAGCTAGATTAAATGCCTTTAAAGCCTAGTAAATAGCTATTATCTATTTATTAAACTACTAATTAAATACCTCTAGTACTTCTATACTTAAGTTACTATTATTATTATAATATACTATA
The DNA here is from genome assembly GCA_025504975.1 of Plenodomus lindquistii. NCBI lineage: Eukaryota > Fungi > Ascomycota > Dothideomycetes > Pleosporales > Leptosphaeriaceae > Plenodomus > Plenodomus lindquistii. The sequence continues at coordinate 3,035,527 of JANUWI010000003.1, read as the reverse complement.
ATTTTAGCCTAAATAAACTACTATTAGTTAATAATACTACCTACTATAGCGCAGTTACTTTTACTTTATATCTATTTTTAGTATATTAGTTATAGTAGTTATTCTAAGTACTTAATCTATACCTAGAACGTATATAAATTAATATAGTTAACAATCTATCTACCTAGTTTTAAAACCTCTAGTAACGTAGCTTATATAGATATAGTTTTAACTAGACTAGTGTACTTCTATAATGCCTACATAGTATAAAGTACACTCTAGACTATACTATAATATAAACTCTAGTAAGTAATATAAATAAGTATAAATAATAACTACTTATTAACTTTATCTATATACTTTTAGAGTAGAGCTAATACTTACTTTACGCGTTTAAAGTATATAGTAATATTATAGTAGAAATACATAGTATAGAGGCCTAAGCAGCTTTTAAAAGAGTTACGTAGGTAGAGTAGAACTAATAAATAGCTATCTAAAGTTCTATTAGAGATAGAGGACACTTTCTTTTTAGTTATTTTATAATTTACCTTTTACTAATTTAGTATTAAGCCTTCTGTGCTAGAGTAAAGCATAGTTTTCTTTTATAAAAGTAACTAAAAAGCGATTAAAACTATTAGTTTTTACTTTTAGAACAGCTGTAAGCACCTATCGCGTGCCTAAATTATTACTTTTACAATTTAGAAATCTAGAGAGTAGTAGAAAATTTAGTAAGCTAAGTTTAGTAACTAGTAATATAATAAGCAGTAAATAAAGAAATATTAGTACACCTCTAAAGCTTTTATATTCTAGAAAATTAATAGAGGTATAAATTTTTTTTAGTAAAGCTATTATAGTTATATAAGTACAGGCTCTAGCTAGTAATAATAAAATTATTTTAAACGTAGCTTAGTAGTAAGCAAAATGAAATTAAGCCGCAAAATCTAAAGGGCAGTTAGAATAGAGCAGTAATTAGAGGCTAAAGCTAGAAAGATAATTATAATATAGCCTAAAAGACTAGCATAAACATATTATACAAAGACTTATTAAAAAAAGTATAATTTATTTTTTATCTTTCTAGTACTATTTATAGCCTAATTTATTTTTAAAGCTATAAAAGACACACTTTTTATCTCTTTATAAGTAATAGTACTCTGCCTACTCTTTTAACGCTTTATTTTTATAATAGCTAATTAGAAACTAATTTTTAAAACTAACACTAAATTAGTAGCTGTCTTTTTAGATCTAGAATCTATTTAGAGATCTAACACGCTAATAACAGACACTAGAGACTCTAGAGTTACTACTTTTAAACAGTTTCTAATACTTCTAGAGTTAAAAAGACTAACTAGCAATTGCCTAAAACTAAAAGAGCTAAAAAAATAGAATCTATTAAGTAGTAAAGATAAGCTATACTAACCTTTTTTAAAAAAGCTTTAGCCGCGCCCTGCTAAACACCTGTTAGATCTAGTAGCAGAAATAATAGCTAAAGTAATTTAAATACTTTTATAAAAGCAGTTAAAGCTTACTTAGGCCTTTTTCTTTTCTAAATACCTTTTAAGCTTTAATAGTTCTAATATTACAGTATTCTTTAAAAGATATAAAGAAGTTGCGCTTTATTATAGCTTTTTAGAATTTAAAAAGGTCTAAAAGATTATTACCTACTACAAAGAGCGCTAGAAGCAGATTATTTGCTATTTAATAGAGTATTAGAACGCGCTAGAGAACTATAACTAGATATTACTATAAATAGCCCTCTATAAGTAGTTTAGAAGTAATAATACAGCTTAATAGAAAGAAAGTGCAGTTTACCTAGAGTAGTAGCTGCGTAATTATTAGTTAAAACCTAATCTAAATATTAAAAAGTACTTTAAAAAATTTTAAATTAAAATTAAAAGGTGCATTATATTAGAAGAAATTAAAAAGAATAAAAAAAGATACTATTTTATTAAAGGGCTGCCTATTTACTAAGCTATAAAAGTTTTTTAGAAGTTTAATCTCTCTATAAAGCGCCTTTAGAACTTTAGCTTTAAAAAAATTAGCAGTTATCTATTAGCCTAAATTAAAATTAAAAAGAAAGTAAAAAGGTTAAACTTTACTAAAATAATAAAGAAATTTAGTTCTAATTACTAGTTTAATACTTAGAAGGTAGTTAAAATTAAGCTGCTTTTATTTAGCTAGCCTACCCTATAATACTTAAAAAATACTTAGACGCTAAAAACTTACTAAATAGCTTAGTCCTCTCTAGAAGTACTAGCTAGCTAAAGCGAAGTTAATATACTTTTAGATAAGCTTTTCTAGTTATAACTTAGTAAAGCTAATTTTATCTTAGTCTAATAGATACTAAAAGAATCTAAGCTTTTTATAAACTATTTAATTGCTACCTATATTAAAGAAATAGCTAGTAAGCGTCTTGTAAAGGCATAAGTTTAGAATAAGCTACTATAGAACTATTTCTAGCAACTAAACTTATTTTAGAGGCCTTTAGGCTAATAAACCTAGAGTACCTTTTAAAACTAGCCTTTATAATTACTTTTTATGTACTTTATCTGTAATAAGCAGGGACACAGTAAAACTAAATACCTATTAATTAATTAACTAACTAAAAAAGGTTAGTATTACTAGAATAAAAACTAAATACTTTTCTAGAGCACTTCTAATAACCTGTAAGGCTAAGTAACTAGCCTAGGTAACTAGAGGTAGTTTAAAACTATTATAGCCTATATTAAATAAATGTAGATTAAGCAGAATTTTAGCCTATTTGCAGTTAAAGTACTCTAGCTTAAAAACTTATTACCTCTAGTTACTATTTAAAATAACTCTGTAGTTGCAAATCTAAACCCTAATATAAACTTAGAATCTATTTTAGTAGAAGATTACTAGGCATTCTAGAACGCTTTCTATTTAGTAATTATAGAAAATAATAATCTCTATATAATCTAAGCAGCCTAGATTAAATATAAGTTAATTACCTAAAAGACTGTTAATTAACGCGTATTTAGAGATCTAAAAGTATAGAAGCTAAAGCTAGACTTAAGCTCTACAGTACTAAAAGCTATTTTTAGAAAGGCTAAAAAAAACTAGCCTATTTAACTAAAAAGCTGCTAAAACTTTATTATAGAAAGAAATAAGCTATAAAAAGCTAAGCAAGTCTAGCCTATAGATAAAAAAATAATTAATAATACGCTAGAAAAGACCTTTATAAAAAAAACACTAGTTCTAAAAAAGATTTAGTTTATAGAAAGGATTCTACTAACTACTAATAAAGTTATTGCGTTAATTCTCTCTACTACTATATTAATACTAGTAGGCACGCTTATTAGAAATATACTAGAAGTATATAAAAAGCTCTTTTAGAACACCTATAGTAAAGAAAAGCTAGATAAAGAGTACTTTCTATAGGCGAATGCTACTCGCACCGCTAAAAAGAACTTAGAGGATAAAAAGGACTACTAACTAATCCTTAGATTAGTTTCTATTATAAATGTAGCTACTATCTCTAATTACATCCTTATTAAAGCTAGTTTAAGCAGCTTAGTATTCTAGTATTATAGTATAACTACTACTAATTAAAAGAATTTAGAGATTAATTAGGTACAGGCTAGTATTAAAAATAGTAAAAAAAACTAATAAAAGCTTAAACTAGTAACTATAAAGTAGTAGTACTATAATAAGCAAGTAGGTATAGAGCATATTTAGAAAAACTACCTAAAGATGCCTATAACTATTAAAAATAAATATTTCTTTAGTTTTTTTAATATAAAAGCTAAACTAAATACTATTTAGCGTAAAACTATAGATAAAGCCTAACTCTCTATTTTAACACTCTTTTAGAAAATAAAAAATGCAAAAATAGTCTCTGCAAATAGTTTAACAGGTAGTTTTAGCAGGATTATTTAAAAAGTATTAGTAAAAATAGAATTAATTATTATACAGATAAACTTTTTTATAATTAACTACTATATAAATATAATTATTCTAGGAAACCTATTCTTTATAGACGCCTAAATAAATATTAAATACTCCGCCTATAGGCTTACCTACTACTAAATCTTTAGTAAAAATAGAAAAAGGAGCACCTAGTTTATGTACACAAAAGGTAATTAGGTAAATACTAGAGGGATTACAGTTTAATTAGTAGAAAAAGGCAGAGGGATATAGAAACTAGTAATATATCTCTATAATAGAATTAAAAACTAGATTTTTTAGTAAGCTTAGCTTAGCTTTAAATAAACTTAACTATAAAGCTAGTTGCTAAATAGGTTGCAAAGAGAAAGATCTAATCTATAATCTCTAGTAAAAAAGACTTTTTTACCTAAAAAGGTATAGAATCTCTAGGCGAGGACTAGTTAGGTAATATAGTTTTCTAGAATAATAAAAGACTTTTTATTATAGTATATAAGAATATTATAAAAAAGATTTAATAAGTAGTCCTTGCGAACCTAGTTTAAAAACTAGAAAATAGCTATTTAGTTACTTTAGCAACAAACTTCTAGACTAACTTTCTAGGAGAAAAAGAGTAAATTTTAAAACTAATAATTAGAGTTTAGATACGCTTTTAGGCTAATTTTTTCTATCTAGAACTTAACACGCTTTATAAATAAAAGGGAGTTAAAGTAGAGCTAGTAGATAACTCTAGCTAGAAACCCTAGAACATCTCTAGGCAATTAAACTAGAAGAAAAAAGCCTAGAAAAAGCAAGTTCTAAATGCTAACTAGAAGCAAGCCCCTTTCTGTAACTACTTTAAACCCTAATATGCAAATTTCCTATAAAATTAAAAACTTACTTCTAAGCGCATTTTAGAGATAAAGATCTCTCTAGACCTTCTAAAAAAGGAGCGAGAGATGCTTTTAGAAATACTCTATTAGAGAGAAACCGCCCTAGTATAAAATTTTAAAGAATTAGGGCAAGTAAACTATAAAATAATACTACTAGTTATAATTAATACAGTGCCCTACAAGGCCTAGTAAGTGCTCTAATTTCTAGTTCTAAAAAAGCTTTAGAATACTATTATTAAAATAATCTAAATCTATATTAACTAAAAGACTTTTAAACTATATAAAAGCTAGTACAGGAACCTCTACTTTTTTATAGTAAAGAAAAATTAGAACTATTAGCTTATTAATAACGCCTAGAAAATAAATAAAGTTACTATTTAGGACGTAAATATACTGCCTAATTCTAATAAACTAGCTAAAGAGTTTACAGGATGCTAGATTATATTACTTACTAATTTTTTTTTAGAGTATAATTAGGTAGAGCTTAATATTTAATCGCAGGATATTACTATATTTTTTATCTTTTTAGAACTAGTTAGACAGTACACTCTACCTATAAACGTAACTAATTTAGTTATAGAGTTTATTTATTATATAATAAAAATCTATTAGAAGTATATTTCTAAAATTTGTATACTATACTTTAATAATATGTATATTAAAGGCCTAAAAACTAACTACTAGAAAGAGATAATTAAAAAGGGTATCTAAAAGTATATTACTAAGTATATTATAAACTTTAATAAAGTTTTAGTAGACGTTAAACGTGCTAGCGTAATAGTTTTAGAGTATAAATCTAACTTTTACTACTCCTCTATACTTATTATAGGCTATAAAATTAATAAGCATAGCTAATATTCTAGTAAATAAAAAGTAATTAAAATAGCTACCTAGCTAGAATGCTGTAACCTAAAAAAAGTGTAGAGTTTTTTAGAAGTCTGTATATATTACTAAGTGTAGATTATAAACTTTACTATTATAGTAAACCTTTTTTTTAATTTACTATAAAAGAGTGCTAAATAGACTTAGACAACTATCTATTAGAAAGTAATAGATTAACTAAAAGAGGCCCTAGTATTACTACCTATACTAGTTTTAATTAACTATTCTAAACCTCTCTAAGCAATAATTCTAGCCTATAATAGATTAAAGAAGGGCTAGAGAGCAAACTTTATACAGGTAGCCCTAAATAGAAAAAAATATATAATCTAATTTAAAAGTAGAGTATAGTTAAAAGTAGAGCGAAACTAGAATACTAGAAAGCACAAATGCAAATTACTACTTCTAGTAATTAAAAAGTTCTAGCTCTATCTATATAGCGTGCATTTTATAGTTAAAATAAATATAAAAACCTTTATAGCCTAGCTTTAAAAAAGCGCTACTAATCTACCTAGCTTGCTTATAATTTAGTAGCTAGCTTATTTAAATATATAGAACTTTAATATTATTTATATACCTAGCAAGAAAAATATAGTAGCTAATACCTTTTTAAAACTACTAGAAAAGAATAGCTAGGAGCCGCCTAATAAGCCTAAAAAGGATATAGAGGACTTTATTAATATTACTTTTAACGCTCTAAGCCTAGATATTCTAATTAATAATTAGGTTTAGTACTTCTCTATAATAGCAGATATTTTATTTAGTAATAGCCTATTTACTAAAGACTACTTAAAAAAGTTACAGACTATAGCTAAGTAGATTCTCTATTAGAAGCGCTCTAAAGAACTTAATTAAAGCAAGTTTACTAGATTTAAAAAAAAGGCCCTGTAGTATAACGTTTAGAAGCAGCACCTTTTTATTTAGCTTTCTAGAAACTACTTTTTCTAAAAGGTTATTAATAAGCACAAACTAAAACAATAAATTATTATAGCTTTTTATAAAGAATCTAGCTATTAGAGTAAAAAAGGAACCTAGCAAAAGGTATAGTTAAAATACTACTAGAAAAAACTCTATTAGAATGTGTAGTAGTATATTAAAACTTATATAGCTTACTAAAAGTATAGTAATTAGTTATTAAAAGAGATTTTCTACTCTACTAAGCCGCTATTAACGCTATAGGTATAGGTTATAATTAACGTTATATATATACTAGAAGGAAAGAATAGAAAGTTTTTTATAGCAGTAGCACACAATTATATATTGCAGTATCTAGAGGCAGAAGCCTTAAAACATAATAATTCTAAGTTAGTTACTAAGTTTATTAAAAACACTATTTTCTACTAATAGGGAGTCGCCCTTTAAATATTCTGTAATAGAGGGCTAGAGAACTAAAGCCTTATTAAAAACCTCTAGTAATAATTTAGTATTAATAGAGTAGTTTTAAGCGCTTTTTACCTCTAGAGATAGAGACTAATTAAAAGAGGCTACAAAGTTCTAGTAGCAGCTTTAAAAAAGATAAAAAGAAACTAGGTTAATAACCTCTTGCTTATTCTATAAGCTAATAGAGTAATAGTTAAATAATTAACTAGCGAAACTTCTACTTTTTTTATTTTAGAGTATAAGTATATGCTGCTAATTAAGCTATTAGTGCCTATTTAGTAAACTTTTTTTTAGAATAAAGTTACTAATACACCTTTGCTGCTAGCTATAAAGGCGTAATAGTTTTAGAAGTAGAATACAGCTCTAAAAAAAGTAATTAACTAAATAGTCTAATTAAAGTTTAAAAATAAAGAATACTTTAAAGATATAAAGAATATTTAATAGAAAAAATTAGTAGTTAGCAATCTAGTCCTTTTATAAAACTTCTAGAATAATTTTAATCTATTCTAGTTATCTAAATTTAAGCCTAAGTAGAAAGGACCTTACTAAATTACGCTTGTAGAAAATAAAGAATAGTACAAGCTAAATAACTTTAATAGAACTTCTTTTTAGAGCTATACACCTAAAGAAAAATTAAAGAAATTCTACTCTAGGTCTAAATAAGATTTACTAGAGGCTAACGCTTAATAAACTACTAAGAAAAAAGAATTTATAGAAACTATAGATTAAAATTGCTAGCTGCAATTTTAAATTACTTTAAAGTAGTCTATAGTATAAGTTATAATTCTACCTAGACTAAACTTTAATTATAAAGAGTATAAACGCTTTCTAGACAGCTAGTTAGACAGCTTTTAATTAAAAATAATTTACTTTAAATAAAGAAAGGAGGTAGCAAGCTGTAAAAAGATTTTATATAAGTAAAAAACCTAGAATAGAAAGTAAAAAAGTATTAAATAGGAATAGTTTATATCTACTGCTGCTAATAAAAGCTTAGAGGCTAAAAAGTAAAAATACTAGAGCTAGCTTTATTAGAGAGCTAGCTAAATAGACTTACACTAGCTAATAAAGGCTAATTAAAAGAAAGTAAAAAAAATAAAAACTAAGCTTATTAAAAGCTAGCTACGTAAAACTCTAAATATAATACCTAGGCAAAGTAACTAGAGTATCTATATTTAAAAATAGTTTATTACTAAAACTATAGAGATAACTAGGCTACTAAACCTTTTATAGAAGAAGTTTAACTAGAACTAGAACTATAGCTATAACCTCTCTAATTACTACGTAAAGAAGAGCTAGTGCTAGCATTACTATTACCGTAAGCACAAACGCGAGCTAAAAGGAAAAAGGGGTGCTAAAGGTAATAATTAGACTAAATAGCCTTAATTTTAGCTAAAAAAGGCAAGTTAGCTTTAGTTAGAGTAGCAGAGCAGTCTAAAAAAAAGTTAGTAAAAAAAATAAGTGCAAAGTAATATTAGAAAGCTCTACTATAGAACGTGCAGTAAGAGGTATTACTATTAAAAGCGTATTTATTATAGGCTCTAAAGTTTAGTAAGTAGCTCTAATAGTAAAACTATAAATAGAGTTTAAAAGTATAACTAGCGCTAGTACCGCTCTAGTAGTAGGTGTAGTAATTATTGTTTGCATAGCTATAATTACCGCCTGCTAACTACTAAATAGCTTAAATAAAGTTAGTAAAAAACTATTTAAAAAACCTTTAGAAAAAAAAATTTACTAGCTTTTAAATTAGTATTATAGTACCTACGTTAAGTACCTATACTAAATAACTAACTAATAGTTAGAAAAGTAGCAGCTAGAAAGCGCAGCAATTTAGAACCTAAGTAGGCGTTATTATTATTACAGTGTATAGTAAAAAGGCAAAGGTAAAATCTAAGTATAATACTCTAGGCCTATAGCTACTAGATAAAATAAGCTAACTCTCTAAAAAATTATATAGTTACTAGGCGATTATAATAGCAGTTTACTATTATAAGTTAGTAACTAAAGAATAATTAAAAAAAAAAGAATTTATACTACTCTAGTAGGTAGTCCTTTACTTTAGAAGTATTATACTACTATAATTCTAAAGTTATATTACCGCCTAAAGCGTAGTAACTCTAGAGAGGACTACTACCTAGAGAACTACTATTTAGAGGGCTACTGCTGCTAGTACTACTACCTAGGCTACTAGAAGTAGTAGTAACTATAGCTATATTAATTAAATAGCTATTAGAGAGAGAAAAGGTGTTAAATAAAAGTTAATATAAGTTTAGAAGCTAAAAAAGTAGAAAAGTTAGAGGCTGTTAAAGTTAAAAGTCTATTAGTAAAAAAAAGTTAAAAGTAAAGAAAGAAAATTAAAAAAAAGCTAGAGGGAGGAGGTTTTTTTATAAGCGGCTAGGCGTTTGCTTTTTAGCGCAGAAATTAGTTATTAGGCTTTTTAGAGTAATAGCAGTCTCTATTTATTTTCTAATTATAATAGAAGTAGCTAACTAGAGGCTAGCAAGTAACGCGCAGTTAAAAGTAAAGAATAGAAATAGGTAAAAGTCTACCTAAGTAATCTTGCTACCTAGCCTAGAAACTAATTAGAGGCTTTAGGTGTAACCTAAAGTAAACTAGACGTAGTAATTTTAAGCAGATTTCTTTTAGTTAGTAATAGATTTTATAGTATTAAAGCGTTTTTATTTATACTTTAGGTATACTAACACGCTTTTAGATAGGCTAGCAGCTAATTAAAAACTAATTAGAGCTAGTAAGTATATTATTAGCCCCTAACACAGTTACTATTTTAAAAGGGGCTTAAATTCTAGGTAAAAAAGGAAATATAGTAGAAATATATAGTGTAGAGGCCTAAGCAGCTTTTAGAGAGGTTATATAGGTAGAGTAGAACTAATAAATAGCTATTTAAAGTTCTATTAGAGATAGGGGACACCTTCTTTTTAGTTATTTTATAACCTACTTTTTACTAATTTAGTATTAAGCCTTCTGTGCTAGAGTAAAGCATAGTTTTTCTCTATAATATAGTTAATTTATTTTATTATACTAGCCTAGTATAGTATTAATAATAGGTTTTTAATAAATAGCTATAGACTATAACTATTATATAGTATAAAAAAAGTATTTTTAAATTCTAGTATAGCTATAAGTTTAAAGTATATAAACTATATTACTATATAAGTATTAGTACCTAGTAAGTTAATATAAAGTAGCTATAGTAGTATTACTAGTTAGCTATCTAGAAATATAGTAGTAACTATTTTATTTTATATAAAGTTAGCTATATTCTTTATATTAGTACTAAAGCTCTTTATTAATAATAAGTAGAGGTAATAGCTTCTATTTACTATTAGATTAACTAATAAGTTATATACTTAGTTACTATTATTTATAGTAGACTTATTATATATAAAATTTAGAGTTTTCTAGGCTACTAAATACTATATAACTTTAGCCTTTATATTTATATATACTTTATTTAAAAGCTACGCTGCTAGGCAGTGTTAACCTAAAACTATATATAATAGATTTAAAGTGTTAAAAAAGGTATAGAGCGCTAGGTAATAGGCGTTATTAAAAGTATTAAATATAAAACTAAAAAATATAAAAGCTTTAGTAGCTATAAAGTCTAACTACTTTCTATTTATAAAAAAAACTTATATTATAGTTTACACGCTTACTTTAGCTATATTTAAATTACTTAGTTAATATACGTTATAGGTTTATATATATTTTTTATAGAAAGTAAGTTTATACTTTACGCGCCTATATAAAAAATAGTATTTATAAATATAAATTAGTTTTTTTAGCTCTAGCTTTTAAATTTTAGTAAAGTAATAATAGATAGATATATTCTTTACACGTATAGTGCAATAATATAGTATAAAAATAAGCGTAGAGAAAGTAGCATAGTAGTATAGTTATAGTATATAAAAAATATAATATAAAAAAATATAGTATTATTTAGCTACTAGTATAGCTTAGCACCTTTAATACTATATTTTATTAAATAGCTCTAAATATTAGTAGAACTACGTATATAAAGCTCTAAATATTAGATAGACTATATATATAAAACTCTAAAAACTTTATAGACTATATATATAAAGCTCTAATAAATAACTAAAACTATATATATAAAGCTCTAAATATTAGATAGACTATATACGTAAATATTTTTTTTTTAAAAAAAAATTACTAGAATAACTTTTTTTTATTTCTCTATTCTGCCTAGCTAATATTAGTTATGCTATATAATTCTACTACGCCTATAAAAAAAAGTATTAGCTATAAAAATCTATATAGCTAATATTACTCTTTTCTACTATTATAGCCTTTAGCGCCCTTACTCTATATAGAGTAGAGAAGAGAAAAAAAAGAAAAATAAAAAAAAAAGGTTTATATATAGCTTATAAAAACGCTAGTAAAGGTATATATACATATAGTATATATAGTTAGCTATAAAACTAAATATTATATATATTATAATAAGTATGTTATAGTAGGTTTAAAATATAAGCGTAACTAGCCTATTACTAACGCTAAAGTAGTAGTAAAAAAAAAAAAGAAAAAAAAAATAAAAAAAAAAAAGTTTATATATAGAAAAGAAGAGAGTAGAGATAACATAATAAAAAGGCATATTAGAGAGTTATAATATTATTTTATTATACAATATAAAATTATATTTTTATAGAAATAAGTTATTACTAGTAGAGCTAGAGTCTAAATAAAACTCTAATAGAGAGAGTTTCTACTAGCTATTATACTACTACTGCGCCCGCGCTAATAAAAGCTATAGTAATAAAAAAGCAGCTAGCTGCCTTTTTTATCTCTTTAGCGTGCTAGTAGGTTAGTAGTTATTAAAATAATAAAGTGTTAATAGCTAGACTAGATCTATTAGTACTAGTGTTTTTTCTCTAGCTCTAGTAGAGATAGATTTAGGTAACGTAAAGTAAAAGAGGATATAACTCTCTTTTTTTTCCTCCTTTACTATATTTTCCTCTATAGAGAGGTTATTACTTCTCTCTATAGGTATTACTCTCTTTTCTATATCCTTAGAGCTAGAGAGAATATTACCCCTCTCTAGCGCTACTATTACGTTGTTATTATTATTATTGTTATTATTATTATTAGAGAGTAGAATAGTAGTAGAGTTATTACTCTCTACTACTATATTATTATTATTATTATTATTATTATTTTATTACTAACCTTTTTTTTTCTCTAGAGCTAGAAAGCGTGTAGTAATGCCTGTAGCTTTAGTAGTAGTATAATAGGCGTTATATTACTTATTCTTTTTAGCTTTTACTATAGCTTTCTAGTTTTTTATTAACTTTAAGCAACCTAGCCTTTTTTATTTTAAAAGTATAAAAGGCCTATTTTTTAACTATAGAGAACACTTAATATAATTTACCTAATACTTTATATAGTAGCTGCTAAACTTTACGCGCGTACTAGATAAAACTAGAAAAATATAGTATACCTAGTACTTTTACTTATAGTATTGCTTTACGCTATATATAAAATAGTAGTAGCTTTTATTATAGTAGTTATATTCTATAGTAGAGATTATTCTATACTAGCTTTTAATAAAGCGCGCGTAGGTAAAGTTTATCTAATAATTATAAAATAGCGTTAACTAGTCTAGCGTGTATATAATAGAGCTCTAATTAGAAAAGTTATTAAAGTTATAAGTAGCTTTAAAATTAGCTTTAAAACTTACTATAATAGTATATTTAGTATTAAATCTACACGCGTTATAATATTAATAATAATAGTAATAATAATATTAGTAATATTAGTAAATCTACTATATAATAAACCTATAAGCTTTATAAAGCTAGACGTTATAGAAGTAAAGGTAGATATAGTAGTAGTAGTAGATTTAAAAACTATCTATTATTTAAAAAATATAAAAATACTAAAAAAAATATTTTATATAAATCTATAATAGTGTTTTATACGCTACTAGCGTTTATAGCTATAGTAATAATTTAAAGTAAAAGTAAATTTTAAAAATACTTATAATTATATATATAAAGCTCTAAATATTTAGTAGACTATGTATATAAAGCTCTAGTTATAACTAAAACTACGTATATAAAGCTTTAAGTACTAGGTAGACTATATATATAAAGCTCTAAGTATTAGATAGACTACGTATATAATAATTCTATTCTAAATATTATATATATTATATATACACGCGCTTTATATATACTTAGATTATTATAATAATATTAAAGAATATATACACTACTATCTATAAAGGTCTAGTGCTTACAATAATAGGCTTAACGTGTTATTTATTGGCAATTATAGCAATTGTCTAATAAAATGTGTGTTGTTGTCATTTGTTGTTAATTATTATAATTGACGACAATCTACCAACCCTGGTGGGGATGAGGGGGAAGGGGTAGGTGTGGCGAAGCATGTGGTGCCATGGATCTTGGGCATGAATAAAACATACGATGGGTCAGGGGAATGGGAGAAAGTACGGATATTGTTTGGAACTGTGCTGTGCTGTGCTGTGGTTTGCACGTTGATGCGTCTACAGGATAGTACTACTATGTATAGTATAGGATGGTCCTGTATGCTTAAAATACACATCCATTTACTACTAACAAGGTGTACACTGGACTTATCCACTATTCACCTCGAACACACTGCTAAATTCACCAACTCTCCTACACCTAGCCTATCCCAACATTACAGTACGCCGTACTGTACGATACTCGTGCGCCGGCATGGTATTCCTTAACGAGACCGAGATCAAGCCGTTGCAAGCCCCTCCCGGTCAACGTTCCCGGCTCATCCACTAGGCGACTATCCGAAAAGGTTGCCCCAGCTTTCACAAAACGCCAACGATGCGAGTCATTTCACAAGGTTTCGCTACGGATGTGTCGGCTTTAGGCGACGACTACCGCTGCAGTAGTTCGAACGTGCACTGTAAATGTAAGGTTTTGTTATTGGATACTGTGGCGATTTTATCGATTTGGACGATCAGTTTGCCTTTGTTGGACCACTTGGAGGGATCGGGTGATTGAGACTTTGGGTAAGAGCTTCTGATTTGGTGTAGATGGGTCCAAGGCAGAAACTGTGTTGCTGAACTAGTTGAAGGTAAACACAGCAACAATCGAGCCAATTTTAGCCAAGAATGAAAGACTTCCCCGGTAGGATAGCAGACAACGATTGAAACTCGATATGACGGAGAAGGAAACAGAAGGACCAAAAGCTAAGGAGCCTTCTCGTCGGCAAAATTGTGACCGGAAATGTTGGGTCTCTTGCTGACAAAATCCCGCCTCCTACCGAGTTATGTCAGAGTCAATGGCTAGCAAGACTGCGCGCTCTTCCGTACGCTCTAGTGTGTGACAAGCTGCGATACTGATACTCGCCTAGCATGACAATACGGCATGTGCTTACCGATGAATTGTGGGTGTGCTCCTCATAATGCCTCAAGAACTCGATGGCATGAAGGAACTGCTGTTAGGCCCCCAGTGGTTTATATTATCGTTGGTAATTGGTGCTTCTGTGGTTGTCAACTCAACAGTAAGCTCCGTCGTAGACCAGGAAAGTTTCAAAGTCAGAGCAGGTCAGATGCATGAGTGTGAACGTTAATGTCATGAGCTTCGTGATATCGTATTCCCATCTAAGCAAAAATTACATGTCACTACACTTACTACACCCAGCCCTCCCCATCCTCACCCAACTTGAACAACCCGTTCTTCTTCTTATCCATAGCCCACCTCTCACACCAAGCCTTCATCTTCTCCCTACTCTTCGCGCTCCCCACATTTACCGTCGGTATAATCTTGTCAATCCTCAGCGCACAACAAAACATGGTAAGCTCCCTGAAACTACTATGCTCACTATACGGCACACCAAAACAGCTGGCCCGGCTGGTGCTGCCGCGTTGTGGCGCTAGGTCTTTCATGGAAAACGTGCTCTTCCAGTTCTGCGAATGCAAGACTGTCTGCACAGCGGGCGATTCGGTGAAGCGACTATTGGGGGGACGGTAGTTCCAACCTGAGGGGCGGAAACCGACGGCGCGAGAGAATGTGTCTGCATAGTCTCGTAGGTAGTCATCGAGAGTTTCGGCGCGGATCTCGAAGAGTGGCGTCATGTGGACTTGTGCAGCTCGTGGGTCTGTCGTAAGCAGCTCATTGAGCTCTGGGTCTTCGAGAGCCTTGCAAATCCGCTGTTTGTTGGGAGGTGCATAGATCTTGCTCTTCAATGCTTTGGCAATGCCGGTGCATATACGTTCCTTGCCAATGCTGTAAGTGCCTACAATGACGAGGAGACGGCCTCGCTGGGGACTCTTAGGTTCATCTGGGTTCTCGGTGTTTGAATCTTTCCGTACGAACTTAACCATGCCTTGGCCTGCACGCTCGCGCTTCATTTGCTCCCATCCATCTGATTCGTCTGTACGCACTTTGCTGAGACTGACACACATGTCTGCGCAAGCCTGTATGACTTGTTCTTGTGGCGGGAAAGCATACTTGGGATTCAGGTAGGTTGTGTCCAGGTAACACGCATCAAGCTTCTGCTGTCGATTCTTGCCACTCACGGCGTCCAGTACGTCGGGTCTGAGTAGCGGGTGTTCGATGTGCGCTTGGCAGGCTCGGAAGTCGCCACAATGCAACACTCGCTGGAGTTTCTTTTGCTTAGCACTTCCAGTTTCCTTCTCGAAGAGGAACAAGGAACTGCCAGGGCAGTGATTGGCTGATATCATGGTGACATGCACACCTTGCGTGCCAGGTACCTCTGTCTTCTTTTCGAAGTCCAGATCCACGACCCATTTTGGGTCAACGCGAAGCTGTTGTCGAACCAGATTCCCAGTAACCTTGCTACAATAAATCGGGCCATAAGCCCAAGACGCAGTGAGTCCAATGTAGTGATCACTGTGGAAGTGGCTAAGGAAGTACGCGTTCTGGCCCTTTACCGCTCCGTAGCGGAAGGCATCAACGGCGATAAAGAACCCCGGCATGATCTTGTAGAAGGGGCATGTACGTTGGAATGCGGGTTTCCCTCGCGATGCATTGTTCTCGGCTGCTGCGGACGCCCAGGCAGCATCTTCGGCGTGTCCTGCCATTAACTTAGAAAATGCAGATGTAGGTCCAGAGCTAGGCGTTGCTAATTGGAATGGGTTGGTTTGCGCTGGCTTGGCTGGTCGAACCGGCCGCTTGAAAGCTTTAGCGGTGGTGGTAGGTGTGCTTTCGCGTTCACTCTTGACTTGAGGAATTGGCAGAGGCGTCCCATCTAAGCAAGCGTTGACGTGCGTCGAAACATCTTGCTCAGAGAGACCAGGAAGGGTGTTGTTACAGATGGGACAGGACGGCGCATCCCCAGCATCTTGAGCTGGTTCCTTGAGAGTGCCTGTATCATTATCGGGATCTGGAAACAACGGAGGTGCATCAAAGTCATCTGGATCCCCTTCAAATCCAGCCTCTTGCATTTCCAGGTCCCTTTGAGCCTTCATCCATCGCCGCTCGTCGTATTCCTCACCTTCTAGAAGGTCGTCGTCTTCCAGGTCCTGAAATTCATCAAAGTCTTCACCACCAAACTGTGAGGTTCCTTCAGATTTCAGTGGCGGGGGTACGTGGGCCATGGGCGGCTCAGTGGTGTCGATGACGTCGGGCATGTCGAAGCCCGTGACTTCTGGTGTGTGCTCGCTTTTGATGCTCACTGGCAGGGGCCGCGTCTGTACTGGCGAGTCTATCTCGTCCTCATCTTCCTCGGAGTCCGAGTCGTCTACGAAAGGACCAGACTTCTTGCGTGGTTTGGAGGCGGGCTTCGACGTCTCTGCCGCTGTGGGAGCGTCCGAAGCATCCATGTCCTCTGGTGTTGGGAGAGGCGGAGACTGACGTGATAATGCCTTTACAGGCTCTTCGCTTATCTTCCTCTTCTTGTGGCTGCCACCGTTTTCGTTGTATCGTTCCTGGTCACTATCTGGGGTTCCAATGCCTTGACCAGTCTCGTCGCTCCAGCCAACATCTTCGTCAGCCCCATCCAGGGCGACTATCGGGTTCGTTCCTCTTTCCTGAAGGAAAATTCGGTTGTTCAGGTCTTCTGCCTTCTTAAAGAAAGCCATGATGTTGCCATTCGCTGGCGCTTGTGGCTTTGGCCTGCGGCCATTGTTCGCGGGCGACTTCTTTGCCCATTCTGACGAAACGAGCGTTGTTTGTGTGCTCTTCTTCTTCGCGACCGGTCCATTGGTCTTGGCCTTGGGCGTCTGCGTGGGGGCGGTGCTTTTGGCAGCCATGTCGACGATGCGAGACGAAGCGCGGGGTGGCGAGGGGGCGCGGCCGGTAGATGGTGCCAATCGCGATGTGTCGGGCAGCGTGCGATTCTCTCTGGGATTTCTGAACATTGAGGCGGTAACGTAACGGGGAAGGCCTCGACGGCCGTGGTGGAGTCGTTCCATGAAGTGGCGACAGTCGCGCCAAGAGAAACGCGCAGTCACGTGCTGGTTTGGATAACCAATCTTTGTGCCGTGTTGGGACTAAGACTTACAATGTCATTCTACACAGGCTGTGAACATGTTCAATGGAGGAACAAAGATGATTGATATACCACATCCGATCTATGCAGGGCTGCATCATACAAGGCTGTATACCCTCCACCTGGGCAGGTAAGTATGCGCCAGAAACACGAGCTCCCTATATTTCCACGGCGCGTCTTGTGACCGCAACCTCAGTTTCCATCCCATACTGGAGGCCCAGGAGCTGTGTAGCTCGTCGCAATAGGGTAATACGACCATCTCAGCCCAGCATCATTCGCGTTGTATGCTCCTGGAAATGCGACCAGCGGTTTCGGCGACCCATTCCCACCGTCTGTAACCAGCACCTGAGCACAAGAGAGATACATCTGTGCCCCACCAACCGATGACGCTTGGTGCAGTGCGATTGACTCCACTCGAACAAGATACTTACCGCTTGGAGTAGCCTTTGGGACGACGAACTCGACTTGACTCTTTTCTGTATCGTGTGTCAGTGAATCATGCACACTACAAGTTTGTCACATAGTAGAGACGTACGGTACGCGGGCCATGTGCTTTCGCTGCTAGTCAAAGGACTCCCTACCGCACTGATACTTGCAGCCTTGAACCATACATTGCCTGCTGCTTCCCATGTATTGATGTCCGCGCTATCTGGCACCTTTGCCATGTAGAACTGAATGTTAGATGATCACTGGGAGTCCTATCACGTGATGTACCATTCACCGTTTGCACGCTAATGTGGACCCTTAAAGACACATAAGCGAGCAGGCTACTTTATAAAAGGAGGATAGCCTATATAAGTAGAATAAATTAATTACTTAAAACCTAATTTATAGGTTATAAACCTCTAAAGTGTATTTACCTACTAATACGCTACTATAATACTTTAGCGCTATAGACGCGCTATAAAGACTATAACTATACTATAGTATTACCTCTAGTACTATAAATATACTATAAAAATAATAGCTTTATACTATAAGCTTTATAGCCTATAGTCTAATTCTAAAATATTTTTAACTATAATTAATACTAAATAGGCGCTAGATAAAAACTTTATTAAACTTATTAGCTTTAATAACTACTATAAATAGAAGCGTTTTTTTAAAAAAGTTACTATTTATTAAAAACTTTTTAATTACTATAATAGTACTATAGTTTACTACTATAAACCTATTTAACTAATACTACTATATACTTTCTATAATATATCTAAAAATATAATACTACTTCTAGAGAATTATAATACTACGTCTAGCTTTATTAACTCTACTAGTAATACTACTAATAGTACTACTTATACTAAGTATAAAACTAAGTTTAAAATTTATAAGCTTAAACTCTATTTTATTAAAAAATACTATAATAAAGCGTTTACTATACTTTATTTTTTTAAAAACGCTATTAATAATTATATCTAGAATAAGCTTAATAATAACTAGAAAAAGAAATTTTATATAGCCTAGGCTAACTTTATTAAAACCTACTATACTTTAGACTTTATTATTATATACTATACTAAAGCTAAAATAGATACGTTTATACTAATAAGTTTT
Organism: Plenodomus lindquistii; assembly: GCA_025504975.1. Classification (NCBI taxonomy): domain Eukaryota; kingdom Fungi; phylum Ascomycota; class Dothideomycetes; order Pleosporales; family Leptosphaeriaceae; genus Plenodomus; species Plenodomus lindquistii. Next base: position 3,016,469 of record JANUWI010000003.1, on the reverse strand, counting down.
TCTACTATTTAACTTTTTTTTACTAATTTTAAGCGCTACTATAAAGATATTAATAGCGCTAAAGGCTTTTTTACTTATACTATTTTTATTTATAAAATTAATAAAGTTTTTTTTTTCTATTAATATTACACTTTTATTAAATTCTAGAATATTTTTTATTTTAAAAAAAAAGTAGTTATTTAGAAGACCTAGATTAATTATTAGAATACTATTATTAAATACGCGGATAACTATAAAAAAGCCTAGAATACTTTTTTAAAAAATAAACTCTATAATACTACTAGCTATTCTAAAGGTAATATTTCTAGTAGTAGCTAGAATAATAGCAGAGCTAATAGCTATAATAATAATACTAATAATAAAAAAATCTATAAACTCTATAACTATTATAGTTATAGTAAAACTAAATATAAATACTATAATAAATCTAATACTTTTTACTATAATTATAAACTTTATATAAAGCTTAGTTATTCTAAAACTAACTTCTATATAAAGAAATATAACTAAAATAAAAATAACTCTAAATTTAGTATAGTAGATAATATTAAAGACTTTACTAACGCTACTTTTAACTTTAACTATAATATAAACTACTTTATTATATTTACTAATAATCTTTTTACTTACTATATATTCTTTACTTTTTATAACTTTTTATCTAACGCTAATTTACTATAGAGTAGTGCACGTAATATAGGTAAGAAAGCTAGAGAAGCTATATTAAATAGAGATTTAAAAAATAGTATATAAAATATATAGAATATATAGAGCATATTATATAGATATATAATTTATAATAAAATTATATTAAGTACTTTTATAATAATACTATAAATATTAATTTTTAAAATTTAAATTTATAACTCTAGTACTATATACTATATTACTTATAACTTCTCTTTATTTATCTATTTAGTGTAACGGCTCAAGAACATGAGGTGCCGAAAGGCGTCCGAATCAGCTCGAAGGCATATGGGAGTGCGCGCGGATCAAGAAGCCAAACAAATCATATTCTTATAGGCCTTGTACGAAAGGACAAGAAAATCATGCCTCTACAGTTCTATCAAGGAAGCAAGCTATATAGGGTAGGACTTGGTGGTAGTTCTGGGCCCTTACGGGGTTCTCTCCTTTCCTCTGCTGTGTTGGCACGTAGGTAACAGTGGGGTAGGGATTCTTGTAGGATCTGGACTGGGTACGGTACGGAGGTGGTTCGGGTAGAGGTCGGTATAGTCTCCCATCTTTGATAAGCTTGTATGGGGAAAGATGGGGGTGGCTCACGAGGGGGCTCCTGTGGCTGAGGGTCGTCGTTGTAATAGGATGTGGCTTTGTCACATTTAGAACTACTTTAGAATACTATTAGTAGCTATAAAAACAGCTCTATTTTTTATATTTATAGTAAAAGTAGTATTAAAATAATTATTACCTACCTAGATAGATATAAATCTATATTTAAACTTTATAATATATAATATACTTTTAACGTTTATTATAATTTCTTTTCTATAGGTACTTTAGCTTTTAAAGGTATTTTATATACCTATAAAAAACGTAATATAGTATTTTAAAAGAAAAATAACTAATATATAATTTTTTTTATAAAAATGCATTATATAATTAATATATACTTTTTCTAACTAAAGTAATATAATAAAATATTTATTACTACTATAGTAATTAATTTTAATAATTTTATATAGTTAAAGTACTAATAACTAGAATATTTTAGTTTTAATAGTATATAACGCCTTTTTAATATTAGTAATAAAATAAAAGTTACTAATAAATAAATCTAAGTTAAATTTTAAAATATTTACTCTATCTACTATACTATATAAGTACTATATAGAATTCTACGTAACCTAGCTAAATACTACTATAAATAGTTTAGTAAACTTATTATTATAGATATATAGAAACTATATTCTATTTCTAGATTTAAAAAAAAATACTACGCTTTTTTTTTTATTAATAACGCTATTTATTTTACTTAGATTATTTTTTTTAATACTAAAAATAAAATTATAATACTTCTAATCTAACTATTTAACTACTTTATAACTAAATATAGCTATAAAATTATTTATATACGCTATAATAATAAGTTTATATAGTATACTATTAATATATACTATAAAGCTAAAAATATAACTCTAGAATTCTCTACTTTCTATACTTACTATTAAATTAGGCTAATTAAACGCTTTTACTACGTAGTATATAAAAAGGCATCTATAATAATTTAATACATTTAGCTATTATTTTTAATAATAAAATTTATTATTAACTATATAGAGAAAATACTATGTAATGCTATACTACTAAATAGGCTATAGATATATATAATAATTAAAGCTATATATAAAAAGAATTAAGTACCTATAAAAGTATTTAAATTTAAAAAAACTTTATAGTAAGCTTTATATAGTACTAAACCTAATTTTACTAAAAATAATATATAAAAAGTATAAATATACTTTACTACCTTTTCTAAGCTATATACCTAAAATATAAAAAGTAGTAAACTTTATATTTTTTATATAACTATTATATACTATTTTATATCTAAAAATAAAAAAATCTACTAGGTTTAGAATTTAGATCTATATAAAGTATAGTTTATTATAGCTACGCGTGTTAATAATACTACTAGTATAACTAATTTTTAACTATATAAATAATATATTAATAATTATAATCTCTAACTAAATATTTTTATTTCTAAAAATGCTATTACTATTTTAAGTAATACTAATAATAATAATAGCTTTTATACTAGTTTTATAGTAGTTATACTATCTAGTATACCTATATTTTATATAAATAATAATTTTAGTAAGCTAGAGTATCTATCTAATAGACTACTTTATAATAGCGCTACTATATTACTCTACTTTTTTACTACTACTCTAACTAATCTTTTATTATCTATAATCTATTATACTCTAAACTATATTTAAATAGTATATAAAATCTAATTTAGCTTTACTATATAATCTATAAATTTTAATACTAAATAAAAAGTTATTAAATATTATATCTATATATATATAGCTAAAATTTATACTAGAATAGATAGTACTAGGCAATATAATAATTATTCTAAGTATAAAAAAAACTATATTCTAACTACTCTAGAATAGCGCTATAATATTAAAAATTACTACTATTTATACTAGAAGTAAATTAAATTACTTATTTATAATTTTAACTCTACTAAACTAGAAATAGTATGTTTATACTATACTAGTAAAAATATATATTTTTAATATATTCTAAAAGTACTACGCACTATTTACTTTATACTTTAAAAATAATACTACTATATTTACTAGATGTAGACTTTAATATAAAAGTACTAGAGTAAAGTTTACTATAATAGCGTACACCTATATAATATATACTCTAATAATAACTAACTATATATTATAGTTATAGATAAAAATAACACTCTCTATAACTAATATATATATTTATTAGAAAAAAGTAATAAATATAACTTTACCTTTTTCTATTCTAACTACGTTAAAAGAGGTACTATCTATAAACGTTTTTTAGATAATAATATAGAATATAAAGTATACTATCTAGATATTAGTTACTTTACTAATAAATTTATAGATAATAGGTATTTATAATACTAAAGTTCTAGATAAATATATATAGAAAAGTATTTATACGCGTAATATTTTACTATATAGTACTTCTAGTTTTACTAAAAAAATATTTATTTCTTTAAAAAAACTATATATAGTTTATAGAGCTAAAAAAAAACTATATATACTATTACTAAAGAACTTAATAAATATAGTAATAGTAAAATTTACTTTATACTATATAAACTAAATTATACTAGTACCTAGAAACTTATCTAGCCTAAATCTATTACACGTGTAGAAAATGCTATAGAAATAGAGTATAATAATATTAGAAATAAAATTATTAATAAAAATCTTTTTAATACTAACTTTAATAAAATATATACTAATTTTATTCTAGAAGTATTTTTTATACTATTTACTATTTCTCTATGTACTCTACGTTTTTATAAAAACACTATAATAATATCTAAAGCCTCTAGATAGTATAATATATTCTATAAAAAGGCTAACTTTTTTACTAAAAAATATATAGTTAAAGTTATTACTTTTCTACTTTAATACTAAATACTACTATTTAAAGTTATATTTAAAGTAAAGCTTATTTCTACTAGTAAATTTAATAAGTTTAAAATACGTATTATTATATATAGTAACTAGTAATAAATAGGTTTTTATAGTAAAACTTTTTTATTTACTATACGCTTTATATCTATATATATCCTTCTAGCTATATATATACTTTTAGAATAAGTTACTATTTAATTAAATGTCTATATTATATTTCTAAACTCTATTTTTAAAAAAAAGGTCTATATTAGACTACTATACTCTATTTAGCTTCTACTTTATTAATACTAGCTATTACTAAAGTCCTTTTATAGTTTTATATAGGCGCTGCGAGCTTAGTATAATACTCTAATAGCTATATTTAAATATATAGATTTCTATATCTTTTTATTTAATTTATACGTGTATATTTATATAATAGACTTTATTATAATCTCTATATACGTTAATAATATCTATATCTATATAGTATTATATATACTTATTAATAGTTTCTATATTTAACTATTAAAAATCTTTATAATTATATTTAAAGACTCTAATACTTTTTATTTAGGTATATATATTAAATATTAGCCTAAGTATATTTACTATATTCTAGACTACTTTAATTTAAATAGTATTACTATAGCTAAAATACTATATAACTATTATATTAAACTCTAATATAAAAATAATATAGTTTTTTTTTCTATACTTTAAAAAAAGTATTTTAAAAAGTTTAGTTTTTTTAACTACTTTTTTATAATAATATATATTAACTTTATATACACTACTTTTTTATATAGCTATTTTAATACTAATTCTAGCTAATACTATCTAGATATAGTTATTTAAACTTATACGTATATTTATAGTACCTAAAATATAGGTATTATATACTTTAAAAACTATTATTAATTTTTTAGCTATTATTATTAGGCCTTTAGATAGCTTCTCTACTATTTAAGCTAGAATAGCCTATAAAAGGTTATTATAGGCTAGAGAGGGCTATTGCACTCTATATTAAAGTATAAAAGCCTCTAGCTCTCTACTTTAAACTAGAGATTCTGCAAATGTATAGAAAAAGGGTAAAAAGTAGAGTATAAAGCCTACTAGAAGTAGAAAAATAAAAAAGTAATAATTTATTTATTTTTAATCTCTAAATAGTATTTTTATCTACCTATCTAATTAATCTATTCTATTTTATATTATCTATTATAGTAATATTCTATTAGGTATTATATTTAAATTATTTAAACTACTATACACTTATAAAATATAGATAATTAAAATAAATTATTAACCTACTATAGAAAATTTAGATAGTACTACTAGTAATATAGGTATAACTCTATAGGTACCTATAAACCTAGCTCTAGTACTAGATCTAAATTCTACTAGTATATAGCCTATTAAATTTACTATATAGATTAATAAACTAACTATAGACTATAATAGCCTATAGTTACCTACTCTAGATAATAATATTAATAAAAAATTAAATATAAAAGCACGCCTCTAGAAAGTACGTAAATAGTTCTATTAAAAACGCTAATATAAAAAACTAGTAGATATTAATATACTCTAGACCTATTAGAAAGCTAGAAACTAGAAAAATATTACTTTTAAAAATACTAGTACCTAAAGTATTATAGTAGTTACTTTTAATTTATCTATTAGTCTACTTTACCTAGAACTCTCTAAAGTCTTTACTAAAAAAAATAAAGTAAAGTATAATTATTAAAAAAAAAACTATAAATTTTACTTTTTTAAAGTACCTACTTATTTTAAAACTTAGAAGTAAAAAATTAACTTTAGGCTTATTTATATTTCTAAAATATTAAAATCCCTCTAGCAGGCCTATAATAACTAAAAATAGCTAGAAATAGCCTATTTAGCTCTAACCTAGGCTAAATTTAAAATAGTTATACTAAATTTACTAGAAATACTCTCTAAAAAGTATTAACTAGCCTTTAAATCTTTAAAAAAGGCTAGTTAAAGTTTAAATTAGATGTCTATAGACTTTCTAGACTTTCTATAGCTATACTAGAAAAAACTAGGCTACTTAAAGCTACTAGAAATCTAAATATTAGAGTTTATTATAGCTTTATATAATAATATCTATAGAGATTTTAGTTTACTTCTAGAAAATTATTAAAATACACTAGCTTTAGTAGAATAGTTAGTAATAGTAATATACTAGCGTAAAAAAGTATTTACTAAAAATAAAGCTAGTAAAAGTAGTAAAAAAAAAAGTAAACCTAAAGTTAAATAAAAAAAAAAAAACTTTAAAAAAAGGTTCTAGAAAAGTAAAAAAAGAGGTAAACTAGGCTATACTAGTTTAGAATAACTCTATAAAAAGTAGTCTAGTAAAAAAATAGATAAAGTTTATTACTATAGCTATAAAAAAGTTAGTTATATTTAACCTAACTACTTAAAAAGTAATAGAGATTAGAAAAACTCTAAAAAATCTAGTTTAGAAAAAGGTAAAAAGTAGAAAGACTAGATATAGTTTTTACTACTTATAAAGCTTTAATTACTATAATTAGTACTAAGTAGATTTTACCTAAAACGCTCTAGCTAGAACTATTCTAGCTATTTATAATTAAATTTAGAATAGGCCTATTAGAGTTTAAAAAAGCTCTACTAGATAGTAGTTTATAGCTAAATTTAATATTATAAATATTAGTAAAAAAGTTTAATTTTAATATTACTCTTTTTTTATTTTTTATTACTAAAAGTATAAATAGAGGCTAGCTAAAAGTATATAGTATAACCTTTATTAAAGTTACTATTACTAATTTTAGAGGTTATAAATAAACCTAGAAGATTCTATTTATAGTATTTAACTTTTAAAGGTTTTTTATATACCTAGAGCTACTCTAAATAAATTTTTACTTTTTAAAAATTAATTATGCTACTTAGCAAATACTTTTTAAAAGTAAAAAGGTAAAAAACTAGGGCCTTTTTAAAAAAGTTAGAGTAGAAAAAGCTAAATAGTTTAAATATACTATAAAAAACTCTATAATAGATATTTATACGCTTTATATTAGCTTTATAGCCTATAGTAACCTAGTATAGGCTACTTTTATATAAATACTACTAAAATATATAGATTTTATAGATATAGTATTAAAAAAAAATTTATTAATTCTTTTTAACTATAGCCTAGCTAATTTTACTATCTAGATACTAAAAAAGTAAATACTACTATATTAACTACTATATAACCTTTTAAAAACTAAACTTAAAATTCTAAAGAAGTATATAGATAACTACTTATTTAAAAATTAGATATAAAGGTTAAAGTCTCTAGTAAAAGTATTTATTCTTTTTATAAAGAAAAAAAATAGTAGTTTAAAGCTATACGTTAACTACTAGAGTTTTAATAAAATTATAGTAAAAAATAGGCACCTACTACTTCTAATTACTAAATTTTTAGATAGACTAGGTAAAGTAAAAATTTATATAAAGTTTAATATCTATAACGCCTACTATAGAATTAGAATTAAAAAAAAAGATAAATAGAAAATAGCCTTTAAAATCTAATATAAGTACTTTAAATATTTAGTAATACCTTTTAGGTTTACTAATACTCTAGTATAGTTCTAGGCCTATATTAACTAAACTTTAGTTAGTCTAGTTAATATAACTTATATAGTATACCTTAATAATATTTTTATTTTTTCTAATAATAAAAATAAGTATAAAGCCTATATATAGAAAATACTTAGCTATTTACGCAAAGCTAAGCTATATATAAAACTTTAAAAGTATAAATAGAAAATATAGTATATAAAGTACCTAAAGTATATTATTATACTAAAAAGGAGTTTTATTAACCTAGAATAGGTTAAAATAGTCTAAAACTAGCTATAATTTACTATAGTATATAATATCTAGATATTTATTAAATTTATAAACTACTACTAGAGATTTATTATAAATTTTTTAAAATTAGCGCTACTTTTTATAAAACTAATATAGAAAGCGCTAGAGGCAGCCTAAAATAGGCTATAGATAAAAAAAAAAAGCTAGCTATTTAATTTTAGTACTAAAAGTAAAGTAGCTTTTTAAAAAATAAAAAATACTTTTTTAAAGTACCTATATTAGTATATTTTAAAAGTAATAGAAGAATACGCCTAGAAGTTAACGCCTCTAGAGGCGTAATATATAGTATTCTAAACTAGTTAGTTCTAGAAATAAGTAGAAAGGCCTAATAGAAACTAGTTAATTTCTATTTATATAAACTAATTATAGTAGAATATAATTATAATACCTATAACTAAAAATTACTAGCTATAGTTTAAAGCCTAAAATATTAGTAATATTATTTTAAAGCTATTTTATTTAAAATATTAATAGACTATAAAAACCTATAATAGTTTATAGAAATAAAAACTTTTAACTATAGGTAGGTTAGATTCTATCTAGTATTATTATAATATAATTTTACTTTTTTCTATTAGCTAGGTAAAATAAATCTAGTAAATAAACCTTTATAAAAGCTAGACTATATAGCTAAAGTAAATAAGCTAGAATAGAAGTATAATAAAACTTTTATAATACTACTATAGAACTTTTTATAAAGAAAGCTAGAAAATCTAATTTTAGTAAATATAGTTTCTACTAGATCTAGTAATTAACTCTAAAAAATAGACTAAACCCTCTAGAAATTTATAAAAATTAAATTAACTAAAAGAAAATAGAATAAAGCTAATAAAAAGCGCAGCCTACTATTAAAAGCTAATAAAGTTTTAAATAAAGAATTAGAAGCTAAACTAACCTAGAATAATCTAGTCTAGGTTAATCTAGGTTAAAAAAATTAAAAAAAATTTACTCTAATTAAAAAAAAAGTACTAGTAATAAAAAAATACTATAATAACCTTTTTACTAGTTATTTTAGCGTAAAAAAAATATTTAAAAAGCTCTAGCGCTAATTTATATAAAAAGAAATAAAAAAAAATATAGAGAACTACTATAAAAACTATCTAGTATATAAATAGTTAATAGCTACTAGATATAGACTTTATAGACTATTTACTTTTTTTTCTCTATTTAACTAGCTATAGAAAGAAGTTATAATAGATTTTATTACTAAATTACTTTTTTTAAAGTATAGTAGTATTATATATAATGCTATATTTATAGTAGTATATAGACTAATAAAAATAGTATACTATATTCTAGCCTAGGTAAACTAGAATAGTACTAACTTTATTTAGGTATAGATTAGAAAAGTAGTAAAGCTTTATAGAGTTTTTAAAAAAATTATATTAGATAGAGAACCTTTTATAAACGCTAAATACTAGAAAATATTCTAGTACTATCTAAATTTAAAAAAAGTACTTACCTCTACTTTCTACCTCTAGACTAATAAATAGATAGAAAGGTAAAACTAAACTTTAGAATAGTATTTTTAATACTACTACTATTTAAAATAGGATAACTAGGCTTTTTAGATATATACTAGAAAATATATATATAATAATAGTATTTATATAATTATAAAAATAATACTTTTCTAAGCCTATACTAGATAGAATCTAATTAGACTAGAATAGCCTATAATAGCTATACTAGCAGGAGAAAGTCCTCTAGAAAAGCAAGTTATATTAGAAGTGCTTAGAATTTAAAAAAAGTATAAAAAAAATATTATAAAAATCTAGAAATACTAAAAAAAATACGCTAATAAAAAAAAATTAGATATTTTTTTTAAAATAGGCAATTAAATTCTAGTTTTAAATAAAAATATCTAGTTTTTATAATTAAAAAAAAAGTTAGACTAGAAATATATTAGGCTAGGCTATATAATAGCCTAGTATAGCCTAAGTACGTTTAAAGTAGACCTATCTAAATTTAAAAAAGTTTATCTAGTATTCTACGCCTTTTTACTAGAGCTTTATAACCTTTTAAACTTTATTTTTTATTTAAAAAATAATTCTGTATATACTTTATAGGAAATAAGTAATAATATATATAAAGTAAAAAAGCTGCTAAATAAAAAAAAAAATAAAATAAAAAAGTAGTAATATTTAGTAAAATAAATAAAATATTTAAAAAAAAAAATTTATAAAAGCTAGAGCTAAATATTTTAGCTAACGTATTTAAAAAGTTCTAGAAAAGAACTAGAAGCTTACTAAGCTAAAAAAAGAAATAATATATAACTACTAGAAGTTAAAAATAACTTTTTAAAAAAAAAAAAGTAGCTATAATATAGAATTATAAAAAGTAAAAGTAAACTTTTACTTTTTTTTTTATAGAGTTTTTAAAAGTATTTATAGGTACTCTACGCGTAATCTATACTAGTATAAATTAATATAACCTACTATAGTCTATAAAAAACTAGAGTAAGCCTAAATACTATAAGTAAAATAAATACTAAAAATATAGTAAAAAATATATAAGTTACTAATAAAGTAGATATATATAAAAAGGTAAAAAAAAGTTATAAATTTAAAAGTATTATTTAATTACTTATACTATTAAGCGCTATAAAGGGCTATAAAAAACTAGAACTACTAGAAACAGGCCTTTTAAAGCTAGAACGCCTAGAAAAGAACTAAAGAAATAGAAAAAAAGCTAGAGGGGCTTAAAATAGCCTAGAATAGCCTAGAAGTAATTATTTAGTATTAAAAACTACTAAATTAGCCTTTTTTTTAATAATTTTTCTAGTTAGTTTATTTTTTACACTACTAGAAGTATTACTACGCTCTAATTTAAAATTAGTAATTTTTAGAAAAAAAGCCTAATAAGCTAGTTCTAATAGATTAGAATTCTAAAAAAACTTATACTAGAAAAGAGTTAGAATAGTCTATAATAGAGTATAATAGTATATACTCTACGCTTTTTAAAAGTACTAGATAGATTTTTATTATACTTATACTTTTTAGTTCTAAAGTATTTATAGTTATTTTTAGTAGTATTAAAATAAATAACTATAGTTAATTTAATATAAAAATAGAAAATAAAGTATAGTTTAGATTTAGAATTTTTATCTCTACCTAGAGCACTACTATATAAAAAGAGGTAGTAATAATAAAGCATTTAAATACTAGAAAATATTAGTATAAACTAGAATAGGCTAAAATAGCTAGAAAGAATTTATTTATTAATATTTTTAAACTAAACGCTATACTTCTAGTAAATAGTGTCTAGAATAGCTAACTATTTAGTAGAAAAAACTTCTAAACTATCTACTTTATAGAGACTAGCGCTAAAGTTTTAGAAAGTAGGCTAGAAAAGCTATATAGCTATATAGACTTTATAATAAATACTAGTAGTATTTTTATAAAGCTATAGCGCTAGAATAAATTAGTATAAACTATTTAAAGCTAAAAAAAAAATATATAGCTATGTACTTTTTATTTATTAGAAAGCAGCGCTAGTACTAAATAATTTTATTTTTTTTACTAGCGTTCTAGACTTTATAAAGAATAATATTATTATTAGTAATAACTAGTATAATATAACTATAAATACTAGTAAAATAAAAATTACTAGTAGTAAAAGTAATATTATAGTAAATATAGTAGTAGTAGGTTATTTAACTAGTATTAAAAATATTATTAAAGACCTAGCCTTTATTTATTATAGGCTAGAATAGATTAAATAAAACTAAAAAAATTAGTTAAAAGTATAAATAGTTTTACTAAGCTAGTTAGCTTTATACTGCGCTAGAATAGAGTATTATAGCTTATATTAGACTATATAAAAGTTTAACCTCTATAGCTAATAGCTATATAAAAAATTTAAAAAATACTTACTAGATAAAAAAATAGTATAGAAGTAATAAACTAAAATAAAAAAAAAGTAACCTTTTATATTATAGCTAAAAAAAGCTAGTATAGGCTATAAAATAGTAGTAAAGTAAAAGTAAAATTATAAACTATAATCTATAAATAAAGTTATAAATAAAGTTAAAATTTTTATTTTTATTTATTACTCTAAAAATATAATACTATATTATCTATAAAATGTAGGTAGGTATTAAAACTATCTAATTAGATTAATTAAAGTTTAAAAAAGGGATAATATTAGGCCTTTAGGTAGCTTCCCTACTATTTAAACTAAAATAGTCTATAAAAAATTATTATAGGCTAGAGAAAGCTATTACACCCTATACTAAAGTATAAAGGCCTCTAGCTCTCTACTTTAGGCTAGAGATTCTATAAACGTATAAAAAAAAAATAAAAAATAGGGTATAAAGCCTACTAGAGGTAGAAAAATAAAAAAGTAATAATTTATTTATTTTTAATTCTTAAATAGTATTTTTATTTACCTATCTAATTAATCTATTCTATTCTGTATTATCTATTGTAGTAATATTCTATTAGATATTATAATTATAATACTAACTAGGCTAGATACTCTAATACTTAGCGTTCTACTACTAGTTATATTTTTACTTTTACTAGAGAGCTAGTATTATAATACTCTATAATTTAGAAAACTACTACTCTATTTATATATAAAGTAGAGTATATAGCTCTTTTAAATACTATAAAAAAAGCTATTTAGATTAAAAATTTTATTAATAATTTTAGTACTAATATTTAATTTAACTATATTTTTATTAGAGTAGATAATAAGTTAGTTATTAAGCTATTAAAAAACTCTAAATTCTACTAGCATAGTAAATATATTAATCTCTACTACTACTTTCTACGTAAATATATCTAAAAAAGTATAATTATTATTACTTAGATTAGTAAAAAAAAGAACCTAGCTAATATACTTACTAAAGCGTTTAACTCTATTAAATTTAATACTATTTATCGCACTCTAGGTCTACTATATAGTAAGAATACTAAAATAGCTAGCGCAGTTACTATATATACTCTCTTTTTTTTTAATAATAATAACTATATATTAACTGCTAATAATAACCTAATAAGTAGCTTACACAAATATATAGTATTTTCTCTAAATATATAAAAAAATAGTCTGTACACTACAATTTACTATTTACTAGTAATAATAGATATAATAATAGTCTCTAGTATAGTTACCTAGTTTATAGTTAGCAACTCTCTAACTATAACTCTAATAGAGAATACTCTTTGTATAGAACTAGGCTATAGAACTGCCTTATAGAATCCACTACAGATTTAGACTCAGGGGGGCTGTTAGATGATCACTGGGAGTCCTATCACGTGATGTACCATTCACCGTTTGCACGCTAATGTGGACCCTTAAGGACACATAAGCGAGCAGGCTACCTCATAAAAGGAGGATAGCCCACACAAGTAGAATAAATCAATCACTTGAAACCCGATTCACACTGAACAGGCCCAAAGTGGGAGATGGATGCGGCAGCAACGAATCCTACTGTGTCACCGGCAGCAATAGTGGCAGTCCCGGTCCCAGGCTTATTCTGGAAGCACCGCATATCGGCACTCGTTACAGACGTAACGCCAGAGTTTGTCTGATAGTTCTTGGTCTGGCGTATAGAAGTCCACTCCTGCGCTTCGGCGACGCCGTTGATGATGAGCTTGGGGAAGCGATCTAACGATGTCAACATGAGTATATGTTGGTGGTGCGTTAGCTTACAGTGTGCTTGGACTATCGCTGCCAGGAGTAGTTGGAGCATCAAGGACTTCATGGTGACGGTGATGGTGGATCAAGCTCTGTCACAGACCGAGTGCACCAAGTCGCCTTCTTAAGATATCTCGTTGCGCGAGATCATCGGAGTCACGCGGTACTTTGGACATAGCCGCATAGTGTTGTGTAAGAGATGTATCGGCAGTTTCGAGCGAATGGGCAGGGGTTTATAAATTGTCCACATCAATGCAAATTGCCGAGACGGAGCCCAGTTGGTAGATTTCGCATACCGCTTCGAGTTTATTTCACTAGGTTTGTTGGATCCAACAGTACAGCTAAGCAGACACGATTCCACGGTGTTAGTCCCACAGCGTCTCTGCTTCCGGCTGCCTGTCCTGGCTGGTGACGAGTGATAAGCTGGCCAAGGATAGTCTGAAGCTGATAGTGAGAGCTCAAAGGATTCAAACTCGTCTTTAGGAACACCCTTCGGATTGTCAAACCATTATCAATTCCCTCCCTATATGACCCAAAGCTGCGCAAGCCAAGATTCTCCGGAACGTGAACGAAGAAGCTCGATTCTTATGGTGCATCCGCCCCATGTGTATGAACTACCCATATAAGTTGGACGTAGCGAGAGTACAACAATCACAAACTAGACTCTGCGGTCAGCAGCTTAGTATACGATGCAGTGTACGAACGGGATTCCTTGCTATGTCAAGGATGCGTCAATGATCCGTCAAGGCCCATGTGAGTCTTCGAAGTACAGCGTTGCGACAGGAAAACTGAACATTCCCATCCGCCCAAGTCGCACAATTCAAGTCGATTCCTTTCAGCCACTTTGTCCAGCGCTTGATTGTGAGCACCACGCAAAGATTGTGTGTGCCCTGAGATGCAGTCAAAATAAGCCTTTTGATATGATCCCTCATTATGAGCGTCCTCGCAAGCTCTCCTTTACCCGATGCACAGGAATGTAGCGCTAGTGTTGGAAAGCCATGGGACAGGAGCCGATCGAGGATTGGGACGACGTGAAGGCGCGTAAGGGTGCGGCATGGGTTGCGGCAGGGGCGTTGACAGAATTTACAGTTCTGTGTGTTATGTACTGGGACGATTTGGATCAGTAATGAGATCTGAATGTGTGTAAAAGTGTAATTCTTGATGATTGTGCCGAAGTCTGGATCCTGCAGAAGGCATTGTTCTGGTCTAAATGATGAAGGTCTTCATACATGGGCCAGATAGTCCATTTACCAGCTACCATAGGCGTGGTATACTTACCCACAGCCCTGCCAGTTAAGTTTACCAAAGTCTAGTGAGTCAAAAACAGGTAACGCAGTCTCCCCCCGCGGCCCTGCGCTGACTGTTTGGAGGTTTCTCGGATGAATAATCGGTCATTGAACAAATTGCCAAAGAAATAACGTGTGCTGGCACGCAAATACCTGGGAACCGTTCTGAGGCAAGATCGGGATCGGGTCTCTGTGCGGAACTTCGGCTGTCAGCCGAAGGCAAGGTCCTTCCCGGGTGGCCTGAAGAAGATCTCTCGGACCACATGAAGCTCAGAGCCTGAGAGGTGGCGCTTCGTAAGATTGGCAGGACGTAGCACACCGACCTTTGCAAATTGTTGAGTTCGTCCTCCTTCCCGTGAATTAGGAAGCGTCCCCTGTGCCGCTGATCGGTACGTTTCTCTTTACCTCTAATGTGCAAACTATCTCTGCTGTGAGAGAGCAACCTACATTTGATGCCATGGCCGTTGGCTTGGGGGTAATTGGAGACAGGCATGCGAATGAAAGGCGACGAGCTACTGCCTCTAGCGACCAACTTTCTCTCTCCAACCAATTTCTTATGGCAGAACTTGCAGAATCAAAGTAGCTCTTGTGCATGGATCCTGTCGCCAGACACTTTCTAGGACGACTGGCATGTCACACCGTTAGTCGTGACTCGAGAAACACCCGGGGAAGACGGTCCCGCGCCCAACGACTAGGGTATAATTTCAAAAGCATACCGATCAACATCCTTGCATACCACGTGGTTCGTAGGCTGACTTGTGGGGTGTTTTGGGCCAAGATGTTGCTCTACGGTGCCTTGCCTAAGGCTCAGCGAAGGACAACGTCTGCTTGGCGAAGATGTGAAGCAATACAGGACACTTTAGACAATATTCGAGCTGGAATAAAGGCACAACGTATCATACTGACAGAGACTCTAATGAAAGTAATTTTGTGGTACATTTGTGGCTGTGTACACCTACTCCATCCCCCACGCCCACCTCTTCTCCGAAGGTCATCATAAAAGTGCTCATGCAAGTGTGATAGTCCCTGCCCAACGTAGCGACGCCGCATTGAACAAGGTCTCTTTGGACCCAGAATGTTTCCCTTCAGAAATGAGTCCCGTGCGTTACTCCGGTGAAGTTATCCAACCTAACAATCGGATGACAAGGGTGTACTGCCCCGACGCGTTTGTCCAGGGTCCAAAACCATCGGGAGATCTTTTCGGCCCAGTGACTTGAAGCCCGTGGTGATTGCACATATCCCCAGGGCTTACGCAGAGCCCCTCGAGCACCCAGAGCATCGATTGTTCGGTACGGTTGGCCGCGGCACAAATTTTGTCCAGTGTGGAACAGCCAAATGTGATTCTTCTATCAAGCGAGCTTCCTCGATTAACCAGGCTTGGAAAGCAGCGTCATTTCGAAGACGGTCTGAACATAATCAGCGAAAAACCACTTGTGATGATGAATGATGACTGGCCTACCTTCTTGCTCCTTGTAGTTGATGGCAAGGCAACGATCATGATGCTGGATTTTGGGCCCAGAACTGGATGACATGGTGAGGTGCCGACTCGATCGTGTTCAAGAAGAAACGTAGACTGGTACAATCCGGTTGGTTGCAATATCGATATCTTGCTCTCAGAGCTTGACGGCCGCCGTCCTTTTTTATATTTCTGTCTCACACCAGCATTCATGCTCAAAACGACTTGTCGTATCTGCAACATACCAAACGCTAGCCAGGCCACAATGCAAGTGGTGATCCTTGCGCTGGAAATGGCGTGTCGAGGGAGTAGACTACTATATTGGCAAGATACTCATTCCCGTTATGATTGGATCACATTGGGCATTGCCAGACCGTTTGAAACAATTGGGTATGCGCAATGTCTATCTTTTACTCTGGCCTTGCCCAAGTTGATCAGGAAGGCGAGTGGATATAGAAATGTCACCGCCTCTTCTTGGCTAACGGTCCATGATGCGGAGTTGGCAACCTTGCGACTGAGACTTCCATAGCGGACGCAATGGGTCATCTCGAGTTTACATGTCCAAGCCCATTAGCCTGCAGAGACCGAGCTCCTGACCAGGGCCAACGGCTAGTGGCTCTGCGCACCGTCAGCGAGGGTACCTTTGGCGCCAGATACACAGGTCTAGGCATGAATCGCAGATGCCTTGTAGCTTAGGCAGCAGCTTGACGGTGATCGGCTTGTCTTATTTCCAAAGAGCGACGCTCCTGTTCGAAACCGCGTAGGAGTCACTGTTATGCATTAGCGCGTTGCTCTGCTCCCTTGACGCGTCGATGAAGATGAAAAGTCGGTTTTGCTTGACTTATCATCTGGTCGGTCTGAGTAACCCAGTATTCTTCCGAGCTCCCTCGTCCCAATTCTATCTCTGACTCTCATTGGACCCGTGATGACGACAAAATTTCACTTGAAGCATCAAAACAGCGTATGCGCGCTTTGAGACAAATAACTTGCATTACAGTAAGATTGAATGAGATACGTTCTCCAGTAAGCCTATAGAGAGGTACGTGATGGCTGCGGCGTGGGATCGTTCTTCAATAGCAGTGTGACCAAGACAGCGCACACCCTGTAAATATTAGCGAATCCTCCAAAGTAATAGGAAGCTGACTCACGTCGACAAAATGGATAGGAACTGATGGTTCTTGAATAAAGCGCTGCACAAAGTAGTCACGCCAGCAATCACAAGCACAGCAACGACGCTCCCTACTTTCCCAGTAGTGAAGTACAGCGTAGTGACAGCAGCATAGACCAGGAGCGAGACCGAGATATTGCCCAGCAGCACCGACGCGACCTCGAACCTAGACGACTTCATATCGTATCGTCGCAACGAGTCCTTACGCCCTTGATGTCCAAATAAGATGGTTCGCAGTGGCTTCGGCATGGACGGCGCCCACAAGAGGGCTTTGTCTTTGAGCAATTTACCCATCACGCTGAGAGCAGGCTCCTCGATAAGTCGTATGATATCCGAGGCGTAAGACTGCGGACTATCACAAGTGCCCCAGATGCGTGCATCGACGCCAGTGAATGGTCGGCCCTGTTCGCCAAGTTGCCATTGAATTTGCCGAAGGCTTGCAACGTCGTTCTCCTTCGTGCCGAGTTGACTGAAGCGGATGATAGCTTCCTCTGATAACAGTAAGTACAGCTTCATCATAATTGAAGGCGTAAACGAACCATATTCTTTCACTTCAGTCGCGAGCGTGGTATACAATTTGTGCCCTATGGTCTGTAACCCGATATTGGGGTCATCGGGAATCGGAGTACGGTCGGTATAATGATTACAAAAGGGATGTCTACCTGGATTCCCAATCTGACTGGCACTCTGTTCAAGCTCCAGCAATTGCTTCTCCAACTCGGCGAGATATTGCTGCCGATAAAGCAACAAGCGAACAGCAAGCCCAGAAAACCTTCTGACATGCACTAATCTTGGGCACTCAGAGAAGAAGAACGCAAGCTTTGGATACCCTTCGGGGTATGAATCAACATTGCCGGCCGACTGAAGAGGCGCAGGTGCCTGTACGGGTAGAATGGTCTGGGGTGTCGCCATCGGGACTTGATATGTCGATCTGTGAGGAGGCAAGGCTGCGGAAAGGAAGTTCAAGCTCTGTCTGCCTCAAAACAAGACCTCTTAGCTGCTCTGTATTGTGGTTTGTGGTGCTCTTAGGGTACATGAAACTTCGGTCTTAGAGAGAGAGTATCGGTTGAGAGAATGGAGCGACGATATTTGGACCATTTGAGAACAGTTGACTGACATTATAGGAGTACGCTTCAATACGCACAGTATCAGATCCATGGCGCTTAAGCCTGCGTCTAAAATCCATTCGCTGACAAGTAGACAGATTGAGGTCCCAGAGTCAACTCAGACATGCTAGGTATGTATGGTATGTTTGGAAGCATAACTCGAGGGGTGTATGACTCGCGCCTACAGCGTGAACATATGTGGACAATCGCAAAATTCGTGTTGGGATATGCTGTCATCTTCGAGAAGGTGTGGGGGCAGGCGCTGGATGGAATGCAGCCAAAGCACTCGGGTGTGGCGGCGATATGGTAGCACACTCTGCTTTGAATTCCTCTGACATTCGGGAGGCTTACGGACCGCTTCCACCACACCACCAGTCAAGAAACTGTGGCACAGTATGCACTCGGATATAAACCTGGGTCGAAGCGCCGCCTAGGGATGAACGAGGGTCAGCTGTTGCCGCGGCCAACGCTCGTGGCCGGCTACGATAGGTCCCATCTGACCTATCATAACACTCAAGCCGTCGTAGGATACCTCGACTCGGGAATCGAGTTCCGTAGATGCTTCCGAGGCAGAATTTTAACTTGCTTGCAAGAGATCGCTCGAGGGGCAGCGACTGTGGTTCGCCTCCGGCGTTTGTCAACCCTGTTCGATGATGGTAGAGAGATCTCGAGAACGTAAAACACGCGCTTGATGGAGTGAAATAAAGGGTACAGGAAAGGGGATGTGGTGGTCGGGACGTACTGGTGGGGTCTGCTCGAGGAACCCAAAGAGCTTCGCACCTTCCTCGTTGGGTACGGAGGAACTCATTCCTATCGAGGCCCATACCCACAAACGCTTCACACGGGTATGAGCGTAGTCTAACCACAAGTACCAAGGGTACAAAATGCTAATCATGTATCCCACGTACGAATTCAATTGAATACTTTTGGCCCTGTACTACTCTGCCGCCTCCTTACTACTACATATATCAAGCATCGAAGCTTTCGAATGTACAGTCTAGTAATATTACGTCTGCTTCTATTCTCCTCGCTGCTTAGTAGACTGCAGAGCGGTGCACATGAGTGGAGATAGCCCAACTACAACTTTGAGACACGTTAGCAGATATATGCACTGTCGATTCCACACACAGCTAATTGCAATGTTGAGGTTCATGATGATCTGTCATCGATATTCTGTATCGTACCTGAAACTTCTGCACTATAATCTGGCTTTGAGCCTGAGTACATCAGGAGATCGCCTAGCCCTCCTGTACTGCATTCTTTCGCCACATCACCAGATGTACAGGTGACATTGGGCGCCTGTTCAATTATCGTTCTGTTGCCATTCTCAGGGATGGATCCGGACCGTCTATAAGCCATCGAGCCACCAGAGAAAACGTTTGGTGGTTCAACTATCCACAGGAAGTCGCCAATCACACTCTGCGCGTTCGATCCTACTCTTGGTCGCAGTTGTTAGCCTAGAGAAGAAGCTCGTTCCTATGGAGCCTCAAGGGCAGAGCACTGTGCACCGCAGTCAAGACAATACACCTGGCCTCAATACAAACTCCTTAGAGCCTCCCTGTATTCGTTACAGGTAGTAGAAAGGAAATAGTATTAGTTTTGTGTGTCTCTGTTACACCCTCACTGAGATATAGGTCCAGACGCTATTGTTTTTGAGGGAGATGTGGACTCAATCAGTACGAGTTGCCTCGTAGTGCCGAGCGTGAATCTGCCTTCTAGCGTCGTGCCTTGTAATGTAAGTTGCAACGAGCAATCACGTTCGTAAGACATCGAGCTTTCGCGGGAGCGCCGATCATGATCAGTAGTTTCCTCGTCCTCGCCCTCTGCCTCTACCACGTCCACGCTTCTTGTGGTCCCAATTGCCTCTAAAGCCTCGACCACCCTGGTGACCGTTCCTCTCGTCTCGTTCCCTGTCCTCCTCTTCTCTGCGCATCATCTCCCGCTCCCGCTCCATCTTTTCTGCCTCTAGCTCCTCTGGGCTCTTCTCAACGCGTACGTCTGGCTTCTTAAGGTCATTTGGAAACCTTGGATGCGCTCCGTATTTACACCCTTTACCTTCGGGGCAGAAACCACACAGGTAGAACGGGCATATCTTGTCCTTCTTGTTGTGTTTGAGAGCGCAGTGCGGTCCCAGGGGGCAGAAGCCGCGATCGTAGTGTGGGCATGCTGGCCGTTTTGCTTCGGGATCGATGTGGAGGTAGAGGCAATCGTCGCCGTTCGAGCATGTCTGCGTTCGCGCGTAGTAGGAGCACTCGGGCATTCGCCGCAGATTGTACTCGTGGAGGAATTCGCAGGTATCGCCTTTTTTGCAGAGACCTCTGAGCCAATGCTTGCACACGAGACTGTGTTGCATGTGTTAGCTCAAGGGATTCTCAGAAGCTGCAGCGGATGGTTGTACACACTTGTTGTAGGAAGATGTAACATGGTGTTTGTTTGGGCACCGGTTGCCGTCTGGACAATGGCCCTGCATGAAAGCTTTACATGTTGGGCGATCAGGACTCAAGCCAAAGCGGTATTCACGCCGCAGAAAGTCGCTGAATTTGAAGGTATATGTGGTTAGTCCAGGCTGCTCCTCCGGCTGACTTGGCGCCTCCGCAGCTACTGGTGTCATGACCTCGGCCATGATATAGCGAAGTACTGCGCTCGATGATCTGGACCACGCGTCCAATACACTCAGTATCAATCAAAGAGATGCCTTCCCAACACTGTGAGAAGTCAGAGCGAGTGTAGAGGCTGCTAAGCGTCACGTTTAGTACTGCTGATGCTGCCTAGCGACAAATTACATGCGACTGGAAGTGGGACAAGGGCGCGTTGGTGTTGAGCAGCGACCCAAGCCTCAGTGCCTAGCAGACGGGTGAACGCGATCGCGACTAGCTTCCCACACGTGACGTGCTAGCTTGTTAGCGTACGTACCTTGGACACACCTCAGTCCAGCGATCTTCCCACAGCACCCACTTTTCCATGCAGCACATCGATCCCTGCTTGCGCCAGGGCTACGAAAGCCGTCTTACTTGATTAATTTCCTGCTGCATGTGCATTCCGTACGTGCCGCTGGCTCGATGAAGACAGTCTGTATAACACTTTGGGACGAAATCATGCTGCTCATTTGCAATATCGCTGTCGATGGCTCGTCAGCACGCTGTGCTCTACCCGGAGTATGAGGAGTCTTCAGACTGGCCACTCAGCTTTCGTCTCTGCACATGTGGAGTCGTCGGCTTTTAGTGCTTGGACTCCACACCGAATTCGCGGCTTTTCTACCAATCTTCGCCTCGCAGAAGTTGCGCCATCTCCCGCCCTCCCGTTCGCATTACCGATCTCTGTCCGTGATTAAGTTTCTAGTTCCCGTTCAGTATATGGAGTGCGACGAGTGCAGCTCACAATTTTCAGTAGCATGTCCACGCGCAGAGCCGAGTATACTCACATTCTAGTACATGCCTCCTCTACCATTGGGCCTTCGAAGAAAAAAACCTACAACTACGTCACGTCGGACGAGCATTAGCCTATGGAATCGATTCTTTCGTTAGTCTGAGTATGTCTAGGTCGTGGCGCAGCCAATGTGCCCCATTCTCATTGTTGAATGTATGCGTCGCAGACGTTTGCAAAACCCCTGCGCATCTCATGAGGATTTCAAATCTGTCGATCATTGAGCGAGATCTCACAACGAAGCCTGTCAACGTCTGAGGTATTTTGTCTGGCTAGCGCAGCAACTATGGGAAGTCCCGCACGGGAGGTATTTCCTAATGCAAGAAGATCGCGCAGTCTATTAGCCTTCAGAGTGGTCATCGAAAATGGTGGCTTGGATAAATATAGACCTCTTCGCCTTCGCGTTTGAAGAGACTGTCTTCGAGTCTACTTCATCTCTACGAGCTACCGAACCAAGCGTACGACTCTTCTCGATTTTTTCAAGCTCATATAATACTACGGGACGTTAAAGCGATGGCTGCAGTGTGACAAGCCTCCCGCTAGAAGTATATATTTAGCGAACATATACTTGGCTGCCTACTCGGTAGTTAAGAATGTGATCCAATTGAGTCCAGTCGAACAAGAACCATCACAGCACAAATCCATCAAGAGCCGGATATCGGCTCCAAAGCTTCCTTTATACCCCAGAGGTGACAGGCCCAGAGACGCAGCTAAGCTAGTCAGTTGACAGCCGACCATGAGCCGAGAATACCTCTTCTCCCACCACAGCTTCAACACCGACTTCTCAACACCACCTGAAGCTATGTATTGGAACGGCGTCTACTATCCCAACTGGCGGATCTATCGCGATCAGCCCCCAGTTTCCTTAAACTACGACGTCATCTCGCACGTTTTCTATGCGTTTGCCTGGTAAGTTACATATAGCTACGAAGCTCGCCTAAGCAGTGGCTGACTCAATGGCAGGGTGAAAGATGATGGAACCGTTTACGTACGTACGATTACACCTGAACACTGACTTGAACTAATAATGTGCAAAGCTCAGTGACGAGTGGGCCGATGCTCAAATTGAGGTAGCTGGTGCTGACGACATTCCTGCTACAAAAGGGTGTCTAAATTCTTTTGCTTTGCTGAAGAAGAAATACACCAAGCTTCGAGTGGTTCTTTCGGTTGGTGGTGGCGGGAAAGGTAGTGAGCCTTTCGCTGCCGTTGCTCGGGATCCAGGCTGTCGCGAACGATTTGCTCAATCATCATTACAGCTGGTGCAGCAATTTGGGATCGATGGAATTGACAGTGAGCATGTCTTGCATATTATGCTGCATTTATATCGCTAATCTGCCCCACAGTCGACTGGGAGCATCCTGCAGACTCTAGTCAGGGCCAGGACTACATTGCTTTGCTGGCTACATTGCGACAATATTTACCCGCACCTCAATACACGCTTTCCTCGGCTCTTCCTGCCGGTGAATGGGCCCTTCAACATATCAATCTGGGGTACGCCGCACACTACCTAGACATGATCAACCTAATGGCATACGACTACTCTGGCCCGTGGGTCCCCAAGACTGGCCACCAGGCACAGCTGTTTACGCCACAAGTTCCACACAGTCCTGAAGCTGCTATATCTTGCCACTCAGCTGTCTCATACCTAATGCGCCAGGGGGTACCGCCACATAAAATCGTAATGGGAGTCCCCGCATATGGTCGATCATTCACCGGGACACGTGGGGTTGGCCATTCCTTCAAAGGCCAAGCTGGCGAAGAGGGTACATTCGAATACCGGGACCTTCCACGTCCCGGAGCGGAAGAGCATGTTGACCAGCAGCTGGGCGCGGCGTACTGTGTGGGCGGCGACGGTGGATTTGTCACATATGATACCCCTTATACCGTTCGTATGAAGGCACACTACGTTCGACAAAATGGACTAGGGGGGCTGTTCTACTGGACTGGAACAGGCGATGCAAGCTCGATTCATCAAAAAGACCGTAGTCTGGTCTACAATGGCTTTCTGGGTCTGTTCCCTCAGTAGGCCTCGCCGGAGGGACCAGGCAGTGGAGAGGCTTGAAAGTGAATTTTGGCATAGCAGCGCAGCATAGCGGCATAGCATATCATGGAATCCATCACCGAAAATGAGTTCTCAGCCATGATTTCCACCGTTTCCTCGAGCCATCAATATGGCATGTCTTTGTGCCTGGTCAACTCCATTAGCGCGGCGCTTGGGCCCCATCTGAGAGAGTAGACCCTGGATTCAACATGCGTGCAGTCGTGTCTGATCGTGAGGCGTGAACGTCATACATCGCAGAGAAGTGACATCTGGCCAGATTTCTGCAGTCGATAGCTGAAGACTTGCGGTCGACGACTGTACATGGCCGACAAAGCACGCACTGCAACACCGCCTCATTGCCACAGCCGCGCATCGCAACTGCGCGTGGGTTGATGCGGGCATCTCTCGACCCTCATGCCTGCACCTTCTACGACGCTCGAATCTAGTACGCCGGCGCGGTGACAGACATGGGCATGGAGCCGGCGCTGACGCTCAACGCAGCTGAATACAACCCCATCGACCACCTGAATGCCATCTTCGCCCACCCCGCCGCCCTCGCCTCCGTCTCTGCCACCTCCGACGCGCTCCGCAGCTACCAGGATGATCTCGACGAGGACATCGCAGAGGTGGTCGCCTCGCAGTCTGCCTCTGATGCCGACAGCGTGCAGCGCATCCAGGCTGCCAAGGCAGAGCTGGCCGACCTGTTCAACAAGATCGAGAGCGTGCGGGAGCGCGCCATGCAGACGGAGCAGACCATCACCGAGATGACGGCCGATATCAAACGCCTGGACAGCACCAAGAAAAACCTCACGCTTTCTATGACGGCGCTGAAGCGTCTGCAGATGTTGACGACGGCATACGAACAACTACGGAGCCTGAGCAAGTCGCGCCAGTACAAAGAGTGCGCCCAGTTGCTGCAGGCAGTGATACAGCTGGTGGCGCACTTCAAGAGCTATCGCTCCATCGACCAGATTGCAACTCTTAGTCGCAACGTGGCCGATGTCCAAGGCGAGCTTCTGGAGCAGGTCTGCGAGGACTTTGAGGTCACATTCGCCAAGGGCGAGACTGCACAGCGTAAAGCCATGCTCGCAGAGGCATGTTTGGTCATCGATGCGCTCGGAGAACATGCACGGATAAGGCTGGTCAATTGGTACTGCAACACGCAGCTGCGAGAGTATCGCCAGGTCTTCCGCGGCAACGACGAAGCCGGCTCTCTGGATAACATAGCACGGCGTTATTCGTGGTTCAACAGAATGCTGAAGACGTATGACGTTGAACATGCGTCCATTTTCCCATCGTACTGGCGGGTCAATGAGCAGCTAGCCAACTCCTTTTGTGAAGGCACAAGGGAAGACTTCAAAGGCATCCTGCGCAAGTCCGTGCAAAGGGGAGATGGTCATACTCTGGACGTCGACCTCTTACTGAACTGTCTGCAAGAGACACTCAACTTTGAGCAAAGTCTGGAACGAAGGTTTTCGAACGAATCCCGCTCCTCCATTGATACGATGGCCTCCAAAGACGACCGCGCACATGGCTTCAGCCAGGCCATCTCAGAGGCTTTCGAGCCTTACATGAGCCTCTGGGTAGAATCACAGGACAAACAACTCGCTACTTTGATGCCAAAGTATCGGCAGCAGCCATTGAGGAACACAGAAGAAGACTTTTCGCATCAAGCCGTCATCCCTTCATCCACCGAATTGTTCAATTTCTACCGCCTGACCCTAGGCCAATGCGCCAAGCTGTCAACAGGCGCCAGGCTGCTTGAGCTGTCTACCACCTTTGCAAAATATCTTGATCATTACGGTCAGCAAGTGCTATACTACTCGCTGAGCGAGAGATCGGGGGCTCAAGGCCCATCAGTTGAGGACGCAATCCTGATTCTCAATACCGCAGATTACTGCTACACTACCTGCAACCAGCTGGAGGAGAAGATCAAGGGTCGCATTGATGAGGAGTTCAAGGCAAAAGTCGATCTCCAAAGTCAAGCTGATGTCTTCATGGGCATCGCGAGTGCAGCGGTGCGCATGTTGGTACGCAAAGTTGAACTTGCATGTGAGCCCAGCTGGCGGGAAATGCGCAATACGCCGTGGGCGAAGCTCGAAAGCGTCGGCGATCAAAGTACATATGTTGCGGAACTTCTCCGCAATGTGAAGGAGACTGCTGGCCAGATTCTGAAGTATCTGCACAAGCATCAGTACGCGCGGGCCTTCTGCGATAATTTAGTGGACCTGATGGCGTCTACGTACATTGGAAACATTGTCCAGTGCAAGCCTATATCCGAAGCTGGAGCGGAGCAAATGCTGCTCGACTCCTACGTCCTGAAGAAAGGGTTCTTGGAACTGCCTACGCTCAATGACGAGCCGGGCATAGCACCGCCAGCCAGGTAAGACAGCGCTTCTCACCGTGAATCATGAGCCTACTAACAAGTCCTTCAGCTACATCAAACGCGTAACCCTGAGCATGTCCAAAATCGATCCCCTTCTCAAAACGCTCCAAGTCCGCCCTTCACCGCCCGAAGCCCTCGTACAAGCCTACCTCATCCACATCGCCGACAAATCCGACACCAACTTCCGCAAAATCCTAGAACTCAAGGGCATCCGCAAGGCCGAGCAAACCCAACTTCTCGACCTCTTCTCTGCCTTCCGCGCAAGCCCGAATCACGAGAATCTCGTAGCCAACTCGCCGCTTCTCACACCGCTGCAGATTGGTGCTGTACATGGCGGTGGCATCGGTAGCCTGGGCAATGCAGGCAGTGTCATGACACCAAACTTGGGTGTTGGCGGAAGATTCGATGCAGCAGGATTGGGTAACATGCTAGTCAACGCGGCGAGGGATGGAGTAGACCGGTTTGGAAGTCCTGCGCCAGGCGCAGGATTGCTGCCTTCTGCTTCTGGTGGTAGTGGTGGCGCTGGCGGGACCGCGGAAGGCGCCGCTGCCGATGCGAAGGCCAATTTGGAAAGCAATTTGAAGAATATTGGAAAGTTCTTTAGACGCGACGTCGGTGGGTTCAGGGGGTTTGGGAGAAGTGAAGATGTGAGGTAGAATGGCTGGTGGGCGGGCAAACTAGCGTACGGTTTAGATTCGAGGAGTGAATACATTTGTTCGCGTGCATGAGAGGTGTTTTCTTTTTGGTGTCTATTTTGAGGTTTTACTTATACACTCTCAAAATATACGGGTCTCGTCACGAGGTCGCGGCTTCGTTTGATTTCAGCACATGTACTTTCTGAGAACCTAGCGATGAAACAGACACTCAATTATAGAGCTGCCAATGTGCATACTGCATCTTAGAACGCGTCCCAAAGCGAGTGACTTGGTCTGAGTATGAACACGTCTTAACTATGCTGCCGTAGTAGCATGAATGGCTGAGCTAAAGTTTTAAACAACGTGCATGGCGGCGCTGAGCGTTACTATCGCCCAGGATGAGCATTATGCCTTTGACAGGTAGTTTACGCAACTGATCCAGCTTGAACAACAGGGTAGTCTAGACCGAGCCAAGAAATACCCTTCTCGCGCCTCAAACAGGATATTAGTTAGCTTGAACCGGACCTTGCTAGTCTCTGTATTGTACCGAAGAAGAGCGTACCAACAGTGAAAGGCGATCTGCGCAGTCCTAATACTCCAATGGCTCGATCTCTCCTCGATAAAATACGGAGACTAGCAAGGATCCAATCAATCCGATGTGTCTAGATACTGTATACTATCGTGTATATCCACATCTTTGTCAACTGCAGTCAACATCTACGTATTGACTGCTGGTAGTCATAAAACGCAAGCAAGTGCGAATGACTGTATCGACCAATCCACGACTTACGAAACCCAGCAGCTTGCGTCATTTTGTCTTTTGGATCCCAGCAATATGTTCGATATCGGCTTCCCCTACTAGCGTTTTAGGCTATTAGCAGTTAATCCGATACTCATGTACGTCCCCACCAGGATGCATGACTTCAACCCAATCACGAATAGTATTGTAATCATGGGCGAGCTATCCGGAATCATTGAACTGAGGGGTAGTCATGTTCCCAAGCACTATATTATTGTCGTGCTCCTCTACGCGCTTCACACAATACTCTCTCTGCCATTCCCTCACCTATTAGTCCACAGTCTTTATACAAGGAAAAGCCAAAATGACAGCTGCAGTATCGTGTCAAACATCTCTTTCAGTCGGAGGCCTATCGACAGCCTGTACAGTCTCCTCTCAGCACGACGAGACATTCGATACTATAGACCTCACGGCCGTGACTTCTGAACAGGCGTATCACAAACTCTCGCAAGCGGCTAGGACCACAGGTGTAGCACTGGTGTCCAACCTACCCAAACGCCCACCTATTGCAGCAATTCAGAAACTCTTCGCGCGGTTATACGGAGATCCCTCACTGGCCTCACGAGTCAATGCCACATATCCCAAACGAGGCGTCTTCAAGAGCGCCTGCTTAGCTCCTGACGCGTCTCCGCAGATTGATCAGAAAACGACAATCGATCTCTCAATCAGTCGTCTGCAATCCATCCACAACACAGATCCAACCCTCGTAGCGGCACTTGGCGAAGACTTTGAAGAGATTGTTAGCTTCTACACCTACATCGAGACTGAAATCCTCCCGATCGTCACACGAGCTACGTCGAATATCAGTGATTTGGAATTAGAGCTCATACACAACGGCACGAACAACCACCTCCGCCTGATCGACTATTTCCCGTGCCCAGAACCATCTGCACCTAGGTGTGGTGAACATCGGGATTATAACACGTACACCATTGTTTTCCAGGACGGTGATGTGGGTGGATTGGAGTTTGAGGTTGAAGGTGTCTGGAAACCTGTTCCAGCCAATGTCGACGCTGTGATCTCCTGGGGCTGGTGTGCTGCCATATTGAGCAATGATGTGGTGAAAGCCGCAAAGCATCGCGTCTTCAAGACTTGGCCTATAGCTGACCGAAGGACCACGGCTGTAGTCTTCGTTGCTCCTGATCTCGACGCTGTACTTCAGCCGATAGGCGACTTGGGTATGACAGACAAAGGGTGGCGTTCAGACATCCGGGAAGGATCCGTCACTGTTGGGGCTTTTAAGGAGATCATAGCGAAGAAATGGAGGAGGCGCGAGGGCAACGAACCCGGAGAAGTTGTTGAAGGGGCACAGGATCGTGAGATCTTGGAGTTTCTAAAGCCTTCATGTTCTGGCTGAACAACTAGTGTGGGCTTTTCATCAGCATCATTACTTGTAGAGCATGGAAATAGACTCTCAATACGCAGCCACGACGACGCCACGTACAGATTGATTGTTTATCGGTTGCCATCGCATTTTACAGCTAGATGACCATAACGTTCTGCCCAGTTCTCCGTTGATGTTAAGACCTGAACATTCTCGGTCTAATGCCTAGTCATCACTTTCCCCAAAAGATTGAGCTGTGACAGATGCCAGAACATGGCCTCCACTCGTGGTGCCTTGGGTAGGTAAGCTCCACTTTCAGTAACTTGGGACAAGAGTTTGCCGACAAAGCCTTGGGGCTACCTCCGTAAGAAGAACGCTAGTTGATATTCCAACGAGGAATCTCGTCATAGTCCTCTGGCATCCCGCACTAAGGGGCGATGGAATAGATACCCTACAATAGAAGGGAAGAGCTAATTGTCTTGCTGGTAGGGCCGGTGCAAGACCTTTTTGTATGGGCCGATGGCAAGAGCCTCACCGCGAGGACCGTAACGTGCATGCTACTATGCCTTGGAAAGCGTCCCAAAGCGACTTGGTCTGAACACGTCTGAAACATGCTGCCGTTGTACTGTGCATGGCTGAGCTGAAATATGAACAACCTGCATGGCGGCGCTGAGACGCAGGCATTAGCTCCTCTACGAAAGCTATCGCCAAGTTCAGATGAGTCGTGGAAGTATTGAGAACCGTAAAAGTTGACGATACACAAAGGCTCAGGTCTGATAGCGTAGGCGGTGAGAACTGGCACAACACATCCACAATTTAGCCGCCTTCCCGTAACTTTGCTTGAGCCGTACTCGTCCGTTTCTATCGGCACGGCATCCACACTTGGGAACATTTGATGCTCTTTTAGGATGACTGCGTGAGCGGGCTGCTCAAGGGTAGTGCGTAAATCACGTTTCTTGCTACTACCGCCCAAAAACATGAGCATTGCACCTTTGACGAGTACCTTACGCTCCAGCTAGAATGACAGGGTAGCAGAATTGAGCCAAGAAACACCCTTCTCACGTCCTCATATATTCACGTCGCTGTCAACTGCGGTCAACATCTAGGAAATTTCACTGTACCCGGGTAGCGGTGGAGTGATTACTCCGACCGTCCGACGCCGCGGTCCAAACAATGATCAGACGCAGGGGGAACAGGGCCAAGATCTGGGAAATAACCTACAGCCTTGTCTTCAGCCTCACACGACGCTAAACACTACACGCGATTCGACAGCATAGAGTAAAATTATCGTTCCTGGGCCGTTCCAAGTGATCGGGCGTCTTGGCGAGGCGAGTGGCTGCCTGGTACAGGCTGTTCCGTGAATACCTCGACGACCTTCAGCCAGCCCGAAAAGCTAATGGTCACAAAGTTCCTGGACCCAGCCGGAAATGCCTACACGCTTGCAGTCTTGGTAGCAGGCGAACTTGCGTACCTGCGCAAGCCTTGATCTAAATTAGGGACGTTTATGGCAAGACGCCTCCATTGATGGTCCAAAATACACGTCCAGACACAACTCAACATCTCACGCGGCGCTTTAAGTCTCGTTCGTGGCTTGCAGCGCGACATGCTCAGCTCATTCTTTGCTGGAGTAGTGTCTCTATGGCGTGAGTTGGCCGTACTGCGTACCGGCCGACACCATGATGGGCTTGACATGCCTGTCACTGGGTAGTAGACGAATTCCGTGGAAGTTCAGTATAAAGTGACTTCGTCACTCCTTGGAAGCAAAGTATCTCGTGGTCTCATCTTTCACTCGAGACGTCAGTCTCATCCATTCCTTTGTGCTCTGCACGTATAGCGCCTGTCACTCTTTACCTATTTCTTAACAACACTATTGTCGTATAATATCTAATTATGAGAGGCCTCTCCTATCTCCTCTTCGGAGCATCGGTGGTATCGGCCTTCTCAGTTCCCAAAGCCTCTGAGGATTGCGAGGAGTCCTCTACCAGCCAAATCCATACGTCACCTTATGCGAGTTACGCTACCGCATCCCCCATCGTCCATGGCTACAATGGCACATACGGTACTAATGACACATCCACTACTACTACGACAACCACAAAGACTGTTGTTGTGGAGCCGTACAAGACCGATGAGCCGACCAATACCTTTACTGCTTTCCCAACCGATGTCTTCACCAGCATCCCCACCTTGAGGCCTGTCATGCCAGCAAGTCATGATGCCGACAGTCTTGATTGTCTCAATGCGAAAAGCCCGGGACCCGGTACACCACTCCACTACGCCGAGGAGAGCAAGCCAGGGTCATATGAGGCGGGTGTTTTTGCGGTCGTCATCCCCAGGTTCAATATACCCTCGGTCGTTCTTGACTATGCGAATGCGGCGAACACTGTCAAGATAGCTCGAGGTGGTGATCTTATCATCGGGTTTTCAGATCTTCAGGCCTTCCTTCGCAGTGTTTCTAGTTGGGACGACTTGGACGAGATTGTGTTTGTTACATATACCGAGGGTTGTGGAGACTACGCCGACGGCGAGCGTTGCTACTTCCTGGCCAGCAAGCTCTACTTCGACCAGGCCTCTTTAACCGTGCGTGCGGTAGGAAAACCCCGAGATGTCCGCGACCTGGCCGAAGACATCAACGTCAGCTGGGGTTCCTACAAAGATGAGCAGTTTAACGGTGCTACGCCTGTGGCTACCAGTGCGGATGGCGTAGCTGTACCCACCGCGACCGGCACGGACGCACCTTCAAACTTTCCCACGCTCATTCCCGCAACGAATGGCACCTCCATTAATGGTACCAATACTACCAGCGTCGACTTTGGTGGCAACAACAATGGTTGTCGTGCCCCAGTAGACACAAAGTATGGATTGCCTACATCGTGCGTCGGACCTCACTTCGATGACAATCTGGACGACGGGTTGGGTTACAAGACTGCTCAAGAATTTTCGTGGGCTGAATGGGTTG
The DNA here is from genome assembly GCA_025504975.1 of Plenodomus lindquistii. Lineage (NCBI taxonomy): Eukaryota > Fungi > Ascomycota > Dothideomycetes > Pleosporales > Leptosphaeriaceae > Plenodomus > Plenodomus lindquistii. Next base: position 2,984,198 of record JANUWI010000003.1, on the reverse strand, counting down.
AGATCGTGAGCCTGGCAGATCCCTATGCCGAAGCCGAGTTCTTTGAGACAACGAACACGACATCCCTCAGGAAACGTAATATCATGACCGACAAACTTCGGGACGCTGGCCGAAAACTTGGAAAATTTGCCAAAGACAAGAAAGATGCGATTGTCAAAGACGCCAAGGCGCTGGGTAATAAGATCGAGTCTACCACCAAAGCCGTTGTGAAGGGCACTGTAGCTGTCGTCAACGTGGCGAAGAACATCATAACCGGAAAGCCCAACATTTACGAGAACGAATTCACCAAGCTAATTCTGCCGCCAAAGAAGGACAATCCCGAATGTCAGAAGGACCAGAAGAAGTGTGAGCTCAATTCCAAGGACGCGAAATCTGTCAAGTCTCCATGGGACGAGGATGGTATCTTGCTCAAGTCTTTCGGCCAAGCACCAAGCGAATCGGAACTACTGAATGGCCGCAAGACGAGGAAGTCTGTCAAGGGACAATTCCTCAACATCTACTGCGTCAAATGTGGTCTGCACGGTAGTGCAAAAGTTGTCGGTAACCTCACCATTAAGGGCACCGAGGTTCACGAAGGCAAAATCTCAGTTGACATGAACCTGGAAGTCGGTCTCGGTATCGGTGTCTATGCGCAATTTCTACGCAAGGAGGTCTTCGATGCTAACTTGTACAACGTTCCCGTGTCTCCTTTCACGATTGGCGTGCTGACTATTGGACCCTACATCTCTATTGGCGCGCGCGCCACATTCATGGTCAACGCCACTGGTTCTGCGCTGGCACGAGCTGATTTGAAGTTTGCCAAAGCCAAATTCGTCTACGACTTCAAGGACAACTCGAAATCCAAGCAGATTGGCTTCAACCCTCAGTTCGTGCCGAAGTTCGAGGCAGAAGGTGAGATTCAACTCGAAGCCACTTTTGGTGTGCCAGTGGCTCTCAAGGTTGGCCTCAGCACGTTGAAAGGTTGCAAGAGATGTGAAGCCGCCATAGGTATTGAAGATTATCCTCATATCAAGGCATCGGCTCAGCTGGCGGTAAATGGCTCCTGGGGTGACAAGAATCTCACCACCCTGTTGGATGAGAAAGAGGAGTCTACATTGGAGGGTGGTGTGAAGACCATCACCGGCTGCAAGGGTATTATGGCCAACCTAACCATTGGAAATACACTTAGCATGGTTTTCAACGGTTTTGGCTTTGTCAAGCAGGAAATTGAGCTGTGGAAGATGCCAGAATTTGGCCTCCACTCGTGGTGCCTTGGGTAAGCTCCATTTCCAATAACTTGCAACAAAGATTCGCTGACAATTTCTCAGTCAAAAGCAAAACGGCACAGAGAAGAAGAAGGAGTCTAAGCGTTTCATTGACGCCTCGGCACACGAGTATAACTTGCGCAACTACCCTCGCGATGGTACGAACGACACTACTGAGCTAGTTGACCTCACTCAATACGTTGTCTCGGACAACCCCGAGCCATCTTGGGACGGTGTAGATATTCCTAGTACCTCTTATGGGCTGGGAGAAGATTTCGATGGATTCTGGTACACCACCGTTGTATATGGTCACGCAGGAGACGAGACTGCTTCCGACGAGACTTACAACCTTGTCTCATGCAGCGATGGCAACATCTACTTGCAAGAGAACAAGACCGCAAATGAGCTCGATGAGTACATGACATGTACCTCGCTATGGGGTGGTTATGATGATGCAATCCTGTCCGACCCCAACGGTGGCTTTCTCTACTACTACGGCAACACGATGAGCAAGACGAACGTGAGTCGGGTTCGCTCTGCCTATGCACTGGAAGTACCTGATACCGCCGAGATGGTGTAAGTTCACTTTTTCAAACTCTTCTCCAACGACTCTATTGCTAATCAATCATCCTGCAGCGTCCTTGCACCTTTCTACTACGACGACACAAACGCGGAAGCATCCGTACTCGCCGCATTCGACGACCACGACCAGATGTTCTTCCCCGTCGTGTGCACTTACTCTGACGCCTCTTCCGCAAAGATCTACCTTGTTTCGGATCTCGAACGAGGCATCGAGACACTCAAGTCTCCCGATCTCAAGTACACTGTCACCAATGGCGATGTTGCTGAATGCTCTTTCCTGCCGCTTACATGGGGTGCGGATACCAACGCAACTGAGCCCGAGTGGGCTTCTTACGATGAGACTGACTACCTCTCCGATGTTGACGCTTTCAGTGAGGAAATCGAGTTCGACCAGGCAGCTTTTAGCAATGGCGATTGGATCGATGAGATTGACGACGAGAGCGACGAGTGGTTTGAGGAGTTTAGCGAGTTGATGTTTGACGACGAGGAGTACACCCAGTAGACGGCGCACGTATTTATCAAGTCATTAAAGCCACAAGCGCTGTTCGCTGTAGTGAATACAAAGCATTAAGAATAAGACCAAAAATTCTTAGATAGTACGTCTATACTCTAATAGTAATCAATAGAAATTATTTTCCATCATACATGCGGGCTTCTGATGTCTCTTTTACTGTTGTATAGACCCAAGCATCATGCTGTTGAAGTAAGATAGGCATGCAATGAATCCGAGCTTTTTCGTAGAGTAAATTTTAGGGTTTTTGAGGCCTAAGCTAGAGTAATCTTCCAACCCTCGAAGGCATGCTTTTTTACCCCACTTAAGCTCACATCGCTTCCGTTCGGCATTTCGGCCGCGCACCACACTTCCAATGCAACATGCACCATGCTGGAAATACCGACCATCTCCCAATCACATTCAAGCGTATACGGAAAAGCAGCACGTGAGTCAACATGGAGGCAGACTTAACAGCTCGCTACCGTGGGTTGAACTTATATCCGATGCGGGTTTGTCTAGTGCAGCTTTAGCGCGGGAAGGTGCATGTAGGATGTTGAACGTCAGACTGTAGTATTGCGTTTTCTCTTCTTCTTCTACCTTTGTCTTCGTGGTTGACGCGTGTGTGTGTCCAGGGTCAACAGTACCCGGGTCACTGATTAGCACTATTGGAACACTCACGCCTTCGGTCAATTGCTAACAACCACCATGCCACCACCAACCATCCTATCCCGAATAACAGGCTTCCTCGGAATCACGTCGCTCAACTCCATCGGCCGAGATGCGTACATCATCATCACGCTGCGCTCCCTGCGCATGTTCACAGCAGGAATACCCAGTCTGATTCTCGCGCTATTCTTTTCATCTCTCAAGTTTCCAGATTCGCGGATCGGGGTGTTTATGACGCTGACGCTTCTCGGTGATGTGCTTCTCTCGCTGCTTCTCACGCTTGTTGCTGATAAGCTTGGACGACGGAAGATTCTACTCGGTGGCAGTGTGATGATGGCAGGCTCTGGCGTTGTCTTTGCTTTATCTGAGAATTTCTGGATTCTGTTGGTGGCAGCGGTGTTTGGTATTATTTCAGTGACAGGGGCAGACTGTGGGCCGTTTAGAGCGGTGGAGGAGAGTATCTTGAGTGGGTTGACGGATGAGAAAACGAGGAGCGATGTGTTGAGTTGGTATGTCACTGCCACTACTATGGCAGGCGCTGTTGGTGCGGAGGTCGCGGGAAGAACAGTACATGTGCTCGAGAAGAGTAGCTGGAATGTGACAAAGGCGTACCATGCGTTGTTCTGGGGATATGCAGCGTTTGGCGTCATCGGCGGCGTTTTGTGTCTGGGCTTGAGCGACCGCTGCGAAGTCGCGGGCGAAAAGAGGGCAGAGATGAAAGAGCGAAGACGAGGTGCAGGAGACGGAGAGGAAGAGGAAGTGCTGTTGGAAGCCATGACACCCAGTACAACGGATGGGTTCGAAGACGCAGAGGAGCAACCTGCCAGGCAACAGGACATCCGTGTACCCGAACAAAAGAAGCAAAGCTACTTCAGCCAGATTTCCGCACCGACCAGGAACATCATGTTCAAGCTGTGGATTCTGCTCGCTATCGACTCCCTGGCGGATGGCATGACGCCTTACTCCCTAATGAACTACTACGTCGACCAAAAGTTCCATCTCACAAAGTCCAGGCTGGGCGACATCCAGTCAGCATCACAGTTTCTGTGCGCAGTCAGCGCGGTATTTGCCGGACCACTTGCGAAGCAAATCGGTCTCGTCAACACCATGGTGTTTACTCATCTTCCATCATCGATATCAAGTGCCTTTATCCCATTACCCAAAACCGTCGGACCCACGATTGGCTTAATGCTATTCCGCGCCGCCCTCAACAGCATGGACCAAGCACCTCGCACCGCCTTCATCGCTGCCGTCGTGAAGCCAGAAGAACGCACTGGTGTCATGGGCATCACGAGCATGATCCGCACACTGGCTATGAGTGTCGGTCCGTCAATCACAGGATTGCTGTCTGGATCAGGCAACTTCTGGATCGCATTCTTGGCAACGGGTATCTGTAGGATCGTATATGATCTAGGTCTTTGGGTGTTATTCGTCAATGTCAAAGTGGATAGAGATGTGGGGAAGGATGATGATGCTGATAGTATTGGCGATGACGCGTGGGATGGGTTATTGAGTGGGACTGATAGCGAGAATGAAAGTGAGAGAGGGAACAGTAAGGATCGAAATCGTGGCGAGCTTAGAGTTTAACAGGAAGAGATGACGGTTAGATGATATATCAAAGCCATGACAACAGGCCAACGGCTTCGTGAAAGATTCTCAAGCCTTGATTGTATATTCTTTACGTGGTAATAGAAATGCTCTAGTAGTCTCATGTCTGTACGTGTTCATCTCAGCCAAAGACTCATGGTCTAACAGCGAGGTGCTGACTCATGAGTACGAAACGCAAAACTATAACGACGTACTCTTAGATCCTATAAGAGCACGTTGTCAGGCTATCATATATTGCTATCAGCTCCCCCTTGCAGCATAGCCCTGTGAACGATTGGTAGCTCCAGCTCGTACACCTCATTCTACACAAAGTCCTTCAGAAGTAGGCTGTCTCCACTCTTCCGCTTCCTCCTTTGTGCCCAATGGCCTTCCATATCCTACTCATTGAGCCTCGTTTCGACCGTACCCCCTGTCGTTCAGCTGAAGGTATTCCATGCAGATCTCCGAGCTACCATGTACCACCGTCCTCCAACCCTCCAATCCCCTCGTTTACCACTGCGATACTCCATTCCTCACCCCCCACCTAGCCCCAAGAAGCTCGACAATGCCGTACATATATTATATCCCCGATTCAACCTTCCACACGAGCCCTCCCACACTATCAACCATTATCCGTCCTCTTCCCCCTCTCATCTCACCCCCTCCCCAAAGCCCCCTCAACCTCCCTCCTCGCACCCTCCAACCCCCTCCCCAACTCCCCCCTCTTCTGCGCCTCCTTGACTTCATAATGTAAACGCAGTAATTCTTTTGCTCGGGTGAGTTCTACATCGTCGGTTTCTTCGGGTTGCGCGTCATTTGTGGTGCTAGTGGTTGGGCGGGTGGATACGAGGGTTTGGGCGGCGGTTGGGTCCTGGGTGTGGTGTTAGGTGGTGGTTTGGATGGCATAGGATGGGATGAGGGGAAGGATGGGAAATACGTACACAGACGCGTAGGGAGACGAGATCGGAGAGGATTTCTGCGAGGTGCATGGAGGGTTGTTGGGCTGTGGGTTGTGTGGACATGTTCGTTGCGTGGTTGTGTGATTCGTCGCGGGTTCTAACGTCTGTTTGGAATCTGAGTCGCGCAAGGGCAATTTGAAACTTGATAGTAGGATGGTTTGGCTTCTTCGCTGAATCTGAATTTGGCGTTTGCGTAACGTACAACTAGTGCTCAAATCGCCATGCCGTCGCGCAATCTCAAAGTTGACGTAGCCAACCAAAGCTCAGACCCTCTTCCACACACCGCAACCGCACCCCACATTCCCAATCTCCGGTTCGCAGCCCGTAACTTAGCAAGGGTCCAGATCAATCGCCGCGCATTGCCGACGATATTGCCGAACAAACAAACATTACCCAGCTTCCTACACTCTTACTCTTACCTTTGTTCTTCGTTTGTGCCTCTCTTTTGCTTGTACCATTGAACATTTCTGGCAGGAATTGGACAACGGGTTGAAAAAAAAATGGCGAGTATACAAGCCATACGTGCGAATTGCCGCAAGGTATGTTGATAATTTTATTCTCATTCATGGTGAAGAGAGAGAGAGAGGGGGGGGAGGAGGAATCTACCACCCAGACACCATCAATCCTATGATGAAAAAAGAGAACAAGGGGATCGTCGGGTCTTTGCAATTGGGTTTTGCTTGTTGTGAGATGAAGACACTCACACATTAAAACCCCCCCAACACCCATTACCCGCCCACCCACTCACACACAACACACAGGTCATGTGCATAGGCCGCAACTACGCAGACCACATTGCCGAACTCTCCTCCGCAACCCCCAAACAACCCTTCTTCTTCCTCAAACCCCCATCTTCGATTTTACTCCCTGGCGCAGGTCCCGTGCTGCGTCCGCGGGGCGTAAACATGCATTATGAAGTCGAGCTCGGTCTGGTTATCGGCAAGCAGTTGAGGGATTTGCATCCGGAGGATACAAAGGGTGCGATGGATGCTATTGAAGGTAATGCTTTTTCTTTGATTCTACTGTTGTGTTGATACTTTGTAGTTGGATTTTTTCGTGTAAGAAATGGATATCTGATACGTGAAACACGACGCCGAATTTACTCCCGCACGGGTTATGTATACTACCACAGCTAACACACCCACAGGCTACATTCTCGCCATCGACATGACAGCCCGAAACGTGCAAGACGAAGCAAAACGCAAAGGCCTCCCCTGGTCCATAGCAAAAGGCTTCGACACCTTCATGCCCATTTCAAACTTCATTGCCAAGCACCGGATCCCAGACCCTCAAAAGGCGCATCTCTGGCTGTCGGTGAACAACGAGGTGAAGCAGTCTGATAACACCGAGTTGATGCTTTTCCGGATTCCGAGGCAGTTGAGCGATATCAGCAGGGTGATGACGCTGGAAAAGGGGGATATTATTCTGACGGGGACGCCAAAGGGTGTAGGACCTGTCAAGACGGGAGATGTGATGAGGGCGGGGTTGCAAGTCGATGGAAAGGATATTGAAGAGGCGGGGATTGAGGTACCCGTCAAGGATGCCGAGGGATTGTATGAGTTCAGTGAGACATAGAAAGAATAGCCCCATCGTGTAGAAACGCATCAGAACTTTGGATTCTCCTTCTTCATCTTCAAGAATGTATCAAAGTCGAGATCAGTGGTATCTGGAACAGGCCTTCTTCTTGGGCGCGTGGAATTGGTCAAGATTGCAGCTGCCGCTCGCGTCTTTGCTTCCCTTGGGCGTAGAGATGAGGGAGGCTGTTCTGGACTGATGGTTCGTCGTGTCGAAGGACTCTCATCATTTCGGGCAGCGGGATCTTGGGCTTTCAGTTGGCTTGGCCCAGCAACTGCATTTGCCCGAACAATTCTCTTTCGCGGGCTGACTGCGTGACTTGGTGCGGGTTTTACGTCGTCGACTCTCTTACTCGACCTTCCAGGGCCAGAAATCGTACTATCATGTAGAACCTTCTTTTGTGGAGATGCTAATACAGGCTTCTTCGATCGGACCAGGGCATCGTGCGCTGGTGGATACACACAGGCGTGACCTTGTGAGCGCTTGACGCACTGCCCACATGCTGGTTGCGCTTTGTTGCATGCACGATGTCGCTGTGTGCATGGGATGCATGTGCGACCTTTCGCAGCCGTCTTTCGTGGTGAAGTCTTCACGCTTTCTGCTGCGTTCTGTTGCGTGTCGTCCAAATCGCTCTTCTTGATCTGCGTGTCTGCGAACTGAGTCTGCAGCACGACAACGAGCCTCTTTTTGGGTGAATTTGCTGTACCTGGCCCAGGAGAAGCAACGCCTGTCTCTTGGTTCGACTTTTTCGGTGCAGTGATTCTAGGTTTCTTCCGCGGACTGATAGCAACAAGCTGGGTTGGCTGCTTCGATATATCTTCGGAGATCAATGATGGTGGGTCAACATCAACAACACGCTTCCTTGGGTTCGCAGGCCTTCGGTTCACGAGCTGTGTCGGCTGTTCGGATGACTTCATTGTGTGCTTCATCGTGCCAGGCTGCTCTCTGACCTTATGCGGACTGCGCACTTGCGGTGCCGATCGAGGGATCACATCATTGTCGACGGAGGGGTTGTGCTTGTGCGGACTGCCTCGATGCACCAGCTGCGTGGGAGGAGGAACGGGAGCAGCTCGATGTTGCGGTCCGTCTGGGCCAGCCCTCTCTTGTCGCTGAATTTCTTCCAGCAATCGCGGCAACTTCGAATTGTGGATAGATGGCCTCTTAAACAACCTTTGTCTTGCAGTCTCGGTCGGCGGAAGCTTGGTAGGGGACGGTTCAACTAGATTGTCTAGAGCTCTGCTTTCGTCAGTACATTGGTTTCAGGAAAGGGTTTCTCTTCACTCACTTCTCAGTATCCGAACTCGCTGGAACGTCGACCTTCTCAGAACCAAGCTGTGCATCTATTCTTGGAAGAACAAACAAATCCTCGTCCTCAGTCTCTGAGCTCTCATCGTCTCCCACAACGAGAGTTTTTCGAGGTGGCGTCATGACCCGTTGATAACTCGGTTGCCGTGGCGGTACCGGCTGCCTCATAGTCTGCATCGAAGTCAATGGCTGCCTCCCGCTCGCACTCCTCAGACTGGCGATCTCCCTCTCCAGCGCCTTGATCCGATCAGCATCCTCTTTCTGCCTCGAGCTAAGCATCTCCACGCGAGTGTGCAAGCTCTCAAGATCATGAGGCACCTGCCTCACCTTATCCACATCATCTGTAAGGCCAGCCACCTCTTTATCAAGCTCAATCTGCTTCTGCCGAAGATTCTTGTTATCGTCTTTGAATGCCTTGAGTTGGTTGATCTCAGCCACCGCCCACTTCTCAAACGCGTTCTCCTTATCCACGGCTTCCATGGCCGTAAGCTGCTGCTCCATAAGTCGAATGCGAGCTGTCGCAGCTTCGGCGGCCTCTGCAATGGCTTCGGTCGTCTGAATTCGGGCATCGTAGGCTTCGTGCTGAGAGTGTAGTTCTCGCATCTGTTGCAGGAGCCATTGGTGCTGCTTTTTCATCTCTGGGCCCCATAGGAGTGCTTCGGCCGCAGCAAAGGGTAAACGCTGGGGTCCAGCATCACTCTGGGAAGAAGAATTTCGTGGACTCATGTTGACAGTGATCGTATGTGAAGCCGCTCGCGGCGTGACGGCATCAAAAAATGCGACGCAGGGCGGGGACGGGGGAGCGGAATGAGACGACAACTGATGGCAGAGCAAAGGGGTCGAGTGCAAGCGAGTGGCGGACTCAAGCCTTCAACAGTCGAACAACGGAGGAACAATCTCAGCTAAGTGACAGAAAGTGAGAAATCTGAGTGTGGGGCGCTTCATGCGAGGTCTGATGGTAAAGGAAGGCACAACACCGAGGGCACCTTCCATGGCCACACCGCCCATGCACCAACCCAAGAACATCACCGACCAATCTCACTAAAACAACAGCAACAAAGGTGAAGTAAACCTCTGTCTTATTTCATGCTGCCTACTAAGTGCCTCCGCATATTACCTACTGCTTTGGTCCTTTCGGTGCATCCAACATGTCATCTCTCTTCATGATTCTGATCTTCGAGTCATTCTTTGCACCGCCCATTTCAGGTTCAGGCTCCTTGGGCCGATCCGCAACACTCCTATCGTAGCTGCTGGGATCTATGCCTAGAATACCACCGACGTTGTTGCGGTCACCTGGGACTGAGAACTCGCGGAAGACATAGCGCCATTCGTTGAGGAAGCCACGGATCGCCTTGCCAACTTTGTCTTTGCCGTTCTTGGAGTGGTGACCAGTGCCAGTGATGGCGTAGACAGGACGAGAAGACGAGCTGTGCTTGATGAGAATACCTTCGAGGTACGAGACCGACTCATCTGGATGGAGGCCTGAGAGGACATGAGTAATGAGTTCTGCTGCTGCACGAGGAAGTAACGTACCGTGGAGATCAACGTAGAGCTCCTTTGAGCCATCAGTGTCTTTATTGCGCTCCTCATACAGAATTCGAGCAGCTTCGCGGTGGGCTTCGCGCATGAGGTTGTTCTCGCTCTGTCCGCGAAGACTGAGAGCTTTGGCAGCACGTGAATCGCTTCGATTCCAAGCCTGAGCGGCACTGTATACAATCAGCATAGCTCAACCCTTAGGTCATTTCATCTCACCTCTGCAGGAACTTGTTACGTAAACTGCCGTGCTTGAACGCTTCAGCGCGAGCTTTGAGGTAGGCTTGGTTGCCCTTCTCGCCCGTCTCGAGCCATGGGATATGTTGAGGCGCAGGTATTGCTTGAGCGGCCGCACTATTTTCTCGAGTGCCGTTGAAGCTCTTAGCTGGCCGGAGTGCCTTGCGGACAGGAGTGGCAGGAGCCGGAGAAGGTGACATGCGAACAACATCTGCAAGGTTGTTTGGCCCAGAGATATCTCTGTGACTGTTGTGCCCACCCCTCTTGCCGTGATGTCGCTTTCCGGTCTTTGCTGCAGCCGCAGAGCCCAGACTTGGGAATGCCTCGTTATCATCTACTGCGAGTATGGATGGTGTAGGCGCACGAGATGGTTGACGGCTGCCTGTCCTTGACTGTGGACGACTGCCTGCCCCAGGAACAAAGTTGGCAAACGGACTCAGACCAGGTGGAGGTCGTGTGGGTCCTCCGGTCAGGCCATATAGCTGCTCTAGGGAGGTTGCCTCCGAGGTAGACATCTGGGGCGTTCCTAGTGGCGAGTTGTTGTAGTGAAGGTTTGGAAACTCATAATCAGACATTTGAAAGTTGGGAAGTGATGAATGCAGTGGTGGGGTTCCGACATCTGAGACAGCCATGCGTGCCATTAGAGCTGAAGGGTCATGGGAGAACAAGCACGTCTCGCCAGCCAAGCAGTTGCCGTTGAGGAAGTATCTACAGCTGTTAGTAACCATGCATATTGATTGCATGTAGTATACTCACTTGCACAGGGTCTTGCTGGTGTCATGGCTAAATCTACAGTCTGCCCTTGCGCAGTGTCCGGTGGATAAGAAGTACTTGCATACAATGTTGCTCTTCTGCTGACCAGCAGGTGTTGCAGGTCTGAATGCAGGGCTCATGGATTTGCCGATGATGAAGCCGGCCTGCTCGTGGGAGGGAGTGGGCATCTGCTGGACATCCAACGTCTGGCCCATGAGTGCAAGCAGAGCAGCGCTGAGGTCAAAGCCATTGGCCTCTAGCACCTTTTCAATCTCCTCGTCAGAACGGTCGTCGCGCAAGATGGAGCGCAGCATGTCATATGGGCCCATGTCCATGGTCTGAGGTTGTACCCATTCAGCTGCAGCGCCATTGAGCGTGCCCTCGCCCATGAGGGACGACTCGGTGCTGCCAGAGTCATCGTTGACCAGCCAATCCACCGAATGGCCATCCAAGTCGCCGTAGTTTTCCACACTGGGGCTCACGCCTTCGCTGAACTGGTATGCGCTAAGACTCGGACTATGAGGGATATGCGGGCTCGAGAAGGCGAGGCGCGGCGAGGGGCGCGGTGACGTAAAGGGGGAGGCGGTCGACGACTTTGCGCGGTTGAAGGCAGGCGGCGCGATGCCAAAGCCGGGGGGAGGGTGTATGGTGCGCGGCGAGTTGTTCACAGGGGTTGGGGCGCGGTTGGCCTGCCATGGAGCAGGCGACGGGCGGCGGATGATGGTATGGCGGCTCGGGGGAGGTGAGCTCGAGGAGCTGCCGGCGTCGCGATAGCGCCAGAGGCAGTCGAGGACGACATTCTCTAGAGACTTGCCCGTGAGGCCCGTCTCCTTGCGCAGCAGCTCCTCGAGCTTGTCCGTCTTGTCCTCTTCATCCAGCGCCTCGTCGTGCAGCACGGGCAGCGCCTTCTCAAACAGGTCGTCGGCGACCATGGCGGCTCCAAAACAGCGCAAGAATACGGGCGCGATCGATTGATGGTGATTATTGGGGGGTTATGGGGCTACGGGTTGCAGGAGCGGCGGCGCAAAAGGGAGGCTGGCGTGCTGAACAAGTAGACAGAGTTGCGAAGAGGAAGCGGCCGGCGCGTCAGGGTGAAGCTGCAGTGCAGGACGAGATGGCGTCCCGCAGACGGCTGCGAGACTCAGCAAAGGCGCCAAAAGGGCGAGTGAAGCTCCCAGGGACTGCCGAGTCTTACGTAGGGGTGGGGGAGCTCGTTGCGGGACTGCACAGTGCACTCGTCTGACCGTGTCGACCAAGGAACCGCGTGTGGTAATCGTCCGGACCCCAGCACTCTACATTGCACGCGCGCGAGGAGACGACGGCGATGGATGGAGAAACAAGAAGAAGACGGTATGGAGTTGATCGAGGATGCAACTTGGCGTGGAGTTGATGCTGACGCGAGCGTCTTGTGCAGTGTGCAACCGGGCGCTGTTGACCGGCAGCGACGCAGCGTACAGGTGCATTACATGGGCACGACATTGGCCGGCGCGAACATGAGGCTGAGTCACGTGCGTCTCGGCCATGATGCCTGCACCCGCAGATGGTGTAACGGTAATAACTACGGCTTGGACTGGACTTGAACTGGACTTGAACTGGACTTGGACTGACTTGGACTTGTATACATTTTCTCTACCAAGAGACTATAGATAGTTCGCTAATGTCTCATGGCGCCGTTCACAGCCTGCAGCCGGATCTCAGATCTCACCATGCAGCTCTCCTAGCGGCGGGCATTCGTCCGAACGATGATGAAACCAGCAGCTCCCAAGCACAAGCGCTAGTCGACCATCAGACGCCGCCATAACACCAACCACAGTCACCCACCCCGTCTTCCACCCGTCAAGTCGATAGCACCGTCTTGACGAAATGGCCAGCCGTAGCCAAAGCATATGATTTCCTTTTCCCTCGAACCCTCCCATGCAAACCCACTGCCCTCGTGTAGTACACCCGCGCCGTTCCGCATTTAGACGTCAGCGACTGCATACCCATTACCCAATCGAGCATCACCCTCCCACAATCACCCACCATGCCAGCCGAAGACTACGACGCCCGCGCCCTCGCGCTCCCCCTCGAAGACGAAGAAACCGGCCAAACCCCAGTCTGGAGCCGTCGAAGTCCCCAGTCCTTCCGCCGCCCAACATCAGCCCCAACATGGAAGCAGCGCGCCCTCTCGCAATACTCGTCCCTCTCCCGGCGCATCTCTACACAATTCGCAAAACTCAGTCTAATCCAGAAGATCCTGCTGATCATCGGGAACATTGCGCTGGTCGTAGGCGCGATATTGTTCTTGGTGTACAATGAGCAGATCTTTGCTAAACTGTTGCCTTGGGCGAAGAAGTGGAGAGATGTGCCGGGGGGATGGTTGATTCTCTGGGCAGGCATATTCGTCGTGTCGTTTCCGCCGTTGATAGGGTATAGCAGTCTGCTCACCATCTGCGGGTTTGTATATGGATTTCCAAACGGGTGAGTCTTCAGCACTTTCTCCTCACATAGCTCTATCCACTCCACAGTACAACATTCTAACACCACCCAAGATGGTTCATAGCCGCCACCGCCACAATCTGCGGCAGCACCGCCTCCTTCCTCCTCTCCCGGTCCATCCTCAAATCCCTCGTCCACCGGCTCATAGCAAACGACACGCGCTTCGCCGCCCTAGCACTAACCATGAAACACGACGGCCTAAAACTCCTCATCATGATCCGCATGTGCCCGCTCCCCTACTCCCTCACCAACGGCGCAGTCGCCACCTTCCCCACCGTCCACTGGGCCTCGTTCGCCCTCGCAAACGCAATCGTAAGCCCAAAACTCATGCTGCACATTTACATTGGCGCGCAGTTTGAAAAACTCGCGGATAGCAATGGGAAAATGGATCCGGGGACTAAGGCGCTGTCGTACTTTTCCATAGCGATTGGCGCGATTGCCGGGGTCGCGACCGGCTGGTTCATGTATCGTAAGACTAAGCAGAGGGCTGCGCAGTTGGAGGCTGAGGAGCGTGCGGGGATTAGGAGGATGAGTGTGGAGGATTTGGAAAATGAGTATGTGGATGATCCGGCGGCGTTGGAGGCGGCGACACGGTTGAGGGAGGAGGACGATGATATTAGTCTGAGGACTGGGGGGTGGGATGATGATGTGTATAGTGATGAGCCGCCTGAGACGGGTGATGCGGTGGAGATTGGGGAGGATCCGTTTGGGGAGGGGGATGGGGTGGGTGATGATGAGGGGGATGAGAGGGGGGAGGGGAAGTAGAGTTGAGTAGACTTGGTCGTTATAGAAGGCATCAAGTTTATAGATGGTTTATGAAGATTTATGCATATGATCGGGGTATACTGAGGCATTCTGCAGCGTGCACATGAAATGATCATGTCTACAGCACACTTGTGACTTAACCCTCATGTCTTATACAGCATCTAGTTGTCTACGCGTTCAGACGTAGCAGCACCCTCACACTCTCTTATTAGCAGGCATATCACAAAGCCTCCTCTCAAACACCAGATACACAAACTCTACTCCTAACATCCTACCAATTTCCATACTCAAGAATAGCCAAGAATCACCAAAGTACTTTTACTTACCAAGCATCCCATACCATATCTATCACGTCCCCACCTCCCCCTGCTCGCAGAACCATGCATCCCACATCGCAGCGCGAAGCCTACACATAAGACATTATCTTCTAGCAATAAATCTCAAGTACCTCTTAAGTCTACACCGCTACCTTGAACGCCGTTGTAATATCTTCCAATGTACTGTAATGCCTGTAGTTATAATATTAAATTGCGTAAGAGTGCATAAGAGGAGTGAGGAGAAGTACCTAGGTAGCAATAAGACCATATCATACACATGAAGCAAAGAGACAAATTCGAGGCCCACAAATTCTTGAAATGGCTTGAGTATCTCTTGATTTGGTAATGATAATCTGCAAGATACCTACCTACCATTGTGCCGTTTTAACTTGCTCGAGTCTGGAAAAGCCTACAGCATGCTTGCTCACAGAACTATGCATTCCACACCGCAGCGAGCAGCCTACACCTAATATATCATTTTCTAACAATGTGTCTTAAACACCTATAAAGTCTACACCTCGGGCTTAAACGCCGTTGACACATCTCATAATATACTGTAATGTCTACACTGCAAATTTAAACGCTGTTGAGATATCTTATAATATACTGTGATGGCTGTAGGTATGATACTGAATCACGTGAATGGCTGCCACCCTCTCCTTCTCCTGCTTGTATCTCCGCGCGCCCAGGGACGGAGGCTTGCCGGCGGCCTTGTCCTTGTGCTTGGCGTGTCTTTGTGCCGCTTCAACTTGGATGAGTCCGGGAAGCCCTTGAGGCACATATCGCCGTAGAAGCGCTGGGTTTCAAGCGCCTTGGTTTTGGAACGGCGGTTGATGGCACTAACCTTTGACTTGTTCCTCGACGTCCAGGACTTGGCCTGGATGCTCTTCTTCATCTAAAAACGCAACCCATATCTTGGGCCCGCTCGAGGTCGTATTGTTCTCTCCCAGATCTTGTGGGACTTGCTTGCGTAGGCGTTCTTTGAATGTTGATTGGCTCAGTATATCGCTACTATACCAGGTCCAACATAGATCTGTGAGGCCTGCCGTAACAGCTCGTGTAGCCACCGGGGTATACCGAGACAAGTAGGCTATCTTCACGATATGACTGTGTATACATCATACAGCGGTATAACGACATCTCGCTTGTGCTGAATACATCTGTATGCTACGTAGGATACCTACCTAACTTACAAAGGGCGTTTGGTTCAAGAGCGACACTATATGGCGCCGAGTTCTCTCCTTGTTCCTTGACGCCCAGAAGATAGGTAGCCAGAAGACTCTTCTTTTGATAAAAAAGCGGGGTGGGCGTGCAAGATTCCGGGGCATCTACGCCATGTACTCATGGTGAAAGACAGACGCCAAGTCTACCAGGTCTATGCACTACAATAGATTCAAGTACAGATTCTACCATATGGTAGCCAAGGTTACAAAAGCTCGCACAAAAAAAGACATACCAATACCAATACCACGACAAGTCTCCTCCTCTCCTCCCTCGTTTGGTACGAGTCTTTTACAAGAACGATTACGAGATGGCGCACATTGGGCTACCTAACTGTGCTGGACTCCAATCCCAAGAGACTCCAGTTCCGGGCACTCGAAGGTGCCTTTGCAAACATCTTCCATGTCCGCCATTCCCTTCCCACCATCATGCATGGTCACTTTGTACCTACCATACCACTCGCACCCTGGTCTCGAGACGATGTGCTCTGGAAACCCCTTGACTCACACTACACTCTCCATTCAACAAGGTGAATGTCACCGACCTGGACCTTCCTTCCTCTAAATGAGCTCCATTAACGCAAATTCTAAGCGGACAGAAGAGAGCCCCTACGATCAAGCACTCTCTGCGTGTACTGCGTCTGACATACAAATATATTCACGGCGAGCGAGATGTTTATTATGCTGGCTCATGAAGTATACACCGCCCATCGCTCAGACAGCCCATTTATCTCAGGGTACCCAGGTACCTTCACAATCTCCTATAGTAGTTCTTACAGTACTGTGTTGTACGTTAGCACCACACAACACAGTACGAAAGGAGCTCGTATTTATCGCGTTGCTGAAGTCACAGTAGACAACATACTGCGTTAGAAGTCTGCTAGGAGTGAGTAGAATATATGTGTATTCGTCATGAATAGTAGAGATAATTTTGTGTTTGACATTACTGTCTTTGTTGTCTCCCTGCTACTGTATGGAGTTGAGCGGCATGCTGTGGATGTGGGATGGGGACATGATAAGAATGAGCGACTTCGTACATCATTTAGATGGCACACAGGATATGAATTAGCATGTGTGCCAGGTTGTCTAACGTAGACACTTGTACATGTACATATAGCGTACCATATGTAAAGTATCCGCATCTCCAAGAAATCATGTGCGTTTTGCTCTAGGTACTAAAATCAGTGACTGATTTTCTCATCCTCTGAGACTTGATTTCGCAAAGCTTAAAGCCGAAACTTCAGAGATGGCGTCGCTACCAAACCCGATGGATGAATGCATTTCGTCACCGTCACTTTCATCGTCGCTAGTGTCGTGACTCGCGTCAGTCTGGGTGTCCATACGCGAAGAAGGGCTACTGGCAAAGTTAGATGGCAACGTAGTCTCGAATACATTCACTTACATTGTGTTGGCCTGTTCCGGAATATCACTGTCCTTCTCGTTGCTGGTATCTCTGGTGCTCGCATCAAACTGTGACCCTAACCAGGTTTTAAAGCCACTCAGTAACGTGCTTAGATAATACAAGATAAAACAGAGAAGTTACATTAGGTTATGTCAACACACTATTATGTGGTGGGGAAGGATCTCTCAGGCGCTTGCAGGAACATCATGTAAGGCTAAAGGAGCTAGGCGCGCTGTTGTATACAACGTCGCATCGTCTCAAAATCAGTGACTGATTTTAGCTTTTTGAGACAGCTGGTGATACTCAAGGTAATGTGTAGTAGAGAAGGATCTCTCAGGCGCTTGCAGGAACATCATGTAAGGCTAAAGGAGCTAGGCGCGCTGCTGTATACAACGTCACAGCGTCCCAAAATCAGTGACTGATTTTAGCTTTTTGAGACAGCTGGTGATACCTAAATTGTACGCAGCTTTTTTTGGGTTGATAAAGTTTACATGCGTCTTAATTGAGTATAGTCAGGCACTCACGTTTTTGCACGTGAACTGCTTGCTTAGTCATCACCTACCACATTCACCTTGCTCAGACAACATTCTTAGCGCTACGCACTCACGTCACACTGGCAAAACTTTGCTCACTTTCTACCTTCCCCCTAGTCCCCACTTCCTATTTCGACTGTGTAGCGACCGCCGCCACACCACCACCACTGTCGCCGCCGACGCCACTATTCTCGCGCGATCACTACCAAAGCTTCCTAGTCCTGTGCAAGTCAATTAGATGCCCTGTTCATATACCGTCCAAGCTAATAATGCTTAGACTAGCATGCCCACCTACCACTATGGCTCTCGCAATCTCAAAATCCGATGCTGCAGAGCTTGTCCATCCGTCGAACCAACCAAAGCCTGACTGTTGGATTAGTACGTTGGCATCTTCATCTCTACGTCGCAAATTCCTGACGCCTTGAAAGCTTGTGACGAATCCTTTCTTCCAGAGGAACATCGCTCCTATCTCCTCTATTATCGCCAATACATTCGTGTTGGTTGCGGTCACATCAAGTCAATCCTTGCTGATGAAGAGAAGGCCGGCGAGCTCACAAGCCACGAGTTCGCGCTGGCACACTTGTTCTTGGTGTTGAGTATGAATACATTGCATGTATCAGACCCAGACTATGCTAACCTTTCTAGTTTCAGCCAAGTGGCCCTCAACATCACCGCATGTCAATTACAATGGGATGGTGACCCGAACCCTAGCACCCAAGATCTTTTCTATGCCAGGTCTTCAATACCCGCGAATGGTCCCCACCGGATACTACAAGTGGCCCAAGGGATGGGACCCCCGCCGTAAGCCCACCGGTCTGCGCCTCCCAGACACCCTCGGCGTCGTTCCTAAAAACACTCCGACAAACAACGCAGAGGTACAACCTGGCGAGTACAATTCTTTCGGACTCTTATCTTTTGGTTTATGCCGGCAAACCTTTTATGTTTTTGGGTTGTGCAGAGACGACAAGTGTCCCGCTCGCCATTCACCACATACCCCAGCCGAGCTTCTCTTCCTCGCCAGCATCGGAGCAGCCACATACATTGACAGATACGCAAAGTTTTACGTCCCAACTTCAATCCCCGATGTCATTCGCAATAAAGGTTGGGGGCGGTTCAGCTCAACAAGGTTCCCATTTACTCCCCGGATCTGAAGTTGGAGCTCAATGACACTGCCCCCGCCAAGATCCCCATGCCTGCAAAGACACCTGTGGTTATTTCTCATGAGAAGTGGGGCCAATTCGCGCATTTCTATGGAGAATACCGCGACACGCACAGGCTAACCGAGGGCATGTTTGACTACCATCTCACTCACTGGCGGTCTCAAGCTTGAACATCTTTCTCACATACAAATGTCATCTCATCGGTGGACATCACCGACCTCACAGACTTCTTTTATCTCTGTTTACACACGTAGTCTCGGTAATCGGAAATACATAAAGTACTTGAATTAACCTTCTTTCTCAGATTTGCGATGTTAGTCGCTAGGGCAGTCTCTCTCTTATCTTTTCCTGATATGGGTCTTGGTGTTCATCTACCACAATGAGATTGAGGCACGCGCATGGGTTCGTTGCAACTGAGACATAACAATGGGTTTGGTGGCGCGCGTCTCGGTCGTGTAAATCAAGAGGTCAGGTGATCTCGAGATGTGGCAGCGTCCCGCGCCGCCCCTCGCGCGCGGTTGTGTGATGATACGCGATTCAATGGCAAAGTACCTGGCTCTTGATGGTAGCCAGCCCATTACGGTATCATCGTTGCGCCACTCGAAAGATCCTTCCTATACAAGGACACATGTGAACTCTTGAGTTGTAGCATATATCAGACAACATGTTCGCGGATCACTATATACGTTTAGACGCTCGGTCCCCCAACCACCTTTTCCACTTCCTTCATCATGCCATCTCGTTCCTGCTCAACCGCGACCTTACATTGTACCAATGCTCTGGCCCTCAGACAAAGTATGTAGTTGTCTCGCGTCAGCGCGGCAATAGCGTTATTAGCAAGTTGAAGGATATAAAGCATGGGGTCTGCGATACCCTTGAGTAAGGCGATCACCTGCAGCAACACATCCTTGTCTTTGTTCAACGTGAGCACTTTTGTCTTCAATCTAGAGACGAGTGTGTCATAGTCAACCAAGCTGACCTCAGCATACGTGGCGGCATCCGATCTGACAACAAGGCTGATGACTTCTTGTTCTCATACATCGATCAGGCGGTTCATATTGGGGTATTTGAGCAAGAAGGCAAGAAGAAAATATTATCGAGTGCAAGGCAAAACCCTTGGGACATAAATTTGGGCCAGTTTTTGATCGAGCGGTGGTGGTGGGGTGTACTTGGGGGGAGGGGGGGGGGGGGGCATAACGAAGCAGGTGGGGCATGGTGTTGTACTTGGGGAAGGTGGCAGGCGGGTTTGCAGCCTCTCTCTGAGCATAGAGTAGGTTCGATAGGTAGATATGTAACAGGCGGGTATTCGAACATGATACACTTGACTACACTTTCCAAAGCTATCTGCCTGGTCTGGTCGTGCCTCCAAAGCCATACAGCTGCACCATGCACAGACCGGTAACCCTCCAACGAATATGCAATCGCGCAACAACAGGGCTAGTCACTGGACATATGTTTCAATGCTCAAGAGTTCTGCCCCTTCCACGTAGGCCAAAAACCTCATGTTGATGGTATAGCTGCTGGAGCCGAGCAAATTGAGGCAACTTGTATGATTAGCAGATGGGATGAGAATGTCAAATCTACTTACTTCGTGTAGCCGCATGTCCTATATGCTCAGTGGTTCCAGGGGGTTCAGCGGCCGCTGTGCAACTACAAATACGCGAAACGATGTATATGTGCCCGAGATAGCATCTTGGATGTGGTCGTAACCCAGCACGACGTTGCGGTCGGATGGTTCAGTGCTCGCGTTGCGGAATATAAGTGAGAATGGGCTTGGATCAACGGGAATAAAGTATACTCCTTGGTCCAGTGTGTGCCAATGTGACTCCGCTTCGCTCGCGTCGGTATACCTCAAATCCCCAGGCACAACACCTAAAATGGCACCAGTTTCGACCCTATGCGCGACTGTCACTCTCCAGGTTCCATCAATCTCTCTCGGCAGGAGCAGATGCAACTCAAGGGGCACGCCCAAGACCATTCTGGCGGACAAAACCTGTTCGTTGTCGACCTTCATTTGTTTTTCTTGTCTGGCACCCAGCATACGTTGATAATCCGCTAGTTCCTTGAATTTGGACCAATGTGTTCCTTCCACTGCGAACCAATGGTCTTCAGCGCCAGGGAATTTCGTTATAATGTAGAATTCTTGCAGTCTGTTCGCGATTCTGGGACCGGTGGGGTCTGGGATCCAGGGAAAGTACCGCAGGCTCTCCATGTAGTTGCCGTATACGTCGATGATCTTATCTGCGCAGATGTTCTCGGCGCGGCCATCTCCCACAAGCGCCCACTGCATAGCGGAATTCCTAAACAAGAACAGCAAATTTGCGCCCTTGGAGCGGGCGTAACTAATGCGCTTGAAGAATTTCCGCGATCGTGTTGCGTTGCCGTATGCCTTTAAATGACACATTTCCTCACTGCACAACATGCTTTCAATCATTCCTACCTCTGCAACCCCTTGATTTTGTTCTTTGCATCTTTCTTCGAGCGAGTCGTATACGAAAGACTCGTGGTACCGGGAGACGAGTTGTGTGTGGCGATTGATCTGTGTCAATTTTGATAGTTGTTCGACTACACATTCTTCGGCTGGTTCAAACTGGGCCAGGCTACAGTTTGGTTCTGGAAGAACTCCCAACTTGGCACCGCTTGTAAAAAAATCGACGATGCATTGAATCGTGCCACGGACGGCGACGTCCATGACATGGGACGAGAACCCCAAAGTGGTTGCATACTCTTCATTCGTCGCTGCAGTCTTTTCAAAACCTTTGTCGAGAATTTTGTCCAATGGGAATGCTTCGGTCCTCTTGAAAGTGCTCGCGACATGTTGGCGGGCAGTCTCGAGTTGGAGTGGGTGCTTGGGGTATTTCGTCAAATGTCCGGGGACATTGTTGACATTTCGATCAGTGGATGACATCATATATGCAGACGTTCGGTCGAGCCGTGGTGTTCGGTTTGAGTGCTCCCTCGCTGCAGTACGGTGCATGTGTTGGTGTCGGTCGGTGGATACCTCTGGTTTATCTCAGCAGGCTCAGACAGGACCAGCAACATTTTAGCTGTTTAAAGCCTTAGCTGCTCGCTTCGCTCACTAGCCGCAGTTCCTGCGGCTAGCCTTAACACCTAACCAATACAGGGTATTTTCAGGTCGGATTGAACCCCTGCTAGTGCCCGTATCATACCGGAGAAGAGCGTGCCAATTGTGAAAGATATACCAATGGCTCGGTCTCTCTTCGATACGATACGGAAGTAAGCAAGGGTTCAATCCGACCTGAAAATACCCTAGAAACCTTATGATTGAAAAGAGTGGTTGCTCGTGCCTCCGGCGCTATTCATGTCATGCAGAGCCTCGTCATGACGCTTGTTCGAACACATTGGAGTGCATCTCCTGGAGTTATGTCATCATTCACGCCGCTATCAGACACCAATTCCTAGAACTGCCATAGTCTCTCGCGCGATAATCCTAAATATCATTTCATGGAACCGCTGATCCGCCAGGGTTGGTATTCGCGAGTCGTGTCTGTATTCTACTCGGGCGATGATCGAATAAGCATGCGAACTGCGCCCTTGCGATTGATATAAAGACTCGAAAGAACTCGACACATGACGTTATGAAAACCTTCAATCAGGTTGCCTTGACGAGTTCTTATGCAGGAGCTATTTGTACTGTGGTTGAGGGCGCGTTCAGTGAGGCTTCCAACTCAACGCATAGCTTCAAGTCAACTATCCGGGATGTGTTCAGCCGCGCTGTCAATTTGTCGCAGGATGGCAAAGCCCAACCGCGGCCAGCTAGGATATTGCTTCGTGAACAGTTCGAGTCGCCTGACATAACTTCTGCTAGAGTTAAATTATTGTCGTCGCGTGTGCGGATGTTCAATCGACAGACAGTTCGTCAGGCCGACAACGCGTTTGTCGGCATCAGCGAATTGGACGCTGATAATGACACGAGCCAGCTTCCCGATACCCAAGCTTTTGTGGAAGCCATGGAGGAGAACATCGTGACAATCGATGTTGACATCGCCCCCGACAGCATTCCTAACGAGTAATCGCCTGCCAAACCCACAAACATACCATGTGCAAAATTCGTTGTTGTTTGGATGTACCATCATCGGGATGGCCACTCAGTCCGTCCACCAGACATTTACCGTTGTCGTCAGGGTTTCGGTATTCCCGACCATCACTTCGAATGGGCAGTTTTTTGGGCACCCGTCCCCCCGACCGTCGGTTCAACTTGATGATCTTCTGGACTCTCGTCCTCACCACTATACCTGCCATGCGTATGCTCTTACCATGAACTTTTGCAACCCTGGTTTGGGGGCGACATTTGCAGTTTTGCTCCACATTTTCCTTTGGTGACGAACTTTTTGGGAAATACAAATAGAAGTGTGTGTGGAAGAGTCTGCCCGAGGATATTTATAGCACAAAAGCACCGCTCATGTGGCAGAACTTGATCTTTTTCGACAGAAGTCATACAGGTTAGTACATACGTATTTCTGGAACATGTGTCAGTTTCGTCACTTAGATGGCTTTTCATTCACATATTGTCAACTCTTTGATTGCTAACGCCTGTCCACGGTTGGCGTGTTGTCACGACTTGCGTCTCCTGCACGCATGTCCATACTAGACCTTCGCCTGTCGGTCTCCTCCTCGCCTGCCCGTTTCAATGTCCCTTCATGGCATTCGCCAACTTCCTCTCGTACTCCAGCTCAGTCCGCTCATCCTCGGTGAGGTCGAGTGCCGCTTCCGGGTGTTCGGCTAGTTCCTCCATGAGCGAGCTTACTGCCGCAGTCAACTTGAGCTTCTTGTGAGGCTTGGCCTTGTTGTCATCATCTCCATCCACTGTGTTCGCCTTCCGCTTGTGCGTGACAGTGGCAGGCAAGTTCCCACCACGACGCACGAAGTCTGCCTTTTTGAGATCATATGCGAACACCTTGTGCGGAGCGACTGAGCCATCGACGGCGCTTTTCACGTCCACCCATACGAACCACTTGATGAACGGCGTACCGTTGTCGTCGTCTTCGATCTCGACTATGTGGTGTTGTTAGCATGTGTCGGCGCATATAAACATGTTCGGTATAGACCTACAGCTGGAGCCTTTGATTGTAACATTGGCGACGACACCGCGAGGGGCGTGACCGAGGATCAAAGTCTTTGAAGTTATTCCCGACAACGCCCAACCGACTTGCCACAGAACAATATTCTTGTTCGAGTAGTAAGAGGCTGTCCGCTGCTTAGCTAGTGCACGCAATTGTGAGTGCATACAACCTACATGTTATCGCAGTCATTGCGACCTGCCCAATGCCAGCGCTGACTGTTGGTACGGAGGCTGACGACATAGTAGCAGTGGATGGTCTCTAGTGAGCGTATGCCGTTGTTGTGTATGGACTGCGCAGGTGTGTCGTTAGTATACAGGAGGGACGCGGTGGCCAACAGCCGCCTCGAGTATTGCGCCAAGACGAATGGTGGTGGTGAGTGAGTATGTGGGTGGGGGTACTGGCGGTGAACCCTGCCTTCACCGTGAAGCGCGACGGTGATGTAGTGATACATGAAAACTCTGACGCTCCTATTGTCGCATTCTGTCGAATACAACAATCTCGTTCTACTGCTCGTCGTCGCGCCCATCGCAACCACATTTCCCGCAACGCCCATCACCGTCGCAACCGCCAACCGTCCATCGCCGTCGCGCTCGTCGTAAACGCAGTCCTTGTGGCGTCCGTCACTGCTATCGTCAGCCACTGCCCGCTACCGCCACACATTCACAAAGACGAATATTGGTTGAGTATCGTATGCACCTACATCATCCATTTGTATATGGCCACAGCTAACGAACCTGAGTAGGACGTTGTCAACATGGTCGGCCTACCTGGCAAATTCCCTTCACTCGATATTTTCATTCTATTCGCCCGCGACCCAATCACGCAGCGCTTTGTTGACTTTAGTGACTTCAAGAAGGCTCGGATCAGAGTATTGAAGGCAATTCACCCTGATCATAATGGTGGCCGCGCTGGTCCGGATGATGTCAAGAATCTTAACAACCTATGGGATCATCTGATGGAGATCCACCGTTCTGGCGATAGCGAACGAATGGACGAAACCATCCGCGCCATCAACGAGAATGGCGCAAAGGGATGGCAGTCGACATGGACCCCTCTTGGTGGCAACCGCTTCGCCAACGTCCCTTTGGCCACAGCACCCGCACCGCAACCTGCCGCAGCACCGCAGTCAGCACCGCAAC
Source organism: Plenodomus lindquistii (assembly GCA_025504975.1). Taxonomy (NCBI): domain Eukaryota; kingdom Fungi; phylum Ascomycota; class Dothideomycetes; order Pleosporales; family Leptosphaeriaceae; genus Plenodomus; species Plenodomus lindquistii. The sequence continues at coordinate 2,959,166 of JANUWI010000003.1, read as the reverse complement.
CACCACCCGCCGCAGCGCAACAGCCAGCATCCGCCGTCCCACCTGCCCCCACCCCGCAACAGACTGGTGGTGCGCCAGCGACACCATCAGGTTCAGGTCGGTATGCGTTTGTCGGTGGATGTCAACAAAGCAGACTCGGGCAGAGGCTAGTGACTTTTGGTGGCGTCGTGCTAACAACAGCCAAGAGCGCTCGTCTCCGTGTCCGACGCCAGCAGCAACGGGTGGTTCGACCAGTGGGCAGTCAAGCTTCCACCTACCGCTCGGCGCCCGTGGCAGAGGATGGCTCGGCGAGCGCACCGTATGATTTGGGTTCCGGCAGTGATGGTGAGCAGTTCAAGGGCAGGGGCAAGGGTAAGGCCACGGCAACCAACATCGACGATTCCGACGAAGACGTATCGTAGAGTACCTAGGTCGGCGGAAGCGGCAGCGGACCCACGAGGACGATGACTCGGATGATAGCGTAGAGTTCGTTAGCGAGAAGCGCTCCCGCAACCAGCGCAATGCCGATGCCGCGAAAGAGGCCGAGCGTGAGAGGCGCAGGAAGACACTGACGGAGCTCATCAACGAGTCGAAATCGTCGAACAAGTCATCTATGGTCCTGGTTGGTGTTGTGGGGGTTGCGGGTGATAGCAGCGGTGCTGAATACGTCGTCACGGCGATCAAGGGCCAGCCGAACATGCATTTGCGGGTCTGGAACACGAGTGAAGAGGGACGGAGGTTGAAGCCGCGCCTAGGTAACTCCAGGCAGACCGTCAAGAATTCAGGTAAATCTTTCCCACCCTATGTATGACGGACAGACAGAGAAGGATATGCGAGTCTACCTGGCTAGGCAGACGTAGGTCGTGAGAGTGGTTGATGTTGGCTGGGCCTGTAGTAGAATTAGGATATGGACATCAAGGTTTCGAAATTTGACCATTCACATGCATTGATGTCTGTTATAGTCTGCTACTACTAATCGCACTCATGCATTCTCCTCCTGCTTGCCAGCCAATGCATCCCCGGCGGCGCCCGTTAGCGCTGACAGCGGCCTGCACACGACTCAGTGCCGCAGCAAATATTCAAACCAGAACGAAGGCGGTCGTCCACCGTCGTCTCACCGTCCGCACGCTCATCCTGCAGAACCGCTTGACCATCATCACCATGCTGTTCGGCTAACCCAACATCGCTGTCGCCGTCTCCCACGCCTGTTGCGACGTCAACTCCTTCGCCGTTGTCGACAATGGGCGCATTTGCTTCAGCGGGGTGACCCTATCATGGTTTGTTAGACATGCGGATGGAACCTAGAAAGCGATATAAACCTACTGGATCCTCGACACCAGCCTCTGGTTCCATGACGCCACGCTTCTTGATTCGCTTGGCTGACGACGTTTCGGTGGCCGTCTCCGCTATCTTGCGCTTGGAAGTCGATTTCTCAGCTTCATCGTCCTGCCACATCTGCTCATTTTGCGCCTCGAGTTTCGCCAGTACTTCAGGCGACAATCCGATTGCAGCTGCGGCGGCGACACCATCGACGGCGGACGAGTTGCCAGCCGTGTCGACCGCGACTTCATCTTCATCAGACAAGCCAGTCGCGTGGACTGCACTCTCGCCTGTAGAGGTGGCGTCGGTAGCGTCGTTGACACCATGTACCGGGTGCGATGGTGTGTCGCTGGTGGTCGAACTGCCGCGGGACACTGGCTGGCTGGAGGCCGTGATGGAGTACGCGAGGTATCGACGGAGGATGTTGTGTTCGTCCAAAACGCGCAGGTACCAGTTGAAGGTGTGTTTGTCCTGTCCGTGGCTCTCGTCCACTATTACACGGCGTCAGCGCTCCTGTACTGTAGCCACGATGCCGTAGATGACACGTGCTGTATTGGCCTACAACTTCAACAACCCTATGACCGATGCGCGCTCCGAGGTCAACATCGACGCTCTCACCATCTGGAGCGGTAACCTCGATAGTCCACCTGTCTCCACTGCTGGTATGCTTGACTACTAGATGTTAACACCGGTAAACCGCGTTCACACGCGACAGCTACACGTACGCCCAACAACCCCAATAGCCAGAAGCCGGACGGTTGTATTCGTTGCCATTGTCAATGATGTGACGATAGCAGTAGAAGGTGATAGAGTAGTTATGAGGCAGACATACGCATGCAAGTATCTGCATCCAGTAAGAGCCAAACAGCAAGTTTCGAAGTGAAGGTGAAGGCGGGCTTGACCGTATAGCCGCAAATGACACCGCTACTACCCACGTGGTAAGAGGAAAACGTATACATACCTACTCTCGTACTCTACAACCTACCTTTTTGTATCGTCACAATATCCCTCCTTCAGCCAATATCATTGCGCTGTAGGCCCTGCTGTCGCCTGCCTTCTTCTATCTACCACTCTACCACTACATTGCCAATATGGTTGGCATCGACCGCATCCAGATCAGTGAGCACAACTACGCGTTCGACGGTCTACAGGAAATCGATATCTTCAATGCCCTTGCCCGCAACCCCTACACCGAACCATTCATCAGCGCCAGCGAGTGGAAAAGCGCGATCCGCCAAGCGCACAAACGACTACATCCTGATCGTATGCAGGGCGTCGCTGACCCGCCCAAGGTTGAATACACCAACATAACTAACCTCCTCAAAGACACCGGTCTCCTCAACGACACTCAGTTGATTCGCCTACTGGCCAACATCAATGAGCGCGGCAAGGACGGATGGGAATCGACGTGGTCGCTATCCGACGACAGAGGGAACTGGAATCCGGTCAATGGCTACCCGCCCACTGCACCGACACACCAGGTATGCATCCACGAGACAGAACCAACACATTTAGCATTATGTAAAAATGCGTCGCTTACACCTGACAGGCAACCAACAAGGCCCCCCTCGCCAATGGCGGAGACGACGACGAGGAGCAGGACGACAGTGAGGCGGTCGGCGACGGCGACGAGCAGGACGACAGTGAGGTGGTCAGCAACGAGGACGGCGATGACGACAGCAGTGAATACGGCAGTGACCCGGACAGTAGCCGCCTTGCGGCGATCACCCATTACATCGCCAGCAAGAGAAAGGCTATGGGCGCTCGCCAAACCCCCGTTGCCCTCATCCGCAAGCCGAGGGAAGCCGGTGACCGAGGACGTCGTGCCAAATACGTAGTGGTAGCGACCGCGAAGACTGCACTACGACTCACGATCCTGAACATTGATGTCAACTGCCGACCACTGCGGAAATTCGGACCCAGCAGCAGCATCAGTCGCGCAGACCTAGACATGCATGGTTGTTACTTCGACGAATGGGCCGGACTAGACACCAGCACTATGCTGTCTCGCCTCCGCAAGCAGAACGGAGGTGATTAAGTGGGCGCTACGAAGGACAATGGGGTGCCGAGGGAGCGGTTGGCTGACGAGTTCGGGAAATTGGGCGGTTCAAGAAGTCGGACGGCCTGGGAACATGAGAATTTGAACTATTTGAGAACATGATAGTTTGGACTACTTGAGAACATAATAATCTGAACTGCCTGAAAATATGAGAAGTTGAACTCCTGGAGAATACGGGAAGCTGAACTGCTCGAGAATACGGGAAGTTGAATTGCTCAGGAGTACGGCAAGTTGAATTGCTCAAGAATACGAGAAGTAAAAGTGAAGGGGTATATAACTATACAAATCATGTGACAACATACAATGTTAAGAGAAACGCACAGGCTACCTATTCACACATCTAATGTTGCATTCGATACATGTCAGATTCTTGCGCAACCACGGATAGTTTTACGTTCCGCCGCTGCCGTCCATCATTTCGTGGAGTAGTGTTTATGGCACCCATCGTCAACACATCATGGTTTGGATCCCGTTCTCTCAAAGGGGTCCGCACACATCCACTGGCAACCACCCTGGTTGAAGGAGTGCTAGGAACACTTTTGCCCCGCTTCCTATGCCGGCCAGTTGAAGACGAAAGTGCATGCGAATGCTGTCTAGGAGATTTACACGTTTGGTCAGATGCGCAATGCCGGTGTGACGATACCTATAGTTATATAGCTCAATTGGTTCTGGTGAAAAGTGTGAAAAAGATCATCATCCATACAAAAAATCACTAAAGTCCCTCAGACGGCTGACCACAGCTAAAGCCTGCGACTAGGGTCTGAAACAGCCTATCCCTGGAAGGGATTAGATCTCCCCCGAGAAGGGAGTAGTCGCGCCTGACTAGCTGGGGTTCGCCGTCTAAGCCTGCTGAGATAACCGTTGGTAATTGGCTGTCAATGCAGTTGTCCTCTTACTTTCATTCGTGCCAACAATACAACACTCATCAGACCCCATCGCAACCATGTCAAAGAAGAAAGCATCAGCTACAGCACAAGTCCACCCAACGCGTACTTTCACAGTCCGAGAACTAAAAGAAGGAGCTCACCAGTCACTGGGGGGGGTAAAAGAGACGGATATTTGGGACAGTGAGGATATGCTCGGCGACGACAACAACCGCGAGGACGCTCTATGCCCCTCTCTAGACGATTTACATCTAACCAACAACGTTGTATTTGCCTCCACTCTGGGTAGAAACCGTATGTGGTACGATGACCTGTTGGCGCAGACTCCGACATTGTCACAGGCCAATCGCGGCAATAGCCATACCCCAATGCGCATAGATGAGTACAAGTTCAAGGCCTGGAGTCCACCTCAGGCCTCGGACAAGGTATAATCCCCAGATAGAAGTTTTACCACCACTAGTCACTGATTTTTTTCACAGTCGAACGAACCAGTCTATTTCAACAGAGCTGAGTGGCAAGCGTTCGTCGCATACGTCATCGCAAACCCCACGGACGTGGAAGCCCAGTCTCTCGCCGAGCGTGCATGGCCACAGCGATACCCCATTAGTCAAACTATAGTTCCCGGCATGGTTGTTTTAAACATCAACGCACAAGACTTGGAGCGTCTACACACATACAAGGACCCTTGCATACACAAGACTCGAGACGTTGAGGGTGTGCATGCGAGCGACATGGACATCTTAGTTGATTGTGTTTCCCGGGAATTCATAACATCAAATATATGTGATGATTTGGGTAACGAGTCGCGCATCCTGGCTGAAATGACAAGGTTTTCTCTGAGTGGTGTGCCAGGCAGTCCGGAAGATGGGCGAATTTCGAGAAAGTTTTTCAGCGAGCAAGGGGATACTGCGGGGGGGGGGTTTGGCGCCATCTCACCCACCTCCAACGAATAATGCGTCGTGAGCAATAAAATTCGTTGCATCTGCAGTCGCAACAAGATGAATATGTAACTAAAATGGCTTACTTCACGCTACATATATAATACGTCAATTGCATTCTACTCAGGCTCCAGAGTAATCTGCTACCCACGTGATCTGCCACTTGCCTGAACTGTCGCCGAATGTGACTCGTGTGAGTGACAAACGGGCGCTTAGCGGTGAGTCGCGTTACATCCATGGCGCATGCCTAAGTCTTGGCATTATCGTGTCATTTGCAAGGCCAGTACTATAGACATTGATAATGGGTAGGACTTTTCGGAGGGGGGTCTCAGAATTTCAGAGGGTGGATTGAGCCACATTCAACGCCACCCATGATATCTCCACCCCACCACCTCAGAATTAGGCTGCACCTATATTAATCGCTGCACAGTACAAATCTCTATGTAGCAGCAATCTAATAAAATGTAAAATATTTGTTGTTCGTTTATCGCAGAGACAAAGAAGCTGCAGTGCGTGTTTGGTAATGTTTTAAAGTTCTTTAGCGCGGAAAAATGACTTCCGAGGCTTAGCAGAGCTCTGAGTATGTAGCTGCGTGGGCCGGCGTCGGTACTGATAGCCACCGACGCTAGCCCGCGCACGGCCAGGAACACCAAAGTTGCTTGCACGGAGATAAGATCATACCGATGCCGATCAGAGTTTGGTGTTACTGGCCGTGCACAGACTAACCGCTTGGCGATGGCTAGCCGTATAGAGGTAGTCCCCTCCGAAATTCTGAGACCCCCCTCCGAAAAGTCCTTCCCTTGATAATTGACCCCCACGTTTCTCATGGATCAAGCGACTGACATGGCCACGACGATAGTGGACTCCAGACATAGGCTACTTATATGGGCGATCATCGAGGCTCGTAGAGTCGCCAGCGCATTCAATCCTAAAGAAAATTTCGACGGCGCCGCCTTGCATGTACGCGATGATGCATGTTACGCACGTGAGAAAATGCTTGCTGTTTTAGAGCATGCACAGAGAAATATACAAGACGACGAACACGATCAAATTATCTTCAAGAAGCCTATGGGCAAGAAGTATAATGGCTTCTCTCGTACCACTATCAGACGAGCGCTAGAGAAAGCAGCGAAGGTCAACAACGAACTCAAACAAACACTTGTAACCTCCCCATCAAGACAAGACCCAACATCAAAAAAGCAGTACTCTTGGAAAAATTTCAGTTCCCTTGCTGTTATCGCCGTGCCCATTGGCCACACAATTGTCAAAAATGGCGAGGTTGCAGATGTTGTCTACGCATACATGGACGCCAACGACACGATCCATTACGTCAACTCTGCCGCCCAGCATGTACGGATTAAGGATGTCGCGTTCTACATACGGGCAATAGCTTTACGTTACGAACGCGAGATAGCCTTCCGCCGCGCGGTTGCCAAGGTCAGTTGAAATGTATCCACTCTATCTAACCGCAAACCCCACTAACACTTTGCATTCAAGGTGCTAACCCTGTCGTTCTATATGCCCAACCCACCAGCAACTTTTGCCGAACTTGAACTCGCACACCGCGATCTTACGAAGGTCCCAATTCTGGTATCAGAGCTCGGAAAAATGGGCCACCTCGGCCAAATCACATCACAGCAGGTTGATTCGTTTAGAGATGAGCAACAGAACAGGTTGCGTGAAGTGCTCGGAGAAATAACGTCCTTTTTTTCTTATATTCCGGGCGACGAGAGGGCATCACTTCCTCTTCTAGTACGTGCCTTGGCAACGCTGACGGGGCTAATGGAGCTGAGAGAAGACATCAAATTCAAAGTCACGGAAGCGTTGACTAGTCGCTGGGTCTGGCTCACAATGTGTGAGATTGTTGATCTCACGACTGAACAACCAACTTTCTCAACCACAAAAGACGAAGCTGGGTGGGTAGATTGGGCCATCTCACTCAACGTCACAGAACCTACCAGTGACGACGATACCTGCTTCCTCGGTGCAGGAGTATCTAGTGGGCTGCTTGCAGTGGGTTTGTGGCCCAAGATCATAGCGTTCTGTCCAGTAGCGGCTCATCGCCCACTGGCAAAGCCAGAGACATCGAGAGATGTCCTGGCGAAGGGTATCCTTGCGTGCGCATATGCGCCGGACCCAGAAAACGCCAGAGTTATCCGATGTATGCAACCACTCTGGTCGGTACATTATGATGAGTGCATGAGAGAGCTTTACGGCGACACTCGCATACGAAGACTGCCGCCGGTCGGATTCAAAATCCCAAAAATTCACGATCATGTCACTGGCGACGACGCAGGAGTGAATACCATGATGGAGCTGTATTATGTGTACATGCAGCAGTACAGTGACGGAAGACCCGAGGGTAGCAACTACATCATCATCGCATGGCTGGAGGAGCTATTCCACGCCGTCACAAGGAGAGCTAGCGAGAGGTTTTGGAGTCTCGTAGACTTGCACAGTTATTGGGAGAAGGAGGGGAAACTTGCAGTGGCACCAAGCATCAATGGTGTCACTGAATCTCATTTACAAGATTTGCGGAACACCTATAATATGTCAACAGGTAACGAAAGCTCCGACGGGTATACGCATGCGTCTGATCGTCAGCGCCGACAAGTGCTGAAGGCGAGACAACGGGCTGGTGTCGACGTGGATTCATTGGGACCTGAACATCAGAAGAAACGGCCCAATCTCATACAAATCGACAGTGCCGGAAGAGTTCAGGATCGCACTGGCAATACATGGGAGCGAGAGCCTATCAACGACTTGGATCAAATGGGCATGTTGGGTTGAATATCCCGTGATTGGAACAGTTGCGTTGGGGCAGTCTGCGGGTACATGCAATACAAGAATAGCACAGTTCTCAGGATGATTTGAATTTGGTGACTGTGACGTCATTTTGCATCAATCCGACGGTGTCGATAAGCAGTGGCTTAGTAAGCAACAATAACAACAATTGCCCTCCAAACGCGACTCTATCCGCCAACGAAAACTCACACACATGATGCACTGGTCCCAATCCAAATTCGGGCCTTACGCTGGCATTCCGCTACAGATCGCACACGACTTGGCCCGGTTTGGGTCCAGCAACGGCGGACAGTCCGAGCAACACTTGGAAGCAGAGTGGTACAAGGCTGAGAGTGCGCGACGACGGATTGAAGAGTCCGCTGGGTTCGGAAATGTGACTCACATACCGCCCGGTGTGATAGCCCGTGGTTTACCATCATTTTGGCATCCATGGGTATTCTGGTTGGAGCACGACAACACTATTCGCTGTGATGAAGTCATCAACGCCAGACGGGAATGTGACCTGAGAATACCCCCAACAAGCAATCGCATCGCCTGCCGCTGGGGCGAAGACGACCCATGCATTGTCGAGTTGCCATTGCTCCAAGTCTGGCAAATTCTGCAACCAGATATGAACATGCCGCCCATTTGCTTGAACGTGGCTCTCAAGACACTCGAGTTTGAGAAGCCAGATATCCTAGTCGTAGATCATGTCAAGATCCCCGCCATCTTCGATGCTACTCCACAATCATTGCAGGATACCACACTGTTTGGAGATGGTCGAAGTTTTGGAGATTTGGAGGTAATGGGCAATACATGGGCTTTATGTGTCACAGCTAACTAGAAAAGTCTCTTGATTGGTTGTTCCTGCCATGGCATGACACAGAACGCGATCATTGGCGCCTAGTGGTCTTGAAGCCTATGCTACGCCAGTATTTTGTGCTCGATAGTCATCCAGTACCCGAAACACCCACCACACCGATACGGACCTGGCTCGAGCGTATTTGGTCACCGGCTACTACTGCGCCATGGACAGAGCGAAGAGTCAGTCCAGTCACACAGTCGGACGAGTTCTCGAGCGGCATTTACACCTGTGCCCATGCATACGCTTTGGTCCAACCTCTAACGGATGTCGAGCAGCTCGGATGTGTCGTACCGAGCGGTACGGAGGCCTCCACGGTACTACGAAGATTTTTCCTTCACATCATGTTCAAATACGGTATTGCTTGGCCGTAGGCACCATGACAGAGGACCGAGATGTATGGTGTCCGTAATCAGACTGGAAGCTTGTCAGCTACATGTCCGGTCACGTTAGACTATACTGGCATTCACTTACACGTACATACAGAGACATACGGATGTCTTTGCAAATCTGTTCTCATGTTCCATACCAGGCTTGACCCCGACGTCGTTTTTGAGATCTGCTACGCGCTCGTCTTGGCGTTGAAGACCAAGTTTTGAGATTGGCGTCCATCTCGCCTCTATTCTACGGTGCAGTTTTGTACGATGATCATCCCTTGAGTTGGACGAGCGCGCCACTGCTCTTGTTATTCCCGTATTTCACCATAGTCTCCATGCGCTCGGGGTGGTTGTGGCTAACACGCTCGACTCGCGAGAGTTGGAACTGACACGGAATGTATGTTGAGGGCGTCAGTTTCCTTGCACCAACAGCGCCGTGGGCAGCTTCACTGAATATGATTTTGGTAAACTAAGTTCTAGTTGAGTTTCAATCTTGATTCGCAATAGCTGTATAGGCTTTTTTCATTCGCTAACCATCTGAGATGGTCCACTTCAGACGCATTCGAGTGAATATTGCTAGTGCGTCTTCCCGCGCAAGATCTCCTCATACTCCAACTCCTCTCTCTCTTCGCTTGTAAGCACTTGTACGCTTTCAGGATGTTTGTCGACCTCCTCCACCAATGAGTGCGCTGTTGCAGACAACTTGCAGCGCTTGCATGCGTTTAACCGATCGCCCATCCGGACTACCTATGTATCTTGGCCCTGGATGAAATTGTCCTCGTCTTCTGCCTTGCGTTTGGTAACAGGAGGGTTGGTGAGCATGGTGCCACCCAAACTGTTGAATAACGCTTTCCGCATGACATACACCAAAACCTTCCTCGTCTCACCGAGAAAATTGCCATTGTTCTGCACAATATGTGTCCACAAGAACCAATGAATCGACTGGACTTGGTTGGCTCCGTGTAGCTCAACTACACCATTTTGTTAGACTGTATACCGCTATGTGTATGAGGATTCACTTGTTCGCTTACTACTGTAGCCTCGCATGGCTACATTGGCGATGGTGTGGACCGAGGCACTGTACAGCGTAACCTCCTTGTCAACTATTCCCGAGAGGCCCCAATTAACCCGCCAATTGGTGACGTTGCGGATCGCGTCAGTTGTTTCTATTCATTGGTCAGACCTGCACAATTGATAACGATTTTGGTAGTCTTACGGTAAATGTCGCCTATCAAGATGCGCCCTACACCTGGTTCGTGGTCGATGGGTGTCGGATTTGCCTGCATGATGGTGGCTATCCGTGGCAATGTGGGTGCCAAATTGGTTGTAGAGTACGTAAAAAGCTCAAAAAGTCACTCTTGAGGGGTAGCAATGCGGTCACTGTTCAACCTCTCGCGCCCGGGTATACAAGTGAGAGATAGGGTGGATAATCGGGGGTGAAGGCGACTTCAAAGCGGGGCAGACACCTTGACGACTGATATCGATGCCATAGAGCCTTCGACACCCGTTTCTTCGACTCTCTTCCTAGCCCCCCCCCCACCCTCTCTCATCCCACAGATAACACAAAATACATTGTATGCGCCGCCAATTTCTCTCGGCTCGTCGCCCGCGATCCCATATCTACCGCCACCCGTGGCTCTTGACGACTGTGACTTGCTCTATCATCATTCCGCTGCCCGCCTCACAACTTATCCCACCACATATCCGAATCCACTCACGTAAGTTTTTACTTACTAACGTGTTATATGCAGACAAACATTGTTGGCTTCACCCACCCGATATTCAAGAATATTGATATATTCAATCTCTTGGCTCGCGATCCTCACAACCAACATTTCACTAGCTATGCCGATCTCAAAGCAGCACGCTCGCGAGTATTGTTGTCCCTCCACCCCGACCGTGGGGTGGGGTGGAACTCACCAGGGACCCTCATTCACGACAGTCAGTTCACTGCCAACCCAATGCCAACTGCTGCTGCGCCGTCTGCATCTGCTGCGCAAACACATACGGCTGCGCCCACGCCCACTACGCCGACACACTCATATGTCACTCCCAATGAATCCAATAGCTGAAAGAGGCGGAAAGCTCCATCATCATCGCCACCGCGCAGTCCATACACACCGTCGCGTCGCTCAACTTCGTACAGCTTCATTAGTTGTGAGAGGACGGACCTGCGCGAGAGCGCGATTTTGGAATGGAGCGTCTAGTACGTCGAAGGCGACTCATCATGGGGGTAGCAAACATCACAAGGAAGCTCGTGGCGCACCGTCCAACTCCATTGGTCCAGGCCCATCGTCTAGGTCTACAGAAGGCCATCGACCCCCCGCTCATTCGCCTGAGGACCCACAGGAAGACCCGTCTGTACTCGGTACGGGCAAAGAGGGAGAAACATCAAATACGAGAGATAGAGGAAAGGCGTCGACATCCTACATTGGCAAAGGCAAGAAGCGTGCGCGCGACGCAAGCGATTGCGACGACTTGTGACAGAAACATGGAAGATACAAGAGATCTTATTCTGTGGTTAATGCGTAAGTGTCACTGACCGCCAGGGGAGGGGGAGGGTGGGTTATATTCGTGGAGGGCAAGCTGGTAATGTTCCTCGTTCATTTCAAAACTGATTGTTCTCTGCGCCGGTATCGTGGGCTGGCAAAAGATGGGAATGAATTGGGTGCACTGCAATTGGCAGCATCTACGGGTTCCAGCATTCCATTGCAGTACGCTATAGCGCGTACATGTTTTGCAAAGCAGTACAAGTCGCGTATAATGCCAAAATCAGTCACCGACTTTGTTATATGTACTGGTAACCTACAGCATTGGCCAGTAGAATGACACGTACTCTCTCCTACGCGCCAGTGTGCCTATCGACCATTTCGGTATGCTTCTTCTCCCATTTGAGTTCTTCCTTTTCCTCTTGTGTGAGCTCAGCGTCCATGTCTGCTGATGTAAGGGCTTCTTGAAGTAGAGAGTTGGCATGAGCGGTGAACTTCTGGCGTTTTGACGGTCTTGCCTGGTCACTTGGTGTAGGGGCCACGCTTTCGGTCGCCTTGCGCTTCGTGCCTTGAGCTCCGCTGTCGGTTTGGCCACCGGCGTCCTCGAAGGTGGAGTGGACTAGGATGCAGTGCATGTTGCTGTCGCTGGTCCGCACGTTGATCGACCAACTGACCATTCGAATAGTCTCACCATGCGAAACATCAACTACGAGAGTCTGGTCAGCGTACGCGCCTTTTGATGTGATGCCAATGTAAGCGTACCACTATGACCAGCGACCTCGAAAGTTGTGTCTGTGTGGCTGTTTCCAAGGAAGACTGTCTTCTTAACGCGCCCAATAATCTCAAACTCAGCAGTCCAGCGAAGGGTGGTGGGCCCAATCATATCACCTACATTTATGTATCAGAAACTATTGCTTTCAGAAAGCCCAAAACAATTGCCTACACTCTGCAGCTCCGATTCGGACTTGTTCAGTCGAGCTACTAGTATTGGACGTCATATCGCGTTGAACCGGCCAATGTATATGGCAGCTTTTGGATGCACACGGCTTGCGTGTGGTGGCGGAAGCGTGTGGATACTATGGAGAGTTGCAGTGATGGGTTAGTCCGAGGCGCGGAGGTAAAAGGTCAGTGCCCGAGGATTTACCAGCGCACGGTCGGTGAAGGTGCCTTCACCGTGAACCTCAACGCGCCAGAAACGCCTTGCGACCCGTCTGCCCATCCATTGTCAGGACTATTGACTGCTCAGAAAAGTCAGTTACTTGTTTACGCATTTGTTAAATCGCCGGACACCTTGACGATCACCTACCTCATCAACAAACACGTCGACCAGCATCGAGTGCATCGGTCGCAGTGAGTATAGTCCGCATTGGTGTCTATTTGCCAAACGTCGAGTGTTGATGTAATTCACAGGCCATGGTTGGGATTTCCAATGAAGAATACCCTGAGGTCGATATCTTTAACATGATGTCGCGCGATCCCTTCACTCAGCCTTTCAGCGACTTTAAAGAGTTCCGTCTTCGATTCCACAAGATCAGCTTAGTGGCACACCCAGACAAGAAAAACACGATCCCCGGGATGGACTTTCCTAGCCTGCAAGGTGTCATGAACACCATGAGTTCCAACCATATATCTGCGGCTGATAAGGCAGAGACGATTGCGAAGATAAACGCGAGAGGTACCGCAAATTGGTCGTCGACGTGGACCTACCTTGAAGGCACGGAATGGCGCTCTGATCCGATCCCTTCGTACGCCACCTCGCCTGCCGGTGTCGAAGCCAGACGTAAAGCAGAGTTGGAGCAGGCTATACGGGAAGAGGAGCTGGCAAAGGCAAGGCACGGAAAGCGCAAGGCGCACTTCGATCCGTCATCCTCTCAATCGTCATCGAAGAGGTACACTGGTAGTGGTAGCACACGGTTTAAGAAGGAGGTCAAGAAAGAGCCGATGGGAGCGAGTGCCACTGATCCATATGAAATTGATAGCGAGGACGAGCCTCCCACCAATTTGGGAACGAGCGAGCGGCCGCAAATGGTCGACAGTGACGACGATAACGCTGAGCCGACCGATGACGAACTCACACGGTTGGAAGAGCGAATTGCGCGCATGAATCGAAAATCCAATGGCATGGGCCCCCATTATGTCATTGTCGGTACTATTCGTCAACACGGCGACAATGGAGACCATGAATACGTAGTAACCGCAGGTCTTGGGTCCAAAGGCCTCCTATTCCGCACTTGGGATATTGATGTCTACGGTCATAAACTCCCCAGTTCTGACCAAGCACGACTCGGTTTCACCGAAATGAAGTCACGGGGCAGGTTCTTCAGCGGCTGGGCCGGGCTGGACAAAGAGGAAATCAAGAAACGCCTGGAAAAAGCTTGACGACTAGGTTGCACAGCAGCTGACCAACGGTGTGGTGTTGTAGTATAGACTCATACGTACATGTGGCACTAGTGCGTTGGAGATATCGAAGAGGATGTCATGCATGATCGGCTGTTGGACTGCTCGGGGGAGGATCGCGGGATGGGGTTCGGTTTTGACATCGAACACCATAGGTATCGATCAGTCATAGCGACTGACTACGCAAGCGCATCAGCACATGACTTGGCGTAGAAGCAGTCGCGGGACAATGTATCATAGTGAGACTGTTCATGCAGAAGCATTTTCAGGCTAGTAAGACCGGAGCCTAACCCTAATCCCATGATCACGTGACCTCTACCCAATCCCAACCCACGCTTGGGCCTTCGTAACCCAACCCGTACCCAACCTCTGGGTTGACCCTACCCATTTGCCAGCCTAGCGCTAACGTTCACCTTCACTAACCTCAGACGGTCGTTTCTATTCCTCGTCATTACGGCACAACACCATCACAATAACAGCAGTTCACTCTTGCCACAATGGAAGAGACACTGGATTATCGCCTGCTTCGATTGCAATGCGACGCGCTCATTGCGGCCGACTTTAGTGACGACATTATCGCGTATTTTGAGACTGAGATGTCAGATGCACTTCGCATCCCAAACCCCGAGAAAATTCGCCGACTCTCCGTTGAGATCAAAGTCATCGGAATGTACAACGACCAATGGATCGCAGTATTTCGACTTCTATGCAAACGCGATGGCAAGGTTGGGATCACTTGCCCAGCGCCTATTCCCGTATCCGAGGAAAACAGTGAGCATGATATGTGGCTAGCATTTTGTGATTGGCAAGGCACAAAGAAGTCCGGCGACAAATTCGATATAAAGCTGCCATATTTCATGAACGTTTGGAGGTTTGGCACCAGGGACGGGCAGCCTGCTGGACGGTCCATTGCCAAACAACAATTTGGCGACGGAAATGAGCCTATCGAAAGGACCGTTCGCAAAGCATTGGAGGGGATTAGAGCAGGAAAAGACATCTCAGGCTCGAGGCCACGTACGGGAACCGGCGTTCCAAGTGGGCAAGAGAATAGCGGCGACGATAGGAACCCATCCGGAGGTGATCGTGGAGCAAATGGGGCCAATTCTGGACTTCGAAACTTGGGGGCATCATGCTACATGAACGCGTTCCTGCAGATCATAGCGGCCACGCAGCACGATGCAATTGAGAATCATATGGCCCAACCATCGCCCCCGATACTAGTCCGACTGCTCCATAGTCTTCGCTCTAAGGGAGGAAAATCCGCAAATCTCCTGGCAGACTTCGCAGATGAGATACGCATGTTCGCTAAAGACGACAAGGTTCCTCAGAGACGAGACGCTGCGAAACTTTTCGTTGGGACCACTCAACAAGATGTTCACGACTTTTGGCATTTCCTCAAGAACTATTGCTGGACTGGACTAGACGAGATGTTCCCTGCCATCACTAGTTACATCACCATCAACTGCCGACATGGCGATTGCCAGCCCCGGGAAACGAAGGATGTACTGGATGTAGTTCTGGCAAACTTCGATGTGACTGCTGGTCAACACCTGCTACTAGATATGATAAGACCGACGACTTCATCTATGGTGTGTCCAAGCTGCGAGTCGGATGCAACACAGTCCGTCGTCATACCGCACCCACCAGATCGCTTCGCCGTCGTACTTTGCAGATACACCAGGCGAAGGCCCTCGAACCAGCTCGCTGATATCACCGTCAAAATTCGTTCACCTGTTACGTTTCCTGTAGGCCTGTTTACCTGGCCACATAACACTAACCCACATGTGGAGCACAAATACTTCGTATATGCCCTCTGCTGTCATTTGGGAAATGAAGCTGGCAGCGGCCACTACCTAGCATACACCCGAGAGAACTACGATCGTATCCTAGAAGAGACAACATGGACCATGTTCAATGATTCTGTCAAAACTAGTAGCGTTGCGACGTCCGCTATCGATGTAGGAGCATTTCCTGTTGATCCAAATTCAACCCCGTTAATAATGCACAGACGACTAGTATCTATATGCTCTTCCTCAAGTCAGTATCTGGATAGCGCAAAACGCATGATCATGGGCCTGCGTGGTACAACCGGACGACGTCACTCTGAGACTTGTGCGAGCACGCGCGATGAGAGATACATGCGTAGAGGTTATTAAAGTTCGAAAATGGTGTTACCATGTGTGTCTACAATGCATTTAGCTGGGTGTCTAAGCTGGGCCTCCTTTCTACTTGCATGTTCGCTGGTTAGGTTCTATATAGCGCTAGTCTCTTAAGCATAGCCTCCCTGCTTCATATGGGGAATTGGCAATGTGTCATGCGTGTAAATATCGCAAGATATACCCTTAAACAGCCTCAAGTAATTCATTCAAATTTCCCAGGAGACAAAATCAGTGACTGATTTTAGCTTTCTGTATTTCCATTGGTAGATGTCGGTCCGAAAGTCGATCCGCAATGCAGACAGCAACTTTAAAAAGAGTATAATAATCTAAGTATGGATTATCTGTAGATTTAGTGGTTCATGTACGGCTCGAACACGCGCCATGTAGGCCTACGCTTACCCCATAGAGGCCGAGCCTTGTAGTAAAACTATGGTTTACAGCTACATAGAAACAAAAATCAGTGACTGATTTTAGCTTTTTGTATATCTGCTAGTATAATTATACTTTACAAGGGATATATGCATTGTTGGTCAAACTGAGCCTATCGTTAGACTTGTCAAATCACTGAAGCGACGCTTGTTGTCACAAAGGAGCAAAAGATGTATTCGAGTAACAAATGGCAAGCTACAATGGTACCAAAACTATTTGTTCTGCTGCTTCCCTTGCTTGCCACGCCGAAGCCAGTGCTGCGACAGGCGCCAATGCGGCTTCGATTTGTTCTTGGCTACAGGGTATGGGAATAGACAGAGCTTGATATACAAGCCAACCCGGTGTATTCGCAAGCATAGCCTACCCATGTTGGTACATTTGATACAGGCTTCAACCTCGCCAGTATCTATACGCCCAGATCTACCATAGTGGCATAGACGACGACGAAGACACGTATGGAGATCCATCATGTCGTTCAGCTTCTCTGGATAGATGAAGCCGATGGAAGTAGTGCGGCGTTTAACTACTTTGAGATTCAAGTGGGTGATATCCGTCATACAGTAATTGTGTTCCATTTTTTGTCCGAAAGGCTTGTTATATGCCAATGTCCAGTTCCGCAAAATCTACCAGGTTGACCTGCTCGCCGTCGTTGACATAGAGAACGATATCGAGGTACTCAGATGAGCGGTCGACGTATGTGATTGACCCTGAAGCCTGGTCTAGGTCTCCGCGCGGAGTGCCAGAACTCGGAGACTCTTGAGGCTGCTGAGTTGGCACTCGATCGGGCAGGGGATGCGTAGACGGTTGCTGGAGAACGGTCACATTTTCGCTATAGTCATCCTCGTTAGATGGGCCAAGGGAAATCAGGCCGGAGAGACCATCAGAATGGGGCGATGTGTCATGTGCAACATCTGCAACTCTATGCCTTGTGGTGGGATCGCCGTCGACTTGCTCATGCGCCTCGGCGAATTGCGCATGCGCCTCATTGGCACACTCCTCGTCGAAGTGCCTGCGTTCATCTTCGAACTTCTTGCGCCCCTCTTCGAATTTCTTGCGATCATCGCCGACTCGTCATTTGTCATCCTCAACTTGTTAACAGTCCTGTTTCAAAGTTTCACGTTTAGTCCATAGGTGCTGCTGCTGCGAATCCAAGCAAGTGCTATCAGTTTTGTTTTTCTAAGCACCACTAAAGTTGTCTAATTGTACCTGCTTGATGGAGCCAAGAATCGCCTCAAGACGGGGTGCAGATTATAATAGTAGGGCGGACAACGAATTTAAATAAGCTGCGTCTTTAAAGTGATTAAGAATTTCCATGTCTGTGTCTAGTACAGTTACAAGAGAGAGCTGATTAAATAAAGTTAGACTGTTCAAGGCCATACCCAGCGGCAATTTAAGGTATGTAATGCGGTGTGCAAAAGCCGGGAGTTTTTGTTCCTAATAGGTTTCATCAATAAAGAACATTAGTTAGGACAGCTCCTGTTCCATAATCTCTAGGGCTCCCATTTAATCCTTGACATGTTTGTTGTAGTCGAAATATAGGAGTTAAGCATGGACAGCAGCGTTAGGCATTGCGACATAATGTAGAGACCAGGAACTAGTCTAACTGGGAGTTTTATATAAACTCTGCGCTAAGTTAGATGTCTAGGTAGCTACATAATAAGCGTTAGCTAGGAAATTTAAAAACAGAATCAATAGTTAGAACATACGCAAGAGGACATGAAAGCGGACTGCATTCGACAATAAGTTATCACCGCCTTGGCGCAAACTAGACAACTGCATGACATCTTTGAAGCAATATTAATGTGAACAGTGATCTACCAGTGAAAACATACTTTGCTTTGTTTTTCGACCTCCGTCTGTTGGTGTTGGTGGTGGTGGGGAGGAGTGCATCAGCCAGCGGTGGATGGTGAGCGTCATCTGAAGCGAACGGTACCTGGGTGCGGTGAGACATGGCTGATGAAATAACGATAAGAAAGGATGTGTTCAGAGTCTCTGGGGTTTGTGTGTACGCGAAGAACGGAGAATGTGTCGCTTTCTGAAGACAGGGGGCTACATTCGAGGTGCGACCATAGTGCTTGTGCATGGTCCGACTTTACCGTGCGACTGCCGCGACACAATTGCTTGCAACCGTCACCAGCAAGATAAAAAAAAAAGAAACTACTGATAGGCTGATACTATTTCCAATCAAGCGGCGCTTTGCTTCCAATGTCAATACCAGTTTCCGCATGAATGATTGAACCGCTACGTAGTGACATGGAAGAAATGGTAAATTGCCCTTGCATTGGGTATACCGACACAAATTGATGCGGCAATGTTTCCATTTGAAAATCACATTACAATGACTCAGTTCGTTCTTCAAATCCGTTCACATGCCCTTTTCTGAACCTTTTGCCATTTCCGACCAAACTGATGTGAAGATTTGAAGAATTCCGCGTATATACCCACGCTTGGATTCGGAAACATTAGCCTTCTAATATCTCCCTTGAATCAGAACACAAAGGCGAAAGCATGGTGTGTGGTATGGGAGTGGTTGACTTTAGGTTGCTGGGCTATCCTTGTAATGCCCATGCACGCCGGGTAAATCGGGCTGAGCGAGATGCGCCTCCTCGTCACCCGTACCTAACCTACTCGCCAAACTTCAGTACGTCTCCCAAGAAAAGAACTGTTAAACAGCCTCTCCCCTCTCATACGATAGCGGTACGCTGCGAGTAGGAGACGAACTGGTTTGAGGACGTCTCTTTGTCACATTCGTTGATCTGAGCGACAGGGGCACTAGCCTCGGTTCTACCGATATGCGCCATAGATCGAGGCACGAGGCTGCAGAATGTAATGTGGATGTGAAGTGGGGTTTGAGCGGCAGACGAGTAAACGAAGGCCGCCGGGCCATTGAGTTCATCACATGATCTGACAACATGAGATGCGTTCCAGTGCTACCACTATATTAGCTTTAATTGCCGCCTGCGGCATTGAAAACCAATAAATTAGTTAGTGCAGTAAGAGGATGAAAGAAGAAAGGATAGCATTACATGAACTTGTAAGCTCGTGATATAGAAGAATAAGCACGAGTGACCGACCTCTTGTACCCGAGTCTTGCCCTCCCTCCATTCCCACACAACAATTTGTTTACACGCGAGACAGTCTTCACTTCGCTTGATACATTTGCCCTACTCGAACTTTTTTTCGTGTTGCCAGCTGGTCTCCTACAATATGCGATCAGCTCCACCGCTCCCCACTCAGCAAGAGGAAGCTGCTGCTCGTCAGGTATACAACCTCTGACTGGTCCCACATCCCGACGTAACTGCAACTGCCCAGCTTACAGAACATTGCTGATAATGCATAGAGTGAACTAAACGAAGCCTTGACCCGCGCCCGCGAAGCAGTCAAAGTCGTCTACAAGATAGAACAAGACCACCACGCCGAGCTCTTGCAACAGACAGTTGATCATCTGAATGCTCGTCTCGCCGAGATCGAGGACTTGGGCATGCTTGTGGGTTTGGGTGCTGCCGACTTTGACGGTGTGAGTCGTATCATCGGGGTGATCACGCCACATGCACTCATATGTTCCCATAGCAAGAGATGCAAGATAGGTTGCCCGCAAACTCCGACAGTAGGCTGAGCGTCATCGTAAGCATTCCATCCTCCCACTGCTGTCCTTGGGAGACTAACGATAGTTGTCACGATGTTGTCCGTCCACATAAGCGCCGTCGTGTTGAGGCCACCTCACATACACCAAGTGGTCGTCTGGTTCATATGATGGTTGATGTCGAGGTCATCAATCTGATGAGTGATGGAGCCGAGGATTACCCAGGTGACACTGTCCCCAACACCGACACCGATGGCAGAGTCAAATGGGTCTGTCATGTCCACGACAGAGGGCGTCGCCTCTGCCAATAGGCGCAGTAGTCAAGAGCTATGACATCCGTCTCTGATATACTCAACACGATGCAGAGGCAGCATGATTACATCTTTCCGTAGCATGCCATTGTCACAGACACCGTGATCCGCGAATGAAGGAAGCGTTATTGCATATTTAGCAAGAATCCAAATAGTTTCAATTCCTCTGGTACAATTTGTTCCGACGAGATAATATAACGCTCGCCTCATTATAAGAGCAATCCAAAAAATCAGTGACTGATTTTAGGTTTTTCGTCGAGTGACTGGTAGCATTGAGCCTGCAACTTAATTGGCTGTTGGTGGGAGTGCACATGAGACGTGCATGCGTGGAGCAAGAGCGGCTATACCTAATTTTCTGGGGTTTACACATCCAGGAATGACTCTGGAACTCATCTAGACTCAACCCGCTCCCTAAACACAACAAGTCTACGAATAGTAGCAATTGCAATGGCCGGCATCAGCGAAGCGTTAGAAACAATTGCTCTCTACAAATGAGCTGAAGGCCAAGTACATGATAGAATCCCCCTCGGAGCCGAAACGTCCGATAGCTGACAAATTACTAGCATTCAATCGAGCGCTTATCTGCACAAACCGCGATCGCGAACACTGGGGCACTTGAGACCGCTAGCGATGCATATACTCCGATCCAAGACAATCGCGAACAAGAGCTGGCAAAGCTCTACAAGAAAGTAGAAGCATACGAGGATGAGGTCGGCGTCTTCATGATCGACATGCAAGAGAAGGTTATCCGGGCGGCGTATGCTCCGTGGGCCATCAAATTAGTAGAGGAACATAATGTATCACAGACGTTCGAGCAGCGCATCCGCGGCAACTATCCAGAATTCGAGTATCTACTGCGAGAGCCCATCAACGCAGATACGGCCGATGCACTCTTCAATTACAAGCTCGACCTGTCGGCTCGTCTCGAGACAGCAACCATTAACGTCGGTTTGTTGAACAGAGAGCTTCTCGCAGAGCGCATGATGAGGAAACTTCCCCGCGAGATCCGTAATATGATCTACGAGCATATCGCTGCATCATATCCAATAGGTCGGCAATATAAAATGTGTGGAAAGGGCTTAGACATGACTAGGGACAACGGCGCTTGGTACTATGAGGCGCCATTTGCTATACTGCTCTGGCCGGTTGATTATGAAAAGAGGCTGACAGAGAGTGTGGCTTCGGAGTACCGAGAGTGCGTCTTGCGCCTGGGAAGGTAGAGGGTCACCGTGTACTGGCGAAGGAGCATGTCGAAGAGATTGCATACATATGTTACAAGAATAGCTGAACCTTGTTAACAACATCATCCGTGGGTTCAACCTTGACGGGCTCTTCCTCTTCATATTCAACTTCCGCGGTGACTGTCACTGAAAAGGGGAGGGTGTAGCAAGAAAACCCAAAGCAAAATCCTGCCTAGAACTCCAAAACCTACTACAATTCATGGCCAACTTGTACCCATCATTCGTTCCATTATTTTTTTTCTTTGTCTTTTTGCGCCCTCCTCCTGGCCAGCTTTTCTTGCATCTCCTTCATCGTTCGAAATATTGAAGAGGTTTTGGTGACTGGTTTGGTTGATGACGGCGCGCGAGGTTTCTTTGGTTTTGCTGCCGCAACACACGGTTCACACACGCGCCTGTTTGAAAGATCAAACGTGTATTTTGGGACCAAGGCGCCTCTGTTTCCATCGTGTCGTTCACACCAGGATAGGTGCGTATCAGGCCAAGACCTGTATCTGGCACACCAATCGCATAAATTCTCCATCTCACCCCAGTATATGCATCCTGGTGGATATATGAATTTACACATCGCACACACATACATTGCTGGTCTAGTGTAGTTGACTTGCGCCTCGCACCCCAAACAGTTTATAGCCCTTGGTCCGTGAAAGGCCGCCACCGGGAGCATAGCACCTTGATGTCCGTTGTGACGAGAGCACCAGTGTTTTCTGGGTGGCGGGTTTTCCATTTCCCCGGTGCAAAAGACACACGTGTCCCATTCATCAGTGGAACCAAACTCAAAGTCCAACCTGCACAGACATTTTTTACATCGCATGAAGGGTAAGGGCTGGTAAAAGTCTGGGGGAATATCGTCAGACTCAGGTGAACTATCCCGATCGACCGCATGCGCGTTGGAACCAGATGGATTTATGCGAGGTTTGATATCCCTCATAGGAAGTTCCAACTCTGGGCTTGGTACTGGTTGATTAGGTTGTTGCGACGATCGAAGGCCAAGTGTTGAAGTGGAGGCGGAGCGCGCAGATGGTGGGTCACCGGCGGTGGTGTTCACTGTTGGAGAGCGTGTTCTCCTTTTTGACGGTGCCTCTGGGTCTACACGCGGTCCTGAGCGTTTCCTCGTACTCGACTCATCTGTTCGTCCTCCTTCCATTTCCTCGAGAGTGGAATGACGTTGCGCGGTATTTGCCGAAGGGTTTGCATCTCCGTCATCTCCAACGTCGCGGACATCAGGCATGATGATATCACCATCGATGTCAATTACCGTTGCTGCTGCTGTGTCCTTCGGTGTGATTGGGGCCTGGGGGGATGCGGGAGGGGAGTGGACGTCGCCATGACAAGACGTTGAATGTGGAAGAGAGGGGTCTTTCGGCGTTTGCATTGAGAGGGGGTTTCGCTCTGATAAATCGCACGTCTCGGTTCCAGTATCGATCATGTAACGACCCGTCTGGGTTCCGATATCAACATAAATATTCGTGTTCGCTCCCGAGACATCACCCGTAGACGCTGACTCAGTTGCCCGTCCTAGGAAATCTGGCCATGGGTCGCAGAGTGAGCGCATTTCTTGAACCATGTCCAAGTTCACAACCGTATTCGCATCGATCGCAGCCAACCAATCCCGTATACTGGCTTTCCAAAGTGGTACAAATGCCAAAAATTCATTCAACAGGGCGTATCTCTGCCATTCGTCGGTCCCGATCGCCATCTTATCGACCAACTGACTGATCAGCTCGCCGATTCTGGCGCTTGTGGCAATCCAGGCCGCCCCCAGTGCCTCGCGCTCAGTATTCGTGCTCATAATGTCGGGGAATACGCAAGTCGGTGGACGTGAGAAAGTGTCGAAACGGACTGAAGGGAGAGTACAAGTCGTTGGAAAGGTTGAATGTATTTGAGTGGTCGACACTCAGGGTCCAGCTAACGCGAAGTAGCTTAGGTAAACAAGAACAAATAACAAGAATAGAAAATCTCTCGGTCACCCACGCCCCGTCCCGCCTCGGCAGAGCTTGCTGGCTACGCAATGTACCTATGCAAAACACAGAATCGCCCAATACCCTTGTCCAACCATTAAGACAACTGAACACCCCCCCTCCTCCTCCTCTTCACCTGCTTTCATCAGTCATATCTTCGTCATCCTCCCCCCCCTTCGCCGCCTCTATCTTGATGCGTTGCTCCACCTCAACACGTTGCTCCATTTTGATGCGTCGCCTCTGCCTCTCCTCGGCGATTTCCTCTGTAGTAACTCTCATCGCCAGCTTGCGCAAATAACGCATAAGCTCAAGTGTAATATGCTGTCTCAAGTGGGTTGGCACTAACGACCGCGCCTCCTCAAGCCAGGCGTTGGGGTTGCACCGGTTAGTGGATAGAGCTAGAGTAAAGTCCTCTCTTTGATACAGCTTTGCTATCCGAAACTCTACTGTCCTTGATGCTATATTGTACGGTGATGGTGTGGGCTTGACTGGCATGGGAATGCCAAAGGTGCGATGTGAGAAGAGTTCGCGGGCGCGACTATCTTCTGTAGGAGTTTTAGACCAATCCAATATGCAAAAGGATATACGTACCTTCAGATAGTATATAGCCACGCGGAGCTGGGAGTTGAGGCGGGATAGACTTCCCGGTGGCGTCAAGGCGCTTGCAGTGCTTGATTAGAGAGAAGAACAGCTTTTTAGCATCTCCGAGTTTGCCGTCTAGTAACTCCACGTAGAATTGGTGCATCCCCTCTCGATACAGTCTAATATAGTCTGGACGGGAGAGCAGTTTAACTGCGTTGGGATCCTTGTCCAGCTTTGGCAATCGCAACTCTTTTACAAACGCGACTAGATCCTCACGCTTTGCCGCGTTGCAAATCGTATATATGTGGTCTAGGTAGTATGGCGAAACGTAGATAGGTGTTGGGGGTAGGTTGAAAGTCTCATTGACACTGATGATGTGTCTAGGATCACCTGCTGGCTTCGTATCCTTTCTTGCAGCTGCATACCCTGGCCCACGGCATCTGTCGCACAGTTTGTTGGTCGTGCCATTCTTCTTTGTCTTTAGTGTGCCGTCGTACTTGCAGGGCCCTCGACCCTTTCCCGGGCACAGTGGTGCAGAGTCGTCCGTCTCGAGCGTGCGCTTGGTGGCCATGTTCATGGTGAGGTTTCTGGCTTCGGTAAAGAGTGGAAGAGAGTTACGAAGAATAGGAAGGGTAAGGGCGTAAAGCCTCTATCTATATTGAAGTAATTGCACACAGCATCGGCGTCCAGCAATCCACACCGCCACTGTCCTCGCCACGCCGTCTCTCACCTCAGGCGCGGGAATTTGGTTGGCTCACGCCTCGACGACCAGTAATCCACGCCGCCATCGCCTTCACCGCGCCGTCTCTTACATTGGGCGCGGGAAGTTGATTGGCTCACGCCCAACGCACTCCTCTCATCCGCGCGAGATTGGAGCGACATAACGAAGTGAGAGAAGCCGATTCCACCAATGCAGTCTCCATGGCCAGATGCTCTACGAAATGCTATTGATATGTAAGTCAGTGCCGCCTCTGGTTGAGAAGAGATATGGCGCCCACCTGACACTCTTTCTGTTCGTGTAGAGTGAATGCACCTCGCGCCTCGCAGGCGCTGCTTATCCGGGTTACCGTCGGGGTCATATAAGGTCTCTCTATGGAGTCGGGTTCGATTGTGAGTTTGGATGAGAGATTTGGTCGAAGCATGGAGCTGTGAACCCCGAGGGTCGCTGTGGTAGGTTCTCAAGACAAGACTTTCTATCTGCGGTTTAGGCTGGTAAGGTCAGCCCAAGTAAACGCCATTTTCATGATGTACCTGACACTGGTAGCCTTGTCCAGTGTATCAACATTTCCAGCGCATAGAAGTATGGTGTGAACCATCGCGTGTGCCAGAATCCAACCAGATCATTCTATGTGAGCAGAGCTCGATTTCTGTATTGCATGTGCCTGTCGAGTAGTTGGATTTGCGCCACGCTGGGGTAAAGCCACTTCGCGCTTAGTCGGGTAGGCGTGGTATGGTCGTAGGGTTTGGGAAAGGGGCTCTCTGCACGAGGCGCACCTCTGTGATGCTCTAGGACGCGTGTATACTGATAGGATCGTGGACTGTCGTAGTATCCGATGGTGGTGACGCATGGCGTTGCGGTCGCATCATGCATGTTTCCGAGCCATGACTCTCATCTCATATGGCATGGGTAGGCAAACTGTCTACTCGTCAGAGCGGACCAAACCCAAGCTGATCTCATGCTCAGGCCGACTCACCAGTTGTTACGTGCGATGACGTATCGATAGGCTGACCGAGTTCATGTCTGCGGCCCTCTAAGCGCTCTGCAGGCGCACTGCGGAAGTGTAGACCGCGCGTTGCTCACTGCGATAGTCTTTTGCGCGCAGGCTTCTCCGAGGACTTAGCAAACGGCAACGGTCTTCGTAGTGGTACGCAGTCGGTATTGGACACAACGCGCCTAGGCCATTGGGCAGGGCTGCATCCGACATCCACCGCTATTGGGGCTTCGACTCAAGGACGATGAAGTGAGTCGGCGGCCATTCGCGCTCTTGGTATTCTTGCAAGAATATGGAACTGATGCGCACGTTGAACTGGACAGGAGAGCACCCGCCCAGTGGCGGTGTTGCAGCCCCAGTGCGAATGGGCCCGCCGCAGGGGAGTGATCGTGTCGGCGGGGGCCTGATGAGATTTGCAATGCGATGGCGTCGTTCTCGTCGTCGTGTGAAGGGGGAGCGGCTTTGGCGACAGATCGCGGGCAGCGAGAAAGGCGCGAGGCGCGCAAAATGTCGGTCATGGGCGAGAGCGACTGTTGGTTGAGAGCCATGGCGATGCGACAGCCGCGGCAATGGCTCACCGCGCAGCGCGGCGGCGGCATACATGGGCGGCCGATCTGCAAGGGTCCCCAGCCACCGTGATAGTGTCGCACCCCACCAATACTTCACACAGCGGACGTGATGATCTTTATACGTGATCTGATTGCACAGCCAGCTCTGGCAAACAAAATGATGGTGTTCACTTAAGGAATGGGAGAAGTCAACACAATGCGGTTGGGAACCGTTGTCTCGGGCTTCTTACTAGCCAGCGCAGACCGTCCATCACCTATTAATTTCGTCTATCTACTCGCGCCATCCGCCAACCCATCCCTTACTCAATTCTTACTCGATTCGTTCACTTCACCATCACTGGCATAGCTGCTGCTTACCAAAGCTGATTTTTTTTTAATATAAGATGCACATGTATGTCACGACGCGGTGACAAGGGCCTATGCGACGACAGTCCGCCGTGAGCCTGATCTTTTTATACTATATATATATATATGTATAGGTCAGGTCGTGTGGGTATTGAACCCAAGAGCCGAGTCCTGACGGGTGGATCGAAACCTGTATGTGCCATGTGTGAGTTCCAATGCCCAATCAGAATTCGGAATCAAGGGGAACTCCAGCTCAACTGGGGATTCGGAAGGATGACAGAGCTGCCTCGGCTCCTTCATCTTAACCTTCCCCAGCTCCATTTTCCTCCTCATATTCTTCTGTAATTTTAGATACGGTGTACGTAGAAAAAGCACGAGACATCGCAAGGCGATCTAGTATAGTAAACATGTCATTTGGGTAGCAGTTGCAGCGAAAAGCATATAGAGTGTGACATAGTCTGCCGATTGCAACTTTCTCTTTCACTTTCACATTCACTTTTACCGCGCATGATACTAATGATTATACCACACGTATCAGTGACGGGGAACTACCTGTCCGCACTGAGAGGGGTTGACTTCCAGACAGACACAACAACAACCCACCCTCGACGATGGCTACTCGCATGATCGGCAGCGAAACTTTGGCGGCGCACTCTACAGACGAGTCTCAATGGCCAGAATATGAAAGCTTCGCCAACCCATCCCATGAGGCACGACGAATCCTTGTTGAGTTTTCAGAGCACATCAAGACCTGTAACGCCGCCCTGCCTCCCGATGCGGAATACGACTGCCATAGAGACGATCATTCGCTGATCTGCGTGTGTGCACTACCCAAGAACGTAAGGCGTGTACCAAGAGTCCAGTAAGAAGATGAGGCTGATGTTTCCAGAGGGCTGCATGGGCGAGATTGGACGTAAAGTATCGCAT
Source organism: Plenodomus lindquistii (assembly GCA_025504975.1). Classification (NCBI taxonomy): domain Eukaryota; kingdom Fungi; phylum Ascomycota; class Dothideomycetes; order Pleosporales; family Leptosphaeriaceae; genus Plenodomus; species Plenodomus lindquistii. The sequence goes on along the minus strand of JANUWI010000003.1, from coordinate 2,931,261 downwards.
ACGCGGCCACAAGGTACCGACGTGGTATCGGGAAAACTGGCAAGCGCGCAACAACGACGACAAGCACAACGAATATCGGCGACAAGGCACGCAAAAGGGAAGGTCTGAGCTCATCTTTGTCTCCACCAACAATGACGGACAAGGTGCCTGGGTCACACTGGAAGGAAAGACCGACCCGCCTGCGAAGCAGTAAAGCAATGGCTAAGGTATTCGAGGTTGAGCTGATGTCCCAGTGGGCGTACTGAGTGGAGGGAATGGTTTAGCCATGGCTAGTATGCATGGCAAGGGGCTTCATATACCCTCGAACTGTGAGACGTGACTACCATGGATAGTTATCGGAACGAATGCGTCTATCTTCCCGTTGATGAATACAGGTGATGCATCTCTCTCCGGGCTACGAGGGCTCCTGCTCCAAGCAATCTCACATGATTGGGCCTAGCCGATTACAATATCTACTCTTAAGTCTTCCATCTTACCAGACTCGTAGCGCTCTCCTGATTCACTAAAATCAGTCACTGGTTTTAGTTTTTCGTGGGACTAGTGACTACTGTATTATTGAAGCTTACGAGGCTGCTAAGATATCTACGCGACTGCACTTACATGTATACAGCGTGCGGCGTCTACCTCACCATATACCCAACAACACCTCTTGCCGCATATACTGTAGGCTTCTAAACACTCTCAGTCAACGCAGAACAGCTTTTTCTCTCTCCGCAACACAGTGTACTTACTGTCGTGACAAGGGAATATCAGTGTCGATAAAGCACACCAACGGTCACGAACCCCAACGGAGGTATCCTAAGCACCTTATCACACAGGCTATGAATGGATTATCGGTCCTATCTGTGACCTGAACGATGGGGCGTACTAGGCGAATTGATATGTTCGTCGCCAATGACAAAGAACCAAATGTCTGGATCAGTACAAGGCCACATTCACGATTACAAAGACACATGTGTATGGAAGTGGCCCAACTGCAAGCTCCATTATGCGATTTGAATGATATTCACTTCGCTACTAAACAACCGAACGACGGCATGCTGTACCATAATCATATCACCACGATAACCAGCGATTCCGCGTTACCCACAATCGTTACTGGAGACTTCGCTCAGCCTGGTCATGTAGACCTAAGACCCTAAACAAACTGCAGCGACGAACCACACGTGTGCCACCGTTCGAGACGTACAGACATCCATGTCCGAATACCCATCTCCGATCTCGTTCCGCATGATCGCCGACTGTGACACCTTTCAACGGGTTGAGCGTAAGGCAGTGAATCCCGCACAGTGCTTTTGAACAAGATCCTCGAATTGGGCCAGATATGCATCGATCTGGCGCCCGACGGTGGCTCGTTCCTTGGGCTTGTTGATTTGTTCTTTGAGGTTTTCGATTTCCTATTTGAATGCTCTGTTTTGGATCTCAAGCTTTTCTATATCGCTGACCTCCATCGATGGAACCTCTTTATCCGTCTTCACTTCCCCAATCCTTGCGTTTGCATTATCCTGTCCCGTATAGCGCCTGGTGGCATGGTGTTCATTGGAGAGAGACATAATCAAAATTTGCGCGATAAGGAGGACGGGATAACAAAGGGATCAGGTAACGATGTGGTAGGAATGGTTTAAGAAATGTGGTGGTCTGTAAAATGAGCAATTCATTCGACCACGGTGTCGCGTGGGCCACCTCGACTTACATTGCGACACATCTGACTGAAACGCTTCTTGGACACGCGGTGGGATAAGGTGTAATCTTCGGTGAGGGGTCACCAGAACTTAATCGAGGAGTGACGACAGTCCCTAGTCGTTTTGTCAAAAAAAAAAGAAAGGCAAGACGCACTATCACGTGATACCGTGATGGCTGTGATTAGTACCGGGGAATGGGCAATGTGCGGTGCCGGCACTGGGGACAGAGAATGCTGCACTACCGCGGTGTAGGGCTGCTGACTTCCCGACTGCTGACTACAGGAATGTGGGCGATGAAGTAGGGTGTGCATTTCCAGCCTTCAACATCAGGCAGGCGGAGATTGATCGTGATGTTCAACCATAGTCCTAACGGGCAACTTTCGATGTGTCTGTGCGCATTAACCACGCTTAGTACTATTACAACATCGCTATATGAGAAAACCGCACTCGCCGTCCGCCAAGGTCCAACATGATATTGGAATCATTGGCGCCCTTTCTCGATATTTCATGCTTTCCGTTGCTGATGATGCAACGCCATTAAAGACGGATATCTAGAGAAGCATGAGATCCTCTAAACTCTGTGAGCCCCATGTGTCCTGAAGTGACTGCGACAACGCTTTGGCAGCTGGATCCTGCATAGCGACTTTGCGTTGATTGCGCTCCAACAATAGATCAACCTTCTTGAGGAAGCTACTAATTGCTCCAAGCCCACTGTACGCGCCATCTTCTGGAGTGGATTTCCATTGTGGTAGCGGATTGCCTTGCAAAGCGGCCATCGCCTCTACTCTTCGCGCAAATTTGGACAGCGTATGCAGACTGAGTGTATAAATTTTGGCGTAGTTTAGGAAACCGGCCGGGACATCTTTCTTGCATTCGTCTAGGACCCCCTGAACTCCTGCACAAACAGCCAAGGAAGCCGGGATGAGAGTGTCTGCTTTCAAGATATCTTGGACTTCTGCCTTGGCATCCTTGTCGTGTATATCAGATAGTATGAGGGGGGTGACCTTGGCTCGATATTCTTCGTCGTCGATCAAGTCTCCTCCAATAGGCCATCGTAGTATGAACGAGTGCGAATTGTCGAGTTTATTTGGTGCACTCTCGTAGAGGGTGACTGGCTCGACGTGATATGTGCCCCGTTTGTCCTTTTTCGCAGACGCCTTACCACCAAGCAGCATATTCCATAATGAGGAAAACCGCGAGACGCGACCATCAAGGGAGAGCTTTTCACCGAGAAGGTTCAAAAGATGTTCCAGTACGCTGATCGTTGGTAGTAAACTCAATTGTCTTAAGACGCGGTAGCATATGAGCATTGCCGGGACCGCCATACAATGGTTCAAGAATGTCGGGACGCACTCTGAATATGTCTCAAACATTACTAGCAGTTCGTGGACCGCCATGCAGGGTATTTCATCCAGGACGACGCGATGCGGCAGCCTACCGCGATTCTCTAACCGGGCGAATAAAGTGTAGAGAGGGGCCTGGCCGTCGGGCGATTCGCTCGCGATTTTGTCAATGCGCGCAACCAAAGCCTTAGTCACAGTTGGATATTGAGGGGCCTGTACACCCTGGGCTATGAAGTCTTTCATCGCAACCAACTTGTCTTCGACCAGAACGTGCAGGGCAGTACTACGACCGGCCGCGCGAAAATGTATGTGTGTGGTGTCCACAATCATACTGAGTAAGACTGCAGCAGTCACTCTGTTCGCTTGTCCTAATAGAGCCTGCGCAATATACATTGTCGGTGCGAACGACGCATGTACGTCTTGCCGCTTCTCCTCTAACCGCAGGTCGGCATCGCGAATCATGGCGAGCAGCCGACGAACACAATCTCGATACTGGTCTTCGCTTAGTGTATCTGGAAACTGTTCTGCAGATAGTTCTGCGACCGGGACAGTGTTATCTGTGTTGCGGCTAGTTTGATCTCTTATAGCATGGTCTAATTCTTCCAGTGCAACCACCAGGCCGTTTTCATGACCATATTCGCGGGCAGTGAGCTCAACCTTGTAGAGATCAACCATAACAGATTTGACCAAATCAGGCTGAGCCAGAATAGCCTCCGTGTTGAGATAGGTTATAACTTGTTGCGTTGTTGTCAACAAAGACCTTGCGAGGACCATCATGGCAATACCATCTCGCTTCGGATCAGTCCAAAGATGATACAGAATGCTTAACGCACCCATTACATCACCCAGGTAAAACCTCAGTGTATCTTCCGATACAACATGGCTCGACTCGGATAGCCTCACAGCACCCTGTCGCAATAACTGCTTCTTTGATAGTGTTTCGGACTTCAGCGGTGCAGTGTACGCCGGCTTAGTATCGTCATTGTCTGGAATATCTTCCGATAGATCCAGGGACGCGAGGGCAGCGTATAATGTCTTGCTGTATGTACACAATGTGGTAATGGGAGACGGAGACGACTGGGGAAATTGGCGCTGGATCGGCATCCTATTGAGGAGAGCATGCGTTCGTTGGAGGCTATTACCGTGAGTTACTACTATGCCAACTTATTCAATCGGGTAATGTAAGAGGACCATACCATTGAATGAAATACCGATGGGATTCGGTTGACTCGACATCTGATGATTCTCCATTACGCTGGTACCATGCAGTGAGCTGAGACCTTAGATCCAAAACCTCTTCTAATCCGCGGATCACAGCGAGAGGCGCAACTCGTCCAGTGTTGGCGACCTCCTCCGCTGCGAGCTCAAACTCTCTCACCAAAAAGCCCACGGTCCCATCATCGCGAGTCTTGGAGCCTTTCACGGACGTTGTAGCTGCAAGCCATCCCTCCACCTTGGCTTGCTTCTCTTTGTACTCTGAGTGGATAGACGCTGGGTACCGATCAGGTGGCGATGAGGGCCGAGAAGACATCGTGCTAATAATGTCACAGGCAACTGCTGCGCAACCAGTGGATAAACGGGAACAATCTCGATATAATGTTGTCGGAGAGGGACGCCAAAAACGCGAACTCGGTTGTGGGGTCAGACGTTAGTTGATAATAAAGCTGGCGGTTGAAAGAGGGACGAGGTCATAAAAAACTAAATGTTAGGATTGCCAGGATATATTTAATCGACGCGGTGAAGCCCAAATGTACATTCACCTCCTTCGTAATGCTATGACTTGAATGGTTAAGCGTCTTGGCGCGCCTGTGCATACAGACGATCGGTGCTACGGCGCTGCGCGGACTTGGAGTAAAAATAAAATAGAACACAAACACAAAAAAGCTGGACGCTGCGAGAATTCAACTCGCGACCACTTACATTCTCCTTGCGAAGCGAGTATAATACCATATAGTTTGGTTAGTCTATGGATGCTGTGTAATGTGTAGTAGAATAAAGACATACCCTAGACTGCACAGTGTTAGAACTTGACTAACAAGGAAACTGGAGAACATACCCAACCGCCCGAATTGATGGAGAAAATTCCATTTTTATTGTAAATATACTAGTACTGAATATGATTGGACGTACCCCGCACCTAGCCAACCAGGGTAGCTATCTAACTACCATACGAACATGTGACGAGTAGATGTATTTTTTTAACCGTCTACCTTACATTCGGTACGCGATACGCGCGCATCTGAATCAACATTACATGCCAGACCTGACCGGACCTCCATCTTGCATTTGCTGTCCGTCCGCAAACCACGACAGTATTCCATGGTAAAAGGCATTATATATATTGAAACAAACATCATCACATAGTTGCTGTTGCAACGCGATGCAAAGTAAGGGTATTACTGGATTGATGGGGACCTATCAGTATCTGCCTTCACTTCGACTTTTCGCCAGCTCTGTGGTTCTCTCACTACAGGCATCAATTATTGCAACGTCTTCAATACCACGAGTAGCCATACGTCGTAAACAACACCACCGACGCGTCCAAGACAGCAGCCGAGCGACCTTCTGGACGTCCCTACCGCCTTTCTGTCACCATTCCTCTAAAATCAGTCTGACGCGCCGCTGTTTCCCGAAGCATTGTCATGTCCACTAAACGCAAAAGAAGTCCTGGCAAGCAAGACCCCCTCTCTCAGACGCCACGTAACTCTCGTGGTACTGTTCGGTGGTTTCCAGATGGCCTCGTAAACCCTGCAAGAATAGGTGGCAAGTACTCGACGATGTAAGGAATTCCCTTGTTACTCTTAAAACTTTAAATGTTAAGTAATCATACACAGTGTCAAACGCAACAGCAGAACCTCACCTTTACTCAAGCTTCCCCCGGAACTCCGCACGGCAGTACTGGACTACATCTTTCTCAACGAAGAGATCAAAGTAACACACCGTCGCACAACCAAGGATGTCCGAGACCTCCAGAATCTACGCTTTAGTAGAGACCCAAACTTGTTTGCGCTGTGTACGACATCAAGACAATTGCACCATGAGGTCAGGCTTTTTCTATACACAAAGCTACTCATCAAAGCAGATACTAGTGAGTTGCTTGTGGCCGGCATCCAAGGAATGCATCCCACATTCCGAGCAGAGCTCAAGCACATGCAAGTAGCACTCACGGATATTGAATGGGATATCGACGGCGTATTATACAGCCGCGATGATGGACTCCCTACATCTGCGATAGTGATCGCAGATTTTCCAGAGGACGTCACCGCAACACTGAACGTGCATGTCAAGATCTGGGATATGATGGAGATTGAACGCTTGCGCCAAGAGCAATACGCACACGATCCATCTTTGTACCTCGTTGATTACGACAACATGTCACGTCCCGCACATCTCATTGATACAGAGGAGAAGTGCCGCGATGCAATGGTGAAGCTAATGAGGGGAAGCCATGGAAATCACAATGGGCACATTGAGATACACGTTGATCTGACCTTCATTCGAGAGCTCGAGCGCGGGTTTGTATTGTGATTGATGGCAAGGAGTCACCCAAACATGAGATGAACTGCGAAAAGGCCGAGACGACACCATCATCCCCATCATTTGTTTGGAATATGTACGTCGCCAGCTAGGTATTCATCCCCAACTTGCGTGATCGTTGCGAACCCATTCTCAAGCTTACATACAGACAAAAAAGCTTTCCGCGTGGGAAATAGTGGGAGCATGCTTGGGTATGGGCCGGGAGTTCTTGTTGCATCTGCTGGATTTGTCGGATTGGGCGAAGCTTGGTACTCAGCGTAACGGCTCAAGAACATGAGGTGCCGAAAGGCGTCCGAATCAGCTCAGAGGCATATGGGAGTGCGCGCAGATTAAGAAGCCAAACAAATCATATTCTTATAGGCCTTGTACGAAAGGACAAGAAAATCATGCCTCTACAGTTCTATCAAAGAAGCAAGCTATATAGGATAGGACTCGGTGGTAGTTCTGGGCCCTTACGGGGTTCTCTCCTCTTCTCTGCTGTGTTGGCACGTAGGTAACAGTGGGGTAGGAATTCCTGTGGGATCTGAACCTGGTACGGTACGGAGGGGGTTCGGGTAGAGGTCGGTATAGTCTCCCATCTTTGATAAGCTTGTATGGGGAAAGATGGGGGTGGCTCACGAGGGGGCTCCTGTGGCTGAGGGTCATCGTTGTAATAGGATGTGGCTTTGTCACAAGTTTAGTACTAAATCGCGCAGAGGTATATAAGCAAAAGCGCGAAGCCTACACACAAGAATATAGATTCGAATAATATACTTTAAGTACTTGTGAAGTCTACATACACCCAAGTTTTGCAACGCCGTCATAACATGTTATAATACACTATAATGGCTACAGACATGATACCGAATCGCGTAAAAGTCCATAAGAGGAGCGAAGAGAAGTAGAGTACTATAGACTTGTATTATCTGTCCAAGCTGAGATGTTCTCGCCGTAGACATGAGTGATTATATTTACATACATTGAGAAAGCACATGGTGTATCACAGTGTAACCCCCCCTTCATGACGGAACCGAGGCCCTCGAATTCTTGAGGTGCTTGGAGGTGAGCTTGTGGTCGGCTAGATGCTTCGGACCGTCGAAGTTCTGGTCACAGGCCTTGCAGAAGTGAGTCTTCTTCGCCGCCACCCTCGCCTTCTCCTTCTTATATTTGAGCGCGCCCAGGGACAGAGGCTTGTCGGCGACCTTGTCCTTGTGCTTGTCTGTCTCGTTGTGCCGCTTTAACTTAGACGAGTCAGGGAAGCCCTTGAGGCAGGCATTGCAGTAGAAGCGCTGGGTTGCGAGGGCTTTAGTTTTGGAGCGGCGGTTAATGGCGCTGACCTTTGACTTGTTCCTGGACACCCAGGACTTGGCCTGGATACTCTTCTTGAGGCGGAACGCGACAATGTCTTGGGCGCGCTCGCGGTCATACTGCTCCCTCATAACCTGGGAGTTCTTCGCATATGCCTTCTTCGAGTGCTCCTTCGCGCGCAGCTTCCGCTCAGCCTCCTGTTGCTCGAGCTCATCTGGCGAGAGCTCCAGGCCAGCGACACCTTCGTTGAAGGGAGTGTGTGAATTCAGAGGCTTCCACAACACGTCGTCCCGTGACCAGGGGGCGAGCGAACTCCAGGTGCTGTCCATGATCGTGGGGATGGCGGACAGGAAGATGTTGGTGAATGCACCTTCGAGAGCCATGATTTGTAACCTGGCCCGTGGCCTAATCGAGGCCCTCGGTATCGGGGCCCAGCAGAGTAGGCCGATGTGCGCCAGGTCGTACCCGTTGTCGTAGAAGGCACGCACAGCACGAGGGAGGAGGACATGCTTCTTGTCGTGGTACATCTTCGTGCGAGTCTTGTACCCTTGGAGAGAGTCTGTACCAGACCCAATGCATAGGCCGGGCTCACTGCCGTCTTTGACCATCAGCATCGCGTAGACGCCCCAGAACTTTCCGTCAGGGTGGGGGGTAGTCTCGAAGAAATCCGGCGAGGGTGGCTCGGAGGATTCGAGGACCTCGCTGAGGCCACTTGCATACTGTAGTGGAACGGCCGCCCGAATTCTCGCGCCATCATCTGATGCAAGAACAATCCTGAAGCTAGGGTTGAGGTACCAATCCGGCGCGGCTATAGCGATGTGACGTTGAATGTAGCTCTGTACAAAGCTATCCACCTTGGAATCGGCAGCCATGCTTGATGAATGGGCTCTAGTGAGGAGAGACTATGTGAAGTTCCGTGAGCTGCAATCGAGGTGCTCGATTGAGTGCCTGATGACCACAATGGTAGAAGAAGACTGACGTGAAGGAGGCTGAGGATTCCAAAGACATGGCGAATGCATCGAGGTGGAAAGCACTTATTGTGTCCATAACTCGATCAAATGGCAAGAGCTGCCAGTGTTGTGCGGTAGAGTAAGTGCTCACTGTGCGCGGGGAAGTGAGGTTGGGTGACGTGTAAGGTGCGAACTAGTAATGCTGCTGCGCTCGCTCCTCACCGTCTTTGCCCTTTCCAAACGGACCCTGTCCGAACGGGCCCTCTCCAATCTCCACGGAATCGCCCGTCTGGAAAGCAATATGTTTCGAAGGGTGGCTGCAGTAAGTCTGGGAGCACTGACTCACAGGCGCCATTCACTGTAGCTGACACACCACACTAAAAGGTCTATCAGATGTGTTTGAATTGTATGTGTATTCTCTACAAGAGGTAAAGATGATATGATACCCTAATTGTACCGCTTTTGTTCTCTCCTCGCTACTATATAGGCTTAAATTTATCCTATTAAAATAAGCTAAGGATACAATAAAAACAACCTTCTTCGTAATATTTACCTAGCATGGATCAGCCAATTGGCCACGGGATAAATGTTTCGATAAGGTTAGAGAGAAGCCTAGGTCATTTCAATGTTACAATAGATATATACTCTTTATAGGATTCTTAAAGGTTACTAGGTACTGTAGTTGATATACTATACTATAAAATCACGTAAAGTTATTAAATTATATGTGCATTCTTTATAGGTAATAAATATAATATTGTGCTATACGATTGCCCTAGTTGTCTCCCTGCTACTACATCGGCTCAAGCGTTGCGATGTGAACATACAATAGGGACATGATGAAACCAAGCTCCTTTGTACCAAAATCACAAAATCAGTCACTGATTTTATCAACATGAGGGTTCGTTCAAATACGATAGGTATGGGAGTCACAGCAAATATCCACACATGTGCAGGCAGGAATACATGTAGAAACCAAACTTTCTTTCCATGTTGAGAGAGCTGATGGCAGAGAACTCATCGTACTATTATACACATGTTCTCCATGCACCCACACAACCCGCCTATACATCTGTTCTCATGATCCGCTACCCATCCCTCCGACTCCGACTTTTTCAAACAAAGGAGTTGGTGAAGGATGTGGCGACCTCGTGCAGCTTCGATTCGAGGTCCTTGCTGAGAGCTCCTTCCCGGTCAATGGTGTTGAGTAGGTCCTGCTCGTTGGACTTCAGGTGGGCCAAGAAGTCAGACTCCCATTGGAGGACCTTGTCAACAGGAACCTTGTCGAGGAGACCGTTGATGCCGGCGTAAATCAAGGGAACCATCTCGTTAACAGCCATAGGGGTGTACTGCTTCTGCTTCAAAAGCTCGGTAAGACGCTCACCACGACTAAGAGTCTGTTTGGTAGCGGCGTCCAAGTCGGAACCGAACTGAGCAAAGGCAGCGACCTCACGGTACTGCGCCAAGAACAACTTGAGAGAACCAGCGACCTGCTTCATAGCCTTGACCTGAGCAGCAGAGCCGACACGAGAGACCGAGAGACCGACGTTGATGGCGGGGCGAATACCCTTGTAGAAGAGTTCTGCCTCGAGGAAAATCTGACCATCTGTGATGGAAATGACATTGGTAGGGATGTACGCAGACACGTCGCCACCCTGGGTTTCGATGATGGGAAGCGCGGTCAGAGAACCACCACCAAGCTTGTCGTTCATCTTGGCAGAGCGTTCCAACAACCTGGAGTGCAGGTAGAAGACGTCTCCGGGGTAAGCCTCACGACCTGGAGGGCGACGGAGGAGGAGCGACATCTGACGGTATCTAACGCATGTCAGCAGCTGAAAATCATGCAAAGGGAGGGTAACACTACGCCACAGCTTGCTTGGTCAAATCGTCGTAGATGATCAGAGCGTGCTTTCCATTGTCTCTGAAGTACTCCCCTATTCGATTGTCGTTAGTGATTGCGCGTGGAGAGGAACAAACTGGAAACAAGCAAGCTGACAACTCGAAATATTCCACTTACCGATAGAAGTCCCAACGAACGGTGCTATGTACTGTAATGGCGCTGAAGGGATCAGTTAGCAAACTGTTTGACAGTCTCAGAATTGGATCACTTACCAGCCTCGGAGGCAGTGGCGGCAACGATGATGGTGTACTTCATGGCGTCGTTCTCCTCGAGGGTCTTGACGAGCTGGGCAACGGTGGATCGCTTCTGACCGACGGCAACGTAGATGCAGTAAAGCTTCTTCTTCTCGTCGGTTCCATTGTTCCATCGGATTTGGTTGAGGATGGCATCGAGGGCAACAGCGGTCTTTCCGGTCTGACGATCACCAATGATCAACTCACGCTGACCACGTCCAATGGGCACCATGGCGTCGACCGACTTGAGACCAGTCTGGACGGGCTCGCGGACGGACTGGCGGGGCAGAATACCGGGGGCCTTGAGCTGAGCACGACGCCTCTCGGTGGTCTTGATGGGACCCTTTCCATCGATGGGGTTGCCGAGCGCGTCAACAACACGTCCGAGAAGAGCCTCGCCGACGGCAACATCGACCTGGGGCTGTTAGAAATCTAGGGCTCGCTGGTCGAGGGCGATTGACATACAATCTCTCCGGTACGCTTGACGGTCTCGCCTTCCTTGACCAAACGATCGGAACCGAAGAGCACGACACCGACCTGGCCGGCTTCCAAGTTCAAGCACATGCCCTTGACACCGGAGGCGAACCTGCGATTCCGTTAGCGTCCGTGGGAGCTGGGTGCGGTGGGTGGGGCTTGGCATACTCGACGAGCTCCTCAGCCTGGACGTTGTTCATGCCGTGGACACGGGCGATACCGTCACTGTTCCCTCGTCAGCTCCGGGCTCGATATGCGCTGCGATGCGTGCGATGGCGTACCCGACGGAGAGCACACGTCCAGTCTCGGCGAGGCTGTTCTCCTCCTGCACGCCACGGATCCTCTGCTCCAGGATGGAGGAGACCTCGGTCGGGGCAGCCTTGGCCTCAGAGGCATAGTTTCGGATGGCGCTGGTGAAGGCCGGGGCGCGGGCCTGGTGTGGTGGAAATCCTCGTCAGTACTCGGTCTCAGGCTCGGCAGAGGGGAGCTCCCTCCGCCCACCCCAGCGCTGCCGCCCCAATCCATCGCCCATCGCCAAAGCTCCATTGCGGTGCCAATGGCATCGGATCGCGCTTCTTTGGGCAGGCGGCGACGGCTAGGCGGGCGGCAGGCGCAGGTGCAGGCGGTTGCGATGGACTTACCGACGCAATTCTGCCCGTGGCAGAGATTGCAGCGACCCGGCGGCTCGACTGGCGGATGGCTCTCGAGAACATTGCTGCGGTGCTCAAGAGACTAATTCTGGGGCACTGCAACCAATTGAGATTGATGCAGGAAAGAAAGAGGGGAGATGGTGATGGAGTGGAAGATGGGGGAGCTCTGCTACGAGGAAGAAAGTCCTGCGGGTTCGGGAGGAAAGCGCTGCCCTTGGCGGCTGCCCTAACCCTAAAAAGCCCGCAACGAGGTAAACACGGCGAGATGCAACTTTACACCACCACCGTCGACCATGATAATTACTCTCCCAAGTACTACTGTATGTCATACATGCAAGAATACCCAGTTGTATTGGCAGTGTTTTGATCTCCCCTCTAGTGTCTTGCACCGTAATACAGCAACAATACTCTTTCTCCAGCTCTGGCTGAGCTCTTCCAATAGGTAGCTGTTCGTACCACACGGGTAGACTACATGCAACCGACATCCTAGTGTACTGAACTTTGAAATTTACAAGGTATACTGCTGGCTACGCTCTCACGCTCAACAACTAGCCAGCCCCGAATCGACAAGCCAAGGACAAGAAAACCAACACGAACGCCATATACACCCACGCTTGTATGCAATGCTATGCTCTCCTATACCATCCACATAGACCACCTCTCTAGTATATAGCTCTTGATTTGGTTGGTTGATCGCCAACTTCCGAAAAGACTGCTTTGGTACTTTGCCCGCCGTAGCCAATGTCCTGACTTGTATCCACTTTGAGTCCTCGACCAGAATACTGTCGACTATTTGGCAGATCCGTTTTGGCCCTTCTCCTTGGCCTTCCTGAACTTGCGAATCTCCTGCTCTACAGCTTGGTCTACCCTACGCTTCAACTCAGGTCGGTATCCAAGTGAGAAAAGAATCTCGAACCACACAAAGAAGGGAGCCAGGAAGATTGCCTGCACCAGGTTGTCGAGCAGCGCAGGGGCACGGCCCTCGAATTTGCCGTGTCCAATGAACTGCGCCAGCCAGCATGCAATGTTGATCGCGCCTGCCCACGAGTTGGCCGTGGCGCCATACGTCGAGGTCAGGTGGTTCGCAATAGCGGTGCTACCAATCAAGATGGGTGCGAGCAGCCCTCCAGCGACAGGTTCCATCAAGACATAGAGTGTCGAGTAGAGGACGGCTCCGACGGTTCCGACGTTCATCGGAAGATTGGGTATCGACAGCCATGACGGCAGGGGCACATTGGGGGTGTTGGTGAGCTGCGAGACGTTAGACACATTCGCTCGATATGCTTGGAGTCTTACAAGTAGAAACGACGTCAGTAGGATCGGAGGCACACACAGTATGTGTATCCCGACATTGACCTGACGGATGCTTGTTAGCTGACATGTGAACATGTCTTGGAATCAAACTATCTCACTTTGTTGTGGTGGTAGGCGCCATACTGTGTCCAAGTTAGTCCAAGCGATGCAGTCGGCCCCAGGTCCCAAGGTCAACATACAAAGACAAGCTGCTTCTCGAGGTTTAATGACATGTTGCCAGATGCGGAACTCTTGCGCGCGTGTAAAGGGTGCGGATGCCAGGGAAACTACCGCATGTCTCGGAACGTGGGTGGTGCAGTCAAAACTGGGGGTGTGAAGACGACTGGCCGGACAGACGAAGCGGCAGGCAGATGGGGCACGGTGAACGTCTCACGGCATGGGCGGGTGGGGGTGCGCAAGCTGGCAGGTGGAGTGCTGGCACGGATGGCGCTGTGCTAGGCGAACGATTTTCCGCGCCGAGCGGTCCTGGCCCTGGATTAGTCTACTCTTGTGAGCTGCACCGAGATTCAGGGCAACAACCATCATTGTTCTCCAAGGATCCACCACCCCTTCGCATCCACCCAACAGCACCTGCGACTGGCCTTCTGTACACGGCGCAAACCATAGACAACTTGCGCATGGGCTGTTGAAGACTAACATTCGAGGGCTGCGCTGTTGGAGGAAGGCGCCTCTTACTCTGAGCTTTTGCGCCAGCTTCGATAACACCTCGCTCTTTGACGCGGACAGCAGTATAATAGTCAAGTCACATAGCCCAGAAGAGCTAATTTGCCGTTCCTGTACCTGACTGAGTGCGCCGTCAATCTTTACGTCTCTCACTACCGCCGGACAACTGCGCGCCATACTCGACACACCTTCTCCCACCGATTCCGTCCCATAGCCCGCAACCATGTTCTTCCTCAAAGAGCTCGAGAAGACGATCCAGCTCCATCCCTCGTATTTCGGGCCCCTCATCCGCCAGCACATCCACCGCGAGTTACTGCAGAAAGAGGAAGGCTCGAGCACGGGAAAGTACGCCATTGTGTGTATATTGGACGCGTTTGAGATCTCTGATGGCAAGGTAATGCCTGGATCTGGCTCTGCCGAGTACGTCGTGCACTACAAGGCTATCGTCTGGCGACCATACAAGGGAGAGGTGGTATGTGCACACTCTGCGTGACCGTGTTCCAGGGCTAAAGCTGACCATCTTGAAGGTGGATGGCGTCGTTGTCTCAGTCCTTCGCACAGGCTTCTTCGTGGACTGTGGTTCTCTGCAGGTCTTTGTTGGGCGTCATGTAAAGCCACCCTGGATCTGTCTTCACCAACCTGAACTAACAGCCATTAGATGATTCCTAGTGAGGTCAAGTTCGATGCGAACGCGACCCCACCGCAGTGGACGGACGACGGCGAGCAGGTCATCGAGAAGGGCACCAACATTCGCATCAAGATCAAGGGTTTGAGATCCGAGGTCGAGAAGATGTATGCTGTCGGCACCATGAAAGAGGTATATGCTTCACTTGCCATATCTCACGACCCCACACTGACGATTCAGGATTACCTCGGCCCACTGTCATAGATGATCCTTGACGCTGGTGGACAGGAACGTAACGCCTTGCTCAACAAAGATGAACACATCGCGAGCAGGACCAACAACTTCGTTTGTAACAACATCACAGCAGATGGCGTTAATACAGGAAACACATATATTTGTCACGTCTGGAATGACTTGGCAACTCGAGTTTGCATCTACCGTAATCGTTTGGCGTAGAGAGGATTGATCTATGTGGTAGGGTTCTAGGAATTACATACGGAAGGATCCGATTATATGATTTCCAAGTACCCAAATCGTACTTGAATAGAGACTTCCTTTCAAAGTTCTTTGTGTCGCAGCCTACTAGTGATGTTCCCGCCCTGTCACAAAGATGGCTTGGACCGTTTCGGCCACCGCGCGCTCTCACACCTCCGCATTAACTCCGCAACTGTGGACACCTTGATCACCAACGTGCAGTTGCGCAACCGCAACACAACTTCCTGCAAGCTCCTTTGGTCGCTGCAGCATTCATTTCTCATTAGCAGTATGTTGTGATCAGAAACAATTCGGGAGTTCACCACTTGCACACCGCCACCATGCCTCACGAACGCGCCGTGCACGAGGAAGAGCTAGGGCTTCTCACCAAAGAGGAGCGGACCTCGCGCAACTCAGATGACAGTAACAACGGCTCCATATCCTCAATCTCCACCACCTCACTCGTTCTCGAACACATCAACGATCCCTCCATAAACGCCGCGTTGCGTGCGCAACGTGGAGAAAAGTACACGGACAATGACGAGCCCGGGCAAACCCGCGAGCAGCTCGACATTGAAGACGGCCGATACCTCGCACCCACAACTGTAGACAAGAAGACGCGCAGACTACTATGGATCGTTGGGGGAATATGTGCACTTGGCTGGGGCCTTGCGCTGGTGTTCTTCCTGATGAGCGGGAACTACAAGCCTGTCTCGAGTCGCCCACACGACCCGCTGGCTAGTTCTACAAAGGGCTCAGGCAAGAAGGTCACCATGGACGATGTGTTTGGCGGACGTTTCTACGCGCAAGAGCAGAGCGTTTCGTGGATCCCTGGGCCGAATGGAGAGGATGGCTTATTGCTTGAGAAGCGTGCGAGCAGTGGGGAGTATCTGGCGGTTGAAGACATCAGGAGTAGACACGAGGAGCATGCGTCGAGCGCTGCCTCCAAGACCACTCTCATGAAAAAGAGCAGTTTCGAAGTGAACGGGAAGACGGTTTCTCCCGAGGGATTATGGCCTAGCAAGGACTTCAAGAAGGTGCTTGTCAGCTCGGATGTCGAGAAGGGCTGGAGACACTCGAGCACGGCTGTATTCTGGATCTTCGATGTCGAGACGCAGACTGGAGAGCCCCTGGATCCCGAACACGTAGACAGCAGAGTTCAGCTGGCACAACTGTCGCCACAGTCTGATGCCGTTGTCTTCACTCGAGACAACAACATGTTCTTGCGCAAATTGGACTCCAACGAAGTCGTTCAGATCACCAAGGATGGTGGCTCTGAACTCTTCTACGGTGTGCCGGATTGGGTCTACGAGGAAGAGGTGTTTGCCGGCAGCATCGCGACTTGGTGGTCAGAGGATGGCAAGTATATTGCTTTTCTACGGACCGACGAATCGACGGTGCCCACGTACCCCGTGCAATACTTTGTCTCGCGTCCCAGTGGAGACAAGCCCAAGGCCGGTGAGGAGAACTACCCTGAAGTCCGCGACATCAAATACCCCAAGGCCGGCGCGCCAAACCCCATTGTATCCTTACAATTCTACGATGTCGCCAAGGGCGAAAAGTTCAGCGTCAAGATCGAAGATGACTTCAAGGACGATGACCGTCTCATCACTGAGATTGTCTGGGCTGGTAGCAGCGGCAAGGTGCTGGTTCGAGAGACGAATCGCGAAAGCGACATTCTCAAAGTAGTGCTCATCGATGTTGAGAAGCGCTCTGGCAAGACTGTGAGGCACGAGAATGTTGCTGAGCTTGACGGTGGCTGGTTTGAAGTATCGCAGAAGACGACCTTTGTGCCTGCTGATCCTGAGAACGGCCGCAAGGACGATGGCTACATCGACACTATCATCCACGAGGGTTACGACCACATCGGCTACTTCACTCCTCTGGACAACGATAAGCCCGTCGTGCTCACGCAGGGCCCGTGGGAGGTAGTTGCTGCGCCATCTCGTGTCGATTTGAAGAACAACATCGTATACTACATGTCCACCGAAAAGAGCTCTATTGAGCGACACGCCTACGCTGTATTCTTGAACGGTACCGGCAAGCAAGAAGTCGTGAAGGACAGTGGCTCCGGCTACTACGGCGCGTCCTTTTCTTCCGGCGGTGCCTTTGCACTTATATCCTACAAAGGCCCTGGCATTCCCTGGCAGAAACTCATCAGCACACCCTCCAACACCGACAAGTACGAGAAAGTGCTAGAAGAGAACAAGGCTCTCGATCGCTTCGTCCGATCACGCGAACTACCCACGCTGCACTATCAGACAATTGACGTTGATGGATTCACGCTCAACGTCCTCGAACGACGCCCTCCCCATTTCAGCGAGAAGAAACAGTACCCAGTCCTATTCTACCAGTACAGCGGCCCAGGTTCTCAGACAGTAGACAAGCATTTCAAAGTCGACTTCCAGTCCTACATCGCCGCATCTCTCGGCTACATCGTCGTCACCGTTGACGGACGCGGAACAGGCTATCTCGGCCGCAAGCTGCGATGCATCACACGCGGCAACATCGGATACTACGAGGCGCACGACCAGATTGCCGCTGCCAAAATGTGGGCTGCGAAGAAGTACGTCGATAAAGAGCGTCTTGCAATCTGGGGATGGAGTTATGGCGGCTTCAACACGCTGAAGACACTTGAGCAGGATGGCGGACAGACATTCAAGTACGGCATGGCTGTTGCCCCCGTGACGGATTGGCGCTTCTACGGTAATACATCTACCCTCCCCCTCCCCAATCCCCATCCTCCGCGCTCAGCAAAAGATTCACCACTAACACTAACCCTTTTCTCCAGACTCCATCTACACAGAACGCTACATGCACACCCCGCAATCCAACCCCGCCGGCTACAACAACAGCACCATCAACGACGTAACCTCGCTCTCACAAAACGTGCGCTTCCTCGTCATGCACGGCGTCGCCGACGACAACGTACACATGCAAAACACGCTTACCTTACTCGACAAGTTGGATCTTGCGGGTGTGGAGAATTACGATGTCCATGTTTTTCCGGATAGTGATCATAGTATTTATTTTCATAATGCTAATCGTATTGTTTATGATAGTAAGTTCTTTTTTTCTTCTTTTTTCTGTGGAAGAAGGGGGGTGGGGTGGGATGGGGATGGGGATGGGGTTTTGGGTGTGGGTGTGGGTGTGGATGTGGATGTGGAATTGGGCTAACGTTTACAACAGAACTAAGATGGTGGCTCATCAATGCGTTTAATGGTGAGTGGTTGAAGGTTAAGACTGCCGAGCCTAAGGCTTGGAGTGAGGGGAAGGAACGTCGACGATAGACACAGCACTGTGTACACGCGATCAATATATAAACATGATATGGCTCTTATGTTTCTATAATCTGACCCATCTTTGCTTTGTCAGTTTCAAGGCTTTGGGGGCTTTTCACGAGCTTTCTTTTAGGAACGATCGATTAATGGACAGGTCTGGGGTGTTGGTGAAACTCACTTACTTTATGACCTGCGCTAATTTGGTCGTTTTCTACATGCAACTTCTCATTCTCTCTCAATACTGTGAAATATCGTGGTCACTCCGTGCCCATATCATGTACAGTGCGTAAGTAACGTATTTAGTATGTAGCGCGAGTAATCTTCACCAACGTAGTGAAGGTGAACTCGAATACTAGCAACACGAAGTGAAGGTGAACTTGGCTACCAGTAGCATAAAGCAAAGGTAAACTCAGCTACTAGCAGTACGAAGTAAAAGTGACCTTGGCTACTAACAGCACGATCTACACGACTATAAAACCCCGTTTATACTTTTACATTCTGCACACTGCGCACTCCTAACAACAACCGTCCTCCTCAAATCTATCCTAGAATGTCCGACCAGACCGAACCTATCAAAGTTGTCCCTGTATCCGAGGAAGCTACCGAGACCTCAGCATTGGACAATGGCAAACACACACTGTGCATGGTTAGCTAGTTCTCAACACCGTGTGGATTCGCATCCTAACACGACCCCATACACATCACGATCTATGCCGACAACAACATCCGCGCTCTGCGGAACGAGCTCATCGACATCGTCAAGGACAGCGGCTGCATCGTTCACTTTCTAGATCCCGTTAGCCCATGCTTCTCGTATGTTACAAGCAACTATCTTGTATATTCGTCATTTACTGACTTAGAATACCAGCTACATTGTCGGATCACACAAGATCAATCCTCTTAAAGAGCGGGCAGTCACGGATAAGCGTGTATACATCTCTACTAGTGAATTCACCAAGACGGGTGGCGAATCGGCCATGCAAGGTGGTTCTGTGCAGCAGAAGAAGAAGTAGGCGTTATTAGGCCGCATGTCATGCTGGTGGTTGTCTTTACAATGACACAGACCCCTAGTCATACAGGCAGGATATGAGGATCACGGATCGGCATGTACCTATGGTATGTATGCCACTGGCGGCACCTAGGTACAAATGCAACACCAAAATTGCTCAGATACACTTGGCAACCAAACCGCTGTAGATATTAGTCCTTGTAATGCATGCTCACCGATGCCAACCAAATTGCACGAGAGCTCAACGCACACCATCTCGCCCTTCCCCGCTCCACTGTGCTTTTCACAAATCGAAAGTATCATCATCCAGGGGATTAGGCGCAGAGGCACCTTCTCCAAGTGCTTCGTCGTATCTTCGCTTGCGGATGCCTCCAGTCTACAAATGCTCCCTCATGATAGGGACGTCCTGCCACTTGCCAGATCGCTCATTGTCAAAAACCAAACCCTCGTAGAGGTCCCTAATCTCCTCGTACGCCGCAGTTTGCGCATTCTTCAGCTCGTTACATGACTGGCGGAGGCAAACAACGCTTTCGTATATCTTTTGGGCTACATTTGCCCTATCTGGAAGTATTGAGAGTTTGTAGAGGATGTTGCAAATAATACGCAGTATGTTGCGAAATATCCCAGGATGTTCCAAAGTCGTGCTCGCTGTCTTGTCGGACATGTTGCCATACGTCTAGAGCATCATCAGCATGTGAAAAGAGAACATGAAGAAGGAGATGGTACCTAACTTCACCCAATTTGATTGAATGCTCCATGCATGGTGCTACTTCGTTTACGTGTACATGTGGAGCGGGGCCGGATCGTGTCTTGACAACCAGAATGGATTAGTTATTATCAAGTAGATGATTTGGAGTACAGATTCCGTGAGCAGCATCAACAATTAGTAGAGGCACGTCACACTTCCTAGCTATGCACAACGTACACTAACCAAGCCTGTAAGAAAGCACCGATTAGTCAATGTAACATGACTGCTGGCAAATAGGGTTCTTTTACCACTGAAGCTTCTACCTTCCCATTGGCTTTCGGTCCATACTTATAATGTTTCCTGGAAGAAATCAAGCTTCTCATGCCCACCCCTTCTCAGGAAGATCTTCATACTCTCGAGTACTTGGTTCTTCAAATCCGGCCTCTTCAAATTCTGGCCCGCAAACCCTCCATACGTAGAGTCGAACTCGAACGGCTTGAGCGCTTTCCAGATCCCATGGATCTTAGTCGGGGGTAGAGGGATCATATTAGGATACGCCCACATGAAGGAATAGGACACTGTATCCGGAACGCGATGCGCGTTGTTGAAGCCAGACTACTATCATCAGTGACAAACTTCCCAAAGAGCAAGGGTTGAAGATACGTACAGGCACACTCATCATCGTATCCGCAATAAACAGCTTCTTCTCCCACAGCAAAAACGCACTCCCGTCGAAATGCCCGCCCGCCTGGATCATCGTGACTTCCCCACCCACCTCTTCAATCGGCGTAACACCGCTGACAAACTTCCTCACACCATCTACGTCCTTGCGATTCAACCACTCCTCGTCATCACGGCTCATGTACACCGGACAATTAAACTCGCGCGCCCAATCAAGATGCGTGGTATAGAAGTGCGGATGGCTAATTACTATAGCTTTCAACCCGCCTTTGGAGTTGATGAAGTTAATAGTTGGTTGATCGAGGAACGCGACGCAGTCCCATAGTACATTACCCTTGCTTGTCTGGAGCAAGAACGCGCGCTGTCCGATACCGAGTTGTTTGCGAGTAGTTGTTGAATCTGCAAGGCCTGGGGGCAGTTCAGAGGGCGTGAGGGGGCGAGTAGAAATGTAGTGCATGCGGGAATCGTTGGGATCAGTTTCGCAAGTGTTTTTCTGGAGCGCGTTTTCTTTCTTCAGACTGGTCCAGGATTGGCCGGATAGAGGGACGTATTGGCGCGGATCCTGGGGTGGGGTTGTTAGTGTGATTCACTATGTGTATGGGCGTGGTGAGGTGTGACGTACATCGCAGATGCGGCAGCTGTCTGGATGCGAAGAGAGAGGAACGTCGAATTGTGTTCCGCATGTTTCGCAGACGGCGAGGTCGCTGGGTTGGAAAGTCATGTTTTGAGGTTTGTGAGTTGCAATTCGTAGAGAATGGAAGCGCTATGAAACTATTGTGAGCATTAGGGATGCATGTTGCATGATGTTTATGTAGGTAGCTCCAAGAGTGGGGTTGGAGCTCGAGAAGCACAGCTAAGTTTGCGGCTGCCTACCTGCGAAGTAGCTTTCAAACAAGACTTGGAATACAGCATGCTGAGATCTGGAATATAGACTCGTGAAGTTAATTCTTGCTTTGCAGATGTCATTATGGGCGGACATTAGTAATATACCACATATGTTTTCTCAGATCAGTTTGATAGGTAACGTCTTCTATACGTATTATGGACAACAGACTGCATTCGATTCTAGCTGATCTAGACGGATAGATCTTGAAAGATACCGAACAATGAGTAACGTAGTGTCGTGATATTACTTGACAAGTGAATAGGTACGGTGTCTGTAAGTGTTTATCTCTATAGTCGTGCCAAGGTGTAGCAAGAAGTCAATTGAATAAAACCGAAGTATGACTACTCATAGGCTCAAGGTATAATGCTAGAAAAGTACGAGTGGATAGGAGTTTGTCGTTGTCGTCGTGATCGTATAGGCGCCCCCTGAAGGGTCAGGCATTTAGCACTACTTACGCTAGCGAACCTTCGACTACCCAGACCTCACCGTTCGCAACTTTGTCGGCTATGCTCGTGACTGCGACATCGCCAGGCTGGATCTAGAATCTTAGTCAGCCCATGCATGCATTACTGTACTGAAACAATGTGATGCCACGCCGCTGCTAGCAAGATAATGTAATGGAAAAAAGAGCAGCGCGATGTAAGTAGAAGAGACCTAAAAAGCAAGGACACCATTTGTAGAACATGTCGCCATGATCGACTATGGTTGTAGTTGTGGTGGTGGTGAACACCCCACGTGACCCACAACTACATTCACCCGAAAAAAAGAACCTGGGGTATCTGACGGAAGCCAGACGAATGCTGATGAGAACGGGACTCGAACCCGCGCCACTTTCGTGACCAGGAATAATGTGTTAAGAATAACCTTAACCTGGCGCCATAACCAACTCGGCCATCTCACCTATTGGTTGATTGATGAAAGGATGGAGAAATATGAGAAATATGAACATGGTTTTGGGGCTGGATGTTGAAGAAAATTGCTTGCTGCGGGTGCGGAGTGGGCCCTACGGCAAGCAAAGACTACCGAACAAGGCACGAGTAGTTCGGGCTTACCTTCTTTTGGCCGTCTTTGCTCTCCCACCAAACCTCATTGCCGTCAAGCGTCTTGACCTTCTTGCCCTCCTCCCAAGGACTCTCAGTGACGATGTGTCGTTGTACGAATCGCTCCAGATTTTTGCGCGCTCGATCTTCACCACTGCTACCCTCGTATGCGCTTGCGCCGAAGGAGTTGTAGTCTTCTGGGTCTTCCCATGGCTTTCTCTTGAGGTCGCGCATGATGCTGTTGTTGGGCGCGAGCACTGTCGTGTTTTGCGCAGCATCATCCAGGCGACCAGACACTGCGTCTACATCGCGCGTCAACCCGCTGAAAATGGCGATAGTCTGCGTCTTGCCGATTACGTCTGATATGATGACACCGGTCGAGACCTGGCCTTCGGGCTTGCCCATGATATATTCGCGAAGTGGTGATTGCTCGCTGAGGATGTCGAACGACTTGATGATGCTGTCAAAGGGCCGCGACTCGGCAGAGCAGGCGAGATACAGGCAGACAGTAGCTAGGGGGTATGCGACGATAGTTTTGGCTCTCATAGTCGTTTAGTTGAAATAAATTAGATGTCGTGGCGGACGTTGGGGAACTTGCGACACGCGGAGGTGGGCTGCCCACACGTCATGCCGCAGTGAAGCCAAGCCTCGTGACTTCGTGAATGATCGGCAAGCGCCTACCAGGTATTGCGATTCACGATTTCTGACTTACACACCCCAACCACATGTCTTGACTACACAACTAAGCCGCGCTTTCCAGCGCTTGCCTGGATTTCCACTCAAATCATGGCGTTTGCAGTCCCAAATGTCACGATTGTAAGTTCGTGTTCTTACAATTCAGACGATGTACTGATTGTTTAGGATGACCTTCGCGCGTTTCACGCGACACATTTCCCTCATGCTGCTCTTCCCGAACAGTATCTGCACGGCACTGAAGTAACAGCATCTCATAATGAGGCTGAACTGGCTGAAGAGTACTACGAGGTGGAGGAGGACGATGACCTAGGTTACTATTCAGATGGCGTCAAACGTACCCTTACCGACGAGCAAATCGCCATGTTCCGTCATTCCGAGATTCAAGAAATCCTTCGCAAGCGACGATCGCAACGTGAAGATGGAGAGCTCTCTGAGGGTGAGCTTATCCCGGCGGATCCACCTCTCGATCACGAAACCCCGAGCGCGACCTGCGCGACTAAGCCCGCTGAGGATCCACCCCCCATCAGTACCGAGAGCCTGAAGCAGACTCAATCAGGCCGCGTGGAAAAGCCAAAAGTACAACAATGGGCCACAAGTAGTGAAAAGACGCGGAGGAAGAACAAGAAAAATCGGGTCAATTACCGAGCAAAGAAGAAGAGGTTGGAGCTGGAGAAGCATCAAGGCTCAGCTGGCGAGGGTGGTAACGAGAGTGACGAGTGGGATCCCTGGCATCAGGCGACCGGACCAGACGTGCAAAAAGAGGAAGCCCTCGACCTGGATTATTGATAAAATACTCTAGCCATGTGGTCGGACATGAGCCGCACCAATGACGACTGACAGGCTATGTGCATCGCCACCCGTCTAATGGTAAGTAACATCTATTTTTGTTATCATGTTATGATGAAAATCAGTTATCGTCATCCTTAGGCGGAGCTGGGTGCAGGCTTGAGCTGAAAGCGACAACTCTTCTGGAGTCTAGCTTTCGGCTCGCCCGAGCCCATCAATGACGAGTAAACAATCTTCTCTCTGACTTCATGTTCTCGACTGCGATCTTGTACAACGACATTATTGCTTACATTCACTGACCTATCCACAGAGCGCGAGAGGCGGGATAGCGGCATCTGGGTACTGACACCCTGGGAATGCACCCATTTGTTCTTACGTAGAGCTTCTAGCGAACAGCGGTTTCATTCTCCTGCAATCTAGTCACAAATCGAACTGCTGCAGCGATTTGATTCTACAAGAAACATCTACATGTCTCAGTGTGGCAAACAACCCTATTTCACCTTCAAAGAAGCCTCCTGCTGCCCCATTCGTACTTTCCCACCCTAATCATGCGTGCAAACCCGCGCTAGACGACTGCTCTTTCCTGATCTGTGCTCTTTCCCCATTTACTCAAGAAGGCGCCGTCACCAAGACACTTGTTTTTTTAGGCTCGACCACACCAACTCACCTCAAACACACAACCACCCCGCACCACAACATCAACTCGAACCGCGCACACCGATATGGCGCGTGTTACTCGTGGCAATTCGCCAAAGCCCGACAAAGCGAAGAAAGAGCACAAGGTTGCCAAGCGTCCTTCGCGCGGTTACCACAAGTTCAGAAATGGCCTGCTGAATGTCACGCCCAAGGGCAGCGAGAAAGACATGTAAGCTCGAATTCATGCTGCGGCGCAAGGTGGATAGCTAACAGTGCCTGTAGTACGGAGGCCAACCGGAGCTCACCTTTGCTTCAGCTACCCGCCGAGATTCGCAACGCGATCTGGGAGTTTGCACTGGGAGGACTGTTGTTGAGACCCCTCATCACGTCTCAGAGGGGCCGCCGTCGTGAACTGAGAGTATCGCCTGCTGAACCTAATGGTGTTTCACTCCTCTGTGTTTGCCGGCAAATCTACGCTGAAGCTGCTACCATGCCACTAGCATTGAGCATCATTTCATGCGATTTGTGGAACCCCGTACCCACGATGAAAAGGCTGCTCAAACCACACCAGCACAAACACGTCACCTCCGTACAATTAGAATTCAACGGCTCGGGTTCCTTTCAGTGGATGGGAATCACGCTTGCAACGATTTACACTCATGATATCCTCAAGCTCTTTCCGGCCCTGAGGAGCTACAAATTCTGCATTTTCAGGGACCATCGTGCTCTTAACACTCAGATCGCTCTCAACGAGGAAGAAGAGGAGAAACAGGTGCATAAGCTTATCAAAGCAGCTACTGCAGGCACTTCCGTCAAGTTCGAAATCAAACATGAGGAGCAAACCTGGTCTTCCTTCGACGATTTGTAAGGGTCCCTGAAGCGCTCTGTTGAACTGTTGAATAGTAAGACTGACAGCTCCAGGTGGAACGGCCGTGCCATTCCAGCGAGCGACGATGCACCTGCTGCTCAAAGTGCCGACTGGACTGTGTCCTAGCCCTGGCAGCGAGAATCTGATTGACAATTCTGCACAATTGTCAATCGGAATCTTAGGAACCGAAGTCGGATAGGATCTCTGCACGAGATAAAACACCGAAAGAAGTTGTACTCGAGTGGGATTGTTTGAATGATTCGGGATCTCGAGCGTTCTCAATCTGGAGTGGTCGCAACAATCTCATCTCAGGCCTGAGAGTGCAAATCACGACTTCTAGCATTAGCATTATGAGGGTAACCTAGAAATAACGAGCTACCGGCACTGAGTATTGGGCGTCAGGTCCCGCCACACATCGTGAGGCACAACCAGCACCTAGGGTAGCAACATAGATCTCAAAGCAAAATGAAATTTCACAAACAAGTTAGTAGCTAACATAAGCGTGCATTGAGGCGTCGCTGTGCCGATGACTGGAGTGCAAGGTTCACATGTCGCAATACTGCTGTCAGTCCAATATTGCTCTCACCTTCACCTGCAGTTACGCCACTAGCGCGGCAGTCGCGATTGCCCCTCTCCACACATCCACAAGACTTTCAAGCTCCTTCCTCCATCAATCACACACCCTCCACGTAAGTCGCTGATCTGGTCTACACACCACCCACACAAGGCGACCTTTCCTAAACGCCTTCCTTCACGCCCTCATCAGAGGCACCGACAAGCATGTCCAGCACGATGTCTCGAGAAGATGGTACTCATCGCGCTGGCGCGCCTGCCGCAAGAATGTCGAACCTCCAAGCTGATGCTCTGTAAGTGAGGTTATCTTGATCTCAGAAAACCGCGCTGACGATGATTCGAGGACTGCGCGCAACCAGCTCGAATCTCCTTTACTCAGGCTGCCCGGCGAGATACGCAACATTATCTACAGCTACGTGTTCGGAGATGCCGTCTTGACAGCTGAGGAACCAGGTTCTGAACATGGCTGGTTCTGCCCTGACCACCACCTGGCACTTTCGATGACATGCCGCCAGACGTCCACCGAGACGAAACTACTTCCCTTTTCGCACGGGGAACTCTCAGGGTCATCGTACAGCCTCCGCAAACAGCTAAAACGGACTCTGACAGATGCCCAACGTGGAGCCATTACCGCCATAGAGCTCGTCCCGGGTGTATTTGATTTCTACACGCCGTATGACTACAGTGAGAAGGGTATCAGCAGACATACCGCTCGCCTGCTACCACGAGTGGCTACTTATGGGAAATTAGAGCGGATTCAGTTGCAGTGTGTCATATTACCGAAACATATAGAACGCATTGGCCGAGAGATTGTGGGACTTATGGGAGGGGGAGTGGTGACTTGGCGTGAGCCGCGTGAGCCGCGTTGGACTGAGTTCCATCACGGTTATCGAGAAGTTGACTTCACATGGACACGGTACACTCCTCGAAAGTACGTTTCTGAATAAGGCGAGACACAGACGTGGAGGGTCAGTCTAACACTGTCTCCGGCAACTTCACTGTGAGGAAAGGGACCTCAGTGCCCATCATCCTGTAAGTTTGCCTGCTTCAGAAGACCTTTAGCTGAACTAATATCCACCCAAAGGCACTGCATGGCCAAGAAAAATTCTTCGACTGCGTCGATTGTTCGGCTCTCTACGGTAAGTTTATACGTGGCGCAAGACCGGTTCCTATCACGTTACCACAATCAAGATGTGAGCGAAACTCCATATCGACTGGTCGGTGAACCCTTTCAATGTCTCTTGCATACTAAGCACGTAACAGCATCCACCACCACGTCACCACATGCCGCAACTTACGGCGATTCGAGTCCACGAACACGATCTGCTTTCTTTCTGCATTGAGCCAACACCCCAACATGGACAATTGTGGCTCAAAGTTCCAGCGCGAGCCCTCACAGCGGACAAATTGGAGAGTGGCACAGATTGGGAGATGAAACAACGATCTCTGGATATATTCGGAGAGTTTACAATGATATATACAAGAAAAAACTGGGTATCAAAATCCACCATCATTCTCCTCCATCCTCCATCCACCCGCATAGCAACTAACCAGTAGTCACTTCCCCTATCTCTCCTCTCTCCTAAATCAAATCCTCCCATGATGCCTACCCAACCTCATCCTCATCTCCCTCCCATGTCTATTCCTCTTCACCTTCCGCGCCGCGGGGGCAGGCGTAGCCTCAGGATCATATGTCACGGTCGCATAAACAGTTTGAACCACCGTCTTGATCAATGGCACGATGTTCGTTACCACAGGTGCGGCGGGGGCCGCCGCATTTGGTGGTGCGGGGGCGGGGTCAGGGGCAGGAACTTGGACTACTGGGCCGGCGTTTGAAGGTTGAGCTGGGGCGGGGACGGGGACGGGGGCGCTGCCTGGAGGTTGGGGTTCAGGTTGAGCTGGGGCGCCGGTGGCCGAGGGGAGGGGCGCGGCAGATGTTATTGCGGATGGGGATGGGGATGGGGCGGGTGTGTCGTCCGGTTGAGAGCCCGAGTCTGAGTCGGGATTAGAACCGGGCCAGTTGAAGCCGGGCATGCCTCCTGGGCCGGTGGGTGCTGGGCGTTGGGGGCTAGCGGGGCGTGTTGGTCGGACTGGGGGTGCTGAGGCTGGTGAGTCGCTGGGCTTGGGGGCTTGGGGTGGAGGTTGAGCGGCGGGTTCCTTTGAAGGGAGTGGTGCGGCGGAGACTGTGGGGGTTGCGGCGGGTTCTTCGGGGATGGCTTCGCTTGTTGGGATGGGGGCGGGGACTACAGAGGTAGATGGGATGGGGACGTCTGATGTCGTTGGGACAGCTGGAGCTGGTGATGTGGGAATCTCCGAGGGTACAGCGTACCCGGAAGACACAGCAGGAGCTTCAACCGACGAACTGCTCTCAGCCGTAGGAACAGGGACCACAGTCTGGACTGCACTGCTCTCCGGGAGTGAACTAGGAGAAGGCGACACGGGAGGCGCCGCCTCGCCATTATCCTGATACACCTTCAAAGCATTGATGGTCCAGTACGCCTCACTAAACGCCTCAGGGTTATCCCTCACCCACTCCTCGCACGTCGCCGCCTTCTTCGAGCAAGAGCTAGCATCCCACACAGCTTTACTTCCAGCCCACTGACCACAAAACGTCGTGTCAAAGACAATCTGCTGCTTCTTGAACGTCTCGGCAATATCACAGCCACCCGTGAACTTGGCCGCTGGCTTGCCCCATCCGCTTGGGTCCGGGCTGTCGCCGAGTACATCCTCTGGAATTGCGTCGCGGGGGAAGTAGAATATGCTGATCGCTTCATCGGTCCATTGTGTTGCGTAGACGCCTCCTCCGATGGCGTTGAGGCCCGCACCGTAACTCTGTCGTGTGGGGTGCTCGATTGAACATCCTTTGTTCTTTGATTGGCCTATTGCAGCGATGTCGCAGTTTGGTGAGTCGACGGTGCCAGCGAATAGAGTCGTGTCTTCGCCGATTTGGCATCCTGGTCCTGTGTGCAGTGTCATGGCGTTGTTGGTTTGGTCGTTTACACCTTCCAGAATGTCGATTTCGCCGTTGCGAGGCCAGTCTGGTCCAACGGTCCAGAATCTGTGGGACTGTAAGTTTGAAAGTAGGTAGGGCTGTGGTGGTGGATAGACTTACGCGGGCCATGTACCGCAGCCGAATGGCATGTGTGCGACGTCAAGAACGATCAGGCCGCTGTCGTAGCTCTTCTTGCTCGTGATGCGAACACTGGGTCTACCCTCGGGCGTCTTGTTCTCGAAGTCTACTCCCCATTGTACCACGGAGTTTGAAGTGGTGTTGATGAGGCCGGTCTTCTGAGCTGTGGATTCATCGACATAGTCCACGAAACCTTGTATCAGTTAATAAATATACTACTCATAGTGTTGTATCATACACACCTTCCGTAGGATCAGGTCCGGTGAAGAAGTCAAAACCACCAAAGAAGTCCGTCATATAATCATCCTGCAACACATAGCCAGCTATGCTCGTCTGTACCAGGACCGCAGCCGGAAGGAGTGTGCTGAAAAACCGCATCGTCAAGACGCAAAAAAAAAAAGTCAAAGTAGAAAACCTGAATGAGTGACTTGCGTACTAGACGCTAGAAAGAAAAGAGAAACAAAGTGCACAAAGAAGTGAACCGACCGGGTGTTGAAGATTCCAACGTAACGGGACCAGGCCAACAGGAGGCGACCCCCCTCCTATCTATATAGCTCACATCGCACACGAACGCG
The DNA here is from genome assembly GCA_025504975.1 of Plenodomus lindquistii. Taxonomy (NCBI): domain Eukaryota; kingdom Fungi; phylum Ascomycota; class Dothideomycetes; order Pleosporales; family Leptosphaeriaceae; genus Plenodomus; species Plenodomus lindquistii. Next base: position 2,901,280 of record JANUWI010000003.1, on the reverse strand, counting down.
GACGACAGTGCGTTGCGTTTTGACGCCATGTCCCCACCCACCCCTCGATTCGCCCTCGCAGCTCAAAATCGCAGTCCAGTCTAGGCGGAGATACCAGAAACCGACTAGTTCCATCGGGGGTGATGTGATGTGCAAACAAGCAAATCAGCCTTGCCCGCTCCAACCATGGAAGTAAAGAGTTACGCGTTGTTTCAATCAAATTCACAAGCCTGCTGCCGCGTAGGTACCGATCCCAGACATGGTTCCAGGCAAAACTCGCAAGGGCAAGATATTTTGCCTACCCGCCTGCCTTGATGAATGGGACCCTGCATGAGCCATACAGATACCCAAGGTAAGGGCTCAGCCCGACAGAGCGATCGCTGTTGGCCAGACAGTCTGTGTTTCATGGGAATTGGGGACGGAGGGAGAGGCCATTGGGGCGTGGGCGTGAAACGCAATGCAACGGTGATCCTGGAGACGGTGGGGTCTGGATGTGACGGCCCGTCAATAGGTCGTTTGTGACTCTATTCTGGATCCTCTGGAATTGGTCTCTGGGAGCTGTGATTTGTGTGGGTGGTGGTTTGAAACGTAGGGCGCGTGAGGTTGCGATAGAAGTGGAATGCTGTCAGCCAATGAGCGCTTAGGCGCATGCGAAGCGAGTCCTTGTCTCGAAACGACGCTTTTGGCCAACGAATGGTGTCGTCCCGTGGTGCATAAATCAGGCATATAAATCAGGCATTAACATCCATGGATATGCGCAAATTCAATTGCGCGAGCGGACAGTGGTCCTAAATTGGTCTCTTCCTCGTTCGATAATTACTCTTGGTCACTATGAATCGTTATGCGTAAGTGGTGTTGGATATCTACTGCAGGGACTCGATAACGATGGCGGACGCGCCACCACCGCCGTTGCAAATACCGGCGCATCCAACCTTGCCCTTCTTCTCCCTCAGAACGTTGATCAAGGTGGTAGTGATCCTGGCACCTGAGGCGCCCAGGGCGTGACCAAGCGCAACAGCGCCACCGTTGATGTTGACCTTGTCCTCGGTGATGCCGAGAATCTTCATGTTGGCGAGCGAGACAACGCTAAAGGCCTCGTTAATCTCGAAAGCGTCAACTGCAGACTTGTCAACACCAGCGTGCTTCAAAGCCTTGGGAATAGCGAGTGCAGGTGTAGTGGTGAACTTGGATGGGTTCTGCTCAGCATCACCCCAACCGAGAATCTTGGCAATGGGCTTGAGGTTGTACTGCTTTACGGCCGCTTCCGAGGCGAGGACGAGGGCGGCGGCACCGTCGGACAGCGGCGAAGCGTTTGCGGCGGTGACAGTGCCGTCCTTGGGCTTGAAAGATGGGCGGAGGGTGCGTGTCTTAGCCTCGTTGAACTGAAGGAGGTTAGCCAGTGGACCTAGGATTACTGAACCAGGGTTGGGTAGGTAAGCACTGTACTCACGTTCTTGGGCTCGTCGTCTTTGTCGACAACGACTGGTGGCTTTCCGCGGCCGACTGGGACCTCGATTGGGGCAATTTCCTCCTTGAAGTATCCAGCCTCTTGCGCGGCGATGGCCTTCTTGTATGAACGGATGCAGTACTCGTCCTGCTCCTCACGCGAGAAACCATGGTCGTCGGCGCACTCCTCTCCCTGGAGACCCATGTGCTCCTTCTTGTAAGCGTCTGTGAGACCGTCCTTGAGCACACCGTCGACCAGCGACTGGTCGCCGAACTTGGCACCATTCCTCATGTTGGGGAGGTAGTGGGGGGTGTTGGACATGCTCTCGGTACCGGCTGCGACAACAATGTCGGCATTGCCGGTGATGATGGTCTGGGCGCCGATAATCAGGGCCTTGATCGAAGAGGCGCAGACCTTGTTGACGGTGGTTGCGATGGTGGACTCGGGGAGGCCAGCGCCAATGGCGCACTGGCGGGCGGGGTTCTGGCCGAGACTGCGACAGTGTGTCAGGAGAGGCGTGGGCGATGTTGCATTGGTGTCTTACTTGGCGGAGAGGACATTGCCGACAAAGACCTCGTCGATGTTCTCAGGCTTGAGACCAGCGCGTTCCACGGCAGCTACGTGCTGACGTTAGTATCGTTCTGGGGCCGGCCGTCACAACAGTGATGATATGGGCTGTTTGACTACTCGAGACCGACTTACCCTTGATGGCATGCGAGCCCAGCTGTACAGCAGTCAAGCTAGCGAGGGAGCTGTTGTGGCATGAGTTGGCGATGTTCTAGTGCCCCGCGTACCTAGCCTTCGCCCAGAAAACATACCCTAGAAATTGGCCGGTAGGCGTGCGCGCAGCCGAGACAATGTAGACGGGAGGGAGAGACGCCATTTTTGCAGGTATCGTGAATGTGAAAAGTGTGCAAATGCAGAGCAGAGGCGGAAAGGCAGAGTAAACAGCAAATAAGCCCGAAGATGCCCTCCCAACAGGCCAAGGGCAGACGTGGGCCGTGGCAGATGATAGATTAGTTCTTTCGGACTCCGTAGGCGCGTCTTCTGGCATTTGTCCCTGCAGGAACCGCCCGCCGATTGGCCCACGCCGTGCACTGTTCTTCACCGCCCTCCAACCATCCGCGGACGCTAGGCAAAACCATGGCGCCGCGCCTGGGAACTTTTGCGACGAGCTGCAAGCTGGGCCGGCGCGCATGTCATTCATTGCCGCTGCATTGACGCGCATCGCAGCCATGGACGACCTTTATGACGAGTACGAAGACCGCCTCTCAACTACACGTGATTACGCGACTGACATGGCACAGGTTTGGCAATTTCATTGGCGAGGCCGAGTCCGATGACGATGTCCAGAGCACCGGCGAGGCTGCCGACGCCTATGTCCTCGACGATGAAGAGGAAGAGGCCAACGACCAGCAGCTGATGGAGGTCGACGAGGGCCCCTCCAACGCCGTAGTCCTCCACGAAGACAAGCAATACTACCCCTCCGCCGCCGACGTCTATGGCCCCGATGTCGAAGTGCTCGTACAGGAGGAAGATACCCAGTCGCTGGCACAGCCCATCATTGCGCCCGTCGTGCAGAGGAAGTTCACAATCCAGGAGACAGACCTGCCGCCAGTGTTCCATTCGCGAGAGCTTCTGACGGATCTGATGAACTTCCCCGACCAAATACGAAACATTGCAATTGCTGGACACTTGCACCACGGAAAGACAGCCTTTATGGACGCGCTGGTCATGGAGTCCCACGATATTCAGGACCGGCTGGACTACAAGAAGGGGCGCAAGAGGGAAGAGCAACTGCGATACACAGACGTACACGTGCTCGAACGCGAGCGGGGCCTCTCGATCAAGGCTGCGCCCATGTCCCTCGTCCTACAGAACACAAAGTTGAAGTCGCATCTCTTCAACATCCTCGACACGCCCGGACACGTAAACTTTGCCGACGAAGTCGCAGCATCTCTGCGCCTCGTAGACGGCGTCGTTCTTGTGGTAGACGTGGTGGAAGGCGTACAAGTCAACACTGAGCAAATCATCAAACATGCAGTATTGGAAGATCTGCCCCTTACATTGGTCGTTAACAAAATCGACCGCCTAATCCTGGAGCTGAAGCTACCACCAAGCGACGCCTACTTCAAGATCAAGCATGTGATTGAAGAGGTCAATACCGTCATTGAGAACACGATTCCAGGTCGAGGCGAGAGCAGACGTGTAAGCCCTGAGAAAGGCAACGTCACCTTCGCCTGCTCGAGCATGCGCTGGAGCTTCACCATACAGTCATTCGCAAAGATGTACTCCGACTTCTACCCTGGACCCTCGCGACTACCTGGTTTCGGTGTGCCAATGAAGGGCTTGGACATTGAAAAGTTCGCGATGCGACTTTGGGGCGACATTTTCTACAACCCCGGAAGCCGCAAGTTCAGTCGCAAAAGGCAAGAGGAGGGCTCGCAACGGTCGTTCGTACATTGGATTCTGGAGCCCGTCTACAAGCTATACTCGCATACCCTTAGTGAGAGTTCAGAGGATCTGAAGGACACTTTAGAATCTTTGGGCATACGATTGAAGCCTTCAGAGTATAAGACAGATGCGAAGGAATTGATGCGCCTGGTTTGCCAACAATATTTTGGTCCTTCCCTAGGATTTGTTGACATGATCACCCAACACGTCCCGTCACCGGCCGAGGGCGCGAAAAGGATGCTACAGCGGCACTACACTGGTCCACTCGATTCAAAAACCGCGCAAGCAATGGAGAAGTGCGACCAGGACGGACCTTTGGTTATACACGTTACCAAACTGTTCAATGCGACAGATGCGAAATCGTTCACGGCTCTTGGCCGTGTAATGAGTGGTACCGCCACTTCTCCACAGTCTGTGCGAGTGCTCGGGGAAGGCTACACACTGGAAGATGAGGAAGACATGGTCGTGGCGACCATGACAGATACATGGATAGCGCAGTCAAGGTATAATATTCCCGTCAGCGGCGTACCCGCCGGCAACTGGGTCCTACTAGGCGGTGTCGACAATTCGATCGTGAAGACAGCGACCATTGTTGCCTCCAAACTTCCCGACGACGAAGACGCGTACATTTTCAGACCCATCCGCCACTTCTTTGAATCAGTATTCAAGGTCGCCGTGGAACCGATCAATCCCTCCGAACTGCCCAAAATGCTTGACGGTCTGCGCAAGATCAACAAGTCCTACCCCCTCATTACCACCAAAGTCGAAGAATCTGGAGAGCACGTTGTCCTTGGTACGGGCGAGCTGTACATGGACTGTGTATTACACGATCTTCGTCGGTTATATGCTGACATGGAGATCAAGGTCTCCGATCCCGTCACACGTTTCTGCGAGACCGTCGTAGAGATGTCCGCCATGAAATGCTACGCCCTCACACCCAACAAGAAGAACAAGCTTACCATGATTGCGGAGCCGTTGGATCCTGGAATTGCTGAAGATATCGAAGCTGGCAAGGTCAACATCAAAGACCCTGTGCGTGTGGTCGGAAAATTCTTCGAAGAGAACTATGGTTACGATCTCCTGGCATCTCGAAATATCTGGGCATTTGGACCAGACGACATGGGTGCTAATATCCTACAAAACGACACGCTACCCTCAGAAGTCGACTCAAAAACTCTCCGCACAGTGCGAGATACCCTACGACAAGGCTTCAGCTGGGCAACTCGAGAAGGCCCCCTCTGCGAAGAGCCCATCCGCAACACCAAATTCCGCATCACAGATGTCGAGCTAGCACCCGAAGCCATTTTCCGAGGAGGCGGTCAAATCATTCCCACCAGTCGACGAGCCTGCTACTCCAGTTTCCTAATGGCCAGCCCACGACTAATGGAGCCAATGTACTCGTGCAGCATGGTCGGTCCCGCAGATACAAAGAGTAGTCTCTACACCGTCCTCGCACGGAGAAGAGGACACGTGCTGCAGGATGGACCCATTGCGGGCACACCACTATACAACGTGCGCGGTCTGATCCCGGTCATCGACTCCTTTGGTTTCGAGACCGATCTCAGGGTTCGTTCTCCCAACCCTTTCCCCCACCCTTTCTCCCATTTGCTCAAAACTAACGTATCCCCATAGATACATACCCAAGGCCAAGTCTCCCTCTCGCTCGTCTTCGACCGTTGGAACATTGTCCCCGGTGACCCGCTCGACAAGGAAATCTCAACGCGTCCGCTCGAACCAGCCACCGCACAGCAACTCGCGCGCGACTTTGTGCTCAAGACGAGAAGGAGAAAGGGACTCGCGGAGGATGTGACGATTAGCAAGTTCCTGGAGCCGGATCTGTTTAGGAGTTTGAAGGAGAGTGGGGTGCTTGATGGGTGAAAAAAATGGAGGGTGTGTGTATGATAAGTAATGAGAGTATTGAGTGGTGATTGGGGATTTGGAGGAGTGGTATGCGATACCGTCGGAGCAGCGGTTTTGGGAGAAATCGAAATATACCCACACATACATGCATGACTTTGTTCCTCCGCTGCCCGTGATAACGCGTGTCGGTCACTGTTTCGAAAGTGCAACCTCGACTACATGTTCCCCTCACTCGAACACTGCCCGCTCACGCACCCACCCCCCCAACCATGACTTTCTCCTAGCGCGCAAAAAAAACAGCATAAATACTCCCACCTCCTCCACACCTTTCTCTCCTCCCATCACCACCACACACCGCACTCTCGCGTCTGTGTTTCCAAAAGTTGATCATCCTCCCCCATAGTTCTGCGCTGTGAGCACTTCAAAAACACGGAAGAAGAATGCTAATGTTTCCGCCCTGGAAAGAACCCAGTCTTGAAATGGAAACATAGGCGTGCCATGTCTGCGCCCTCTGCGCCGGTTTTTGGTTCTGAATATCAGGCCAGAGGTTTATATGCGTGACTGGAAAGAAAGATGTGTGGGCTGGATGTGCGTGTCTGTTGTGTTCTCCAAAACTGGCGACAATTGAGGCATGGGCCTGCTGCGAGCGTCTCAAAAGGATGGATGAAAAGTTTGATGTTTCTGTCCTGCAAAGGCACCTGTGCTGGAGACCTTGATGCGCGGATCTATCCTCTTCTCCCAAATCGCCTGCGACTGAACTGCATGGGTCTGCTGTGAGCACTTGAAAAACCTCCAATCCGATCTTCATGTTTCGTCCCCGGGAAGCCAGCTTGAAAAGGGCTCGCCAGCACCCCATGTCTGCGCGCCTGTGTCGACTTTCGAAAATTGATGACGACGACGAATCATGAGTGGCCAGAAACTGGGCCGTATGCGCTATATGCGCGTGGCTGGCTGGCTGGTTGGCGTGGATTCAAGTGTGTACCCGTACGACTTATGGGCGTGTACAAAAGATCGAAGCACTGATGGATGATTGGTGGAGTTTGGACTTGGGTGATGGTGTATATCGATAAGGCATGAAGGAAGTTGAGATGGCTGTGGGAGTCTGTGGTGTTGGTGCATATCGAGAAAGTATCCGATCTACAACGGATGACTGGGCGGTTCTGTAAAGGGGTGCGCGTCAAAATCAGTCATTGACCCGTTGATGATTGTGCGGTCCTCTAGTGGTGCATATCGAAAATGGTCGACGTTAGACGAATGACTGTGCGGCCCTCTGGTGTTGGTACGCGTCGAAAAAGTCTCAGATCTCCAGAGGATGACTGGGCTCTTCTGTGGTATGCAAAGACGAAACCTACGCCCCGATGTCTGGTGCCAGTTTCTCCGGCCAAATCCACAAATATCAACCCGCCTTCCCATGGCGCTGTCTTTCCTGTGAGCAAGTGAAATAAATGAGTTCCATGAACATGTTTGTTTCTACTGGTTTCCAAAGGAAACTACTTCAGGCGTATGAGTGGGAGTTTTTGGTGCGAATTTGAGATGTCGGAAGTCGAATGGGGTATATGTTCTCCTCTTCTCGACTGGCAATCTTTACTCCTCAGCCCTGTGGATGTGTGGACGAACTTCGAAAAACATGTCAAAAAGAAAAATGTCGGTGCTCCTCCGGAGAAGCAACTCTACATTCTGTTATGGTCTGGTCGGGAGACTGCCTGGTGTCGCGGTCTTAGGTATGGTACCTCTTCTCGCCGGGTAAATTCGATATCCGGTAGCTTTCGTACTTTTCTATACGAAACCTAAGAACTGATGCTGAATGAGTTGGTGCGCTTTGCGCCTCTGCAACAATGAGCATTTCACGTACCACATGTTCCATTCGCGTGAGTGCATGAACACGATACTTTCATGTACTTCGAATTTGGAACTATGCAAACTGATGACTATGATCGCTACGGTGGCTACGAATAGTAACAAGATGCCCAACTTGACACCGCTATGATCGAGAAACTTCTGTGTACAGTATCAACACGTACTTCAACATCTTTATCCCACAAGCAGCTCTTTATAGCATGTTACGAAGCCCATCTCAATCTTCGATCTCAATCAGAAAAGGCGTCTCATCCAATCTCACCCGCCCATTCCGTATCATCACATCGCCCTCCAGAATTCGTACACAACCTTTTTCATGAAGCTCCTGCAGCGCAACCATCGCGTCATCATTCGTATACGCGGTCGGTAAGTCCCAGGCCCAAAACCGCACATAACGAATCAGTCTCTCAGGCTTGAAAGCGTTGGTGCCAAAGAACTCGACGCTACACAGACTTCGCTTGAAATGCGCCACGGGAACTGGAGGCAGGCGTGGAGGCTCGTGACCAAGCGCTCGGGGTGGCTGGTGAGAGGGTCCAACGATAGGAGGTTGATCATGGGGATACGAGGTAATGACACCGGACATCCATACGCGCTGGTCCTCGCGAAGGGGGCCGAGGAGACCATGCCTTGGGGGCTCGGGGTCGGATACCCAGATTGCATTGTTCCAGGGCCCGTCGTCGTCGATCCAGCTTTCGTCTTCTGCCTCCTCGGCTAAGGTTACAGACGAGGTTGATCTGCCTCTCTGATCCTGTCTTTCCGCAACGCGCTGGATGACTCTGAAATCATGTACCATTCTTCCGATTAAAGTCTTCATATGGTTAGCTCTTGTGGGTGAATACAGTTAAGAGGGCAATACTCACCAAGTTCTCGTACCCCCTTCTTCTACCAGGGCTTCTCAGCGCCGGTACGTGTGGAGGCGCATCGTCTTCAATCTTGATAGGAGCGTCCAAGGTATCGCCAGGCATCCTCATTGGCGCATCATCCTCTTCCCACTCCTGCTCTTCAAGTTTGAATGCGACAGCCAAGGCATCAGCCGTCCCAACCATAACCACATCTTCTTCTTCTACTTCTTCAACCTTAACCTTGAAGATGGACCGCGGCTCGACTATCTCAACAGGATTGTGATAAGACCCCAGGCCGTTCCTCCGCAGCTTTCGCTTTTCAGCAGCTTCCTCTCGCTTGGAGGATTTTTTGGCAGCTGCGATGAATACTTTACGGAGAAGGAGGCCTAGATCTGGAGGTGTGTCCCTAGGAGTGGCTGGTACTTTGCGTGCAGTCACCTTTCGACGTTTCGCCCTTGAAGTGGTCTTGGTAGTACGCTGAGCTTTGGGTTAGCATGGGGATGTTCATGCACAGGGCGTAAGGCAGACCTACGTGTTTGGGCGGCATGATGGCGTTTAGGTGTCACATGAGGATGGCCGGACTCATGGGCGCAAGATGCGGACGGAGCGTTCAGCTGTCTTATATCTGACATTAATGTGGGGCGGTGAAAGTGAACGTGAACATGAACGTGAACATGCTGACAGTTAAGATAGGCCCCTTTGGCGTCACGCGCCGCCCGATTGTTCGCATAGATTGCTTCTGACCTTCTAGTCTACTAGTCTGCTCGTATTTTCTGTTAATAGCATTGTAGGGATATATCGGCTTGATATGTTGCACCCGCTGCAGTTTGCTACGAAGAATGACGTACGCTATGACAGAACTCGTGATTTCTCTTTGTCGATTATGAATACACTTGCGACACAGCGTGTGTTATTTAATAGCTTCTTCTAATCCCATCTTCTTTCTATCCAGTTCAAATTAGAAATGTGCTTTAGTTAGGTCTAGTTTAAAAGTGTTTTATATATTCAAGTTGCGCATAGACGGACAAAAGGCAGATATTTATTTCTTACAATTGAATCTAACATTCACTATTTAGGGTCAAGAGAGTATAGTAAGAAGAGATACTACAAAGTAGACCTTTTACATCCAAATTACATTTACACTTACGCCTTCTTCAATGACAACCGATTTCGAACCCACTGTTCTGGGTTTGGAGCGTGCTTGACCTCCGGGCGACCTCTAAATAAGTCAATCTTGTCCTTCACAACATTGTTCAGATCCGCCATTGCTTACTGTCTGACCCATGCATATTGAATGCCAATCCGTCCACCGATAACGAAGACATTTCTTTCACTAATCATCTGCCAGGACTTCATAAGAAATCGCTCTATGTGTTCCGCAAAGACATCGTCGTGGCAGCACCACTCCATGATCTATAATGCGCAGTGTAGTTTGCTGAAATTGCGTGGCTTGGTGGTTACTCATCTCTTCTAGAGAGCCCCATACTTCGATGTGATGATTCCCGTCTGAGATGTCACATTAGAAGCAGCAGCAGGAAACGCTAAGTATCTCTATCGTGCTGAATCAGCGGTAGAGAGCAGTCTTGAGATCCTCTCATCTGTTGGTCGCGACTTCGAAAGAAGCAGCAGCATTGAAGTTTTTTAGTTCTAGGCCTTACATTTTTTCCCTCTACTCCTTCTGGTATTAAAATCAAAAGAAAAGCACGTTGACTGGTGGTGGTGTCTGCTCTAGCCCCAAAAGCTAAGACAATATATAAAGGAGCTTGTAATTATTGTGTCTACATCTCAAATTGTAAGCCTATACAGCACTGGCGAGATAACAAACAGTAAATAAAGTAAATAATGATTTTAGTAACCTCTATAGAACACACGTAATTTCTAAGAACTTAAAGCTCTAACGTTCGTGCGTTATGGTGGTTACGGCGAACGGCGATTATGACGGTGGTGACCCAATAAATACGAGCGCTATCGTAATTGAAAAAGTCTCGATGAGCGATTGACCGAGTTAGGGCGGATGAAGATTTGAACATGTGTTTTACGTTCAGAACGAATACAAGATTTCAAGAACTCATGTGGCCGCTGCTGCCTGTTCCGGAGGAGTGATATAAAGACTCTCTCTGTATCAGGCTCAACACTTCCTTTCCACACGCCTTGTGGTATGCAAGTTCAAAATCTTCGCAGCAAGGCTGCATGACTGTGTCTTCTTTGGGCCCAAAATTTACGTCGCATGATCATATGGAATTCCAAGGTTATATCGACCAGCTACCCGAGAATAACAAGCGATAACGTGCCATGGTGTCTAAGTTGCGAGATAAATAACATCGCTGAGGAACTATGCTGTCGTCTCTGGGCTACACGGTTACATATGTGGATCTCCCCACTTCAGTCGCAATATCTCCTTTCGATCGTTTTGTAAAGGTCCAAAAGCCTTTAGGGCAGGTGCGATGTGGCCGTTCCCTCTTGTTCCGAGAATTTCTGGAGTCAAGATATCGGTAGTGGTATTGCGTAATGTAATCACCCAGAATGACGACGTCTACTTCGTCAAGGTCTCAAAAGTCCATCTGGTATTTCCGATGAGGCTGCCGCTGGCTTGAAAAAGGATACGTATATATCTGTCTTGCTCCCCCACGCAATGTCAATTACACCCCACAACGTTAATCAAGAAACTACAAAAGTTATTGCCAAACATCCGATGGAGTTTTCCTTTCCCACATGGAAACACCGATTTTGCCCGCTATGGATTTCTATCGCGCCGTTTGTGGAACAAAAGTCATGAAAGATACTGCTAGTTACGGTATCTTCTGTGCTCTCGCGACGCTCAAAATTATGTGCAAGGCAATCAATGCTTTTTGTGGTGAAAATACCTACTCCTTCCTCATTGTTCCTCTTCGTACGAGACTTCCATCAAAGCCTGGGTATATAAACCCCCGATCCTGGCTAGATATCCTCTTCATCTTCAAGAGTATTCTCTGAAATCCAAAATACGACACATGGCCATGTATGTGGTGACTTCTCTTCCAAATTCTACCATCGACGACTCGATGTGAGTATGTTTTGCTGAGCATCTCGCAAGTTTCAAAAGGCTTCATATGCGTGGATGTGAAATTGGTTTCGGAAACAAGAGCAATCAAGTGCCATGAGTAGTGTGGCAATCTAGATGCTGTTCCAAATTTTCGTACCCTGTTTGTCATGTCGTCTGCAGCAGGAGCACTACCATCGCAACGCGTCCAGCAAGCATACCTATGGTACGAATTGTCCGGCGAGCAAGTTCATTGATACATGCGAACGCCAAAGCTTATCATAAGTCGCCAAAGCCGATGTTTCCAATCATGACGCACCATGTACGATTTGTCCTCGCCATGGACCAGGATATGGATTCTTTTACTGTCCACCAAGGGCACAGCACATGCGTCAAAGGCCTTCTTACTTAGTAAGAAGACATTGTGCCGTTTCCTTTCACTTTCTGGAACTCAGATAAGTGCCAGTGTGTGGAAGCTAAAACGCAGGAGAAGTGCGGGACTTATATCCAGATAGTTTGGCTGATGAACCCAGACATGGAAGGTCCGGTATGATCTTTCGAAAGAGGAGCTCGCCCTCCAATGAGGTTAACAGGCAGAAGTTTCTGATTCTGAAGTAATTCCTAGATTTCCCAGTCCCGACAGACATATACGTTTGTCGATCTTTTCTCTGGACAAACAAACTCGCAGACATTGAGTTGTTCAACCGAGCATTCAACTCACAAACAGACAGGCAACCATGGCATATTGACTGAGCCGATTCGAATCCGAGAAACCATGCGAACTCTTAATCTTGATTTCGAGACGTTGAAGTGTAATGAAAAGTGTGTGTCGATATCTCGCGAGGTCGACATCCTTTATATACGTGATCACGAACCTGACACTCCACCCCAGACATCGTCTGTATACCCAATGCATTTCATTACACGACACCGCGCACATCATATTTATGGCTTCGAACTTCTACGAACAACGCCATATGAGCGAGCTACTTGTTCTATTCGAAAAACCTCCACGCAGCACCATCGCTTGGGAGACCCCGGATTTTGAACAACCGCAGACATGTGACCCACGTCATGTCCTTTGTAATAAAGGATCAGTGTGGTTGATATCCAAGGTATGAAGTAGAGAGAGGAAGAGGAAGGAGGTGGGTTTTTATACACCAAGCCCGCAGCATCAGCGACGAACATATTTTCTTGTCGTTGCCGTTTTCTGAGCATGTGGTGTGTAGTGTTGAGCTGCGACTCTTCCAAAACCCGACCATCACTGGTGCTCTTGACGGTTTTGACACGCGAGCAGATTACTCATACGATTGTCCGATGTTGTCTTGAGTGTCTCTGTGCTCATCGAGGTCTTCATGGTTCATTTCGTACATGGCCGGGATGAACTTCGCGCTTTGGATAACCGCAGGTAGCAGGAAGATGAAGGAAAAAGCACCGCAGAAAGTTCGTTGTACTATATACCCCCAAAACCCTGTTCGTCGTCACAGACATTCACCGAACTGCGTGACGTTTCAAAGCAAGTCGGGCCTCACTCAAATGACATATATGTCTAATACGAATGCCACAAGCCATGGTTCCTATCTTTCCCTGTTTTCAGCTCCCGACCTCCAAGCATGACATGTTGATCTTCGGTATTTTCCATGTCTTAACAGGCGACACGTTCTCCTTCCACAACATGGGTCATATTGTGGATACTTTTCGCAATGAGGCTGCCGACATAGAATAGTTCCATCCTGACTTTAGGACAGAAACCGCAGAGAACAGTCATAGAACTCGTCTCGATGCTATTTTGGCAAACATGCGCGATCTTGGCCAATCTTTTGATAGAAGCGCGGAAAAGCATGTGTGACCAAGAAGATCAAGTCTGCGAGACTGAGGAGAGGGTTTATATACACCCTCTCCCCTTCCTCCTCCAGAGACATGGAATTTTCATCATGTTGATTTGATACACCAACCCCCAAAACCGGACCGCATTCCAGCATTCTCAATTCTTTTCGAACAACGGAGCGCATATTCGTAACCATACTTTGTTTTCCATTTCCATACACAGAGCGCAGAGCCGCCACAGATCATGTAATCGTAGTGCGCTTGTTTTTTGCGCGAGACACACATATCTGTGTCAATCTTGCTTTTGTAGTGGGTCAAAGGACCGGAGACAGCAAGCCATAGGCAAGCTTGAGCGATGTTTGAAAGACACCATTAGACACATTTGACCTTGTTTTTTTGGTTTGAGAGAAGAGAGTATGAGGAAGACAGTCCAGCGCTTTCCAGCAGGTTTTATACTCGGATTGCAGCGGGGCTAGGAGCTCACCGGACAGAGCATGAGCGCATTCGCGAGACCTTTTGAGCGAGACACACATCGCTTTCTCTACCCGAATCTTTGTAGTGTGCCAGAGGAGGAGGAGACGCCGAGACATAGGCAAGCTTGAGCGATGTTTGGAAGACACCATGGGAATTTCATCTCTCCTTTTCGAAATGAGTGGAAGGTGTGTGAGGAAGCAAGTCCAAAGTGGCTTCGAGGGGGTGTTTCATACTCGGATTGTAATGGCGCTAGTAGCGAGCATGTAAGTTGGTGGTGGATGCTGGACAAGTGTGTAGACCGTTTGTGCTGGTGCAAAGTCATGGCATTTTCACTGTTGTGTTTGGAGAACTGATGGTTGACGGGAAGTCAACTGTCCCCAAGTCATGAAGCGATCTTCTCGGCTTTCGGACAGAGCACATGGTACGCTCGCGTAGCGCTTTTTGTTTGAGAGAAGAGCGCGGGGTGCCGGCGCAGAACATAATACTTGTCAGATGTGCTTTTTGGACACAGACCATGAGTTCGTTGATCCGCGGTTTTGAAATACAGGAGGGTAGCGAAGGGAGTATGAGGAGGAAAGGAGAAGGGGGAAAGGAACGAGGGTTTATAGTTGTACAGTCAGGAGGAGGAATCTGAACTGTCTGATGATATCATGTCGTCACTCACACAAGTTTCGAAGGACATTTTCGTTCCCAAAGTTGTGCGAGAAGACGTGATGGTATTCACCAAGGTTTAGAATGGCGACGTCATGATATCGGTTTCAATAAGTCCACGCACCAAACTGTAGCTCAAATCAATGTAAAGCATCTCGCTGTACGAAAAGCAAGGCGAACCTCAAGCCCTACAAATCTTAAGTCCGGCGAACCGATCCACAATGATTCCTCAACGATGCAAATACTCATTCTCATCCTCACTTCCCTCCACCCCCTCCACAACATCCTCAACCTCCTCATGAACCAACCCACCCATCTCCACCGTATTCTCCCTGATCTCCTCCGCCCTCTCGCGATCCACCTTACAATCCTCCATGATCAGCAACACCGCACACTCCGGCACCAACACCGCTTGCACAAACGCTGCCGGCCCGCTCCCCTGCACAACGGCGTCTTTGCAATTCTTGATCTCGTTCTTGAGTACGCGCATGACATGTTCGGTGATGGCGCGGCGGCCGTGTGGGCCGTAGTAGCCGGGGTATGTGAAAGTGTCGTCGAGGGCGTAGGAGTCCAGTTCGTCTTGGATGTTGGAGGGGAGGTCTTTGCGGCGGGAGGGTACGGCGGCAGCTTTGCCGGTGAGAGCGAGGGGTTCGTAACGGGTGCGGTAGGTGGAGGGCCGGTCGTTGGTGAGCATCTGGAGGAGTGGTGTGCGGTGTTTGCGGATACGGGTTGGGAGGGCGTCCCAGTCTATGGGCGGGTAGCCTTGTTTGGTGTATTCGGTCTGGGCAGCTTTCTTCTTGTGGGTATGGCAGAAGAGGGCGTGGTTCTTCACAGTTGGTGATCGGCCCTTCCAGAAGGACCAGTAATCTTCCATTTCGACGGGCTCTTTGCAGAGGGTACATTGAGTGTCTTCTGACTCGTGGCTAGGGAGCTGCTGGATGTAGTCTTGGAGGTTGTCTAAAGCCTCCTGAGGGGCACTTGAATCGACTTGTGGGGAAGGCTCTGGTTGATCTTTCATCCAGTCTTCGAGCTGATCGTGAACGCGTGGAAGCGCGAGAACAATCGGAGCCTCATCGTCGTCTTGCGTAGCGGGCGCTGAACTCCCTACACTTGTCGTCTTCCCCGTCTTGGACCTAGATGGGGGCAGTGCGAGCCCGTCCATCAAGCTGTCATGAGCCTTAACCATAGTATACAATTCCTGGCGAGGAGCCCTGGGCTTGGGTCTTGTCAACTCTAAATCCTCAAATTCGTCCACATTTTTACCCTGATCCGACTCGTCCGACTCCTTTACTGAGTAGTCAGATACGTCATCATCGTCTTTGGTAGACGGTAGCTTATTCCATGACTGTATCTTCGAGATGCCTGATCTTACTGCACCCCTCGGTTTGCCAAAGGTCTTCTTCTGCGGCGCCGCGTGTATGTTGACCGTCTTCCTTTGCGAACCATAGCTCTTAGCATTCTGGCTGGACTTCTGACTACTGTGTTCCATGCCCCACGTGTAGGGCGCATCTGTAACCGATCCAGGTGACGAGGCCGGTGCCGTTGAGAAACTGTTCTCCTTATCCCCTGTACCTGCTTGCCGAGCCTTTTCCGCTTTGCCCTTCGCATACGATTCACGTGCGGGCTTCCTAATCCCCGCATCCTTTCGTGTCGACTTCCTTGCTGCCGGTTTCCTCAATCCCATGTCTTCCGGGCTACTTCGTGGTAGTGGTATGGCCAGTGGAGCACTTTGTTTTGGTGGAGAAGGTATCCGTAGTTCGTCGTCAGAGGACATTGGATCGGCGTAGATGGCGTCTTCCTCTTGCTTTGAGAGTACAGTTCGTATCACGGGTTTCTCCTTACGTGGAGGAGGTTTCCGTAGTTCGTCGTCTCCAGAAGACACTGGATCGGCGTGGAAGCCATCCTTCTTCTGCGTCGACACTGCAGTTCTTGGCTTGGAAACTGCGACCTTGGGCTTCCGTTGTGGGGGTTTTTGTAGTTGCTCATCTTCTGACTGTGGCTCGGCGCGAAGATGAGTTCCAACTTTCTTGGTCATGCGCCCATCATCTGTCCGTCTCTTCTTGTGCGCGGGCTCCTCTTCGTGGTCCTTGTCGCTCGCATGCATTTTCCCTCTGACCGTTCTAAGAAGCGAGGGCGCGCCATTGCGACTCAAAATGGGCATTTTCGGCGGGTGAATGAGTCTGCTCACAACGAGTGAAACATCACATGAGGTGCTGGGCTCGTTTCTCGTCGCAATCGTGGGGCGCTGGTCGTGGACTTGATCATTCAAGTCGCGTGTAACAGTGAACGGGAACGCGCCTTCCTACGGGGGGGACCCGCGCGAACACCTGCAGTCACGCACGGTTGCACGTGCAGAGTCCATACTCTTGCATAAGGCAGTCGCTTGGTCATTGTAGACCGTGATCTGATATCAAAGGAGGTGAGAGCAGCAACGGCATTCACCCAAGCGACCATCAGAATTATATTGCATTACAATTGCAATTGCGAAGAGTTGTTGCTTCAGGCAAGTGATGGACGAGACGTAAGCTGTGCGCTTGTCTGAATGACGTCTGAGAGCTAAATGGCGGAAGGCACTGACTGAGAGATTCAACCAGAGCAGACGAGCATCCAAGGAAAACACTCCTTCCAGAGCGCCGGAAATTCCCGTCATCTTGCCGTAATTCACGACGGTTGTGTCGTGATTCACGACCTGAGTGACGAGAATCGCAGCGCAAAGCATCCAACTTCGCGCTAGTCCTATCGATAAGCTCCAGCTCCAAAAAAGTTCCCATCGCATCTTCACCATTTCCACCACCTTGCACGCGCCTTCCCCTTCTAAACCCTCACACCATACCCACTCCCCCCCCCCAAACAACCACCCAACATGGCCCTCGACGACTCCCTCCAACCACCCCTCAACTTCACCGGCCACCGCCAACTCATCAACCGCCTCATCCTCGCAACCCTCACCGGCCGCCCAGTCCGCATCTCGCAAATTCGATCCACATCCACAACCCCCGGTCTCACACGTTCCGAAACAAACTTCATCCGCCTCCTCGACGCCATAACCAACGGCTCTCAAATCCAATTCTCCATGACAGGCACAACACTCGTGTACCGGCCCGGCCTCATCACCGGCAGCGCAGAAGGCCTCGGCGCAGCGGGCGGCATAATCCGCCACGAGATCCCCGCCGAGTGTCGAAAACGCGGTGTAAGCGCCTGGCTAATTCCACTCTGCGTTCTCGCGCCCTTTAGCAAGGGAAACATGAATGTAATTTTTCACGGCGAGGGCTGCGTAACTGCGTCTACCATCTCCGGCGACGTAAGCGCAGATACAGTACGCACGGCTATCCTGCCTCTGTACAAAAACTTCGGTATAGAGCGGAACATCGAACTGCGGATTTTAAAACGCAGTGCTGCGCCTGCAGGCGGCAAGAGCGCAGGCGGCGAAGTCCAATTAGTGTTTAATCACCAGGTTCGTCTACCAAAGACACTGCATTTGTTGAACCCGGGGCGCGTCAAGAGGGTGAGGGGTGTAGCGTATTGTGTCGAAGTGCCCAAGAGTAACAACGAGCGCATGATTTTCGAAGCGAGGGGTATACTGAATAAATTCGTACCGGATACGTATATTTTCTCCGACGCCTCGGGTGCGCCGCTGATACCGACGTCCGTCAAGGGTCATCCGAGTGGCAAGGTTAAAGGCGCAGTGGGGTTTGGACTCAGTTTGGTTGCGGAGACAAGCACGGGGTGTATATACAGCGCGGACGTGTGTTCGCCGCCCGACGGCGGTGTTCCTGCGGATGAGATTGGCAAACAGTGCGCGTACCAGCTTCTTGAGAAGATCAGCCAGGGCGGGGCGGTGGAGAGCGTGGCCGCGCCGACGGTGTTGATGCTCATGGCGATGGGGTCAGAGGACGTGGGTCGTGTGGCGCTGGGAAAGGAGGTGCTGGGCAGTGAGGAGATTGTGCAATTAGCGCGGGATGCAAAGGTGTTTGGGGGGAGTGGATGGGGGTTCAGGGAAGCGAGTGGGGAGAATGATGAGAATATCGTGGTTAGTGTTGTGGGTAAGGGAGTGGGGAATGTAGGACGCAAGGTTGCGTAAGTTTGTTGTTGCAGTTGGGATAAGCATTGAGAGTACATTATGATACCCCTTTTCTTCGTTCATATGTCCGTTCCCGTTTGCGATATCTACATCTTCATGTCAAAGATCAAAAGTTCAACGCCGGCCCAATGATCAATTCGCAAACGACCGCATAAGCAACACATACTACAAACCCCATCTATGCCCACCAATCTACCCCCTCTTCCCCGCCGAACTCCCACTACTCTCCACATCATCCACATCATCCACCCCACCCTTCTCATTATACCGCTCAACCTCCCGATCCCGATACGGCCCAGTCGCATCCTCATCATCGTCACTCAGCAAATCCTCATCGCTCTCTCCTGCAAACGCATCATACAGCTCCCCACCCCTCTTCGCCCTCTTCTTCCTCGCACCCGCCGCGCCACCCAATAGCCCCGCATCATCGCGATCCTCGTCGCCGTCCAGGACCTCGAATTCGTACGCCTCGCGGCTATCCTTCATGCGCTTGCGGCGCGCGATGAAGAGGTATGTGCCTAGCCCGGCGATGAATATCACGATGAGGCCGAGCGCGCCGTAGATCCAGATCTGTGTGCGTTTGGAGACGCCAAAGGTGGGGAAGGGGTTGGGCAGGAAATTCTCGGATGCTGTGGGTGCTTTTGTAGGGGTGGGCGTGGGACTGGGCGTGGCGAGGGTGCTGCTTGTCTGGCCTGCGTTAGCAGGGGTCTGAGATGGCTTTTGGTTGACCGGGCGGTCGGGATGGTCGTCTGGCAGGGAGGTCATGGTAGGTAAGGTACCACTGTGCAGAGCCACACTGGTGGTGTGCGCCGGGTGATCGTCGATTTTGTCGTGGTCATCGTCATCGTGCTCGGTGGGAATGGGGAACGGTTTGGCTTTTGCGGCGTCGATGGATTCACCCCAGAGGCGGAGTTTCCAATCGGTGAAGACGCCCTTTTTCAGGTTGCCTTGCTTGACGTCTTTGACGATTACAGTCCAGTCGCCAACGCCGGGCTCGCCCCAGTGAGCGACTGACATGAAGGTCCAGTCGATGTAGCCGTAGGGGGCTTCGTCGTCGCGGCGGGCGGTCGAGAGGTGCGATTTCATTCCTGTAGGGGAGATGAGCTCTACGCTAAGGTCACCACGGCGTTGGTGTTCAACGTTCATGGTCAAAGTGATGTGCTCGACGCGCTCAAAGTTTGCCTCTTTGAGCATGTCTTCGGTGACGGTGAACTTGCTGGCGAGACCTTGGCCACCTTCTGGGATCTCTTTGCGCACGTGCATCCAGGGCGAAAAGAACCAAGCCTGAGGTTTGACAAGCTTCCAATCTTTAGACTTTTCGACGATCGCCCAGGCGTCCAGTTTGCCATATCCGAACTGATGGCTGTACATGCGATCCAGAGAGGTTTTGGTCCAGTCGCTGGGTGTGTCGAATGGTACAGCGGACAGGACACTGAGCCATTGCACGTCACGCCAGGAGAGTTCCGGACGAGCCTCCAGGAGAAGGGCGTAGACTCCTACACCGATAGGGCCGGCGGCAGACGTGCCTCCGTGCGAGCTTGTGCACTTATTTGACCCAACATCAGTAGTGTGGATAGCATCGCCGCCGCCACTACTGTACGTCACTACCAGCTGAGCAGAGCAGGCCTCCGAGTAGTAAGGGTGCTGGTTTTCCTTGTCAATTGCGCCTACAGTGATGCTGTAGATGCTGTTGGTGTAGCCGTCAAAGTTGCAGTTGTCATCGCTAGCTGCGCCATTGCCGGCGGCGAAGACGTAGATGGAGCCTTTGCCGCCACGACCTTGCTGTACAGCAGTAACCATGGCCTTCTCAATGAGAAGACCTGGCGCCTGCATCGTCTTACCGTCATCAGGTGGACCCCACGAGCAAGAGTAGATGTCGTTCTTCTGCATCTCGTAGTTGATGGCAAGCGCTTCGTCAATGTCGGTGATGTCGCCCGAGAGAATGCGCACGCCGGAAATTTTTGCGTCATAGGCCAGTCCTACACCGCAAGCATCGTTTCTTCCAGCGGCAATCTCGCCAGCG
Source organism: Plenodomus lindquistii (assembly GCA_025504975.1). Classification (NCBI taxonomy): domain Eukaryota; kingdom Fungi; phylum Ascomycota; class Dothideomycetes; order Pleosporales; family Leptosphaeriaceae; genus Plenodomus; species Plenodomus lindquistii. The sequence goes on along the minus strand of JANUWI010000003.1, from coordinate 2,880,766 downwards.
CATCTTGTACCGTGTCTGTCGTCTGAGAGTTTCGGGGTGGGCAGGTCTTCGTGGTCGTTGTAGTCGTGGGAACCTTCGGCGAAAAAGTTATCCTTGAGATCCATACTGTCGTAATCCAAGCCATCGTCCACAACACATGCGGCTACGCCTTTGCCTGTAATGCCCTGCATCCACACGTCGGTCACATTGATGTCGTTTCCTGGGGTCTTGACGTTGAAGATGTGCCACTGCTCTTCGAAGATGGGATCCTTGATTTGCAATCGGCTGGCGACTTCGCGCTGCGCTTTGATTGCGTCTGTCACGGGCGGCCCAGCTCGTTCTGGTAGCTTTGGGATCACACTGCGCTTCCAGTGTCGAGGCTTGATGTGCTGCTTTTGCGCGAAGCGAATGCTGTCGAGGGGGTCGTACTCTGTGCCAGCTTGGCGCTTCCGCCGCCGCCTCTTGAGCTCTTGCCTGGCATCTTGTACAATATCGTTCTCGTGCTTGGGGGCCTTGAAGACGTGGTGGTCCTCGAGCGCAGCCAGAGGACCCTCGTATATCACACCAAGTTGTGCAGCAAGCTCCGAGGGCGATGCAGAGGGCGAGATGTGGATCGCATAGTAGTCGTGGGTGGAGTAGTTGCGGGGGGGAAGGTGCTGGCCTGCTGCTGCCAGTGCCGCGGCAGACAGCAGGGTGCAGAGGTGGTGGATGCGCATATCGAGGGCGCAATAGGAATACTATGAGCAGCCGGCTGCAGTCATGTGCAAGATGCGGTGCGGGTAGGAATGTGGCCCGTCGCGGGGCTGACGGCGGCTCGTATGTGCAGTGAAGGCGTGGTGAGGAAACCGTGTCCAGCCGAGGCGAAACTTGGAGCTGTGTATGCACGATGTTGAGGCTGTCGAGGCAGGGGAGGGATTACGACGACGGGTCCATCAAAGGCGGCAGATCTGGGGCGTACTCGGCAACACGTGCGCTGCACGGGCGGAGAGTGGGAGACAGAGGGAGTGGTGAAAGCCAACGAGCAGTTTTGATCCTTCAGCGACGGGAGTCAAGGCAGAATAGATGTGGTGAAACGCTGCTGGAGTTGTGGCCCTGCCCTGCGCTTCTTTGAGCCATGCCCATGCCTGCGCCCGTACTAGCGCGTAGTAGGTATGCTTACATAGTAGAAGCCCAGAAATCCAGGCGGCACCCTCGCCCTCCTTCCCTTGTGCATCGCGGCTGCACCACTGCAGTCGACACTATTCTAGCCCCAATGCGGCATCGTCCCTCTGGCAGAACCAGCCGAGCGGTGAGGGCCGAGGGTGGCGCCTGCCCCAGCCACACACTCTCGACATGGGCGTCCCGTCCCGCCATCCCAATTTCATCCACTGTGTTGGCAATGGATATCATCAGCTGCGCCCCTGCGCCGGCTCCGATACTCCCCCTCCCTTGTACATAGACTGACTTGGTGTTTTCCGCGCTGTACATTTGCCTGTCGCGCAATCTTTTGGTCCTGGGTCCGCATCATCGACACGGGCGCATACACCCCAGCACCCGTCCTCCGCATCTCCGCACCCGCCCCGTCAATCATCCTTAGGTAGCTCCCTCGAATGGCACCAATTGAGCATTCCATCTAAGATCTGATGTGATAGTGCAACGCTCGCTCAACATACTAATCCCGCTTGTCGTCTGTCCCACTCACTTCGGGACAGCGATAGGTTGCGGCCCCAACGCTATAACCTCATGATCGCGTCGCAAGATGGATAATACCAGGGACAGCGTCGCCCAGTCCTCGAGGCCCGTCAATCCCAGCCTCCTCCAGACGCCCGACAACTACTCGCAGAAGCGCAACAACTACCGTCGCTCCATGAATGCGCAACCGGCTGGACCATCTTCATTCGACATCGCCATGGCCAACACCAATCCCAGCAACACCGCACGCCCTGTCACAGCTAATCAGACTGCCAATGGCGTCAACCGCGCCTCCTCACACAGACGGCGGCAGAGCCAACACGTGCCTCCATCTGCACTTGACAAGCCCCTCCCCGCTGCGCCAGAAGTGCCACGCGCACCGCCCTCGTCCTACAGAGACCCTTACGCTTCAAGAGCGGGCGCACGAGAACCTAGTGGCTCTGGCTCTGCTCGATCCCGCGATCCTGCTATTCAACTGAACCCCAGTAGACAGCAGGCGACTGTCCAGTCAGCTGCCGACCGATTGTTCGAGCTTCGATCGCCCCCGTATGCGCCCGTCGAGCCCCTGACTGGGACCGTTGAGCGACGCAACTCGCAGCGCAAGCCTTCTGTGCCCGATCGATCACCGCTCCAGAAGCTCGAGGGAAAGCTAGATGACATCAGCAAAGAGGAGAGGAGAGCAAGGATGCTTGAGGCTGAGCTGGCGGCGCAAGAGAAGGTCGAAGCAGAGGCGCGGGCGAGAAGGGCGCGCGAGGCTGCAGAGAGGCAACAGCGAGTCGTCTCACAGCCAGCCCAACGATCAGAGAAGCCCGTAGGTGCGCCGGTCCGAACGAGCGGTTCAAAGCGCCATGTCTCTGCGCCAATACAGAACAAGCCCATGTCACCCCAGTCGGGAGATTTCGAGTCGGATGATGGATACTCATACGATGTTAGCGAGCCTTGGAACCCCGCCGTGGGACAAAGTGCAGCCCCTTCTCAGCAAGTCACATCTCAGAAAGAGAGGCGCTTATCTCCAGGATATCAGGCTGTGCCGCATACCGATGCCGTCATCCCACGGCATGCCAGCCTGAAGGGAAAAGAGCCAGTTGGCGTGGCACGAGGTTCAGGCAGCTTCCGTAATCGCAGTGCGGGAAATGGTACTCAGAATGTCCAGCGAAAGCCAGTGGTTCCTGCCACTGGGCTGGGTTTGGAGGGTGTAGACGACACATCTGCTGGCGCAGAAGTCACGCGCACCAACAGCAGAGCAAGGAGAGATAGTCGAGGTATCGTGGCGGCTCAGATGGAGATGCAGCAGCAGCAGATAGACCAAAAGGGAATCATGCGCTCACCCGACAGCTCTCAACGTCCATCGTACGACCCGATCTTGGCCGCTGGCAACCGCAAAAGTGTTGGCTTCATAGAGCCTGAAACCGATCTGCAACACAAGACATCGCACGATTCCCGCCGTAATTCCTACCTCGGTCATCATGATCAGCCAGAACGAACGTATACAGCGACTCCAGTGCTGGAGGAATGGAGGAAGGCCCAAATTGCGACCTTGACAGCTGACGACCTCGACCTGAATGCCCCAGTCACTTCGAATAGCGGCAATAAGGCGTGGTGGGAAGAGAGCCAGTCATCTCGTCGGCGACGCTCAGGTGGCTACACTCAGCCGACGTACGATGGCTATGCCGATGAGCCTTCAGCTCCGACGACATTTACCCCTCCACTGTACTTGAAATGTGGCCCACTCTTGCGATATACTGGCTTAAGGAAGGATCGTAGTAGGACGGGTCAAGACCGGGAGATTTGGCGAGGCACCGTCATGATCGTAACGACCGACGCGCAGTCATCATATACGAAGCCTCCGACACTACGATTGTTCAAGCAACCCATGGACATCCTTCCACCACCTCCCGAAGAAGTTGATACGGATCAGCTCGATTCAATGTATGTCGATCCAATCGAAGGCCAAGCCAAAATGTCGCGTACTGGCAGAACGCTTTATGTCAAGCCAATCGACGAAGTTGCTGTGGATAAGGATCTCTCACGTGTCGAAGACGAGAGTGGATTGTTTTCGCAAAGTCGCGGACCAGGTGCTAAACCTACTCGTATCCACAAGAAAGACGGCGAGAAGCTCGGAAAGCTACGGGACATTCCTGGTGTACGGCTACATGCTGAACGCGGCGTGACTTTTTGGCGCTTCAACATTGAAGTTGAGTTGGGAATCACTCAAACGCGTGTTGCATACAAGATCAACCGCGGTCCTGCTACAGGATTTTGGGTACCTGCCAGGGGTGACTCTATGAACATCATGTTCCATAGCTGCAACGGATTCTCGTTCAGTGTTGACTCGAATGAGTTCTGTGGGCCTGATCCTCTCTGGCGCGATGTCTTGAACTCTCATCAGTCACGGCCATTCCATGTCATGATTGGTGGAGGAGATCAAATCTACAACGATGCTGCGATGCATCACACGACCCTGTTCAGGAAGTGGACCGAGAGCAGGAACCCAATGCACAAGCACCACGAGCCGTTCTCAGAGGAGATGCAAAATGAGCTGGAGCAATTCTACCTTGACCGGTACTCCATGTGGTTCTCGCAGGGCATGTTTGGACTGGCAAACTCGCAGATACCGATGGTCAACATCTGGGATGACCACGACATCATCGATGTAAGCGCTCCATGTAATATCTTCCTGAATTCTTTACTGACATTAGCAGGGGTTTGGTTCATATCCACATCATTTCATGGAGACGCCCGTCTTTACTGGTGTAGGTGCCGTTGCTTTCAAGTACTACATGCTCTTCCAACACCATTCTGTGCCAACCGAGACTGAGCAGACCGAGCCATCTTGGGTATTGGGCAAGAATCCGGGTCCTTATATCAAGGAACGTTCCAGAAGCGTGTTCCTGAACCTGGGCCGTCAGGTAGCCTTCCTAGGTCTCGACTGTCGCACAGAACGCCGACGCGATGAAATTCTCACAGAAGACTCTTACGACATCATTTTCGATCGACTTGAAGATGAGATCATCAAAGGGGAAACCAAGCATCTCATCGTCCTCCTTGGAGTGCCAATCGCTTACCCTCGACTCAATTTCCTCGAGAACATCTTGACCAGCAGACTCATGGACCCTCTCAAAGCCCTTGGACGTGCTGGCCTGTTGGGGAACTTTATCAACAAGTTCGATGGTGGTGTCGAGATCTTGGACGATCTGGACGACCACTGGACAGCCAAGCATCACAAGGAGGAACGCAACTGGCTCATTCGCGAACTACAACACATCGCTTCCACGAAGTCCGTTCGGGTCACGATCTTGGGAGGTGACGTTCATCTTGCCGCTGTCGGGCAGTTCTATTCCAACAAGAAGCTCAACATTGCCAAAGACAAGGATCACAGATACATGCCTAACATTGTCTCTTCGGCTATCGTCAACACGCCGCCGCCGGATGTGATGGCTGATATTATTAACAAGCGAAATAAGATCCATCATCTCGACTCGTCTACAGATGAGGATATGATTGGCCTCTTCACTCACGGTGTAGACGGGAAGAAGCGGAACAATACCCACCTGCTACCTCACAGAAACTGGTGCAGTATCAGAGAGTACAAGCCAGACGCGAGTCGCGATTCCACGCCGTCACCACCCGCCACACCAGATGGTGGCCCCCGTCTCGCGCGGACACTGTCTGACTTTGCGCCTGGACAATTGGTTAGAAGACTGAGTGGTCAGACACGGCCCTCGGCACGAAGCCGCGGACCGCCAGTATCATTCCGTAACAATCCTTCTTACGCGGCTGCGGATCACGACCAAGTCACGACACAAGGTCAGCCACAGTCTTCGTTTTCCCCGGACCGGTCAGAGCCCGAAAGGCCAAGTCGTTCGCGTCGCAACTCGCTGTCTTCCTTGTTCCGACGTCGTGCCTCGACAGACAATGCACGTCCAGAATTGCCACGAAGCCTCTCGCCTCCTCGCACTCGCGATAGCGCCACACAGGGGCGACCTTCTAATTTCCACCGTCGTCCCAGTGTACTTGGCAAGAAAGCACTCAGGCAGCACGGCGAGTTCATTGATCTTGAAGGTGGTCTCGACATTTGTCTCAACATGGAAGTCTCACAACATGACCCAGCGGGGATTACCGTGCCATATCGTCTTCTTGTGCCTGTTCTTCGTTACACAGAGCCAGAGCAAGGATCTCTAGAGAAAGAAGGCCAGAAGTCCAAAGGCTTCTTCGGTGGCTTCGTTGGCGGTAGTAAGCGCGCTCCCAGAAACAAGATCGGCGATGACGGCTATTCGGTGTCTGGTAGCGAGAGTGGAAGTGATTTTGGAGATCTGACAGATGAGGAAGGAGAGCAGCGTGCCGACCAGAGATACAAGGTCGGCCCCAGGATTCCAGGGTTTGGCTCCAAGAACAAGCACGTCTCTGCTCCAGTCCAAGGTCCACCAAGTAACAAGCCTCTCAGCTCTGGTTACCATTCTAATACGACTGTAAACCTAGGGGCGGAGCAGACGCACAATGGGTCCCGCGACGTCGGGCCGCAAGGCCAAGGTCAAAGGCAAAGCATGGACGCAGGTGCCGGCACTGGTGCCAGAGCATCTGCGTGGGAATCGGTCGCCGCGAAAAGACATGTCAGCGCTCCTATACATTCGCCACCCCCGACTCAGACTGCAGCCCAGACAACAGTCATTCCATCCCACTCCCCGTCCACCCGCAAAAACCCAACCTACAACTCCTCGCACAAATCACAGCTCCCATCACCCCACGCCGAACCCGACTTCGACAACAACCCCAAAGTCCAACGGCGCTCCATGGGCGGCATCCTAAACCAGCACACCCATGACAAAAAATGGGAGCACCAAGCCCACATCGTCGCACACACGCCCTCAACCAAGCGTTCAAAACGCGAGTCCTACCCCCCACACCCCGCCATCGTCGGTGCAGGACCCGGCTCCCCCTATTCCCGCGACGGCCCCGCAGGCATGCAAGCCCGCAACGACATCGGCGGCGGCGACTACTTCTCCAGCGGCGGCCGCGACGGCAAAACCTACCCCAGCAGCGCACCCACCAGCCGCGGCCACCCCGCCATGCACCCCGTCGCCGAGCGCAAACCATCCATCAGCTCAGAATACCAAACCAAGCCCGTTGAGCGCGCGGAATACGCGCAGCCCCAGCGTGCTGGCTACGATAGAACGAATCCTTATCCTAGTTACCCCCAACGTAATGGGAATGCGGGCGTGGGCGCCAAGTACCTTGGTCATGGACGGTATGAGGAAGATGATGATGAGTATGATAGTTTGGAGGATGGTGAGGATGGGGGGAGTTTTAGCGGGGAGGGAGAGGCGATGAGTCAGGAGAGCTTTGTGGTGCCGAGGAAGAAGAAGAAGTGGCAGATTTGGCGGTAGAGATCTTGTCGCATTGGGCGGAGAGGGGTGAAGGATTCGATTTGAGATGTTTTCTGGCGCGATGGGAGTGAGCGTTTTGCGTTTTGCGTTTTGCGTATTGCGTTTTATTTTTTTACGACTAATGATCGGTATACCAAGGGCTATGGAGGGGAAGCAGAAGGATGAGTAATTTCTTGTCACATGGGCTGGGCACGATGGATGTGTTTCGTCGTCGTTGTCGTCGTTGTTGTTTTTGTTTTTGTTGTTGTGGCATTAATACCGCACCCACACGCTTGAGTGAGTGCTGTTTGGATAATCATAGTCGGATCGCTATCGCTATCGTATTCGTAATGCATATTCTGGTAGTTTTCTCCCAACTCAACTTGTTTTCTTGCGATATCGTATGGAGTACGTGTGTGTGTGTGGAGAGACGCTGAGCTTTGCGTCGAGTTTTGTCAAGTTCTTTTTTTAGGCCAGAGGAGGGGGGGTGGGGGGGGGGGGTTTGGGTGATGGCCAAGATATGGCATTGTCCTCGTACGTTTTAGATTCATATATCCCATATCGTGTCTAGCCGACTCCAAGACATGAAAAGACGGTGTTGTAGTTTCGAGATAACACGTCGAGAACGCATGAAATGTAATTCGGGTGGGTTTTGGGGAGAGAGAGAGAGGGAGGGGCGCACATCCGCGTGTGGTTTTTAGTTTTTTTGAATGCAAAGTCTGAGTGTGGTGTGAATGGGGTGCCACGTCTTAAAGGTTCGTCATCACACAGCGAGAACTCATAGGATGTGAGTTGGGTAATTTTTGTCAAGCAGAGAGAGGGCCGCACATCGGCACGCTGTCGCTTGTTTTTAGATTCAAAGTTTGGAGTGTGTATGCGGAAGGAAGAGAACTGGTCGGTGCAAGGGTTAGATGTTATATACTTGTCCAGGAGCGCTAGTTGCTCCACGTATCGAACGTGTGTTTTGAGATTTTTCAATGCTACGAGATCACACAGCAGGAACTCACAAACTGTAGTTTAGGTAGTTTTGGTCAGGCAGGGACAGCCGCACATGGCATGGTAGTACCCCGTTTTCGTATCCAAAGTCTGAAGTGTGAATGACGAAGAATTTCTAGCTGGTCGAAGGGTCGGATGTTATATACTTGTCCAAGAGCGCTGATTGCCACGCACATGTAATGTCCATTCTAGGTTTTTCGATACTTAGAGAACTCATGAATCGCAGCTTGGGCTTGTTCAAGAGTACTCCTAAGCAGACATGATGTATTGCTGAGCCCATCTGTTTCGCCATGTCCACTTTCCAGTCATCACACTGTCGAGTCCCCCTTTGTTGCGCCCCTTCTCAGAACACCACATTCAATCCGCGCAATTTCTTTCCGAACCCAGATCCCGCAGGATTCATCCGTGAAATCGCCAAGGAATTCTGGAGAAGAGAGAGCCTCATGAACCTGCTTCTTGCATACTTTGAGTCCGGCTATAGAGGAAGTGTGGATGAAGAGAAAGGATTCAGAAGAAGGCAAGATTTTATATCAGTCGGCATTGATGGTGAATGTTCTGCGGATGCGATATCATGGCCTCTGGAACTTGCTCAGATAAAGGCGGAGACAAGCGCCAAAGACATTGATAGGATTTCCGGTAGATTCGAACTCACACGGCCAAAGGAGACCATGGAGTTCTTTAGTGTGATTTTGCAGAACGAAGACGGCAGGCACATTGGTTGCATCGTTTGTTGTTTTGAAGCACAAGTCTCTGATCGCAGAGATGGGAAGAGTAAGATCTGGTTGAAGAGGGGGATCTATATATCCCCTTTTGCGCACTAGTGGCTGCCCAGAGACATCGCTCCCTTGAAACTCGATTTCTTTTCGATAGACCATTGTCCAATTATCCCTATCATGCCCTGCTTCGACAGTCCGCCCTCACTCAACATCGAACAGGTTCTCCAGAATTTCTGTCCCAGTTGCCATACATCATGTATGAGAACCTCTTTCAATCAACGCGACGAATTCTCGTATTCAAGTTGTGGAAGATTCGCCGGCAGAGATCCAACATTCCGGCATCGCGTTCAGATTTTTTGCTTTTGTTGAAGAGCAGATCTCGACAGAATCATGACACATTGCCAGTACACTTTCATGACAGCCAGCAGGGGAAAGACCTCATAAAACTAGTATCCATTTCTTTCGAAGCAGAGGGCCTTGAGAATGTGTAGGAAGTGGTTAGGTCTGGGGAGAAGTGATGGATTATATAGTCGAGCAATGTCAAGCCTTCGTTGGGATGACCGAAGTGTGACAACACTTCAAACTGATGATTTTGTAGTGACAAAATATGATGTTCTACGAAAACATATCTGTTTTGGTCTCATGATGTTCGAGCACGCAACGCGAAAAGATCCCATATTTGATCTATCCATTTGTTTTTCTTACACCAAACAACAGAATCATCGGATTTTGTATCGTCTTCTTCGGAATCTGATGCCCCTGGTTGCAGTAGGATAGGGTAAAACTCTATGAAGGTGCCAGGACTTTAATAGGGGGGGGGGGGCTAGAATCTCAGTCGCTAGCCAGAGACATGACAAGGTTCGTGTAAGTTTTTGACGACCAGAGATTTCATCGACGAGGTTCTGCAGAGTTTTCTGGAAACAGTGCAACGTAGCATTTCCCTGAGGCAATGGAAAAATTTCTCGTTACTTCTCCACTCAACATGGCCAGTGGTAGTATCATTTTAGGGCAATGGTCTACACTTCACAACACCAACTCTGACAAAGTCTCATGCTGCATGAATGTGCGCCTTTCTTTTGCAGCGCCGATCCGCAGCACGAACCATCCGCCTTCAGTGCGGCAATTTCGAGAATGCAAGGACCGAGCAAACCCCATGTCATTGGCCCGGTTTGGTTTGAAGAAGTCGGTGTGCGGGGAGTGTGAGTAAAGAGAGCAAGACCTGAGAAAGTGTTGAGTATTTATATTCTGGGGTCTTCATCGCTGAAGCACATGTTCCCTCGACGACGGAACAAATCCCAGAACATTCCCAATCGACGAGATCTTTTTGGTCCTCTTTAAATCCCAGCATACAGGAATCGACGCTTGGACAAAGACATCAATATCTGCATTTACGTTTTGGAAGTCGCGCCATTCGTGGAAATCAAATGCTTCTCTTTTTTTCAACCACAGGTCGTGAGAGAAAAACATATGATGTTTTGTGTGGTGGCTTGTGGACTGCACGGACTCTCACGACCTTCAATCCGCACGGATCATGAGAAGAATTGCTTGGGGATTTCAGAACGGGAACGAACGTCATAAAAAGTGCTTACACGACTTTCGAAGAAGCAAAGACCAGAGAACTCATGTGTCTCTTATTGCGGACTTTCGTTCCATGCCGAAGGGCGGTGGAATTGTAGTAAAGAAGGAGGGCAAGTCGTGGGGTTTATATACACCCAGACTTCGGGTACACGTGATGACGCTGCATCATCCATGCGAGTGTCTAGTTTGGCCTTTCCAATATGTATGCTATCATCCTCATGTTTCTATGCATGCCTAATTGTCGTACAGACAAGGAATGATGCACATAATCACGCTCAGGTTCAGACAGGACTCAGCTGTCGCAAAGACATTATAACATCGACCTCGCAATAACACCACCTACCACAAAAATCATGCAGAAGACTCCACACCCCGCTGTTGTCAAAGTATTCGAAGACTGAGGGTAAAGAGTCATACGATGTTCACCATCGGGTTTCGAAGACTGAGGGTAAAGAGTCATACGATGTTCACCATCGGGTTTCGAAGACCCCTCCTACTCACACGCTCCATGGTGTTTCTGGTGTGGCTATTTTCGGGCGCAAGGTGAAACACAAGGAAAGTGCTCAGAATAGTGAGGGGAGCTGGTTGTGTCCTTTATATAGGTAGTCAGTGAGGACAATTGTTATCGAGTGGTGTTGCAAGTCATGGGTGATCGATATAGTGTTTTGGTTGTCATGTGATGCCAGGCTGGGGGATCAATATGGACGGAAAGCATATGCATGCTATTCTCCTATGTCGAGACATGTTAAATTAGTACCATTCATTCGATATCTAATAATAATCGCGCAATAGTCAGAGCACGACACACATACTTCAATCAATCCAAGACATCTTTCATTCCCATCTCACCCCACCTACAAGGGTAGTGAGCCAATCGTCTAAAGTAACGTTACCAATACCCAATGTATGCCAAACTGATCGGTCTAAGATATCATCAAAGCATACAAATCAAATCATGACACCCTATATGCGCTAGAGTTTGCACAACAAAGTACGTAAAAAGATGCGTGTCGCAATATGGCGCGATCCTTACGCGACCATGCGCGCGTCACACGCTCACTCCTCGCCCGTGCACATATAAAAAAGACACCACCGCGCTATAGACCGGAAATCCTGTTTTGGAGAGCCCCTCAGATGCCGCTTAATCGTGAGATGAAGAATGAACTGCCAAGCGCGAATCCCAGAAGTGTCGCGATATTCAATCACCCTCATCGTGGAGAGTTGCCTGCTGTGTGCGGTCTACTCGCAGTCTGACTCCCGTACTGCGACCCGTCGTTGAACCCTTCGAAGCTCTCCCCAGACGACATTCTTTGGAGATCATTTTCATCGTCCATGTCTACATCGTCGTGGTCGTATTTTCCAAAGTCATGCGACGGTTGCGGCGGGCCCATGTTCGAAAACGATGAGTATTGTCGCGGAGGTGCTGCAGGAGGAACACCAGCATTGCTAATTTGCTCTGCTAGACTGGGCTTCTCGGCCAAGTTGTTGAGCATAGCGCGGCTCGCATCAAGCATGGAGACGGCGTATTCAAGGAAGTCCGCGCGCTTGGAAGAGACAGATAGTGTCCAACGGTATTCGCGCAGGCGGAGCTTGTAGAACTCGGCCTCTTCCTTGGCTGGTGCGGTGGCCCACAGCAGTGATCCAAAGGTACCGATGAGTGTGAAGTTTACCTTGGAGGCAAAGTACCAGAAAGCTTGGAGGTGCTCTGGCTTCAGTCGGTTGACAAAATCCATTGCAGATATGAGGCGGGTCTTTGCAGCGTTACGGCACATGAAAAGGCCGTACGAATCGGGGTTCGTGGCGTCGAGAGACTGAACGATGCGGCGGTGGAGGGTGATCTCGGTTGCAAAGTATGCAAGATGCAGGTAGCCTGCGACTTGTAAGTAATGTATTGGGGTTCAGTTTCGTGCTAACATACCAGTTGAGGTGAGCTTGCTCTTCCCTGGCGCTTGCATCTTGACCTCCGCAGGCAACTTCTCGTGCCACTGGCGAAGCTTGATCTGAACCGGTTTTGCTCGTGCAAGGATCAGCTCTGTCGACTTCTTCCCGGCATTGGCAAAGTCGTGAATGGCGGTTTGTGTGTAGAAGGTATCCATCACTTCTGCCATGATTTGAGTAAGGCCAATCATCTGTGCGAATAGTATCCGACCCCGTTGGCTCTCTTCCTGCTCATCTTCCGTTTCTTCGTGTTGCGTGTCGTAACCATCTCCTTCCTCGTTGAAGTCCTCCTCTGTTATTGGCTTTACAGCCCAGTTGGCATTGAATATGTGAGATGGCCGACCGTGGATCAAAGAGCTCCATTTATCTTGCATGTACAGCGCCCACGCAATTCGCTTACGTAGACCACGTTCCCAAAGCGGCACCGACCACGAAGTACAGTCGAGATGAAGTCCAAGTTCCTGTCCGATAGCCACTAGTTGTGTTGTCAGACTCCACGAGTCTGCCTCCGGTCTCTGCAGCAACAACAAGCCTGCCTGCACAGTAGAAAGCTTCGGCCGCTCCATCGCTGTAGTCAACGACTTCATTGCAATTGCCTCAAGTCTGGCGGCATCCGGTTTTGAGTAGCTGGCGAGCTTGGGGTTAAGTGACCACCAGTTCAGAGCCAATATGTACATACCAGCCAGGAGGGCTGGTGCGAAAGATCGATCGCCATTGCGGTAGCGTTCGACGAAAAGATGCTTCTGAATGATAGGGTAGCTCGGGTGAACTACCTGGAAATAAAGATCTAAAAGAGCAGGACCATGCGGATGCACAAGTTGCTCAACAAGGTTCAATGCGTCGGCTTCGCCAGCATAATCTTGTGTGTTTTCGTCAGGTAACATAATGAAACATTCATGGTCGTTCACTCGTCGAAGGGTACCGAGGTCAAAGGTGGACTCGTTGCGTGTGTCGAATTGTGACAGGCCGATGAGCAATGAGTCGAACGGAGAACTCAGTCCAATGTACCGGCTATGCTGCCGCCGTTGTAGACCCAGCGTCTCACCCAATTGGGGTAGGTGGAGGCTGGTCAGTTGGGCCAATTGAGGTCGGGGGAGTGGAGGACTAGGTGCAGTGGCAGTAATCTTGGGTGTCGATAGTGCCAGTGGTGGAGGCTCTGTATCGACAGACCTGATACAGTGTCAGCCCATAACCTCTGGGTAGCATGACACACGATGCCTTCGCCCTCTGTAGCACATTGTATTTCCCGACGTGCTAGTTGTACACGACAGACACGGTCACACGTGGGCACGTGACATGAGAACTATACCCATGCGGAGGTATCCGAGCCCGAGGATGGACAGCTCCACACCAAAGTTTCCAAGACCAAGCAACGTACAGTAGTGGAAAGCCTAAACATACCTCTTCTTCGTATTGTTAGGAGAGTCTTTCTTGTCACCGTCGACTACCTTCCGTTTTCGTGGCAGGGGACTTTGGACAAAGGTGCACTCTTGCTTGTGGAACTCGCACAGGACGCACAGTGCAGCACCCTCGTGTATCACACAGCGACTCTTCCTCCTTCGACAAGCGTCACAAGGGCGTTCCCTCCGAGAGCGAATGTTTGAGACAGGCCCGTTGCTAGAGGTAGGCTTGCCGGTGACGAGATTCTCTTTTCCTGGTGAGATCTTCTGGACCTTACGTGCGGGAGCGGGAGCGAGGGCGATTGGGACGGATGTGGGACGGTGCTGGTGTATCGAGGGCATGGCTACGGCAGTCGTCATGCTGATAGAGATAGATCCTCGTCGGATGTGTACTGAAGGACGAGATAAGAGGAGCACTAGTTGTCAGGTGCGGGCCGTAGGCTAGTGACCGGGAAGTAACCAGCAGAGGTAATGGTAGATAACTAGGTCTTGGTCACGCCTGTAGGTTGCGATAATGTGACTGGGCTTGCGCTTATCGGCGTGGGTCGCAAGGTTTGGATGGGGTGGAGGTGTCCGGGAATGCAGACGGATGATGGAGACCTGATCAGGGGCCTAGATTGCCGGTTACGGCTGCGAGAAGTATGAGGTGGTTGATGGTTCGTGCCGTCATTGAGGGTCTCGCAGGATTCCAAGCGCAGACGGTCGCGTGCGGGACAGGCGGGACAAGGCTGGGGGTCTGACGTGAAGATCTAGAGCCCAGTGTGGGGAGAGTGCAGACGCATAATTCGGGGGTGTGGGAGTGGTCCAAACTTGAATGCTGCCAGGCGAGGGCGTCGAGAGTCACTTTTGTGTCGCAAACATGTGCCTGGAGTATGGTACACGGGTGCACGTCCGTTGTGGACCAATTCGTTAGTAATAGCGCCCGAATCCGCTCTAGTTGCCGCGACCGACATGAAGGCTTGGAGAGCGATCCGGCCACGGTGCGATAAGAGACCGAGCGCAGCCCAATGAGAGGGGCCTCTCCCCCACTCATTTTGGTCTCATAAAAGCATTTGCAACGGCAACCCTCTGCTATCTCTGCATCATCGCTTGGACGGTGGTTGCTGAAACATTTCCAGCCAAGCAGTGAATTGCTGTTAGGTATTCATTACCTATTCTTCGCATTGGCAGCCTGCACATCACCCACAGTTGAGGCACAACTGACGCAACATTATCTCGAGTTGGCTACGCATCACGTTTGCGACTGACCGTTCAGAAAATGCCCCAAAAGTCGACTGCGTACGTCTCCGTGTATCGGGTCGCGTGCTGCCATCGCACCACTTGCACGTATGTGCTGTCCGTCGAAGAGTTTCTCTGTATGAGAGTCAGACCGGCCATGCTCTATCCTCTTCAGAGGCTCTGCGCATGCTTTGTGGGGTCGACTCAAGCGGGCCCTTGTCAAAAGATAGATCGGACTGTCGCAATCAGTACAGTAGCCCTGCGATATCAATCTGTTCTCCGCAGCGAGTCGCGTGCGTCTCCACAACGAGACCCTGCGATGGCGATCTCCGCTCCGCTTAGCCCCCCTTGCATTGCCCTCACCGCTCGCACTTCAGGCAAAACGCCTTCCGCTCGGAGTCCCGGTACATGCTTCGGTAAAAGCCCCGCCAATCTGGTCTGCGTAGAGAAGCATTATGTCATCACGCCACTCTGCCGTTTGTGTAACCCAAAAGCAGCCGCAGAAATCTTCCGCAGCGAATAAGGCAACGCTGAACCTCTCCAGCCAGCGCTTCCCTGGACAGTGAATTAGTGTACGTAAAAGTAAACTTAGCCGCAACTCAACCTTGGGTTTCGATGCTCGAGATGACAGAGCTGCTTCCGATTGCGCTGCACTGCCCCCATCTGCCCTAACCTACTCACCGGCAATATCCCTCAACAGACGGAACAAGTGCTGTGTAGCCAGCCGCCTTTGCCTTTGATAACTCCGAATGGAAGGGCCGTTAATTGTCATCGTCTGGCAGGGTCATGCATGAGGCTCCGCTGGCTGTAATTGGGTGATGAAATGTCGGTAGGAATTAAAAAAGGCTTGGAACTTGGGTTGTCGTTACGAAATCTGTAGGGCTGGAAGCGCAGATCAGCATGTGACGGAGCGTTCCTGTTGGACTGATGACATCGGTGGTTCAACTTCGGGCCGGTATCCTCCGACAGCAAGGTCATCGGTCACGTGGGGGAGTGAGACACTACAATCATGATGAGTATACTTTGTAGAACTTCGCCATCGTTATCGAATCTTACCGTGTAGTTTGGACGAATTGAGCTCGCTAAATGAGCAGCCGTCACCGATCCAATGAAGACGTTCGCAAGAGTGTATTTGCATTTGATAGATGACGATGCCATCCCAGAGAAGCGAATTACTATTGAGATCCTAGATCATGCCCAGAGATCTCGAATCTCATAGCTTCACTGTCTCCATTTACACTGATCGACTACAGACGGAAAAGTTGTCCGGTACTCTTGAGACCACAAAGCCTGACAATGACTTTCATGCATATTGGTGAGATCTAGAATGGATGCTTTGCATTTGTCTGGAGCACACGCAGGAACCCGATATAGCTGTTGGGTCAAGCCAATAATCATACTGGGGGAATACGAGACTAGTTCTGGTGACTACACAGTACTTCGGTTGTGCGTACCGAAGCTCCCGTTGATTGGTGAAAGTTGGAGATGTCACAAGTCGCCAGCGATGTGCGACCAAGCAGAAGCTCATTGATGGTAGTGCTGGGAAACACTGTCTGTGGTTGTGGCCCCAATCTTGAAAAAAACCGGTGATCATGCTTTTTTCAGGATGATTCGTAGTCGGGAAGCTTGCCAGACAATTGCACTAAGAAAGTGACACATCGGCTAGTAGAGGAAAGAGCCTCCTAAGCCGATCGAGATGAGATTTCAATATTGCCTATCAAAAGCAGTTGTCAGATTCCTAAACCACGAGGGTTCTTGCCCAAACGATCCATCCAGCCCTTAGGACGAGTGTATGTACAAGCGTGAGCTTCAAACAGTCCTTCCCTACTTGTACTCTCTTTGATGATCCAGATAGCGAATACGCCAGCAAGCCATTCATTCCCGCCGTTATCATAGCGTCATTATATTTAACGTTTCTCGCTTAAATAGACAAAGAAGATAGGAGGTGTCGCGAGGTGGTCGTATCGCGTGCGGAGATTATCTCACGCAAGGGGTGTTTGTGCGCCGTCACCCCATGGGTTCTTCATTCACACAATGCCGCTGTGGTGCATCAATGCATGGGAGGCTGGTAGTTGATCGGTCGCCTGTTCCATTGATTAGCCGGTGGTCAGAGAGACTTGAAAGACGGCTCACTTGAACAGCAGAATATGTGGTTCAGGCTCGTGCACCTCATAGTGTTCCCAACCCAAGCTCTGCATGCATGTCAGCAAAAGACCCGAGTCATCGACAATGTAGGTAACCTGCGTACCTGTGTGATGCCGAGCGCCCGCCACTCTTCTTCCCATAGCAACTTGAGGGTGCCCCGCGCTCCGTCGAAGTAGTCCTTGGGGATGATCTTCAGCATCTGCTTGGGGAGCTGTACGTGGCGATATTCGTATTCATCGTCTGAGTACCTAGATACGTGGTTAATGGGGGTTGCGCCAGCGAAATGCGGTGTAAACAACACACCTTGCCGAGTAGTGGATCGCGTCGACAAACTCGTCGAGCTTCTCCTTCTCGTGTTCCGACAAGGGGCGCGGTTTCTTGTTCCGGCGCGTAAAATCAATGTCCATGTCGGCAGTCATGATGCGGCTGGATAACGCGAGGGGGGAGCTCGTGTGCTCGTGCGGCGGGGGTACGCGGGCGGTAGTATCGGGTGCGGGCAGCAGGCAACCTGATGGTGTGGTCGGCTGGCTGCAACGATAGTGGACAACGGGCGATCAGCTCAGCAGAGGGGGTCTTCACGTCTCTCAGGGCCGCAATCCACAAATGAGGGAAACAATAGCTCCAGGCGCGATCCAAACATGCGCTTGTTTACGAAAGTCGTGAATTTTAGCACCACATGCCCCGAGCTTCTACGCTAGTGGCCTGCAGCCTAGCGTATCCGTCGACCACGTTCCTCCCCAACGTTCTTCAACGCCCTTCCTCCATCGTCCTTCGGTTGTTGCACGTGCATGGCCAGTTTAGCATTTGGCAACAATGTAAACAAGAGCAAGGATCTACGCCCCTTGCACAGATCACATTCGAGATGATGTGGCGCCTATCGAAAGAGCCTCAGGAGCACCGGTATACTTTACGCCTCTTATGTTCTCAAATTGTGGGACAAAGCTCGAAGAATAAGACCGGCGACGTTTTCCTCAAATCTACCCGTCAGGAGACGCAGACTTTGACTCTCCCGACTTTTTCAACCACGCGCCAGTGACTCTTCTAAACCAGTCGCAAACAAGATCACATTGTATTGGTATTCACCGTATCAATCTGCTATAGGAATTTCTGCACATGCATCTAAGCATAGCCTCCATTATTCCGATTGAAGTTATCACGATCACGCTCAAACATAGATTCCAACAGAACGCGCTCCTCTTGCGCTCGCTCGCGCAAACTGCTCTGTGTTGGCCCAGCCTCCTTGATCACATGAATCGCAAACTCTTCGGCACCCCACTTGCGCTTTGGAGCCTCCTGCAATCGCGCTGATCCGATTTCCTGGCCTTTTGAACTGATGGTGCCCGACTGAAGGACCTCTTCCAATGCGGCGTCCTGGACAGTCTTCCGCTTTTTGCGTCGGGCGTGTTTCCTTGCGATATGGACAGAGCAAAGGATAATAGCGGCTAAGACTACGATGACGCCAATAAAGCTACCGAGGATGATGAAAGTCAAGCTGCCTCTCGATAAATTCTTCCTCGGCGTGGGAATGGCGGTAATATCATGTAGGATATGGACTTCGTCTGTGGCAGAGACCGAAATCGATGAGGTTGTGAGGGTTGCTGTAGGCAGCATACTTGAGACGGTAGTGCTAACATTCTCACGAGGCCCATCCGGGAGAAACCCTTCACTGTCAAGATTGATGACAATAGCCCAGGCTCCTCGCATATTAGTGGCCCCAGGGATAACACCAGCTCCAGAATATCGTATGATTTCCGATTCGGTCACCACCGTCGTGAGTGAGTCTCCTTGCCAAGGCTGCACTGAGGTTGTCAAACTGAATCCCGTGCTCGGCGCTTCGCGAGTGTCAACCATGAGCCGCTCTGGACTACTCGACATCGTTGTTCTAGGTGTGATATTTGGAGAGAGTACCAAGTGGGCATACAGACTAACAAGACTTGAGGGAGCTCTGTCCGAGCCAGTAGGTCCCTTTGTACAATATCCAAATCGCTCACGGGTGGTACGCCGCCAGTACAAGCAAGCGTCACCCTGAGTACAAAGACGAGCATGTGTCTGCATGCACAAAGTCTGAAGCAGGGAACAGGAAGCCATGCAGTGGCACTTGGGTTGCTCGGCGTTAGACCACGCACTTTTTGTTCTGGTACTATAAGCTAACCTCAATTCCATCCTTGGTTACGACATGAAGTAATCGTAGAGCAGTGGCGAAATAGCTTCGTGCTGTCTACAGAATCTTATAATTGTGCGCCCTGTGTCCCCCCATTAGCCCAACCATCCCTCCTGGACGACAGGACCGACGCCCAACGTACGATTGCCTTATTCGAGCATTCAAGACCAATGATCCTTACTAACTCGGCTCGATTGCCGACTCAGGGCGGACCCTCTATTCTCTGGTGCTGCCTACTCGACCAATCCCATCGAAGATCCCCATTACACTTTAGATCCAACGCCTGATGATACCTCTTCGATGGATGTTCTGTCTCCAACGTTTCGAATCGAACTTCCTTGCATTTGCCTTTCTCAAGCCATTCCACAGCCCTCTCGTCACTCGTCTCGATCTCTGGGAGCAGTTGTAGCGGTGGCGTCTTCATCGTCATGCGTTGCTCCTCGAGATCTCGCTGCTGTGGCATCTGCCGCTGGGAAAGTCGACGCGACAGTCTTCGTGAAATGCTGTCCGTCTCAAGTCGTTGTCCAGTCTGTTCGACTTCTTGATTCGTCATCTGCTGGGCCCTGCGCCGCTTGAGGTATTGAAGGAGGAAGTATAGAAGGAAGGCGACAAGGATCACAGCTGTCAGAACTGTAAAGGCGATGATGAGGTCGAACACCATGACTACAGGCATGTCTAGAGTGTATGCGTGGCTGAGGAAAGATAGTGTAGGAAGCTGCTTCGGATACTCGTGCATAGCTGGCGTCGGTCGTGATATTTACACTGCAGTTGGTTGTAGACTGTTGTGGAGTGTATACCTAGTCTATAGCATCGGTCGTTATTCTACGAGTATGTATCGATGATGTTACGCATATGCAACGGATTTCCGTTCTTGAACTGTACGACTCTCCGGCTAAAGGCATGATGGTGGTACGCTATGTCCTAGTGCAGCGCAGTGCGCGATCAGGGTTGCCGTATCACTTGCGACCTTGTTGTTGAAGGGGATCTATGCCGGATGTCGCTATCACAGTGTGGCAAGATAGACTCAAACCTGGTGAAGCAATCTCATTGGAACGACCAACACACCTCGTAATCTCAGAGCGATCTACTCTAGCGTACCAACATAATCATACACCAGACGGACTCTCTTCACCTCATCCTTGTCCTTTCGCCTAGCCACAGTCCTCCTCACAAACATCCTCTTCCCCCCCACCTCCGCGAATCCCCATACTTGCAATGCTGTCCACTTATTCCCCTCGTTGTCTACAAAGCTCTGGATGATCTCACCCTCCTCTGTCTCCTTGAGCCATCCCTCCGCCAAATACTTGGCGTCCTCTTCATCAAGACCCTCACTTTTGCTCTCCCCAACCACCTCAGCCAACGTGGTGTACCGTGACCGGCCTTGTACTGTGCCAAATAGCCAATCGGTGTGGCCGCGATAGTGCCAGTCTAGGATCCGAGTCTCTGATGTGCCCTTCAAGCCGCCAGTAATGGTCTGATCGATAAGAATCTTGGTGGTGGGCTGATCGTCCTCACCGGTCACGGTGGATTGGCTGAGGGCTTGATTCACGGTTGCTACGCCTAGGGCTTTACGAGTCAACCAGCCGATGCCCTGGAGCGCGAGGACAGGGTCGAAGGCGTCGGAGAGGGACGAGTTCTGTGGACACTTGTTAGCATGTCATTGTATACGTATGAGTGTGATTTGATGCCGAGATGCTGCGACGTACCATGACCCATCGCCCCTGAAGATTCCTGATCGTTACGCTTTCTGGGGCTGCCATTGTGTATGCTGGTATTGTGCTTGTCTTCTCGCGATGTCGGTGCTATTGGAAGGTAGTACAGTGACGATTCTTGAAGTGGGAACGCGGGCAGCCCATATATACATGTGACCACGTTACCATTGACACCACAATGCTCCACATGCGTAAACGTCCCGTGCAGGGCTAAGCCATGCTATAGACGCTACATGTTTGCTAAATCATTCACATGGCATTGCGTTATTGTTCCTGAGCCAAACATGGCGAACGGGAACCTCGGTTCGTCCGTTTTAGGCATAGATCGAGCGTACCTTGGAGGCTAGAGCTTCGTCATCTCTGCGGGAGACGGACGATCCGGAAGCCACCCGCCACAACATGTGCGGGACCCCAGATTTGCAGAGCGCAAGATTGCGGAGAGTGTTCTGTGGGATGAGAGCTCGGAAATACCCACTATTTGGGGTATGAGGGGCGAGGAGAGACATTTATGGTTAACCATTGATCGACCTGCTGTCTTGCCGATCATCCCCCTCCTTGTTTTCTATGGGAGTGATACCGTACCCTGGGCGTGGTCTGAAGGCTCAAGATGACCATTACCTATCGAAGTCAAAAACTGAGCTTCCGGCAGTTCCTGCCCAGCGGCCCATCTCACGTGGTTTGGAAACCTATGTGCAAAAATCTTTACCTAAGAAGAGTGCACACAGCTGTGAACACGTCGCTTACGAGAGGAGCAAGATACAACAACCATGGCTGAGTCCGCCATACATGAAGGAAGAACACAGAACGAGGAGGTCCTACCGGTGTTTGACTCTTGATAAGATACCCAAGAAGACCGTATCGGCCAAAACTGATCACATACCGATTCCGCAGAATGCTGACTCACAAGATCAGTACTGTCTGACCCTCGCGGGTAATCACAATTTCCGCAGCAATCTGATGAATGCAATGAGAACAAGGACCACCCAGTTTTTTTGCTGACGACGGAGTCTCATATATCATGAGAGTCTTTGGAGATCACGATATAGGACTTGCAAGACAAGAACATCATCGAAAGTCGATGCGATACTGGCGCTGATATACGCTGCCAATATGCTCATAGTCAGCAATCTCGCCTACCAGCCGATGTCTAACAATTCTTAGACTTTTTGCTTGGATGCCTCTCGTTCCTTCTGATCTCAACACCTTATCCGCTTGGTATTCTATTGTAATGAAAGCATCATTGCTCACAGGAGCCAGATGCTCTTCACGCACGATGCAGTGGCTTCTCGGAAGCCCCGAAATTTATTTTGAAAAACATCTACCGCGATTTGAGTTCCATTTAGTGCCCTTCCCCGGCGTGAGTTATAGTAGGCTACAGTAATCGACATGGGTGTGAAAGCTCCCCAAGGCACGGAGAGATGTCGATAGGAGTAACCTATGGCTCAGCCTTATTTTTGGCATCTTAGTAAAGTATTGCCCGATGAGTCGATGCTAACAAGAACTCCGGTTTTGATCATAGCGGAAGAAACGAGATGGTCGGATTCCATAAGACGCGCCCAATACCATGAAATGGTCTAGTGCCAAACGTGGTGCGACGCAGGTCCAACGAGAACTCAACGCAAGGGGCCAACAACGTCAACTACAATAATTCTGCACACCAAATCTACATGATCTGGCCAAAAAGTATGGACCGGCGTGCTTTCATGCTTCACGAGTCTAGAACATCCTTCGTCGTGTGCTGTCATTTCAGTACAGGCCTTCTTCGCCGACTAGCTCATCCGTCTCGCACGATACAAAGAAAGATCTCTCCTCTTCTGTCGTTCAAATTTCTCAGTGTGCCTTTGTTTCAAAGCATTGTGTCACATTGTCTCACCAGGCATCTCTGCGCTAATTGGTCCGCATGCGGTGACTACAATGAACATGTGTTTGTACAACCCACGCTCCTGTCCTCACCCTCAGTTAATTACTTGGATACGCCGTGCTGGCTCAAGTGCGAGTGCACCTGCTGTGTACAAGTTGTCGAGCTCTCCAGGCTGGCTTATTTTCTTTCTCGAGTCACGCTCACTCTTTCTTTCCCCTTCTCAGCGCTGCGCGCATTCGTTCCTTCTTGTCTGCGTTTCGTTTGCTCTTGCCTGTAAACACTTGTAAACGCAACATCACGTCACACACACTTACTCGATCTTGCCCACATCAACTTATTCGACAGATCCCGCGATTTCTCTTCCTACTCACACACCAAAGCCCGTTATTTCACTGTTTACGCCAGCACCCAATTCCGTCATCACACACACTCCCAATCTCGCATCAAAATCCCAGCGCAAATCCAATCACCAGCAAACATGAAGCTCATTGTCCTCATGTTAGCCACGCTCATGGGCGTATGTGCCGCGCTCGCCCAAAACAATGTCATTCCCCGCGCAATTGACCCGGCAACCATGAATCCAACCCAGCTGTCCGTCCTCTCCGTCCTCAAGACCGCACTATCTGGTGTCTCACTACCCCCGGCACCTACCGCATCCAACGCCCCCGACCCAGAATGGTTCACCAGCCTCCCCGCGGACATCAAGAGCCTGCTTCCAGTACTGTACCCCGCTACTGCCATTGCAGTCGAAGCCACGCCCACGCCCTCGTCCTCGTCCATTGAGTTCGGGGTTGCCACGGCTCCGTCACTCACTCTCTCGCCATCGCCCACGCCCTTGTCTAACGAGTTTGGGGTTGCCACAGCGCCGTCGCTCACTCTCTCGGATGTGTTGACCGCGAATGCCACGTCCACAGCGGCGGTCACTATTACAAAGTCACTCCAGCATGCTCCTGGTGTTACTGGCACGGGCGATCTGGGACCAACGAGCAATGGCACGCTGACCGCGCACGCGCCTTCTGCTTCGCACACCACTTCGACTGTCTCGGGCGGTGCTAGCATCAAGGACGAGATGAAGATGTTGGTTGCAGTCATGTGGATCGGGGCTACGGCTGGATTCTGTCTGTTTGCTTAGAGCGCGTATGGGGCTTGGGCTTCGTATAGCGAGCAAGTCTGACTGCATGTCGGGATCAAATGAAAAGTTCTGAAGGCGTTACTAGGTGGATTGGGGATTTTGAGAGGATTTTTTGGCAGCGAAAGCATGTAATGGCGGAACGTGATGCTAGCGATGGCGGTTCAGTCATTCCACTCTGATCATGACTTTGGTGGGCGGAGAATGGGGGCGTTTACGGTGTACATTACTTTCCGAGATAACCCCACATTGCTTCAAATGAAAGCTGTCCTCTCTTCTACTGTTCTGCTTTGGTATCATGCCTCATCTTCTCGTCTGTGACTCAAACATAGCTCTTGTCGCCTGCCCACTTCTTCTCCCTTGCCTTGCTCATCCTCAACGACGATTCAGCCCTGGCACAGCACCCCCGCAACCCTAACCCCCAAGTCCAGCACCGCAAGATGCTCATCCCCACCATCAACAAGCCTCTTATCCGTCTCACTAAACACACCCGCCAACCGTACCTTCTTCACATCCTCGACGCGCTCATCATACATGATCTGCTCGTACAGCTGGGTCACCGTCTGCGTAGCACTCCACCCCTCAGCCACCATATCCTCCACCACTTTCGCAATCTCATTATACCGTATCGCCTTCGCCTTTGACTTTGGAAACAGCGCATCCACAAGCCCCTTCAGCGTAGCCGGCGGAATCACCCCCGCAATCTCCGCAATACTCTGCAGCGACACCGTTGTCCCCGTGACAGCAGGCGCATCAACATCCATCTCATCCCCATCCCCACCATCCTCCTCATCAACAACCACCCTCTTCTTCTTCGACGACCCCGCACTCTGCACCGCCCCCACCAGTCTCGCCCCACTCTGCAAAAACGTAATCGCCTTCCTCAAATCCCCCTCTGCAACACGCACCAATTCTTCCGCAACACCCTGATCAAGACTCACGCCCTCCAGCCTCGCAATATCGCTCACACGCTTGACCGCGTTGCCCTGGTCTAGGCTTTTAAACCGGAATTTACTGCATCGACTCGCCAGCGGATCGATAATCCGGGTGACGTAGTTGCACACGAGGCAGAAGCGCGTCATACGGCTGTATGTTTCCATTGTTCGACGTAGTGCAGATTGTGCATCTTGTGTCATGCTGTCTGCTTCATCGAGGACGATGATTTTGAAGGGCGGGCAAGGGTATACATCTCTGTAGCGCTTCATTACTCCTTCACCAGCACCGCCTGTTTTATCCTCAATCATGACATTATAATTCGGCGCAACGCTAAGTTGCTGGCGCGCGAAATCCTTGACTTTTTGCCGGACAATGGATATTCCGCGTTCGTCGGAGGCGTTTAGTTCGAGGACGCGGGAGCGGAGGAGGTCCGGCCCGTAGAGCTGTTTTGCGAGCGCGAGGATGGTCGAGGTTTTTCCTGTGCCGGGGGGGCCGTAGAAGAGCATGTGGGGGAGGTTGGAGGATTGGAGGGTCCGCGAGAGGATTTGGATGGTGTTGTCTTGGGCTGTGACTTCGGAGAGGGTTTTTGGGCGGCTGCGGGTTGGGGATGAGGGTTAGGGCTGCGACTTTGCGATTGTGGAATTTGTGTGTGGTATGGATTTTTGTTCACACTTACTACTTCTCAACCCATGGTTGGAGGCGATTTGACTCTTGCTTTGTGGTGGGGGCTTTTGATGAGCTGGCTTGTGCGGCTTGCTGTTGCCGCGCCTTGAGATTAAAAAAGTCTGCCATATTGCACAGCTTGTCGTGGTGGACGTAGGAGCAAGTCGAGGTGTTGCGTAAAGTCCAGACGTTGGCGAGGCTAAAGTGGAACGCGTCGCGCAACGCGAGTTCACGTTCTCGTGCGCACGGACTTTATCACGTAGTCACCAATCACACCTGCAGAATACAGAGCATAAATCGAGAAGTCTGTATGGTAATGTCGTATTCTCTGTGATATGGCACTGATCTCATCATGTCGATTACAGTGCAGCCCATACGTCGCGAGCACGCAGCCCTACACATCGCTACCGGAAGTGTCCATCCATCTCTACCTATCTCCCAACCATGTCCCATTCCCCACCTCCCTCAACATCGCTCGTGGCGAACAATCGGACCTGCGAATCGGGGCGCCAGCTTCAGGACTCAGACGAGCTCACAACTCGTCTTGCTTCCCATTCAGCCTAACCCCCTTGACCCTTTTAGCCAACTGTACTGAATCGGAGTCTGAACCATAGGAGGGCTGCCGCTGCATACGACGTGCCTGCTCAGCAGGAAGATGTGACTGAGCAGCCCCCCGTACGGCCGCGCGGGAAGAGGGAGGAACTGGTGATAAAGGACGTTTTGGGGGGCGCTCACCACTCTCTTTGAGGATTGTTAGAAGCGTCGCCCAGCCTCCGCTATGTTGGAGGGCTGAGCCTTCTGATGTGTCGTGTGTTGACGCGACTTTGAAGAGCAGCGACTCTTCGTCCTAGCATAGCAGTCAGTATGCTTTCAAGAAATGGACAGTGAATACACACCTGAGACAACACGCTAAGACTGTGAATGTAGCATAGGAGATGGAAATTTGAAATGGCTTTCAGACCGCTCGACGTGTTGAGCGCGAGGCCATTCGCCTTCGCGTTGAGAGCCTTTCCTAAAGTTGAGACATCGGCAGTCTCTCCCATGAGCTCGCGGTTCTCGATGGGAAACTTGCCACCTGTAAAGAGGGGGTTTGGTTGTGTCGGGAAGCCGTGTGTTAGAGTCAGTAACAGATATTCAACAGGGAAGTCCGGTTTTGCGACCTCTTGTACGTTGGCGCCGTGTTCATTTATCCTTCTGTAAAACACTTCGGGGATGTAGCGTGCTCGATTCAGAACGTCGTTGTCTTCCTCTGACTGGACCAGCATCACTGATGGTTCAGCCGAAGGTTCGATAATATCCGCTCGCACCATCTCAACTGCATCGTTTGACACCTGGTAGGATGAGATACCAATCTGTCCCTTGTCATCGCCACTAATTACGCAAGTGACAAAGTTGGATCCAAACCTCCCAGATTCGCTCCATTTAGACGGTCGGGGATACTTGGCCTGGTATCGGGCAGCAAAGACGATCTCGAGAGACGAAAGGTAGTAAGAGTCGAAGTGGCGCTTGCAGACCACCGAGCCGTCTCCTTGGTCCGCATCGAGCAGATCCGTGAAGATGACGCCCACCCGCTGAAGACCACACTGAGCAGCAATCTCATCAATCTGCTTCTCGTTGTCCCAATCTGTTAACGATATGCCGTCCGCCTCATTGACCTGCGGCGGCTCGTAGATGGTCTCCACAACAGCCTTTGTTCCGAGTGGAACCTCGGTGTACTCTTCGTACCTGCCGTATAGAAAGCCCAACCGTTGACAGCCTGTACTTCTCCAGAAGTTGATGAGATCATCCACCACCTGTATCGACGCAAACTCGACGTGGTCCACCATGCGGTACTCTTGCGGCTTCAACGAAATAGCACTGGGCTGGCATTTGGTACAGATTCCATCTGGGAACGGCTTGTGTCCAGAGGGGCAGTCGGGACGCACACGATAGTACGGTTCTGACAGCGGAGGCATATACGAGCTCCCCAGCTCCGGTCGGTTTTTCGCAGAGTTGACTTTGCGCAGATACGAGTGGAACGAGAGGTGCTTGATCTTCTTCTCGGCGAGATACGCGGCGGAGTAGGGCTCGAGAGGCATGCAGTAGTCACACATGCCCTTTGTGCCGTGGGTGCACATGCGGACATCGCGTTTCCGGGGAATCTTGCCGTCGAGCTTGTCTAGCCTGTCGTCGAGGGGCGATTGCTTGACTACCTCCCATGGGTTCTTGATGTACTGGGCGGCTCCACCGAGGGGTACAGAGGGAACGTCGGAGGCGGCGACGGGCTTGCCGTTCAGGCGAGCGAAGCCTGATGGGGCGGCATCGTGGCCGTTGGACGTGGAAGACTGCTCCTCGAAGGTAAGGAAGAGCTGTGCGCCGTGGCTGTGGCGTTGTTAGCTATAGAAGAGTACAGAGGCAAGGTACATACGACAGCCCGACTTGCTTGAACGACACGCCTTTTAGGTCCGCAATTCGTCTCGCATCGCCTCCATGTGGTTTATTGCTGACGCTGACGCTCTGGAGATCCACGCTCTTGGGCAGTTTCTCCGCAATCTGTGGCAGAACCTCTGGGAACGTGGTCGTGGGCTCCACAGTGAGGCGGAACTGACCCTCTTTGCTCACAAACCTAAGTATCATGACGGCTTGTCGATGTTTGGCAGGAGTTGAGCAAGTGAGGATCGTATGCAATCAAATCTAGATTTCGCAGAGGGATATAGGAAGTAGGAAGGAGCAAGAGAGCGATAAGACCTAGGTAGAAGTGAAGGGTGATGGTGAGTCCGCTCTGCTTAGCCATGCACTCGCTCGCTCGTTCTCGACATGGAAGGCGGCAGAATGACGCGCCTTACGCGAAACGCTCGGAACTTTCCGAAGTACAGGCCAGATAATTGGCAACCACCACAACCACAAAGCCACCCTGGTCAAGGAACAAAGTCACACACGGCGGGCGCGCGCATTCCCTCTCGCTCACCATTAGTCGGCCTTTTGTGGTATTACTTTCTCCGGATAATATCACCGCCATTCCTTTGATCGATCCGGACTCTATCGCCTTTACATTCAACCCTCCACATTTCCTTTGGGAGCCCCTCAAATCCCCAACCCCGAGATAATCACAACACCAACACCAACAATATGTGGCCCTTCGACGCCGTAGACTGGCTGATGCTCAGTATCCCCATCGCCTACCTCGTCATCCTCATCGGCTCCCTCGCCGTCTTCTCAAACCTCTACCGCAAGCGCAAAGCCGCATCCGCCGCCTCGCTCGAGCCCTGGTTCCCCGCCCATCTCCAGCGCAACATTTACCTCTCTCTACTGCACATGGAAGATCCCAAAGCACCCGACAGCATCTTGAAAGCGGCATTACTGCGCCGCGCAACAGAAGATATCCACAGGATCGTGCAGGTCAGAAATGCGAAGCAGGCGCTGCAGGTGTTGTTGCAGAGGGGCAGTGTGGGCGATGATTTGTGGCAGCGATTTCAGCGCGCGGAGAAGGAGATTGAGGAGGAGTTGAGGGATGTGGTGCAGGAGGTGAGTCGTAGTCCTGATATTTTACAGTTGTGTTTGTTGGAGGCAGAGTGTTAATGATGAATAGGCCAACGCATTTGCCCCCAACTGGGGCCAGACTATCTTTCAGTCGGCATCGGAAATGGCGCAGAACACACATATTCGTGATCGTCTGACCGAGATCATGTCAAAGACCAAGGAAGAGCAGGAGTGGTGGGCGGCGCGCAAGGCTGGCATCCAGTCTGCATTCATGAAGGAGCTGGATGATGAGAAGGTCAAGAGCAGTGAAGACGAGGCTGTCCTAGTTTAGGGTGGTGGACCTGCTGGCAGTGTTGTCAAGGGCGCAAAGAAGACTGTGCAGGTTTAGGTACTTAGCAGCCTTGGAGCGAGATCAGGGGACAGGTAAGGTGTTTTGTAGCACCTCGGTTTGGTGCTCATGGCGGATTCAGATGATGGTCTTTGATGACTGCGCTTCTTGCATTGCTGGCGTTATGGCGTCTGGGTCTGCATGCATGCTATGCTGGGCCTATTGTCACTTCATAGGGAGATTTCAGTATGAGATCATTGGGGTTGCTCGTATGCTCAATTACAATGCTATCAAACGCCCTAAAAACGAAACTGACCCCCGCTCAAGTTATTGGTACATGTCTGTGGATGTTCATCCATCTGGGGTGTTAAACACCGGATATACAAATCTTCACTCCTTGTTCCTGCATCCTGCCGTACCAATTGCACAAGGTCTCTATGCCTTCCACTCTTTCAAAAGGAGCCCTACTTCCTCTGAGGTCCACTCACACCAGCACCAATGACACTGGGGAGCTCTTCGCTGCCCATCGAGTACAACATGCCAATACCGGCAGCGACGAGGAAGGACAGGACGACACCGCTGAGAGCGAAGAGCCAGAACTGGACGGACACGTCCCTCTTCTGGCAAGCTGGGCCGCCCCAGTAGGTGACTTGTTGGTTACCGTCCTTCTCGCCCTTCGTGATGGTGGGAACGCAGGCACAGCCGTAGCAGTCTACCGTCTCGGTATCCTTGCCAGAGCCGCGCCCCTTGTGCAAGAGCTTGCATTCACCATGGCTGGAGCAGTTGCGCGTACTCTTCTCGCAGGCAGACATGGAGGTGAAACAGCTTGGCAATATGCCCAATACGGGACCCTTGCCCTTGGCCTGAGCGGCGATCACAGAAAAGTCCTCGAGATCAGAGACCTGGGTGTTGGGCGATGTCGAGGGCTCAGGGTTCGAGGAGAGGATCGCCTCGGGGTTCTGGCGACGAGCTTCGTTGGGAACGGTGTAGGTACCCCAGGGATTGACGGTGCGCTTAGCTTGCTTTGATGCGGGCATCATGACAGTTGTGACGGAGAAGCCTTCCTGCTCAGCCTTCTTGTAGACTTGGCTCAAAATCTTGGCCACCTCTTTGCTGCTCTGTCCATCGCGGGCGTCGGTGCGCCATACGTTCAGGTAGCTGTTGTAGCTCTTGGTGGAGTGCACTGGGAGCACTTCGAGCATCTCCTGTTCAGAGGAGTAGGTCCGTTGTTGCGGATCTGGCAACGCTGGTAACGACATAGCCTGGGTTACGAAGTCCTGGATAAGACGATCGTTCTCAGAGGCAGGGGGCGCAGACGTGATGGCAAATTCCCGAGTCCGGTCTGAACCATCATTGACGATGACTGGCACTAATTAGTGCCTTATCCTGTATTCACGAATGATCATATTGGTGGTTGCTGACCTGTTGCCTCATCTTGCTCCGCGTTCTCTACCCACACCAGCAAGTGAGCTCTTGACCTATCTGCATCCTCCTTGCCAAGAAGTTTTCGTGGCTGGCCGCCGAATGTGTTGATGTGTCGAATCGCCTCTGCATCCGCGTGCTCGATGGAGTGGAATCGCGATACGCCGAGTCGCTGCGCGAGAATCAATCGCGCAGTCTCGGGGCTGACGGACGGGCGAGCTGCAGAGACGGAGCAGTACAACGACGAGGCGACGAAGCCCCAGGAAAGCTTCATGGCGGCTGGTGGCTGGTGGCTGGTGGCTGGTGGTTGATGAGGGCAGAGTTCCAAAGTTGCTGGGGAGCTGCGGCGATGATGGGCAACGTCAGTAGAGGGAAGCTGCAACCACCATGGCGTCGGGATTTGCCGCAGTCGCGCCGCCGCCGTGGGCCAAGAGCACCGCGCCGCCTCACATGCGACTGCGACGGTTGATGCTGTGACGGCCGAGTGGAACCCATCCAAATCATTCACTCGGCAAATGCTGCGCCCTCGCATAGCCAAGTCGTCTTTCTACCAGAGCATTTCCGCACCCTCATTCATAGCGGCGCCTCTATGTCGTCCGCCACCTCCACGACTCCCTCGTAACATTCGCCAGAACCCCCGCGCCGGCCTCATGTTCAGGGCACAGGTCTTGCGGCGGAACTTTTCCCTCTTCAACAGAGTCCCGCACTCGCGAATCGTGCGGTCCGCTGCACGTGATGGTCATGAGAGTATCATAATACACCGGTTTCGCATACAGAAGCCCGTCTTCAGCAGAACGTGGGTTCCCCCAGACTATCGGCATAAGCCCCATGACTTATCACACCGCTGACATCAGCGCAGGCGCCTAGTTGGCACCATCGTCGTTGCACTCGCCCTCCATGGTCTCACGCGCTATCTGGGTGTGGAAGTCGAGGTCCAAGTCGTAAGCGAGGAGGAGAGAAAGGCTGCCCGCAATGGCCACACGAACAACGAGTGGCAACATGCCGGACAGGAAATCACTGATGAAGACAGCGAGGATGACGACGGAATGGACAATGTGCTGTTGTTCCTCCCCACAGGCTTGTCACGGCCGGGTCCCAGGACGTTTTACAAAGGCTCGGATCCAGAGTGGCAGGAGTTCAGGAGGATAGCCACAGACAAGCCACGAGCCGAGAAGATACGAGGTCAGTATTGCATTGTCAGTCAGCCTGTTCGTTTTCTGACCGCACACCAGGCGAACTCGTCACTATGGTGCGCTCCATGATTGCGGGGATCCCTCAATGGGAAGCCAAAATCGGCAAAGTCGACCCGACCAAGGGCAAATCCTGGGTCGAAATCATGTTCCCAGACGGCCCACCAATCGAATACGAAAGACCTGGCATCGCCTTGACCGAGGACCTGCAGTGGGTAAAGGCAACTCGTCCAGTCGAGGACGTTCATCACCACAAACTCAATAGCCTACTAAGGCCTACTGGCGTCGCAAATGCAGTCTATCAAGATGTGAAGCGGAAAGCCAGCCAAACGTGGCAGGGCCTCAAGGTTTACGTCGGCTGGGAACAAAAGGTCGCCCCAATATCTATACCGTTGATGCTGCCACCTGTTGGTGCACTACCAACTCCCAATTCTACAGCGCCCTCGGCCACCGCAACATCACCGGACCCCTCAGCTACATCATCAGCAAACGACACCAAACAGCCAACACCCCCAGCATCCATCTCGGCCTCACCAGCACCCGTGGACGGCCCTTCGAGTAGCCTAGGCTTCCTTCTCCCCGACCCCAAGAAACTCACAATGGACCTAGCCCGGTTCCGACAAGATGCCGCCAAAGCATCCAAGCCACTAACCACACAAGCGCCGCGTGGTGCCTTCACCGTAGTTGGTCTTATAGACATCCATGGCGCCCGGGCACGCGTGACGCTCAACGTAAAAGCTGTGTACGATCCCAAGCAAGGCAAGTACCTCGGTTTGCAGGTTGGCGTATTCAACTTCGCAGAGCACAAACAAGCACCCAAGGGAGGACCCTGAGGTGGTATTCTGCGAGTGGCTTAATGCATCATGATACCCAGGCGCAAAGGAGTATGAGGGAGAAGTTGTAAGAGAATGGCATTGGCGTGAATACAAGGGCGACGACGGGCGTTTTCAACATATTGTTTTAGCGGCATTGGTAGTCACGAGAACGCGGTAGGTGTCCAATCATTATATGGGGTTTTGGAGAGAAGGGGGGCATTTCGAAACGAGTTTTTTTTTTTCGTGGTGTATGTACTTTTAGCCTGATTTTCGGTTTCTACTGAATTTCGAAGAATGGAATCGGACTGTTCATGTCACTCATGGTCAACAGCTTTTTGAATCAGATGTGTATAAATACTCACTTTGTGTCATGCTGTTTTGTCCCTCTCTTCATTACAATCCCTCGGGATTTGTTCAAAAAGAGTTCGATATGTCTTATGGTGGAGATTTGCGGTCTGTGTCTGTCTGAAATTCTCAACTACGCACCTCATGTGGCGTCTTTCTTCCACCTCTGAGCAAAAAAAAAAATCATTCCGCTCACTGTATGACTGCGGAGACCCTTGTATACCAATGCATACGCAAAACAAAGAAAGCACGTCTCGATGAGAAGAGTTGTCGCTCGTCTGCTCTCTCCATCCTGAAAGATAACACAAGAAGAGGATATGTCCAGGAGAATTCCCTCTGTCTGCCTCTAAAACGCATG
Organism: Plenodomus lindquistii; assembly: GCA_025504975.1. Classification (NCBI taxonomy): domain Eukaryota; kingdom Fungi; phylum Ascomycota; class Dothideomycetes; order Pleosporales; family Leptosphaeriaceae; genus Plenodomus; species Plenodomus lindquistii. The sequence continues at coordinate 2,847,383 of JANUWI010000003.1, read as the reverse complement.
TCCTCGCTGTTCATGTGTCCTCTCCTTCCGCCGCCCTCAAACACCAAAGATGTGGTTCTGGTCCAATGGCTGTGGAGAACCTTGCATACCCATCTATACGAAAACTGAAAACAGGAAAGCAACTGCCGATGAGAAAAGTCGTCGCTTGTCTCCTTTGTTCAACTCCAGAAACTCACAGAAACCAGTTTCATGGCCAGGAAGCGGGTGGGGACGTGTATAAAACCCTCTTCCTCTCCTCTCCTGCTTGTTTTTTGCCTGCTCACACACACATGCACGATACGCCTCTGCGCTGTACGAAAAAGATGACGGAAAGGACGCATGTCTTTGTGCTGTGTGGTGTCGGCGATTTCGAAAAAAACAACTCCGAGGTGACATGTGTATTTGCGTCGAGCGGAGAAAAGGGGGGAGTGAAAGAACGACACATACGAACCATGCTCCTTCCCTGTGTCTGCGCTGTGGTTTTGGCATTGAAATTTTCGAAGAGAAAGAGAACGGAACCTGTTGCATGGGTGTCTGTCTGAGCTGTTGTGTTGGGCAAAAAATATGCAAAGGTCTGCTGATGGTATTTCGCTGTCATGAGGAATAGCAAGGCTATCAGTGACGTGGAAAGTGCTCCTGCAATGCCTGATGGCGTGTGGTCTGCAGTGTATATAAAGATCCACTGCAGGTTGTGTGTCTTTCTTTCTTTATTATGTGGCGGATCAGGATCGATCGAAATTGACGATATGGAAGCCACATGGAGATTTGGTGGTGAGACGATTCGCAATTGGAAAAGATATGCATGACATATCCATAATCTTGAGCTGTGGATCCATGGTATTCTAAGAAATCGAACGGGTTAACATGTTTCATCCGTTCGGTTGGCCGTGTCTAGATGATTGCGGAAAATCTTGTGCTTGGAGATGCCATGTGCGGGGCGAGGGTATGGGTACGTATAAAGTTCTTCACGATATATTATCCACTCAGACTCTTGCGGCAGGCCGTGTGGGATCTCTTGGTCAAAAAGTATATATGAGCCTTGTGATGTGGTTCTTGTCTCTCTGGCTGGTTGGAAAAGTAGTGTGTTGCGGGTACATGGAGCAGCTTGTACTTTGGGCCTCTGCCGAGGTTTTCAGTTGGGATGAAGACGTCACTGGTGACTGAAATTTGCTCCTGGTACCGTTATGTAACTTGATAGAAAGACTAACGATGTTGAGAGCTTCTTCTGGTGTGCATCCTGTACACTGCGACAGACGTCAAAAGCAATGACGAGATGAGGTATTGCAAAAATGAATAGCTAGGAGATATTTGAGTAGTGCTCCACAAGTCGAAAACGGTGGCGGCGTGACATGATGTGATCCTATCCCAAACCATCAAACCTGCGGTCACGCCAATTAATCTAGTACCTTGTTTATTACTGAGTCCTGAGCGGCCGCTTACTCTCAGCAAAGAGCTTGCCTCTGGCGGGTGCTGGTGATGACTGCCCAATGTGGCCTAGTCTCACCGAAAGTCAGGCCAGCTACTTCAAGCTGATCCTCTGATCCTCTACTTCCCAATTTATAAGAACTTACATTCACAGGGAGGAATTTTATTCAAAGCTGCTCGCGAGCACGCTTCCAGCGTGTTAGATTCTCTTTTCCCACATTCAAATCTGCCATCATGGACGCGCACTCATGCCAGCACTGTTCCCACATCATCTTCGACCTGCCAGATCACGTTTACAGAAGGGATAAGACTCTTGAATCAATGATGGTGTTTGAGATTTCCACGGTCAAGGATGCCGTGCAGGGTGGCTGCAAGCTCTTCCAATGGGCTCTTGCGGTCGATGTGGATCTACTTGGGGCAAGCAACGGCAGTGAGTATCTGGACGAACACATTGCGAATCTTCCTGGCATATATACGGGAAATGATTTGGAGGGTGAATCAAGTTGCATTTCAGGAAGCGAGCATGAGGATAGAAGCGAGGGTAGTTCTGCGACGCCAGCTGAGGACGAAGGCATTTTGATCGATCCTAATGAAGACTCGGACGAAATACACAAACTTTGCAACAACGAAGCAGATTGGCTTTGTGAGCAGAAGTCAATTGTCAATGAGATATGCGCCCCGAAAACAAGCGCGGAAGCAGAACTGCAACCAGCCGAGTCACACAGTGTACACTTACAGCTTCAGTTGGAGTGTTATAAGATGGTACCCGGACGATATCGCTTGAAGCGGGATATGAGCCGAAGTGATAAGACATCAACAAGACGACGCTCCTCATATGACTGGCCTGGTCCCGAGCTAGATCTTGTTGCTCCAGCTGGTATGTCCTCTAGCGGTCATGCTGCAAATACCTTCCCAGAGTGTGGTAGTCCACATGCTGTATTTTACTGATGACGATGAAGGCAGCCCACTCAGAAAGCATATTACGACTCGATCCATCATGCGATGCCCGTCTTCCCCAGAGTCGTTCGTCTCCATTCGTTCCTGGATACAAACTTGTGTGACCCAACATTTACACGCTCATACTTACGATTACGATCGGATGCCAGCTCGTCTCCTGGAAGTGCGCTTGGGAGAAGATGGACATATTCATGCTTGCATAGTTCCAACTACGAGACATGAAGTCTTCCCTTACCTCGCCCTCTCGTACCGTTGGGGTGGAGATCAGTACCACAAGACAACCGAGAAGTCCATGTTGGAGACCAAAGGCGTGGTGGACATTACTCAGCTGCCAGCAACAATTCGAGACGCCATCAGCGTGACAATCAACTTGGGATTTACCTACCTATGGGTCGACAGCGTGTGCATCATACAGGACAATGAGCAGGACAGAACTAGGGAGATAGCTAAGATGCCAGCAGTGTACAACAATGCTGTCTGCACTATCACTGCCTCATTCCCAGTAGACGCCTGGCAAGGATTTCTCGGCGATCGAGTACAGTACACAGATCATATCATGGAGATTCGCGTGACACATTCAAGCGAAGAAGAGGATGAGGAAGTCAGGCCTGTGCATGCATACCCTATTGAGTATGACGACGCACTTGTGGTGGAGCCACTGGCCGAACGTGGCTGGTGAGTCAACTCTTAATTGGCTTGCAGACATCACGCTTTGCTAACTTCGTACTTAAATACGCAGGGCCTTACAGGAGCGCTTACTCTCAGCCCGGGTTTTAGAGTATCGCCGTAACCAAGTCCACTTTCTCTGTCCATTTACAGACGAATACGACGAGAAGTATAGCGATGGCTGGACCTTTGATTGGCCCCAGAATGCCAAAATCTGGTTTCCTAAAAATGCCGATGGTCATGTGGCTGGAACATTGCTTGGTTGGGAGATTTCAAGTACCGAGAATTTCCACAAGATATGGAAATCCATCATTGAAGCATACACCGAACGGAAACTGACCTTTGCAGCTGACCGTGTGTTGGCTATATCAGGTATAGCACAGCGGATGGCAGTCATGGATACAAATGGCTCCAGTACCACATACATTGCAGGCCACTGGCTCTCAGACTTTCCCTATAACCTGCTATGGTATATCAGCTGTCCAGACTGGGAGGTTAATCAGCGTCATACGCGACGACGTCCTACCTGGGCTTGGACATCCATCGACACCAGAGTTAATGCCCCAGACGAGATGTTCTATCACCCTGCTCGTAGCGCCGTCGAGCTCGTGAATTACACAGTCCAGCTTCGGGACAGTAATGCACCGTTCGGAGACGTAGAAGACGCTACGCTGACTCTGAGAGGCCGTGCGTCCATGTGCGAATGCCGTATCACAGAAGACTACTTGCCGCGCAAAACTATGCTACATTTCAAGCTTACTGGGGAAGAACTTGGTATTGCGCATTTCGATAATCTGACTGGACCAGAAGACAAGGACTATACTCAAGATGTTTCTCTACTACTGACAGAGACTTCCGGAGACGGAAGGGAAGAGTTCAGCGCAGCTGGATTGATTGTGGTTGAAGAGCCGAGCGAAGATGGAAAGCGGAGATTTTCTAGGATAGGAGTATGGACTGCGAACGAGTATGAAGGTGATGAACGCGGAGGGATAGGGCCGTTGCAAACGAAGATTCTGCACCTCTTCAATAACGGTGAGCTAGAGACGTTCGACCTGATGTAGCGCACTCGTCAAGGTCGATCTCACGAGGTTACCCCTGCCACGTTATCCTCTGGTGCATGCATCAACCCTTGAAAGGTATCCAAGTATCATGCCTGGTACGCCTATCTGCCGAAATGCAGACCTATCAAGAGTTCCATCCCTTTCCACGTCATGCCGTGTTGCCTCTGTTCACGATAGTAATCCGCCAACTTTGATTTCAGTTGATGCGAGCCTAATCTTTCCACGCTTACACTACCACACCGAAGGCACTGACGATTGAACACACGATCTGTCTTGAACGACCCATCTTATTGATTGTTTTACTCCACAGTCTATGTAAACTACGAACACTAGCATCCCTTAATATACCACCTATCATATACCAAGGCCGATGGTAGGATCCCACACGGCGTGCCGAGCTTCAAGTACCTACGAACTGACGCTAAGAAATGGTAGAACGACACCAAAAGCCAACTTTTGGTACAATGTGTTACACCTGCACGAACATGTTCATGCCAATGCTCCGACGGCCGCCGCGAAACATGTGCGGGCCCCTTTCGGCGCAACTTTGATAAAGCCGCGAGCTAGCTTGAAACGAGTAGGACCGCTTCGAGCATCACCACTATTATAACAAGTCTTCAAGATCGCGAATGTCTGGAAAGGACAGCTATATTCTATTCTCGAAGCATTCCAACTCTACTCCATTCTTTTTCCTTCTATTCCAAGTTTGTAACTTGCAGTCACTCTTTTACAATCAAGCAAGATGTTTGCCAAATCCATCATTCTTCTGTCTGCTGCGGCGCTTGCGCACGGTCGCGCGTTCCGTCGCCCACACTGGCCCCAGCCACCTTGCAACTCTACCGGTACTGCACCTATAATGGTCGTAGACAAGGTAGCCCCGACAGCAAATATTGTGTATGATGGCAGAGTTCAGGCAGATGCTACGAAGCAGGACTTCGATGCTTCCACTGGACCTTTCGGCCCAGACTTCGTCAAGGGAGCGAGTGAGTCTTACGTTACTGTTGTCGCGCATCTTCATTACTGACAGGAATCAGACTTGACTTTCAGCCAGCTCATTGAGTTTCCAGAGGTTGAGCCATCGCTCTTCGATGCTAAGGTTGGCGCAAAGGCATTTGAGGTGCAGGTCAAGTCAGTAGCCCAGACCACCACAAACATTGGAAAACCATACTAAACAGCCCAAGCGATCTATCCATCTTCGTCCCCGGAGATGCGGCCAGTGCCCAAAGCGCAGTCCGCCGTACCGAGCTGAGCCCCAACGGCGGCGGCAACGTCACCACTGGCGTCAAGACTCTGCACGTCTCTCTTCACCCCAGTGCCCAGAACCCGCTCAACGTCAGCCACGAGTACTCTCTCGTCTTCCTTGAGAACGCCGAGTTCAGCGCCAACCAGTTCATGCTGCGCACCGGCACTCTCCTGGGCAGCAACGGCAGCACCAAGAACGACCTTGTGCTTCTCGGCAACACTGCCGCTGGAACTAAGCAGCTCTTCACCACCCCCTTCCCTGAGGATACCTGGACCAACCTTGCGCTGAAGTTGGACTTCAATGCCAACACCATCCAGATCTTCCAGTCCGCTGCCAACGAGCCCCTTGTCCAGGTCACCGAGCCCCTGCCAAACGACTTGTCGGGCAACGGCCAGCTCCACTTTGGCATCAACAAGAACCCAACCTCTCCGGGCGAGGATTTCTTGAGGCAGGGATTCCAGGCGAGTGGTATCTTGGAGGGCATGATCTTTGGAGGTATCTTCGTTGAAGACACCGCCAACAGCAGTGTTACCTTGTCCTAAATACGTGAGCTGGTTTTGGTGAAAGTCGTGGGTTCCTTTCGATTGTAGATGTTTTGATAGATTAGATTAGAGATTCTGGTTCCTCCTACCGGAACCTTAATCAACCTATCCCCGTTTCAAAGTCTTTGGACTGAATGTGAAGAGGTTTGAATTATGTCTTCGAAGTATGTGGAAACGTGATGAATCTGTGTCACTGCTATCCGCACATGCTTCATGAAATTTGTGCTCGCACTTTTGAAAGTCTGGCCGCCTCTTACGGGCCATTAGATTTGAAGCCTTCAAGAACTGCGTGGAACCGAGACTTCGTCATCACACAGCTACGAGAAAAGACATTCTCGAAGGGGGAAGGTAGATTCCTATATCACGGACCTGCTCCTGATGTGAACTCTCTCCATCATGACCGCAAGATGTATGTATTTCTCCCTAAAATACCTACCTAGGTAGCCGAGGATGAGCAAAGAGGGCACGCCGCCGCCAAGAAGAAGGTCTATCTTCATGCCCAGCCTCTTGGCATCGGTGCGTAGAGAAGTGATGAAGTCACTTCATAACTTGCCTGCGATGGCTCTTCGTCCATACCGTCGATCGACTGCGGAGTCGCCGCGGATGATAACGACTTAACCATAAAGGAGAGAAAATGTATTAAGGAGAATAAAGGGTGAAGCGAACACAAAGTTATGTAACTTGCAGAGTGTTGAAGTATTTGTGTCGTATGTAGGTTCATTGAGCTACAGACTTCGTTTGGAGGCTGAGTCACAACAAACAGCGCATTAATCGCGTGCCTCTAATCTCGATGTAATATGCTTGTATATGAAAAGAGATCTTAACATAGTATACCATAAAGTCATCGAAAATCTCCAAACCTTAGCGGTCGACCGTAAGCTACCGTAACGCTATGATTCAAAAACACCACATCTTACATAGCTTTATTCTTCTTCCTCCATGGGCCGGTTACCTTCAAGAGCCTACCACTATCTTTGAACGGTTTGCAAGAGTTGTTCGCGCAGCAAGGCCGGGAATCAGGAGTGCATCCGCTCTCACCACAGTCGCCCTTCCCGTCATTAGGGTCATCTGCAACAGGATCGGAATCAGGAGCATCGACGTCACCAGCCTTCTTCTTCTCATCAACCGACTCTTTAAATTCCCGTCCACATATCTCCTAGAACGCAATGTCCTAAGAGCGTATAGTGTTAGCAAGCAGCATTTGGAACAGTTTGCGCCAATCTACGTACTATGTCAAACCAGACAATGTATCAGCGGTGGTCATTGTTTTCTGGCGCTCTTCAATCTTCTCGTTGATAGCGAGCTGGTGACACTTTGTTCGTAGTCAGACGGTTGGCAAAGAATACATAGATCCGAAGAGTTAGTCGAAGTCACTTACGGTAGGCATCATAGACATGATCTACGACGTACATTAAGACTCCTTCTCTGCCAATACGAGGGCTGTGCCTATGAGTGACGGACTTATTAGGGCTAGAATACACGGCATTCGCTCTGCTGACCTACATGAACTCGTGCAAAACGTTCGCACCGATAAAATTCTTCGTCCATTTCTCGGTGCTGACTTGGTCTCCAATTTTGGCGCAATTGTCGGCTTTCAGAGTCTCCAGTTCCGCTCGTTCAAAGACCTTGTCGCAAAAATGCATGGCGGCCCCGTTATTGTTCCTCTTAAAGTAGGCTGTGCCCGTCTTACCATCCGCGGTCTTCAAGCTACAGAAAGGTGTCTTGCCGTCCCCTAATTTCGGGAATCGTTTCTCGGTGGGAACGAAGTAGTCATCGTTATAGATGGTGGTCTTGCCGTTAGTTTCGGAACCGGTGCCGTCTTGGTTGTCACTAACAAAGTTCTTGAAGACCTGCTTGATTTTCCCGACACTTTTATCGTTAATGTGCTCTTTGCCGAACCAAAACTTGATAGTGGGCTTGTACTTGGCGTCAACTATCTTCTCTAGAGCCTTAGCGGCGACGGTGGCCGCGTCTTTGTGTCCTTGGGTCAATTTGTCCTTGCGGCTATCGGTCGGAAATATCATAGAGGTCGTAGAGGGTCCGCTTCATCATCCATGCTGGGTTGGCACTGCTGAGTTGGAAACTTCTGAACGCTTGTTAGCATCTCGAGGCTCGATCAAGTCCATCTGATGATTATATACCCCAGGGATGAGCGTGAACAACTGCTGAAACAGCTGCAGTCGCTAGTACACGTTTTCAAAGCTGCACTATGATGAAGCGATGATGCAAGTTGGGAAGTTGAGAAGAAGTGCTTTTCAAGTGGGTTTGAGATTCGATGAGTATCTGGGAGCCACGAACACGACGATTCCGATCCCATTATATACGCAATTGTAGATCTGGGACGTACCACCATCACTGTAAGCTCACAGACCCATACTTAGTCGCTCTACCGCCACCTGCAGTAGATGACCTCATATCCAAGACGCAAGGCGCATTCCTCCGGTCAGGACGCTCAATATTGATCAAGTGCCACATGGTGATGCGAAGAGCCTGCGAGCCATGATGTTGGACATGCGGATGTTTCGCGGAGGGTATGACGGAAAGATGCGAGACCCAGGGAGCATGAAGTTTCATGATGCGATCTGCAAAGGGACACATAAACACCTCGAGGGCGAAGGATGACCTACGATCAGGCTTGAGAAGCACTGCCTACTCAGACCCAACAAGACGACTATGCCTTGCATGGCGAGCAATGGGTGTCGGCCAGCAGGTCCATGTGCATAGCTGTTTGTCAGTTTGTCGTAAGACGTCGATATCCTCATGCATGCTTGTGAACCCTTGCTGTCGATGCTGTTATCTGAACTCAGTACTTTACCTGTAGATTGGAATCGGTGGGTAAGGATATGAAAACGTGATACATGATGTCGAGGGTGAATAACGTAGATACTAAGCGAGCGAGCACTTAGGCTACGTCGCTGCTAACAACATAGGTGCCGCATCTCGCCATGAACGAGAAGTCTGCCTCGAGCATCGTTTCACGGGGATCAAGACACTCACACGTGGATGAGGGTAATACGTGTGACGTAATTCGCTAATCACTGGGTATTCCCATGCTGAACTACGGACTAAATTGCAACTTGCTTTTATCTTACTCAATTTACTTCTCATTGCCGCAGCGAGTACCATTCTCTCACGACTGTTTGTACTTCTATTGCAGCTTCCAGCGTCTGCACTTGGTTAGGTATTACGTCCACCACCTCGCCCTCCCAAGGTTGAGCACTGTATCGTACAGTACTTCACGCACCTACCAGCTCTGCGATCTCGATTGCTCCAAACTGCGCCACACTCCTCAACACGGTGGGATAGATCCTTCAAGTTGCATCATGCCGGATGCCAGCCCTGTCAACGCACAGCCACGATTTTCTTTGACTTGAACTCCGACAGCCGATGTCTACCATCTGAACGGCGAGCCACGCTTTGGTTTCAAGCTAAAGATCTTATCGCACAAAGACGAAGTCATCACCGTGTGTCTGTATAGAACCCCGCTCAAGGAGATCCACGGCCTAGGAGAAATAGCTTGTGTCACCGACATAGAGGGCGAGGAATCTGAGTTGCCGTACGTCATTAGATGCTGGGAGCACAACGATCCATTTCCCGACAATCTCTTCTTCAAGGAGTTTAAGCCTAGTAAGCCGCATGAGGAAATGTTCTAGCTAGACAAGGAAGATCCAGTAGCTTCACAAGGTGGCGAGCTTAAATGCCTAAGAGCTCGAACAGAGTACAAGGTTTAAATCAGCGGGGAGCTACTGCAATCGTTCTCCAAATAGAGAAGAGGGACCAAGGAAGAGCTGTTAGCTAGCGGGCTAGAAAAGAAGAAGGAAAGATAGAACACTTCAAGTAGGAAGATACATATTGATGTGTCGGAGCCGTTCAAGTTTAGGGCTACGTAGAGTTGAGGATGATAGACCCGAGTAGGCACATGAGGTGGCAGACCCCTAAGGATTGATACGCACAAGCAGAGCCATCGCGCCAGATTCGTAGTGTGCAGGAATAACCATCGTGGCTAGGCACGTAAGCAATAGAGAGCATATGGAGTAAGACCATACTGTGAGATGCAGCTATAGTTGCATGGAGAACAATCACCTACTTTCTGAGTTTGAAAAGCTAGCTTTTCGCCATCTCATTGAGCTTGCCAACACACTGGCGGAGCAGGCACTTTGAAGCTCTCATAATAGCGTCTCGCGATACGTGGTGCGCGTGTTCTATTGCCTAAAGCCGCTGGTTGTTAAAGAGTTGTCACAATCACTTAGCAAGATCCACCTAAGTTTCAATGGCTAGATGACGAAGAGCGGCAAGAAAGCCTTCTTGGTGATATTTCAATCATGTTAGGAAACAAAAAACTGCAAAAAACATACAACAGCGGGGATTCGCCAGTGGTCACCCACCTGACTACTAATCCGCCGGTACACTGCTTGAGTACAGCTGAGCGAACGGGAAGCTCTATTTTCAGTGTCCTATGGTCGTATGTGGCGGATACAGCAAAATTTCCTTTATAGATCGTAGATTTCATAGACATTGATCTTCAAAACTTACTCTAGTAGCTCTGGCTCATTTTTGTCGATTGCGGCGTCAATAAGAGCTTGTTTGTGAGTCTTTAGATCCTCCTTTCGATGTATTTTAGGGTTGTGTCGCTAGGCTTGCGTATTCGACAATGTATTGAAGGAAGGCAAAATTTACCAGAGTATGCTTGTCGACATGTGCTCATTGTAGTGCTAATACGAAGCTGGCAAAGGCTATGTTAATAGAAATTGCAAAAGAAAGGAACTTTTTCAAAATTTTGTGGAAAGGATCGAAGGGTTAAATTAGGCAATCAGGAAGAAATAAGGAAGGCTAGCTCAAGGACACCTTCGCTCGCGCTTCGTCCCCACTTAACCCAATCGACTTCCCCAAACGATTCTACCACTATTTGTGCTCGCTGAGGCAGAACCACTGCTGTCAATGCTAATAAAAGACCTCAGCAAAATACATTAGATCTATGTGGCTAGCATACCTGTAAGGTACGTTGACAACGGTCATTCTGTAGCGTGGGTAGGTTGTTATTAACGCTGACTACGAAGGATCTCGTATTTTGAAGTCGTACCTCATCACCAAAATAAGGACACATTCTACCGATACAACCCGAAGAAGAAGAGCTACTTCGTAACGTCGGCGTGCGTGATCACTCGCCGTGCCGGTTGTCCTTCCAGGCTCTCGTCCTACTTCGCAGTTCACAGTTCAGCAAGCCCGTCTCTACGAAGGAATTTGCATTTATTGAGTCACTAAAGTCACTTACACTGTTCACCGTAGCTACCATAATAAACTAAAGTGCTACTAAATGTGATTGCATATTGCGTGAAGTCTCTAAAAGTAGGTAGATATTATAATGTAATAACTCTTAGTACTTCTGTTATCTTCTTGCTACTGTATAGCCTTACGCGTTGTGCTATTAAAATGACATGTAGACACAACAAATGCGAGCTCCTTCATAGAGCAAGTTACATGCATGTGATTGCTTGAATGACAAAGACGTGTCCAATTGGTGGGTGTCGTTTAAGTATTAAGCTGTTACATCAGTGATCCAATTTCAGTATAGAAGCTGCAACACCCGCATGTACGTCATATGTGCTTTCGATGTTGTCCGCCTAACTACTTAATCTCGCAGGTACATGACCATCCTCTTGACCAGGAATGTATGAACTCACACTAGTTTCATGTCGCAGACTTGTACCTTGCGCAATTTCTGCTTATTTGATCATTGTAAGGCCATCGTCTCGTATATTTCAAGCTCTCAGCCTAAATAGCATATTATCATTTACAATCTTACAAAGTGCCGCCTACTGAGCGCATGGCGATGGCTTGCCAGATTGCCAGAGCCCGTACTTATAGAGGCAGATTCAACACTGCCAGTATGCTGGCGACATTAAAGAATCTCGACCGCAACGTGTTGTTGGGGCCTGAAACGTCACAAAAGGGGGCTAGTATTGCAAATCTGACTGCGCACACGCACACTGTATTACTATGGCTATACTAAAAATACATATTTCGTTCTCTACAACGTGTCTGACAGAACATTTAGCCCAGGAGACACTTAGTTCTGGAGGAATTCCCTCAACCTTTCAGCATATTGCTTGGGGAACTGGAAGAGGTGGGCGTGACCTGAGTCCGGGTAGATGTCCAAATAAGCGTATGGGAGCGCCTGCTGCATGAAAAAGCTGTTGGGGGTAGGCAATAAGATATCGGATTTTCCGTTCGTAACCAGGACCTCTGCCTTGACCGTTTTGAGCTTCTCGAAGTTCTCCGGATTGCTGATAAAGGCTCCAAGAGCGGTCGCTTGCGCCCCTACTCCAGCACCCAAGATGAAGTCAGAAGCCTGTTCGCGCTCAATGCGACGTTCGGATAGTCGCTTCCACCAATCCTGCCCTGCGGCTCGGCTCGTGTTTGTGGGCGAGAAAAAGAGGAACAAGAAGTCCTCCACTGTCGGTACTCTTTGAACAGAAGCGGCCTCGAAAACCGCAGGATCAGGGGCAGAAAAGTTCGCGTTAGCACCTGGCGCTGTGCCTGCAAAGACTGCCTTTTCTACCATCTCCGGGTATGTGAATGAGATGTACTGAGCGATCATGCCTCCGAGAGAGAAGCCGAGGAAGACAGCTTTTTCGATGTCCAAAGCCTTGACGAGAGCAACAGTGGCATCGCCCATGGACTCAACGGCGCTTGGAATGACACCTTCACTGCGGCCAACACCGGTGTTGTCGAACAAGATGACCTCGCGATATTGGGCGATATAGTTGAAGAGTAGAGGATCAGTCTTGTCCATAACACCTCGGAAGTGCGTCATGTAGACGACTGGATTTCCATGACGCTTGCCAAATCGTCGGTACGCTAGCTTGCTTCCGTTGATGTTAACGTACTGCGTTTCCGCAACCTGAGCAAGTGGCTTTGGTGAGTCGTGGAGAGGCTTTGGTGTAGGCTTGGTCGAATAGTCGTTGCTACGAACATCAATATTGTTGACTCTCCGCGGAACACTCTCTTGATGAACTTACCCTTTGACCACCCCTGCGGAAGCCATACCAGCGACGAGTAAGATACTCCAGAATCTCATTGCGAATTTCGAATTGCGTGTAATTGTCCAATGAGGTAAATATGGCCTGACTGTTAATTGCGAATACTGTTGTGGTATCTGAAAATATTGGCGGTAAGTTGGTCACCATATATATAGGGATAGTGAAAATACACTACCACATAATGGAAGATTCCATGGACTAGTACTGAAGTAGTAGATGCTATCATCCGTACTATTAGGCCAAGGAGACTTGCGTTGAGTAATCATGCTAACGGAGTTGTTCCGTAAGGCTACTAATGGTGTGCTTCCAACTTCAATCGCTTGTTATGGAGCGTAACGCGCAGTCAAAAACCGGTTGACAGAGTAACCACCGGTCTGGGATTTTGCCGAGTATGTTACGGCCGTCTGTGGCACAATGATTGACCCGCACTCGTAAAACGGTGCAATATTTTGCAACGATCCGGACCTCCCGATCCTTTAGTAATCTTCCATGTGCACTGGTTTGAGCGTACCAAAGTACGAATCTGGATTGTCTAAATGTGATGGGGGGGTGAATGCCTGAATTTCAACGAATCATCTTCTCGCTTATGGTACACTGCATCCCCAGTGTACGTACCAAAGCCGCTATTCATCAGCCTTAAAATGACATACAGCCTGATTGTCAAGATGCTGCAAATTTCACGCGCAGGATCACGCCTAAGAATTTCAAGGTTGGGAATTTAAACCAGAGACTGCAACATCATTTTACTTCACCCTTCCGCCCCCTCCCACTCAAGACCCTAAAATCGCTTCTCCCTAAAATGGCTTCTGAACGGGGAATCGCTCGGATTGGTCTTTATAAAAATGAAGACTCGCCGAACCACAATACGAGAATGCGTGCCTGTCCGGCCGCTGATCTTTTGATTATTGACCAGTGACCATCTCGCAAGCTCAAGAAAGGCTATCGCACGTAGTCTAAGGACTTTATTCCTTGCCAGCACGCGATAGAATACTCATGTCAATAATGTCGTCGGGCACATAGCATCCCAGAACAATGGTCAGTCACGGACCATGTCGTCAGCATGTACGAGGATATGGTGCGTCGACCAAGGGTGACCTGAGAAAGGCAATTCCTCGTGGTTGCCGTATGAGCGTATAAGAAGCGGTAGAGTTATAGGATCTCGTTGACTACTCATGACAACTTGCCGGCTTTTCCCATTCACGCACGATGCAACTTCATTTTTCCTTCACAGCCGCTCTGCTATTGTGCTCGGCCACTAGCACTTACATTCTCGGTCCCGGGCAAAAATGCCAACAAGTTGTATGTTTCTAGGCCAGGTTTTTGTCGAGATTCCGCGTCTTCCGCTGACCATGCGACCAAAGTGCAACACGCTCTCCCAGAAGTTCCCCAACCAGATCTTTTTGAGGACCGAAACAGGATACGAGGTGACTCGGAATTCGTTTTGGTCCACCATACAGGGGGCATATACTCCCACTTGTTTCTTCAGACCAAAGAACTCAGAAGAGGTCTCGAGAGCTGTTGTCGCGTCGTCCAGTGCGCATTGCAACTTTGCAGTCAAGAGTGGCGGTCATGCGAGCTTCGAATCATCTACTATCCAGGATGGTCTAGTTGTAGATCTCGCCGACCTGAATGAAGTAGTTGTGAGCCAAGACAAAAAGTCGGCTTTCATTGGGCCTGGAGGAAGATGGCATGAGGTGTACCCCCGTCTCCAGGAATACAATGTATCTGTCCCCGGTGGCCGGCAATTTGGCGTCGGCGTCGGCGGCTTTACGTTGGGTGGTACGTATTTGCAATCACACAGTTTCCAAAAGAAAAAATACTAGACCATATCCTGACAGTTCCTAGGTGGCATATCATTCTTGAGTAACCTGCATGGATGGGCATGTGATAATATCCTAGAATTCGAGGTTGTCCTGGCGAATGGGGTTATAGTGAAGGCAAATCCTACTTCCCACAAGGACCTCTATTGGGCTTTGCGAGGTGGTGGCAGCAATTTCGGCATTGTCACCAAGTTCAAGTTCATGGCCTATGAACAAGGCTTGCTTTGGGCTTCCATAATGTCATTCAACAGCTCAAATAGTCGTGTCGTACACGACGCCTACACGACATGGGGCAGAGACCTAGTCCAGACGGACCCGAGAAGCCACGCGCTTGTAGTCTGGGATGCCTTCACAAACTCTACTCCTACTGCGGCGGTGACGCTACTGAGCACGGATCCGTTCGAGATAGGGACGCACCCAAAGGTCTACGACCAATTTTACGAAGCTGGTCCAGTGACAACATTGGAGCTGAACGGCTTCCAAGGCGACATAGCGGAGTCGCAAGTAATCCCTGGAAGTGTTTCTCGCAATACCTTCTGGACGACATCGTGGCTCATCGACGCGGATATGACGCAAATGGTCTTCGAGATTTGGGCAGAGGAGACAAAATCCATTGCCCCACTCATGGTACAACAGCAATTACAACATCAAACATTGACAGTTGCACAAATGGAAATCATGAAGAGAAACGGCGGAAATCCACTTGGATTAGCTGGCCAGGAGCGAGCCTTGGGGTTCATGAACGTGCTCGCGAGGTGGGACAACGTTAAGGATGACGAAATCGTTTACCAAACATTTCAGCGAATCGAGGACAGAGTGAATACGGCGGCCGAGCAGAAAGGAGTTACGAACGGGTTTATATACACAAATTACGCCAGTCAGTTCCAAGATCCCTTTGCGAGTTATGGGGCTGCCAACAAAAAGAGGCTGTTAAAGATTGCGAAAAAGTACGACCCTAAGGGTGTATTCCAGAATCTGGTTAGTGGCGGTCATAAACTCACCGGTCCGCAAAGTTGAAAGTGTTGGAAATGTCAACATGTTGTGTTGTAGTGTAGACTTCATTGAAAACTCCCACTTCAAAGCATTGTGATGTGACGGTCAGGTTCTCTGACACATATAAAAGTCCTATCTGAAACCCTGAATGCAGGTCGCCGTTTACTTATATTCCAAATGAGAAGGCCTTGATTTCGGAGAAGTATGGGGATGTGGTCCATGCAGCAATTCATCAACTCAAGTATACATTCGGCGTCCCAGATCGCTGTGTGCCATCGCATATCCGCAGCTTCATATCTAGGACAGGAAACAGACCGGGTGTGTGTAGGGCTCATTTCCCAACTTGGCTGGGTACATAGCTTGAAGATGTACATGAGACTGATAACATGACCCTTGATCTGGACTGATCCACGCGACGCAACAACCCCATCAACGATGCAGTCGGTGACATGTAACAGCGCGAAGCCCTTGAACTTGGCCTGCAGATGCCTTCCATTGATGTCATTACTCCACGAGAATACCTTTCCATGCTGTTGTTGTCCCGCACGTGTGCAGAAAATGGAATTGACCTTCCTCCTATAAGATTCGTCGCAATGGGTAGGATTGTCGTGCTCCTATCCGAGAAATTCCAGCCAAAGCCCAAAAGCTTGTGGCATGCGAAGGAGGCTTGTGGTGGATGCGAGTAACTTTTCCCCAATGGGCGGCGGACAACTCTGGAGGTTAAACCGCACGGGGACACACAACCCTAGGCCTGCGTGCGATTCCACCAGCGCCGCAGCAACCGTCGCAGTCGCATGTGTCCGTGCCGCTTTAATGTCGTTAAACTCAAGCCTTGACGTTGCCTGCCATTTCTCTTTTGTGCGCTTGCGACCGACGACAGATGCTGCAATTGGCTGTGGCAGCAGCCTGGGCGAAGTCTTAAGTAACGAAACAGCCTGCCAGCGACAGTCATTTCGTCCTCCGCTACGAGATCATCTCCTAGCTATGTCGCCGTCACGCGTGGCTTCGGCTTCGACGGAGTCTGCGACGTTGGCAAGTGAGGGCGCTGTGATAGTACTGCATTCAGGTGGACTAGACATCTTGATTAGGCAAACATTCAGTCGTATAGCGCGCGATAGTACCAGGAGTTATCAAGTGGGAGTGGTGAGTGAAGCGCGAGGCGGGGAACGACGTGAAGCGAGGAAAGGCGTGAGATGAGGTACGAAGGAGCTCGCGTTCATTGAGTCGCCAAGCACTGTGGTCAACACGCCACACTAAAAGGTCTACCTAGGGTGGTTAGTTTATACGTGTATTCTCTATAAGTGGTAAAAATAATACTATATTAACCTGTAGTACCTTTATTGTCTTCCTGCTACTACATAGACTCAAGCGTTGTGCTGGTAACGTGGGATGGAGACACAATAAGTAAGAGCTCTTTCGTAATGATAATATCCTCACGCTTGTGTGTGGGTAGTCTGAACTGCTCCACAGGAGTTTGAACTGAAAGATTGCTATACTGTTATCCCTCGATCCCCAATTCTTCCTTAGCATGAGAGATAGGTTAGATACAAGATAAGATTACGTAGGGCTTGTGTACGTTAGGTACAGAGCAAATTCGTGAAGCGCTCTCCAGATGAGCATCAATGCTGCCAAAGCGAAGTTGGTTGGAAAACCTCATTTGTCATGGTGTGCTTCATTAAGGTTGGTTGAATCAGAAGCTTGACTTGACATGCTAATGGCGCATCTGAGATTTGTCACATAGACATGATGGCGCTCTCAGCTTGCATGAGGCACCCATATATCCAACGAGATGACGCTTTCTTGGACGTGTACTGGATTGGTGAAGAAATTTTGACGTGAAACCGACAAAGATCGACGGCAGCGGTGAAAAATATCACACTTCTCGCCATCACCTTGGTGTCTGTTTTGGCACAATAGCTCTAGTGTATGAGATACGAAATACGAAGCCTGCAGGTTGCGATGAGAGTATGTATATCGAGTAAATAAGAGGTTGATCTCACGCCTGTTTCAGCCACCAATTCTAGGAGGGATAAAAGACCCGAATACTCTAGCTGGGAGACAATTGCACGTCATTGTGCTTCCCACCAGCAATGGTCATCCCTCCAGGTGCATACGCCGAGCACTTCGACCTCTGTGCAATGATGAAACACGAGCAGGAAAAATCTGCGCGCATTCGGATGAGGATCTTCAATAGGCATGACGCTGCGTGCCTAAAGCCAGTGATGCAGTTCCTCCCTGGGCAACATCTCGATACAGTCCCCACCGATCAACACCAAAACCCACGCATCACATCATTGATCGCCAATCCTCACAAGTGAACAACCCAAGACCTCACGTCAACGCGCATCATCGTTTCCCCATACCCCAGCAACGCCAACGCAGTGCAGATCAGCCGCTGATCGCAATGTCCCCCATATTTTCTCTCCGCGCTTGCAGACAGATGCAGTGGGGACCTGGCTCTTGGGGATCAGATTGTCTCGCTTGCTTTGTCGCATCGTTCAGGTGTCCATGTGATGATCACACGCCGCGTGCACCTCCGATCCAAGCGCGGGCCACCGATCAGGGTATGGATCACGCTAGTAAGGTGGAGACAATGCTAAAATCTGGGGTAGCGCGCTAGGCAGGTTTAAGCGCCGGGCTGATGCACGCCACCGTGATTGAATGGTCGTCATCGAGGCTAGGCGAAAATGAGGTAGTTTGTTAGTAAGATCAGGAGTATGGTGGACATTATTTCCTTGAGAACGCGAGAGTTGGTGAGCATAGTAGAGGGACGACATGTAGGACGCGGTATGAAGTGAAGGATATGATACATTGCGGTAGTAGAGCGACATCTCAAACGATCATAATGCGTATATACATGTGTGGTACAACTACCACCTTTCATCCCCTGTTCGTATTGACCATTGTTTGCCTCGTTGTTTAAACGGCGGCGGTCTTCTCGTAGCTCTCGTTGTACTGAGCGCTCCTCTTGCGGGTAGCCTCGGCCTCGATGTCAGTCAAGCTCTTGCGGCGGTTGTCACCGTGAACGTCTTGTACATCCTGGAAGGAGACGGAGGGAACGAAACCGGGCGACTTCCAGGCCTTGGAGACCTTGCCGTAGAGCTCGTCGACCTGCTCGAGGGAAAGACCCTTGGTCTCGTAGATCAACGTCCACACGAAGAAGATACAGACGAAGCAGCATCCTATATTTATGTTAGCCAATTATTCAAATGAAATGACTCTGTGGTCCGACTTACCTCCCCAGACGAAGAACACCTTGGCGCCCATGTTGGCGTTGCCTGGACCATCATTGACCATGTAGGGAGTAGCGTAACCGATGGCGAAGTTGAGAAGCCAGTTGGAAGCGGTGGTCATAGAGAGAGACTTCGCGCGGACCTTCAGAGGGAAGATCTCACCAGTAACAACCCATGCGACGGGTCCCCATGAGCAAGCAAAGAAAAAGATGTAAATGCATACAAATGCCACCAGGGCATTCTGTGCAGGCCCGTTCTCAGTACCGGCAACGGTACCAGTGATTGCGACGATGAACTGGCAGACGGCCATGCCAATGGCTCCAAAGAGCAAAAGGTTGCGACGACCCCACTTCTCCACAAGGTAAAGACCAGGAAGGGTAGAACCAACGTTGACGGCGGAGGTGATCATGTTAATGACGAAAGCGTTGGTGAAACCAGCACGCTGGAAGAACGAAGTTCCGTAGTAGAAGATGAAGTTGACACCAGTAAGCTGCTGAAGAGCCTGGAGAAGACATCCAGTCGCCAAACGCTTTCCAAGGTTACCCTTGAAGCAATCGAGATAGGTAGCCTTGCCGAGAGACAATTCGTACTCGTGGTTTGCAGTGATTTCAGCCAATTCCTCGACGAGAGCTGGGTGATCAACATCGAGCCTGCGCAGGGTGGATAGGGATTTGGCAGCCTTTTCTGGGCGGCCCTTCTTGATGAACCAGCGAGGCGTCTCTGGGAGCCAAATGCAACCGACGAAAAGAACGAGGGCCCAGGCGAACTGAACAGCGATAGGGATACGGTAAGAACCAGTGTCATCGCGGTCCTTGGTAGAGTTGTTGACGACAGCGGCTAGAAGCAGACCAATGGTGATGGCAAGCTGGTAGCAACCAACGATGGCACCACGGATCCACTTGGGAGCGGTCTCGGACTGGTACAGAGGAATGATGGCACTGATCATACCGACACCGAAACCTGCAAAGAAACGGCCAGCAACGAACAGAGGAATATCGACGGCAATGGTCTGTAGGACGACACCCAAGCAGAAGACCACGTTGGTGGCGACCAAACCAAGACGACGACCGAGGAAATCAGCAGTAGGGGCGGCGGTCAAGGCACCGAAAAAGGTTCCGGCAGAAAGGATGGAGACGATCAAAGAAGTCTGCGAAGCGTCGACATCGAGCTCGCCATCAGCGTTCCTGTACCCGGTGCTGAACAATTCTCTCCAGTGCTGCATTCCCAAGATACCACCAATGGTACCGGTATCATAACTATCGAAGTCAGTCACATCATCCAAGGACGATCCGTTAGATGAAATGCATACCCGAAAAGCACACCACCGAAGGCGACGAACAATCCAACGATGATGGCTGGCGCAACAGAGCCAGCCACGCCCTCGGGCTTCTGGATCAGGACACCCATGATGACGATCTCTCTATGAGCAACGTAAAGTGAAAGATAGAAAAGAGTTACAACTCCTAGGTCTGAAGGAGAGCCTGTTTACTCGGATGAGGACGAGACACAACATGGGGTGGATGAACCGTCCTTAAGTACTCTCGAGCATCTGCCTTTCACGATCCTGGGGCGTCCCATGGGCGCGACCGTTAGCGTCAAGGCTGGAAGCTTGGGGATATGGCGCTAATGCCTTGATTGGACGCCAAAGAAAATACCGGAGTGGTTCCGGGAGTAGTGAACTGTAAGAATCTTGATGAGTGGCTCCAAGATATTTAGCGTATAGACTATGGCGCTCCAGGTGTCGTAGTCCACTCAAAAGATCACAAATCTTAGTTCATGACCAAACCAACTTGAATCAACATTACCACGCTTGCAAGATGTACGGGGCAGGCCGTCTCGGGGCCTGACTAGCATGTTCCTCACTCAAATTGCAATGCCGCTTGCCTAGACGCCTGTCACTCCAGGTTCGTCTGGGTCTCGAGCAGTCTGGTAGGTAGTGCTTTACTGGCGGGACCCGTTGAGGCGTCGGAGCAGTGTTGCATCACGTAGGTGAGAGTGGCAAGCCGAGGCGAAAATGTGGCATTTTCAAATGACTGCAATAGGCCACTAGAGTATGATTGTCAGCCATCAGACACGACGTGACCAACCAGATTCGTACGTGTGCCGTGCGTGCCACTGACCTCATTTTGGAGGTCACGGGCTACCAGCTGCAAGCAATAATGGCGTTCGGGGGGCGGCGTAAAGCCTACCCAAACGGGGGCGACAAAGAGCTGAGGTTTGGGCGATCTCGTAGGTGTAGTCGTCAGGTGACAGTCACAATCCAACCTGCCATAACCACACGTACCAACGCGCCCGAAACAGTCTTCCCCATCCGTTCGACAAGGTCAGCGGGGAACGTCTACCCTTTTGCCCCATGGCACGCACGTGAAAAGGCCAATGCATGGCTTTCGAGGGTTGTGCAACCCCGTCGCTCAGGATTAGAAGCATTCTAGAATCTTGAAGCCCCACCCCCGATTTACACGCGGCTGACATGATTGTGTCCTTCTGAATGGATCTGGCCGCCTCCGAGTCAATCAACTGACGCGTTGGTTGGATGGAAGTAGGGATGGCGACAGCAGATTTTGCTTCTGGCCACCGAAAGTCGGGATAAAGGGCGGGGCGGCGGGGTGCATTAGTTCCCTCTCTTGCCCCGGAGGCTCAACAAGCTCGCCGTCGCATGCTGTAGCGCGGTCTCGGCCGCCGAGAGCGGTTGGCTTTTACAGCCCCTAGCGCTCACACCGATGCGCTTGGACGAACTCCCGGGAGAATTCTTCTACGCTAGCTCTTCTGGCGATTTCTGGGACGCACTTGTGGGAGAATTTTGGAGCTCAACAACGGGCCCATGGCGCCGCAGAGCTTGGTCCCCCCCTTTAAGGCTTGGTCGGCCAGGTAATAACATCTATGATCTGGGGAATCGACATCGTGGAGCTGTGCAGTGTCAATAGTGTGGAGATTGTACACCATCGCATGTTTGACTGATGATGCGACAAACCAGACGCTGTTTCCAGATGCGGATCCATCTCCGTCATGGCCGACGGAATGCAGTCGACTGCATGCAGCATGCTCACGCGGAGTGCCGACTTTGGAGGAATCACGAGCCTCTCTGACCCCAGATCGGGGGTTGCACAGATGCTCGTGGTCGAGCGATGATGTGCATCCAACCTGGGACTTGATGCCAAGCCATCCATGGTGTCATTACATCGCCCATCTTCAGAGGCGTGCCCGCATGGCATGTCAAGCCGCCCACAGCTTTTGATGAGTTGCGGTGGTCAAAACCTCAGTATATAGCCCTTGATGCTTGCCCGTTTGACTGCATCAGCATGCAATAACGGAGTGACAGATCGAAGGTCCACACGTGAGCCGACTATCAGCCAATCAGAATGGGACGTTTCCATGCATCATACTTTCCTCACCAAAGAACTCGATCCGACTTGCAAGCGCAGACGGTCAATATACGTGTCCAGGCAGGTTGCGACATGTGAAATCACTCAAGGTCCAGAAAGAAGAACGACCATGGAGAAAATCAAACGCAGTCCTCATTCTCCACCACGTCAAGCATGGAGGACCTGTTTTCTAACATGTCAGCATCCCGACCAATGACCGCGCTCAACGACGCGTCTCCAAACGCGTCCACCTCCCCACACCCGCGGCCTCACCGCCATCGCTGATCACACACCTCGCAGCAACCACGACTCCGAAAAAAAAAACATGTCCGAAGAGACCGCACACACCCCCGCGCCCACCCACGAACCCCCATCCCTCCCCAGTTCGCCGCTCCCCAAACGCACAAAAGTCATTGACCCCACGCCCTTCGCCCAGCCTGCTCCACTGCCCCGCGGTACCGACTCAGGCACCGCTACACCAACACCCCTAGCCAGCAGCAACATGGCGAGTTTGCAGCCTCCAGCACAGATTGCGCCGTCAATTGCAGCGGCGGCAGCGGCAGAGCAACAATTGCAAGTGCTTTTGCTTAGCGACAAGGCCACTGCGCCCACCAAGGGGAGCGCATATGCGGCGGGCCATGATCTATACAGTGCAAAGGATATCACCATTCCAGCGCGGGGAAGGGCATTGGTACCGACTGATATCAGCATCAGCGTGCCTGTTGGAACATGTATGCTTTGTCTCCCCTACAGCATCTGGCCCATGAACCTCTTACTAACTGACACACCACCAGACGGCAGAGTAGCCCCTCGCTCCGGCCTCGCCCACAAACACGGCATCGACACCCTCGCCGGCGTCATCGATGCAGACTACCGCGGCCCCGTCGGCGTCATCCTCGCCAACCTTTCAGACAACGACTTTGAAGTCAAGGTTGGAGATCGCATTGCGCAGTTGATCGTCGAGAAGATTGTCATGCCGAATGTAGTGGTGGTACAAAAGCTGGAAGACAGTGTCAGGGGCGCTGGTGGATTTGGAAGTACAGGGGGGTTTGGCACGAATGGTGCGTGAGCGGCAACGATACGGCTGGCTTGAAGGCATTGGCTATCTCGCACTAAGAGCGGATATGATAGTGAATACAACGCACTTGCACGCTTTCATGAAAGATGGACATCAATTGTATATTCTATGTCATCACACCGCATGTGTGCAGTCTATGCGACTATCTACTCTGTACTACCTTCCCATCCACTCCAAGACATTATATCCCCCGCGGCCTAAACCTCTCCATATCCCTCGGCTCAAGCAAATCCCCAACGTGCCGGACAACCTGCACCTCACTAGCCTGCATTAGCGCCAAATGCCTCTCCTTCTTCGCCTCTTCATCCCCATCATCCCTCTCTCCTGATCCACTCCCCACCTTCCTCATCCTCGTATCATACGCTTCCATCTTCTCATGGCACGAATCCGCCGTCTTGTTCAACACCGCCTGCATCGACGCGAGGACCTTCTGACACGCCTTAGCTAGCGGTAACTCCTCCGCTACTACATCATCTGGTGAGCGCCAGCTAGGCTTGGTGTGGAGATTGTGGTCGGGCGTGGATGCGGCGCGCACGGCTTCGATGAGGCGGGGCACGGTGAGAGCGGCAAACATGTCGCCTGTGCCTGAGAAGAAGAGGGGGAGCTGGGGGGTGTCGATGCGGAAGAGGCGGGGTTTGTAGTCTGAGGTTGCGGTTGAGCCGATGATGGTGAGGTTCTCAATGTTTTCTTCTTCTTCTTCTTCGTCTTCAGGTGTGGCTCGTGGGTTTGAAGGTGTGTCTGTTGTCGCCCATGTTGAGGGGTGGGAGGTCGCTGCGTCGAGGGGCTGCGATCCAGAGGGTGTGTGGGTGCCTGTTCCTGCTTTTGAGGTTGACCGTGTGGGTGCGCGGGAGGAGACTGTGTGGTTGTCGCGTGTGAGGCGGAGGGAGGTGATGATGACGTGTGGGACTTGGTAGGTTTTGTGTAGGACCTCGATAGCAGCAGCGAGCGATTTGAGGTCGGTGATTGGGGTATCAGATAGTAGCCTGCACTGGACTTTAGCAATTGCCTTTCCGAAACCTCCATGGCACTAGACTCACTCAGCTTCGAACTGATTCGGCAGGATAAGGTCGGCTTCACGCAGTAGCGACTTGTACTCAGGGACTTCGTCCTCGGGAATGTATAGCTTGCCATTGTCACCCATGACTGGATCGAGGACTGCCGCAAGTTAGCTGCATGCCACATGGAGAATTCCCTTGACCAACCCCAGAAGAAGCTTCCTGGCTTGGTACCAGCATTGAACTTGATATCTCTTCCTATCTTTCCAATGGCTTGGACTGCTTCAGCGCTAGGCATATATCCCGTTAACAGTACATCAAAGTTGGCAAGATTCGACTGTCGCAAGCCTTCGTACAGGTCAAGTATTTCGCCTGCTGACGTCTTGGTACCCTTGACTTGCTTATACGCAGTGTGATTGCCTGAATGATGTCAATATGCTTCGTTGCGAAATCAGCACTCTAATTAGGGAAAGTTTACTATAGTGTACAGTATTGATTGCAGAAACATCGCAGCCCAGCGACTGCATCACAAATGTAGCCATCTTGTTGCCGACATAGCTCCACGAGCATTAGCCAGAGTCGTTCAGTGCTTGGCCGCACTCACCCGTGAACAACCTGTATCCTGGTGTTAGTTGCATTCGCTTTGGTATGCACCGATGAGTCTTACATGGCTGGCAATGGCGAGTACACGCGTATCTGGTACGAGCGGGTCAGAGGTCATAATTGTCGAGGCAAACACGCTATGTTCGGAGCTTCAAATGAAAGGAATGCGGTGAAGTGTCACTGAGTATTGTTGTTGATCTTATCTGGAGTTCTGCGCGATGACGTGAAAACGGTGGTGGTGGTGGGGCTTGTATTATTCTTTTGGGCCGAGGGCGCGGAGCAGCTGCGGGTCGCGTTCTTGCTAAATCGACGCGCCGAAACCTTTTGACTACAGGCTGCATTGTATGTATACCAACGACACTGCGCCACCAAATCCTCACATTCCTCCACCTGATTATTTGACATATTGTGCGTTCCGCAGGATCGAAGTTCCATCATTCTTCGTCACCAATCTACATTCGTCAGCATTTGCGTCTGAAAACATTGAGTTTATCTTACCTTGGGCGCGAGATAGAATCTCAGGTAGCTGTTGCTTGTAAGACCATATTCGACAAGGAGCGGCACCTCGCTGGACAAGCACAGCTTGACGGTTTCTGACAAGCCACTAGCTTTGCAGAAGTTGGTCAGATATTTCAGGGAGAAGGTCAAAGCGACGGGCTCAGTCAAGTCAATCTCGACAGCCTCGCTTGGCTTGTCTATGCTGCTGTTCTGCCTAAGCTGAACGGAACCAGAACCAATGTCACCCTGGCAGGCAAACTTGACGCCATCCTTTGAGCATTCGATGGAGACTATGCCTTGTTAGCAACCGTAGAATTGCATCCCAGTGCCAATGATTTCAACTTACCAGACTCAGACAGCGCGCTCAGATCTCTGCAAATGCGCTGGAACTCTGGTGCTGGCATGGTTATGGTAGCAGCGTACTCGGTCTCTGGAATACCCAAGTGTTCTTGATCGATGTCCATCAATTTGATATCGTACTCGCTGATTCTGTCGCTCGTCTTGTTCTCGAATACTAGGTTGACGACATCAGGCGCATCCTCAGCCTTGATGGTGAGCATGTCCTCATTCTGCGCCGCACGAAGCACCTTTGTGAGCGAGCCGAGGTTGATGCCGAGGGCGATGTTGCGGTCGCAGCGGAAGGGCGCGAAAGCTTCGGACCGTAGCAGCATGGAGACGAGAGCGACGTGGGAGTTGTCCATGGCCTGGAGCGCAATGCCTGAGTCATTGCAGTCGAAGTTGCAGTCCTGGACGAGATCCTTGATTGCATCGACAACCTAGCGAACGATCAGAAAAGTTGTGGGAGCATTCTTGTATGCCGGGGTACCTTTTTGAGGAGCTGAGCTTGGTCTAGGCGTGCCTCGAGCACTGCAAAATGTCAGTCGTCTAGCACCTGCAAATTGCAAGTCGACTCCTTACTATTTGTGGTATTGTTTATTTCTGTGAGAACTGGAAACGCTGCAAGTGGGTATACAGAGAGTGGGTGCAAGGCGGTGCGTTTGTGAACAATTGATGGAGGGGGAACGCGAAAGTGGACAAACGCGTCGACCACGCGCTAAGATCGATGGCTTAATGGGCAAGCAGGGGCCACTCTGGACGCCACAGACACGACACATTCATTGACAGGGTTTTGACAGGCGCTATGCATGCACAGGTTCATTTGTGGTACCTCTGTAAATTCACGCTGCTCTACGTTGCACTGGGTATCTCGATATAGCAGCGTGCATGCAATCGAAGGGTGGAGCCTGGCGCCCACGTTGAGGGATACCAGCTTAACAGTCCTAGGGACCATCAGGATACCTCATCTCCTACGAGAATTCCCCTGGGATCGCTCTGGAGCTTATACCTCTCGCAGAAAAAAAGCTGCATGGTTTCTCTGCGCCGGCTAACGTGCAAAGTCCAGTCCTCGAGGACTTCAATTCCGCGGACAGTGTCTTGTTCCCTCTCATTCGCCTATCAGGGCGTGCCTCTCTCCACGAGTATATTATTTGTGTTCACCTGCCTTCCTCATGCCCGAACCAGTCCGTAGAAAAGAGTCCAAGTAAGCACAAATCCGCTGAGACCTCCGAAAACATCGCCCAACCACATGTCACCTAGTGGCCGGTAGAAGTATGCGCCTGGCTTGCCATTCGTCTTCAGCGAGAAGAGCAACACCGACACGAAGAGCGAGGCGAGCATGTAGAATATAAAGCCCGCGTATGATTCGAGACCTAGTGTTCCCGCTGCAACGCCGAATAGTGAGGCTGTGAGACTGCGGATGTTTGAAACGACCTTGATGAGTATTAGCAGGTGTCCAAGCGTGCGACGGCCAAGATTGTTCAACATGTTGTATGTGTGCAGGGCGAAATTTGGGATGGTGATGGTAGCGTGGATATGGACAAGGCGTACCTGGGTGTTGTGCTGGACGCTGGTAGCTACAATGGGATGGATCGCGAGCTCCCGCTCCTCGATAAGAGCTGACTCTGCCATGACAAAGACGGCCGATGATCTATACTTCCACAACGAAGGACCGCCGAACTGGGCTCTGGCTTCAATGCTGCAGAACTCAATTGATAGACCTTTCGCGGATGGTTCGATGACGGAGGAGGAGGAGGAAGAGGAGGAGGGTCTCGCAGGGTCCGAACGTGGGGGGCAATGCTTTCCGAGCGCAGGGACCGTCTACCGGTCTTCTTGAATTTGGTGCAGTCGATAGCGATACAGCGCGACGGATGGTGGTGGTAAGTATGGCGACGTTGGTCGAGAAGCGGTTCGTAATGCTGACCCCGGTCCTCCGCCCGCAATCTAGCGGCATGGCTCGTGCATCCGGCCCTGACCATCCGTCTGCCGTGAACCCTATTGATTGCCGGCTACCACGGAGGTCTCAAGGAAGTATTGGTACATAGTAATCACAAGCATTCTTGAGGCAATCGGGACTGGGAAAATAAACCCATGGAAAGGACGAGCGGCTGTCCAATGCAGTGGTAGTGTGAAACGGTCATAGTTCTCAAGCTCGTGGACCGGTGTCCCTCTTCTCAAGAGGTGAACGAGGTGGGGGTGGCTCAATCACGGGAAACATGCAGTACTGTATCATCAACAGCACCTGGGCAGCATTGTCAGTAGCCGTAAAGCGTGCGCACAGTCAAGTCAAGCTACATAGTATGTATATCTACACTCTCGCCTCGTTGCATTCCAAGCTTGTTCAGGAGCTCCTGGTGCCGCGCAGGGTCGAGGTGGCTTGCAAGTTAAGCGGCGCCACTGGTCTGTATCCCCAGCAGTCAGCTCGAAGGCCTAGGCAACATGAAGCAGGCGCATATAGTAGCGGTCGTCGTATATGGCCAGGGCTGCGGGGACCTCAGGGAGTCGCACACCGACTCGAATTGACTCGTGATGGACGAAACATGGGTGGCTGTGTTTCATCCTGCTGTCAGCTGCCGTTCTGGAATGTACACTGTCGTCTTGCTGGAATCTGCGCAATGCAGGCGAGGTTCGCTGCAGACAAGCAGTTTGGTGGCTGCAGTAGATTGTACCTGAAAGTGACGCGCGCGTACCCGTACCGGTTGGCAGGGATAGGCTGAGGGGGAGCACGCAGGCGAATGACATACATAGTAAACCCCAGAAGGGTGAATGTCCGCCATACCGACGCCAATCACAAGGGGTCCGTCTCCGCTCCGCAGTGCGCCTGCTCAATCTCCCATGCGTCGTCAAACCGCCGTGGGCTCTCCTTTCATGTGACCTCGACAAACCAACGCCTGGCTCCCACACTCTCCCACCGTCTCCCACCGTCACCGTCAGCTTCACCCGTGCCTGTGACCCGCCTTCGCGCACCTCCCACCAAGCCACTCGCCTGCGCAACATGAGGTAGCCGTTCCGCATGGAGAACGTGATACTCGCCGACTCGCCGCTGGCTGAGTTCCTAGAAGGTACGCCGCCCGTCGCCGTGGTGCTGTGGAGCGCGAGTCCAACTGACACCATGCCAGGCGAGGGCCAAGGAGCCTCCCGACCGTCGTCACCCACCCACTCGCACTCGCCCGACGTCCCCAGCTTCGCGCCCCGAGGGCCCTCCACCCTGCAGACGCGCATCCGAGACAAGCTGCCCCAGCCGCTGCGCATCCACGAGCGCCATGGCTCGATTGCGCGCATACATACCGCCTGCTCGGTGCGATTCCCTGTACCCTGGAACTTGTTGTTGTTGTTGTTGTGGTGGTGGTGGTGGTGGTAGTAGTAGCATTCGCTAACTGGAATACGCAGAAGGCAGTCAACTCGCGGCTTGGGCGTGCAGATAATGAGCGCTTCCTCGAGCACTTTCGCTATCTCATCGTCGCCTCCCAGCTCCTCGGCGAACAGGGCGGCCTGCGCGCCTCTGCTATCCCCAACTTCGCAGCCAACCGACATCCTGGCTTGCACGAGTTCAAGGTCGCATCGATATCTCCCACGGGCGCAGCTCTCACTGGATCTACGGCCTTCATGCTAGTATGGCTAGTCCACTGGTCGCGCCGTCAGCCCAGCTTTAGCAAGGGAAGAGCCACGCTGGTGTTGGTGGCATTCGCTGCTGTTGCCACAGCCGTGTACACGTACATGCGGCGGCAGTGGCTGCAATATCTGCGCCAAGAGGCAGTCGAAGGTGCATCCGCACTCGTAACCAACCTTCAAGCATTCGAGGCTTCGACATCTTCAGCCCTTGCGCTAATTCAAGAGGTGGAACTGGTGTCACGGGGCTACCGACTGTATGTCCGCCCCCAACGCCTTTCATCTTCCCACTAATGTGAGATATAGCAGTAGCCCCTTGCCCCCCATCTCACGCATGGAAGAGAGAGGCCAATCCAGGCGCTGTCAGCGGCTGCGACGTAATCTCCAAGCTGCCTTCTCTGAGGTCATACCCACTCTCGCTGAACAGTGTGCTGTTGTAAAACAACTCATCCAAGAAGACGATCTCGAAAAGTATCTCGATGTCTACGAAATCAGCAACCCTGATCTGCAAGAAGCGGCTCTGGGATACTCCCCATCTGAATTTGAAGATGCAGAAACCCTTAAAGCATTACGGACTTTGCAGTATCGCCTGTCGACCCTGCGCAGAGTCTACCTCTGCTCACTTCTGGCCCTTGAAGCAGACGGTGGGAAGCCTGACTTCACGCGGTGGTCAAGTGTTGTAGAGTCGATGCTGAGCTTAGCTCGACCAATCGGCCAATGGAGTGAACGATTTAATCGCGTGCTGGCCGAGGAAGAGCAGTTCGTCCTACCTTCACCAAACAAAGTAGCGCCGACACCAGGGCGGGAAAAGATACGCAACTCGGTCCGCAAATTATCTGGATTGTCGCAAGGCATTCGAGGACTGCAAGCAAAGATGCAAGTGCTGAGAGAAGAGACGAACCGCAGTTTAGAAGATACGGAAGATGTCACAGATCTTGGGCATCACCTCATGACACAATACGACTCGATTGGGGCAGACTTGAAGAGTTTGATGCAGGCTTGGGAAGCTGGCAAGAATGCACTTGCACTCAACATTGACAGGCGGGAACGTCGCATCTCCTTGGCCTCCTCAAATGGCCTGCGTTCTCCGGTCCCAAGTCTAGGGGGTCTGACCGCCGTTGATGAAGGCAGTCCATCCGATGCACTCCGCGCGTTGAACGGGGATTCATTGAGTCCTCAGCAGAGCGCCCCACCCAGCGATCAAGGCAGTAACTCCGACGACGAAGTCTTCGAAGCCATCGCCATCCCCAAAACCCGAGTAACCATGTCCCGAGAAGAGCGAATGCAGAAGATTCAAGACGACCGCGTCCGCCAGGCCTCCCTACGCGAACAACGCGAATCAAACACCAATATGCTACGAGAGCTCGAATCCGTCATCAACCTCCGGCCACAAAGAACCACAGGCCCCGGTGCGCGAGTCACGAGCCTATGAAACCCAAAGTTTTTTCAATCGTTTCAGTCTAGCTGTTGAAGCATCGTAACCATTGTTACCAAATCTGTTTCAAGGTCTCCTAACCTTGAATTCCCTTTCCTTTCACACTCGTCATCTGGCGTCTTTTTTATATCTGGTCATCTACGCTATACCACCATTGCGCGATTCGCACATCTTGATTTTTGTTCTTGTTCTTTTCAGTTCCGATCTGGGAGTCCAATGGGCGTAATGTTTAACGTATATACATCACATCCACCATTAGACAGGGCCTTGTCATGGGTACATAAACTTTCGCTATTAGTGTGAAGAGATTACATGAATAAATCACATCAAGACTCCACCTTGACATGTGGTGTTAGATAATG
Source organism: Plenodomus lindquistii (assembly GCA_025504975.1). Classification (NCBI taxonomy): domain Eukaryota; kingdom Fungi; phylum Ascomycota; class Dothideomycetes; order Pleosporales; family Leptosphaeriaceae; genus Plenodomus; species Plenodomus lindquistii. The sequence goes on along the minus strand of JANUWI010000003.1, from coordinate 2,816,146 downwards.
ACGCTTGCAATTTTTCATGTGGCTATATGGTTGTTGGTGACACTGTCCAATCTCATGGACGTTTGGAAGTGTTGTAGAGCACATGCTCAGAAACAATGTCATAGCTGGTTGCGACTTGACTATTCGAGGATGATGGAGCTCCTCTTGATGTCCTATTCTTTCTTGAGAAGGTACATGGTGAACAAGAGCGCTTTACCGTTAAAGATATCATGTGTACTAAACTCAAAAGCCCTGGAGGACAACAACCATAACGATAAATCATGAAGTACATTATAAGCAGCTTTTAGTCTCTCATGTGGACCCCATGCCGAGAAAGTGTAATATTTGTGCCCATTCGATTGGTCACTGCAGTTTTAAAATCGATGGTGATTTCTCTTACGATTGCTCTTTAGCAAATCTGGTCGTTGACAAGTACGAAGGAGCCCGCCCGTATTTGATTCTAAAGGTAAATCTTAAATCATCTGTAAAGTCTACACCCCAGGTTTGAACGCCCTTGTACAGCTACCAACATACTGCAGTAGCTGTAGATACTGAATTGTATTCTAGAATCAGGTGACTTCAGAAATACGACCTCCTTCGTACCAAGTACCCGCAGGGTCCACATTATATCTTCCTAGTCCGCCCCAATCTCTTGGAGACGATGCCTATCCCCTCGCAGCACCGTGTGTAATAGTTCGCTCCATCGAGTCTCTGCACTACTGCAAGAAGCAAGGGAAAGAAACATATGTATACATGGCTGTAGTGATATTTCAGACTCGGCATATGGGGTCGAGGGGTGATGGAAAAGAGCTCTCTCATGTCGTGGCTTTGCAGACATGCAATCGGGCTGCATGTGGCTGCACGTTGGACCCCACGGCCGATGCTCTGAATGCGTAATGGCTGCTGATTCCACAGTGACGAAGCGTCAGTACGCACAATGGAGGTGCGGTGTGCATGTCCCACGCGTTTTTCGATGATATATTGCAGCTGCAAGTGGAGTTGTCGGCCCGCCCGATGGTCTCGGGTGCTGTGTGCTGTGCGCGTGGGCTACGGCAGGTCCACTGCAGGAGCGGCCCCATGCCGACGTCCTTGGTTCTCTGAACAGAGTCCATCTCTTGCAAGCCGTCATCACAGAGGTTCGCAGTCTGCTTTTTGCACTCTAGCGGCGACCACGACGCTCTCTTTACAGGCAACCATGTCGGAGGTAGTCGCGTCGGCCCCTTCCTCCGCCGGACAGCCGACTGGCCTCAGTCACAATCACTGCTCGAGTCTTATCAGACGGACGCCGTCTGCCTAGAGTCACTTACAGACACGGCCAACGCTTCGAGAGAATGCGACGATGGTGGGCAAGGGAGTGGTGGTCGTCGGCCTCCTCCACCTACGCTGCACCATCACCGCCGCCATTGCCGTCTCTCTCCATCGCCATTGCCGTCTCTCTCCATCACCATTGCCGTCTCTCTCCATCACCATTGCCGTCTCTCTCCATCACCATCGCCGTCTCTCTCCATCACCATCGCCGTCTCGCTTCATCGACAACTCGTCTCCCTCCACGGCCATCTCGTCCACCACCCGCCATCCACCGTACCGCACGCGACCTCACCACGATCTCTTCACGCGATGATTCACCAGGGGCGCTCCGTGACGTCTGCGCATGTGCACCTGCAAGCCATCAGATCTGGTATACACTCGCGTGCAACCGTCTACCATGCAACGGTATGTGGTCGTTGCTCGACGGGAGCCTGGACAAGCTCGAGACTTCTGGTGGCGTGTCAGATTGCCATTGGCATGTGCACCTTTCAATGTGATCCCGCAGCCATATGGACATTGAACCTCGTATTCTGCTGTTGCCGGTCCAGGATGCGGCATCTCAATAAGCTCTGAAGAGAAGGAATGCACACTCGGCGATGCAGACGCATTCGCATATGCCGGCCCATAACTACGGCAGTGTCAGCTCTTTGTCCTGCCGAATGTTAGAGTTGAGCGCACACACCTTTGGCCAGGCGGCGATGCAGACTGGCTGAAATGCGTCAACCCTCCATCGTTGGCATAAGACGCGTGTGACTGATTCTCGACCGGTGACAGCAGTCTGATCCTATCAGTAAAGGGTAGCACTGCTATGGAGAATTGTACCTACAGCTGTTGTTCGTTCTGCTTGCTCTCAAACAGCAGACAGTACTCTAAGGACCTGATCCCCTCTGACGTCTCCGAACTCTCGTATCGTGGAGCCGCTATACCGTCATCGAAGCGATCTCCTGTTGCGTCCACTGCCTGCACCTCCGTGTACATACTCCAACTGTCAAATGATGGATACAGCTCGTCAACTGTATAAAGGGAAAGCGGATCGAGTGTAGATGAAGTCGACTGGGTGCTTGGGGTTTGATGTGATGCTTCGAAATCAGATTCTAGGGGCCAATGATGCCCCATGGAGAGTCTATCATCGACATACCCGTACTGGCAGAAAGCTGCCTGTTCGTCTCTGGACCGGCCAGCATCAACATCCCAGCAGCTGCTCTCCATTGTGCCTTACATCAACTAATCCTACCACAACGAAGACCGGACAATTCGAGACTATTGGTGGCTCTCAACGCTCAATGTTGTCGTCCCAGGAGCATAACCAGAGTATTTAGGTCGGGATATGAACGTGGGAATAGGTGATGAAAGGTGTTGGTTGACCCCTCTGCTAATGTCAGTACAAAGTACTATCTTAGAGTCGCCAAACTACCGCAAGGCAGAATTGAAAGAGATATGCTTCGCACTTTTGAGCTTCAGGACCCTCAGTTTTTGGACCCTTTCCTATGCGATGCGCGGCAGGCGCGTCGATAGCACGCGTATCTTGGCAAATCGAGCCCTCTCAAAATGGCACATGAGCGCCAAAGAGCGACAGAGCCTGAGCCGACAAGGCAACGTACCGGCGCTTCTCAACGCACCCTCCATCTTTTAGACGCAGTAAGCTTTGCCCTGCTCTATGAGTATTACTGCATGATCGGAGTCGATGATGGCCCAGTTGTGCTTAGCAAGATCCATCAATCGATGCGTAGAGCCAGCTTCCATCGTACGATGCACCGCAACCTCCATTGCGTCCGCCAATGACTTGTCAAGACTCTCTACTGATTGTAGCACGGCATTTCGAAGAGACGGTGGTGTAATGCTCGCTGCATCGACAGGCAGCTGAACCGTAAAGTCGGCGTGCGAGTCGACGGGATAGGCTTCGTCTACTGATTGCAGAGCGGACTGACCGACTCCGAGGGCGACCCTGGATTTGCGCCGCCATGATCTATCGCTGCCGTTGATCCCGGATTTCGTTACATCAACGTCTGCATGTTGCCATCGCTAGACAACCAGGCGGCGGTGGCAGAAGAAGCCAAGATTCCCTCTGTATCGATCAGGAACTCAACCCCAAACCAGACGAGATCGCAAAAGATGCACGGTTGTGCCTTGGCTGTACAGGAGGCTCTGACAGGCATCAAGGCCGGCGCACCGGCCTGATAGGCTGTGTGCTGCACTTTTCGTCGGGTGTCTTACCTCGAGGCTTTCACGATCCTCACGCCTCTTGCGACTCGCAATCGCATGGTCCGTCGCGTCCTGTTCGTATTGATGCTGTACCTGTCCACCACAGGGCTGACACTGGTCCTTGCGACAGCTCGGTTGCTGATAGCTTCATGTCTGACGCTCGATGAACATGTCAGGTCTGATAAGAGGTTGACGCATAGTAGCAGTGTGACGAATACTGTTGGTCCGCCATCCGATGTTTCGCAAGACCGACAAAAACGACGCTACCGGCACATCACAGTCTCGGCTCCTTTCCTTACTGTCTCCGTAGTTACCGATGCTTCTCGGCTTGCCGCCCCTTGCCTAGCGGGTATAACATTGCGCATCACAATGTGCTGGTACTTATGTACTGTTCATGCTTTCGCTGCGATAAGTACCCATAACATATGGTCTGCCATTCCAGAACCTTCGTTTGTTGCGTGGTCACGCGACTTTGCTGCATAGCAAACTCTACCCCGTCGGATCGGTGGCTTACTCAGACCATTGGACATCAGCTACACCCCTGCACATTGATCTGAAGGAATGCTCAACAAGCCTGCAGGAACTATACAGGCCCGGGGACACAGAGCTGGCAGTTCAGCTGACGGGATCGGGATCTTTCCCGTCGTTGCAACGCCCGGCCCGCATCGTACCCGCTTCGCCTATATTCAAACGGCGAGGGATACGGCAAGAACTTGGCTGGCCCCACGGTTGTGGAAACCTCATTCCACAGCTTTGTTGAGCTAGAGCGCGCATTGCACTGGATCACTGGTCTCTATTTCTGTGACAGGCCATAGAACAGACCTGGGACATCAAGATACATGCCCCCTTAACATGTGATGTGCTGACATGACATTACAGGGGCCATGCACATTTCATCATGACTCAATCCGCAACTACTGACATTAGAGGGTAGCTATCATAACAGATGTTACTAGCATCAACGGCCCCATGGTTCCATCCACTTATTGTATACGCATCCTGAGCGCAGAGAAATATGCCGTACGAAGTCTGCAAAAACGCTAATGTAACGCTACACTCCTCGAGGCATAGCCTAAGCATCCGCATGCCCTACCCCGAGAAGACCTTTGACTTTTTGACAGCGCCACGTTTAACGTGCGGAGACATGGAGAAAAAGCGGTCAATAGTGGCTATTCGTGCAGGATTTCGCGATGCAGCTCGTCCACGTACAAAGATGCAGTTGCTAAGCCCCGGTCTCACAACACTACGGTGAGCACTGTCCTTTGAAGCCAATTATCGAGGCAAGTATGCTGGACCAGACGCATGATGATGGTGAAGCGACCCCAAGAGGCACTCTCTTTCGAGCTGATCAGCACGAGCACGTTGTTCTACGCTTTCTTGCTTTGGCGGGTCGCAGTTCCAGAGGCTGAGGAGCGTATATGTGGCTATACCATTATGCCGTAGGGTCTGCACAAGCTACCATCCGATCTCTTCACACACTGAATCCCGGGTACAGTACCCGTGTAACAAATACTTTGGCAACGCATTCCTGAATGCAACACTCGACGCACCTGCCACATGCTGAAACTATGCTCAGTTTAGGAAACTTGCATGTCTGCATGGGCAAATTCTCTGGCTACATGTCTACCATGTTATGCGAGATCAAACGGCCGCTACTCCCGGCTTTCTAGGGTGATATCCTTATCTTTGATGCATTGGACCTTTCTGCAACCCAAAGTACTCACCGTGCGACCGATACTGCATATCATGCAGTATCGGCAACGTTACAATGAAAGAGTTGGGTTAACAACAGGCTTGGCAGCGTGAGAAGGTAGTGCAGGTGTCTCCGCGATTAATATCAATACTGAAAGGCCTTTATCGGTAATGATCTGATGCACAAGCAGTGTGGAGAAGACCTGTATGATTTGGCAATCTGGAAGAAAGCATCCATAGTCGGTGGCCGCTCCTAGTCTTGGGAAAACTGCCAGGTCTTGTACATGTTTTGCCTGTACATGTACTGTGTAATCAGAGATACAAGCATATCTATCGGCAAAGGACCTGCCAGCCACGCTCTCAAACCGGTTTGTAGCGGACTCAACTCCGGTCTTTCTAGATTCAGCAGCGCCCGCACAGATCGCCGCTCCTTATCCGCATCCCTTCCAGACGGTCCCAGGTCCCGACGATGCTATTATGTCGGTGACGTCGCGTCGAGTTTGAGCGCCGATGTTTCAAGAGCGGCGCAATGGGCGCTTGGTCCGCGCAGCACGCCGACCAGGCTTTCTCATGCTGTGTAGCGATTTTTCGATGGACGGGAAAACCGGGGGTTGAGCGGCAAGTGGAACGCTGTAGGTTTGTGGTCTGGATACGCGTGTCACACAGCAACGTCCACGTTACTACGACCTATTCGTGTTCACCTTGTTTAGCACGAGTCGTCTCCAGACATGTACCAGTGTCGATTTTTTTTCATTGTGATTGATATTTGAAGACTTGCAATATATGCCATGGTGCGCGATTTGTCTCATTCAACGATTCAGGCAAGTACGACTGAGGTTTGATCGCGTGGCTCCAGCGCTGAGGTGCACTCTAGTCGTAACTCTTCATCCCAACTTGCAACAGCACACCTTGACGCCCTCCCACGCTGCAACCTTACACATCCTTTCCTCCCTTACGTCATCAGTACACGCTGTCGTATCCGGGCACTACTCATGGGGATCCTTGAATATCGCTGTTGTATGCATGAATGCTTGATCGAACGACAATGTAGAGTGAGTCGCCCGTTTTCCCGGTCGTGGGAAATAGGCGTGTGTACTGTGATTAGGTATGTTGCCTCATCACCTCTTTTTGCAGGAACGAGTTCAAGGGTCTGAGAGTCGCAATGGTTGTTTGAAATTGTACAGCTTGGTTTTCGTAATGAGGAACTGGCCATGTCCTTGCCTTGGGTGTTTTCAGCTCAAGTATACGGCACGCTTTTTGGTGTCCCGGTCGTGAGTCCTGATCCTGTGGAATGTGTGGTTGGGATTTGACTACGTGTTGCTTGGTTAGGTACAGAGTAGTTTAATTGTGTGATAATTATAGGTACACACGCATGCAGTCGGGTGAATCGTATGTTTCGTGGACAATTCACTCTGCTACTTTGTTTAATGCTTGGAAACACTAACAATCTGTCGGCAACTAAGCAGGTGAGCTATGATTCAGTGTAAAAATTCGGCACCACAAAATTTAATTCAGAACCAAGTTGACCATTTTTTTTTGGATGTGCCTCAAGACAAGATGTCGATGCTTTATTCCTTCATTCAGACCCTCGTGATGCGCCTAACCATCGGCTCTTCACAGCACACGCCACGGCCACCCAGCCACTGAAATTCAATCGACATGAAACACGCCCTTTCGCGGAACAAAATAGTGATCTGACAGGATAGGCTCACCGATCTTCCCAGATGAGCTTGAGCTATGACCCCATGCGATCAGTACGGCACATTAGGAGGACCTTTGCTTGGCAAGCCACTTGATTCCGCTTTCCCTTGTCAACGGTCGGCCTCCTGTCTGTGAGGCGAAGAAGGTGAACTACTGGGGCATGCCCAAGAGCTCTTGTGTCCATGCTAGTCGCCCAGCGACACCACATCTTCGGTCTTGAGTGTGTCCCTAGCATACACACACTATGAAGACGCGTGTATGTAGGTGTGTCAGCAATGTGTGTGAGTGATCATTTCAGCGCTGAATACTTTGCGCGATGGGTTTTCATGGGTTAACTTGAACAGATTCATTCATCCATTTCGACCTCGCGGTGAACTTTCTTCCGGAAACGAGTGCGCTCAGATCCTCTACACAGTACGCGAATCGTCGAACCGAATGAGATGATTGGGAATACATGGAGATTGAACACTTCTTAGACTCCGAATTTTACTCCATTTTATACTGGAAGCGAGCTTTGGTGATTTCGAGCATTTAGACTCGAACACGTAGGCAAGGCAATGAGGCGGTTTGGCCAGTGTCACGAATATGAAGAGGGCGTGTTGAAAGGATATCGTCATGCGTGTCGATGGGTAAAGAACGTGTTAAAAGCACATCATCACGCGTATCGAGGATGGGAGAGTCTGCGGGGCATGGGGGTCTGGCAGTGATGTTGCATAGGGACCAAGCGAATGTTTATATTGTTGTAGAGAATATGACAGACAGTTAATCACGAGCCAAGAAAGCATCGCGAACCACGTTCTCCCCAATCTCCATAGCTATGTAACCGACCTGCCACCAAATTCTCGTTGCGTGGATCCTACTGACCCCCGTGTCGAAACGCCGCCCAACCTCGTTCAATGTTCTCGTCTTAGGTACCAAACCAAAGATTGTTGTAGATGATATTGAGACATCTCTGAATGGGGGAAGTAGCTCCGTCACTGGCATGCGTACCACCACCTCCGAACGTATTCCCACCTCTTTGTGCCTCGACTTGTTGTTCGTCAGGTGTTACTCCAGTCGTTGTGAGTGCAGCGGCCCGGCCAGCTAGGACACCATGAGTCGTCAGCGAGGTGAATCGATGTCGCAGTCTTTGCAGTCACCTTCTTGACAGTTGCCAAATTCAGTGGGCGTCTTGTGAGACCGACCTGGCATTGTGACGGAGGAAAAATTGCAAGTATGTTCGAAAAGTCAACGACGTGTCAGACTGAAAGTTCGCCCTCTTGAAAGTTCATGAAGGAATTCGAACAAGAAGGTCTGTGGGCAGATACGCGGTAGCATCCCCTAGGCGACAGGGGGGATCGGGGAAGGCGCGGAACTTTCAAGGCAAACATCGAGGTACAGCCTCACGTCAGTATTCTTCAGGAAGGAGCACGGGCTTCGTTTCTTCATGTATCGTTTTCCGACCCAGACTGCGATTAGGACATCAACATGGGACAGTGGCCGCAATGTACGGCGCCGCAATATGTGGTATTATTCCTACTGTCATGCTCTCAGGCATGTCAGAGAGACTTGCCCGGCGTTGACGTGCGGCCAAGTGTATGCCTGATCCTCGAGGCAGCGCGAAGTATGCTAAACGGACGTGATATATGCTATGACTCTTTCGTTAGCACTTGGAACGAAACAGTAGGTATAGTGATTGAAGAGCATTTGAGCAAAACATCATAAGTACAATCGACAGCGCTTGTATTCATTTACAAAAGCCTGAAATATTCGAGAAATTCCATCAGGCGTATGCAATGGCGTTCAATGACTCAGAGAGCGATCGCACGTGACACTGTAGTGGTGCTTTTGTCTTGGCGCTAGCCATCAGGCGGTGAAGGGATGATGCGCACCTCTGAGCACCCAACATCACACTATCGTTCCATTCATCATCTTCCGCCAAAGTTTACCATGATCTGAAAGTGTCTGAATCCTTGTTAGTATATATCGTGTGCTTGTGTCAAGAGAAATGGAACTGACGCTGCGACTAGTGCGTACACTATGATCGATTGCGATCCCATGAGTTGTGCTAAGAGCGCATAGCCCAGAGAGAACATGGTCATAACCATAATTCGTATTCCTGGGTGTTGAATTGTACCCAGGATACCGATTGCGACAGCCACGAGAAAGACTGCTAAAGTGGATTCGATGGTTCTCGCGATCCACACGATGATACGGCTATCGATGTCCTCCAAATCATACTCGAGATGTGGTCCTCGGACTATGCCTCCTCGCTGCAGACGGCGTAGTAAGGGAACCGCTATATATTGGATGAATGGGTTCATCAGCCATTTGTGTAACACCCTCGCCGTGGGATCGAAGTCATCATCAAGAACGATAAATACGTCGACCGGAACTGGCTCTCCACGTCGACCGTAGCTACTCAGCAATCGCCCATTCCCTGCTCTCTTGGTCTTGCTTCCGTTGCTGCTCTTTAGACGATACCTATCCATGCTTGTCTTTGTCGGTGTAGGAGACGTGGCCATGTGCCGAGCGATATCAAGCAAATGATCTATCAAGAGAATCAGCATCGATGCCTCCATGTTGTTGCCTGGATCAGTCACCATAATCGAAGAAACTGGCTCGGAGGTTGCCCATGACTGTGCTGAGCTCACTGTCAATGTCGACTTCGCTTGCATCGCCACGTCCGGCACTATTGACATGCTTTTCCAGAAAGACATCCACAGAGCGCGAGTCCTTTTCGATCTCCCCCTCGGCGTACGCTAATAGCATGAAAATCTCTCGGCCGAAAGTCTGGAGAATACCCGACTGCGGTTGCTCTGCGAACCTCTTGAAATTGTTACGATGATGGTACAAAGCTGCGATGCGATCATGCCGAGAAGGTGGTCCAGGGTCCCCGCTCGATTCACAGGTCGTCGTCATTTTGATTGATACTCTGGGTTCTAAATCGAAATGCCGCAGGTTGTGGTAAAGTAACAAAGAGCAGCGGTGACAGACTGACAAAGTGAAGGGCTTGCTTCTTTTATCCGCATACAGACTGCGACTTGGTCCAGATATACTTTTGTGCCTCCAGGGACATAACGATTACGATCTATCGAGAAGGATTTGGAAGAGCTGTCAAAGACATGGTAATACACGCCTCCAGGCTGCAGAGATCCAATGGTAATCGTCCAACTCACTGGCTACCACACCGCTGCGACATGATCAGTTCTCCATCCAGGAAAGGTTCTCACCGGAACAGCGCCGCCCTATGTGTGAGATACGCCATAGAAGAGGATGCACGGCACACCAGCACCTCTCGGGCTATCGATCTGTAGGGACTTGGCCGAGCAGTACAGGGTAGAGGCATACGCATGCTGATCTCTTGATAGCTGTGAGGCCGCGCTACTGCGCGCATAAGAGCTAGAGTCGTCTGATTGCGCGCATAGTCTTGCCGAGTTGATGGCCGAATTGCACTCTGGTGCGGTTGGTCAAGCCCCTTTCTGCATCCCACGTATGGGACGGGCCGCGACGAGGACCTTCGACTAGTTTCCTACACCTTCAGATTATACCAAGGCTATCCCAGATTACAATTGCAGCGACAAAGTTGTGCGGAGTAACGGAGTACATGGACTGTTGCGAAAGCGGGTGAAGAGGCTCGCGAATCCTGCCATGGCCTGACTTGACCCCGCAATATCCGTCCCTGCCGCACACCCTTTCACGAGTTCGACGGGCCAGCGCTAGCAAAGACAACACCATCCGGACGCTCAATTGCGAGCAGCCCTTGGACGGTTGTGGGCTCTCGATGACATTGGGCATATCCCCAACTCCAAGAGGCAAATCTGCATCTAAAGAAAGAACGTCAGGGACTACGCCTGCACGTTGTTACTGGTCTAGAGACTCGTCATCACCCAAACGCGTTATCAGATGACTCAACTGTGCAAAAGTTCATGCAATGAAACGGTCGCCCCGATCTTTCCGGAGCGTGTGAACCTATCGACTGTTTGAGGCAGCCACCAAAGAAAGAACTATCCAGCAACATACTGCTGGGCTGCATGATCAAGCGTCAAACTTTACTGCGCCTCGTTCGTGGTATGCTCACGGAGAGTCATTCCGGCATCAATGCCTGCAAGAAGTGTCGGTCAACGATGGCTACAGCAAGGCACTCCTATGCGCCGAGCAGCGACAACGAAGACCCCCTTCACAATTGACAAAACCAGTGCAATCCAACAGTGACACACCATCGAAGCATCTTGAGCCTCATCTTAGCTGTTGTTTCTCTCAGATTGGCCGGATGCTGCGTACACACCGCTTCGTAGAGAAGGTGGTCAGCCTTGTCGTGATATGCTCTCACACATACACACCACACCGGTGAACATGCTCGCTACAAGTTACGTGCAATTTCACAGTGTCAGTGGAGTAGGGTGATAGCAGGCACCTCCACTCCTCTTGAATCCCGGGAACCAAGTTGTGCGATGTACTGCAGGCAGTGTTGTACTCGACTACAGCGTGCATCCTTTTTGTGGAACCATTGTTGTATGCGTCGTACGCACTTGCTCCATCAACACAGAACATCTATTTATTGAGGCTTAGACCACATTCTTACGTTCACTTTTGGCAATGCATCTTGATTTCGTGCGCACACGCCATACTCACACGCCATGCTCTTATGCCGCTACACGGGCAGCCGACCAAGTTGGTAAACGTGCATACATAGCTGTGGCTGTGGTAAATTGTACTTTCCCTCTATAGTGGTGATTCCAGGACCGTGTTTTGCGAGCTTTCCGTCTTCCTAATATGGACAAGAAACTCCCATCTTGAGTGAAGGATTGTCCATCAGGTGACTTTGCAGCTTGGCAACGCTAAACAAACATGGCAAATCGTGATTGGTTACTTTGGTTGAATCTTGATTGTTCTCGGATGCAACCACACCTGCTGTCTGTGGTTCGTCTCGCACAACTGCAAAGTCCATGTCGAGTTGCATGTAGTATCTCTTGGATGTTTCCATTTCAGTTCATGACGTCACCTGCTAGACTAGCGTGTGCTGCAAACGTCCCCCCCCCCCCAGATGCGTCTGGACCCTTACTGGAACCTTCAAAACTCAAAGATCCCGATCCCACTACGACCGATTTGTTTCCGTTGCAATGTGCATCTTGTGAGAATGTCGGGAGAAACACCTCGCCCTTGAACTGACACCTCTGTGGTCACTGCTGCTCCATGGAACCCTCCATACGGCAGCAGGCCTCTCCACCGCCCGAGGCGAAGGCCCCTGTATACAACAAAGATAGCCGCCCGGACGACGATTGGACCGCATTACTACCTCAGACCGACCATGTACGTCTCTTTCGCGGCATCGATTGGGCTTGCACTGGACTGGGACCCCTAGAAGATTGGAGTCACAATCTACGTCTTTTTACAGGCTTCGTGCTTGCAGATTCACGCGCAGCCTGTCTGTGGTGGGGGCCCGACTGCATCGCCATATACAATGAGCACTTTACGCCTATATGTGCAGACAACCACCCGAAGCTCATGGGCTCGACGTATAAGCAAGGACTCCCTGAGTTATGGCCATTCATCAGTCCATTGCTTGACGAAAGTCGGAGAATCGGTGCTGGAATGAATGTTCCCCCAAATGCGCCATTACTGGTCAAACGAAATGGCATTGTAGAGGAGGCTTTCTTTTCAGGATCCTTCCTCCCCGTAGGACCGGCTCATCAGCCAGAGGGCTTCTAGTGAGTGGCTACTGGTAATCATAGACGCCCAATACTAAGTCCAATGTTCAGTAACTCTGTTTACGAGGTGACTGATCAGGTGCTTGCTGATCGCCGTACGTCCATGTTAAATACGCTCGCTGCGGTCCCTTCCCAAAGTGTCGACGATGTCTTCTCCCATATCCTTGCTACACTCGAGACGAACCCGAACGACTTTCCCTTTGCTCTGTTGTACAAATTTGAAGAAGAACTCGATCCTATAACTTTAACTCTGCGTGGACACATTGGACTGCCCGAGAACCACAAACTCCTTGTTCGTAGCGCGGACATTAGAACTAGTGTAGGAGGGTTAATCCCTGACATGCGACGCGCAGGTTTAGAGACCCTAGTTTTTGCACACGACAACCGGTTTGAAGGAATTGACTGGAAAGGCTGGGGGTTGCCTTCCAAAAAGCTTGCCATTCTGCCCATCACCAGCGTCACCAATCGTACTTTTGGGTATCTGGTTCTCGGTACAAATCCATACAGGCCGTTCGACAATCAATGTCAACAGCTTCTTGATAGTCTGCAACGAATGACATCGAGTATTGTCACAGCTGCCGTCGACGTTGACTTATCTAGGAGGCGCCAGGAACAGCTCCTAGCGGACTTGGCATTCTCTGATCTCAAACTCCGCCATTTGATCGATCACGCCTCCGTGGGCATGTGTCATATTGCCCTGGACGGTCAATTGCTCTGGGCTAACGATCAATATTATCGACTTGCAGGCCGAACACCAGGAGATCACACAGGAAGCAACGCTTTTTCCGATATCCCTTTTCAAGATGATTTACAGAAGGTTACAGAAGGCTGGAACGAACTCCTTACCGGGACCAGCCACATCAGCATTGAAGTCCGATCAAAACGAATGTATGCTCCACCGAGCGGCGAGGAAGAACCGGCACAAATACAGGTGCTTGCCTTTCCCTATCACGATCCTGATACGGACGACGTAAAGTCTATCATGGCCTGCACAACTGATATTTCCAGGCTCAAATGGGCTCAGGACTTCCACGCTCGGTCAGCAGCAGAGGCGAAGGAAGCAAAACGACAACAAGAGGCGTTCATTGATGTCGTTTCCCATGAGATGAGGAATCCTCTAAGTGCTATCGTGCATTGCGCTGACGCAATTGCTACGGCTGCGGAAGAGTGTCAGACGCAGCTGCATATTGCGAACATACCAGCGCCTTGTCTAGAAACTCTGAACGACAATGTGCAGAGTGCCAAGATCATTTTAGAATGCGCCAGTCATCAGAAGCGCATTATTGATGACGTTTTGACTCTCAGCAAACTCAACTCAATGCTCTTATCCATAACACCAGTTACGGTGCAGCTACCAGAGATGATCCAGTCTATTATCCATATGTTCGAGGCAGAGATGGCGAGCAATTCTATTCGTTGGGAAGTCATCGCTGATGCATCTATAGCTGACTTGACTGTAGATCAAGTCTATCTAGATCCTTCCAGGATTACTCAGATCTTCATCAACTTATTAACTAACGCCATAAAGTTTGTCAAGCCTCCCAGTACGAGCATCTCAGACGTCAAACCTTCGATAAACATCCGATTTGGCGCATGCAAAACAGCTCCAAGACTCGAGTTTCCCAGAAAGATGTTCTGGGCTCCTGGCCAACGGGATAATCGAGTGACCAATCAGCCAGAATGGGGTAATGGCGAGGAGCTTTACCTTACCTTTCGAGTTCAGGATTCTGGAATTGGGCTTGAGGAAAACGAGATCGAAAAGATCTTCGAACGCTTCCAGCAAGCCCATGTCAAGACCCATGTACAGTACGGGGGTTCCGGTCTAGGCCTGTTCATCTCGAAAGAACTTAGTGAAAAGCAAGGTGGTGAGATTGGTGTATGTTCTACACCAGGGAGAGGCTCCACATTTGGATTCTACGTCAAGACTCGTCGTGGAGCTCAGCACGTGACAAATCTGCCCAAGCCGATTCGTCACAAGGATGAGGCTACCTTGCAACAAATGCAGGTCTTGCTGGTAGAGGATAACGTAATCAACCAACAAGTGCTAGGAAAGCAATTAAGAAAAGCCGGATGTGTCGTCGAAGTTGCGAATCATGGGCTAGAGGCCTTGCAGATCTTAGAGCAGAAAACCTTCGATATTGTGCTGATGGACTGCGAGGTAAGTCATTGTCACTGTCTTTCAGCGCTGGCAACGGAGCAAAAAATAACTTTATAAATCATCTAGATGCCAGTTCTAGATGGCTTATCAGCAACGCGATCGATCCGAGAGAAGGAAGTGTCAAGTCAGGGTCTTCTAGGCGATGCTTTGGCACATGGTGCGCGAGGCGGAGCTCGACTCCCTATAATCGCAGTCACGGCGAATGTGCGCCAAGAACAGATGGATCAAGCTCTCGATGCTGGGGCGGTGTGTTCAAAAATCGATGTCTTGAAGTCGCAACGTTCTGACAATGATACAGGATCGCGTTGTTCAAAAGCCGTTCAAGGCCAAGGACTTGGTCCAAATGATGAAAGAATATGTCGCGATGCCAGAAGCTACATCGGCTAAGGGTTGACGCAGCTCATCCAATTTTGTACCTAAGAATGTGTCAATACCTACCCCCGTAAAGGAGTTCAAAAGTATCGTCACAACAAGCGCTGCGCTTCTGTGAGCTGTTGGCACAGCCAAACAATTCTCCTGGAAACGGAACATGTCAGACGCATTCCATGTCTATCTGTCCTTCCGTCCTGCTTTAAGAATGCTTCTCGCAGCCAATTGCTCGGGTCTTCATTCTCAGTATCTCACACAAAGGTCGCCGAGGGTATCTACGTGGTCCGAAAGTTGAAAGCTGCTAAGTCAGTCCAATTTCGGGACTACGGCTGCGCCTAGTAGTAGCAATTCGTCCACACACATAGCATCAGCGACACCGCGACGCAAAGATACGTTGAACAACATTATGAGAGTTTTCCACTGCGAAGTTCATCCTTGACACTCTGGAACAGATCGCATACTTTGCAATCTGGGTGTAGAGGAGAGTGGGCTTCGCGAATTCCTGGAAATATTGCCCACCGTCGCTCGAGACTAGGCAGATGGTTCGATGGGTTCAAGTGTCAGTCCATCCAATTTCTGGACAATCAGACCCCACGATAGCCCACTGCAGTAGATGAGAATTAGTTGTACGGACTCGCTGTCGATTAGGTATCATGAACACGATATCCAAGTAATAGGGCTCAAGAGAATCCAGTAGAATTACTCAAGTTGTACAACGGACCAACGGAAACGCCCATGTCCCACGAGCGTTATGCACCTGCAACCTCAACCATAATCAACAACAGCCTTGACGTCTAGGCCTGCCTTCTTTACTCGTATCAAGACCATTTAGATAAGGGCTGCCACCTTCAGCGTCTGAATCGTTGCGACTTTGAATCGGTCTCATCAACTACCTCGGGTTCAGTCTGGGCTTTCTCATTGGTTGCCTGGTGAGGGTCAGTTATAGCAATAAACAGAGGGTGTCGATACACT
The DNA here is from genome assembly GCA_025504975.1 of Plenodomus lindquistii. Lineage (NCBI taxonomy): Eukaryota > Fungi > Ascomycota > Dothideomycetes > Pleosporales > Leptosphaeriaceae > Plenodomus > Plenodomus lindquistii. The sequence continues at coordinate 2,800,075 of JANUWI010000003.1, read as the reverse complement.
TACAATTACATGACGACAGCAACCACCGCAAGTTCCAGCGCTTACTTCTTGCCTTTCTTCTTCGCGGCAGCAGCAGCTTTCTTGTCTGCCTTCTTCTTTGCCGCAGCAGCCTTTTTATCTGCCTTCTTCTTCGCGGCAGCAGCTTTCTTCTCTGCTTTCTTCGCAGCAGCAGCTTTCTTCTTCTCTTCCTTTGCCTTCTTCTTTGCGGCCTTCTTTTCTTCCTTTGCCTTCTTCTTTGCAGCTTTCTTATCTTCCTTTTTCTTCGCAGCTTCAGCCTTTGAATCCTTTTTCTTCCCCGGAGGAGCAGTGGGTGCTGGCGGGGGTTTAGGATCAGCTGGCTTTGGCGGGGGAGCTGTCGCTGCCGGAGGTTTGGGATCAGCTGGCTTTGGCGGAGGAGGAGGGACTGGCGCTGCCGGAGGTTTGGGGTCGGCTGGCTTTGGGGGAGGGGCCGGCACTTGAGGTGGAGGGGCTGATGCTGGCGCAAGCTTGGTATCAACTGCCTTCGGCGGAGGAGCTGGCACTAGCGGGGATTTGGGATCGGCTGATTTCGAAGGAGGAGCTGGCGCCGGAGGTGGAAGGCCTGGTGCTGGCGTAGTTTTGATATCAGATACCTTTGGAGGAGGAGGAGGTGCTGGTTTCGGTGGGTCTACTACAATTGAGGTGGTAGGGGTGGGTTTTGGCGGATCTGCTGCAACTGGAGGTCGAGAAGCGGCGGGTTCCTTAGGAGCAGGAGCAAGAGCAGGGCTAGGTTCGGGCATAACTGGGATGACATCGGCCGCCTTGGGTTGCGGTTCAGCTGGCTGTATATGAGCGGGCTTCTTTGCTTGAAAATTCCTACTCTAGATATGTCTGCTAATGACTTACCTGTCGGGATTTTCTCTACTGCAGGCCCTTCTTTCGGTAATACTACCACAGTTACTGCTGGTGCTTCAGGTGGTGGTATTACTGGTGGAGGCTCGACTGCTGGTGATGTCACTATCGCTGGAGGCTGTGCTGGAGGTGGCACTTCTACAACTACTACTGCTGCTGGGGGTGCTGCTGCCGGAGGTGGCACCGCTGCTGGTGGTTCTGGTGGAGGTACCGGTGAGAGTGGTTTGGGTGCTGGCGGCTGTGCTGGGGGCGGTACTTCTGCCACCACCACTGCTGCTTGAGGCCCCACTGATGTTGATGGCGCTATTACTGCAGGCGCTGTCATTGCAGGCTCTGCTGGGGGTGGCGCTTCGACCACAACCACCACTGCTGCCGGGGGATCTGCTGCGGGAGGAGGAGGAGGAGGAGGAGGAGGAGGAGGAGGAGGAGGAGGAGGAGGTGGTGGTGGTGGTGGTGGCGACACTTCTGCTGGGGGCTCTGCCGGGACTTCGACCACTACCACTGTCGCTGGAGGCTCAGCTGGGACTTCTACCACCACTACTGTTACTGCGGCTTCTGCTGCTGTAGGCTCAGCTTGTGGAGGTGGTGGAGGTGGAGGCGGCGACACTTCTGCTGGGGGCTGTGCCGGGACTTCGACCACTACCACTGTCGCTGGAGGTTCTGCTGCTGGAGGCTCTGCTGGAGGCGCTGCTTGATGCGGCGCCCCTGCCGGAGGTGCTTCTGGTGGCGGCACTTCTACCACTACCACATCTACCGGATGCTCGACTGCTGGAGGTTCTTCGGCTGGGTGCTCTGCAACAGGAGCGGGCACAGGCTTGGAGACCTCAGCATCGGACATAGCAAAGTAAGAATGGACGCAACGTAGAGAGTGATTTGATAGGTAAAGTGAGGTGATAGAACTGTCAGGCAGGCAGAAAGGTGAGACGGAGGATGGGGATTTGAAAGCAATCGCCACTTTCAGGGCGGGTGTTAGGTATCATCAAAGTAACGAAAGGAAAGAGTATATGACCAATTTAGAGCCATCGGCACGTTTTCCTCGACACGTTTTGCTCGGCATGGTAGTGAGTGAAGGCAGGCGCATGACGGTCGAGGTTCGGTATTCAGCAGATATTGGACGCATACTGCTTGGTTGTCAATAAAATCAACATCTGTTAGTAGACATGTACTCGTGAGTGTCACGAAGCCCCTGTGATACATTTCGAAAAAGCTTCCACGCTGTTATCGCTTCCAAGTGAAGGAGGAATCGAAGTGGAAGTCGGAGCAGGTGCTGGAAGCGGACCTCCGTACCTGACTGACGTAATCTCGGAAGGTGCCGCCGAGCTACCGATTGCATCGATCAGTGCTCGAGCTCCAACCTCACAACTCACGAACCTCAGCTATTCGCGTCGGCTACGCGCACTGCCAAACCTCCGTACTATTTCACCAGGCGCGATCCTCTCAGCATCCAATATGGCGTCGAGCGTCGATCAGAAGCGCCTCAAGGCCACCAAGTTCCCACCAGAATTTGACAAGAAAGTCGACATCGAGAAAGTCAATATTGACCTGATGAAGAAGTGGATTGCTAACAGGATCACGACTATCTTGGGCGATGAAGACGATATTGTGGTGGAAACATGCTACAACTTGGTCGAGCAGAATCAGTTTGTAAGTCACCGGTTTGCCATTTGCGCGACCTTGACTGACCCAATAGCCCAAAATCAAAGAGATACAGATTCAGCTCACAGGCTTCCTCAACAAAGATACCGCGGCATTCTGCAAGGAACTATGGGACTTGATGTTGAGCGCTCAAGACAGTCCTATGGGTGTTCCGCGCGAACTGCTGGAGGCGAAGAAGCTAGAGTTGCAACAAGAGCAGGTAAGGCGGTTAAAATCCATGTTCTATAGCACTGCTGACCTGTTCATATAGCTTTCGAAAGCCGCCGCCGAAGCTCGTCGCCTCGAAGATAAGGAACAGAACGACATGATCGACTCCTTCCGCCGAAGTGAACGTACAGACCGGCCTGAGCGTGGTCGTGGTGGAGGTCGAGGTTTCCGAGGAGGTGACCGAGGAGGCCGAGGCCGAGGAAGGGACTTTGATCGAGGGCCACCACGACGTGGTTCGAGATCACCTCCGTATGTGGGCCAACAGTCAGACCAAGAGACTTCCGCTGACATGTGACAGAAGACGGAGATCACCTCCACCAAGGCGAGAGCGCGATGTCTATGTCCCAAGCGACAGAGGCCGCGGACGCCACTCTCGCGATCGCTCTTTGTCTCCACCTCGTCGTACACGCCGCTCACCCTCGTCAGATCGATCACTAACACCGCCACGACGCCGACCGCGACGATCCCCTTCTACTGATCGCTCGAGAACGCCACCTCGTCGGTCGAGACGCTCTCCTCCAGCACGATCGGGAGGACGGAGAGACAGGTCTTGGTCTCCAAGCCACGACAGCAGAAGATTACCTAGGCATATATCACGATCTGCTTCCCCCGCAGTCAAATCAAGCTCACCAGCGCCCAGGGTGTCAGCATCACGTTCCCGAACCCCACCTCGACGTCGCCGCAGATCGCCATCGAGTTCCCGGTCGAGGAGCCCTGTCAGAGAGCGACGCCGTAGGCACAGTTCCTCTGGGGCTGATTCGGCAGGCTCCCGGCCCGATTTCAAAAGACGGAAGCGATCACTCAGCTCCAGTAGGTCACGATCGCCTGTCAAATCGAACAGGTCTCGACGCAAGGCTTCGCGCTCACCATCGGGAACACCAGAATTGGAGTGAGAAGCACTTGAGAACAGGTGGTATTACAGGTTGCATTAATATTGCCCTCCTTCGATGAGCTAGGTTCATGGGCTTCACATCTAATGTGCTGCGATGAGGATCTGAAAAGATCCCGTGTCCATAGTCGCTGGATGTCATTCTCCACAAAGCACACCACTGCAGAGTCCCTATGCGCCATCCTGCATGGACATTACCTGATGATTGACCATGGTCAATTGCATCCAACACTCTCCTGCGTGCCTTTCATTCTTTCACTATAGACGCCCAGAGCAGAGCCTCGAAATCAAAAGCATCCTTAGAAGCCCAATGATTTCATAATTCATCGTGTGTTTCGTAGTGCCACGGCCATAACGTTGGGCTGAAAGGCACCCCTCGATTCTCGTATCCAATTGTATGCCAGTCTAACCCCGATTGCTGCGTGGGGCAGCGCATCAGCGTCTGGCTGATGTTACAGCAACAACCCGACATGAAGGCTGGCAAAGCCCGCTTGTGAGATCCCGAGATGCTTCCTCAGGTATGAAGCGAGAGGTCTCGGAGCGACCCGGTGCTGCATCGTGTGCGTGGTTGGGTGTCCTATGGACAGGACGTGTCAGTTCCAAAGCGGTCTGTAGCCGGTCGTAAAGTTAGTCGTCGACTTCGTGGAGCATGCCGTTTCAGCCTTTTCGGCGTTTACACTGGGCAGCGACCACGCTGATATCGTCGAGCTTGCCTAACACCTAGTCAGCACTGCACAAATCAAGTGATCCTACATGCGACCTACCTCCTTCAATCGACAACCCTTCATCAATTGCCTTCTCCATGTACGGACTCTCCGCAAAAGGATCCTGCGCAATCGTTCTTGCAGCATTCATAAGTCGCTCCGCCACGAAGCGCATACCGTCGGCGTAAGTCTGATTCTCAGACTCGTTCTCGCCACGCCACTTCTCCATACTCTCCAGCACGTTGTCGACCACTTCATGCTCCCAGAGATTATCGACCACGCCATCTGTCATGGCGATTACAATGTCGTCTTCCTGGATCTCTATGCGGTCCATGATCGCGTTGTCATTCGGTGTGTCTTGGCTGTTCGTTCCAAGTTGTCGTGGGCAATCGAACCAATGCCACTGCTCTTCGGTTTTGAATATGACTTCCTTGCTACTGGGTCGAATGACGAGGATTTGGCTGTCGCCGAGTTGCGTGACGTACAGGACTGGGTGGCCAGGCTCCTGGTCGTCAGATGTGAGGAGGGCGCCGCAGGCTGTTGTAGTACCGTGCCACTCGTTCGGCTCGCTGGTGGCTTTCTTAGTGAGGTCGTACGCGGTTTGGAGGTATGCGACTGGGTCGGGTGGGGAGGTGGGTGAGTAAGCTGCGGCTTTGATTTCGAGTGCCCAGAAATGGAGGATCAGGCGAGACCACAGGCTACAGGTGTAACGTGTCAGCGCATATATACTGGGTGTAGAAGGGTGGGGCGACGCACGCAGCATGGCCCTTCTCTCTTGTCGCCCAGGCTCCCACGCCATCGTTCGCTGCAATGAAGCTTTCGTTGACCAACACCGCGTCGTCTCCGTTGGTAACCCCGCGTATCATTGTCCCATTGACCTTCGGTCGCCGATCTCTACTTTTGTCATGTGTACTCAGCGGTTCGGAGAAGCTTGTCGAAGGCAACGAGAGAAACGGCGGCGGGAATGGTCGAGAAGGTCTCTTCGCAAAGAGGGCATAGCCAGCTTCGAAATAAAAAGGCGACTTGATTTTGGCGGGTTCCGCATCAGCAGGCACAGGTGTCATGGTGCCAGCGCCTGTCTGAGCCTCTGTAACTTTTTTGGCGAAACATCTCATCGGCTGCGCGAACACCGGCCGCAGTGGTGCTGAAGTCCGCCAGCGTGAGACATGGGAAAGCAATCCAGAGGTGGGACTGCGCAGGCGAAGGGAAGGAGCGAGCATGCCAGCGACTGTTCAGACAAAGGTTCAGGACTGAGCGCCCGGTGCTGCTCTTAGAGACGCATAGAGGCGTTGTTGCGGTTCGGCTCAGTTTCGGCGTGCGGAGAGCCTGCGCATGTCATTCATGGATGCCTCTCGGAATGGTTGAGGACGAGGCGTGCATGCCAAGCCCGCACTTGATGACGTCGCATTGGACTTTTTTTGTGTTTGGTGTTTGCCAGGGGGACATTGAAAATTAAATCTGCGCCTACCTAGTCTCCACCGGTGAGAACGGCAAAGTGCATACATTGGGGAGTGATGGAGGCGCGAAATGATCACTCTCCTCTTTGTGCTCATCCAAGTGTATCCGTATTACTTCAATAAGAACTAGCAAATAGGAATGTGAATGTTTCGAGAAACAAGTCTGAGCCTACTCTACAGTCATTATTCGACGCTCGGTGTTAATACGGTATGTGATGTGCTGTTGGAAACTGATCACAGACATGGTTCCTGACTCTTGCAAGACTAGTGTAATCGCGGCTCCTCAGATTTCGAAAGACAATATGTTCGACATTTGAACGCCGTTCAGACCTGAGATGCATCAAATAGAAGTGTCCTTGCGATGGGCCAGATTTGGGATTGCTAGGCGATTCAATTCATTGACCTAATGCCTCGCTTACTTCGGTGTGACGCCCATGATCGAATTTATGAGAGGAACCTGTAGCCTGTGCGTGGATGAGGTAGCGAGAGAGCCTGAGGACTTTCAATGTGCAATCGAAGCTCGTCGCGTAGATCACATGGCAGCCAGGTGACATCGCATGTTGTCCAAGTCTGCTTCATCACCTCACACTGTACTCAGACGCACACGTCGTCTTGATAGTCACCGTTGTGTCGGTCGTACTGATACGAGGTGAACACTAAGGTGGTGAAGTTACCCATCTGCTCTCAAGGAAGACTCAAGGAAGACAGTTGCCAAAGGTATCCGCTTTAGTAGTTATAGGTCAGTGTTCGTAGCTGGGCTATGGTTGATGCAAATTCAAGTATAATGAACGCCTGTGGGCGGACATGAGGTGTCCGAACGCTACATGGCGGACGAGGAGGGCTTTCAAACGAAACGAACGCCTGAGGGCGAACGTAAGGCTGCGGATGATCAAACACCCGAAGGTGAGCGAGAGCATCTCACTGAGAATGTACCTACCATGGCAGGACAATCTCGAGGTGGTGTGCAGAAGCGCAGGAGGCAAAAATTGTACTCGACTAGCAGTGGTGGCTGCCAGGGACGAGATTTGGGTGTGGGTAGAAAGGAGAAAAGGTGCCGCGAGCTGAGGCGCGAAAATGGTGTGCAGTAGCGTGTGCGGACGGTGAGCAATTTGATCTGGTGCCGAGAGATGTTTTGGGAAGGAGCGCCAGAGAGGCAAGAAGATTGCAGAATGATGGAGTGAAGAGACGGGGGTGAGGTGAAGGTGAAAAATGGTTGGCCAAGGAAGGTGCGAACAACACAATTCCAGAGCGCTTCCGGAAATGACCACATGTGAGTCGAATGCTATAGACAGCATGTATTACTGGTGTAGTGTTGGGACATGGGAGATTGAAATTATAGAAGTGTTACTTGACCTTGTTACTTGACCTTCAATGACGCTGGTAATACCAACCTCAGTCAGTCTTTTCGTTACAAGCCACTACTATGCAGTGATACTTGGGACGAGCGTTCAGGCTCTTGTCATTGTCCTCCTTCCTACCGCCGTGACCACGTGGGCCAGAATGTTGAATCAAGCCTCTGTAGAGTGCGCCCCATGGTATAGCCAACAAACGCCTAACAATGCAAAGCCCAACCGACCGTTTCATGCGCTCAGCTCATTCAAGCCCTCCTCTTCGCAAAGTTCTCGAGATCTGATTTTGTCGCAACTCCCAGCACAAACTTCCTGCTCGCGTCGGTGACGACTGCGAACTCTTGCGCTCCGCTGCCGTCTACGCCGCCCTTGAAGAATTCCTCCAACTCCTCCAGCTCAGTCTCCGTAGTGATGACCTTGTATCTCCGGCCGCGACGCTGGAACTTGTGCATGGCTTCCTGTACTGGGTCGCTGTCTTTGACCTTGCCCTCTTTCAAGAGCTGTTGCAGGCGTGGGATGCTGATGTATCCGAGGAGTGCGCGGTTTTCTTGGGATATGACGGTAAGGTGTGTGTAGTCGCGCTCAAGACCAGACATGAGCGCCCATGATATGGGATCGGTAGGCTGTACGGAAAGCGCAGGAGGCGGGTCGAGGTCTTCTACCGTCGCCTGTCTTCGATCAGCACACCATTGAATGAATTATAGTACTTCACATACGCCACGATATTTGTTCGCCCACAGAGCCTGGTAGTCGCCCTCTGTCGTGCCATTCGTAGCGGGGGCCTCTGGCGCCATACTTTGAGTTGTGTAGTGGGGTGGTTTTGGCGCAACTTGCAAGATCAATCATACAGCTTCAGGGCGAGCTGCGGTAGATCTGCACTAGGCATGCACAAGCCAGTAGCCTTTCCGTACAAGTGTAGCCACATCGGACTGCGTAGGTTACTTCGCATTCTTACCATGTGTTTCACTAGCTAGGTAAACCGATGGCTTACATTGCTTGTCCAACTATAGCGGTTCATCCTGTTCGTGAAGCCAGCACAGAACGAAGCGGCGATAACAAGAATCTTAATATTCTGATCACAACACTAATGGGATAGAAGCCTACATGTACAGTTTCAGTATTGTGGTATTTACTATGCGCAAGGCTTGATTCCCTGGATCCGATTTTGGTGAAGTTCTTCCGGGTTTTGCGTGGACCCGGACACGTCGTTGCACGCGCTTGACGATTAGTTACCATACACTTCATTGTACCTTGTGGACCTGCTGGTACACGTTCCCTACATTGACTCTCGCAATATCTTATTTACAAATATTTCTTGACTTCTCGGCTGAAGATTACAAGCATGGAAGGACTCCGTGATATGTTAGCACCCAGCACGTGATAGTTCCAGTTGCGCCTAACCTCGACGACTTTACCGTTTGGATTTGCTCGCAGAGGTCAAGCTGCCACCACTCCCGTCCGCATCTCAGCTGTGCCGCCATCTCTCGCAACGAATTCCTAGAGCCGTAGAATTGCCCTGACACCAACGAGCGCAACGCATTTCAGAGGCATACGGCCGCCGCCTTCATACTTCTGCCCCTCGATCGCGCATTAGTTCCGCGGACTAGAACCGAATACGTGCATCACAAACGCGACCGTTTCGCGAGGACAATTATGGGCAGGACCTGAACGCGCTTGAAACCTGGTAGTAAACGTTCGTGGACTCGACAGGGCGCGTTCGGGGCAACGGCTCTCCAGTACCGTATGCTCATGGGCCACAGCCTCATCGAGAACCTACAACACCTCCGCGATTCGTCAGTGAACTCCTCTGGGCCCTACACTACTCGGAATACAGCTGTGGCGGACGCGATCGAGATTATGCTCGGGATTGCCGCTCTGTACCAAGAAAGAGAACGCAGTACACGCAACATTGGAGCGTTGCGCTCAGGAAATGACGGAAGCACAAAGAGACTCGGAGCAACTTCGAATACGTCCCCAGTCAAATGCCTGAGGATGGGCCGGCTTATCGGTAATCAGCAACTACGTGATTATCCCCGCCCTTCGGCCGTGACTCGCCATCGGAACATCGTGAACAAGCATGTCCAAAGTGTCATTCGGACCGCCAAAGTACGATTCAAAGACTGTGAGAATGGACAAGCTACTCATCTTCGGCCATGATGGTTTTTCCTCGCACTCGACTGGCCTGTAGGAAGCTACGGTAAATTTCTTGTCTCGTCATTACTCTCTGCGTAAGCTACATGAGCCCCAGGCCTGGTCTCAATTCCGGTCTTTCTAAGAAGGGCTATTCGGAGTTCCATGGTTCCCATCCGCTCGGCCCAGCCATAGTTGTGCTTGACGCTCAAGTTGGCTCACTAAACTGTGGCATCGCGACGGCTCTATCGTATGATCTTAGGGCAATGCATGGTTTGCTTCTATTTTCTTGCCTCTCCCTTCATAGGCCATGCCCTGATCCAAGCAAGTATGCTACGCGACGCGTACCAACAAAAAACGATCCCCACGGTTACGGACAGTTGGTACTAAACACACAGCACCGAGCATTTCGCAACACTGTTTGTTTGACAAACGAGTGGACTCAATGGGTTATCACCGGGTCTATCGTGTGACCTGCTGGTCTCTATGTTTCTTAGAGCTTCGATGTTAGTCGCGGCCCTGCGTGGTAGAGCCAGGCTGATCTCCAATCCAAAGCCGATAAAGTTCTCGGGGTATAAAATTGACTTGAACCGCTTGCTAACGTGTAAAAGTTCAACACTGACGCTACACCGAAAAGTTTACAAAATACTAGCTGGTCATGTCCCCAGCGTGTGAGCGGACTAGAAACGACAAATGCGTCCCCATGGTTATAATACACAACAAATACGCTGCGAGGATCTGGTACTCAGTTTGAGTGACCTTACGAGGTGAGACTAGTGGCATTCGTATTAGGAGACATGCGCATATTGTATTGTAGTTCATAGTGAGTATCAAAACTGGGTCGACGAGCACTCATCCTGGTCGATGCTGACGTCGCTAGGCATTCAATTAAAGGTCTCTAGCTACCAACGTCAAGTAATGCATGAGTGCTACGCTCCACGGCTTGCCGCTTCCGCTTGATGTCACGCAATTTTGCACAAGCCTTCGCTCTCAAAGTCCATGTCGCATTGGATCCGTCCAATTTACGTCCCGAGCACGTTCATCAAAAGCTGGGAACCTTAAGATCGAACGAAGGGCGCTTTGGTAGAGCGATTGAGGTTCTCCCCAACCTGCGGGCTGGTGTGTCGTGAGTGGCCACCTTTGAACTCGATCCCAAAACCACCAGCTCTGTTGACATTGTGAAACAGTACTCCGGCGACGAACGAGCTGCAAATGTGGACATCAGTTTGTATGACGACTCTTTGGGTATTCACGACACGAGACAGACTCGGCGCAGCACGGACCCAAAAACACCTGCGCATCGCCAAAGCTTGGAAAGAGCGAACAGCAAAACACGACCAAGTAGCAAACGCAGCTTCCAGTCGCGTACTCCTTGTCAATCTCACTACCAAGCGTCCGGTGAGAGCAGTAAAGCAAGTCGTAATCCTTGAAGCAATCACACTGTGCCTATATCGTGGTCGGAAGAGGGTTGTCACGTGCCCACTCGTAGGAAGAGACGAGCCCGAGAGCCCTGGCCGTGAGCGCCATTCCATCTTTTACGTCCTCCACCACCTACACGTCCACAACAAAGGTACCTCCACCACCACTGCGCACCATCAACATAGCCTCTTGCCCATCAACTGCGCGCCTCACCCAACGCGACTGGCATCTCGACGAGGTAATTCGCGAACTTTCGCATCCCCTTACGCGTCGACACGACATCGCACAACCGTCAGCACGACTTTAGCAATGGCGGAAGAAGTCAGCGCATCCGTACCGGTGGACGCCACCAAGACTGTGGAGGAGACGGCGCGTTCCGAAGAAGCAGTTGCAGAGCCTGCTGTCGCAGAGCCAAAGCCAGCCGAAGGTGGCGTCGTAGCCACCTCAGGCGTCACGGAAGGTACGTGTCCAACGCGTGCAAATCTGCGTGGGCATAGCTGACGCGACTCTGCTCTAGTCCCTGCCACCGAGGTCACCCCCGAGGAGCCTGCTACCAAAGAGGGCGGCACTGCCGACGCGCAGGCAGACGCACCAGGTGATGATGCAGGTAAGGAAACACAAAGCGACAATACGGCTTGCAGGCTGCATCGCTCCACTCGTCACATATTCGGCGTTTGCTTACGAGACCATTTAGACGCGGCTGCTGCTGACGATGCACCCCCGAGCAACGGTACGCCCGCGCCCAAGAAGGCTACAAATGGCAAGCGCAAGTCCGGAGCTGGTGTACCTGAACACAAGAAGAAGACACCAGCCAAGGGAAAGAAGAGTGCACCCAAGCTGCGGTTAGACGTATCAGCGGGTGACATGTTCATGGTTGCCATGCGTGGATACCAGCCATGGCCTGTCATTGTCTGCGATGAGTCGATGCTACCTGAGTCCTTGCTCAGCAAACGTCCTGTCAGCGCTAAGCGCATTGATGGCACATACCGTGACGACTTCCTAGAGGGCGGCAAGAATGCTAAGGATCGTCGCTACCCGATCATGTTTCTGGGCACCAATGAATTGTGAGTGTGGCCTCGCTGGGTTCTACCTCCTTGGTACTAACGTGGGTCACAGTGCATGGCAAGTCAACACCGAGCTCCTGGACTTTGATATCGAAGACGTGAAGAAGGACGTCCTGTCGGGCAAGCAGGGGAAGAAGAATAAGGCTTTATGGGAAGCTTATCAGGTCGCTGCAGAAGGCCACGACCTCGAGTACTTCAAGCAGCTTTTGGATGCACACGAGTCAGCGCTGCAGGAAGAGACCGCGAAGCTCGAGGAGAAGGAACAGCTAAAGAAAGAGAAAGCGGAGAAGGCAACGAAGCGCAAGAGCACGGCTGCTGCCGGATCAGAGGACGTTGATATGGAGGATGCCGGCGATGACGCCACTTCATCTACTAAGAAGAAGGCCACTAAGAAGCGCAAGAAGACTGATGAGAGTGACGGAGAAGTCGAGAGTGAGAAGGTATGTCGTTTCGCCATGCGATGTTTCACGTCGCTAATCGCTGACAGCCGGCAAAGACTCCCAAGACGAAGCTCAAGCTCACCGCAAAGACTCCCAAAGAAGCATCGGCAGCCAAACCAAAGAAAGAGCCCAAGTCTAAGAAGAAATCAAGTGAAGAAGCCGAGCCGGCTGTTCCCGAGGAACCGCCCATGACCGAGGAGGAGCGTCTACAGAAGCGCGAGAAGCAAGGTAAGCTGTAACGTCCGATGATGTGTAATCTTGTCTCACGATCCACAGTTCTCTATCTTCGCCATCGTCTCCAGAAGGGCTTCCTATCACGGGACCAGGCACCCAAGAATGACGACATGTTTAATATGTCCGACTATCTGACGCAACTCGAGGCACTCGACGACCTCCAGGCCGAGGTCATCAAGAAGACCAAGGTCAACAAGGTGCTCAAGGCCATTTTGAAGCTAGAGACGATTCCGTTGGAGGAGGAATACAATTTCAAGAAGCGCTCGAACGATCTTCTTGGGAAGTGGAACAACGTATTGGCTTCAGAGAACGAACAAACTAGTGCTACAGGTGCTCCATCTGCCGAGCTAGCCACAAACGGCGCGAATGGAGATGACGAGAAGAAGACGGAGTCAGTTCAAGATGAACAGATGGCTGAGAAGACAGAAGACGAAAACAAGAAGGATGAAACACCGGGTGCTGATACCGCCAGCGCAAAAGCTGCTGATATAGATGGCGATGTTGCAATGTCCGAGGCTGACAAGGAGGTTATCAAGGACGCGCCAGCGGCAAAGGCTGAAGCCGAGTCGACAAACGCTGCGGAGCCAGAGAGTGCTGCTGCAGATACCGAGATGTCTACTGCATAGAGTGGCCATTTCTCAAATGACACCGCAAGAGGTCCAGCTTTGAGTCTCGGCTACTTCTTGCTTACTTCATCAGAGGATGGAACGGCATCATTCGTTTGACTGCGCACTTTTTGGGCCAAGATTGTCCTTTCTAGCGTCTGTTCTTTGGGTTTACCAGGTGGAGGAATTTCTAGCTCTGTACATATATTCTCTGAACGGTCAAAAAAGCTGGCATTGTTCGTAGAAGATTGGGCGGGATCAGTGGTAGCGTGTCGTGGACGTGTTTTTGAGCAACAAGCAACTACTACGCCTCAAGCGTTGTCAAAGATGCAGCTAGCCAGAAGAAAAGAAATTTTAAATGCATCTTGCAAACCGCGCCTTTGATGATAATGTCGACGTCGAGACTTTGATGTACCTCTCTGAATCTCCGTACTCTTCCGCGGTGCTTTGATCGCATCCCCTCAAATGTGGCGCGTCGCGCAGCTGCCCCGCGTATCATGATGACGTCTCGTCAATAGAGAGATCCACAACAAAACCACAGAACCGCAAAGCTCTGGAAGTCCAACAACGCCTCAATTCTCTTTACCATACTCAAGAACTTGTCTTTCTTGTCTGATTACTTACCCAAACCCACACCTTAAATATCCTCCAATATGGCAGGCGCAGCACGAAAAGACCTTCTGAAGAAGGTGTACACAATGGTGCCTCCGATGCTTGAGAGTTTTCATAAAGGTAATATGGATTCCATTCTACTACCTTTGCTTTGCTAACCGTTCACAAGGTCAATTGGGCCGCGTAGCAGTTATCGGTGGCAGCGAAGATTATACCGGCGCACCATACTTTTCCGCCATGGCATCTGCAAAGCTGGGTTGCGATATGGTATGCTTGACTGACCATAATTTCAATCAATCCAACATCTGACGGCCCTAGTCGCACGTAATCTGCGAGCCTGGTGCTGGCGCAGTAATCAAGACGTACTCCCCTAACCTCATGGTGCACCCGTACATGCGGCAATCCAAGAACCTCGCTCAATCCGAGAGCGCGGACTCCGTATCCGCGGAAGTGGTTGGAATGCTCTCGCGTCTGCACGTCATCGTCATCGGTCCCGGACTTGGGCGCGACAAGCTCATGCAAGATACATGTGCGAAGGTCATCAAGGAGGCGAGGAAACAGGGTATTCCATTCGTGCTGGATGCGGACGGTTTGTATCTCGCTCAGACACAACCGGAATTGGTAGAGGGCTGCACCGAGTGTATCCTCACACCCAATGTCGTTGAATTTGGACGACTCGCCAAGTCAAAGGGTGTCAATGTCGACGAGGGCGACCCCGCAGAGCTCTGCTCGAAACTGTCAAAGGCATTTGGAGGCGTCACCATTATCCAGAAGGGTGCAAAGGATTACATTTCCAATGGCGCTCACACACTCGTCTCCGAGGGCGAGGGTGGTCTCAAGCGGTCTGGTGGTCAAGGAGACACCTTGACTGGCAGCTTGGCTACCCTTTTGGCGTACAGGAAGGCATACCACGACAAAATTTGGGACCATGGAACAGACATGTCGAGGAGTGAGACCCTTGCACTTGCAGCATACGGTGGTTCGTGCATCACAAGGGAATGCTCGAAGTTGGCGTACAAGGAGAAGGGCAGGTCGCTGCAGGCTAGTGACCTGACGGAGCATGTGCACACTGCTTTCCTCAACGTCATTGGAGAGAGACAAGAGAGTCCCATGTTGTAAATGTACGGAATGGTCTCACGGTACACCATGACACACTGTATACAGCATATAGAGTCTGGAGTTATCGTCGCGTAACACCCTATGAGCAACAAATAACGAACCATACAATTACTCTTTTGAATGTGCAATCTCTGTTCGCCAGTCAAATGAGGCCACTAATTGGACGGAGTAAATATTCGAGAGGTATGTCAGCTTTGGTTCATTGACATATGGATGATTGTAGACTGAAAGTTGGTGTTGGGTTTAGCTCGTGACTGTAGCGGAAGCAGAGACATTCCGCATTAAGGTTGAGCTAGAGACTCGAGTCATCCAGGACTATACACGTGAAGTCGTGCACTTTCTGGCGAGAATCACTAATAGGTTCCATAGAGTCTTTACCGAGTGCTTTTGCTGCATTAAGCGCGACTGAGCCGTACTGTATGTCATATGCAAGGGATGAGAAGTCCGTTATTCTCCCTGAACCTCACCTAAACTAAGCATTACCCAGCTATTCCGGGACCATGGACCCATCTCGGAAGGTTCAAACAGTTTGGTGTGAGGAGTCGCATGCGCCAAGCCATCATGAAATAGCCTTTCTTTGTCTCTTTGGAATATGAGGAGTGCACTGCCACGTGCTCTGTGCAACCCCACACCACCAGTATAGCCGCGATTGAACAAAGAGAAGATGAAGACAACCCGCTGTACTAATGGCAGACAGCTGTCTGATATACTGGCTTTTGTCGTCTTTCGCCAACACGTCAGCGTATCTGCAAGCCGGTGCCGAAAGCAACCCGTCATCAACATGGAGTCCAAGGTGCAAGACTACTACGACATGCCTGTCGACCTATTACCATCAGCCAATTTCGCGGGTCGGCCCATGAGCGAACTTGCTATGCTCGACGGGTTATATACGATGATTATTTCGTCTTCGTCTTCCTCGGATGATGAAGACGATGAAGAAGGTCCGACTACACCAGGACAACACTCACTGCATGCTGCAGAGACACGACTAATCGGACCGGACACTCGACCACATATAGAGATATCGAGTCCAACGAGGAAAGATTTGAAGCCGCGACTGAGGAGCTTGAGCAACGACGTGAAGATGATGGAAAGGCCACGATTGAGGAAGAAAGCTAATACTGCGCCAGGGGGTACGATTCCTTTGATGGACGTACAAACGCTGCAGCCGAGACGAGCAATCAGCACACTATTTGGGACAGTGGGAGAGGGGGATGAGATTGATGGAGTGAGAAACGGGGATGATGATAACACGACAGCTGGAACAACCATCAAGAGAACATTCAGTGATGCGAAATCCCGTCCGCCTCAAAGGCCGCTACCACCCATACCAGTGCAGAAGGATGTCATTGGTGACATGGGAAACCGAGAATCACGTAGACGTTCTGGCTCTTTCTCGCAGAAGTTGCGCGTACAGAAGACCCTGCAACAAAAGCAAATGGAAATGCTAAGAACAGACACGACGGATCACAACTCACGAAGAGCCCCTAATTCAGCCAACTCGATGATGGCGACTCCTCGTGAACTCTATGCAATCCCTGAAAAGCAGGCAACCCATGACGCAGAGCCTGAGCCCCATATCACACAGGATGCGCCATCGGATATGGATAGTTCTCATTCTCGGAAGAGGAGATCAACACGGTCGATATCGCCAGCATCTGCCTCTCCAGGGACGCAGTCGTTGGCGCAAGTGCGTGCGCATGTCAGTGGCACCACCAAGACCAACAGTGTGAGCTTGTCAAGATCACCAAGGACCTACGTGCCAGGAGCAATTTGTTTTGAAGAGCATCCAGCCATGCCACGGCGAGATTCCGTCGCTACACTGGACCCGTTTGATCGTCCACAACACAAAACAAATCGATTCTCTGATTTGATAGTACAGGACGCAATCATCATGTTCTTTGACGACCTTGGTGTGATGGAAGACGCTACTGAAGCCAGCCTGGACAGATACTGGCTCGACGAAAGCCGCGGGTACACCATCAAGGACGACGAGCAGGAAGCCGCGTGGCGGAGGCCTAGCTTCTCGAGTGTGACGGAACTCACACCAATGAGCCCCAAGATGGCGCCCAGCCTTCGTAGGTCGAGGTTCTCATCGTCCTCCGCGTCATCCATTACATCGTCGACCCCGGTGGACAAGAGTCCGCGGACCAGGTTAGGCAGATTGCTTTCGCCAACAGGTCCTGGGATAGCCTTCCTGAGGGCCCCTGGTCTTTTCGAGAAACAGGCGAAGAAATGGCAGACGAGGAATGAAAGTGGGTAGATTAGAAGAAATGAAAGTTTGAAGTCGAACAGAACGGGCACGTTCCCCAATCAAACTTTGAACATTGGAGAAGGCAATGCGGGAGCGGAGACGGCGGTAGCTCGGCCAAGTTGCCGGTCTGTGATGAGATGAGATTGCGCCCTGATTAGGCAATTCGTGATACAAGTTGGATGTTGCATGGCGATCGGGGCCGATCGTTCAGTCTGGAACCCTTCCTTGTTTACTGTATGCGACTAGCCGCCATGGAGGCAGCCAGAGGTGATCAGCAGACTCGGCAGATCACGAAGATGACGACAATTGGTGACGTCCCGCCTGGCGGAGCCACGGTGGAACAAAAGGGGACGTTGGTGGGACGCAGAAGGGCGAATGAGTGGAGGACGTCGCGCTGCCACTGACAACAGAGGCCACCGGATGCGCGAAGATGCATCAAACCTGGGGGTCCTTCGCCAGGTGTGGACTGACGATAGGCCGAGCACGATGCCAAGGCGACCAGGGTCGGCCGTCGCCCTTGCGGTGGGCAAAGTGAAGCGACGAATGACGGCCCCTTGCACCGCCTTTCCTCCAATCAACACCCAGCCGGCCCATCTCGATCTCCAGCCTGCGTTGCCTGCTTGGGCGTGGCGCGAGTCCTTCACCGACCGCTCATGGACGGGCCGCCGTCATCAGAGGATGCTGACACGAGCCAGCGCATCCACGGACCCATACGCCCAGTGTCGCGTCCAAAAAGCCCACCACGCCCATCTCGACCGCGCTTTCACAACAATTGATCGCCTTACAATCTTGAGAGCCTCGCCAGATTACCTCTACACTCAACGTCGATTACCCCATCCTACAAGTATCTTTGTCGATCATCGTCACCGTACTTCTTGCTTTTGCAACTGCATTACTATCATCTCATCTTCAATCCATGGCTTCCACCCTGTTCGACACCAGTAGTACCAGTAGTAGTGGCTACATGAGCAAAATAGAGCAGGCAAAACAAGACTTCCAAGTCAGCAACCCACATCTGTCAGGAGCGGAGCTTCAAGCATCGTGGTTACAGGCAGTAGCCGCACCCTCGAGCAATGTCTACACCTCCACTCGACCGTCCATGGCAAGTCAGACACCCCGCACCATGCGATACAGCATGCCAAATTTACACGAATTCTCCGTACGAATATTTCTCCTCACATTCATCTATCCCTTCTGACCTCATCTAGCCGTCAAATTTCGGCTACATGGACCGCACTCACTCGGCTCCTGGCATGGCCCATCAAAGTCCACCCATCGGTCTAGACAGCACCGAGTTGGAGCGATGCACAACTAGCTACTCCGATTGGTGTCAAGAACCAGCAAACGACTACACGCTCTTCCCCGATTCTTCCATGAGCAATCCAAACGTCCTGCAGCCAATCGACGAGGCACCATGCTTCTCTAACGGGACCAGCATGGTTGAGTACAGTCCTAACGACTATGTTAGCAACTGCATTGAGCCCGTGAACTCAAATCCTCTCTTCGTCCCCATTCCCCAGCACTCACAGCAGCAAGGTCAATTGACGCCGAACCAGTGGTGTTCGTCTTCGGATGCGTCCACTTCGCCAAGCACACCGGTAACTGCCTTGATGACTCCTGTCACTCAATATAGCGATATGAGCCGTCAAGGTAGTTACAACCCCAATTTCGTTGATACTGTTTCTATGTTGCGTGTTCAATCTGCTTCTTCTTGCGCGCTTCCCATCCTCCCTGAGGAGGATGGAAGTTTTCCTTTCTCATTTGATGCTGAGTCAAAACCCATCAGCATTGCTGCTGATGGGCACCACTTTTCGCACTTCACTGGTTCCAGTGAGGGTTTCCTTTCTCCTTCTATCAATAATGTTTCCGCAAGTGCGCACGGACTTGCTTCTATCGACAATGAACAGTCGGACCTGGCGGAAGATATGCGGAGGTCGACATCAACATCGTCGAGTGAGAGCAGCATGAGTGACGCTTCAATACCGTCATCCATCTACTCGCGCCATTCACGACGCGAACGCGAAATCAATGCGCAAGCAGCATCTCGCAGGATTGCCCCCAAGGCAGTAGAACTCATTGATGAGACCGAATCCACGTCGTCAAATGCTCAGATGGCAAGGATAAGGTCGGAAGATGGGTCATCGAAGACTGTTGGTCTGCTCACTAAAACGCCCTATGTGAGACCTTCACACCCGAAGATTATGTGCTCATTCTGCAACGAACGTCCACATGGCTTCCGTGGTACCCATGAACTCGAACGTCATGTCGCTCGTACTCATGCACCAAGTCGCAAAGGTTTCATCTGCATTGATGCATCTACCGACGGCAAATTTCTCGCCAACTGTAAACACTGCCGCAACAAGAAAGTGTACGGAGCATACTACAATGCTGCCGCACACCTTCGTCGGGCTCACTTTCACCCGCGCAAGCGGGGTAGGAAAGGCAAGAACGACGAGAAGCGTGGTGGTATTGGCGGCGGTGATGACCCACCAATGGACTACCTCAAGCAAAACTGGATCAGGGAAGTGGAGGTTGACAATAAGCCCTCACCTCCTTCGCCACAGAGCGCTTCCGACGACGCTGCCGAACAATTCGACTTCAACGCTTCGAACCCAATCGATATTCCTGCCGCGTATCCTCAACAACAGATCTCGTCGATGTCCGTCCCACAGCAGATGAACCCTAGTCTTATGATGGACTACGGGATGAGTATGAATGCTGGTGAACCTTTAATGTACGACAACACAGCAGCATTCCCCCACTTCGATCCTACCCTCGTAGTGCCCAACGACATCAACAATTTTCAGTTCGACGCCGACGCTAGCTATTAAGCTATTTGTTCTTTCTATTTTTCCATTGTTCTTTCTTGTATTTAACGTTGGCTGTGGATTGGGTTATACTGCGATGTATTGACCACCGATCAACTCCCATGGAGCGATCGAGGTAGGCCTGCATCCAGTCTTGGGACATGAGTGGAACGAGTGGGTTAAGGGTGGCTTATTGGATAGTCTAGGCTGCTCGTGTGAGTGATCATGCCTCTATTGTCTATTGAAATCATTGGCGGTGTCCATAATCGCCGTCTTTTGTGTGCGTCCTTTTTCTATGGATATTCATAACGTTCCGCCCCCGTCTCCTGTGTATTTTTCTCATGCCACGCCTATGCCGGTGGCTATGCGCTTCACGAATAGAAACCATTACCCATATTCTTGCCTCGTGCCAGTGCGTGATACCTGATCCAGTCGCATCGCACCTTCATCTTCAATACTAATCACCTACATAACATATCTCGACAAGTCATCGTCGGTTCCTTTCACATTCCATGCATTCTCCACTGCCTCCTCGTACTGTTCAGTGCTAT
This sequence comes from Plenodomus lindquistii, assembly GCA_025504975.1. Taxonomy (NCBI): domain Eukaryota; kingdom Fungi; phylum Ascomycota; class Dothideomycetes; order Pleosporales; family Leptosphaeriaceae; genus Plenodomus; species Plenodomus lindquistii. The sequence goes on along the minus strand of JANUWI010000003.1, from coordinate 2,779,708 downwards.
GGAATTTGTCACCGATGTACTGAGTACACAATGTCCAACACACCACTCACTACCAGCCCTCACCACTTTCTTTGTCTCGTTGTTATCGTTGATCCAGTTGTTCATGTCAACCACACAGTGCGCTTGTTTCGAAGAGCATCGATGCAATGCCTTTATGTCCAATGTCCTACAGTCCAATACCTCGACAGATTTTGCATAGCGGCCTCTAATCCACCGGGAGACATTCTCAATCAACATCCTCCGAGCTATATGTGCAGGGCTCAAATTTCTATCAATTTCTCCATTCCCGTTCAAGAACAACACATCCCAGATGTCGGGATTCCAACCCAGTGGCATACGCCATAACAACCAAAACACCTACACCTTCGCCCCATACCAGAGCGCCTACCAACCCAAAGTTCTCGACACTCCCCGTTACCCATCTTGGAAGCAACCCAGCCCGCGCGCAAAATCCCGCACAAAGTTCGACGTACGCGCCACATACGACGACGCCCACACGCTCCGAACCAGCAGTCATCGAGTCGAGAAACCGCGCCCAACAAAAGCGCGCAGCCCAGAAGTTTCAGCCAGACTAACTCAAAAATGGGCTAGAGAAGAAGAAGAAGAGCGTAGAAGGCCTCGAAGAAACATGGCACCTGATGAAAGTCCTGCAGAGCCGGCAGAACAAAAACATACCACGACTCCCAACTCCAGAAATAACAACAATAGTCCAACATCACACCCCCATCCCCATCCATACACCCACCTCCCCGCTGCCCCCACCCCCACACTCCACCCCCCTTACATCCTCCCCCCCACCGACCCGGGCTTCATCCAGCTCCCACCCCCCCTCCCCCTTCCCAAAAAAAACCTCGCAACCCGACTCCTCTCCCGCGACCCCGTCGACCTAAAAGCTCTAGGCTGGCTGCTCTCGCTCACCAATGCTGTGCTAAACTTCCCGCCCACGCCCGAACAAGCACTCGAAGAAGAGGCCCTGTGGATGGCGTATGAATGCCGACTGCTGAGTGCGAATGCGCCTTTGGAACTACGATGGGCCAAGGCCAAGCGTGCGGTTTGGAGAGTGGCGACGGAGGCGGTGAGGTGTAGAAAGGAGAATGTGGGGTTTGTTGGTGCGGTTGTTTTGGGGGCGGTGGTGGAGTGGTTGGTTGGGGTTAAGGGGGTTGGGTGGGTGGTTGATGTGGGTGTGCTGGTTGAGTGGTGGTGGGGGACGGGCGCGGTGGTGAGGGGGCTGAGGGCGGCGTGGGAGAGCGAGGTTGTTGTGGGGGTGAGGATGGAGTGGGAGAGTTGGTGGGGTCGGAGGGGTGGAGGGGTGGGAGGGAGTGTGTTGGCGTGGTTGTGGTGGGTTGTGGAGAGTGGAGTTGGGAAAGCGTGGGGCTATACGAGGTGGTGTTTGGAGACGATGGTGGCTTTAGTGCGGGTTATTTTTGATATTTAGATCGTTTTGGAGGGGATGATAAGGGTTGTTGAGTGTGGTTACCTATGTTCTCAGTGGCCTTGAGCATGAGATAAGTACGGAAATACCTAGTTCGTGCCTACACTTTCGTACTCGAGATTCCGCCACATTCCCAATGTACTAGCATTGTACTCCTCTCCCACCCTTCCCATTGACACTCTCCTTTAGTTAGGGTAGTTACCCCCAGCCTGCCTATCCACTGGATTCGCCGGTCCTCCCGTCTGTCCTGCGGCACCCCCAGCCTTCATCGCCCCCTCCTTACTCTGATCGATCGCCTCTCTCGCCTCCCTCTGCTCCTCCTTCTTCCTGTCCAAATCGCTCACAAGATCTGGCTGACTCCCTCCACCCCCCATCCCCTCTCCTCCCTGCCTGACCGCAGCCGCAACCTTGCCCTCGCCTGGTGCAGCCATCTGCTCACCGTCAAGTTCCTTGTGCCGTCCCACGTCTTCGCTGGTCAGACCTTTGCCTTCTTCGCCGGCGGGCGCGCCGTGAATACCTGCGCCTTCGCCGTATTTTGCGTTGCGCAGGCCGGCGGCATCAGAGGCTTGCTTGGTGGGGAGGCGGGTGTCGGTTGTTGCGGCGTTGGAGGAGGCGTCAAAAGATTGGGAGGATTCGGTGGGGTCTTTGGTTATGGGGTTGGCAGAGTTGGTGTAGGGGGTTGAGTTTGTGGGTTGGGCGGCGCCTGTGGGGTTGAGGGCGTCGGGCATGGTGGTGGTGGTAGTGGTGGTAGTTGTGCTTGGTGTGTGTGTTCGTGGTTCGAAGTTGGGTTGTAGAGTGAAGGTTGTGGTTTGAACTGGCTTGATTGTAGAGGTGGTTCAATTGGGTGTGAAGAGAAATTGGAAGTTGAAAGCCATGTTTGCAGTAGCGGTAATGCTACTTTCTTCAATTTCCTATGACGTAGGCGGGGCCTGGACCGTCATTCATCACTTACCCCACCAAAGCGCTCACTCCTCCTTGTCATGTGAGAACGCGTAGAAGCAGGTTTGTTTAATGTTTCTTCTTCGTACTTGGCGCGGAGTGAGATGGTTGAGATGCTGTTAAATATTTGTTATGTAAGCTTCGAGGGGCTCAGCTCTGTTGCGCTGCCTGGGATAAACACGCAGCAATCCCAACGCATAAATATGCTAGAAAACCACAGGGACATCGTTGTAAGATGACCAAATAACGCCTATAATGTTCCAGACCCGTACGCCTTCGCTATGCAGACACCAAGAAGGATGGACTAGTCTGTTTGCATGACCACATCGACTGACGGATCCCTAGTCTCGACGTGGCTTGTTGTTTCGCGACTCTCTCGCTTTGATTCTGCTGCCGCTGCTGCTCGTTCTCGCGTCTTGCGACACCACTCTTCAATGGAATCTGCGGCGCCTCCTTCGATCTTGATCGTCTTGGGTTCGGCTGGAACTCCAAGTGCTGTCCCTTGAAATCGGGATTCCACACCGGTTTTGCTGTGCTTCTTCATCAGGGCTAGCGGTTGTTAGTAGGGAGTGTTTTTATATCGAGTCTGAATACATACTGTTCAGGTAGTCCTCCATCTCCAATTGGTCCAGCTGCTCGGTTGGATTCTGCGCCACGGGCTTGTATGTACCTGCTATGCGCCTGATTTCCCTGTTCTGATCGCCCATGACCCACTCGATGAATTCATTCACATCGGCCGTGTCCTCTGCGTTTCGACGCGCCTCCTCGTTCTCGCGGGCAGTCGTGTCGGCATCATACTCGTCAAGTGGCTTTCGCAAGATCTCTCTCCACAATTCTTCGCTGGCGGTCAAGGTTGGTACCAGCAGCCCACAGTCCTGCATGGCCATGCGCACGTCTGTAATGTCTGGGGTGAGGTCGTTGTGGTTCGAAAAGGCATTGTAGGCCGTGCGCTCGGCGAGGAGAGATATGTAACGCGCAGTGAGATCGACGACGGTATCAACAGCGGAAGGTTTTCCATGGTGGAAGCCTGTTGCGCGCAGAATATGCAGGACTGCCGGCCGCAGGAGGCTGAGAAACAGGTCGTTTTGAGACATGTTTGCGCGTTGGCCGAGGGAGACGGGGCGGGTGAGTCGATGTGGTAATTGCTCTATGGCGGCGACCGATTGCGCATATTGGCCACGCGATTGGTAGATCCAGAGCACAGCGGATTGGCGGTCTTGATGTTGGTGTTGGTGTTGGTGTTGATGTCAAGGTGAAGGTGGTAGGTGGTGCGCTCGATGGTAGAGTAGACTTGGGCATGCCAAGCCCGCAACCACCTCCGGTACGTTGAACCAACGATTCCACACTCGACCGCACTGGATATATTACGTATGTTGCGCCCGCTGGCGCCTGGTTCCGCTCCACGAGAGCTGTGCCCCAACCACCACGACTCACCGCCGAATCCGTGACGATGAAGCTCAAGCTCAAGAACCCCAATGCGGCACCCGGCGACGCGCCTGCACCGCCTGCACCGCCTGCACCGCCTGCAGAGCCCCCTTCTTCTGCTGGCGCCGCCACGCCCGTCTCCGCCAAACCAGGAGGATTAAAGATCAAGCTCAAGCCTGCCGCGCCCGCCGCGCCCGCCGCGCCAGTTGCGCCCGACGCTGCCCAGGGCGCCAACGGTGAAGGCGCGAAGGCGAAGCGCAAGTACACCAAGAAGCCCAAGTTCGACGAGAGCGGGAATGCGATTCCTCCAGGCAAGCCCGGTCCAAAGAAACGAGCGCGCGATGATGAAAACGACGAGTTTGACACGCCGGTGGCCAAGCGCAAACCAAAGCCCACGGCCAAAAGCCTGGCCATGGTCAATGAAAGCAGCGACGACGACGACGATGACATGGTCGAATCAGCGCCCCCGCCACCACGGGCGCCCGCCAACCGCGTGCCCTCTCTCAAACTGTCCATCAAAGCGAAAGCCGGGGCTTCTGGTGCGCCCACACAGCCAGGCACCAAGACAGCCATTCTCAAAGTCAAGGGCGCTGGCAAGCCGCCTGTTCGGCCATATGGCGTCGGCTACGACAGCGAGGCAGAAGAGGCCGAGCCGGATCCAGCGATAGAATCTCAGTTTGTGCTGCGCATGCAACCAGGACCAGATTGCGACCTCCTGCGCAAGGCCATTGAAGAGAAGACCATCGGGAAGCCCGTGTCTGCAGGTGGCCCTGGAGTCTACTTTCGCTTCTTTGATCGCGAGGGTCGAAGAGCCTTGGTCCAGATCCAGCATCGCCAATACGCTGCGACCATGGTAGAGCTCCCTGCGGTTATTGAATCATTGAAGAGCTGGAACAAAAAAGACTGGGTCAAAACTGCAGACATCTGCCAAATGCTCCTAGTTCTTGGTAGAGTGCAAAGCGAAGACGAAGCAAAAAAGTATCCTCGTCCGCCATACGTCGACCCAGACTCGCATCGCTTCCCCCATGGCCTAACGCCACCCATGCAATGGGCCCGCAAGCTGCGCTTCCGCCCTCGCAAATCATATCTTGATGTTGAGCGAGCCGAGGCTCAAATGAATCGGCTTCTAGCCGAAGATGAGAGGGCAACCTCCACTAGATACGAGCTCATCGATAGCGGCGATGAATCCTCTGATGATTCTAGTTCTGAGGAGGAGCTGGACGACGACCAGATGCAGGAAGACACTCAGATGCAAGATGAAGTAGACGCTGCCGCACTTGAGCAAATGCTGCACGAAGGCCTCATGGAGGACGACGAGGTCGAGGTGACAGGCAATGGTGACGATCTCGATGCCTTGTTCGGCAGCTCCAACAACACATTGCAAGTCGAAACTCCTACAACCGCGCACGATGTCGCTATGCATGCCCTCAATCCCAACGCCAGCATCACCTTGGAGACTGAGACTGCAGCATCCACCCCAGGAGCTGCGACATCTGCGGACGATGACGATGATGATGACGACGCTGATTCGGACGATGATGTTGACGAGGTTGATGAGGCGGCAGCAGCTGAGGAGCAGCGTCAAGAGCAATTACGGGTAGAGATTGCTGAGCTGGAGAAGGCTATTGCACAAAGCGTTGAACAGCGCGACAGGTACACCAACACGATGTTCAAGAAGCGCTTACAAGCCACCATCGACAAACAAAAGGCGGACTTGATCATCAAGCAAAGGCAGTTGAACGAAGAGGTCGAGGATTAGGCCTGAACTTGGTTATAGCCCCAGCAAAGAGGGGATTTGCGGCGGAAGGCGTTTTTGTACCGTATTGCATTGCTAAGGTGTTCCAAGGACCAGGAGCATTTCCAGGCGTTATGGGACAGGCGGACAGTCGATACACCTTACATGATAAAATTCAATCTACTCACCACGTATGAATATCCAATCTTGCTCTCACCAGTGTGATTTTCCAGTCATCGTGAACGTTGCTATCGGTCACAAATGTGAAGATCACGTGTCGCATGCCAAGACTCTCGCGCCCCCACGTCGTTCTTCCTTTCTTTGTTTCTAGAACAAACGTGCAAACAACAACACATCGACGAGGGTGTTCGTACGCCTTGACTGAACTAACTTCTAATACATAGCGAACGACTGACCGTAGGTTTCTGCACTGCGCAAACGACATTATGGCGCACATAGGCCGACCCCCGTACACCGAAGCGCAAATTGCTGCAATGACCTCGAAGGAAGAGAAGCTCCGTGCGATCGCAGAGTATCAGAGTATGTGAAAGAGGAGGTGACAGTATGGAGAAGGTGTTGACAAGACGACGTTAGGCTACAACTTGCGCCTGAAGAGAGAAGTTGAAGCGCAAGCCGCAAGATCCAAGGGCCAGACTGCAAGTGGACACATGGGGCGAGAAACTTCAGGCGCCGAAGCCTATCGCAAATCCTACGAATCTTTTCCTGGCCCCAAACGTGGTGGCTACGGGTATGGCGGTCGCGGCCGTGGCGCTTACCACCCATACCAACGTCCACAACCGCATTACAAGAACAAGACCGCCGTCTTCAACAAGTCCGATACCGAGGGTTCAGACTCAAACGATGCGAATACGCGGTCACCTAATAATAAGACCTCGACAGCGAGTCGAAGAAATACCGAGCCTGCAACGCTTTGCCCAGCGCTCACCTCCACAGGTACTAGCGCGACGAATAATTTTCTTCGATTCACTCGCTCCTTGATCTGCTCTAACTAAGTTATAGGTATATGTACGCGCCACGCATGCCACTACCATCACGACCCGAACAAGCAAGCCATCTGTAAGCGATGGCTGTACAAGGACGACTGTCCAAAGGGCGAATTTTGTCCGCTTTCGCATAGCGCCGCACCTGAGAATGCGCCGACTTGCTTGCATTTCCAGGATGGGCGTTGTAACAATGACGATTGCCGGTTTGCTCACATCCGTGTCAACCCTGCGGCACTCAACTGTGAGGCCTTTGGACGCTTAGGCTATTGTGAGAAAGGGGACTCCTGTGCAGAGTTACATGCACATGAATGTCCTGTTTTCTCCAACACTGGCGACTGTTCATATGGAGACAAGTGTCGCTTAGGACATGTTCACCGTGCATCTCGAATGAGGAAGACTACGCGTCCCTCATCCGCGGCATCAGACAGACCTGAAGATGATCTCGACACAGCGGAAGATGCTCAGAGTTGGATCCCAGAAACCAAGGATTCTCTAACTTACAAGCCTCAGCAGTTCACTCAGCAAGCCGACTTCGTCCCTCTTGATGCGGACGACTGATTCGGTCCCCGCAGCCGTTCTAGCCTCATCAACATTGTAGGTGCTCCTGCCCTGTTATTCTACGATTGTCCTCGCCTAATTTCTGCTGTTCCAAAGTCACGTCTCCTTTTGCACCTCTAGCCTTGGTAGGTCTCTTGTTCCTAGTACCTGTGCCTTGTCTTGACTGTTCCAAGCCAGGCGTTCCAGAGCTATGGCAGCAGAAGGCTTTCGATGATACCCCTTTTTTGCGAGGTCTGTTCTTCTTTTTCTCAATCAATATTGCATGGGCAATGGCCCACGATTGCAAGACGAGGACGAACCAAAGAGAAAGCTGGCGTGCAATTTCCATGTTGTGCCAGATTTCTCGGTGGTTGACGTTGGCTTGCCGGTACATAGAGTTTATTATCCATTCCGAGAAGAAAGATAAAAACAGGAAAAGCATGTAATGAGCAGTACAACATTTTCAAGAAAGAATACTTGTTCCTATGACACGGACCGTGAGGATTTGATGCTCCAACATAGTGGAAGTCGGTCAATGTGACTCCATTCCATGGATTCTCCCTACACCATGCAAGTTCAGCACTCATCATCAACACGCTCATTTAGATCTGTTAAATCAATGCGGATTCGGACCGAGCCAGTGACGCAATCCCGCCCTCCAAATAGAAACAAACGGGCATTTGTCCCGCGCCCCGTCAGCCTACTAAAGGATGCTGAGACGGATGGTTTTGCTGCGGCCTGCGCCCCCTTGGCAGGTCCCCTCGTCCTACAATTCCATGGCGCGCCTTGCACGTCGCATCCCGCCCTTCTCGTTTGCACGACACAGCCATGTGCGCTGCCACTTTTGCAAAAAGCCTGCGCAAGTACAAGACTACGCTCAAAGTCGTATGAGAAGGACTGACAAAGCAACTGCTGCGATTCAGCATCACCGAACCGAATTACGTGCAGTCTGGGAGTCGAGGTTGCGCATACAATCATCCCTCCCTGCCCAACTTGACCCTGCTGCTCCTCTAGGCTTCGACGAGCCGCGTCTTTGAAGAAGCCCTTGAATTGCGCGCGCATTCACTCAAACTCGTCCTTCAGAACAATCCATACTCGACTGCGAACCGCAATCATGGCGCTCAAAGACCTACTCAAAAAGAAAGACAAAATCTCCAACGGCGACACCACCGCCTCAGCGCGCACGCTCTCACCCTCTGTCCCAGAATTTCAGTTTTTGAGAACGACCACGAGTACACAAGAGACCATCGAACCACCCACATTTCCCGGCGATCCTCCAACAAGGTACGATAAACCGCTCTTGAGCCCCGATCCGCAAAGTCGCTTCGGCATGTTCCGGAGTAAGAGCAGTGCGGGGAATACGCAAGGGGGTGGTGGCGGGGGATGGCAGACAAGTCGACCTGAGGTTGAAAATGAGAGTGGGAATAGCAACGGCAATGGCAACAACAATGGCACTGGCAGCGGCAAGGGCAAACTAGCAGAGCGCCTGCACTTTGGACGCACACGCTCCGCCAGCAGCATAAACGTGCCAGACAATCTGCCTGACGTTGGCGGCGACGGTGTAGCGCGGACAGAGGAGGAAGAAGCAAGTTGGGAACGGAGGGCTACGGTGCTCGTCACAGAGGGCCTTGCACATGGCGCAGGAGGGGTAAATTCGCCTGGTACGCCAGGTTTTGAAAATGCAGATTTCGGGTCAGTCAGGCCGGGCAGTAGTGCGACGGGTGGACAAGGGATCGCTATCACGCCTGAGAATGAGGTATGCTGTGATGAAGGCGATGGAAGCGGAACGAGCTGATGCATACGATAGCAAGACATACAAGAGGCTATACGGCTGCATGAGAAAGGAAGTGAGTTGCCGAGAGACGACCTCCAGGAGGCATAGGAACTGACGAGATGAGCAGATCTTGAAGCATCGACAGCGCTGTTCGGAAGACTTGCGGAACCAAATGGCGCGAATAATGCTCTGGCACAGGTTCTATACGGTCTGGCACTGCGGTATGTTGCTTTTCCCGCGTATAGCTTCACGGCATCACGGCCGTGAACACTACATGCATTCAGGGGCACAGACATCGGGATCTAACACGAGTGTAGTCACGCATGGGGTATTGAACCCGATCCATCCCAAGCTGTACACTACCTGTCCATGGCAGCTTCTAACAGCGCCTCCATTGAATCTCTCGCCCTCAAGGCGGGCCTGAAGAAAGGTGGTGCAGCGAAGGGCGAGCTGGTACTTGCCATGTACGAACTAGCTAATTGTTTTCGAAATGGTTGGGGCGTCAAACGGGACCCAGCAGCTGCGAAGATGTACTATGAGACTGCGGCAAATCTAGGGGACACGGATGCGATGAATGAGGTTGCATGGTGCTATACCGAAGGCTTTGGGTGCAAAAAGGACAAGGTACGTCAGGTATCCCCTTCAAAACTCCTCCAAGTCTTCTTTGTGCCATCGCGATGGTTCCAGCCGTCTTCCCTCCTACGTTGGGCTTCTAGTCATGCCTTCCTCCGCTTATTGGGAGCATCGGAGAAACACATGTCGACCTCACCGGTCGCATCGCCTGTGTGTTTGATCAAAGTGCGTTACGCGGCGCTGCACGACGAACCGTCAGCATTGTGCTTACCTGTCTCAATACGCCTTGCATCTCAGCCACGACGCGGGGTGCGCAGCCGAGACATGCAGACTGTCAACGTCCCTCGTCATCTCTCGCCTCACTGTTTGGGCAGCAGTTGACAGCGGCAACTGTTCGCATTGTTCGGCTGATGCGGAAGCGGGTGCAAAGACGGCTGGATAATGTATGATACAGTATCGTATGGTCGCTAACGCCTCAATCAACAGTTCAAGGCGGCTCAATTCCTGCGCCTCGCGGAAACAAAGGGAAACAAGACTTTGGGCAATACATGGTAAGTCTAACCCTTTTCTTCCATTGCATGTCATGCCGTCGTATGTCTATTTCCATCGCATGGACCGAGATGCATCGAGATTGCATCTGGGCACATTTTGCCTCTTTTTCCGCGGGAAGCAACAAACCACCACGAGCCCCCATCACATTGCCAATCTCACGACGCTATGCTGCCGGCCTCGCTACATCCATCTCAACATCTCCAATCTCAACACCACAAAACGTCCAACTCGACCATGGCGCTCCGGCGCTATCAGCCCTCGCAGCCAACCAGTCTCAACCCGCATCCGCCAAGCAACATCGATTGGCCCACACGCACCCATTCCACCCACACCAGTCTCGCTAAGCCGGTCCGCACGCGGACACTTCTGAACGGCCCATACGGCCCTCGCCCTCACCCGCAGCAGGACCTGTCACACTTGTGCTGTGCGCGATCCCCACATGCGCAAGTCTGCTGCAACTTGCGTGCTGCGACTAGACACTGCAACTCGTCATCCCATTCGGCCGCGGCACGAGCGTCTTACCGCATCCGGGTTGTCAAGCCTCTATTGCGCCGCGATAAACCACTGGCGCGGATGGAAAAAAGTGTCATGCTGACCCGGAGGCTTGGGTCGCAAGCCTGCTCTTAGATGGCATTGGTACACGTGGCGGGGTGTTGCTGGCTCTGCGTCGTGGGTGTGCAGGCTGGGTACGAGAAGGGACGGAGTTGAGCGTATGGTGTGGATGGGTACTGTCATGTCACTTGTCAGAATCGTGAGCGTCGATGGAGAGGGTGGGATGAGGTGTGTGTGGGCTGTCTCGTCTCGACTTGTCATGAACAGCGACACTATCGACGACTGTAGGCACGGCTACCGCGTACCGCGATAACCAGACGGCGATGCCGCAAAAGGCGTTCTCATCACTCTGCGCTCTGGACCGGACCGGATTGACCTGGACTATCGCCATTCACCCACCCGGCTCGCCTACCCAGTACGCGTGCATCACACCCGGAACAGGACAGTCTCCATCCGTCTCCCAAGCAACCGAACAAGTCATTTCATTCTATAGACCACGTGCTAACTTAGCAATCCCTATAGGATCTGGAAGGACAAGTACAATCCAAAGTAGCACCGTCGTCCACCCATACGGGCATAATCCCAGACTTGGGAAAAAACACCCCGCAGCAACGCTCCACCAGTATTGCCCCGGCGAGGCTGAAAGTATACATGTGCCGTGTACACACTGCACAGCAGCGCCCGCGGGAAGGGGTCTAGCCAAGGGGACGGAACGGGTGTTACCTACATGTCAAAAACAGAATCTCGGTCCTACGACCCGGTTCCAGACATATGTCCATGTGTAATCAATCGTATACAAACAATCATTGAAGAATTGCAATGGGCGATGAACGACAATTCCATCGTCTCTCAACGGCATGCTACTTTCCGTCTTGGGTCTGTCTGTCTCCGCGTGATGCCGCACTGAGGTTTGCTAGATTAGGAATTCCCGAGAGGGAAGGAAGACGCCGTGTATATATGACCATATTCCGGTTGGTACCTTGTGTGCGCGTAAAAGAGCCGCATGTATATACACATGTGGTACAGCGCCTGTTTATTCGTACCACCACGGTCCTGACCCCATGATTTAATAGCCTTTTTTTTGGGGGGTGGGGGGGGGGGGGGGGGGGGTGCGCTATGACTATACATACGGGTAGAAAGCACACTGGATGCATCTTGTGATTTCTTCACTGCCACACAGACACACACACACCCACTCCCACAAAGATCTACATTCTAAAAGCGTCATCCGCGCACCAAAACCGTCCACACGACTGCCCTCTTCCGTCACACTCGTCATTGATGTGCGCGTTAGATACCGTATGTACGAAGCTAAAAGTATCGTCTACTTCCATCACAAACACAGCCACTCGTGTCAATCAACCAACCTCTACTTGCTTGCCTCCATCACGGTGATGCGATAAGCCCATATGACAATCTTTCCCATAAATCTAGTTAGTCAGAAACCCCTCCTCCCCCAGCACCGTGATTCCCATTCCCTCGGCAACAAAGCAAAGGGAAAAAAAATGGCCGAAAAGCGAGCGAGCGGTAGTGAATTTTTGGCGATTCAAATCCATCCACCTTGTTTCACCATTCTTCCTAGACTTGTTTTATTCGCTGTCTGTCTGTGTACCAGTAGAGTCTACTCGAGTAGGGAAACAAGAAGGGCCGGGCCGATTGAACTTGCGTTGGTGCCGTGGCGTGTCATGTATGCAGTGGATAAGCCACACTTGTCCATTGGGGGGGGGGGGGGATGTAGATTGCGGATAACTGTTGAGTCGAGTACGTGCATGCATGCATGTATGTATGCATGCTTGCAACGAAGTATACTCTCTCTCTCTCTCTCTCTCTCTCTATCTATCTTTGCCCCAGAACGTCGGGTTCTCCCCCTGTTGTTTTGTTGTTCAAGTGCGAAAAGGGGGGGATCGGAAGAAAGTGAGAGACTCAGACTCCACTGACCGACATAGCCCCGTTGCATTGCGTTGCGCTGCGCTGCGTTGTGTTGTTGTGTTGTGTTGAGTAGAGTAAGTAGTTACTGTATGTACCGTATGTACCTCCAGGTATCTAGTACCGGTACGCCGGTTGGAGACTGTGCGGTGTTAACTAGCATTATCCCTTCAACAACAATAAACCACGAACAAGCCGTACCGCTGCTCCCGCTGCGAGTCTTTGGACTTGCCGTCAAGCGCGCGTGCGTCTGGCGTAGGGGGGAAACCCAGAGTGCATGTATATGCAATGCATTGAATGAAGATCAGATCAGCACCAGGACAGGGGGAGAGACAAAGGCATGAGTAGAGTAGAGTAGAGTATAGTTAATCTTTGAATTGATGGGATGGGCGAGATGAGATGAGTTACACTCAAGTTGGCAAAAGTTAGATAGAGAGATATAATAACCAATCTTACTTACTTACTTACTTACTTACTTGCTTATTTACTTGCCATGGTTGTGCAATTTTTGTTTTTCTTTTTTTTTCAAAAAAAAAAAAGTCATGAATTTAACATAGCACCGTGTATTTTGAAATCCCCCCATATTTCCCACAAACTAAAACTAATTTACACACATCAACACAACACAGCAAAACATAGCACACCACCTCCTCAAGCCCCCACCCATCAATCAATCAAATCAAATCTATTCATTTCATAAATAGAAAGAAATCATCAGATAAACTAACCAACCGACCGACCAACATACATACATACATACATACATACATACAGTGGATCTATAAATCCCATTCTGTCCATCCCGTCCGTCCGTCCGTCCGTCCTTATCATCCAATCGCGCCTCCTCGTGATATAATTCATCACTGTGTCCCACCTGAAACCGCGACCCAATCAAACGTATCAGAGTAGTGAAAAGAAAAGAAAAAATTTGAGAAAAGGTGGAGGTGTGACTCAAAAGGGCCGCAGAAACGGTCGCCGAGAAATCTGTGCGAGGGCTTGCTGGCGGCGCTGGAAAAGGGAGGACGGGGGAAATGGCGGACACTCTGGAGGGAGAGAGGGAGAGGAGGGGTATTTTGGAGGGAGAGGGAAGAAAAAAACACACAGTGGGAGTCATTTTCAAAGGAGTATGCATGAGGTTTTGGTTTTGGTTTTGGGAGGGGGGTGAAAAATGCGTAATATCGTCTCTTTCTCAATCATGGCAAAAAACACGGTTCAAAACTCTGTGTGTGTGGAATGTGCCAATCTGCAGCAATCAAGCAAGATTCATATACAAAAAAGCTTCCTCATTCAAAAAAACAAACATGGCTAAAACATTGTCCAACGTCATCTCTCTCTCTCTGTCGACTTCTCTCCCAATTTCGCAATCATATCTTCTTCATCTTTCATATAAACATAAGGAATCCAGTCAATCATTTCCCATCAATCATCTGGTAAGTGGCCAACTATGGGGCTTAACATACCATCAAGATACACAACGCTCGCTTCGCTCTGCAGCAACAAGATCAAAAGAAAAATGAACAAAGGAAACAAGTGAAAAACAGCAAAAAAATATAACCTACAGGCCGTGACCAACGATCAATATGTCGAGGTCAACAAGGCCGCCGCCAAACAAGAAGTCAAAGGCGCAGAAATCCCAATCCGCCATGTGATGCTCAAAATGCAGACGTTGCCGTCCCAACATGTTGTATAAGTGGCATAGGCCAACCAACCAACCCAAGAGCGGTGATGATGAAGAGGAATAAATAAGAATGGCCTCAATGTAGAGATGATAGAAGCCAATCAATGCAACTTTGAATCCCTATAGGTGGTGTCGCCCCCCAATCTACATATGTGATTTGGGTGGGCAGAAGTGAACTCGCTATGCTGGGTTTGTAAAATCAAAACGAAAAAGCAAACTGAATGCAAGCTACGCAAGGAAAGGTTTGTGGGGTTTGTTCGTGCATGGAGACGTGGGGTGGTAGAGGTGTTCTCATCCCCTAAGTCTCCAGCTTGGTGCCGTCGGCGGTGGTGGGTCGCGACATGGCGGCAGACTCTTCGACAATACGCTTGAACTCGTGGACAACCTCGGGAGCGATCTTATCCCAGAGCAGACTGCGAGTGTAAATCTCAGCGGCGGAGTCACCCTTGTTTTGTTCGCGCATGGCGGCCAGGGTCTCGGCAAGGTTGCGACGGTGCGAAGGCTGGGAACCGGGCGATAGCGGGTCACTGAGATCGTCGCTCGTCATGCTATACCGAGCGCGAGTAAAGTCCATGGAGGTCATGCTGTTGTATTGCGCAGGAGTAATGGAGAAGAGCTGTTCGTGCTCTTGTTCCTTTGTTGGGCCGGTGAGATGAGAGTGCAGTTGGTCGAGATGGGAGCCAGAGATGCCAGCAAGTTCAGATCCAGACATTGTGGTCTTGGGCCAGGCCATGCCAGAAGGAGTGGGCTCCATACCAGTGACGTGGTTCGCAATGATGCCTTGCTCGTTCAGCGTGGTAGAGACACCGGCATCCTTGAAGATGGAGTCGAGAACGGTAGCAGAGGCAGCGCGGACCTCATCGGGCATGCGCGGGATCGGCGGGGCGGCGTTTCCAGACTTGCTTGCAACAAATGCGCCACACAGGAGGAGCATGAGAAGTAGGCCAGATGCGACAGGCTTCTCCTCTTCCTTAGTGCGGGGGACAAGGGACAGTTCTTGGGTCTGCTGGGGAGGCGTCTGCTCATCGGAAGCAAAGTCGTTGACGAAGATGTAGTTGTCCCAGTCGCTGTGGCCCATGTTGAGGTTGTCCATTTCCGAGGCAAAGTCGTTGAAGGTGGAGCTGGGCGCAGCAGTCATGCCGGTGCTGGTAGCAGCTTCCAGACGCTCGGTGAGGACAGAGACCTTCTTGCGAAGCTCGCCAGACTCGAGAGTGGAGGTACGGACAAGCTCCTCCTTGTCGAACTGCAGCTGGTTGATCAAGTGGTGCATCTCCATAGACTCGCGGTGCCAGTTCTCCTTTTCGATGAGGAGAGCTTCGTACTCGACGCGCATGTTGGCGAACTCGTCTTGCATACCGCACATCTTCTCCATCCAGATCTTCTTTTCTTCCTCAAGCTCCTCGGTGTGCTTCTTCTTTCGTTGCCGGGAGTCAAGACTAGAGTCACGTTAGCGGATGAACGAGGGGGTAAGGAAGAACCAAAGTAGGTGATGGACCGAGCGAGGAACGCGTGACCAAAGACCAGAGGGAAGTACATACGCGGCCTGTCTGTTGCGGAGAAGTCGTTTTTGTTGCTTGAGCTCCTTGAGGTCGTCTTCGTTGGTGCAGCTCTGGATGAGGTTGTCAATGTTGAAGAGATTTCGCTCAGCGGGAATGTCGAAGCGGGCGTTCTTCTTCCTGATGCCGCCGTCACGACGGGGCGAGTAGGAGCGAGGAGGGGTGTTGGGCCTCATACGCTTTGGCCCCGGACGCGAATCCATCTCTTGCTGGTTGAACGTCATCCATTCCGAGTGGTTGTGCGGCGACATGGGTTGCTCGGGGGCAGCCTGTGGGAAGACGGCACTGGGTCGGACGTTGTTGTTCATGGGCAGGCCGTGGTAGGACATTTGCTGTTGGTCCACAAAGGGGGCAGCTCCAAAGTCTCCGGGACCAAAGGGGTTCAAGGCCTTGGGGCCGGTGGGCGTCCGCGATCCAGAGTTGTCAGTGACGGGCCACGACTGTTGGCCATATGTGGCAGCTTGGTTTGGTGGTAAGCGGGCGAAGGGGTTGTTGCTTTGCTCGGTGAAGAAGGGGTTGTTGCCGTTTGTGTTGACAACGGAGCTGTTTGCAGTACGATCCACGAACTGGCCGTTACCAAAGTCCTCCCAGATGGACGTCTCGGGGGAGAAGACGCCCTGGGTGCTGGTGGAGGGCGACATGAGGACGGGGGTGTCGAGGATGTTGCAGTCGAGCGTCGTGTTGTCGTCAAAGGAGAAGGCCGAGGGTTTCCGGTCCATGGGGGTGATGGTGGAGGAGGGCCTGTGGAAATCCATGTGATTTTGGGTGTTTGTGGAGGAGAAGTCCATGGCGGGCTCTTGTAGCAAAGTACCGGTGTAGCCGCGGGACTGGCGGTGTGGATTGCTCTTTTCGGCAATGGCGATTGCTGGGGAGGGGCGACGGGAACAACAAAGTCTTTAGTGGGGAGAGGGCTTGAGTGCAGTGCAGTGCAGTACAGTGCAGTGAAGCGCAGTGCAGTGAAGTGCAGGTGGCAGAAGGGAGGGGGGGGGGGGGACAAGAGGCTAGAAAAAGGGCAGCTCGCGGGCAGCAGAGGGAGTAGTAGCCGTGGCAGAGCGAGTGAAAGGCTGTTGGGTGAGAGGGGTGGTGAGCAAGAAGGGTCGAGCAGGCAGGTGGGGAGACGGACGGGGCTAGCGGTAGATATGGCTGTAGCCTGTGTGTGCACTGTGCGGGCGGGGTGCGGGCTGCAGACAGACTGCAGACAGTCTGCGACGGCGGCGGACACGATCCATCACCCATGGAAGCAGGCTTGCACGACGTGCTGGGGGGGTCACTGGCCGTGGGATGCACGCGAAACCGGCCTAGCCATGCGATTCGACGCTCTGGGGCCTGTCGGGTAGGCATGCATCACCGCACCGCCCTCGACGCCCGCGACTGGCTGCCAGCGCTCGGTGCACGAGTGAATGAGCCGTGGCTGGCGCGCGCGCCCACCTGGACATGGCCCGCCGTTTGCCCTGCTCTCACGCCATGGGCCATCGCAGCGTCTGCTCCAGCCTGCCAGTCTGCCAGAAGTGATGCTGAGCCGTTTGTCACAGGCGCTGTCCGTTTGGTACGCCAGCAGCCAGCAGCCAGCAGCCGTCAGCCTGTCACTGTACCGACGTACAGTACACAGTACACACGCTCGGCCGCGCTCCCGTGCCGCTACCACTATTCCGTGCATGTATAGTACATTCATAGCAGCTGCCAGTAGCCTTCGCACTCTACCGTGACTGGCTCTAGCTTCTGCGCGGCCCGGCCCATCACCACCCAGATTCCACCGCGGCACCGCCCTCATTCGTCCCATTGCGGCCGCCGTGAAAATTCTGCTCGAAACAGTCAAGACGACCACCGCGCCATGCACCAAAGGGCCCTCCCGCAACACGCCCACTGACTCTTTGCTGTCGTCGTTGTCCTGGGAGCATGTCTGCTTTGGCACTCCATGGCAAATCACGGGCGCGCATCTGCTGAGCAAATCCGTCGCACATGGCACCATGGACCCGCCTTTGCTCTCTCTCCCCATCATTGCCCTGCCTCAACACCACGCACGCACCCAACTGCCATGTCCCCCAGAGCCAACGGCCTTTGCCCGCGCCCCGACAAATGCACACCAAGCTACTCTTGTCACCCGACTCTCATCTCACTCTGCCCACTTTCCCACGCCTCTCGCGTGTCCAAGTGCAAGGTGAGCCCTCTTCCGCCAGGCCCCTTTGCTCGCCATGATGCTGTCATCTGTCCAACTTTCGGCTCCCTTGGGGGGTGTCCACGAGTCATCTCACCGCTCCCCGCGCCTACCTCTACCCTGCTTCCCTGTCTATTTTTCGCTTCTCGACAATCCATTCCTGTAAACCGTGTACTCCCTCTGCTTTTTCGTGACGACCGCCCTGGTCCAAGGTACCAAGTAGTCCCTTCTCCATCTGGCTGGAGTATGCCTGCTTGTGCCCGTCTGCCGCAAACACCGCAGCCGCTGTGCTGCCGTTCTGTTCCCATGGTTGAGATCCCATACCGCCCTCTCCCTCTACCGACCGCTCGGTACACCATGCGCAATGGCTGCCCTGTGCGTCATTGATCTCTGCAACTCACTTTGACCCTGCTTGCTAGTCTACTCTACGAGTCCAGATCGGAGAGTTTGTGTCTGAGCGTCTGATAGCCGTGGTAGACATCGGGGTTAGGCACCCACCAACTTCGCTCTACACATTCCAACCGCTGTCTGCGCTGCCGTAGCATTGTCGCATCATGTATCCATTGGTGGCCGCTGCCCGCAAATCGTGCAACCTATATCGCCGGAGAACTAAGACGTTCAGTCCATATCTTGATGATTACATTTCGCGTCACACCAAAAATGGAAAACACAATCATTCGTAACTGTATAGCGCCATTGTTGCTCCTAGACAAGCCAGGCCGGCCCGATCCCACAGCCACTCGTCGGAGCTCGTGGACACAACTTGACTGCTGTGGTTGCAAATCGACCGTTACTGTTGATCTTTCTCACCATGGCGCGTACTGTCGCACGCGTCTGCCAGGGCCGTGACAGGGAGCCAGAGCGCTAGTGTAAACAACTTCTCCACTCAGTGTAGTCCCATTGCAACCGTCTCCATTACCCTGAGACGATGGCTTTCTGTTGACCGGAAAGCTCTGGCCGACTGTAAAGCGACCAGAGCCTCGCTCTCACTCACAACAACGCGTTGAAGCCCAACGTCCAAGGCGCATAGCTCGCTCAAAAAAAGGCCCCCAAATAGGCCTTCGCGTTGCACCAATTGTGGCGGTTGAAAAGGTGAGGCTGTAGCGGTGTATGGGCCGCTTAACTTGTTCCACTTTCCGTGCATCCCCGATTGGGGTCCCAGCCACCTCCATCTCTCCAATCACATTTATTCTTCGTCGATAGCAAAACCTTCAAATACGTTGACGCTCTTGGCAGAGTGGACCGTCGAGCTGGTAGCAGTGAGTCACATGCTGTCGCGTGTTCGGATACCGGAGCGTAACGCGGTACTATTTACCAAATAAACACAGTACCGAGTGATGACGATGTGCGCTTGTCGAGCATCGTGCCATACTGGCAGCAAGACACGCCTATGGTGTTGCGATTTGTGTAGTAGGGTGGGACTATGAGGAAGTTCGGATGCGGTAGACACTCCAATTGATGAATTGGACGGACTGGCGAAGAAACGTGAAACTTAGGCCGCTGCGAGACGCATGGACGGTTCTAGTATACAATTCCAGTTCGTTCGTAGAGTGACTTAGTGTCTTGCGGTGAAGAAGGGGGGTATTGTCGGATTAGGAGACAATGAGCGGTCAGGATAGAAATGGTGTAGTCGTCCCTTACGGCCGTGGAGGTGTGTTTGAGAATTGTGGACAGGGGCATCTGTTGCTGTGCCATGTCGTAGATCCAAGGGGAGCGGCGTATTTCTCCTCATACGATGGGAAGTTGTAGCGAGCGTCTTGAAGTGCACGTATTTGCATTGTAATGATGACTCAACGAAGAGGGGGAAAAGCCCCTGAGAAAGCCATGTCAATTGCAAATGATGTCAACAGTTGAAAGAAAAGGGCGATTGACAGAAGAGATGAGATGGCACTGAAAGATCGGTGTGGAATAGATAGTTGTCAGTCTGGCTCATTGTCCAGAATCGCCGGTCACGTCTCACTTGCGTGAGGACGGATGGGTATCTTGATGGCTGTATTGCGGTGTACTTTCAACGTCTGCAGAGACTGAGCCTTGGGAGGGTACTGACCTTTCGGCACTTCATTCCGCTGTCTTCATATTCTCTGGCTCGATATCGTGGTATGCAATTTCGCCTGGTGGCTGTAGGTGACTGTTGTCGGCCGTGTTCTTATCTTCATTCATATGCCCTCATTATCATCTCGAGCCCACAGTTTGACTGTTCGATCCTTTCCTCCGCTGACTATCCAAGCCGCATCGCTTGTCACGTCAGTACTGAAGACTGGCCCTGAGTGACCTTGCAGGGTTTTGCAGTGAGCCCAGTCATCGGCAGAGAAGATCTGAATATTCTTGTCGAACCCAGATGAGATAACAAAGGTCGAGGCTTTCTTTGGAATCAGCTCGCCGTCTGCATTCTCCTGAAGTGGTACACCACTAGCAGGCCCGTCAGTGCCCTTGAACCAACGCAGGTCCGTGACACCTCCGGTATTTGCGGCAATGGAATTGGTTTCTCGCATAGCTCGTACGTCCCAGCATTTCATGAAACCATCCCCAGAGCCGGAGAGGAGGCGGTGGCCGTCAGTGGCCCAGTCGAGACCGTATATTGGTTTGATATGGCTCTCCAGCATGTAGATAACGCGGCCAGTACGAACATCCCAAACTCGACCAATACTGTCCAATCCTGCACTCGCGACTAAGGATCCATCACCATTGAAGCTCACAGTGTAGACCTCTTTTGAGTGGCCCTCCTGAGTGAGAAGTTCTTGGCCAGTGTTGACATCCCAGAGTCGCCAAGTTGTGTCGTCTGAAGCAGAAGCAAGGTATCGTCCTGTGGGATGGAATGCCAACCGACAGACGCGATCAGAGTGTCCTTCAAGAGTTCGCAATGGCTTATCATCCTCCAACGACCAAAGCTGAACCTTTCCACCGGCTCCACCAGATGCAAAATTCACACCCGAAGAAGAGACCTGGCTGCCGGGAAGTGTCGAGCCTGGCATCCAGTCGATACCCGTTGCGCGCTCTGTATGGCCACCACGGTACGCTCTCTTCTGCTCCAGACTCGGTATTTCCAAAAGTGCGACCTTGCCGCCCCAGGTACCGTATGCGACGTATTGACCATTAGGCGAAACTCGAACAATGCTCACTGGCCGATCTGCAGTTTGCGATCCGTACAACTCGAATCCCTTTAGCCGATCCTTGATTGTGTTCCGGAACTCGATGTGCGTCTTCAGCGGGATCGTAGCTTCGCGACGCTGGTATGCGACTCGTTCCTTTGCGCGCGGTAAGGAGTACCTGGCCATGTCGCGTCGCGCATTGAGCAGTGACTGGGTACCTTGGGTGTAGAACTCCTCTTGCTCGTCACCTGGCCCATCGTCTGCCTCTTGCATTTCCACATCGGCGGCATCTTCGCCAAGCGCCTCTGCAGCCTCTGCTAATAGCGCTCGAAGACGGTCGCGTCGCTCCGAGGGTCCTTCGCCGAAGAGGGTGATGGGCTCTCCCCGCGACCGCAGCTTCGCCTTGACGTCACGATCCGCAGTCGGCACAATAAGCTGGGCCGCTCGTCGTTTGCGGTCGAATTCGTCCATGAGGGTCGCGGCATTCTGGTTCCCTGCGCCGGGCACCGCGTGATCACGGTCGAGTGCTGGATGAGTTAGCTTTTGTGAAGCTCTGTAGACGCATTTGCGAAGAACATACGGACATTGGCAAAGTCAATGCCTTCCATGGCGCTGTCCTAGACATGGCTGTCAGCTTCACGTTGCCAATATAAAGTGCAAGCAGGTGGCTATGCGCGTATGCCATGGCCACTGTTGCAAGACATGGAAACGCGGAAACTTACGCCGCCATTCTCCTCCTCTACGTAGGCCTGTCGCGACGGATGCATACTCATGATTGCTATGTGTCCCACTAGGGGGAGGGGCGTTGTGGCTTGGAGGGTGCATGTCGAAAAGAAGTTCCCCAGCTCTCGGTGGTTCCGCAGTTTAGGCGGTAGGGCTACTAGCGTCGGTCATGTCATGGTGCGCGTTTGAGACGAACGCACCCGCTGTCTGGCAAGGACAGGTGGACAATGCAAGTTGCTTAAGCGACGCCGCATCAGACGACATGGCAGTCGTCCCAAGCTATCTGGCAGCTCGGTCGTATTCTTGTGCTGGATACACCACCCCAGCGCAATGCTGCTGAACGTGGTATGTACACACTGTGGCTCTCAGACACTAGCCGCATCGGCACATGACGACGGCCGATGCAAATGAATCCCTAGGCCAAAAGTCTTTTTTGCGTTCAGCATCCATTGTCGCACGGCCTTGCACCGCGACTATGCGCGACAAACACCTTGCACACTCCACTGCCGTCTCGTCCTCCACGTACTGATTGTTCGCCTCTAGTTTCGGGCGGTGGCCATGTCATTTGCCATCACCAGCGCCGCGGGTCTTGCTCGGCTTCCACAAATGTCGCGACACGCAACATCCACCAGCCTCTTCATGCTGGCCCTCTCTGCTTCCTCCATGGGCGCACCTGGGCAGTCTAGCCGGTCTAGTCAGTCGCAGTACACCCAGCCCACATGTCCCCTCAACAGAGACACCTCCCCCGCTACAATAGGCATGCGGTCACTGCATTCCACTTCGCATAACTGGAAAGCTACGCCACAGTTCACCTACCATGTCGCTGCATCCTACTCGGCGAAACAAGACCGATTCAACGCAGAGCAGAATCTCTTCACGAGCCCACCATACGACCCTAGCGTAACCAAGGATACCGATGTGCGAGAGTGCAAGGAAGCATTAGACAAGCGTCGTAGGGCAAAGAGCGGCCAAGACGCCTTCTTCTACAGTCAGGTCGGCAACACAAACACGACGGCATTCGGTGTAGCAGATGGTGTGGGAGGATGGGTCGAGTCTGGTTTGGACCCCGCCGACTTCTCTCATGGCTTGTGCGAGTACATGGCTTGTGCCGCTCGGTCATGGCCACACGGCTCAAACACAACATCGTTACACCCGAAAGACCTGCTGCAGGTCGCTTACGATGAAGTGACTGAGGATCGCAGTATTGAAGGTGGAGGCAGCACAGCATGTTTGGCGGTTGCAGAACCGAATGGCCATGTCGAAGTGGCCAACCTGGGCGACTCTGGATTCATGCACCTAGGACTCAACGCTATGCGACATTTCACGCAGCCCCAGACACATGCCTTCAATACCCCGTATCAGCTCTCCAAGACGCCCAAGCGCATGCTCGTGCAAATGGCTGTGTTTGGTGGGCCTGCGGCCCTGTCAGACTTGCCAAAGGACTCGAGTGTAACCCACCACAAAGTTCGACACGGAGATGTGCTCGTCTTTGCGACCGATGGCGTATGGGACAACCTCAGCCCGCAGGATGCGCTAGGCATTGTCAGTCGTCACATGGTCGATCTCGGTGCTTGGGTGGAGAAGGATGGAACGCTCGAGGTCGGACATGATCTTGCGAAGCTGGTACAAGCAAACCCAGCTCGCAAGGCCAACAGCGGGTCCCTGCAAGCAAAGGTAGCAACGGCGATTGCAAAGGAAGCCAAGGAGACAGGGCTCAACACTCGACGAGATGGACCCTTTGCAAAAGAGGTGCAGAAATACTACCCTGGAGAGAATTGGCACGGCGGTAAACCGGACGATATTGCTGCTGTTGTGGCTATCGTGCTTGAAGATGCGTCACCGCGTGCGAAGTTATGATTTTCTTTTCACTGTTGTCATGCCGTTTGGCTGCATAGAACGGCGTTGGGAAATATAAGGGCACCAGAACACCTGGACGGCGCAAGAGTGGAGAATCTAGGGAGGATTGTTCATGTAACAAGGTGCATGCAATGCATCCAGTATCAGCATGTAGGCGACGTGATCAATCCAAGTTGAATACGCATCTCTTGGACCAATGCTCTGTCGAGGCCAATGGCAGTCGGCTGGAGTTGTATGCGCCCAGGTGATGTTGCTACCACCGTGGTAGTGAGAGGTATGGACATGCTTCAAGTACAATGCCAATACAGTTGCAGAACCTCCCATCTGAGTAAGCAATCATCATGCAAGTAGTTAGTACGATTGCCGTTGTATGACACATTGGCCTAGACTGGTGTTTGTTTATGGGCGGCGGACTGTTGCCAGGCAACAATCCACGCGAAACACTAGGATTGGCTGCTGCTGCGCGCTCCTGTCAACCAGAACTCACCCACCGCCAACATCGCTACGACGAACAGCCGCCTCCCACAGGCCTTATGTATGCGCAACTAACACTACAGCCGACAATCGCTAGCCAGCCTATCCTCCCATCTTCCTCATAACGACGCGTCCGACCCACGGCGCGAAAACACGACCATGGCTACCGCATCGCCCACGCCTCTGGGCGGCTCTTCGTATGGGCGCATGCGCTCGCACTCTATCATCCGGCCCAGGAGGGACTCCCCTTTGTCGGTGCTTGGGCAATCGCAAGGCTTCTCCGCCGACGCGCCCATGATGCAGAACATCGACATTGGCGACAGCTCCGACGACGAAATCCCACAGCCCATGAAATTGAGCGCTCTGACAACAGCTCTCCTCGCGCAAAACGACGTCATGTCGCCAGAGAAGAGGAAGCCCAAGCTGCGAATAACGCGCAATAGCCCTGGCTCGAACACGCCGCCACACGACACCGTCACGCCCGCACCGAGTCTGCGCATAAAGCGAGTACCCCTGCGCGGCGCGCCTATGAGAAGATTGCGGAGGACGCCTCAAAGCGAAGAAGACCAACCTCCATCGCAAGACCAAGAGAATATGCCCGTCTCCGCCGTCAAGGTACATCACGAGAATGTCCCAGATTCCGTCTTGAAGGTCACCGGATCCGTCATGAAGGTGGCAGAAGATCGCAACGCACAACAGCCATTACAGCCATTGTCGCCAATACAGAGGCAGTCACACCAGCAAGAGAGACCAATGCCGCTACAGGCAATCAGCGCAAACACACCGCGAAGACCAGCGCCACCACCGCCACCAAAGATGTCTGTTTTAGAGACAGCTACAGCTGCTGCGGGAGCTGCCACTACCAAGACAAGAGAACGAAAGAAGCGCAGTACCCTCTCAGTAAACGGAAAGCATTACTCGCAAATGGACAGAATAGGAAGAGGAGGCAGTTCGGCTGTGTATCGGGTCATGGCGGAGAACTTTAAGCTCCTAGCACTCAAGAGAGTCAAGCTCGAGGATGCAGACGAAGCTGCGGTACGAGGGTACAAGGGCGAGATTGACTTGCTGCAGAAGCTCAAGAACGTGGACAGGGTTGTACGGCTCTACGACTGGGAGGTGGATGAGCAGCGGCAAGTACTCAGTGTGGTATGTTCGAATCCATCTCAGTCTGTTGGGCCGCCTTACAATTCACTAACAAGCCAAAGCTCATGGAACTCGGAGAATCAGATCTGGCACGCATTATACGAATGAAGCTCGACCCAGCCGACGGCGATGGCAAGCTTGACTTGAGTTTTACTCGCTACTACTGGAAGGAAATGCTCGAGTGCGTCGGTGCAGTTCACGACCATGACATTGTGCACTCTGACCTCAAACCCGCAAATTTCCTCCTCACCTCCGGCCGTCTGAAGCTCATCGACTTTGGTATCGCCAACGCCATCGAAGTCGACCACACAGTTAACGTGCACCGCGACTCCCACATTGGCACACCAAACTACATGTCTCCCGAATCCCTCGAAGACTCTGCCGGCGGCGCCCAAGGCCAGCTTTCCAATGGCAACGGCAGCAAAGACATGGCACTGGGCAAACCCTCCGATGTATGGAGTTTAGGCTGCATCCTCTATCAAATGGTCTACGGTCGCCCACCGTTCGCCCACATTGCCAATCAGATGGCCCGTGTCCTCGCCATTGTAAATCGCGACTATGAAATCAAATTCCCCGACCTCGGTGTCGGCGAGGTCCGCGTTCCCCCAGGCCTCAAAGCCACAATGCGCCGCTGCCTCATCCGCGACGCGTCCAAACGGCCAAACATTGCGCAGCTCCTCGATGAGCGCGATCCCTTTTTGTACCCCGACGGCGGCGAAGATCTAAGGATCCCGCAGGACCTGCTAGGCCAGATTATCCAAAGAGTGGCAGATCGGTTTAGGGATCCAAATAAGAGCGCGCCTACGGATGAGGAGATTCGACAGTATCCGGCGAGTTTCTATGAAAAGATTAGGCAGTTGCTTGAGACGGACTGATCTGATTTACTCTTCTTTGGAAACGTCTTTCTTGCTTTGTCTGCTCTTTTGTTTACCGGCGCTTCGAGGGGAAAAAAACCTCATGATCAACGTTTGGAGTTTGACTTATGTGCGTTTGCTGGTTTGGTTCTTCATCTCTCCGATTTTGTACGCATTCGCATTTTGTGTGGTTGCAAACTAGCGAGGCGCTTTTTTTTTGGGGTAAACCTGATGGCCTATGGCTGTTTTCACGAGGATTGGGAGGGTGTACCTCTCCTGTCCATGACGAATTTTCCTTGTTTTCGGCACGCTAGTCTTGTATATACCCGTGCTGAGGTGAGGGCGGTGAATTAACGACTCTTCTGCCTATCGCTCCGTTTGTAGTATGTTTCTTGCCGTCAATGGTGAAAAGGGGAGACTATCGCGCAACTTCAAGTTTATTGCTTGTAAGGCTATGAATCTGCGGGTATTGATCAAATTTCATCTCAACGTGCGATTTTGGATTCTGAGTCTGTAAAGTAGCAAAGAGGTGACTAGATAACACCAAGCTCATGGGATGCATCCTCTACTATACGTTGAGTATGCAGACACATTATCAGATATCTCTCACGCCTGTTACCCTGCTGTGCTAACTTCCGTGAACAGCATATCGAGCATATAATTGCATCAATACGAAGCAAAGGGCTGGACAATATTCGAGTGTGTCAAACCCAGTATCAGCCCTCTGAATCACAAAACTAGGTTCCACCCTGAGCACCAATCATCACCAAATCCACCAAGAACCAAGACTTCCAGTCCCACTCCCAATCTCACCCACCACCCCTCCTCGCCACACTCCCTACCCGCATCAACCTTCCCCGTCCACATCAAACCCCCCCTCCCCCTCATACTCCTCAAGCACAACTCAACCCTCTACATCCTCCCTCCCCAACCAAACCCAACCCCTCACAAGCCCTCCCTTCTAAATCCACCCCCCTCCCCTGCCTAGTATCCCATCACCCCCTCCACACTCACACACCAACCCCAACCCCTCAACCGCACCCAGTGTCCGTACAACCCCATCTCCCAGCACCCCGATTGCAAAAATCGCATATCGCCGTATCCAAGCTGAATGCAGATATGCGTAATACCACTCCACTGGTTATTAATAAGGTGTGTGAGGGCGAAGGGGAGAGCGGCTGGTGTATTTGTGAACACGGTGTGCTGGAAGGGGAGAAGACGGGGTTCGAGGTATAGTTATCGGGATGGGAGGTGGGGAGGCGTGGTTGTGAGGATGGGGGAGGGTTGGGGGAGGGATGTGCGGTGGGAGTTTTCGGGCGCGATGGTGAAGGGGTGGGTGGATGTGTGGATTTAGTTGCGGAGTGAGGTGGGGAGACGGAGGAGGGACGGGAAGGGGTTGCGGGGTGCGGAGGGGTTTGTGGTTTCGTAGTAGAGGATTGTGGAAGGAGGATTGGTGGGTGTGGGTGTGGTGCTGGTAGGGTATGGGGATGGTGGTGATGTTTTGAGTAGGCATCTTGGTGGTAGCTTGTTGGAGAGTGGAAGTATAGAGGGTGTTTGGGTGTACTTCTAGCTCATGAAAGAGACTCGAGATAGTTGTTTGTGTAGGAGTCGAGAGCACCCATTTCGCTCGTGACATGCTTTGTACTCTACACCTGATTGTGAAAGTTAGGACTCGTGGTCACAGTATGAGGGTTTATAGCGTGATTGAATGGCGTGAAAGTGAGACTTCGTGGTCTACTCATCTTGAATGATTCGCTTCACCACCGTGTTGAAATTGGGATGATATGACGCACATGAGCTTTGCAAATCCAGTAAATGGGTTGCTTGCACTGAACATCATTCCGCTCTTATGACACATTACGGAGGAACATGGAGGCTACTCGAACTATTGACTGTTGGTTACCTTGCTAAGGTCCCCAGATAGATGACAATTATTGTGCTGAAGTCCTTTGGAAGTAGTTCAATAATTCAGAGTAGTTTCTCTAAGATGTCCCGAATGCATTAATTAAGATTTATTGTCGAAATTCGCTCGCACACTTGGTGGGGGCCCTCTTTTCGGAGAAAAGATCGACTATAATGCTGGAGCAAATTATTGGTCATACTCGTATTGTGATAGGGGTACAACGTTGCTCATGGTAAGTGCTCCTTGTAATTCTCTGTACGTAAATATCATATACACTGGCCTTAGAGCACAGGCTGTACTCCAAATATTCATGTTGTCGAAGGCGTCATATCATTTCGTCAGGCGATTCGCTTGTGTTTTCCACTGGTGCACGTAGGTTGACTGCCCGCATGATTGTCTCGATGATTAATCCTATTTCCATCGTTGGGTTGATCACAAAATACACACTCGTTTCACATTTTGGTATCGTGTGTCTGGATGTGCCTCTCGGTTTTCTTACCATCGTTTAGTTTTGCAGCTTGTCATGTCGCTTGTCTAGCAGTCACTCGACCGTCCATGCTCAACCATGCCGATGATGTTCTTGCAATGTTACATGAAACTCCCTCTCAAGCTCTCTTATCGAGTACAGCTGACAAACTAGGAACGCATACATGCGCCTGGCGGTGCTCCGGGGAACACTTTAGTCCTCTTGTACACGTGGAGAACCTGTAAGTGGAACGAACGGTCGCACTCATAATGCGGTACAGCTTAGACATCATTTTACCCTTCGGAGGATGTTGGTTTCAATATCTCCGCATGTCAGCGTTTGCGGTCATCCATCGGCAAGCCAGGAGAGTAAGTTGTTGCGATTGAGGTTTAGTTTGGCATAGTCAACGGGAACCACAGGGACCAGCGGCGCCCATATCCAAGCTGACGTACTAGGTAGGCGCTTGCCTCAGGGAGAAATGACATCTAGACGATGTAATTCTCATCGGCGTGCGCGGAGCTCATGCGTAGTATGTAACGAGCTCCAGTAAGAATGTGTAAAGCCGTCAACGCTTAAGAGACGTGTCTAGTTTACCACAAGTCAGAATGAATATGCGCAGGCTTTTAAGTCGAAGTGACATGTTTGACGACTACAAGCGGAACTACCAAGAAGATTTTCTGGCTGTGGTTCCGGGGGCCATAAATCATGTCAAGCTCATATGCATGTCGCTCTACCTTGCCACAACCCATTGTCTCAGTCTTGTCTATTCATCGTGTCTTCTGCAAAGCATCTCACATATGGACAGGTATCCTGTCCAGAGAAGTGCTTGTAGGAGAGTGCACAAGTCTCCATACTTCTGAGCGTACGAGGATAGACAAAATTGGTTTTGTATTCGCCCGTAGTAAGTCTTGTTGCCTCTGGTACATCCTAGAACAGTGCTGAAAGCAAATGATCGTATTGTTCGAGTGTAAAATCTCCGCCGTGGCTCATAAGTCCTGTCATGATGAAGAGACACTTGGTCCTGCGACATGCGCACTTGTTCTTCTGACAGAGTCTTGACAAAAGCGTACTATTTATTACCTTGTCTTGATGAAGGAGCTCACAACTATGGAGTTCACACTGCGACAAAAGAGCACGAATCTTTGTTCTGTGAAACGGCGAGGAGCGGACAAGCTGATGATTGATTACTATAGCATATTTATCATCGCGCATAGAATACACAACTAGGTTTCAAGCATCCCTTGTGAAGCTATTAAGTTAGTGTCATGGCTTTTTAGGGCTAAAGGACTTAGCAAATACATGCTTCTCTGTACGTGCAACTCGCACACTTTGGACGCTGGGAGTTGGGCTCACATAAAAAAAAACCAGTCCTTGACCTAGCAGCTCTTCACAAGTTCGACCACTGTGTCTCCTCACAACTGTGATGGTGGACGTCTAGAAAAGCCAAAGCTTTCTCCTATTCTTTTCCACATTTGCTGATTGTTTCTCGTGCAAAAATATGCGCATCGGTGTAGGCAAGACGCTCACGGCGCCAAAAACTGGACGCTGTGGGAATTGAACCCACGACCACTCACAATTCTGTCACAGTAATGATGCGAAGCGAGTATCATACCCCTAGACCAAGCGCCCTTAAATTGTTTTGTGAAGTATTTTTGGTTTATATAAAATATAATCAGAATTTGTTTGGGGGTTGATGCTCGGCATTGAACCTCGCGGTGAATATCGGCAATGTGGCTCATAGCGGGGCAGTGAGATTGGCAAATCTCTAGTCAGAAAATCTTCCTGAGGATTCTGCGGAAACTTCGTTCTTTCAAACCGTCCCCTACGGCTAGAGCGCTCTTTACTTTAATTAACATAACGCACCATAGATTATGTAGAGCACCCTAAGATGTTAACCTTATTCTTTACAAGTAGTAGAGCGTGTACTATGTCGGTTTCGTATGCTCTCGTTATTTCCTTGCTGGCGTATAGGCACAAGCATTGTGCTTCTAGGCAAAGTAGGGACTCAATAAATATGAGCTTCTTTATAGGGTCTATAGCAGTATTATTTAATAATTCCACATGCAGTTGTGTTGTTCTCCGCGAACACTTAGAAGTACAGCACTGCATTAGAATTGTGCTAGATTAGGGGAAGGCTTAATCGCTAGGACAGTTCAATTTATTTCGACTCAAAATTACGATGCCATCGAGAGAATGGATTTATACAATTCTCCTGGGCTTTCACAGTTAGTCGCAGCAGCGTGGGCTTGGTTAAATGACACGTCATACGTCGGGTATAGCATGTTCTTCAGAATATGCAAAATTTGATAGTGTTCTAGATGATGAAGCAAGACAAAGAAACTTATTATCAGCTTCGGATGTTGAGCATGATGAAGAGACTTCTAAGGAGCGGAAAGTCTTAATGGCATCAATATGTCGAGTCATCCGCACTTATCATAACAATCGGCCTCCAATGCCTGCAAAATTGATGGATACGCCTGTGGGCCTACGGCCCGCCAAGAGGTATACACTACCGTTCACGCTTTTCTCGAGTATCTATGCTACATCGTGAAGGGGGTCCCGATCTTCTACGCTCGCACATACGACCTGATGAATACTTGTTATACCTACATAATCACTACGATACACACCAGTATTTCTTTGACGCAGCGAAGCATATTCAAAAACATCAACAATACGCCGAATGATCTCCCAGGTCAAATTCCTTGTAATTCCACACGCGCTTCCATCAGCACAAACATAACACTTCATCGACCTCCTTTTTGCACAATATTTCCTGTCCCCTGTGACCGAACGTACTAGACATCTTCGCAATCCCGATGCGAGTGAATCCCTGATAGGAGCGACCTTTGCTCGTTCCTTCCCTTCGGAAGAGTACTGATCCTTCATACTTTAGAAGCAGACAGTAGAGGTCCCGGTCTCTTTTCAAGACAGTCCTCTCGCCGTATGCTGCAGGCATGCAGTATAACTCTGAGTTCTTCCTGAAGAGCTCTATCGCGTGATCAGGTGTGTCGAGGTACATGTTGGTGAACTCCTGTGAACGTTCGGTAGCATCTTTCAGACGCCAGCAAGTACTGTTTTTTGGCAGCCTTTGCAACTCGATACGTTGAAGGTAGCGAGCCTTGAGTAGCAACCGACCGCTCACTATCATTCCAAAAGGGTTAAGTGGATCGACTAAAACGATTTCATGATCAAGTATGCGGAAGAGTAGTTCACTCGCATGATCTGCGAGCGACGTGTCCGAGGCGTCGGTGATCGCGTAGTTTGTAACGTCACCGTATGTGATGCCACGCGGACTATTTATCGAAGCCCACGAGAAGGATGGCAGTCCTGCATCATTGCGCTTGGCGGGGTTGTCGTATCGCCCATCCACGTAGACCTCGTTCGCCTGCCACAACAGTTGGCTCTCGAGATTCTGGCTCCATAGGCCTGCAACAAATTGCGACTTGTTGTTAGCAGAGAAAAGCTTTTCTCGGAAGTGACGAGAAATTCCCGCAAGAGCCATGAGCTTATCGCTGTCATGTGTGAGCTGTGTCTGCGAATATAATTCTACGACATGTTTCCAGAGCTCGAAGATGTACAAGTCTGGCATTCGCTCGTCGGGATCCGGAACTCCTCTCAATCGCGTCTCTCGAAAGCGACGTCCGGCATGCGCGGTCAAATCCTTGAACAGCCCATCTTGAACAATGTCACTTCTGACGACTCGTGTCGTCAAATGCGATTCCGAAAGTCCTTCCGCGTCCTGGAATTCGGTACATTCCCATGCCATTTGGTTATGGCTGAAGTGAAGGACCCGAGGAGCCATAAAACGCTCTTGCAGGACCCAAGCTCTCCGATTGACTGGAGCATGCTCTACGATGTCATCCCAAGCCGAAACGTCTACAACCTTGCACCTGGTGATGGCTTTCGGTTTCATCCCAAGACGAGACTCAGGGTATCTGACATTTACAATGTCGTCCCGTGGCGTCTTGAGTCGCTGTTCTAGAAATAGCCCACCGTTGGTGTCGGGAGAAGCAGTAGCAGAGATATTCAGATAGGCTTTCCGGTAGACCTTGTCCATCAGACGTCCTTGCTCAAGCCAATCTCGCTTCTCACGTGTGTCGTCAAGACCGGTATCTGTTCGAGATTGTCGAATACAAAGACTATCGATCCATATATACCCCACGTTATCCAGCTGTGAAGCGAACACAGCTGCCTCGCGAAAGGTCTTTGGTAGATCTCGTAGCAATATACCGTCTCTCTTGAAGTCTCTCTCGGTGTCGAAGGTCAGCCGAAGTATCTGCTTTCCCGCCTTGGGTACACCCCAGCAATGGCTCAATGTAACGTATCGATCGTTGCTAGGCTGATGGCTAGCTTTCCTTTCGCATCTTACTTCTCCCAGACCCGCAACTTCACTCGATTCGACCAAGAAAACCCTCCCTTGCTGGTTGTTGTTGTTGTTGTTGTTCCGGGTACGTAGGTCTCTGAGGTCCAAAAGCCGTCGAGGGTACCATTTCTTTCCAGGACGTTTCCAGAAGTCGGCACAGGTGCACCTACTCATCCAGTTTCGTGCAGTCAACAAGGGGTCGTTAGGAACTGCTCTGGGTGCCTTGATGATCTGGCTCTTATCTTTGGAAGTAAGTAGCTGAAGTTCGTATTGGAACAGTAGCTTACCTTCGTATAGTACAAAAGCGCGCTCACGATTGCCTCCCAAGTCGAAGTCGAGAAGGAATGCGACGCCTGGAATTCCATGGTACTCAGGATCGCTCTTCCGTAGCACAGCTCGGATGGGTTGCGATAACTGCTTTTGCGCGCCGACAGAGTCACCAAGTGTCCTCGAAAGCCCAACACATATCGCACAATTGGCTTCTGTGGATCTCTGCAGAGATGCAATTGACTTGTGATGCTCGGTCGTATAGTCGAAGCCTCCGGTCCACCTCCGCCCACTCTCATCTTTGAGCATGTCGATACAAAGTTGGCACAACATTGTCTGTATATTCAAATCAAGAATCGATGACAGTTCGCATTGCTCAAGTTGTGATCCTATATATATGAGACTCAGACGACCTTCCGAGAGTTCACAACACTTTCGAAACGCCTAATTTTGTAGGCGATGTGATGATCCTGGCGGCTTCCTCATACGGGCGGCTAGAAGTCGTATCTCGAAGAGCGTGATTGGCGCGCATGCCTGATGACAGCCGCCGGCCTGATGGCAGCCGCTCTTCTTTTGCAGTCTCGTCGCACGGGCAAGGCAGACCAACGAGCTCGCCAGGGTATTTTAGGAAATATGTAGGAAATGCCATGTATGTAACAGGCCGAGTACCAGCTCGCGCTAACTTAGCGCTCTGGCGCTTCGCGACCTAGATACGAAGGAGCTCGTACTTATTGCGTCCCCATCTTATTTTAACAGCATAACATTTGAGCCTACACAGCAGCAAGAAGACTACAAAGGCACGCTTGTATAATATAACAATATTTCTACTACCCTAAGAGTATACACGTTGTACGAGAGGACATTTAGCCCTGCTCTTAGTGTGGTGTGTTAACTACAGCGCGAGCAGCACTTATGACATAGGTAACTCAATAAATACGAGCTCCTTCGTAATCAGACTCAGGATGGCCCCAAAGCCTCGTCTGATTGACTTACCAACGATGACTAGACTGGTTTCGATTCAATTCGATTCATATTTCTGAGCCGCGGGCAAGCTTAGGGATCTGGAAACTTTCGCAATGTAGGACTCACAGCAACTTTAACAGCATGTGGCTTTTGGGGTCGCACTGCGCAGGATGTTATGATTAGATAACATATGATGAGGCTGTGTTGAACCCGAAGCAGGCAGAGTGCGACCTGGGCAACTTCCTAGCAACGTCGGCTGGGAATTTCAACTATCGTACCTTGACCAAAACCAAACCTTAGCTCCTGGATTGTGGATATGTATCGCTTACCCCCTAGAGATAAGACGTCTGCAGCCTCTCCAGGCTTGCAGCTCAGCTTTGCAGTTACAGGACCTCGTTGCATCATTCGCTGCACCCTGTGAAAATAAGGCGTTGTGGCTTTGGAATCGAGCAAGGCTGAAGCACGGCAGCACACGTAAATCGCAGGCATTCCCTCCGTGATCCCAGCGTAGCGATCTCTCGTCCATACCCTTTTCGTTATTTCACACTATCTGTCACAGTCCTGTTTCTGATCGCGACGATTCTGTTATCTCTTTTCAGTTTGATAGTGACCGGCTATGATTTACGGTAAGTGCTGAGCTAGCACACGACTTCTTCTGTACACAACTGACACATACAGCGTCTCGTACTCTACCAATCCAAATGCGACGACAAACGCAATAATGTGGTACGATAGGCCGGCGTTTCGGGGTATTAAGAAGGTTTTGATCCAGCACACCCTGTAATGATCTCTGCTCATATCACTGGTAGCTGTCTCCCAGCTGTGAGCCAAAGGAGCTCGGCGTCCAACAAAGTATGAGCTCCCTCCCTTTGGTGATATGTAGACATCCTAACGCCGAAAGAATTCAACACAAACAAGAATGGCTTCATCTATTCCATGAGAAACATCAGGAGGATGGATAGTTCCCAGGCAACGCCATCACCGTCTATGCTGTACCAGAACAACCCCCTCGAAAACTGTAACATCAACTACGTCAAGATCGAGATGGTGAAGCATACCGGTCGCACAGCACAACAGGTCGCATGGCAACGATGGGGTCCAGAACTAGTTGTACGTACAAGTATCCTTGATACACCAGGACGACTGCTCTGAGCTCACATTGCCTAGGCTGCCATCTCGTGCTCAGTGACAACTAACCAAGGCAGTATGCGCTTCAACTTTACTGGCGACTATAACCTCATTCCCCCAAATGCTAACAAAGGTTGGGGATACTCTCAGTATAGTAGATGGGAATGGGCGGCCGAAGAGAATGTGTTCCAATTTGTCGTCAGCAATAACACCGAGGATCCTGCCATGTGGTGGGGAGAGTCTCTGATGTGAGTTCATTCATCGTATTTGGAATATTACTGACCTCGTAGGTCATACGGATGGTTAGAGGCTGCATTGAAAATGGAATCCGCAAATATCGACGAAGACGATGGCAATAGATGGCAAAGCGGAAGTATTAGTACGTGGCGATCTCGAAGCGATGTGACTATCGTCCTGATGTGCAGCAGCTTTCTGGCCGTCGAGGAACACGTCCGATATATCTTCTTCGGCCTTTTTCAATAACAGATGGTATATCCTCAAAGACAGTGGCCAAATCTATTGGGACGGCGAATACGGGACAAGGATTGATCCAACGGCCAAAGATGCACTATCTCAAATGCTGTACTCTACCGACAAGCTCGCGAAAGCCTTCTACAGCGCTATCTCTGCGGATATTGGCATAGCTAATGATTCCAATGTGCTCACGAACGAAACGGCATTGCAGGAATTCACTATGAGCTACAAAACAGCGGAATTTGTGCTTGTTTCGGCCGGTCCTGCAGATGACAGCTACGATGCGCTCAAACCAAGGACTGGAAAGCCAGAAATCACACCTTCAACCATATTCACCACATACCTGTGTCAAACACCCGTCCGCAAGCTTGCAACAAGCCTCTTTGTCTCGGTTCTGCTCGCAAACCTTGTTTTGCTTAGAGGTCTATGGACGATCGTGACCCTGATAGCCGGTTATATCGTTGGCGCAAGAGATTCCAATGGTATGTCGGAAACAGCCCCCCCTTGTGGTTGTATGCAAATTGACACTTGTCTAGCAAACCACTGCATGCGTTGCATCGAGTATGAGCCTGTCGTGTCGAAGGATGTAGATGGAGAGACGTGAAAGACCATGCGTACAACGTAACTTCTTCTCTATGAAGATAGTAGTCATTAGCGGACAATAAAGGTAACTGACGGCCGGGAAGAATTGAGTCGAATGACAAAGCTATGGATTAATGAAATCTGTCTTCTCAAACGGCACACCAATCATGCACCTTGGTCATATTAGAATGTACAGTGTGTGATGACTGCACGGCCTTCAGGTGCAATGTGGGAAACAAGAAAGCTCACGCTGGATTGTTGACGACCATGGCACATCTCCGACTACATCGAAGGTCCTGCAAACGCGGATGTGTTGCCGACTGTGTATGTACGGTGATAAATCCTGCATCTGGCAGCTCGGACAAGACTAAGAATTGCACTCTTCTTCTGCGAGTTCTTGAGGGAGCCGGAGTGTGTCCTCGATGCACAAGCCATGCGCCCACACGTGCTCCGGTCGATCAGACCAAATGTATTACCAGATGGTGTGCTGTGCTCCGCTGTGTTTACGCATCGATTAAGCTGTAGCACACGCTTCCCCTTCGTCATTCAAATCGAATTCGTCGCAAGGGACTTACATCATCAGGAAACTGTTTACCTCACTGTCGCAATCTGAGACTCACCTCTGATTAAAAAGTGGGCCATACGTCGCGTTGGGTAAGGCGTCGGCCTTCACTCATCTCCCAGCCCCCTTCACCGCCCCCTCTCACTGGCCCACCTCGAGTTACACAGAAAACAGCCGCCGGAGTCCTCCCGTCCAAACGAGCTCACGTAATCAGTGCCTATATAAGGAGGGCTTCCCCCGTCCCCTCTGGAAAAAAGCATACTTACCTTCTTGCGACTCAGTGAGCTCAAGCATTCACTGGTCTAATGGTTTCGCCTGCATTGCACAGCGCGGCGTGGAATCGTTACGAGCTTCCTTCGGGAATCTCGGCGGGGCAATTTTTGCTGGACTGCTACGCTTTGTGTGTAGGCTTTTTCATTGATTCTTCTGCCTGGTGCAGTTGATTGAGGAAGAAGACAGATCTACCACAACGCAACAACATGACGGCCCGGGCCCCGCACCCGCATCATAACGCGCTTTGCTTTGCAGAGTACCTGCATCTACTGAATGTTCATTTCGCATTTGTGCCCACGTCTTTATTGCCGTTGCGGCAAACTTAACCCGTCATGCGACGACTGGCGCTCACGAATGTTGTTTTGACTTTGACTCGCTCAGCTGACTTGTCGGTCGCCTCGACTGGCTTGCACCTTCGTTCAGGCCATCGCCTCGCCGCTCACAAGCTGGTGATATCTGCAAACCACTCTGACGACTAACATAAGCTCCAACAGTAGGAGAGATGCAGTCCTTTGCTCGCCATTAGGATGAGTGCGCGTGTCAGACAGCTACGATGCTGTGTTGACAACCGCCATCCGCTCAACAAACGACGCGTCACGACGCGCTCCACCTACCACGACCGTTACGAATCCTTCGCAACTGCCCATACTACACAAGGAAAGGAGGTCAGCATTGTCTTGGTTGCCAATCTTTAGCCTCGTGTCGAGGCACCCTCAAGTGGTTGTTGTGTTGCTTGTGCGGAGTGGGTTTGATATTCGAGCGCGAATGAGCCGAGCATGCACCGCCAACGCGACGTACGAACGAACAGATGCCTCCGACGGCCAATACTGTCGCATCAGCTCTATCTTGCAATACCAATTGTGTCGCTTTTGTACGTTCAATATTGGGCAAGTGAGTTTCGATGTTGTACGACGGATAACTGCCAAACACGCCTCTGCAATACGGCAATATGTAGACCACCTCAGCCCGAGCTGCTTCAGGGCCACCGTTGCACTTCCGATCATGGCCCCACGTTGGCATTCAGTCCGCAGTGGGTGAGCTCCCGCAGTTGCCGCGACCTAGAACCCTGCCTGCACTACTGCGACTCAGAACGTGAGACTCGGCCGGGG
This sequence comes from Plenodomus lindquistii, assembly GCA_025504975.1. NCBI lineage: Eukaryota > Fungi > Ascomycota > Dothideomycetes > Pleosporales > Leptosphaeriaceae > Plenodomus > Plenodomus lindquistii. The sequence goes on along the minus strand of JANUWI010000003.1, from coordinate 2,741,637 downwards.
GCTGATGGACACCAGGGAGATGGGATACAGCTGTCAGTCCCAAATGAGAGATGCCCTATGCGGATCTGCCGGCCGGTAAGATTGATCTTCGTCCACATCTGGTCCTCGTTACCAAAAGGACACAGCCCTATGAACCGTGCTGGACTGACGGCCCAACTTGACGATTAGATGAGCCAGGGTTCGGTAACTCAGATGTACCTTGCACATCACAACCACGTCGAACGCTGTCCTCCATACTGGTGACCTAGAGTGTAATGTCCACTAGAACGGTTCTATTCAGTGACATGGGTTTGCTAAACTGTAAAGATGACAAACAGCAACATAGCAATACTCCTACGCTCGACGGAGTGGACTCTGCACTGACTCCATTTTGTAAGCTGACTATGAAGAAGTACGAAGAAGTCACTCCTACCAATCCGCGCTCATTCCGCCATCGCCGGAGACTCCCTTTCGACCCGGATCATCTCCCGCTGGCCCGAATTAGAACTGTATGCTCCACGCAATGGGACCACGGGCTTTTACAGGCCACGCCAAAACGGTTGGTAACTCTTGGAAGGATGAATTGAGTTCCAACAGCCATCCGCATGCAACGATCAGGAGGTCTACAGTGCTAAATCAAGACGACCATCCCAGTCCACAGAGTATCAAGATGTATATATAAGACCACCCGATCGCCCTCCAAAAGAATCCATCATCAGCATCTCATTCCCTCTTTCCTACAGCACTACAGTAATCGTTCCTTACCAACCCAACTACTACACTCGTTACCAGTAGCTTCTCGCTTCTTCTAATCCAAAAAAAAACCCTCCCCCATCAAACCAGCAAAAATGCAGTTCTCCATCATCGCTCTCCTCTCCATCGCCTCCGTGGCCATCGCTACCCCCACTTCTCGCGGCGTCCAGGCCCGCAGCATCCGCATGCTCAGCGAGCGCACCGTTGAGCAGGCCGCCCAGGCCTGCGGCGCTCAGCAGGTTATTTCTTGCTGCAACCAGGATAACGACACCTCTAGCAAAGGCCTTCTCAGCGGTGTCCTCAGCGGTAACTTGGTCAACTTGCACTGTGTTGGCATCTCTGTCAACGTCTGTAAGTATCATCTTTGGCAGTAGTGGTATATGCATGGCGGCTAACCTGTGAACAGTGTCTGTTGCTAGCGCTCCGGCCCAAGAGATCTGCAGCAACAACATCGTTGCTTGCTGCGACGGTGATGCGGCTTCTGTACGTTTCCCCATTTACTCGGCCCCATTATATGATATCAGCTAACAGCCTTTCCAGGGCGATGTTAACGTCAACGCTCAGTGCAGCCAGATCTAAACAGCCTCGTTGTTTCTAGCCACGGAGTCACCCGATGAGGTGGAGACAAGAACTTATGCATTTCGCTTTCTTGTAATGAGTGGGCTATCAGGTGTTTTGGAGAACGAATCTGGGACATCTGATCTTGTTAAGCGCACGGCCTGCGATTTCCTTTTTTAGTCTTTCATGTTTTGTAGTGCAGTAATGTAGCTAATGGGTGAGAGTGTGGAAGGACTTCTGGCACACGACAAATATCAACTGATGATCCTTCAATTACTTTGAACTCCATGTAAAGCATGTCTTGTGCATGACCTTACAGGTATCTGATTGAGATAAGAGTCATGTATTTCGATATTCCTGTGGATGACAAAATTCAGCAGCGTCAGTAATCCATCAATACCCCAGCCATCCTCCGCTGATACTTCTCCACTACTTCCTGACACCTCACCACCACACCCGCAGCAAGCACCCTCACCCTCTCATCCTCCTCACTACCCGCACCCAACCCTTCAAACACCATCTTCACCCACGCCTGCGTCTCCATCAACTCCTTCCCTTGCTCAGTCGCAATGCGTTCCTTATTCTCATTCGTCTCCAATATCATCAAGAAGCCAAATAGCACCGCACTCAGCACATTCTTATCCTTGCCGGCAAGTCCACGTACCGAGAGCAAAAGATCCCAATACTCGCGCGTCATTTGTGGCAAGGCGAGAGTATTCGGCCCCGAGGCATTTAGTAGGAGCGATAGAGTCTGCAGGAATGGCGGGAGTAGGTGCTGGGATGTGTAAATTGAATCGCTGTTTGCGCGGATCTGCAGCCACCAGCGGCCTGTGAGGGGAAAGAAGAAGTTGTCCGCGACAATTTGCGCGAGTGCGTTGGGTATGGGCTTATGTCTCTTCTTCTCGACTTCCATGCGTGAGGAAAAGGTTCGCACTTTGAGTATATTAGGGCCGCTTAGTTGATCGGCGGCTTGAGATGCGATGGGTGAGAGCATTTGGCGTGCCATGTTGCTTGAAATTTTTGCTACTGTGGTGGTGTTCTTGTCTTCAGAGTAGATTTTGTGGAGGTGCTGTGGTAGTTGTTTGCTTGGGAAGGATGGCTCCGCGGGTATTAGTTCGTCCGTTGACGAATCTTTCATGCCTGCGAGTTCTCGTGCGCCCAGGCCGAGCGTTGTGAGCATCGCGATGCGCTGGGTTAGACTGTAATCGCCTGAGAAGAAGGATCGTGCGAACCACTGCGCCATCTCCGCTGGTTTTGCGAGCAGTATCGCGATCAATGCTTGCTGTTTTTGCTGTGCAAACTCTTCTAACTCGGAATTGTCATGGAGTCCGGTGAGGATGGCAGCCAACTCTTCAAGGTGATCAGTCACTTCTGTTCCAAAATTGGCTTTGCGTCGTATCAGTGAAGCAGCTGTAGCCAAGGCAAGCTCGTGTCTGTCGTAGTTCTCCTGGTCACGCAAGCCAGCAATCAGATCGCGTATATAGACTGGCGCGGTCGGTCTGTTGCGATTAATCGCTGTTGGATCATCAGTATCATCCTCGGGATCGGAGTCGGGCTTCTCATAAGCCATAAGGTCGCTGTCTTCGTCATCATCATCGGACACAATCTCAATTACTCGTGGGCCTTGAATGGCCTGAGAGCTACCTGCTTTGATGGCAGGTTTAGGCTTCGTCTTTGGTGCAGTGCCGGCGGACACTAAGCTCTTGCTTGGAGAGGCAAGATCCTGTACGCCACCGACTTGGTCGTTGATCTTGGTGAGCTGTTGATACCATCTTGATTCCTGGTCTTCAGCGCCCTCCAACTCAAACTTTAGCTGCAGCTCTGGCTTATCGACCAGCTTCGAAATCGCAATTCCAACAGCGATTCCTATAAACCGAACCCGCGCAGATGCTGCACCTATGCGATTCGACATGCCGTTAACGTGATAGGATGATTTGGCCATCATGGTGAGGAACATGGGTTGTGTGCGATGAACGTAGCCGCTGCAAATAACCAGGCTTTGGGCCAGAGCTAATATGTGTCAGTAAAGTGTCATTTTCCAGAGCGTCATTTCGTACCTTCTTGTTGAATCACCGGCGTGTGCTTGATATAGATGGAGTCTCCGAACAGCTTGATTGCGTTCTCCAGTAACGTATGTAGCTTGTCTGCAAATCAAAATTAGCATCCTACTGGGGCTTCCTGCCCAATTGCACCAACCTTCATCCTGAGATAGAGCAGCAATGACACTTCGACGGCCCGCGAGTGAGTCGTCCAATGATGGGATCGTCGATCGCGTAAGTGTTGACACGAGATAGTCCTTCAAAGCATCATTGTCTTTCGTAAGCTCCACTATTAAAGCAGCAGCTCCAGATATCTGTTTGGAGCTGGCAATAGTCTCGTCAACCTTGTTGACAGTCCCACTTGAGAGACGATCCTGCACGAGAAAACCTATCGTGGCATTGACAAACCTCCGTTGCTCGAAGCCTTTCATCTTCGAAAGTAGGTTCGCAAATCGCTCAATACCGTTGTCTTTGATTAGTGCGGACAGAATAGTCTGAGCAATACGGTCTGGGCCATTAGTTCTCGATCGCAAAGTGTTCGAATGGGCTTACCTGTATACCCCAATGCTAATAGTTTCGTACAAAACTCGATGCTAGTGGTAAGATGCTCTTCGCTTGCATCCTTACTTGAGATAAGTACCACCGCATTCTGACCTAACCATGTCGCATACTCTTTGCCGTCCGCAATCCAGCTAAATTTTCTAGTCATCTCACGTTTCTTCAACGCATCCTCTGCCTCAGCTGTTATGGAGAGCAGTCGCCCAGATGCTGTCTGTGCAAGATACTCTCTCCAAATGAGCTTCTTCTGGTTCGCATTTTTGCCATAAGCTAGAATGTCTTGTAGAACGGATTCCGACGTCATATTCCCCCGGAGCACGCGATCAAGGACATCCAGGACATCCTCGATGTGTTCGAGCGTATTGCGAACGTCACCAGGTACTTTCGTATCTCGGCTATCGGCGATCAACGTCCGGAGTCTGGTAACAATGTGTCCAAGACCGGTAGGATTTCGGAGAACTTGAGCGATTAGTTTTAATTCTGGTTCGTCCTCCAAGGTCCGCCAGTAGTTTGGTATTGTGTCGGTAACAAGCTGGTGTGCAATGCTTGCGTTCGATGGCTGCGGAAGTATAAGGCTGAAGTCATCCCTGGTCAGATATCGCAAGACACTGCTGACGGCACCACGACTGGGTTGGCTCTTGAGAGCTTTTAGTGCCGACTCTGCAGAGTCAATCTGAACGTCCTCTTGAATATCTAGAGATTCGACTTCATGGATGAGACTTTTGGTGGTCGTGGTCTTCTTGCTAGACACTGCCGTCAATAAGTCGGCCATAGCCTGCGTTTGTATCGTTGAAAGTTGACTGCTTCTCAAGTCAAAGTCAGCCGCAATCTCGCTGTGACTGGCTGTAGGGTACAACGTACATTCATGCACGCTTGACTGTGTGGATTGCTATTATGAGGAAGCATGTGGATTCATCTTTTCTGACCCCGTTACAAGCACTTGAAAAGCAACATAAAGCTTGTTAGAGAAACCAAATGGCTTCTAGAGTTTTGTCGAGATATGCGTTGTCGATGTACAAGACAGCTGCAGTGATCGGCAATTCCTTCCCAAAGCGCGATCCCCACACTAGCGCCTTGGCAGACATACCCACTCGGATGCCTACAACAGCGTTTGCTCAACTTGACTTCTTCCACAGTTTTCCTGATACAACGAGACAAAATGGCAGTCAATGTCGATACCATCGGTGATGCCTCCGCCGCCCTTCCGCGGGCACGATGGTAGGTGATGGACAGGTTGCTGTTGTGACTATGGTACTTAAGACTAATATCACATTACAGGAAGCATCTGGACAAGTTCTTGACGCGGACAGGGCCTTTTACAGACAGTGATGCATTCCAAGTCGGTAATAATGTCATCGAGTGGTTGGGTAATATCAAAGTCCTGTAAATAGCTGGTTCCATATTCATCAGCTCTTCAGCAGCTAACGATACACAGGGTCATGTGAGTTCCACCATCAAGCAAAGATGAGAACGACCAAACAACTGGACAACTAACAACTCTCGCAGTGGTGCCGGTGGTCTAGGATGCGAGATACTCAAGAACCTTGCCCTCTCCGGCTTCAAGGACATCCACGTCATCGACATGGACACCATCGACGTCAGCAACCTCAACCGCCAATTCCTCTTCCGCCAAGCAGACGTTGGTAAATTCAAAGCCGAGACCGCCGCAGCATTCGTAGAGAAGCGCGTAAAAGGGGTCAAAATCACGCCTTATTGTGGGAAGATCCAGGACAAAGATGAAGCATATTACATGCAATTTGCCCTCATCGTATGCGGTCTAGACTCCATCGAAGCCCGACGGTGGATCAATGCAACCTTAGTCGGCATGGTGGATGAAAACAACCCAGACTCCTTGAAGCCGCTCATCGATGGCGGCACGGAGGGCTTCAAAGGCCAGGCACGTGTCATCTTCCCGACCATGACTTCGTGTATAGAATGCCAATTGGATATGCACGCTCCTCGCGCTGCGGTGCCGCTCTGTACACTCGCCACTATCCCCCGCCAACCACAACATTGCATCGAGTGGGCGCACATCATCGCGTGGGAGGAGGAACGCAAGGACATTACTCTCGACAACGACGACCCAGAACACATCACATGGTTGTATCAGAAAGCTCTTTCCCGGGCTAAGGAGTTCAACATCGAAGGCGTCACGTACAGCATGACACAAGGTGTGGTCAAGAACATCATCCCAGCTATTGCAAGTACAAACGCCATTGTAGCGGCGAGTTGCTGCAATGAAGCCTTCAAGATTGCGACGAACACGAATCCGTTCTTGGGGTTTCCAGAAACAGACAACTACATGATGTACACGGGTGATGACTCGGTGTACACGTATACGTTTGAGCATCAGAAGAAGGACGACTGCCCAGTTTGTGGAGAAGGCAATGTTGCGCGTCCGCTGAGTGTGAATCCGAAAATCACGCTGCAGGATTTCATTGACGGATTGGCTGAGAGGCCTGAGGCGTATGTTCAATTCTTTTTCCTTCACAGGTGCTGGATTTACTCTGATACTGATACATCACAGGCAACTCAAGAAGCCGTCAATCCGCACGGGCGAGAAGTCACTTTACATGCAGCTCGCAGGCCTGGAGGAGCAGACACGTCCGAACCTGGTGAAGAAGATGGGCGATCTGGTTGAGGAGGGCGAGGAGCTGCTCATTACTGATAAGAGCTTCCCGACACAGTTCAAGTACAAGGTCGTCTACTCAAAGTGAGCGCTTCAAAGAAGACGCGAGACATGCCTTGCAGGGGCCTACGATCTAAGATGTACGAGGAATCAGGGCCGAGTCCAAGACAAGGCGTGTACATATACATGTCCGAGACTCTCCTCTATACGCAGAAAGAACAAGATCTTTTTTAAAGGATATCAAGAGTATAACATGCCACTCCACCGTGACCCAAACGCCTTGCAGTACAACAGCATAGTTATACAATATCGATGCCACTTTTTGACCCTCACAGAAAACCTGCATTCCTTCCAGATCACCGCCTGAACCAGCTCGATATCATACCACCCGCCAGATTTCTCGCGAGCCCAGAGCCATACATGGCATTCGACGCAAAGCCAGTAGCCTGGCTAAACTTGTCGCATCGGGAGAAGGCGAGGGTATTCGTAATGGTAAGGACGAGCGCAATGACTGATGAACCCGTTAGCTCAACTGACGCCCTTCCCCCCATTTCCCCCTCGATTAAATTCAAGCAAGAAAAAACCACACTCACCCACAAGCGTCAACCAAATAAACTCCAAACTAACCAACGCAACAATAGCCAACAAAACCCACAGCACAGGCTGCGCATACAGCGCCAACCAAAAGAAGCGCTTATCCGTCGCATTCACATCTCTCGTCTCTGGATCCGCGCTCTCAAACACCCAGCGCCCGTCGCCTGTCGCGCTGTCGACTTCGTTCCACCAGCGCAGACCTACGAGGCGCCGGCCTGCAATGTTTTTGAGGTAGTAGAAGTCGATTGCGAGAAGCAGGATCGTGATGATGAAGATGAGGACGAAGTTTGAGGTCAGGAGGCGGAGGCCTAGGAGGTAGACGAGGAGGGATGCTGTGGTATGAGATTAGTATGGAATGGGGGTATGCATATGTGTGTGTGAGGGAGGGGGGGGGAAAGTGGGAAGGGAGCCTGGTGTCAAGGTGGATGATGGATGTGGACGTCGTACATATGCGGAAGAAGAGGAAAGTCAGCAGGGTGATGGGATGGCTGCTTAGGCGCCAGCTTAGCGACCCGGGCTGGGGGGTTTGCTGCGCAGTCTCCATGGCTGTCTGTCTACGCTGTGGTTGTGTTGTGTTGTGTTGGAGTGGTTGGATTGGTTTGGCCAAGGGAACATTAACTCCATGTGGCTTGATGTCAGGGACGCGTTGGCGTGGGCCTGTGTCGGCGTGTCGGCGTGTCGGCGTTTGGGCGGGCTGCTGCTGGGGGAGCTTGAGCTGAGCTTGAGCTCTAGCTCTAGCTGTCTTCCCCGCACGTCATAGGCTATGTGACGCGCCGAGGGGTATGAAGCCGACTTGAGGCTGGCGCTGGCTTTGCCATTGAACGCCAATTCACTTGTCCATTCCACCCTGAAGGGTCGTGGTGAAAGCATTCAACAACATCCCCCACCATGGCCGCGCCCATTATCCGCCGGGCGTGCATGTACGGTAGGCATACAACTCTCAATCTCCATACCCACGTTTCCATCCACCCACTCTCCCTGAAGAACAAAAGACTAACCCACCACCCCAGTCCCATCCTCGTCGCAAAAAATGCTCCACAAGTCCCTCTCCCTCCACGCGGACAACGTAACCTTGGACCTCGAAGACTCCGTCGCACCACACATGAAACCCGAAGCCCGCTCCAACCTCCGCTCCATCCTCTCCCAGCCCCGACCCTCAAACATCAAAGAAATGTGCGTGCGCATAAACAGCGTAGACACGGGTCTTGCGCTCGACGACCTCACAGAAGTGCTCAAAGGAGACCACCTCGACGCAATCATGCTGCCAAAGTGCGACAGCGCCGCAGACCTACGCTTCGTAACAGACGTAATACGGCACCTGAGGCCAGACCGGCATCCCAGCACCCCTCCTAGCAGCAGCAGTAGCAGCAGCAGTAGCACTAGTGACCCACCCCGCAAACCCCCCATCAAAATAATTGCCCTCATCGAATCCGCAAAAGCCATCCTCAATCTCCCCTCCATAACCTCTGCATCCCCCTACCTATCCGGCCTCGTCTTCGCAGCCGAAGACTTCGCAAAAGACATGTCTCTCACGCGCACCCCATCCTTGACAGAATTCCTCTACGCGCGCGCCGCAATTGCAACTGCGGCGCGGGCTGCACAACTCCCGTCCACTATCGATCTCGTATGTACGGCGTATAAGGGGGAACAAGGGATCAAGACGCTGGAGGAGGAGTGCTTGAATGGGAAAGGGTTGGGGTTCAATGGGAAACAGTGTATTCATCCTAGTCAGGTTGCGGTGTGTCATAAGGCGTTTAGTCCTGCGGAGAAGGAGGTAGAGTGGGCGGTGAGGGTTGTGGTGGCCGACGAGAAGGCGGGCAAGGCGGGGAGGGGGGCGTGGACGCTGGATGGGAAGATGATTGATGTGCCGGTTGTTAAGAAGGCGGTGAGTGTGTTGAGGCATGCTGAGGTTTGTGGGGTGGATGTTGAGGGGGTGAGGGAGAAGTGGAAGGCGCAGGAACCGGAGTGATGCTGTTGAAGGAGTATATATGGGTTTAACGTGCTGTACAGAGCAGAGCAGAGCACTGCTGTACAACAAATGCCCTGCAAGTCTAGCGTATGATGCTTTCAGAAGCAACCAGAGGCCTATCTAGTACCCCCTCTTCCTATCAACCTCATTGACCAACCCTTTTCCTCCCCTCTTTCGTCGGATATTCTCAATCAACACTTCAAACGCCCGCTCAGCGTACATATCCGACGCCCCACTCACATGAGGTGTAATCAGCACATTCGGCGCCGTCCACAGCGCATCATCCGCAGGCAACGGCTCAGGATCCGTTACATCGAGTGCAGCGCCGCTAATCAGCCCCTTCTCCAACGCATCAATGAGCGCCGGTTGATCGATAATCTGCCCGCGTGCAATGTTGGCAACATATGTGCCGCGTGGGTTGGACTTGTGGAGGAGGCTGAATTCTGGGGTGGAGAGCAAGTGTGTTGTTAGCTTGCTATATGGTAGTTGTGAGTATTTTGCTCTTCCTTTGCTTTGAGGCATGGGCAAGGCGATGACTCACGTCAATGGCACAGCGACAACCAAAAGGTCAATCTCCTGCTTCAAGAACTCGTGCACGTCTTCCTTGTTTGTGCCACTGTACCATGCACTTGGCAGCTCGCCCTTGGGATCTCCGGTACCAGGGACAATGTAGCCATTGTCGTGCTTGGACTCTGGCGTCTTGCGTGGAGAAGCAGTGTAGGCGATTACATCCATGCCCATGGCTTTGGCGACGCGCGCCACTGCATTCAGTTCTGGTTAGCAAGTGGTTCCCATTCGCTTGCATTTGTCATCGTATGTTGTTTTGATGGAAAAAATCGAGTACACAACGCGGGTCGGATGGTCTGCTGAACATGGAAGGAGATCAGGCTTGTGCGAACCACGGCCCGGCTCATATGCAGTGTAACGTCTGGGGTATGTTCAGGTGGCGTAGCTGAACCCTCGAAAGATCGTGCTTTCGCAGACGTTGGTGGCGGGGCGTAATGCAACGCTGAGTAATTTCTATGTGCATCCCGCGGTTGGCCTGAGCCGCGACCACGTTGGAAACCCGGCATGTGGAGATGATGAAAATACGTTCAAACTGAGAGTTCTTGTAACGTGCATCAACTCCACAGTTATTCCGAATTGACAAGGCGCATATCGCGCTTCAAAAGGCGGGATTAAGCAAAGGAAATAATTAAACTCACCCTGCCGTCCAATGCTCCCATAGCCCAGGATTCCAACTCTCTTCCCCACACGATCGCTCACACTCATTCCTGCAGCTTGCTTCCACTCCTTCTTCTGCTGCAAGTCATAAAGCTTCGTGTAACTGTGACTATGCACTAGGTTCATCATAATCACCCACTCGGCAATCTGCGGCCCGTGAACACCATTGGCTGAGCATAGTGGGATCTTGGAATCGGTGTAGATGGGGTGTTGAGCGGCCTGTTCAGTTCCTGCAGAGAAGAATTGAATGAGTTGAGTGTTTGGGATATCAGAAGGATGAGGTGGAAGCCAGAACAGCGTTGCGAGATACGAAGCGCGTTTCAAGATATCTGGGCTTCAGTCAGTCATTTGCTCGTAATGGAAGAGCGTTGAGTTCTTGATGTCCTGCGGGCTGCGCGGGGCTGTACTGATTATGCCGTGATGACGGTGCTGACAGCGGTAACCAGGACACCCGGAAGCTTCGTAAGACCAAGTCGCGACTCCGTACCTTCAGATATCACAGTGTCTCGTGATCTTGCCGTGAAGTAATACTCCACTTCGATGTCATCGAATGCGTCTTTCAACGACTGGATACCTCTCTGTGCACCTTCCTCAGGCCATGGCAATGCGCACAGTACAAGCTCCTTCCCTTTTGATCCGTCGGCTTCCTGGGACTGCCTCAATGGCAGATCTGCTCCGCCTCCCATCGCGACCATTCGAGCAGCTTTCGAACGAATGCCTTTCGCGGCGGAATTGCGTCTTTGCAGTAGTCACGAGATGCCTAGATATTAAATGCGCTGGTTCAACTAACGGTTCGCGATGTCAAATAGCCTGTGTGGATGTTGATAGACGTTGCGGAGTCGGACGGTGTTCCGTTTGCACCAACGAGACAGTGGTGGGGAAGAGCGCGGGAGGGGTATTGTGCAGCCTGTCAATCATGACGTGCTTGCCCTTTCCTTATATCTATTGTCCGCTTCATCGGGAACACCAACGTGGATTTCCAATCGGCCTTTCCGAAGGACGGATCTGATAACGACGAGGCGCTCTTGTTCAGTAATCCAAGGCTCACATCTCAGTGTTTGTCCAGTCGCTCAATTTGGCTGTGACGCGGAAGAGCTGGAAGATTGATACGGGCGTTGGAAAGTATAGCGACGAGACAGTAAGGGCTGAAATAGACTCCCCTCCACGCGGTTGCTTGTCTGCAGAGGAATATGGAACCAATCTGCATATCTCTGTAGCGCCATGGTGAGGCTGATATTTCTTGTGCACTTCATTCCGTCACAAATTTCAAGCTACAATTGCATATGAGCGATCCAAGTAGCTTCGCGACAGCTCCAACCATGTCGCTGAGCACTGTAGTATGTCCATGAGCGAGAGTGGTCATGCAGGTTGCATGAATGATAAACATTGATAATCTACGAGCTGTCCACATTTGAATGCGACTGCATTAGACACAATAATGGAAGACAAGCTGTGACCAAAGTCTCCTTGCCCGACTCGTTCAATTTCTTGTGTGGGAGTGTGCCCTATAAGACGACGTTTTAAGAGTACAGTTCCGAGTCATTTGCTTAGACCAGGAGTTCAGCAGCAGGAGCATGCATTGCCAAATTCCCCCAGATTCTCACAAGACTCGTTCGAGTACTAATTATGCGCACGTGATGAAACAACTCCTTGCTGATCTCTGTTTGTTCTTGACTCTCCCAACGCTGATCTCCACAACATCCAGCCAAGCGACATGACATCTTTCAACAATCTCTCGAGCAACCCCGCGACCCATGCGAATGTCCCGGGTCGCTTGCACGCCAGCATCTGACGGGCCGTCAGTTCCCCAGTAGCAGGATCCACCAACCTTCGCCATCCCGTCTAGAAGAGCGTTCTTAATTGCCAAGCAGCAACCTTCAGGCAGCCCAGGGAAGTTCTAGCCTCTCGTGTTCTCGATCCCACGAGTCCCGTGTGCGGAAAGCTGTCTTGGAAGCCGTGAGCCGAGCCGGCTGATCCTTCGAAAACTAGAAAAGCCATGACCACGGCAACCCCTTGTCAATCCGGGCTGGTTTATCCGCGGCCCAGATACCGGTTCCTGCATACTGTGTACCTAGCGAGCACGCGTTCGTGCCGTCTTGGTACGGACTGACCGTTATATGTAGAGTGATAATGGTAAGGTTTCACCGTTTACTAAGGGACAGAAATATGGCGTTCGCTAGGGGATATTGCTTCTTTTGTGAGCAACTCCGTGACTTGTTAGACGCGTGCGTTTTTTTTTGTTGGGAACGGAGCCCGAGACTCTGGGACGTAGTGAATGACGCTATATGCAGGCACGTAAGGCCAAGCTCAGCGAAGTCGCATAAAATGAGGCGACCTGTTTAGATCCTTCACCCCACAGATGGAAGGCCTTAAAGGCTCTACTCGCATTACAGTGAGCGATGACCACAGACATACATCAGCGCCTCCTCAGGACGGTGTAGCAGTCCTTAATGCAAATGTGGAGAGGGGTCAGCGTGGCAGAATGTTGGAGCAGTAGTTGTGGATACAATGAAGTCGTGCCTACTATGTTGTGTCTAAAGGCCAGAACGCGCTCCCCAGACGGCATGATCCCGCATATGCGTCCGCAGAGTTTTGTGTGCCGATGCAGGGGGCCATGCAAAGGATTGCGGAGGCGTGCTCCGTCGCCATGTTCTGTCACTCCTGCTGCACATTTGTACCTGTTGGAAGGGCGCTCCCAGCATGATCAGCAGTGTGCCGAGAGCACAAAGCGATTTTTCCAAATTGTTGGTCTTTATGCGATCCCTGGAGATTGACGGAAGGGTTCTGGAAGCGAGAGCAAAGGGCAGCGAAGTTGCGTGATGTATCAATAAACGACACTGTTCGTAGGCGAGTTCACTGCATCGTGATTCCGCAGGGCAGACCTTGGTGATCCCGCTTGAGAAGAGTAATGTAATGCTGTAATCTATTGAACAAGGATGAACTATGTTCGAAGATGGAAGTAATTCCATTCTTGTGCTGAAGAAAATGCAGAGTATGCCAAAGCTCCGTGATGAATGATACTCTCGACGCAGTTCAATCAACGTTGCTTCTGCGGACATTAATTGTACATGGCGGGTACAACCCGAGTTGCTTCATCGATTCAGACCTGACAGTGTACAGGAGACCACACGTAGCAATGCAACCATAGGTCGTGGCTGCGAGCGCACGGCACCTCATGGCTGCCGGGAAAACGAGCGGTTGTCGACCAATATTTCGGTCAAATGTGTGGTATCGAGGTAGAGTGAATCTTGGCACAGTCTTCGCTTTAAACAGTATGCGCCATAGCAGTCTACTGGTATTATCCGGAAGTTCCAAAAGCTGGTCACCTTGATGTAAACTCTAAAGTCCCCTCCGGCCATCCGGCACTGTTCGCTTGCCTCGCTTGGACGAGTGAGGCGGCCGGGGTCGATGCATATTCTGCGAAGTCGGAGGTCGCAGGCTGCGCAGTGACCGCACATTATCACAGCGGATGCAGTGAGCGGATCCACTTCTTATCGAAGTAAGCGACTGCATCATAACGATACGGACAACGATAGGTTGTGATAGAAGAATAGCGAACATGGAATTCACTGATTCTCATATCTTCGCATTATAGTCTGGAGGGTGTAGTCCCAGGCCTCCCCTGGCATGCGATGATCTAGGATCCCACTCGACGTTGGCAGGTCCTGATCGCGATTGTGGTCTTGGGGTCGAGAAGCTCAGTGTTGGACTTCGGTACTCTCGCTCCGCCTTTTGGGTCTTCTTCGTAAAGTAGTCCTCCGTCTCCTTCCGTGGCGCCGCCACTGCGTAGCTGGCCAGACCAGGATTGTAGGCAGACTTCGGCTCATGTACCTCGAACTTCTTCAACTCCAGGTCACCTGCGTTGTTCTTGGCATCCAAAGAAACGAACTCGCGGTTCTTGCTGAACTTCGCCTTGAAGAAATCCATCCATCCAGTAATCATGCTCCAGCGGACAAGTAGGAGAAAGCACTGTAGTCCAGCGATCTAGAGAAGGGTCAAACTACATGATGGCCGACGGGGGTGATTTAACTTACTGAGAGCATCATCAAGATCGCAATTACCGTGCCCTCATCAATAGAGAGAATCTGACCAAGCGGGAAGCACGGTGACGGTTCATCGGGGTTTTGGATTAGACATAAAATGAAGGGCCGGAGCTCCTCGATGTCGTCTGTGGCGTGTGTTGTGATGTCGTTCAGCCAAATGAACACCACCGAAAAGAAGATGACGTCGACCAGGATAAATACCACAATCGTGATACCTCTCCATTGTAGCCAGAGAACCTTGCGAACGCGTCGATATACGGCTCTCGCAGAACGGTTCTGTATGCTGGTTGTGTACGATGGCAGTCCGGCGCTGCTCTGAGTTTCCGTGCCTTCACCACTGAACATGTTCTGGAGATAGACTTTGATGCAGTACACGAAGGTACCGATCTGAAGAAGCGTGGCACCTCCAGCAATGGCCAGGAGCGGACCCCAGAAATCAGCCATCGAATGCACCGCATTAACGTGACAGACATCCCCGAACCGGAACGACACTCCGGTGATGGTAATGGTAATGGTGAAGAAGGTAGCGACAGCAGCCCATCCTAGGCCTTGGGCCCAATAGAAGAACTTTTCCCCTGGTATAACATCCCAGCAAATCTGCAGGTGCATCGACAAAGCGCGAATGAAGATCCAGACAGCAAATGATAGGCCTCCAGCTATGAGGAAGGCGCCCGAGAATGCGCATGTCAGACTAGAATACATGTCGTTTGGGGTGATCTCGTCGTAACATTGTTCTGGTTGTACTCCAAACGGGATAACGAAGCCGAGCTAGCACAAATCAACAAGTGTTTCTATACAGTTGTTGAACATGACTTACAGCCATAAGGATTGCGGCGATGATGATACAGTAGCTTAGGTAGTGTCGCCGAGATTTCTCAGCGGGTAGAACGAGGAAGGTGATTAAAAGCAAGACCAGGCAAATCAAGCCTGCTACATTTAGCGCCTCTGCCACTCTGTACCATGTGTTGAACCCTATAACTCATCAGTATCGAGACTGTGTGGATGGTGAAAATGAGCATACGCGGTGGGTAGACAAAATCCGTCATTGGGCAAGGTAGACAGCAGACGAGACCACGCTGAATCTCGACTGGAGCGCAAAATCTTCCGTCGACGACTACATTTGTTAGCGTTTGCTTGACAGTTCGATATGATTTACTTACATCCGTTCAGACTGAACTTCGATGCATCGAAGAACGGCGGTGGGCAAGCACCTCTTAATAAGGTCATGTTCGACATCCCGATGCAGAGTCTATGGTGAACCAGATCAAGGTGTTTTCGAAGTGCTGTACATCAATGTGCGTCCAGCGCCTCCAAACTTTTGCTTGAAGTACAATACAAGATGGTCGATCGCTGTATGATCAGGCAGTGTTGGAATGCAATGACAATGCTGGCGTAATGTTGTGGTCGTCAAACTACACGGATACTGAAACCGAAGACGGCTGACGATGCCTAGGTGCCAGGAATTATACCGCAGGGTGAATGTTGAGGTTGGCACCGCTAGTGAAACGCAAAGCACCTTGAAAAAGAGTGAATAGAGTTTATGGTGCTTGGTAATAGAGTAGAAGCACCAGAAGCCCAAAAGCAATCGACAAGGAACGAGGGACGTCACGGTAAAAGTAAAGGAAAGCCGTTGCGGCACAAGAGCGCAGCTGCAGACTGTCCAGGAGGAACGGCCTAGTCTTTGAATGCAACCTGTGGTTGGGCCACCCACCAGCCTGAAGTCGATCCAGGAACCAAGAGGCCCCACCATCCCTGCAGACCTATGAAGCCCTGGTCTAGCGTAAAGATCCCAGTAGCTACATAGCCAAGACATTCAGGCACTCCTGCACGAGCAGTCAGTGCGAGGACGGTGGAGGCGCCTGCAAGGATGGCAAAGTTGAGGGGAAGAAAAGGCTCGTTCGCCACGTGCACTGGTCGGAACTGTGCCGACTTCAGCGCAGAGACTCCATATGCTCGTGTCGCTCTTGATTGTGATTCGTGAATGTTTGAGAACTTCTTCGCGCTGGAGTGCACGCGATCACCGCATGGGATCAATGTTGGTGATCATGCAGCGCTTATAAGGACTTGCGGCACAGTTGTCGCAAGCAACCCGCCCTTGAACAGACAATAAGAGCGCCCCAGTGAGGGTCAGTCTTTATGCGCAGCGAACTCGTCAGCAATGGCTCTGTAATTGTCTGCTGGACACCCAGGCATTGCAGGTGGCGACAGTGTGAGAAGGTTTCGGTAAGTTGTACGGCGATATGTGCGTGTGGTCATACTCTATCTGAGCAATTTTGAGCCATCGCAGCTTGCTGATCCTCGCCAGCACTGTCGATGGCGTGTACGAAATGGTCAGTTCAGGAGTGCGTGCTCCCATTTCGTGAGTGGTCCAGCGCTTTCTGGTGGATCTAACGAACAGCCACCAATGAGAGTCGTCAGCGAGACTCTGAAGGAGCCGATCTTTTGACCGGAGTCAAGCGATAACATCCAAGGAGAAGCCTTGCCGCTGTCCCGCCGTGCCAGTTCAGACTTGTTGGTTATTTGAAAGGTTGCGGATGGGAATGCTGGTTGTAAGAGAGTCAGTTTCGAGCCATTGGAAAGTTTGCATGGTCTGTATGAGACGCCATCTTTGCGTCACAGTCGGTAGGGTACTTGTAAACCCATCGGGTGCGAATGAATGGAGACCGGAGCCTCTGGGCTGGTGGCGCAGTTGAGGCCTTCAGGCTTCAGCTTCATGCAACACGCGGCGGTTTCCTGTGCCGCGTTAGTGGCTGTTAGTGCAATTACCCACACACGCGCGCAAACGCGTGACGCATTGAAAACAGGCCAAAGATGGCAACTGTCAGGCCCGCGACTCGAAGACCGAGCTGGAAGACTGGCCGTCAACGCGTCCACTGATACACCGATGAGACGTTTCCCCATGCACTTCGCGGCAGCTGGGGCTTCTCGTAGCTACACTCAATGGAGAAAAGGTCGGTCCGTGTCGTTACCCCACGCAGCACACTATGGACATGTTCAGAAACAACAGCGACATCTCAAGCCACAAACATTCTACAATGAAGACGGTGGCCGCGCCATGTGGATACCTCGTCTCATTGACTGGAGACCCTACTACTGGACATGAAAGAACGCATCAGCTGAGGCGTCTTCCCCTCCGTGCATACCACCGGTACTTACTATGCGACGACCGACTTCAAAGCACGCAGATGCGGTCTTGTTACGATAGGCCAGCTAGTCAAACAACACTGCTGTCTGCTGACCTCCACTGTGTTCCTCTGTTTCACCTTTTTTTATATCGCACACAAGCGAACTTGAACTCGGCACTTTTCGATATCGGAGGCACTTTCGTGTCAAATGGCCGATGGGGTGCAGCTGAAACACGCGCACGAGAACGGCTGTCAGTTGTTCAGTGTTCTAGCGTCAACGCTGTCGTCTGGACATTGTCAAAATGGAACTTTGCGCTAAGCTTGTGACTGCTAGCTTCTGTTGGGAAGTATTGACCCGAGCGTATGGAGTTTTGAAACATCGTTGTCGATCACCTTAGTTTGAAGACATTGAATGACGCACCACGCAGCATCCATACTCTACACAATCTCTACGACTATCCTGGTGAAGTTAGGAGTTTTCTGAAGCAATCAGTATCTGGGGGCTTGTCGTCTCTCAAGACACGATGGTGTACGGCCCACTCGAAACCACTGATTGAAAGACTCCATGTGGCATGCGGCCGCATGTAAGCGTGGTAGCGTCACGGTCGCTGGCCGTCACACTCTGCCGCAATTGAAGCCTGCCTCTCACCACACATATTCTGAGCGTGCCTCTGGGACAGCTGTAATGGAACGGGTCACAACTACATCACAATCTGAGCATCGGTGGAAAAGGGGCCTGCCTTGGGTCCGAACCATACTGCCACAGTGACCACAGCCCTTGGACCCTGGCTGCATCAATGCTTCAGGACTTGCTATGTGTATCCAGGCAATACTGAACATCAACATCTCTTGCACATCATGCATCAGAGTTTCCGTGGGCCTGAAAAGCCATCTCAAAATTCACCGGGCATCATGATCACACGTTTCGGCCCAATATATGTGCAATCTCATCTTCTCGATGCCCATTGCTATAATCTGACCATCCGCCTGGAGGACGGACGTCAACGCTACTACGCGCAGCCTGTATGGTCGACGCTCCAGCATAATCGACATCGTCTAGAAAAAAATTATGTAACAGTGTGGGACACTGCGGCCACAGTACCTTTTGAACATGAGCCCGTCTGTCAATTGTGTTTGAAAATCCACGCCTCATTGTCCAACATCCCAGTCTCCACATTCTACGTCAACCCGTCTCTCAGACCCACCGCTCCATCGAATTCGATGACGATTCTAAGACGCAAGCTTGCCACGACCGTTTTGGGAACAACCCTGGGGGAAGATGGAATAAAATTCAGAAACGGCAGTCCTCTAGCCCTGCAACCCCAGTCGAGCATCCTACGCCAAGCAGCATCGCGATTACCGACGCGTTCGAGGCTCGCCAAGATGTTCCATACAACGATGACCCTCGACACTCGAACCTAGTCACTATTGAATGGCGGCATTGTGGCGCTGATCAATTGTCATCGCTGTGTGCCGGCGAGGACGGCAAGTACCATCCCAAGGTCTGTGTCACTTGTCAGTTAAGTACCCGTCGGCGGGGGATGCCGATCCCCCAGAAAGTCTAACACGTGATGCGGAACTCTCATCGACTTCCGGTGAGTTTGACACTCTGGCAGACTTTGGTGTTGCAAGGCCTAAATTACGACGCTGTTAGATACACTTCCAGTCTTATTCCCGGCACTTCGCTGAAGAAACATCATGAGTACTCGAGCCTGACACAGCACAATCAACAGACGGTCACAAGGGTTGGCATCCTGCCTTGCGATCGCCCGGATAATGATTACGAAGATGTGATTCCATCGGAACAACCAACATAGTGAGCGACAACCAAAATCTGGACACTAAGACGGCTGGGTGTTGAGAAGAAATTACGACATTCAATTGGTACAAATCTACTAACTGGCTAAAGAAAATAACAAATGGTGTAGACAGTCTTCGGCCCGTTAAAACAACCAGCAGCAAAAAGCGTTCGTCCTACCGGTTCAGACCAAAGGTTCAGAGACGACATTTGTCAGTCGGCCAGATACAATCTCCTGGAGCATGGTTTATCCGTGCTTATCGACGGACCAGTCTCTCAGAAAACATCGATTATCCATCCGTACTTGCCACCACTATCGAACAATTTATGAGAACTGTTTCCATCCTCGAGACGAACACATCGATCATGATGGTGCCCTACATATTCTCCAAATGCACTCTAGGCTCTCTCCGATGCGCTACGCTTCGCCTCTTCATTTTGGTAGTCTGGCCCTGAGAATGTATTAGTACTCAACCCTTGAATTCATCTCGGAGGGGGTCTCACACAGTAAGTAATCTTGGGCATGCCATTGTCATAGTCCGGACCATAACCATCGTCATACTCAGTCCTGCCGTCGTAGTCCGAACCATACATCTCGGCCAGAGCATCGCTAACATAAGCGGGTGCGCGATACCCCGCAGAGCTGGGTTTGTAGTCTGGCAGCGAAGGAAAATCGTCTGTAGGGCCATACGCAGATCCATACCTAGGCACATAGTCTGGGCTATTGTAGTCTGGCTCATAAGGCGAGTACCCTGGTGCCGCTTTGTCCGTGCCTATCCTGTAATCGCCTGGAGACCCGGGGAGAGAACTCTTATACCCACCCTTTGCTGTTGCATAGGAAGCCTGCATCTTCGCATCGTACTGGCCCATGGGATCTAAGCTCCCTGCTGGTCCTGCAATCGCGTAGATAGCGGCAGCACCTAGCTTCGATGCATCGTCGAGAGTAGCACCCTCGTCCTCTTCCCACTGGCGTTTGCGTAGACCGTGGCGCATGACGCGTGGCTTGATGAGTTCGCGGCGCATGAGCTGCGCGGCGGTTTGTCTGTTACTGTTGCCGAAGTTGCTGATGGGTTGGGGGGCGGTGGTAGGGCCCGGAGGGATGATTGTTGGGGCGTTGCCGCCGTCGAATGATCCTCCGTTTGTCTCTGTTGGTGCGCTGTCGTCGACTAATCCCGTCTCTGTACTTGTTGGTCGAGGGTCGAGGATGGTGAATCCGCTACCGATATCGCCGACGGTATCAACATCGTCAACGGTATCAACATCGTCAACGGTATCAACATCGTCAACGGTATCAACATCATCGATGGTGGTGCCGTTATTATTAGGGGGTGGAAGTTCAATGCCTGCGAAGAGGTTTTGTAGGATGAGGAGCTTGTCGTCGGTGGGGACGGAGTCGTCTTGCACGATTGATAGGAAGGTGAAGGTATCGAGGACGAACTGCCGTAGTTCATCGGGCAGATTGTTCATGCGCAGCGATTCATATGGTGGCACGGGGATGCGAGGATCAGTCAGGATGGCCGTGAGGCCTTGGGCGAGAACGGGGTCCAGCGAATTGAGGACCGGGAAGAAGCGGCGGAACTCCCTGGTGTAGTATCTGATGAAGAACCTGCCGTCAAAAAATGGACTACGTGGATCAGTACTGGGTCCTCCAAATCTTCCAGGTCTCTGGCGCTTGACCAGCTCATGCTCGGCATGTTTCTGATCCATGGACTCATGCAGCGCAGCATGGCGCGACGCATCAAGTATTCTCAGGTACGCCTTGAGCGTCTTGGCAATCGCTGTAGCATCACCCATAGAGTCCCCGCTCTCACTCTGCAGTTCAGAGTAGAAATCCATCATAGCATCCGTAGTAGCACTCACATCGCGCTTCGTGGGCGGGCGGAGCGATCCTACAAGAGACTTGGGACGCGGGAGTTGCGGACGGTTCAACTCCTGCTGAACAATCTTTTGCACGATCCTGCCAATATCAGCCTTTGTAACAGGGCCCTTGAGCACTCTCAGCTCGGCTTCGACCTGCTGCCTCATCCGTCTCGCACGAGGGTCAGTGGGTATGAAATCGATACCGAGAATTGCGAAGATATAACCAAGGATCTCGTTTATGAGTGCTAACTTGGCCTCTTCGCTGAATGGGTCTGAGTTCGGTGGGGCCGTAGGAAAGGGGTTCTCAGGGGTCGGGTTTGTATCGTTGAAAATGATAGGGTTGCCGATAGGGTCCTGGCGGTCAACGGGGAGCTGTAGGGCATGGTGTCGGAAGGCACCAAGGGTAGGACGGCCTTCTGGGAGCTCGTCGGGGGTCTCTTCGACGGGCTTGGTATGGGAGCTGCCGGTGATAGCGGACATGATGGAGTCTCCAATGCCGCCAAACCAACTGTTGCTGTCGCGCTTCTTGAGGGAGCGGGTGGGCATGATGTCTTGGGTCTCGAATGATGGTGTGTTGGAGGAGACGGATTCCGAGATGGCGGGTTCCTCAAACGTGGTATCAGGAAAGACAGGTTGAGCTGATTCGTCGGAGGAGACAGAGTCCGAGACAGCGGGCTCCTCGAATGTAGTATCAGGAAACACGGGCTGAATTGCTGGGCTTTCAAAGACGGGGCTTGTGGCGGGATCCTCCGCGAGCAGAAGGCTGGCCGGCGTCAAGTCTGGAAGAAGTAGACCAGGAAGATCCTCCAGCGGCGCCATCATCTCAGGAGTTACAGAGATGGTGGGCTCGCTGATGATGCTCTCAGTTGCAGAAGTTGTCGACTCGGTTATGGAGCTCTCAGTCGCAGAGATGGTGGACTCAGTGATGGAGCTCTCAGTCGCAGAAACAGTGGACTCTGTGACGGAGCTTTCAGTTGCAGAAACAGTGGACTCTGTGACGGAGCTTTCAGTTGTTGAAACCGGGAAAGGCAGTGTATCAAAGTCGCTCTGTTGAGCAAGAATCTCCTCCAAAGTAAGCAGGTCTGGAAGAGGACTAGGAAGATCCACCGGGGGCGCCACAAACTCAGGGGTTTCAGAGAAGGTAAGCTCCGCGATGGGGCTCTCAGTTGCTGTGGTTGAAGAGGGGAATACATCAGTCGCCGGGGTTGGAGAGGGTAGCAGATCAATCGCCAGCGAGTGAGCGAGAACCTGGTCTTCTGGAAGCATATCTTGGATAATATCCAAGAGTGGCTGAACCACGTCGAGGAATTCATCCACGCTCACTGAACCATCGTCGTCCGCGGGAGCTGGTGTCCATCCTGGCGCCAGAGGATTGACAAAGGTAGTATCCTGAGATATGGTGAGTGTTTGCTGTATCGGAGGAACACCACCCCATTGGCCGTCGCCAGTACCAAGGTCGATAGGAATTGGCTGGAAATCCGTCGGGACCGGGTCTACCAGGAGATCTGTAGGAAAAGACGCGATGTCTTGTGTCTCCGTCGGCGTCTCAAGCGCCGTCTCAGAACTAGTGGAAGTAGTGGTGGTCGGATAAGGAGGTACTTCCTGTGGTAAAGACCGAGCAAATGGCAAAGACACAAGCAGCAGCTTGATAGCTGCAGTAGTGCGGGACATCCTTACCCACGCGAAGAGGAGAGGAACGCGGAGCTGGGTAGAAGAGACAAGAGGAGAGAGCAGGGATTCGGGAGACACCTCATATGTGGTGAAGCTGGTGGAACGCATTCCGACCGCTGGACGGTCCGATAGTGAATGCTGTCGTGCATTGCATTCCACTGTAGCTCCGAGAGGGGTTGATCGACTAGGGAAGTCACAGGTAGATGGACCAAAGGCAAGGGGAATTAGGTGGGTGGATTTAAGATCGCGTGTGAGAGCGCTACATGGTTGCTCGGGCGTCGTAGACGTCTTTGGCCTGCCTCTTCAAGGTATCATGACATCCCAGCTCTTTTACAGATTGAGAATGCAAGATCGAGTGACAAGTAAGTACAATCCCGCTCCAAATTTGAGTCCATCCAAGATGACAAACAGAAAAGTACACAGCATGACCACAAGACTTCAACAAAGATCATCATACATTGTACAAATCCAGGATCTACTGTGTCTCAGATGTCAGCTTCAACGCCTTGAAAGGGAGCAGAAAGGAGGTTAGGGTGTATGTGGGCCTCACCATTGATCATTCTGATGTACAAAACATGCGGAGTATCTTCCGAGCAATGCGCCAAAAAAACATGCCGGCCAGCAGTGTAAAGAAGTCACACAAGGGTGCTATAAACAGGTTGCCAGAGCAGCCAGTGCCGATTGAGGATCGGATTGAAAGGCCCGAGTGGCGTTGAAGAAGTGAAAAGTAACGGCGAGTGGTGAGGTCGAGTCGAACGAGCCGGTGAGAAAAGCCGGATGGAATGAGATCAGTTGCCTCGCCCAGAACCCATGATGCGATCCTTCTTGCTTTTTAGAGGTGGCGGTTGCTCCACAACAGTCTTGTCGCTGTTGTTGGTCGACTGCGTTGATGTCGTCTGCTCTTGCTGCTGATGCTGTTGTTGTTGCTGTTGTTGCTGCTGCTGCTCCTGGAGCTTGCGCTGACGATTGGCCTCGTATTGGTCAATGTCCGCTTGAGTCAGCGTGATGGTAGTAGGCGCACGGCGAAGCATGACAGCGAGATGGGCAATAACTTGGACTTGGTCGTTTGACTTGACGTGGGACAGACGGTGAGCCTGAAGACGGCGTAGATGATAGCAAGCGAGTGTGGCCGAATGAGTGACTGGTCTGGTTGCCGACGCGACTGCTACTAAGCGCACGCAATTGTTTTTGCGGTCAGACTGGAAAAGTAAAGGAGTGTCGTTGGTTGCCAAAAGAGTGAATCGTCAAGGTCGAAAACAAGTGAGTGACTGTAGTTGGGATATGGTGGGTGCGATGTCGGCGGTGAGGGTGAGGCCGGCGATGTCTTGTTTACATGTAGCGAGACTGGATGGCGCGATCTCGTCTGAAAATCTGTCTGACTGATATCCAGGTGCTCTGGTCAAAGTGGCCACGCCGAAGCAAACGCAGTGTGGGGTAGTGAATGCTACGCACGTGTTGTGCTTAGCTCCGCCCATGCCTGCATGCCAAGATATCGGAATCTCGAAAAGCTGGTGACCGCATCGCAGCGCCTCTGCATCCCACCCGCCATGGCTCAGCGTCACATGTGCCCGTCAATGGGCGCACTGCGGCGCTCGTTAGTGGCAGACGTGCCCCTCTGCCCATCGAGGGCATTCCATGGCGCCGCACGCCGGCTAGAGGAGCAGCCAAGCGGTGCAGCACCCACCACGCCCGGTACGATCGAGCACCACACAGGCGCTCCATGGCAATGACTGACGACCGCAAAGCTCCCACCACCCGAAAAGCCCGCTCCGAAATCGCCCTCAAGCAAATCACCAACCTCCAAAACCGCCGCGCTGCCGTCCCCTCCGGCGGTCTCGCACGAGGCAACTTCCCCAGTGGCCAACACGTTGCCCGCCGAACACCCCGCGCCCAAACCGACGAGTTTGGCTTCCTCCCGGAAGGTGACGTCTCAGGTTCCCCGGGCAGCACCGGCCGACTCCGAATCACCCGCGAGGCAACGGGTCCCCCGTCAGGTCCTGGCGGCCCTGCACCCCCAGCCGGCCGCATGGTTCGCGCACCCTCACAGTTGCGTGTGACGCGGAATGCCGCGCCAGGAGGCGCTCCCCGAGGCCCAAATCTACGTGGCAGAGGAGCACCAGGCGGAGGAGCACGCAAAGGAGGCCCCAACAAGGGCGGCGACGGCGGTCCCAAGAGGCGCGAGAAGAAGGCTGGTGGAGGAGGCGACAAACCGCGTGGAATGACTATTGCTGAGACGCCTGCTGCGTCGACGCTTTCCGACGGCATGGTGCATAATCTTTTGCGGTTGCAGCGCAAGGAGTGGGATCGCGTGCAGTATGAGCCCAAGTACTACAAGGGCAGCTTTGCGGCGAATGAGCTGATTCATGCGGGGCGCGAACTGTTCAAGGGCGAGAGCAATCCGATCAAGGTCTGGGGGCCGTTGGAGAAGCAGATTGGCGTCGTGGGCATGTTTGGGGCCGAGGCTACTCTGAAGATTAGGAGGGTTGGCGATGGCGACGAGGAACCATTTGGGCAGGAGAAATTCAACAAGGGCAAGGATTACCTGCTGAGCAGTGAGGAGGGTGGCCAGGCGCCAAGCGCTCCTGCTGAGCGGTGAGGCTGCTGAGTGAGAGTGTAAATTACATGTAAATCTTGTACGAGCGCGGATACGTCATGTCACTCATGGTTGCCTGATGGAACGTTGTCATGTGCATAAAGTCATGATATAGTCTACATAGTAATCATGACACTAGCGTTCTTGTACCAGCTCAACAGCGGGTTATCCCCATTCTTGGTACTCGTCTCTGCAATGTCTGCTCTGCCCGCCATGAAGTCCTCGTGCAGATATGTTCGCGCAAACCGCCCGGTAATGGCCGTGTACATGGGTTCCATGACATCAAAGTTAGTTGGGAAGAGAATATCAAAGTAGCCCTGGTGGACCTGAGTAGTATGTCAGCGAACTGCATCCTCGCCATCGAATATATCCAGGACTTACCAAAGGAGTAGACACGGGTATCATCTGCCTCTTATACCTCGTCTGCACAACCGGTGCATTGATCCCCTCCACCGAATCGCTCAGCTTGTGGAAATCACTGCTAATCAACTTGTGGTTTGGAAATTTCTCATATAGCATGTAGAAGAATTGCATCAGCCGCGTGGGAATGTACTCGGGCTGACTCATGTTTGAGTGCCATGGCACCAGACTTCTTAGATTCTGCATCATGCGCGAGCCTTGCAAGGGGTGTGGATACGATTTACACGCCGCGTGTCTGCGCTCGAGGAACCGGCTTGCGACAGGGTCTAGCGTGCGAGAGTAGTATTCGAAGAGTTCGCCGCGGGGGTCGACGACGACGTGGGATTGGTAGGGTGCGCCGGTTTCGAAGTCGTATTTGAGGGCGTCGTGGGCAAAGTTGTCAAAGACTTCGAGCGCGAGGAAGTAGCAGGGTGATGAGACGTATTGGTCCCAGTCGAAGATACTGCGGTTGACGATTTCGACTTTGTCCGAGTGCCCTCGTGCGTAGGCGGAGTGTCCTAGGCCTTTTTGCTGCAGGTCTGCGAGTTGGCTGGAGATTTCAATGATGCGGAACTTGGTGCGCTCGTAGACTTCTGGATATACGTCCCGGATGAAGTCGAGAATATTCAACATCATGGTACCGTTTCCTGCGCCCATCTCGTAGATATTCAGGTCGTGGTATGGGTAGAAGTTGTACTTGTAGTCCTCCACGAGGTATCGCGCAATCGCCTCGCCGTAGTAGGGCGAGAAGAGTTCGGTAGGCGTGTGCCATAGCTGGCGCAAGTCGTTGGGTTCTTGGAGGTCGAGAGCGTCCTCAAAGTCTGTGTAGCGGTGTCGCAGTTGCTGGAAGAAGTCGTGCTCCGAGCCCATTGCGTTGAAATTGAAGGGATCGCCGGGCGAGAAGATGACGACCTGCTTGGAGAAGTAGCCGTAGTTTGGATTGTAGAGGCTGTCCTCTATAAAGTCGCGCAACAGCATCTTGACTCTCCGCGGTCGTTCCCGCCTACTCCGCAACATGTCTGCCGTGACCATGGGGTATCTTTCGAACTCCTCGGTCCTCTCATGTGGGAATGCATTCTTCCTCGGCGTCCATCTGCTTTCCCTCGTTGTCTCGCCGTCACCTAACCGGCTGGCCTTGCCTCGTGCCTGGAATTGCGGAGCGCGCGCAGCAGCGAGAGCAGGGCGAGCTCCACGTGCAAGGCATTGCGATGCTCGATGCGAGAAGAGCTGGCGAAAAAGCTGGGTAACAAGAGGCGAGTCCATTGACGCCTGCTGAACCACCTCGGAAAGGGTTGCGACGCTGAAGCTGCTGTTCATCACATGTGGGTCCTTTGCGGGCATGTTCGTTGCCAAGACGCGGGCATCGTCAAAGCTCCGCGGTACCTGACCATTTCCCATCCACTCCGACTCGACATGCTCCAATGTCCGGCTACACTAGGTATCATGTCCTAGGCGCTCTGGTTGCTGGTATAGCACTGAGCGCTGCATACCAGCAATGGACGAGGAGCCAGATTCTAAAACATGACAACACCGAAAACCTACTCAAGCAACAGCACAGACTACTGTCTAAACTTGCAAAGATCAATGATCTCGACGCTTTGAAGAAGAGTCTGTCAGAAATCGAGACTGAGTTTCAACGTGGGGCGGGAAGCATCAGAGAGGGCATTGAAGGTTGTATTGGCGGCACTCCCCTCATCAAGATCAAATCACTATCCGAATTCACAGGATGTGAAATTCTGGCCAAGGCAGAGGTAGAGCCGCCATGTCTGCACGGTCAAACGTCTGCTAATGTGGCGTGAGTTTCTCAACGGTGCAGGCAACAGCCCAAAAGATCGGGTAGCACTGAGCATCATTGAAATGGTACATCCATGCCATTGATAGGCATATCAACATCTAACAAGACCAGGCTGAAGAGAAAGGCCTCCTGATACCGCATTCTGGCGACACTATCTATGAAGGCACAGTGGGAAGTACTGGAATCTCACTGGCTGCCATTTGCAGAGCACGAGGATACAAAGCGCACATGTGAGTTGTCCGCGTGATATACACGATCCGTTTTTGACAGCCAACAGCTGCATGCCAAACGACATGGCAGTCGAGAAGTCAGATCTACTGCTGAAGCTTGGCGCAGAGGTAGAAAGAGTGCGTCCTGCGCCAATCGTCGACCAGAAGCAGTTCGTCAATCTGGCTCGCACAAGAGCTAGTGAACACACTGCAAGCTCTGACAAACCTGGACGTGGACTTTTCGCTGACCAATTCGAGACTGAAGCGAACTGGCGTGCACACTTCACTGGAACCGGACCAGAGATTCACAAACAGACTGGTGGCTACTTAGATGCCTTTGTAAGCGGTGCAGGTACTGGAGGTACCATCTCGGGCGTTGCCATGTACCTGAAATCGAAATTGCCTAACGTCAGAGTTGTGCTCGCCGATCCTCCAGGGAGTGGCTTGTTCAACCGCATCAAGTATGGTGTGATGTTTGACCCAAAAGAAAGAGAAGGTACTCGCCGGAGGCATCAGGTTGATACTATTGTTGAAGGCATAGGTATCAATCGTGTGACGCACAATTTCGACGTGGGTCGCGAGCTCATTGACGATGCGATCAGAGTCAGTGATGACCAAGCAATCGCAATGGCGCGTTGGCTGGTCGAACATGATGGGATATTCGTTGGCAGCTCCAGTGCTGTCAACTGTGAGTTGCGCGCTTCATGTCGAAATTGTTGGCACTGACAGACTACAGGCGTGGCAGCCACCAAACTCGCAAAGACACTTGGCCCCGGACATCGCGTCGTTACAATACTATGTGATAGGTAAGACCACTAGAGTACACTCAAGAAAGGTTGCTAAATGATTCAAAGCGGCGCGAGACATTTGAGCAAGTTTTGGAAGAGCACTGAACCCGTCGGTGGCGCAGAGAACGATGTGTCTCTCCAGGCCATTCTCGACGCCTGAGACATACCTAATCGTCACTAACGACTAGTCACTCCTCTAACTCTGCAACTCACATCCCCATCCGCATCAGCCAGCCACAACCTCGACTGGAAACGGGTGTCGGTGACACTCTCATCGCGATGTGCTGAAACACATGCTTGAACAACCACACGCCGATTGTGAAAGATGTGGCAGCGGTGCACAATGTCACTACAAGGACACCACCACCACTTGCAAAATGAAGGACAAGCATCGAGATTTGCGCTTCTTCATGTCCATAGAAGATGTCACATTGTGCGGAACTTCCTACGAGCGTCGAGAACACAATGGCCACAGTATGAAGAGAGACAAAGATCTCGCTCTTCACAGTCATAATTACGATGTCTTACGCTTCGTAACAAAGAGCAAAGCTCCAACAATACCGATTCTCTTCTGACACAGGCTTTGTGCGTTTGCGCACTCTTTATAATATTCCCACGATCCTCAACCCTGCACTTTGCTGCACCTCCCACGCCTACCTAACCACAGAATATCTCGCTTGCCGCAGCAAACCCGTCGTCAAATTCTTTCCAACAAACCTTCATCCACGTGTCGTTTCACACCACCTACTGCGGAGACTAGTCCGGACGCAGGCGAAGAGAAGCAGAACAAGTCATACTTTATGCCTCCCCCACGCAGAAGCTCCACAAACGGCATCAACAAGAAGGCAAACAAGCGAAAACCATCGCACCTCCTCTCCCGCAGGCTATCTGCCAGAATGGCCCCAAGCACACGTAGTCCCACAATCGCCCACAAAATCTCCCAAATGCGCCTCACCATCGCCCCCATAGTACATGTCGAAACGGGCAAGCCCGCCCCAGACTTTCCCTCCACAATGCTGGAACTCTTCCTCCTTACAGAAGACCAACTCGACGCCCTGGCACAATACTACAATCAGACTACCCCCACGGCACTAACGCATCAATATCCCCAGACTATGAGATGGGATCTTCCCTTCTTGAACAACGATCCTGCGTTACCGGAGCACTGTAGGCTGAACGAGCTGGAGCGATTGAAAGTCAAGATGAGGATGTTCGCACGGTTTATTGGGATGAGGGGCGCGGATACGCCGCGCTGGGAGTATGAGCGCCAAGTGGAGATTTTGCAGAATAAGATTGAGAAGAGCGTTCAGGATGAGGAGGTTACGTTGAGGAAGTTTGGATGGGGTCCTAGTAGACGAGCATAGTACTTTTGCGGTAGGGATAGCGGGAGGAGAGAAGGGAGCATTCATTCGATTGTCGATTCAGCGAGCATAGCGAGATTTTGAATGCATCTTCGTTCACATCTGTCTTTCAGCTCATGGGTACGCATAGTGAGTGACGTTAGTCCTGCAATAGGTGGAAACGGAAAAAATGGCTGGTCGTAGAGCTTGAGGTGTTGTTTACATGACGATCGCGATGCAAAATGATCTATGTTGAATGTGGGTAGCCTGAATACAAAAGATTATTTTTATTGTGTCCACCACTCACATTAACAGCATATTGTGTGAGCCTATACAGTAGCAGGAAAGTAATAAAAAGTATAGCAAGCTACTATATTATATCTCTACTACTTTTAGAGAATACGTTTAATATCTAAGAACTCTTAGTAGCACTTTAGTATGCTGTGGTGGTTACCGTCACGGATTAAACCTAGGATCGCCCGTGCCTTTACTTACAGTTACAGTGAGCAACCACTGTAATTACTTCTGGCGACTTAATCACTACGAGCTTATTTGTAGGTAGTTCAAGTACTCTAGGATCCTGTTCAGACAAAAGAAATATACATTCCTTGACCAAATATCAAAATTCAAAACTTAGCACCTACCTACCCACACATTACACACACATGAACAAAGTTACTAGTGAGGATTCAAGAGCAAAAAGGAGAGCCGGAAAAGGCGGATCTAGTCCTGGTGGGGTCTACGTACAACTGTTAGTCTTACAATTTAACCACACCAAGACCAAGGATTTCACACGTACTCGAACCCACGACATTCGCATTACTTGAATGAAGAGTCATACACTCCATCACGTGACGGCGAGTATAAGAACGACGCGCTACCACTGCGCCACAGGACTTTTGAAATCCCTTGGACTATTTCTTTTGGAGTTTTCTGAAGTTGGATATCTTATAATGAAGTTTTGGAAAGATTCCGGGACGCTACGTGGACATTCTGACTCATCAATCCGTTTCTGGCATGTGACAAACAAGGAAAACATTTTGGAGGGGTAAAAACGAATGTGCGGTGACGGGATTACAGGTGGTGGGTCACTAAAGGCGGGGGCTGGGGGCCGGGAGGGGGTGGCCAACGCGTACTTAATGGGGTTCGCTAGCACCGATCATCTTGACACTTTTAGAACACCATTCAACAATACACGAGATACCACTGGAATTGAAAAGGGAACTGGTGAC
Organism: Plenodomus lindquistii; assembly: GCA_025504975.1. Lineage (NCBI taxonomy): Eukaryota > Fungi > Ascomycota > Dothideomycetes > Pleosporales > Leptosphaeriaceae > Plenodomus > Plenodomus lindquistii. Next base: position 2,710,481 of record JANUWI010000003.1, on the reverse strand, counting down.
CATTAAGTTTTATAATCGTGGTATGTCTTCCCTTGGCCTTAGTTCGTGAACGGGAACTCCCACTTCCTCGAGCTCCGGGGAGCGATACTGTCTACTTTGCAATCCGTCAATATCTTTCTGCATTCTCCAATGGTAGTGGAAATCGTATCGTCACGACTGTTTTTCTCCTCGTCACAGTTTGGATCTGGTCGCGACGTTGCGACTTCATGAGAAATGGCCTACTTCGTTCCAGCAGAGGCTCTTCTGCCCAGCCCATGAATATCCCATCATTGAACACATTCCATTCTCACTTAAATGCCTTAAAGCTGTCGTATGGACAGGCCTGCGCGTGGTACACGAACACTTCCTCGCCATGCCCATGATATCCATCCATCATCTATCAAGTCACCGAAACAGCGGTGTCCAATACGACCGTAAATCTTGCTGACGTCGCATATTCTAGTAATTCCACCATGACCATCAAAGCGACAAAGTTCGACCCAAAAGTCCTCTTAGAAGCACCGCGACGGTCAGAGGGCCGCCCGAATTCTGACGCGTCCAAAATCCTATACAGCGTTTCCACATATAGCTTCTCCGAACATGCCAAGAAGTCTGAGATTCGCATCTTAGATGCTGAATCTCGACAGACTACCCTTATCACTGACAAGACATCTGCGAGTGAAGCTACTTGGCTGGACGATGGCACTGTTGTGCTTTTGAACTCGAACGAGGATGGAACGACGGACGTGGTAATTGGCGATGCTGGAAATTTTGAGAGCAGGTATGATGAATTGGCAATAGTTTTGGAGACTGTGACTGATGCCGCTTTAGCAAGTACACAGCCGGTAGCATTAAAGGACCTGTAGGCGATCTCAAGATTCACTCTCTCAGTGAAACTGAATGGGCTTTCGCCGTCTCCGGCAAAGCTAAGCCTGATGGTACGCTGTTCAACCCAGAGAAGGCCGAGAAGTCTCTTTCGTCCGGAAAGCTCTACAAATCGGGCTTCGTACGACACTGGGATCACTACGTTACCGAAAATCGCAATGCATTGTGGCTGGGCAAACTCTCCGAGAAGAAGGGCAAGCTGCAGCTTTCAAGTCTGACGAATGCTCTTCACGGGTCAAAGCTGGAAAGTCCGATTGAGCCGTTCGGTGGCAAAGACCACTTCGATGTATCAAAGTATGGACTCGTGTTTACTTCCAAGGACCCTGATCTCAACCCGGCTACGCATACCAAGACGAATATCTACATTGCAGCATCTGAAAGCTTCTGGGAAGATTTGGGATCCAAGGGTACTCTCAAGATCGAGAAGGTGGTCATCGAGGGCTTTGAAGGAGCGAGCACAAGTCCAACTTGGTCAAACTCTGGAAAGATGATCGCGTTCCTCTCTATGAAGAGGGATGGGTATGAGTCGGACAAGAATCAAGTTTTCATCATGCATGACTGGCAGAAGCCATCGCAACTTACCCCACTATATGCTTCGGAGGACGGCAAGGGCAAGTGGGACCAAAGCCCTCAGTCCATCGCATGGAGCCCTGATGACTGGACTCTGTTTTTCACCGCCGAAGCATATGGACGTAGCAATCTCTACGCTGCTGGCCCGCCAAAGCCTGATAGTGATATGGTGCATTTCCCACGCCTCCTTGTTCAAGGTGGAACCATCACGGCAGCACAAGTTCTAAAGGATGGCGACATATTCCTCACATCTACCAGTCTCATTGAGAATAGTCTCTACTCTCTCGTTCCTTTGAGTGCGCGAAGCGACAAAACAGAGGAAACATCGTACACGCTACCCATCGACGATCGTCCCTACAACTCCAATCCAGACTGTCTCACGACCAAGTACATATCGTCCAACACGCGTTCAGGCTCCATGTTTGGACTCTCCCGCCACCAAATCGGTCAGTTCTTTTACGATGGAGCAGGCAAAGATACACGAGTCCACGCCTGGGTCGTCAAACCTAGCAACTTCTCTCCAGACAAAACATACCCACTCGCTTACCTCATCCACGGCGGTCCCCAGGGTGCATGGACCGATGGCTGGAGCACGCGCTGGAACCCCGCAGTCTTCGCAGAGCAAGGCTATGTAGTCGTCTGCCCCAATCCCACGGGAAGTACCAGCTACGGGCAAGACTTTGTGGATGCTATCCAAGGCCAGTGGGGCGGACTGCCATACGAAGACATTGTGTTGGGATTCGAATATATTGAGAAGAACCTCGACTACGTCGACACTAAGCGCGCTGTTGCACTCGGTGCATCGTATGGCGGGTACATGATGAACTGGATCCAAGGCCACCCCCTCGGCCGCAAATTCAAAGCCCTCGTCACGCACGACGGCGTCTTCAGCATGACGGGCCAAATGGCATCGGAAGAATTGTACTTTCCTTTCCACGACCTCAAGGGGAAACTGTGGGATAATCCCGAGGGTTGGGCGAAGTGGGATCCTTCGCGATTTGTGCAGCATTGGGATACACCGCATTTGATTATTCATAGCGAGTTGGACTATAGGCTGACGATTAGTGAAGGACTGGCTGCATTCAATGTGCTACAGTCGAGAGGGGTCGAGAGCCAGTTTTTGACGTTCCCGGATGAGAATCATTGGGTGTTGAAGCCGGAGAATGGGTTGATGTGGCATGAGGTTGTGTTGGATTGGATCAATGAGCATGTAGGGTTGGAGAAGTACACTGAGAGTAGGAAAGCGTAGAGGAGAGAGTGGAAGCTTTGCCGTAGACTCAAATGTGGAAAAGAAAAGAAGCTACAGAACATGAAGAATGATTAACTCGCGAGGGAATTTGGCTCTTTAGATGCATCACTTCCAATGTAAGACTTTACAAAAGGTTGCACCGAGGCGGCGAGGCTGACGGCAGGCGCGGCGCGTTACTCTTATCGATAAGCCGCCAAAATAATTCTTCGGCGCAGCTCACGACTGGAACCTCGAGAACCGCGCGACGTGCAACCTACCAAGACCAGCGTCTTTGCCATTGCAACTCCCCAAAACCGTTTCACATCTTCTTGCGACTCACACTGTCCGGTTTTTGCACTTGCGCCGCCACGTTAGAGTCTGTTAGCGGAGAAGAGGCGGGGAAGCCAACGGAGCTGTCAAGATGCCCAAGAAAGCAATGTAGGTGTTATCGCAATAATACGACAGACTGATAGACTCACACAATTCCAGTGACTCCCGTATACCGGCATTGATCCGCAATGGCGCTCAGGTATGGTCAACTTACCAACGGTAATTGTGCAGGTTAGCTTACAATCCCGTAGGAGAAGAAACGCAGCTTCTTCGTCGTCGTCGGCGATCGCCAAAAGGACGTCATTGTCAACCTCTACCACATCCTACTCAATGTAGACGTCAAGCTCAACAAGTCGGTGCTATGGGCCTACAAGAACAAGTTGCTGGGCTTCTCAAGGTGCGCCGCGAAACAGCCCCATTTGCGCGCGCAGGCTAACAAGACTCCTGCAGTCACCGACAAAAGCGCGAGAAGAAGATCAAAAACGAGATTAAGCGCGGCATCCGCGACGTCGATACCGAAGACCCCTTTGAGCTGTTCGTGTCGACGCAGAACATTCGCTATGTCTACTACAAGGAGACGGAGAAGATTCTGGGAAACACGTACGGCATTTGCATTCTCCAGGACTTCGAGGCGCTCACACCAAACCTACTCGCGCGCACCATTGAGACGGTCGAAGGTGGAGGATTGGTCATTCTGTTGCTGAAGGGCATGAGCAGCTTGAAGCAGCTATACACATTGTCCATGGACATTCACTCGCGATACCGGACCGAGGCGCATAGCGACGTGGTGGCGCGCTTCAACGAGCGCTTTATTCTATCCCTCGGCAAATGCGACAGCTGTTTGGTCGTGGACGACGAGCTCAACGTACTCCCAATCTCAGGCGGAAAGCACGTCAAGCAGCTTGCGCCACCAGACCCAGAGTTGGAAGGAAAGACACCCAAGGCGAAAGAGCTGGCAGAGATCAAGGAGTCGCTGGCAGACTCGCCGCCCGTAGGCGATCTCGTAAAACTTGCAAAGACGGTGGACCAGGCGAAGGCGCTCCTGACGTTCGTTGATGCAATCGTGCAGAAGACGCTACGGAGTACAGTGGCATTGACGGCAGCTCGTGGACGAGGAAAGTCTGCAGCTCTGGGTGTAGCAGTCGCCGCGGCGGTTGCGCACGGCTACAGCAACATCTTCATCACGTCTCCCAGCCCAGAGAACCTGAAGACCCTCTTCGAATTCGTCCTCAAGGGATTCGATGCGCTAGGATATGTGGATCACCAGGATTACAGCATTATGCAGTCGACACAGCCCGATCAGAACAAGGTTATTGTGCGGATCGATCTCCACCGCCAACATCGACAAATCATCCAGTACATGAAGCCAGAGGACTCGCATATTCTTGGACAGGCAGAACTACTGGTTATTGATGAGGCTGCGGCAATCCCTCTGCCCCTAGTGCGGAAACTGATGGGACCGTACTTGGTGTTCATGGCATCCACCATCAATGGTTATGAGGGTACTGGTCGATCGCTATCGCTAAAGCTCATTCAACAACTCCGCGAGCAATCTCGTGGCAAGTCAGGTGGTGGCTCTACCCAAGTTGTGGATCGTTCAACCGGAAAAGAGACCAAAGATGGAAACGAGACCTCCATGGCCGGCCGCTCACTACGCGAGATCACACTGTCAGAACCCATTCGTTATGCGCAAGGCGATTCGGTGGAACGATGGTTAAACGACCTCCTATGTCTCGACGCGACACTACCACGGTCAAAGATGACAACCCAAGGCTGCCCACATCCATCTGAATGCCAACTTTTCCACGTCAACCGCGATACCCTTTTCTCCTACAACCCGGCGGCTGAGAAGTTTTTGCAAAAGATGATGGCTCTCTACGTTGCAAGTCACTACAAGAACACACCAAACGATTTACAACTAATGTCTGACGCGCCTGCTCATCAGCTATTCGTCCTCACAGCGCCTGCAGAGGAGAACAAGCTGCCTGAGCCCCTTTGTGTTATCCAAGTAGCACTTGAAGGTCAGATTAGCCGAGAGAGCGTGTTGAACAGCTTGAGCAGAGGACAAAGGGCGGGCGGTGATCTAATTCCATGGATCGTGTCGCAGCAATTCCAGGACGAGAACTTCGCAAGCCTCTCAGGTGCACGCATTGTACGGATAGCAACGAACCCAGACTACGTCAAGATGGGCTACGGATCGCGGGCACTCGAGCTCCTTGTCGAGTTCTATGACGGTAAATTGGCCAGCTTGTCAGAATCTGAGCCACAAGAAGTTGAGCAGATGCGCCGAGTCACCGAGGAAGACTTGGAGAATACTTCGCTGCTAAAGGACGTCGTCAAGGTCAGGGAAGCAAACGAGATGCCACCTCTCTTTGCCCGTCTCCCCGAACTGAAAGCCCCACGCCTCGACTACGTAGGCGTGTCCTACGGTCTGACTGCACCTCTCCACAAATTCTGGAAACGCGCCAACTTTGTTCCCGTTTACCTCCGCCAAACGCCCAACGATCTCACCGGTGAACACACGTGTATCATGCTGCGGTCTCTAGAAACCACAACTTCAGACGGTAGCTGGGTCGCTGCCTTCGCAAAGGACTTCCAGAAACGCTTCCTCTCCCTACTATCTTACCAATTCCGCAGCTTCCCCTCAATAACATCACTGTCTATCGAGCAGTCCGCATCGGCGGGTTCAAAACTCGACGCTGAGCTCGCACCCAAACCAATCACAAAGACAGAACTAGATGCACTGTTCACACCCTTCGACCTCAAGCGTCTGGACTCGTATGCGAACAACATGCTAGACTACCACGTTATTCTCGACATGTTACCGCCCATTGCACACCTCTACTTCACCGGGCGTCTAAAGAAGCAAGTCAGCCTTAGCGGCATACAAACTGCATTGCTCCTCGCCATCGGTCTGCAACGCAAAGAGTTCTCAGATGTGGAGAAAGAACTGAACCTCAACTCCAGCCAGCTTATGGCCATGTTCGTAAAGGTTGTGCGGAAGGCTGCTACAGCATTCCGGAGTATCGTTGAGGGTGCGGTCGAGGAGACAATGCCTGTGGCTATGGATATCGATGACGCGGGTATCGAGGGAGAGGACGAAGCAGTGGAGAAACGATTTAAGCCACTAGAGAAGGATCTCCAAGAAGAATTGCAGGAGGGTGGTGACGAAGTGTTAGCCGAGGAACGGGAAAGGGCGAGGAGTTTGATTGATGCGCTGCCTTTGCATCGGTAAGTCTACTAAACCTTTACCATGACAGAATCTCTCCAGGGACATCGGCTAACAAACACGATAGGTATGAAATCGGCGCTCCCGCAGCAGCTTGGGAAGACGCCGAACGCGCTGTTAGCAAGACAGCGAAGAATGGCGGAACAAGCAGCGTCACTGTCGCTGTCAAGACAGGCGAGAAGAAGAGGAAGGTCGGCGAGGCAGTCGAAGAAGCATACAAAGAAGCCGAGAAGTTCAAAGAGAACGCCGCGAAGAAGAGCAAAAAGCACAAGTCTGGAAAACGCGGTTGAAGTAGTTGACTTGTGAGAAAACGATCAGAGGTTGCATATACCGGTGTCGGGGCGTTTGATATCTAGCCGAGTCATCACTCGAACAAGCATTTTGCGCAGTCATCTGAAAAAGACAAATTTGTATCTCTCCATCGTCCTACGGCGAAGGTCGTTTATAGGTGCGTGATTGATGTGTACGAACCTACTTACCTGCTTGCTTCTTGTTCAGAAGCCAAGCCTGTACATCCTACATACATACCTACCCCCAAGCTTCTTGTCCAGAAGCCTATACAGTAGGATATATTAGTACAAATAGGCTTCTTGTTCAGAAGCCTACACTGTAAGTAAGTCTACGTCGTCAGCACAAGTCAGTAACCACCTCCCACGCCTACACCTCCTTCTCCTTTTCCCCAAAAACAAACCTACACACCATCTTCGCATCCCGCAAAACCCCAACAACCACATACCACAGCACCCTCAACGCCACGGCGCCCAAAATCCCCCACATCAACACCACCAAACCAACCTTACACATCGCAACCCCACACAGCACGCCAAAGACCCAAATCGCGCCTGCGCATTGAATCTTCGATGGCTGATAAACACTATTCACCACATACCTCCCCACCTTCCACCCCACAATCCAAACCAACTGCCCTACCGCCAGCGCACAAATCGTCATTACACCCACTAGCCCAGCTAGTTTGGCGAGTAAAACCAACATGCCGAAATCTGAAAACACGACGATGGCGATACACAGGAAGAGGAACGGGAATTGGAAGCCTATGGAGTGCGAGGTGAGGTAGTGGATGACGCGGAGGAAGAGCGTGTCCCACGGGATTCGGGGGTAGAGGGGGCGGAGGAGGGAGAGGAGGAGGGGTTGGGCGTTGCGGAGGAGGAGGGATTGGTAGTGGGGGGGGAGAGGGCAGGACATCTTTTGTTATGTTTTTTGGGTTGTGGCACTCGGGGGAGTGCTGTGTGTGAAAGGGGCGTTTAGGTGGTTTGGGGGTTGGAAGGGATGGGGAGAATTTGTTTGGGGAGGATTTTGTGGGTGGAGGGGGGCATTGTGAGGGGTGTGTTGTTGGGGGATAATGTTGTGGGTTTGTTTGTGGATGGGGGTTGGGGATTGAGAAGGTGAACAATGTTTTTCTTTTGGATGGAACCGATCACGTTGGGGTGATTCAGTAGTTTTCCATGCGTATACAGTCCATACGATCCGATACGAAAGAGCTCGTATTTATTTGAGTCACCAAAGTTAGAGGCGCCGTTCGCTGTAGCTAACAGGGCTACACTAAACCGTCTACTAAAAAGGCTTAGATTAGTTGTGCAATCTCTACAAAGGGTAAAAATAATACTATATTAGACCTGAGAGCTTTTATTAACTCCCCGCTGCTCTATAGGCTTGAGCGTTACGCTTTCAACGTGAGGTGGGGACACAATAATAACGAGCTCCTTCGTACATAACTGCGTGCACAAGACTACTTCGACTGATTCCTCAAAATCCGAATCTTAGGCTCCATCTTGACTTCCACCCAGTACCCCCGGAACACGCTCTCTCGTAACACCCCTTCGGCATTCTTCCAAGCCTCTGCGACCCTCGCCGTCCAGTCACTAACCTTGTCCTCCGTCACACCACCATACACAGCCTCCACCTCTCCCACGCCACTCTTCTCTCCTGGCCTCAACACCCTCACGCCACCAAAACCATACACAACATGCACAACCGCCCAGCTCCCAATCACCTTCTCCGGCCGCTCTGCAAGCACATAGTCAAACTGCGCCCAAAACATTGGGTCTAGCAGTTTTGAAGGATCTTCAGTCTTATCGTACGTCCACGTCCGATTCTGCAATGTCTTTTCTGCGTCCAGGATATCGTGGATAGTCTGCGCGCTAGGACTGTGCGCCTCAAGGAAGCGCGTTACACCAGTCTGGCAGGCGAGATTGTCTAAGTGTACTGAGAAATGGCGGTTTGGTGTTTGAGAGCGAGAGTGGGAGAGGCCATGGTGGAGGTAGTGTAGTGCCTCGCCGCCGGGATAGTTGAGGCTTGAGATGCCGAGGATTGCGGTGGATGTGGCGAATGACAGGAGGACTGAGCCTACGAGGAAGAGGCTGAGGAAGGAGTAGATGATGGATTTCCCGCGACGTTGCCAGATCCAGGATGCGCCTGCTGCAGCGACGGCGGTGAGACCGGGGATGGTATATAGGATGAAGCGCCATTCTTTGTGGGGGAGGAAGCTGTAGAGTGCTATGAAGGAGAGGAGAGGGATGAGGAGATCTAGGCTGCGACGGCGAGTTGCTACGTTTAGGAGGGCGACGGGGATGCATAGGAGGTAGGTTGCTGGGTTGAGCATGAGTCGTGGCAGAGCGTTGGTGAAGTAGTAGGGGAAGGGCGACACGCCCCAGTCTGCGGAATGGCCTTGGATGGTGTTGTAGTAGAATGCGGTCCATTCGGGCCAGAGGGGAAAGGATTGCCAGAAGAAAGAGTCTAGGGGTACAGTGCAGAGGAGACCAATGATGAGACCACCTAGACCTGCGGGAATGATGACGGTGGTAATAGAGATGCGTTGCGTGATTAAGAGGTAGAGTGTGATGGTACCAACTAGAAGAGCGAGTTCAGAGCGGAACACAATGCCAGCAATGGTCAGTAGGTAGAGACTTAGTCTCTGGTATCTCGAGACGTCTTGGCGGCTCCAAGGCAGAGCATACGCATTCAACAGACTGCGTAGTGCCAAGTTGCCTAAGATGCGATTAACGCAATGTTCAAGACTCTTCACAGCAACAACGACTTACTGAAGACAAAGGCAAACATATTGGGCAATGTTCTCGACGCATAGTAAATTACATGAAACTGGCTCGCCTGGAACAGCGCATACCATATCCCCGCACTCGACCCAAAGGCTCCAGGCTGCTGTATGCTTCGTCCAAAGGCTATGAGCGCAGCTGCATTCAACATGCCCAACACACCCCTCGCTTTACTACATATCAGCCTTATACACAAATAACGGTTGCATCAATTACATACCGAGAAACTGCAACTGCGCCACATCCCTCACCAACCAAATAAATGGTCTCGAAAGTCCGCTCAAAACCAACGCGCCAGCAAACGTCCGTGGCACACTGCCTGGAAACGACACATGATCGTAATTTGCCGTCAAAAACTGGTCTGCATTTTGAGACGGGATGCCATGAATCAGGATATCATGGATGGCTTGTAGATTGAACGATTCTTCGACCTTGGTATACGGTGACGCGAAGAGGTGCAGGAGAATAAATGTAGGGATGAGGAGGTAGAATGGCCACGTTGGGATAGCCATGGTGATTACATGTACCTCGGAAGCTTCCAAGTCGTCTTGAGTCCCAATTTGTAGAGCAGAACTACACAATGTAAAAGGATGCCACGACGCCAACCCGAGACGAAGTGAACAGCATCGCTAAACGCGTGCCAGCAACCAATGACGTTGCTTGTTCCCCTGGACCCACTACCAAGTACCCGACCCGTTCCACTTCCACCCAACCCATGAGCCTTCAAACGACACAACATCACATTGCCATGCCCACACGCGACTGGATGTCATAATTCCAAGCAATGGAGTTGTCACAACTCGCAGTGCCCTCTGTCTATTTCCTCATCTTCTTCCTCGGCTACCCATCGCAATGGATGTTGATGTACCTGGAACCCGGCCCGTTGACGAAAAACGAACTCATTGCTTCAAATGTGATTTTAATCCTGATTTGGATTACGTATACGAAAGCTGTGTTTGTGGATCCGGGGAGGATACCGCGGGATTGGGCGGAGAGACAAGAGTTTGGAAACAACTACAACAACAACGACAACAACAACAAGAAGACCGACAACGATGCTGATGATGGAAAAGAGCCGGACATGAAAACCCAATCCCCAAACGACCCTCAAACCAAAGAACCAAAAACCAAAAAATGGTGTCGAAAATGCGCCGCCCCAAAACCCCCCCGAGCCCACCACTGCAAAGAGTGTAAACGCTGCATCCCAAAAATGGACCACCACTGTCCCTGGACCGCAAACTGCGTCTCGCACACCACATTCCCGCACTTTTTACGTTTCCTCTTCTACACAACCCTCGGCCTCTCACTACTCCAGTACTTTCTCTTCCAACGCCTCGCCCACCTCTACCACACCCGCGACATGCCCGCCTACCTCGGCCCCACACCCTTCCAACTCGCCCACATCTTCACCACCCTCCTAACCAACACGCTAACCCTCTTCGCCCTATCCATCCTCTGCATCCGCAACATCTGGTGTCTCGCCGTAAACACTACTACAATCGAGGGCTGGGAAATCGAGCGCCACCGCACGTTGCTACGGCGCGCGCGCCATTTCGGCGGGTACTTGGAAGACGCAGAGGGAAACCAGATACGCATTAAGCGCCAGGAGTTTCCGTATGATGTGGGGATCTGGGCAAATGTGGTGCAGGGTATGGGAAGTAGGAATCCGTTGGCGTGGTTTAATCCGTTTGCGGGGACGATGGGAGTGGAGAGTGGGTTGTGGTTTGAGACGAATGGCTTTGAGGATGAGGGGACCACGTGGCCGCCGCCGGATCCGGATCGTGCGTATAGGAGGAGGGTAGGGGCGGTTAATCAGGATGCGTTTACGTATTTGGATTCGACGTTGTCGATGGAGGATGAGGTGGAGGCGTTTAGGAAGAGGCAGGCGGAGGATGTGGTGAGGAGACGGAAGCCGTTTGTGGAGAGGTTGGAGGCTAAGGTCGAGAGGGAAGGGGGTGTGTATGAGGATGAGGATGCGGAGGATAGAATCGAATATGGGGATGATGCTAGTGATGCAGAGGAAGATTATACTCTAAGGGGGAGTGGGCATAATGGGGTGAGGGAGGGGGAGGAAGGATGGCGGAATTCTGAGGGGGAGCGATTGCAAGATTTTGGGGTGGACGAGGATATTGAATTTTACGACGAGCAGGATGATGAGATTCCGCTAAGTGAGTTGTTGGCGAGGAGGCAAGCGGCGGCGGCGACAGCATCAACATAAGCCGAGTAGACTTGCTGTCCGTCGCAGCATGCAAAGCAAGATGATTTTTTTTCTGCGCAATGAGTGTTTTGAGGCTCGCGTGAGCTAATACCTGGTCTAATTCAACTATCCTACTAGGAAGAATAAGAAGGTATCGGTATCCTCGTGTGTCCATTCCCGTCACATTATCCAATTGTGTATTGCCGTAACGAAAGTTTGTTGGGTAAATGTTCCCCCAGATTCTCCACCATGTGCTCGCACTAGATTCTCCCTTCTTACAATTTGAGCATTCGGAACATCTTCTCCTGTCCACCTCTTCCACTTTTCCACACAGCCATCTCTTCATCCGGTAGTCTTTCTGATACAAAGAGATTGTTATGAAATCTCGAATTGACCTCCATCTCTTTATATGACTACCAGAGCACGACTCGGCTAGTAGTCTGCGGAGCCGTTCCCGTTGTGAACGCTGTATCCAAACGCAGTGCCACCATCTTCGGCCATTTCGGAGTCGCCGCTCAATACATGCTGTTGGTTCTCTGCGCCTGGGTTGGGCCCGCTGGCCCCGGCTGGAAACTGCCCGGAAGGCTTGTTCTGATTTGCGAGGAGGGTCTCGTACCACCAATCAATACCAATAGTTCAGATAAACGTTTTCGCCAGGTTATAGGCAACAAAGAAGAGGACGGGGAGGGGAAAGGGAAAGTTGGCAGCTTACCTCCCGATAACGAGACAAGTAGATCTTCAGAGCCTCGGAGTAGTTTTCGAAGCCTAGTGAGGTCATGGCGAACAGAATGTCCTCGCCATTGACCGTCTTGCGCTTCTCCTGCTGGCACTTTTCGGAGGCTGTTCCACAGATGAAACGTCAGCGCTGGGTGACGGCGGTCTGGGTGGTCATCGTCGGGGAGTAGGCTAACCTTCGCTCGTGATGAAGGAGATGAACTCGCTCACGCATTCCTGCATGCACTCCTTTGCCTCCTTTGCGATTTTGGCATTGTCGGGCAGGGCCATCTTCATGATGCGGGCGACTGGAGCAAAGTTACGTATGTTAGCGTCGGACGCGACATTTGCACTGTTGCCCTTTGAGGAGTCGTGTGGCGGCGACGACGACGAGTGTGGGGACGAGGACGACATGTCGCGGGGCTAGCTGCAGGGCGGCCGTTTCTCAGGCACACGGGGGCTCTGAGTGGCTGGCTGGTGGCCGTCACAGACAGACGCGATTCGACGCAGAGGCGCGCGATCGGAGGGTATGTAGGCATCCACAGACGCCGGTGGAGAATGCGTCGACGTGCAGGAGCGAGGGCAAGTGTGCGCAAATCACAACGACGGGAAGAGGCAAGGGAAATAGACGTACCATTGGCGATTGGAAGCCATCGGTCCTGTTCCTTGACTTCGAATTCGTAGCCGAGTCCTTGTGCTTGTGTCTCCTCAGCGGTCCTGTCCATGGGTTCTTCGTCAGGCGACTGGGCTGGTTCCACACCCTCCTGCTTTGGGGGAGAGGCCGACATATTATCGGCTGCGAGCTGAGCGCGCTGGGACGGAGCGGATGCGCTGGCGGATAATTCGTTGGCGTCCACGTCACTGGGTAGACGACGGGCAGGCTTGGCGGCCGAGTATGCAACCGCCGTGTAACGGGGGGGACGTCTGACGGGGGGCAGCGCAGGTTAGCGGCATGCAGCAGCGACCGGGCGGTGCAGCTAGGAACGTACGCGGGGAACGGTGGCCGTGGGACTGGCGGGCGCAAGGGCGTGACGACGGCTCTGGTCTTGCCGGCGGGCGCTGGGAGGGAAAGGGCGACGGGTCTCGTGGGGAAGGCGCGCGCTCCAAGGGGGCAGGCGCAACGGTCGTCGAGGGCAGGCGCGCTTCCGCTCAGTCAGTCACCTCCTGTTGCGATGGCTGCTGCTGACGTCGTCGGCTCGTGATACGGTGCCGTGCTGTGCGACTCGACGCCTCTGAAGCTGTCACGGTGTCTGGCAACGGGCGGTGGGACTGCATGCACGAGTCAGAGCTAGCCAGCGGTGTCGCAGCGGTGGGAGGGACTCTACAGAGGGCGCAGGAGGTGCGGCTGGTGCTGTCAATCGATCTCACGGGCAGCAGGCTTGGTCGCAGGACGTTCGACAACAATGACGCGCCTGGCCAATGGGAGCGCGAGGCAGACGGGAGAGCTTCAGCCCTGACGCGTGCGGAGCTTGGATCGTGATGGGGATGGGGCAGATGGGTTCACACGGGCGGGCGAATCGTGTTGACGACACAAGTCGTAGCGCGTGGCCACCGCTCAGATGGCCCTTCGGTGCGGCCCGGAATTCGGCAGCCATGCTTTCACTGTTCCGAACTCATTGCCACTCTACATGTGCTTTGCTTTTCCGATAAGCTCCAGCCTGTGCATTGCTCAGCCGCCTTGGGGGCGATCACGCTCGAGTGCTGCATGCAGGACCCTCTTTACCCCAACATTTCCACCTGCCACCAGCTTGCTATTTTCCTATTGGACCGATCATAGGCAAATATTTCATTGGCCCCGTCTCGACATTGCCCTATCGCGCACGCCTACATACTACACTACACATAGCATGGAGCAAACACCAACACCAACTCGCGAGGAACATGCCGCAGGCGCTTGACGTATGCTCGCCGAGGAGCGCCCCCCTCCCCTCCCCCACAACGTGTCCATGCTGTCATCATCGCGCGAGGTTGCTTCGGCCGGATGTGCTGTTCTTCTCTTCTGTCATGATCCCAGTCCTACTAGAGCCCTCCCACGGCGTTGTCGTTGGGCTCAACTGCATATCCCTGCTCCAGCTTCACACTTCACACTCGAATGACGTTGAACTGGGCCACTCATATCGCTGCCCTTGACCGTTCGCTGTCTTTTGCAATGGTAACCTATGAGCAGCGTGACCGCATCTGCGGGAATACGCCGTAGATCAGCGCAATTTGACTTGACGGCCAGCTCATCCTGCATGACCCTTCATGCAGGGAGCACGTGCTGGCCAACTGTCAAATCCAGCGCAATGGCACTGCCCTCCATCTCTGTCGCTTGCTGCTGTTCATGTGTGAGTGCGGGTCTCGATCAGTTGCATGTGAGCAGGCACTTGAGTGGACTGATGTAATGCTTGATTGCGTAGCCTCTGCCCTAACGAACTTGCCGCGTTGGCAGTGTGTCCCATTAGAACCCATGGAACCTCGTGGGACGAAAGCACCTCAGGTGTAGATTGGCTTCTTGACTGATCAGGTCTGCTGTCTACGACTTCGACTAAGTTCGTGTGGCTCAGAGGTTGCATCATGCATCTCTGATTCCATACTGTACGTGTAAAGCCAGAGGATGATTCAGGCCGTATTATCACTGGATGTTACACTAAACGCCCAAGTGTGTACGCACGCTCTAGTGAGCTTCATACTGCCTCAGTGCCCAATCTCAAACGTCCCGTCGTGCTTTAAGCCTTCTTACTGCCCCGGGTTTTGAACAACCTGAACGTTATTCTTCTTCTGCAAGCGTATTTGTCAGTCTCCTGGGCCTCCAACTAGGGTAATACATGTGCATACCTTCCACTTTTCCATCTCGTCCTGCTTCAATTTGTACTGCTTGACCAACTCCTCCAGCGCCTTCTTCAAGCCATCAGAGTTAGTCTGTAGAATCGGTACTACCTCCTCAACCGTCCGCTCAGTCAAGACACCGTTGATCATGCGGAAGCATTTTCGGTCTCCTGGTAGTGGAGTCAAGGTCTCTAGTACCAGTCTAGAGTAAGTCAGTCAAAGACATGGTGTGTTGATCAGGTGGAGCGGTGTGCAACGTAGTGGGTAATAGAGTTCCACCTTCATCATGATCATGAGAAGCTGAGAGAATGGCGGTGTACAACTGAATCAAAAAGGGCCGAAGGTTGAGAAGAAGGGAGGTCGTGTGACGTACTTGTGCTCTTCGGTTTCTTGCTCAATGTCGCCAATCTTTGAGGCGATTGTTTGCAGTGTGTTCTTGTAGTTTTGGTATGTTGTTTGCAGTTCTTTTGGGAATCGTCAGATTCACTGCATTTTGGCGCTTCTTCTCAGAGTACTGACCTTGCTGCTTCTTCAGCTGCGCTTGTGACGCCATTTTGATGTTTTGGTGGTGTGCCTGCTCACAGTGCTGCGTTGCGGGGAACTCGGGGGTGAGAAGATCTTTTCGTACGACAGTGTTTGCACAGCCCTGGGAATAGACGTGAGCGAGCTAGGCAACTTTGCGCGATTTGCCAGCTTTTCTGAAGGTAAAGGCTTGTCACTATGTCGCGATGAACAAGTGAAGATGGTGAGTAGTCGCGCTAAGGCTCGAGTTCACGAAGTCTTGTGACTTCCCGATTCGTCGGAACGATTCATGTTCAACATCGACAATCAAACTTCACGCCACTACATCCTCCATACATGTAGCCCTGCGCAAGCCACAACCCAGTCCAAACACTCTCTACCATCTCAAGCCAGCCACTCCGCACATACAAGCAAACCATGCATCCCCATCTTCACACGGAAGAAGTGCAGAAGAGTACGCTCCGCCCCGCGTACCTAGACCTACCTCGGCGCATTTACTAACAGCATTGCCAGGCTGCGCAGATGTCGTAGCCGCTCTCGAAGAATGCCACGAGCGAGGCTTTCTCTGGAAAGTCACGGGAAACTGCACAGATGCAAAATACAAGGTTAACATGTGTCTGCGCGGAATACGGCTCGAACGGACGAGGAAGAATCGTGAAGAGGCCAAGGCGAAGCGGGAGAGGATCAAGGAGGTGTGGGCGGAACTGGACGCGAACAAATGAAAAGGGACAGGGACAGGAGATATCGTGAGGGAATAGTATAACACGGAAGCATTGGTGGCGCAATTGGGAGGACGGCGTTTGTAATTCATAAGTTCAGGCGCTCAAAGCTACAAGGTACACTCAAGTGGTGTAGCAATATCATTACAAGGCCCCATGAGGCCTTTGCTGAACCTCTCCCAGCACAGTGACTATGGCTACTCATCGTCTGACTCTGCACTAGAACGACCAGCTAATGGTGTGGTCCCCAGACTGTCTAAACCACGCTCTGTCAATAGACGACCTCCTGCGCCGTTTGTAGGCAGTGCAGGCAGACCAGCTTCCTGACGCATCTTCTCGTACTCGTCGCCCGTCTTTTGTAACTGTTCCTGCAGGTACTTCTTCCGCTCCTCGATTCTAACCTTGTCATCCTTCAACTCCTGTAGCTTCTGGAGAATGAGCTGCTTGCGCTGCTGCTTCGTCCGTATGTCGATGGAGAGACTCCCTAGGACTCCGTCGAGGTCCGGCAGAGGCGCAATGCGTGGAGGAGTCTTGGAACCGTCGTCTTCGTCTTCTATCTTCTGTCCGTATCTTCCAGCGCGAGCCTGGGCGGCCGCAAAGGCGATATTCCTCTCTTCCTCTGAATCATCAGATGCCTCATCCTCAGAGCCGCCTTCCGCTTCATTGATAAGCTCTGCCATTTCTGCTCGTCGCCTCCTCCGTGCCTCCTTCTCCGACTTGCGGCCAAGCGCTATCTTGCCATCCTCGACAAAATCATCAAACCCTTCTGCCATGTCCTCGTCCTCATGTACCAGCCTCGTCTCTGCATATTTCTCCTTCGGCCGTAATGAGATTTCGCCTCGTCTTTGTCTGAACTCGTCCTCCCCTTCATCGTCGGATGCCCATGGTCGGTCTTCGTCATCGTAGGCGTCCTCTTCTTGCGCCAAACGTCTCCGCCGGGCCTTCTTCTCTTGTATTTCGGCTTGTGTGGGTATAGCAGACGAAGTCTCGGGCGCAATTGGACCAAACTTTGAGGCAATGTCAAGGGCGCGCGTCTCCTCCTCCTCTTCTGCAGATATTTTCAGATCCCTGGGTGTTGAAGGTGTAGAGTTCCGCAGCTCCGCTATATAATCTTTGCTGTACTCTGTAGGCCGAGTGGCTTCAGGGACCAGTGGTGATCGCGCACGCAATTGCGCACTCTTCTCTAGTGCAATGCGACTGAGATTCGACTTTTTCGGTGTGACGACTGCGCTATCGCTAGACTCGTCGGCATCATTGGCATCTTCGCCTGGGCCAAATGATATCCGTAGTGAAGATCGCTTCTTTGCTTTTCCAAAAGTGGGTCGCTTGACAACTACGCAATCAGTCAGCACGGAAGGCCTAGTAAGGTCAGAAAGGCTAGTAATTGCGACAAGGTGAAGACTGACCTGCTGGCTTCTGGACTTCATTTTGGGGAGCATTGGTGCTCTCTGCGGGCGTTTCGTCGTCGTAGGAGCCAATCTTGCGTGCGACACGGTTTGAACCCGATCGCTTCATCTCGCTGGTTTCAATTCTGAGCTCCTGGGCGGTATTTTCGTGTCATAGAGGTGAGAGGTAGGAAATATGCTCCAGGCAACTGCGCTCACATGTTTCTACAAACGCACGGGCCGCCATGCGCCGAGCATCAAAAAGCTGTCCCGCATACGCGACTGTACTCGTGAACACCACGCTTTCGCGCGAACCCACCACAGAGCACGATCACCTGCGCTCAAACCACAGCTTCTCAACTCATTGCATTTGTCATCTCGTTCGATACGAGGACTTCTCCGCCGAAATGCCTCAAGCACAACCTGAACTCAAGAAGGTGAGACTCAACACAAGTCAGCATTGCAGTGCGCTAATCGTTCCAAGTACCTTGAGAAGCGTGTCCTAGTCCAACTCAATGGAAGTCGGAAAGTCATGGGTGTCCTACGAGGATACGACGTATGTTCCAGAAGCTCTATTAGTTGTGCGCAAGGCTGACGAGGCGAAGGTGTATCTGAACATCGTCCTTGACGAAGCGATAGAGGAGAAAGCTGGCGGTGAGAAGGTCCGCATTGGAATGGTAGTCATCCGTGGCAATGCCGTAGTCATGCTCGAAGTGCGTATCTCCAACTCCAAGCCAGCTCGAATACAGCTAACAAACTCTCCAGGCTCTCGATCGCATCAACCAAGACGTTCCCAAAATCGGACGATAAACAATTCAGCGATTCGCCCATCCATGTACACAACGCACGGTTCCAATGAGTCAGAAGCGCAATGGGCATCCATAGCAAGATTTGGCATTACAAGGCGTACAGGCGTTCAAGGCGCACCAACTCGTGGGTATGCCTCTCCAGGTCCACGTCCCCCACCCGGCTACCGCGACAATTCGAAAGGCCAGCCCGCAACATCTTCGAAACACCTCCAGTTGACACTTTACCATCTATAGGCCTACATACCTACGATATGATACCAGTTTGGGAGCTATTTGGTCATTTGGATGACGGGAAACTGTGTAGAGAAAAGGGAGTTTAGCTCTAGCCAATTGCTACCAAAACAGTCGTACAGCCAATAATATGGAGCAGGTAGAAACCTGAATCCCCATACCATCTCTCGATGTTTCATGACTCTCGCTATGTTCATCTTCACAGGGCCAGACATTGCTCTCATACGCCATATGCACGCAAGTAACATTAACCCAGTCACCTGCAGCTCACTCGAAAGTCTTTGGTCTCATATCCACTCACCTTCACCCACTAAGTCTCAGTTATCAAATCTCACTTACAATTTCGCCTTCCCCTTCTCGCTCTTAAATTCCTGCACCAAATCCCACGCAATCTCCGCAAACGGCTTCATCGACTTCCCATACTCTTGCGCCTGCGCACTACTCGCCTGCCTCAACGCATACCTCGCCGCAATACCCTGGAAAATAATCGCATTTCTATATGCCGCAAATGCATGGCCCCACGTATAATCCGGTCGAGGATCCCAGCCCGCAATCTCGGTATACCACTGTACCAACTGCTCTTCTGTCGGCAAACCAGGCGTAGCACCAGGAATAAAGCCCGCGTGTGCGCGGCCGACAGTTGCAGCTTTAGAAGAGGAAGCTGTGACGAAGGGCGTGAGGAGATTGTTGAGGTCAGATAAGGGGTGACCTATTGTGCTCATTTCCCAGTCTAGGATGCCGATTACGCGGGGCTCGGTCTTGTGGAAGACGACGTTGTCGATTTTGTAGTCGCCGTGGACGAAAGTGGCGCGGTCTTTGGGTTGCGTTTTGGCGTCGCTGAAGAAGGCGACCATTTCGTCTTGGTGGGGGAGTTTGCCGACGGGTTCGCCGGTTTCTTTGTCTTTGGCTGAGGCTTGCGATTGCGAGATTGTGTTGAAGGTTGCAATTTGGCGGTTGTAGAAGCCGGAGGGTTTGCCGTAGGAGGAGAGGTTTACGTCGGCGGGCTTGACGCGGTGAAATTTTGCGAGGGTCGTTATTGCGGAGTGCCACCTGGGTTAGATTGTTAGCTTTTGTACTTGTGCGGTCATGGTAGATTGAAATACATCTTGGTACGCTCTTCAGGTGTTACGCCTGGGATCGCGGGATCTTCGAAGATGCGACCGTCGAGGAAGTCCATTATGTAGAAGTCGCTACCAACAACCTTTTCATCTTGACACAGGGAGAGTGCTCTAGGAACTGGGACATCTGTCTTCTCGAGCGCGTGAATGATGCGGTATTCGCGATCGACCTTGTGTGCAGTCTGTCGAAGTTGTTAGTCCCCGAATACTCGTCTTGGATGTCTACATACCTTGGACAGAAGTTGGCCCGGAGGCTTCTTCCTCATGACATATTTCTTGCCCGTCTTATCCGTCAACTGATACGTCGGATTTGACTGTCCATACCCAAACTTTTGCCAAATCAGCCCAGTCTTTTCTCCCATTTGCCCTTAGAGCTCCAAGATTCAACCTACCTGCTTCACCTCGACAGGAACCTTGATTTCAGGAACATTTTCAGCTATGTAGCGCTCTAACGAGGCTATGTCAATCTGCTGTCGCACTTCGCCGGCCATTTTGAAGGTCTCTGACAATTGGACATGGCATGGCGCGGGCGCAAAGCCAATATGAAGGTTGCGGGTAGCGGTCGCGGGCTTCGACACGCAGCCGAGGCATCTGGGAACTCCGCATGCACGCTGAGTCGCCGAACGACGTAATCAGTCTTCAGTGTCAACGTCTGCGCAAAGCCGCAACGACACTGGTAATAACATGGCTCTCTATGAAGCCTTCAGTTTTTATATCTGTTTGAGCTGTACTGAATCCGTGGCCTTGGAATTTCAGTTGTTGAGGCTGCGAATGGCAACTGCTCAAAGCATTTGATAACCATGGTCAACCGTCTTGTTGACTTTGTGCTAGGCATTGAGGAGCCTCCAATCTTTGGACAGGACGAGAACAACGAACGAAGAGGATATTCATGTACATAGTCTCATCACAGACTTATCAGCTCAGTTGGATGCTGCCCACGTGAAGCGTGGTATGTACTGTACTGCGTATGTGCTCGCGCGTACTATATGGCTGTCCATGCGCAGGGTCTATGACATGCAGTGCTACTGGTGGACTCTGGTCAGGTTTGACCACGGCGTTGCAGTTGCATCGTTCAGGCAGGTTCATGGTGGTGACGTTACTCAGGACGATGTTGTTACCATGTCAATACTGCAGTGTACATGTGCACAGTAGCTCGTCTGCACGGACTTCTATTAAAGACTCTTGTGGTGCTAGACAGATACGCGCGCTACCATCCCGTGAACCGGAGATTGTGCGCGGGCATCATGGTTGACCGTTGAAGACAACGCAGAGACAACATCGCAGGTCAAGTTTAGCACCATCTGAAACACAGTTGGATGAATCAGAAAGGGGCCAGGATCTTGTGGTGCCACTGCAGCCATGGCCGCCATGATTGGGCAGACTCGGCTAGCATGGCTGCGGTTGTGGTCCCCATGGCTCCGCCGTTACTGCGGGAGACCCCTGTCTCGTCTCCCACTTCCACAACGCCGACAACAACAACAAACAGTGCCACCTTCCTTGTGACACACGGGCAGGACGTCCCTGGCCAGCGTAGCGCAGAATGTCGCTGCACACCCCAAGACGTCTGGGGCCCGCCCGCCCGGCCATGGTGCCGCACGCTTCGTCGCCCAACCTTTCCCTCGCCGCCAGCAAGAACATGGCCCGTCAGGCCTCTCTCTCAGCATTAGTCGGCGGCGCCCCGTCCCCCGGCAACAAGATTGGGGCAGACGGCCAGAGCATTGCAGTCGGCGATGCCGTCGACGTGCCTGGTGGAATGCACGGCGTCGTGCAGTTTGTGGGGTCCATCAGAGGCAAGGCGGGCGTCTTTGCCGGTGTCGAACTCAGCAGAGAGTACGCCGAGCGCGGCAAGAACAACGGCGAAGTCGATGGGTAAGTCTACACTCGTATAGACAGGCATCGAATGTCTCCTTACTGACTGGTCCAGCATCCATTATTTCCACACATCCGTACCTGGCTCGGGCATATTCCTCCCCGTCCATCGAGCACAGAAGCGCCAGTCTGCAGACTCGTCAGACTTTCCCCTGACGCCCCCCACGCCTTCCTACAGCAACAACTTCAGTCTTTCCACCAGCAACAAGCCCAGCTACAGCGCCGACTCGCCCTCGGCGCTCAAGTCCAAGTTCTCACAGTCCATGGGC
Organism: Plenodomus lindquistii; assembly: GCA_025504975.1. Taxonomy (NCBI): domain Eukaryota; kingdom Fungi; phylum Ascomycota; class Dothideomycetes; order Pleosporales; family Leptosphaeriaceae; genus Plenodomus; species Plenodomus lindquistii. Next base: position 2,688,548 of record JANUWI010000003.1, on the reverse strand, counting down.
CCAGGCACTCGCGTACGCCGTCCATCGCTATCACGTCCAGAATCGCCAGTGCGCAAACCAGCCGCGACACCGGGTCGAAGTGGCGGCCTTACACCTTCTGGCTTCTCCAAGAGCGCAATTGGTGCTCCACCAAGATTCGCCAGTCCCGCACCACCCAGGTTTGCAAGCCCTGGGCCACAAAGGGCCGCTCCTCCGCAAAAGCCACGGACGCCAGGGCCGCGCCCATATTCGCGAAACACGAACTCTAGACTCGGTCACCATGATACCATCGACGAAGACAACGAAACAACGCCTGTGGGCGCATCGCGAACGAGCAACGACTCCATGGCTAGCTACAAAGGACGACGTCCAGGATCTCGAGTAGGCGTGAATCAGATCGACGAAGTGCAACGACTTCAGAAGCTACTGGACGAACGCGATTCACAGTTGAAAGAACAGGCATCTTCTCTAAGTGAAATGGAGGCTAGTCTTTCCGAGATACAGAACCTGATTCCAGAGGATGGCACAGATTTCGGTTCGAACCACGGCGAAACAAGCGACATATCCACGTTGAGAGCGCTGCTTAGGGAGAAGAATGACAAAATCGCCATGCTGACCTCTGAGTTCGATGCTCACAGGTCCGACTTTCGCAGTACAATCGATACCCTCGAACTTGCAAGTACAGAAACTGAACGAGTATACGAGAAAAAAGTTGAAGAGCTTCAAGAAGAACTGCGCGAGTACCAGTCCCGAAGTGAGGATGTGGAGACCGTTGCCATGCAGCTCAAGCAGTTAGAGGAGCTTGTACAGGAACTAGAAGAGGGTCTAGAAGACGCAAGGCGAGGCGAGGCAGAAGCACGCGGAGAGGTCGAGTTCCTCAGAGGCGAGGTGGAGCGCGGTAGATCAGAGCTCCGCCGTGAGCGTGAAAAGGCGGCAGCAGCTTTGAAGGGCGCAGGCGCTCTTGCCGATGCCCCCCATGCGCCCGGCCAACGAGATATCGAACAGCGAGACGACGAGATTCGAGGCCTCAAAGCCATTATTCACTCACTGAGCTCGGGTGGTGGAGATGAACACCGCCGTTCTCCATTGTCACGGCAAGGCCCTTCCGTCAACCCTGAAGAACTCAAGACGGCACAAGCGAACGCAGACCGTCTCGAACGCGAGAAGGAGGAACTACGAGGTCTTGTAGAGCGAAAGGCTTACAGGGAAGAAGAGCTGGAGCGTGAACTCGAGAAGCTCAGGAGCCAGCTCGGTCTAGCTGAGCAGCGCGAGAGTGTTATCAGCAATGGCGCGTCCGAGCAAACGGCCATCCAGGAGAAGCGCTCGTCTGGACGCGACTCGAAAGACACTATCGTAGACTGGAAGGAGCCAACACGACGTGATGCTCCTCCTGCTCTAGCACCCATGGCCGAATCGGATGGTCGTTCCTCTGCTAACAGCAGTGTGCTCTGGTGCGAGATCTGCGAGACTGGAGGCCACGACATTCTCAACTGCTCCGCCATGGGAGCAAGCCCTACACTCGAGTCCTTCAAGGACAACGGCCCACGCATGGGCAAAGACGTCGTGCTCGAAGGCCTCCGTGGTCTCAACATTGCAGACCGATTTCCCCGCCCGTCTGCCATCAGCCCGTCAAAGCCACCAGGCAATGCACCCACTAGCCCCCTACCTAACCCGGGCCTCAACGCGTCGAACTCGAACCTTGTTCCAGCTAAAGGTGCTGCGATTGCCGACCCAGACAAATGGTGTGCGTTATGCGAGAGCGAAGGCCACGATGTTACTGGTTGCCCGAATGAAGATGCTTTCTAGGAGGTCTTCACGAGGAAGAGCTAGGAGTACTTCAAGAAGAAGAGTCGTTCTTTGCGCAGATGATATCCCCGTAACGGCCGTTTCGTGTTTTCATGGTCTACGTAGAGCGAATCCCCATTCTTTCTTCTAATGTTAATATTTTTGTGCACTCATGGGTGGTATCGCTACGCTAAATTACTTTATATGGATCGATTCAGGCGATGTGTCGTCTGGTATGTCATGTAGTGCAGAATGTTGTTGCCAAATTTCAAGTACAGCAAATGCAATCGTAGCTAAGAGGGTTGTCTTCGTACGCTCGTATACTATGACTGTGAGAAGCCTAGTATTAGCACACTTCCTTAAGCTGGCCTGGGACAGGTCTCCAGGGTGCAAGCAACAGTACATTACCCCACCATGTGCTAGGCCTGCCCCACCATTGCGCTTTCTCGCGTTGACCGCGACAACTACTGCGCCTTCGCTTCCAACAACTTAACACCATCTTTCTAAAACATCACGGCTTTGGTTTTAATACACATTGATCATGTCGACTGATACATTGCCCAAGACCGTCACATACTGCGGAGGTACGTTTATCTGCTTGAGTCGCCTCGTAGTACCTGGCTAACAGCAGGCAGTGTGCAGTCTACCACCTGAAGTAGGTATGACACTACGACACGCTGAACCATGATCACAAACTGATCAGGCTATCCACAGTACTGCGAGTTTGGTGGTACCACGAAGAAGTGTGAAGAATGGCTCGCGGAGGCGCATCCCGATCTACACAGCAAACTATACTCGGCAGGTACGACACAATGCAGCACATCTGTCCCGGAAGATACAGGGAGAGAAACAGATTCAAATTAAAATACAGGCTAACGCCCCTCTAGAAGTACTCCAACAAAACATGTCCGCCCTATCCGTCGACGCCCAGAAACGCGCAGAGAAGGACGCCCAAAAGAAGGCCGCAAAAGCCGCCACCGCTGAAGCACGCGCAGCCGAGACGCGCGCCTCCTCCAAGATCCTGATCAAGCGCATAGAACGCAACAAGCGGAAATACGTCACAGCGGTGCAAGGTCTCGAGGCATTTGGGCTAGACATCAAGAAGGTGGCCAAAGACTTCGGAAAGAAGTTTGCGACGGGCTCGAGTGTGACGAAGATCCCAGGTGGTGGTGAGGAAATCACAGTGCAGGGCGATTTGAGCGAGGATATCTTGGAGTTCTTGGTGGACAAGTATGAGGAAGTTCCAGAGGACAATGTGGAATTGATTGAGGATAAGAAGAAGAAGAAGACCGAGGGGCAGGTCTAGAGACATCGGTAAGTGGATACTGATGGTTGACACAAATTGGACGAATCTCTTCGATGTATGCCCCAATCAGGGCGTTTGTAGCTTGGATGCGCATTGCATCATGTCGCAGGAGTATTTGCGAATTACTTTACAAGATTGGCAAATGGCCCATCGTTGAGGAAAGTGTATGCAGCAAGAGCTATCCCAACGGCTGCTGGTTCTGGACGACTCAATCTGCTCTTTAGACTTGAAGGCTCTATCAAACAAGAAATGTCATCATACACCCCACCCGCCTTCACAGATTTGATATACACACATGGAGTGGCGATCCTCGCCTTGGACTTGAGACACCAGTCGCACCAGGAGTTGTTCTGAACAGGTAATACTAAGCGTACGAAGCTCTTCGATCCCTAGCACTGTGTGCGCAATAGGCAGAGACATGTTGGTGGCTGATTCTCGGAGGTGATGCGGCGACAGACACGTGACTAAGGTTCAGCCTAACGTTAGTCGTGAAGCTCCATAAGTTTTCGAAGACCGGCCGGGACACCTACTTGCATCAACCTGCAGGGCGCGCCCGCAGAACAAGCCACTACCAATTGCGCCAGTTCCCTCTTTTCTTTTCGCGTAGATTTACTACGGTCCATTCTCTATTCATCAGGATCCGACACTACGCCGAAGACGCGATCGCAGAAGAGGCGACACTGAAAGCGCAAGCCGCGCAAAACCACGAATCCACCCGCCACCATGTCGAAAGAGCCCAACAACCTCGCGCAATTCAAATATGCGGCCATGTCCAATTTGGTCCTGCAGGCGGACAGACGGTTTACGTCGCGCCGACCAGACGAACACACTGGCGATCCCGAGTCGCTCGCAGGCCGCATCAACATCCGGGACATGGGAGGACGGACGGCGCGGGACAATGCGCTTGCACAGGCGAAGAAGCCCAAGGCGCTAGGTGTTGAGCGGGGAGACCTGAATGAGGGTGGCGATGTGTTAGCCCGAGAGTTGAAGAAGCGGAAACGCGACGATGGCATCAGCGCCTTTGGAGCAGGCGCCACTGTCGATTTCAATATTGAGGGACTCACATACAAGCCTCGGACGCCTGCGACGCGGGCTACATTCGAGCTCATCACAACCATTGTGAGCAAGTCGCTCGGCGATGTCCCGGTTGCGACAACGCGAAGTGCTGCAGACGCCGTATTGGAGTATCTGAAGGATGACAGTCTGAAAGACTTTGACAAGAAGAAGGAGGTGGACGACCTGCTCGGGACTTCCATGGGCGCAAAGGAGTTCAACGAGTTGGTCAATTTGGGCAAGAAGATCACCGACTACGATGCGCAAGACGATGAGGAGGGCGGCGACGAGACCATGGCCGATGGAGATGGCGCTGAGAATGGCGACAACCAGGGTGTGGCTGTGGTCTTCGACGATGAGGAAGAAGATGAGGACGGCCCTCAGACGTTCGAAGTCCGTGACGTTGATTCCTCTGATGAAGAAGACGAGGCGGAGCAGGCGATAGAGCAGATTGGCGGCGACCAAGAAGAAGAGGATGAAGCCATGGCGAACGAGGAAGAAATGGTAATACAGGGCGACACTTCTGCCTCAGCGGATCGCAAGGACGGTGCCGAGAAGCTGATACCCGCACACGAGATCGACGCATACTGGCTGCAACGGCAGATAGGGCAGGTCTACGAGGACGCGCATACGCAGCAGGAAAAGACACAAGATGCTCTCAGCATACTCGCAGGCGTATCGGAAGATGGAGAGGAGAAGGATCTGCGTGAGATTGAGAATGACCTCATGGAACTTTTCGACTACGAACACCCCGAGCTGGTTGCGAAGCTCGTGCTCAATCGCGATCGTGTCGTCTGGGTCACAAGATGGCGAAGAGCGGCCGAGGACAACGACGAGCGTACGGCTGTTGAGCGGGAGATGAAGGCTGCGGGTCAGCAACGCATTCTCCAAGAGTTGCGCGCTCGTGAAACTGGTATCAAGGCCGAGGATGGCGCCAATGCTGGGAAAATGAAGTTCAACTTGAAGGACATCAGCTTACCGGAGACGTCAAATGATGTTGACATGGCAGATGCGAAGCCGGATGGCATTGTGGGTGGACTTCAGCCCTCAAGTCGCCTGGTCAACCTCGACAACATCGTCTTTGACCAGGGCAATCATCTGATGACAAACAATGGTGTCAAACTTCCTCAAGGATCCACAAAACGCGTCTTCAAGAGCTACGAGGAGATTCACGTGCCCGCTCCAAAAGCCAAGCGTGATCCTAATGAGAAGCCGCTCATGCCCACGTCCGACCTACCGGACTGGGCGCGTGTGGGCTTCGGCTCCTCAAAGTCTCTTAACCGTATCCAGACGAAGTGCTTCCCTGCCGCTTTCGAAGACGATGGCAACATGCTTATTTGCGCCCCTACTGGATCTGGAAAGACGAACGTTGCCATGCTGACGATGCTCCGCGAAATTGGCAAACACCGCAACCCCCAAACTGGAGAGATTGCACTCGACGATTTCAAAATCATCTACATTGCACCGCTCAAGGCGCTTGTTGCGGAACAAGTTGGTAACTTCGGCAAGCGTCTGGAACCCTACGGAATCAAGGTCTCTGAGCTTACTGGTGATCGTCAGCTCACCAAGCAGCAGATTGCGGAGACTCAGATCATTGTCACCACTCCAGAGAAGTACGACGTCATTACTCGCAAAGCGACCGACACTAGCTACATCAACCTTGTCCGTCTGATATGTATCGATGAGATCCATTTGCTTCACGATGATCGAGGTCCGGTTATTGAGAGCATTGTCAGCAGGACGCTCCGACGCAGTGAGCAGACCGGCGACCATGTCCGTATCGTGGGTTTGAGTGCCACACTCCCCAACTACCGCGATGTTGCCAGCTTTCTCCGCATCGACCAAGACAAGGGTCTTTTCCACTTTGACGCCACTTTCCGACCATGTCCGTTGAAGCAAGAGTTCATCGGCGTGACCGATAAGAAGGCTATCAAGCAGTTGAAGACTATGAACGATGTCTGTTACCAGAAGGTTCTTGAACAAGTAGGCGAGAATCGCAATCAAATGCTGATTTTCGTGCACTCGCGAAAAGAGACTGCAAAGACCGCCAAGTACATCCGCGACAAAGCACTTGAAGAGGAGTCAATAGGCAAGATCCTTCGGTCCGACGCCGCAAGTCGAGAAATTTTACGAGAGGAAGCCGAATCTATCCAAAACGCCGACCTCAAGGACGTTATGCCGTATGGATTTGGTATTCATCATGCTGGTATGTCGAGAGCAGACCGTACGGCTGTGGAAGATCTGTTCGCCGATGGATCCATCCAGGTCCTTGTATGCACGGCCACGTTGGCCTGGGGTGTCAACTTGCCAGCGCATACCGTCATTATCAAGGGTACGCAGATCTACTCGCCTGAGAAGGGTAGCTGGGTCGAGCTTAGTCCCCAGGACGTCCTGCAAATGCTTGGTCGTGCCGGTCGACCTCAATACGATACATATGGAGAAGGTATCATCATCACCACCAAAGACGAGATACAGTATTACCTGTCTTTACTCAATCAGCAACTACCGATCGAGTCGCAGTTCATCAGCAAGCTCGCGGACAATCTCAATGCGGAAGTTGTGCTCGGCAATGTACGCAGTAGAGACGAAGCTGTGGACTGGCTTGGGTATACATACCTCTATGTGCGTATGCTGAGATCGCCTGCCTTATACCGGGTAGGCCCAGAGTATGAGAACGACACGGTACTGGAGCAACGCCGGGTTGATCTCGTGCACGCGGCTGCACATGTGCTTGAGAAATGCAGTCTCATCAAGTACGACAGGAAGACAGGACAGCTTACTCCAACTGAGCTAGGAAGGATTGCCTCTCATTACTACATTTCTCACAACTCAATGGCGACATACAACACGCATGTCCAACCTGGTATCAGCGCTATTGAGCTGTTCCGCATCTTCGCTCTGAGCGAGGAGTTCAAGTACATTCCTGTTCGTCAGGATGAGAAGCTTGAACTCGCGAAGCTGCTTGGTAAGGTACCAATTCCTGTCAAGGAAGGTGTCGAGGAGGCCCAAGCCAAGATCAACGTTCTGCTGCAAGCGTACATCTCTCGACTCAAACTTGAAGGCCTTGCTTTGATGGCTGATTTGGTCTACGTCACACAATCAGCTGGCCGTATTCTACGAGCAATCTTCGAGATTTGCCTCAAGAAGGGCTGGGCTCAGGTTGCAAAGTTGGCTCTTGACATGTGTAAGATGGCAGAGAAGCGCATGTGGCCAACCATGACTCCTCTTCGACAATTCCCTACTTGCCCTAGGGATATCGTACAGAAAGCAGAGCGCATTGATGTTGGCTGGTCAAGCTACTTTGGTCTTGATCCTCCTAGCATGGGCGAGCTCCTGGGCATGCCTAAGGCCGGTAAGCTTGTTTGCCAGCTGGTGGAGAAGTTCCCTCGCCTCCAGATTGAAGCTACTCCACGGCCGGTAACACGGTCTCTACTTCGCCTGGAGCTTACCATTCGACCTGACTTCGTCTGGGATACCGAGCTGCATGGAGCTTCTGAAGCTTTCTGGATCTTGGTCGAAGACTGTGATGGCGAAACCATCCTGTTCCACGACACTTTCATTCTCCGCAGGGATTACGCTGACGGGGAGGTGAATGAGCATCTTCTTGAGCTGACCGTGCCCATTGATGAACCCATGCCACCGAACTACTTCATCACCGTACTGTCCGATCGATGGATGGCGTCAGAAACAAAGCTCGCGGTCTCGTTTCAGAAGCTCATCCTTCCGGCCAAATTCCCCGCCCACACCCCTGTGCTCGATCTTCAGCCACTTCCAGTCTCGGCTTTGAAGAAGAAGGAGTACATGGGCCTGTACGAAAACGTAAGCCGCTTCAACAAGGTTCAGACGCAAGTCTTCAACTCTTTGTACACGACCGATGACAACGTTCTTGTTGGGGCTGCTGCTGGCATCGGCAAGACTTTCTGTGCCGAGTTCGCAATACTGCGGCACTGGGGTAGTGATAGTGAGGGCCGTATTGTCTATCTTGCACCGTTCCAGGAGCTCGTCGACACGCAGTTCAAGAACTGGAACGATCGTCTGTCTGGTCTTGGTGGAGGCAAGGATGTGGTCAAGCTCACTGGCGAGACAACAGCTGACTTGCGTCTGCTTGAGAAGGGTGACCTCATCCTGGCGACACCATCACAGTGGGATTCCATCTCGCGTCAATGGCAACGACGGAAGAACGTTCAATCAGTTGCTGTCTTGATCGCCGATGAGCTTCACATGCTTGGCGGTACCAATGGGCACGTCTACGAGATTGTAGTCTCTCGCATGCAGGCCATGGCTGCTCAGCTAGAGTCCAAGCTCCGCATTGTCGGTCTCAGCGTATCTCTGTCCAACGCTCGTGACATTGGCGAATGGATCGGCGCCAACAAGCACACCATCTACAACTTTAGCCCGGCAATTCGAGCCGTTCCGCTAGAGCTGAAGATCCAGTCATTCACGATTCCTCACTTCCCCTCATTGATGATGGCAATGGCGAGACCGACGTACTCGGCCATCACACAGCTGTCTCCAGACAAGCCAGCTATAGTGTTTGTGCCCAACAGGAAGCAGGCCCGAAATTCTGCGGCAGACCTATACAACGCGTGTGTTGCCGACGAGGACGATGATCGCTTCCTGAACGTAGAATTGGACGAAATCAAGCCAATCTTGGAAAAGGTCAACGAGCAAGCGCTTGCGACGTCCCTGTCTCACGGTATTGGGTACTTCCATGAGGCTCTCAACACGTTCGACAAGAAGGCAGTGCAACATCTGTTCAAGGTCGGCGCTATTCAGGTCATGATCGTATCGCGAGATTCATGCTGGGAGATTGATGGCGGTGCCCACCTGGTCATCGTTCAGGGCACCCAGTTCTACGAAGGCCGCGAACATCGCTATGTCGACTACCCGATTAGCGATATCCTGCAGATGTTTGGAAAGGCTGGCAGAGTCGGACAAGACAAGTCAGCGAAGGGCGTGCTCATGCTGCCTGCTGTGAAGCGGGAGTACTACAAGAAGTTCTTGAACGAGGCGCTACCGATCGAGAGTTACCTACATGACTATCTCCATGACGCCTTCGTTGCTGAGATCAGCGCGAAGACTATCGAGTCGACGCAAGAAGCCGTCGACTGGTCAACGTACACATACTTCTACCGTCGTCTCCTCGCCAACCCGAGTTACTACAACCTTCACAACACCTCGCATGAGGGTCTCAGCGCGCACTTGTCTGACCTTGTCGAGCTGACGCTCAAGGAACTCACAGACGCGAACTTGATTGAGCACGACGAGGAAGAGGACACCATCACCCCTCTAAACCCTTGCATGATCGCCGCCTACTACAACATCTCGTTTATCACCATGCAGACACTAATGATGTCTCTCAACGGCAAGACGAGTCTCAAGGGTGTCCTAGAGATCATCACCGCAGCCACAGAATTCGAGGACATACAGATCCGCCGCCACGAAGACCACATCTTGCAGCGCATCTACGACCGCGTCCCCTTCAAGATGCAAGAGCCCAACTTCGAGACCCCTCACTTCAAAGCCTTCGTCCTTCTCCAAGCCCACTTCTCACGCATGCAACTCCCCATCGATCTCGCCAAAGACCAAGAAATCGTGCTCCGCAAAGTCCTCAACATCCTCAGCGCAAGCGTCGACGTGCTCTCCTCCGAAGCCCACCTCAACGCCATGTCCGCCATGGAGCTCTCCCAAATGGTCGTACAAGCAATGTGGCAAAAAGACAGCGCACTCAAGCAAATCCCCCACTTTGACAGCGACACCATCAAGTCTGCGCAAAAATTCGACATCAATGATGTAGACGACTTCATCAACGCAATGGACGAGGACGAAAACCCAGACTACAAGAAGCTAATTGCAGCTCTGGACTTGGACCAGCGCCAACTCGCCGACATTGCGAATTTCACAAACAACTTTTACCCCAATGTTGAGCTTGAATCGCAACTCGTGGATCCGGAATCTATTGCGTCGAATACCCCCGCGCAACTCAAGGTTCGCATCACGCGCGCGATTGAGGAAGACGAGACGCCGCAGACTACAGTGCATGCACCGTTTTTCCCCGCCGAGAAGACGGAGTCTTGGTGGTTGGTTATTGGGGACCAGAAGGAGCGCAGCTTGTTGGCTATCAAGAAGGTTCCTATTGTGCGCAAGTTGGAGACGGTCATGGAGTTTACGCTCGAGAAGCCGGGGAGGCATGATTTGACGCTGTTTTTGGTGAGTGACTCGTATCTGGGCGTGGATCAGGCGCCGGGATTTGTGGTGGAGGCTGCGGAGGGGATGGAGGAGGATAATAGTGAGGAGGAGGAGGAAGAGGAAGAGGAGTAGTGGATTGAGAGTTTCAGGGTGTTGTGGTTTGTAATTGGCGTTGGGACACTTGTGTAGTATAGTCAGTATCTGTGTGGAATTTGCACATTACTATTAGTTGAGAGGTGGTTGAAAAACCAAGTTTTGTTTACTGCTTGATCGCAAATCAACGTGCCGCTGAAGCATGGATATGCATTGCTACGCTATGCTACACTCGCGCTTACCCAGATTCTAAAAGACAGTGTAATGTGAGCGCCAGCTGTACACGAGCGAAAGACCAACTACATCGATGAAGAAAAAAGATCGCGAAGAACATTCTGAGGCAAAAGGATAATATACACGACAGCGACCGGTACCCAACACAAGCCCGTCCGTCACGTTGAACCCACCATCATCACCCTACAGAGCGCCCCCCTCACATTCAGACATGAATGTTTCTCAGCAAACTCTTTGCCAATGTCGAACCAGCGAGCGTAGGAAACCCAAAGACGTCGTTCCCAGCCACCATGTCCATGAGCCTAGCACCCACAGCATACAATGCATGTTGTTCCTCAGTGCGCTCATCAACCCCCTCAACCTGAACAAGCTCTGCCGTCTCCAACGACGGATTATAAAACGGACTATCGGGGTCTGTCGAGTTCAAGCTCCACCGGTTCTTCTCAGGCAAGCACAGCGTTTCGTTTTTTGGCAAGCCCCCCGTTTGGAAGTAATTTCTGATATGAGTCAATGTGCACTCATTCGATGCGGACAGCGAGCAATGTCCCGCGCCGTCTGTAATCAGCAGCCCGCTGTTGGGGAAAAGACTGTGCATGAGTCTGCCACTACGAAGCGGAGTGACGGGATCAGCAGTGTTACTGACGAAGAGAACAGGCTGACTTGTATTCGTGCCAAAGGGGCCGCGGAAAGCATAGCCAGCGCGTATGGGCCAAGCCGCACAGCGCATCTTCAGCATGGACCACCAGGAGCCCCCCGTTGGGTACTTGGTTTCCATGTCTTGCCAGTATTGCTCGAATTCGGAAATGGAGGTTTGGGTTTGGTCGAAGCCGTCGCTGCATAGGATGGCGGTCATGGAGACGGAGGGATCGGGGTTGTCGGTGTAGGAGGGGATTGTGCCGTTGATGGGGCAGGAGTAGACGTGTTGGAAGGGGTTGGAGTCGACGAGGAAGTCGAGGGCGTGGGAGCCGCCTGCTTCGACGGCGGCGAGGATCGCACCGATGTATTGGAAGGTTGCGAATGGGGTATAGGTGCTACTGAAGATGAGTAGCTTGATGTCAGAGTACGTGAGGACCTCTGGGCCGTGGGGAGTGCTGATGGGTAGAGGAGCATGGTATAGTGACTTGATGATCTTCTGGGCGCGGTCCTTGACAGTCGTTGCGTTTCCCCCTGGCGTTGCGAGTGCGCACCCGGAGGGGCCGGCGTTGTGACAGAACGTGTAGAATGAGTCCATGGCTTTCTCGCCGTCTGTCAGACTGCCGTTGCCCAGAGAGTTCATATAGTCATTGACGCTCACAACGCCATCGAGAACGACACGTCCTACCCGGTCTGGAAACATGGACGCAAAGGTTGTCCCAAGAAAGGTCCCATAAGAAAAGCCCCAATACTGCAGCTTCGCCTCCCCTCGTCTGTATCCTGTATCATGGCAGCCCAGTGTCTTTCCGGCCTTTTGAGCTGCTAACTGTGCTCTTTGCTCAGCAACATACTCGGCATGTTTCTCGGTGATCTCAAGCATATCTCGTGCTACAGATGCCGTGGACATGTATTCTTTGATGTCGGGGCCATCTTCATCCTCCAAGGCCTTCTCACAGGACGAGCCATAAGCATGTGTCATGGACCAGAGCCTACCAAGTGCAGCATCAGAACTTCCTAGAATACCTTCGTTGCTTTCCCTTAGCCCCCAAGACCATGAGGAAGGTACACTGGGGATACACACGGCAGCAGGTTCTGACATGCCAATACCTCGCGGATCGAAGCCAAGGATGTCATAGAACTTTGCTTCATGTGGTAAGTCCGCAGGACTGCTGCCGGGATCAGTGACCATCTGCAAGGACCTTCCCGCGAGGAGTGCGAAGAGGGCTCCAGGACCCCCAGGGCCACCGGGGTTGATAAGGATAGGTCCGCCATAACGGGGGTCATCCACGGAGACTCTTGCGCTGAGTTTTGTGATCGCGATGCTCACTGTAGCATTTGGGTGTGTTCCGTTGAAGTAGTCGAATGGCAGGCTCAATTTCGCGCATTGGAAGCCATCGTTGCAATCATGAAACTCCAAGTTGTCTTTTGGTTCTAACTGAGGATTTGTTAGCCAGACCGTGAGATCGGATGCCTGCTACAAAGACGATGACAAACAGAGTAGTATAGATGGTGACGGCTTTGGGGGTTGTGGTCCACATGAGAGCACTGTCAACAGGCGCCCAGTCCAGTTATAGACAGACTTTTCGATCAATCGTCTGAGGTACACCGTGTGCAAATCATGTCTCTGGCCTTGGATGTGGAATTGCACATCACCGGTCTCACGGGCATGGCTGTGCGAACTACCTGTCACGCTTATAATTGAGCGTCGCGACGTACCTGGGACCAGTCGAAAGGCTTTGGCTCTAGAGAAACAATATTGTTCGCAGGCTGCAAGACACTGCTCCATGATTCTGGAGTTATCCAAACTTTTACGTTGGGAAAGACAGTGTCAAGTCCGGCAAGTATTACTAGCGTCTCGAAGGTCACCTTCAGCGCCCGCCGGGCCAAGGACCGTTGACGCTTGACTGGAGCAGCGTCGTTCTCCAGTCCATTCCGGCTCTTCATCTTGTCTCTGAGCGGAAGCGACCAACAATTTGAATAATGATATCGGCAGGGTGGGCGCTCTAGGTGTGTACAATGGTATCCGGATAGAGAAGCGGGGTTGGGCAGACACCGAGCAGCTCCTCCCGCACTGCCCAGACACCTCGCCAGGCAGCAGCAAGAATCCAAATTTCGGTCGTACGCAGATCTACAACGGAGCGCAGAGTGCGTCTGTCATTACTCGGACGATCCCCACCATCTCTTGCAGCAAATGATGCAATTTGTATTAATTATGCAGCACTCACCGGCGGCTATCCATGCGCTATGCGGGGTTGTCACAATGTGTTGCCACTTGTTGCATGGCCATGTGCTGAGATGGGTGCAAGCTGCAGTTTCTTGGAGGCCTCGATAATGCCTCAGAAACGAAGTTCGAACTCGGTGCACTCGAATGCGCAGAAAGTTGAAAAATTTACAGGGATTGCAAACGTGGATGATGAACTGTTCGCTGTGACCTCATGTGGTACTCGATGCAGAGCCTCATCCTGTTTCCTGACCGTCTTGCCTAAATGGTCCCACCGAGTCTCCAGTATGCTTCAACAGTAAAGAGCGTATAACAAAAACATAACAACTTTTTTCTTTAGCAATCCACACGTTGTGGTATTCTACACACTTGGTGTTTGCATGAGCAACCACCTCGCTGGAAGAAGACTTTTAGAGAATGTGGTTAAGGGACTGAAGCCTTTTCGCTAGACAAGTACAGAGTAGCAGCACCTCCTGATTCAATGGGTATCGCATCTCGTCAGTACCAACCACCCTTACTGCCATTAACAGCCAATATATCGAGACATTCGAGGTCATTCCTCGTGGCTCTCCTTCCTTCGACGAGCATATTCGTATTCTGTCATCTCAAAAGCAAAGATCCGCAGGAGAAGTGGGCTAGGTGTTTACCACTGCTGGCCACCACCCTGACCGCCCTCCTGGCCGCCGTAACCGCCACCCTGGCCACCGCCGTATCCGCCGCGAGACTGGTAACCGCCGCCCTGCTGGCCTTGGGGAGGTCCCCATGAGCCACCGCCACCACCGCCGTAACCTATAGAATTCGTTAGATGTCGATAGCAATCATGCAATGTGCGGTGTCTTACCACGGTCACCACCACCGTAGCCTGATTGAATAATTAGCAACTGTACCAGGAGAGCGCATCATGGAGAACTCACCACCTTGTCCGCCGCCGTAACCACCACGCTGGTAGCCACCGCCACCGCCTCCATAGCCGCCACGTCCGCCGCCGCCGCCGCCAGCACGGTCGGAAGCCTTGTCGACACGGATTCTACGGCCATCGAATCTGCAACAGTCAGCACAATCGATCCATAAGAAAACGAGGTCGCCACAATGTTGTTGCCGTTTCTCATTGGTTGGTGGAGCGCGTGTTTTGACGGACCAGCCAAGGCGCAAGGAATGGGGGAAATACGCACTCCTCGTTGTTCAGGGCTTGCATGGCAGCGTCTGCCTCAGAGTCGTTGGCATAACGCACAAATCCAAAGCCCCTGCTGCGGCCGGTATCACGGTCCTTGACGACAACCTAGCAGATTGTGAGTATGCTGTGTGTTGTTGTAAGTGTGTTGGGCTCAGCATGGCACTTACAGCTTCTTCGACCTGGCCAAACTCCTCGAATTTCTGGCGCAGCGCCTGGTCATCAGTGTGCCATGCAAGGCCTCTGCGAACGGTCAGCGACAGGCGCACAAAGAGGCAGGACGGCACTTACCCAATGAAAAGCTTCGACATGATGTAGAAGTCTGGATCGAACACTGAACTGTCTCAATACAAGCACTCAAAACGTGACAGAAGGCGCGACACAGGACGGTCGAGAGACGTAAGGACAGGAGATGGAGAAGGAAGAGGAAGCCGGGGAAGGCGAGGGAGCCATGGCGGGCAGCCTATATGCAGGTAACAGGTAGCAACGTGACGGAACGAACATTTAGTCTTGTAGCACCAGGCTGGATCGGTGTAGATGGCACAAGCTTGGGCTTGTAGGAGTTGGACGAGAGATGGGAGCTGCAAGGTTGTTGCAGTGTGATGGCAGCTGTCGAGGCAGAGATAGTGAACGTGTCCAAGGTTGGCGGGGCAAGCACGATAGACCCCTCCAGGCGATGAAAGAGCGCTAGCTGTATTGGCGCTTGGGCGGGATAGTACAGTAGACTGGACGATCCGGGTGAGGGCAGGCTGGCCATGTGGATGGGGGCGCGCACTTGGGCTCCAGCATGGACGAGTCGAGCCAGAGCAGACCGAGTGGCTGCACGGGCGGACAGCGCCCTGCACGCAGCCTGGCACACACGACAGAGGCAGTGGCAGCGAGGAAGAGGGCCGTGGGCGTACTGCTGCTTTCCCCCATACAGGCCACAGGCACGCTGCAGTCGAGCATGTCCCGTGTCCGTCTCCTCATGCTGGAAATATGCAGCCCAGCCTAGCTTGGGACCAGACAAGCCCAATTACAGTACAGCGGGTGGGCAAACCTCTGGGCCTGGCAAAAAGCGACGACTCGATTTTTCTGATAGGTCTTGTCGACAGTGCCGGCATGCGCTGCTGGGCGATTGGGTGATTGGGTGGTTGGGCGCTGCTACAGTACACCTGCAACATGCATGCCATTGCCGTCAAGGCGCTGCCCCCTCCAAACAGGTTGCGTGCTCTACAGCCCCAGCGACTCGACACTCGGAAGCGGCAGAGCCATGGACGTCGCAGTACAGTAGGCCTGGCCGCGCATTGGACGGCGGAGAGTGGTTCAGGAAGCTTATCATGTCGCCATCGCGTACCGTGTGGGGTCTGGTCGGTCCAACTCAGGCTGGCTGGTGCGCCCAGCCCTGGGAGCTAGTCCCTGTTGTGGCCAGGCAATGGGGGCCTCGCCTGCCTGTTTCCCGTCCATAAAACCGAGTTTATCAGTGGGGCGTCAATGGCACCGTCGCCAGATTGCTGCTCCACTCCATGGTGCCTGCAGTGTGCACCAGTACCACGCTGCAGCCGAGGAGCAGGGGACATACTTGTTTCGACGTCTCGAGACTCGCAGTGACGAGCCGAGTCAATTGCCCAGCATTTCAGTCCACGCAACCAGATGGCAGTGCGAATGAATGCGCCACCTCGCCGACCCAATGCTACTCTACACAGGTGTACGCTTATTTAGAGTTCAATGCTTCGCCTAACCAATCAAGACGTCGTATACATTGAGCCTCAACACCTCTCCGTAGTTCCAACATCGCAAGCGCTAGGACGCACATTCTTGCTATGCTTGGCACAAGTAGAGAGACGAGACTGAAGGAGATTCGCCCTTTTGGCGTCCATGTTGGCGTCCATGTTGGCGTCGTCGCCATGTCTTTCCCCAAGAGCAGGGCGTCGTCGGGCAGTCGCATCCAAATGGACCATCGTCACTTCCCTCCAGAGCTCTTGGATCCGACACGTGCATGCCTGCTTCCCACATACAACACACCATGATTCATCAGCCCACAGCCACTCTTCACGACCGCACTCTCGCTCGCTGTCACACGAGAACAACACCCCTGAAGCGACCGGCCGCCCGGCTGCTTAATGCTGTACAACGAACGGCGAGACTTGCAAGTTCACAATGGATATTCGCAAATGGCTGGACGAGACCGTGCCGCCAGAACATCCCGCAGGCCTGCAAGCATTGCCAACCGCAGATTCTCCCATTCGTCTCAATTACCCTGAGAAAGTGCCCAAAGCAAAGCACTTGCCGAAGCGAAGTCGGGCTGATAGCTCACTACTCGAGCCCTCACCTCCGCGGAGGACGACTACCAAAAGGCGACGAAAGCTCTCTACCGAATGCGGGACACAAGAGGGTGCGCCCAGCGACGACCCCGGCGGTGTACTCAGCGAGCCTTCCCGCTGCAGCAGATCGAGCGGGCGATATGCACGGAGACCTCGCCGAAAGACACGCCCGGATCGGTACGAGCCTTCATCCAAAGCTGCTGATGGGCGGGCCAAGCATGTTCATCGCAACAGGAAAGACGAATCAAAGCAGACACGATGCAAGTCCAAGCACAAGAAGGGGGACAATGTGGGCGGCAGTATTGGACATGACTTTCACGCCAAGAACGTGTCAGGAGATCGGCTGACTGTAAGAACTGCCATGCAATGCAGTGTAGAAGGATTCAGCTGATGATTGGTCAAGCTCAAGCCACGGGAGCAATCGGGAATCTTCAACAAGGGCAGGACGTCGATGGCTGTCAAGGGTCGCGGCTGTAAGCGTTCCCACATCGGAAGCTCACTCAGCGTTAGCCTGCTCTGACTGACTGTATGTACAGTGCCAGACTTGGTCTTTTCCGAAATGAAGTTTCTGCAAAAGCATGACGAACCAACAAACCTCCCACAAAGACCAGAGGCAACGAAGAAGAAGCGCAAGAAAGACCATGTCCGTTCGAAAGAGGGAGAGATTTCTGCCTACTTCACGAACGTGCGTCCTGCTCTAGCGGAGAAAGACCAGAACTTGCCCGATCATCAAAGGCGCCGCGGAAAGGACCCAAGCTCCGTCTCTGTCCATCGGGAACTAGAGCAGCGTCTGATGGATGACACAGTCGTGTCTACTGTTGAGGCGGCTGACAAGGCTTCGTACTTGGGGTTTGGCAGTCGAGGTCCGCGCCATGAAAGTACGAGCTACGTGACTTGGTCCGAGTCAATTAGGGCTCATAGCACCACTCCAGCCCGTCCACTGAACCGAAGTAGTACTCATGGACGTCAAGAAAAACCAGCCAGGGAGCAGAATTGCAGTGAGGCCTTGCACGACGATTCCCGTCCAAACTCTTCTCTTCGACGGGCTCCTCGAACAGAGTCCCACGTCGGGGGTAGTCGCTTAGCCGACCGGTTCCAAGCGTCGTCAATAAATCTGTCGCGTCGCCCGGTGTCCCGATCTCAGTCGTTTCCCGAGCGTACATTGTCCCCACGACGCGTTCATGGCATCAATAGGGTCACAAAGCTCCCAGCCACGGATTATTCTGGATCCCCTTTGTCGATGCCACCTTCACTGCCGACGCATGTGGAGCCCAGTAACGCCAGACCAAGACATCTACATTCTAGCAAGGAAGACAAATCTGGCTTGACCAGTCTACCGTCAAACAATCGAAATACCACCCATCAAAGCCGACATACTGGGAGCGACCACAACGATACATCAGTGATGGCGCCATCGATGTCATCCAATTTAGACAAAACTATACAGGAGTGCAACAATGTCTTTTTCGGGAGACATCGGCCGGCCCCAACATACAATACCGATGCCGCACGATATGATGCGTCGCATTCGGCCCGGAGAACAGAGAGACATGGTGATATAGACGTTGGTTCGACGGCGCAGCAACCTCCAAGGGTACGCTTTGCAGCAACTGAGGTCCGAAGACCGACATTGGCCAGTTTCGCAGGCCCAGGTCTGTACGAACAGCAAGGTCAACATGAGCAGTATCCTCAGTCGCATTTCGATGCGCGTAGAACAGAATTGCTACACTTTGGAGCAGAAGAGTATCTGAGCGATGATGACAACATGGCCGAGGAAGAGCAAGATTTGGAAGGTATTGTGGACGAGACAGGTTTATACAGACATGAAGCAGACGGTGGAGTATATCACGGAGATGACGGGTATGTGGAAGAAAGTCGTGTTGAGCATGTAGCGTCTGGGGACAGCGTAGTGGCAGCTGGCTTTTGGCGGCCGAATCGGTTGTATTGAAGACGGAGACGGGAAGAGCCGCGGCGGTGTGTGTCCGTGCACAATTTTATGTTCCTTCTCCGCGACTTGCGCTGTCTCTGCCATATCCTCGGTCCAAGGCTCGTTGCAAAAGGGAAGCCGACAACATTAATTGGAGGCTGGCTGGATACATAGCTGGCGCACTTGCATGTCCGTCTGCCGAACTCTGCAGGGGCTCCTTCCAGCCCAGCGAGCAGTCTCCCGCTTGAAGAAGTGCCCTTTGCTTGTTCCGACGCCTGTCGCATGCAGGCAGTCGGTTTTGACGTTCGTCACCGTGGCGCCTCCTTCGCACCGCCGCTGCTCCCCGCCAACCAGCCCCACTAGACCCCTCGCCGAAGTTTTCAAGTCGCGGGCGCTCCAAGTGTCTGATCACCTCCACACCTCCGCCTCGTCTTCTGCACCATCGGAGAAACAACGCCCCAAGATGTCTTACACCACCCGCAGGATTGGCGCGGCCAACACGCTCGAGCACCGCGTCTACATTGAGAAGGACGGCCAGCTCGTCTCGCCATGGCACGACATCCCGCTCTACGCCAACGAGCAGCAGACGGTCCTCAACATGGTCGTCGAGGTCCCCCGCTGGACCAATGCTAAGATGGAGGTGCGTGCTGCTCCATTGGCTGCGCTCCATAGCTATCGACGTTGCTGACACGGCCCCCAGATCTCCAAGGAGGAGACGCTCAACCCCATCTTGCAGGACACCAAGAAGGGCAAGCTCCGCTTCGTGCGCAACTGCTTCCCCCACAAGGGCTACCTCTGGAACTACGGTGCCTTCCCCCAGGTACGATGATGCGAGCCCGACATCGGACCACGCACAGCTACTGACGGCGCTTGCAGACATGGGAAGACCCCAACGTAGTCCACCAGGAGACCAAGGCCAAGGGCGACAACGACCCGCTCGACGTCTGCGAGATTGGTGAGCTCGTCGCCAAGCCGGGCGAGGTCATCCAGGTCAAGGTCCTCGGTGTCATGGCTCTGCTCGACGAGGGCGAGACTGACTGGAAGATCATGGTCATCAACGTCAACGACCCATTGGCCCCCAAGCTCAATGATGTCGAGGATGTCGAGCGTCACCTCCCTGGCCTTCTCCGCGCGACCAATGAATGGTTCCGCATCTACAAGATCCCAGACGGCAAGCCCGAGAACCAGTTCGCCTTCTCTGGCGAGTGCAAGAACAAGAAGTACGCCATGGACATTGTCCGTGAGTGTGCCGAGGCCTGGGAGAAGCTGGCCACTGGCAAGACGCCTAAGGAGGATCTTTCTCTGTACGTCGCCTTCTGCTCTCTGTTCATGGCGCTTTGACTAACATACTCGACAGCGTCAACACCACCGTCTCGCACTCACCTGAGCGCACCGACGCCAAGTCGCTCAACATCCCCCCAGGCGAGAACAAGGCTGCTGCCCCAATCGATCCCAGCATCGACAAGTGGTTCTACATCTCGGGAGCCCCCACCAGCTAGATGCTCCGTGGTTATATAAACTCGGCAAAATATAGCGGCTGACGGGTATACGATACACATGATCATAACGCCAGAACAAGGGCGATCTACATAGATTCATCAAGATGACCATATTCCATCGCCACGTGTGTCGTTCAATCGTGTCCGTGACGCCGCCCCAATGCATTGTTTGAACCAAAAAAAAATACAGAATTGTTACAGCATATACGGGCAAAAGTCTTGATTAATTGCCGTTGAGCTCCTCTTTCCGCGCCAGAGTTCGCGAGTGTCGATCGACTTCCTCGACCACTTGTGTTATCCTCATGGTGTTCAGGTCTAGATTCATCTCCTTGCCGTCCTCTGTGAATGCGTTAGCAAGACGCTGTACACTACGTCACTTGTGCTTTATCCGACACGCTGGCCAACTTGCACTTGTTCCCCTGCAACGTAGCACTACAGAGAAAGAGTGTACACGTACTGAACTTGACGCCCAGTGTCGCGGGCTGCTTGCTGGTCCTTGGCAACATGGTAGACTCAATTTTCATGCCTTCTGAACGTGCGTTCGGCGGTATAAGCGACAGGAACAGACGTGCAGGCTTGGAGCGCGGGCTGAAGGGATTGAAGGTGACGCGGACATCTGTGAGGAATTTGGTGATCATGGCGGCGATGAGGTAGGAGATGGGGGGCGAGGGGCGGTCTGGCAGTCGTCAGCATCAGTGTAGGCAGAGGATGGGGTGTTGACTTGTGCGCACCTGCGAGGGCTCAATGGGTTTCCTTGCGGCTGCAACTGAGGGCCTCCATGCATGCTGTCGCACTTCAGCGGTTAATTGGCCCGTGCGGCAGAAATGTTTGCGCAGTGAGCTTGAGTTGACAGCCGTAGCTTCCCCACCAAACAGCCAGCCGTACTGTCTCCGTCATAGCACTTGCATGCACGCCTCCACCTTCTTGTTCCCAATCGCCATTATGCCGCCTCTCCCCTCGACCACACAAGCCCTCACCACCCGCCTGACCTCGCTCTCCGAATCAAACAAGGCTGCCGGCCAATTAATACAACGCCTCGCCAAGCTCGAGTTCCAGCCTGGGTCGCAGCCGCTCAACAGCACAGACGAGGGCGACGTGCGCCTGGAATTGAGCGCCGAGATCCACGAGACCTTGAAGGGAATCGAAGAAGAGTTGGAGCTACTGAGACAAGAGGTAGAGGACATCACACAACAGGGTGGCATAACTGGCAGGCGGAGAGACAGTGCCAAGGACAACGAGAGGAACAGACTTGCTGTACTACTTGCACGGTTGACCGAAGACCTCAAGTCGTGAGTCCTCCGCTACACTTACATCCCATATCAAGATCTATGCTGATTCTCTTCAGATCGCGGACTCAGTACCGCAAAGCCCAACTCACAGCCAAACACAACGCCGACCGCGCAAAGCTCAAGGAACGTGAGCTCCTCTTCAACAACCTACAGTCCGGCTCCTCCACCCCATCCTCGACATACCGCCAAAGAAAGCAACAACAAGGTCTCTCAGAAGGTGAAGTCGTCGCGCAGGCCTCTTCAGACGTCACAGCTGCATTGCGCCGGACACACCAGTTGATGCAAAACGAGCTATCTCGCTCACGATTCGCACAAGAAACACTTGAACAATCCACAGCCGCACTAGCAGATCTCGGGGAGAAGTACTCAGACCTCAACACATTGTTGGCCAACAGCAAGGCTCTGGTATCAACACTACTCAAGAGCACAAAGAGTGACACGTGGTATCTCGAGACCACCTTCTACGTCCTCATCACCACCGTCATCTGGCTCGTTTTTCGACGCTGGCTCTACGGTCCACTGACCTGGTTCATCATCTGGCCATTGAAACTCGGCTTCCGCATCTTCTTCGCTATTCTACCTTTTGGTGGTACTTCAGCAGCAACAAGTTCTAGCGTTGCACTTTCCTCCCAGACGTCTTCCAGCTTGATTGTAAAGCCCAGCGCAACAGGTGGCATACCTCGTCGAAACACGGATCCCAACGCTCAACCCCATTACGTTCGTGTCGGCGGAGGCGGAAGAGGGTATATGCACGGTGATCCCAGTCCAGAAAATTCCTACTCACAACACGTTGGTAAGATGGCGGAACAGAATCAGCGACAGCAGCAGCAGCAGCAGCAGGAAGAGGTTCCTGATCATCCACAGTTCAGGGCGAACCCGATGCAGCAGGAAGATGAAGGACCTGTGAGAAGAGGTGATGGCACCATCCTGAAGGAAAGCGATAAGCCGCGGAATCCAAAGAAGAAGATGTGGGACGAGCAGGCTGAGGCTGCGAAACAAGAGCAAGTGCAGCAGGAGGCACAGGTAGCGGGTGAGGGTGAGGGTCAGAGACAGAGGGATGAGTTGTAGGTAGTGGAATACATGAATGTTAACATTACCCGTTGTGTTTTTTCATGATGTCTCATCGTCGTACCATGGCAATTTTAATGCTGCATCGTCAACACCACAGCACATTAATACAGGAGGAATTAAGAACAGAAATGGAACCGAGTGCAAAGTTTCTAGGGTTGGGGAGAAGGAGAAGAGAAGAGTCAAATAGATGAAGCTGTGATGAATGGGTATAATTTCGGCAAGAGAAACAAGTATTAGCTGCTCGTGTGCAAGTATCAAAGGCCGAGATAAACCTCTTGCATTCATTCATTCGACCCTGAAAATCTCATCATGTCTGATTCTACTCATGCTCGTCTATGGAGTCAGTCAGTCCATCCCGCTCGACTGACAGTATTCGTCATGATATCGTTTAGAAAAAAAGAAAAAAGAAAAAGATGGCTGCCCAAACGCCCGCCTTGTTGCATATTCCCCACCTCTGCTCCCCCTCTTGCCCTTTCCCAAAGCCCATCAACATCCCCTTTACCCCCTCAAGCATCCCCATTCCCATTAATCTTGGGCCCCACAACCGCCTTCTCAAGCGCCTGCAACACATCAGCCACAAGATCCACCTCATCCTCAACCCCACAGCTAATCCGGACCAAATCGTCAAACACACCCGCGGCTTCGCGCTGCTCCTTGGGAATACCACCATGCGTCATTGCACTGGGGACTTCGACAAGCGACTCCACGCCACCCAGGGACTCAGCAAGCGTGAAGATGCGAGTCGCCTGGCAAAACCGCTCTGCAGCTTCGTGCCCGCCCTGGATACGAAAGGATAACATGCCCCCGCCCATGCCGTCGCGGTGCTGTTTAATCGCTATCGCGCGCTGTGGATGCGATGCTAGACCGGGGTAGTTGACCGAGACGACGTGGGGTGAGTTTTCCAGCGCCGTCGCAACGCCCGTTGCGTTTTTTGTTGCCTCGCGCGCACGTAGATGTAGGGTCTTGAGACCGCGGTGGGCGAGCCAGCAGTCGAATGCAGAGGGGACGGCACCGATTGCGTTTTGCAAAAAGGACAGGCGGTCAAAGAGGTCCGGGGAATTGAATGCCGCAGCGCCCATGACGACGTCTGAGTGGCCGTTTATGTATTTTGTGACGGAGTGTACGACAATGTCTGCGCCGTGGTCGAGCGGGTTCTGCACGTACGGCGACATGAAGGTGTTGTCTACTACGACCATGATGCCGTGCTGGTGCGCGATGCTGGATACTTTGCGGATGTCGACGAGGGTGAGGGTCGGGTTCGAGGGCGATTCAATCCAGATGAGCTTTGTCTCCGGGCGGATCAGCTCGGCGATGTCG
Source organism: Plenodomus lindquistii (assembly GCA_025504975.1). NCBI lineage: Eukaryota > Fungi > Ascomycota > Dothideomycetes > Pleosporales > Leptosphaeriaceae > Plenodomus > Plenodomus lindquistii. Next base: position 2,664,478 of record JANUWI010000003.1, on the reverse strand, counting down.
ATTTCTATGCTCGGGCTGAAGGTCACTTTGACGTCGTGCGTGAGGGCGACTTTGGTGAAGTAGCGGTGCGTCCCGCCGTAGACGTCGGATACGGAAACGACGTGCGAGCCTGCGGCCAGGGATTGCAGGATGTTGGCTGTGGTTGCAGAGCCGGAGCTGAAGGCGAGCGCATAGCGGGCGTGCTCGAGGGCGGCGACGGCGCGCTCAAAGTTGTCTCTGGAAGTTTGGTGTCAGAGGGCGGATTTTTTTTCCTGGAAACTGGACGCAACAACATACCGGTTGGGATTGGAAGAGCGCGCGTACTCGTACTCGCCGACTGGCTTGCCAACGGCTGTTTGCGCAAATGTGGTCGAGAGTGAGATCTGGGGCCTCGGTCAGATTTTGAACTTGGTCAATAGCCAGACGGTCGTGGACTCACGGCTTCAATCACAGCGCCAGTGACGGGATCATGAGGACTTCCAGCATGAACAGCCAGAGTACCAAACCTGTGGACTGGTGAGGGCGCGCGCGGTGGCGTATCAATGGGCTGCTCGGTGACTGTCATCTTGAAATCGTCGAATCGGCGCGTGGTAGTTGTGGGCGAAGAAATCGTCACGCGTCACAATGTTGAAGTGAAAAAAAAATAAGAAAGATTGTTGCTTTCCCAAAGGTGTATCAGGCGTTCAATATCTCGTTGACGTCTCTCTCGAAATAATTATTCTAGCGCGAATGGCTGCGGGGACGCCCGGTTTGCAGAAGACCACGCCCTTTGTTTGACCGATGGATGGTGCGCAACGAATTTGCTATGGTGTGATGATTTGGGACGAGTTACTTGCCATGTCGGGGTCTCCATGGTCTTTTATACGGGCATAGCTCTCACCCGCAACGGCTTTCTTACATTGATCAGCAATAGATTATGGAAGCGGTAGAAGCCACTCGCGTTGGTTTCGTGATGTCGGCTAGCGCGGATGACGCCATTGAACTCTCCGATGGTTTGCGACGGCCTTGGCTCTGGATGACATACCCTACTCCGCCTTTGTAACCTTGTGTAGAAGGTCACTCGGACGAGGCCTTGCATTCGAGGTTGAGAGTACGTAAGTATCGCATCGTGACGAGGGATATTACTCTAGTTCATGCTGGCACTTTGTCAACAACTTGACGCGCAGGCACCAATGCTCGAAAAGCCGTCTTTCAAGGGGACGAATGCATATGTCTCTATAAGCGTCTATAATGTAGAAAGTGAAGCATGATATATCTCTATCCGTAACACGTAGCATCAACCCTCAGGTCGACTCTTCAACTTCATCCACCCACTCGAGCCCTTCTTCCGCCCAGACTGCTCGCCCTCAAATGCATTCACTTTCGACAATGGAGAAGACTTTCCATTCGACATGGCGGAAGTAAGGAAGCTGCGCCCATCGTCCACAGGTGCATGCCCCCGCCGCTTCTCACCGACCATCACGGGGTCTTCAGCAATAATGTTCTCCATGTCTTCCCATTCCTTCTGATTGACCACGTCCCACTCTTGCGCTTGCTGTTCAGCAAGCAGGAAAGCTTTGAGTTCGTCGACAATCTTCGTGGGTGTCAACGCCCAACCACTAAGATACTGTGCGTTCTCTGCCACGTTCATGAAGGAGTGCGATGTCGCATGTGACAGCTGCCCAAAGCCGACTGGTGTCTTTCGAAGGGCTGCTCTCGAAGACTTGGTTGTGGTCAAATCCTTGTCCAGTGGGTTTTCTAATCGTTGTGGAAGATATGTCTCCTGAGTAATGAGGAGTCGATACAAGTTACGACCCAATGGGCAAACGTCGTCCCAGTGTTTGAAATTGTCTCTCATGCCTTGACTCCGACACAGCCAAGCCACATTGTAGGCGAGCAAGGAAACACCCTCCATGAAGGAAGAGTACGCTAATGGGTCTTCGGCAGAGAGGTGGCCGAGAGGACGATCGACGAACAGGGCGCGAGGCTTGGGGAGGTGTACACGGGGATCAAGTGTACGAGAGGCTTCTGGACTAGTAGTCGAAGAGTGCGAAGGAGTCGAACCAGGAAACGGTACCTTCTTGCCTTGGTACGAAGATGCTGGACTGAATATGGTGGGTTGTGGATAGTCACTATGAGGTAGTGTTATCTCGGCAGGTAGGCGAATTCCCAAGTACGCAGCGACTCGGACGAGTAGCTGAGCCACTGCAGCCAGTGACGCAGACAGTCCATCGGGAGGCGCATCGTTGAGGTCTCTGAGATCGTAGATACGCAAACGCGTGCCAGGGCCTATGTTGAAGACCTCCTTGTTGCCGCCGTCCCGCGTCTTCCGCTTCGTGAGCTTCAGGCCTGCCAGCTTCGCAGAAGTCGTGCATAGTTGCATGCGCAACTCGACCGTGTCATGGTGCATCTTGTCTGATCTGTAGTCCAACTTCTTCACGTGTTGCTGCACCTTATCTAGCTCGTTGGTGCGGCGTGTTTCGATGCCATATGTAGCAGATGAGAAGTCCGACTTGCGTTGTGCCGTCTCGGCGCGCTTCGCCTCGATCTGCTCCCTCGTGGCCTCCATTTGGCTTCGAAGTTGGGCCGCCTGATGGGCGATAAGTTCAAGGCGTTCTTGTATGACAGCCGTCTCTGCCTTGGTCTGCTGCCACTTTAGATTGTTGGTGCACTCGTGTCGATCGACCAGCAGGCCGCCCTTGGAGTCTGTCAGAGAGACATGCTGTGCTGCCTGATCGTCAGAGCCCTGGATGACAGCTTTGACATGTTTCTCAACGGCATCGCGGTCTATCAACGTGCGCGCCAGGTTGATGCGGGGTTGTTCCAAGTGGGATCGTGCACAGGTGATACAGTGAAGGCCATGGCCTAGATCGCCAGCCCTCCCACAAATGTCGCACTCCATTGTCGGAGAAATGTTAGGTGTTTTCGCCTCCCGGTATTCCGTAAAGTGGTAGGACTGGAAGGTACAGCGAGCCCATGGTGAGGGTGCGTTGCCGTGGGGGTGGTTTGCGAGTGTCTATGTATCCATGGAGCCTGCCCAGCAACGACGGCTGCCTGGGGTGTGGGGGGATATATTCGGCCGGAGAGGCAGTGAAGATGATGTGCAAGTATAAGAACAAGACTTGTGCACGACGTTGAAGCGGAGGTACTGTGTGACCGGGACAGCAGAGGCGTCGCGCGCGAGACGCGAGTCAGACGCTCCTTCCAACGTCGTCATGCTGCGTGTGACCGAAACCGAAGCGGCAAGCAGCATTCCTCACGTGATGGATATCGCATCGTTCCTGCATCCACAGCCTCTCACATCTGCAACACAATGTCGGCGTGTGTCTATTCGCTGTGAAATCCTGACGCGTCCAAAGCCCTCCTTGATGCGGAGAGTTGCTGACATTGTCGCTCGTTGTCGCTGATCATTGACCTATGTACAGCACTGACCCTCTCTGCACCAGCATCACATATGAACGGCCGCCTAGACAACGCGTCTAATATATCGTTACCTTCGTTCTCCGACTTTCCTTCATCGCCGCCAGTACTCACGCAAGACGTGTCGCAGCCGCCAACTATGGACGCTAATGCTACTGTCAAGCCAGAGCCGATCGCGACCCAAGACGCGGAAGCCTCGCGACTGACCCACAAGCGAGCCAACTCTGATGACACTGAGCGTCCACCATCAGCTCGACAGCGAAGTGACGATGCGGGTGATGAGCAATCTGATGCCAACAGCAATGAAAGCGAGTCAATCGACGATGGACCTGCTGATCGCATCACTGCATTCGACTGGAATGAGCTACATGAACGCTATCATGCAGAGATCGACAAGTGCCAGAGCCAGGAGCACGAATTGATGCAAGAGTTTGAGAGCTTGATGACTGTACTGCTTCGCTTCGACGTCTGATCTGAGCCGTGTTGACGTCGGGAATAGTACTTCCGCATATGGGCGGCGTCTGGGCATGTGCATGAGACAAACCGGACATATCACCGGTACGAATGGGAAAATACGCCGTGAACGTTGTACTGACGAGGTTCAAGTCTGCAAACACGCTCTACCTACGTACGGCACTCCGAAGAGAAGCTAGAGACTACACGTAATCACTGTAAGACAACTCGTTCGCACATGCTGGGAGCCGCATTGACCCCTTGCAGATATCAACGTGGTAAAGGCTTTTGAAAGTGCGCTCAACCTCCTTCGGGCCCCTGGGCTCGGTCGTTGATCTATAGCATAGACGCTATATATCTCGCACACCATTCGACTCAGCAGTCGGTTGGCCAGCAAACGCACTCGCAAAGATGGCGTAGTTGTGTGACCATGTGAGGGGTGCTTGTTCAAGCGCGTATCCGCTGAGGCCACAACAAACAATGTTTTGGAGATGTGACTTCAAGACGGTATAACATCGCGCATGCAATAAGAAGCCCAAAGGTTGTGTCTGACAGCTGTCTATACCAGGAAGTTTCTCTATCTAGACTTCATATCATGCTCAGACCCAGCCAAGCATGTGCAAAAGCATTTTCCCTAATCTATAAATGCCCCATTGCCCTTATATGGCCGCTAAACATAATGCAAATGTCCTACTGATCCTAAATGGTCAAAGCCAACTTGGACTACAAAAGTGGGTTGGAGCGGTATTCTGGTACGACGCCATTGGTCTGCGACTTCTCGGCCTGGTTCTCAGTCTCGAGCTCGTTGCCGACACTGTCGTCTTGCTCAGCGAGCCACTTCTCCGCTTCAAGTGCAGCGATGCAGCCAGATCCTGTCCATTTGTTAGCGGTAAATCTTACAAACGGTGACGACTGTACGAACCTGCACTGGTAATCGCCTGGCGGTATCGCTTGTCCTGAACATCGCCAGCGGCAAAGACACCCTCGACGCTGGTAAGACCCTCACCAGGCTTCGTGATAAGATAGCCATCCTCATCCATATCGAGCTGGCCCTTGAACAGCTCAGTTGCCGGGTCGTGACCAACAGCGTAGAACAAGCCCCTTGCTTCAAGAGTCTTCTCCTCCTTTGTAACGTTGTTCTTGACCACAAGCTGGGTCATCAGCCCATTCTTCTTCTCCTCGCCCTTGATCTCGCTCGCGCTGGTATTGAACAGGACCTCGACCTTGGGGTGTGTAGTCAACCGCCTAGCGTTCGTCCTGCTAGCACGGAGCTGATCCCTTCGCACAAGTACGGTGACCTTCTTCGCCTTCTTCGTAAGATATAGCGCCTCTTCGACTGCGGAGTCGCCTCCTCCAATGACAACGAGCGGCTGGTCGCGGAACATGGGGAGAGAGCCGTCGCAGACGGCGCATGCGGAGACGCCGTTGCCCCAGTATTTCTCCTCTCCCTCCAGATTCAATCGTCGGGCCTTTGCGCCGGTTGCGATGATCAGAGCATCAGCAGTGTGTTCCTCCTCCTCAATCTCCTCGTCGTCGCCCATGGGGTGCAACCAGTATTTGAATGGACGCGACTTCAAGTCGACCTTTGCGACGGTCTGGGAGATGATTTCGGTGCCGCACGCTTCGGATTGTTCGCGCATGTGCTCCTGTGGCTTGTTAGTGGTGTTCGTTCTTTGACATGTCGCAAGGCGGGAAGCTTACCATCAGCTTTCCACCTCCAATCTTTGTGAAGCCTGGGAAGTTCTCGACTTCGTCAGTGGTGGTCAATTGACCACCTGCGGCGATACCGAGCGCCATAAAACCCTCGTACATGACGGCTGTGCAATGTTAGCATCCGCCGTCGAGAGAAGACTGCAAGCATCGTACGGTTCAAATCGGCGCGTGCAGCATAAATGGCAGCAGTGTGGCCTGCTGGCCCCGAGCTAGGGTCTGTCAGTACATGTCAAGCCCGCTCTGTGGGATCGCGAGAAAATGGCAGTCGCTAATTGCACGGGAGGCTTACCCAATGACTAGTATCTGTCAGCATTGTTCGTTGGGAGTAGACTTGGGCGCAACTTACTGACGAGTTTTGAGTGCATCCTTCTAGAATCGATCTTCGGCGCTCCCGTGAGATTCACAGCAGCAGTTGGCGGTACGCGTTGATTATGCGAAGCAGCAGCAGCGACGGGCACTGAGAATAAGGATATCACCCGGGACGAGGTCGCTCTTCTGAAGGCTGAGGCGAACAGTTTGGCGATGTATGCGGGGGTTGTGAAGGTGTAGTGTTGGTGGGACTGAGGGCGGAATGGGAGTTGGGCGTCCAGTTCAGTAAAAGGGAAGAAAGGCTTATGAGCGAAGTCAAGCGCTAGGGAAAGGGCTAGAAGGCGTCTTGGTGAACAATCCAGGTGCGGAGTATGACTGAGCGATTAGGTCTAGGGTCTAGTCGAGTTCTCGGGGGCTTCGAGATATTTGCTGGACTGCGACGACGAGCCGAGGCGTAGTGGGGCAGCATTGACGCAACTTTCTACAAACACTACCTAACAGCAAGTAATCCGAAGGCGCCCATGTAACCTATGAAGCCAATGCACGGTCAATCAACAACTTCTGGACATTGGCGGTGTATTGTCGACTCCATCGGTGCCTGCAGAATCTGGCCGATGTTTTGCGAATACGCCATCCGGCGCCGGGTCGGTTGCACGTACTGCAGTAGGCAGTGAAGATCTCAGCCAGATCTCTTAGAAATCCAGAGGTACTAGACCCAGGACCCACGCATGTCAGCATTACAATTCGCTGCTTGACGGCCACAATCTGTCACATTATCCATGGAAGGGGCGCCGGGTATCGAGTTGCTAGCTTTTTTGGTATGGCGATTATTTATCGCCCGAATGCTGTCTCAATGTCCGGCGGGCAACACTACGAAAGGGTTGTGTGAGGGATGCTTGCATCTGATAATCTGATTACATTGTATGCGAGTCCAGAGCCGCACACGTCACGCGCCAAACCCCCCCTGTCTGGATTTTGAGGCATCCTCTTCCGCGCTGGTTATGCGGCTATGCCTCACAGTTATTTAGTCCTCCGAACCTGGTCGCTTTCTGAGATTTTCTACGCCGTATAGCATACTCTGGATCGCCTTGGCCTCAGTGGTACTCCGCTCTGCCCCCGTTGCGGCTCCGTCCGCTTGTTCGAAGGAGGCCAAAGGCACCGATGCTTCCGCGTCTTCCTGCCAAAGGCCATTTCTTCCTCTTGAAAGGTATTGCACCCGCGACACCTAGAAGCGCAATTAGTAGTGCTATGTGCAAGTGTTGATGATGTTCCTACTTTGTCTGCACGAGGTTCTGTAGTTGAGCCAGGCTTGTGTATGTTGTCGATTGACACCACAGCCACGTGCGGCGCCTGAGACAATTGGAGAAATGACACAGCCAACGCGTTCCCGTTCAAGGCTATTGCATGACCAGACGTTGAGTCCTCGATGTGGAAGCGGAACAATGCCGGTATGCCCTCGCACGCGACCAGTATCTCTGTGCTGCTGTTAGGTACGTTCCAGAGGCCAGACACTGCGACCTTGAAGCTGGTGTCGTCTTGGTGTATCGCGACTAGCTCTGGCCGGCTCTTGATGTGGTCCAAGACAAGATCTCGAATTGGAAGTCTGTCCAGGAGTCGGTAGTTCTGCCAGTCCCATACGAACAGGTCGTCATCGCCGCCACCAGAGACCAGTTTCCCCGATGCAGTGAGGCAAAGTGAGCTGACGAAAGCCTCATGTCCAAAACAAAAGCCCTCAATGATGTGTGCTTGCGGCTGGCCTCTGGATATACGAATGTGTTCATCTCGGTCTGCTGTAATGATGTATTTTCGACCATCAACTTCAGTGGAGATGATGTCCGTCAGCATTGAGACGTGACCCAGTAGAAGCTCGTGTTTGAACCGCATGGGCTCTTTGGACTTGACTATTCCTTTGGCTTTCTGCTTTAGTTGCTCTTCCAAAGTCTTTCTGTTCCTGCCAGAGTGAACAGTCAGGGTACTGGCAGAAGGGGTGAAGTCCTTCTCTTTTAGCTCTGGATGTTCAACAGCTGGTTCCTGAGGCAACTCATCACCAGGTGAGTGGAGAAGCGGGAGCGCATATACATCTCCAAACTTGTCCGCACATAGGATGGTCGAGTCGTCTGATGTGAGGACAATAGAACATGGTCGTCTTGACATGCATCTTTTGATGCATTAGCAACATGTCACAGCTCATAAATTTGCTAGAACTACCTTTCGCTCAGTTGGTGCAGTTGATCATCTGCACCTACTTGGAATACTCTGATGGTCTTGTCTTCGCCGGTAATACCAACGAGGTACTTTTCGTTATGAGACAGGATGAGGCGGGCAAAATTTGATTTTTGTTCTTTTGGATGTTCAAGCTTGATTCGCTTGCCAGGGCGCTCTTGGTCCTCGTCATCCTGGTGATCGTCCTGCAAGAATTAGTCGCGCCACAACCACAGTCGTGACATTATCAAGGACCATGCAGACAGACGGACTACATGGCCTGCACTTACTATGGCTTTGCTAGGTTGCGCCGGCCAGGTCGAAGTTGCGCCTGTATGAGACTGCGTCACCAACATCGAACCGCTTGCACCAAAAAGCGTCCATTGGGCTGGCTCTACAGCATCCCGGTTGCGAGAGACCAGACATTGGTAAGGAATAGCCATTTTTGTCTGCGTAAGACGTGCGCCGAGGAAGCCTGTAACTTTTTCCTACATGCGCGTCGAGATGCGCTAGCGTACTACGCGAGCACGGTCCCCCACAGCGAGTTTCCTCATTTTTCGCAGCTTCGCGGCCAGCTCTCCCACCACCACCAACAAACCGCAAAATCCAAGTCCTTAAACATCCCTTTGCGTCACAACGAACACAATGGGGGGCAAGAAAGAATCCAAGGCCGTCTACTTCGAGAAGCTTGAGACTCTCCTCAAGGAGTACAAGTCCATCTTCATCGTCACCGTCGACAATGTCTCGTCGCAGCAGATGCACGAAATCCGTCACTCTCTCCGTGGAGAGGGTGTCGTGCTCATGGGAAAGAACACCATGGTCCGCCGTGCGCTGAAGGGTCTCATCAACGACTCTCCCGAGTACGAGCGCCTTCTTCCCCACGTCAAGGGTACGGCTATGCTCAATTGCGCAACTGCGCCATGCAGACTGGACGCAGAGAACTAACACGCCCGCAGGCAACGTCGGCTTCGTCTTCACCAACTCCGACCTCAAGGAGATCCGTGACAAGATCCTCGCCAACCGTGTCGCCGCCCCTGCCCGTGCTGGTGCCCTCGCTCCTGGCGATGTGTTTGTCCCCGCCGGAAACACGTAAGACTAAGACTACCTGCTGCGCAAAGCTGTGTCATGAGGATAGTGACTGACACAATGCAGTGGTATGGAACCCGGAAAGACCTCTTTCTTCCAGGCCCTCGGTGTCCCCACCAAGATTGCCCGTGGTACCATTGAAATTACCGCCGACTTGAAGCTCATCGAGGCCGGCAACAAGGTCGGTGCCTCCGAGGCCACCCTGCTCAACTTGTTGGGAATCTCTCCCTTCACCTACGGCATGGGTATCCACCAGATCTACGACAACGGTCAGACCTTCGAGCCCAGCGTTCTGGACATTGAGGAGTCCCAGCTGCTCAAGGCCTTCTCGTCGGCCATCGCCACCATTGCCAGTATCTCGCTCGCGACCAACTTCCCCACCCTGCCCTCCGTCATGCACTCCGTCGTCAACTCCTACAAGAAGGTCCTCTCTGTTGCCATTGAGACCGACTACGAATGGGAGGAGATTACCGAGCTCAAGGACCGCATTGCTAACCCCGACAAGTACGCCTCTGCTGGCCCTGCCGCCGGTGCTGCCGCCAGCGGTGGTGACGCCCCTGCCGCCAAGGAGGAGGCCAAGGAGGAGGAGAAGGAGGAGTCCGAGGATGACGACATGGGCTTCGGTCTATTCGATTAGAGTATTTAGGGTTGTAACGGCTTTTCTCGAGAGCTTTCGATATGGCTGCGGTCTATCGAAACATCTCTTCATGATATAGGACGGTCAACGACAATACGATGAGATGAACAGCTTCGTTCTGAGTGTATATGTGATGCTTGCCTTCGCAGCTCCCTTCATTCACCTACCAGGTAAGCCAAACTCCTTTGTTCCCCTGTCGCTATGATTATTTTCTTTTTAACCCTGAGATCCTTCGATGAGGATCAAAAACAACAACAACACTCTAATTTTTTAATGAGCACTGTGTCTACTCAGCTTGTCTATATCAAAACCTTCAAAGAGCTTGTAGCTGACTGCAGATAGATTAAACAATGAATCCATACCCCCCTTCTCCTCGTACGTGCTACAATATAACGCTGCAGCATTTCGATGCTTCATGCTGTACGTGCTAAATCTCCTGCGACTGAGAGATCAACACGCAGCCAAAAGCACTTCCACAAGGGTATGCCACCCAAGCTTTTGCACACGATCGCGCTTTGCACATTATCTACATAGACGTCTGCATGTGACCAGGCATCGCCTTGGGCGTCAATTGCTGACTCAGATGCGTATTGTTTTATGATGTTGGCAGCCACAGCTTTAGCTATGCCTTTGCCTCTGTAATCCTCTTCTGTATGTAGCGTAGTCAACGAGCCATCAAGTCCGATAAATGTCCAAGCTACAATCGCACCGTTATCTTCATCAAACACGCCCAGACTGTCCAGTGATAGCAGTGTCCGTGATGACCGCGGTATGGATGTGCGCGCTTTCACAGTCTCTAAATCCTGTTCTCGTACCTCACCCCACCGCAGACCTTTTGGCAGCTCTCGTGTCTCAGGCAAACTCGAAATCTTGAACAGGAACTTGTTCAGCTCTGCAGTGGGGCCCGGGAACTCATGACGGACTGCGCCAGCATCGTGACAGACTTTCATGACGGCTTCATGGCAAGCTCCAAGCGTGACGACCTTTGGGTATAGCAAGTGACGCATGTACGTTCCCAGAGAGAGCGCATAACTCCCATTTTGTCTAGGACGAGGGTACTCGATCTCATGCTGTTTTGCGAGATCCAAGGCAAACTCGCTATCCGGATGCATTGGCGGGACAGGAAGTATAGACATGTAATCTACCAATGCCAGCACTGCGCTCTTGCACACTTCGCAAAAGCTCGGTGACCCTGGGTGGTTTGGATCTTCTCCAGCTGCAAAAATCCACAACTCCGTTTCCGGACGCATGGAGCGGTCGAGATAAGCTGCTGCCCAACATTGTGGGACGGTTTCAGCTTTTGGGGAGAATGTTGCGAGGGTGTGGGCATCTTTTGTGCGATTGGGGTGCTTGGTGCGGTAGGCGAGGGCGATGCTGTATGGTAATGAGGCTTTCAGGGCGGTTTGGAGGAGGGGCGATGATGCGTTGTGCTCGTGGACTTCCATGTTGGAGGGTTGTGATGGCAAGCAACGAAGACTATCTTATGAAGTTCGTCAATATCTTACGAGATCATGATTGTTGTGATAAAGTTGTCTTCACGTAGTGGCTGAACATGGTATGTACCTTCCTCATTAACTTAGTGTTGATGATGACTCAGATAAATTGCTTGGTTGCCATGTTAGACAGTACCAACACCGCAACGACGAACGTGATGTTTAGGATCAGAATGATTTCACATCCAACGGTGAGGACACTTGTAGGACTACTTACCGGTGCTCGATGAGCGCTGACTGAATCGGCCCGAGCAAATCCCGTTCTCTGTGAACCTGAGTAGAATCTGAACTCCGGCGGATCACACGAACAGCCTTTCCACTTCTCGCATTCAAACACCACCTCTAGGGTTATCAATCGTCCTTGATTGCATTCCTGAGAGGTAGCTATACCGCAGTCCTAGGTCAATTGTGACTTCGTACTCACCTATACCTGGGATCACGCGGACCAAGCACCCATGCGAGGACCAATCGCCACCATGATCACGTCGTACCATGGCGCTCGCAAGAGATGTACTCACTTCGGGCACATCATCGCAGACTCCAAATCTCTAACGGCTGTTTAAGTGTGGCGTGATGCACTCAAACTCACGATGATACTCTGGGTCCCCAACCTCTCCGTCCCTAAACCTTAAATAGACCAAAACCAGAAGTCCGACTTGGTTATCATGCAACAAGCGGTTCAATCACAGCGCGGGGCACCACCAAGCTTTGACAAGCCTGGGGGATCACCTCCGGGAACCAATTGACAATGACGTGACCCCGCGTTATACTAGACCAAACCGAGCACGTAAGCCATAGTCCGTGGTCGACATGCAGGATGGAGGAACACAAGCACTGTATGGGTTGCACAAGCCATGAATAGGTTGCACAAGCAATTGCGTTTCTTGCAGATATCGCTTGGCTCAAGGGGGTGAGCACCCGCTGAAGAGACTTGATCACGACATGCTGATTGCATGCTACTAGGATTTGACATTCCGAGAAGCAGCCCGGAAGGTACCAATATATACTGCATCCTCAATTCACGACTTCGGATCCCCAGGCAACCCGTTACATGTTCTCCAATACATCATCTACCTATATTATGGGTATAGCCAGACTCCTTGGCCGCAATCCTGGTACCTCACAATCCTTCAAAGGTTTGCACCAATGAGTACCATGGACATCTGGGTGATGAACAAGCCGCTTCTGGCAATTTTGCTCGGTTTTGGCTACTTCTTTGCAAAGGTGAGCTCCTTTGGGCGAGAAGATGCTCAAAGAGGCCGCTGACCCTTGTAGCTTGCCTATGTTGGACTTACATGTCCTACGCGCCATCTTCCCGGACCTTGGTATACACGGTTCACGCATCTGCGCCTCAAACGTGCGGTCGTAACGGGACAGCGAATCTTTTACATCGATGGGCTCCACCAACGGTATGGACCCGTTGTACGGCTATCTCCTACTGAGGTGGGTGTTGCAGACTTGGAGGCATTCAGGGAGATCCACAAGATTGGTACAAAATTTATGAAGAGTGAATGGTACTTGCGATTGGCCAATTTCCCAAAAGCAGGTGTATTCACTATGCTGAACCCTCGTGATCGTACGCACCCCTTGGCTGGACTGCGATTGGATAATCTACTAATATTGTGACTCGGCGCAAAGATGGACCAAGACGAAAGCTCTTGTCGAGATCGTTCAGCAGGAGCTACCTAGTGGAGAACTGGGAGTCGAAAGTTCGCGAGAAGGCCCTACTAGCTGTGACTAAGATCAGGGCGAACGCGATGGACGGCACAGCTGATGTGTACAATTGGTGGATGCTCCTAGCATCAGACGTCAGCGCTCATCTTGCTTTTGGAGAGTCGTTTGGAATGCTGGAGATGGGACATGTAAGTATACATGTGCATCCATCGAGGCAACAGCTAACGATGTAAAGTCCAATCAGTTTATCCGCGTTCTGAAAAAACTTACGATGGGTGCTGGGATCATGGTTGAAATGCCCTTCCTCCGCCTCCTCCGGTTCGTCCCTGTCACGGCCATTCAAGAGATGTTCAACGCAAACGAATTCATACTTCAAGGAGCAGGACGAGCAGTCGAGATGGCAAGATCAAGAACGGGTGAAACCAACATCTTCGCCAAAGTGATTGAAGACTGCGAGAAAGAAGGAGACGGACATATTGATGACATGGACGTTAGGATTGAAGCCATGAATGTCATCATCGCAGGTACAGATACAACCGGTGTTACATTGACCTACCTCACCTGGGCTGTGCTTCAACGACCCCAGCTACAAGCTGCTCTAGAGGCTGAGGTTGCAGGGTTGAGAGAAGACTTTACGGAGAACGACTTGATTGAGCTGCCCTTGTTGAACGCTGTGATCGAAGAGACACTACGTCTGTACGGCGCAGCACCCAGTAGTCTTCCCCGTGTTGTGCCCAAGGGGGGAACGAACTTCAGTGGTCACTACATCCCACAAGGTGTGACGGTGGACACCCAGGCCTATACTTTTCACCGAGATCCCAAGATCTGGAACGATCCTTTGACGTAAGTTCACCGTCGTCGGCCGTGTTGTTATTTCAAATACTAACAATGTCTCGTACAGCTTCAATCCACACCGATGGATCTCCTCGAAAGAGCAGGCCGCAGAAGCGCTCTCGCCTGCCGCGAAGACTGCGTTCCATCCTTTTGGCGCTGGGGCAAGGTCATGCATTGGTATTCATCTAGCACGTATGGAGTTGCGGTACGCAGTCGCTTTCTTCTTCAGGGAGTGCCAGGGTATCCGTTTGGCGGCTTCGACGACGCAGGAGAGTATGGAATTTGAAAACTTTTTCTTGATTGCGCCGAAGGCGCATAGATGTGAGATAACATTTTGACGAGGACGTTGATGAGATGAGGCTTGCGACTAGTCATATGACGCCGCGTGGTGGACCAGGAGGAATTGGGCTGGGAAGATTTCAATAGCCCTAGAGAAATAGAACACAGTACCCGAATAATGAGGCTGAAAACATGAATCAACATCGTGGTTCTCGTCTTCTCACTACTCATGATGAGTCAGTGTATCATAAAGCAATTACATCCGTGAAGATGCATGTGATCATGTCACGCATATTCGCGCGTCATGACTATCCTCCTATTACTCTAGAGATATGAATGTCTCAAGCTAACACAGCTGAGTTCCACACTCGTGTCAGATGTCTACCATGGCGGTCATGTGCTGCATGTCAAGCTGGCCCGAGCCGAAACCTTGTTCACTCAAGTGACAGCGTCGATTACTCGCCTCGCAATCTGAGTGACCCGCACTCCACATGCACCTATCAAACTCGTCGTACTTGCAAGCAGCAACTAAATCAGCGTCTTGGACGCGGAGCAGTCTGAATATTTGTTACGCCAAACGCTGTCCAGGATGCGAACCGACGTGCAGACTACTAGCAGAACATGATGTGTTGCAGACACCATGGGACAAGGCGGGATCAAGAGATTGTGAGCAGGATTGTTTTCCGTGCGCAGGCCACTCGAGATTTGAACGTTACAGATATCCTAGGTGATGTTATGTAGCGGCAGATGGGCGGGTGGGACCGCAAGGCACTGAGCCGTCTTCTGCTATGTATGTTATACATGATGCGGCAGCCAGTTCTACGCTGTGACGTCGGGAGACTGCAGACGGCTGCGCACTGTATTTCCACAAATGGAAGAATTTCTCTGCGTGAAGGATTTCAAGGATCGTTCACGAAGAATCGTCAGCTCAATGAAGGCCTAGTTAGGACACGAGAAGGATTCCTTCCAGGCCGTATTTGGCAAGTGAAATCGAAGCTTCTGTCAGTCAGTCTGGGGTTGGGCAGCAGTGTTGACGTGCAGCAAAGCACGCGTTCGAGAACCGTGCTCGTCCGGGCCTTGGTCTACCCACTGCCTTCCGCAAGACCCGTGCAAGGATTGCAGAGACTCCAATCATGCTGGAATCGATAGAGCTGCTCACTAAACATGTACAGCTTGCTTCGTAAACTGACATTGCATTCCGAAGCGGCGAGGTGACAAGACTATACTTCATTAGCTTTAGAGCTTACCTCTTGTCAATCTCACCTCCTTGTGAGGCTTGCGCATCCGGCCGTGATTTTACATGATCTACAGAAGAGGCATCATGTCAGAGTAAGAACAGTAACGGATCAGGACTTCACGATGGGAGGATGAATTATCTGTGAGCTCTGAAACAAATGTCTCGTTGTTGCGATTCGTTGCCTTGTCCAATGACAGATCCAGGTAATGATGCTCGTGCAAGCTAACGGCGCAGGGCTGAGATCCCATTGGTCTGCATCATTGAACAGGGGTAAACATCCATGTTCACACGCCATTTTGGTTCTCCAAGCGCCATTCGGGCACCAACCTACCCACCCCTGCCTCCAGCCTCATCCGCGCTGAGCGAATGCTGATGCACGGCGAGGCTTCCACGCTGATCTACTGCACAGCCTCAACCACGCCCAAACGTCGGACCATTTCATCCCATCCTGCACGTAACGTATGACCTGGACTTGATCGCCGTCCCCATTCGAACTAGAACTCTCCAGGGCCTCGCGGGAACGGGACTTGTGCCTGCCAAGATTCCCGGGCTACAATCTACGCCCCTAGTTCACGATCGAAGATGGATTTGAGTTTGGTTTTCAATATAAGGAACTTGTCTCGACCTCTGCGCGATTCCTACGTTATGACATCTTACACCCGTTCTTCGGCATTCGTCGCGAACGTGCAATTCTGCCACCATCACAATGGCAATCGGTGAAACCAATCATCAGACTGTGTTCCTCAGCGTCGGATGGAGTGTGTTTGGGTTGGCTCTATTGCTGTCGGTTGCTCGCGTCTATGGGCGGTTTGTCATGACTCGGCAACCTGCTGCAGAGGACTATCTCATGCTCGTGACACTGGTAAGCAAATCAAGACATGCCGCATCTTGAGTGACGAATGCTGATATTCGGCACAGTTTACAAGCAGTGTTATGATGGCCGCGATTACATTTTGTAAATTCACATCAGCTCAACTCAGCATCACAGGAATTTGTTGCTAATGCTACTCAGTCACATCGTTCGTAGTCGGACGTCACTCTTGGAATATCACTCAAGATGACCGGCAAAGTGGCCTACACGTAAGCCACTTCCAACATCTATAAACATTCAATCAATGCTAATTGATTAGACATATTATGTCGGCGCCGTGTGCTTCATCCTGACTGTAGCACTTACCAAGATCGCGATTCTTCTCCAGTTAGCCAAGATCTTTCGACCTTTCACCAGAAGAGCCTTATATTGGGTCTGCTGGGGCCTTGTCGGTTTCGTCATGCTTTGGACCGTGGGAACGATCCTAGCAACCCTTCTGATATGTCGGCCGCCGGGCATTAACGTTGGGGATTCAAGGACCCTCGCAAGTCAATGCACAGTTACAAACTGGACAATCCAAGGCGTGATCAGCATGGCCCTGGATTGTGTTCTCATGATATTACCAATACCTCTGGTGCGGCAGTTACACATTCCATTGAAGCAAAAGTCCTTGGCATTTGCGTTGCTTGCTATAGGAAGCGTGTAAGTAAATCATCACTCCAAGCAGTGTGCCTGAGTGACTAATAGTTTCAGCGTTTGCATATTCTCCGTTATTCGCACAGCATTCCTTTACACGCTTGATCCTTCGAACGATGCGACCTACGATCTTTTCCACATCCCGCTATGGTTCGTACTCGAAGCTCTCATTGCTGTCTGTTGCGGGGCTTTGATGGGGTCGAAGCAAGTGATCCTTCATTGGTTCCCTTCTCTGAGTCCGAAGCCCCACGACATACTACCTCCAATGCAGTTGGCTGCCACGCCTTTGGATCGCAAGAATAGCTGCAATTTCATCAAGCTGGATAATGAGGACATAAATAAGCTTAATCTCGAGAGCATCATGTATCGCCTTGCAGTAATCGGCTCGCCATGGGCGCAAATACCGAAAGACGCTTTGAGTGGTGCACAGCAAGGAACTGCCATGAAGAACACGACAGAACGCCTGAACAGACCACAACATAGGTCGCTAGCTCCGTCGCCCATACCGTCACCCCCGAAGCCTGCCAGGAAAAGTAAAGACCAGAGAAA
Source organism: Plenodomus lindquistii (assembly GCA_025504975.1). Lineage (NCBI taxonomy): Eukaryota > Fungi > Ascomycota > Dothideomycetes > Pleosporales > Leptosphaeriaceae > Plenodomus > Plenodomus lindquistii. The sequence goes on along the minus strand of JANUWI010000003.1, from coordinate 2,647,127 downwards.
GCACGACTCAATCATCACACACTGGTACGAGTGACGAGCTCGATCATATCTTCGCATCAACCCAGCCAACCTACACAGTGGCAAGATCTTAGGACCGCAAACATACTCGTTTCAATTACGAACCAGTCCATACCCAGCATTTCCGCATTATCTGTACCGCATTGACGCCCGAGCGCATGACGAATCAACATAGACTTGAATACCACATTAAGAAGTAAAGGACAACCGTACGAAGGCATACTCAGACAACGCGACGAGAGATCTGATCATACACACCTGGATCGAGAACTGTGTAGCATCAGGACAGATGGTCGTGCAGTGATCAAACCATTGAATAAAGTGAGGGTGGAGTGGTGCTGGCACACTCAGAAGACGTTCCACGGTGTAACTCTGAACATAAACCCTAGAAGAACGAAGAGAGGAAACAGTCAAGCAGCTGGACTGCCGAGCAAACATCGTTACGATTTCGAGCATATTGCTTTGCCGATGCATGGCCTGCGTACCTGACGACTTTACATATACCCATATAGACTTATTTATAGAGAGGCATCGTAGTACATAATGTGCAAATACACTTGAAATAACTCACATGTTCATTGTTCATCACCGAAGAGACCCTAGGTAATACCATGTAATGCTAAGTAACGGGTGACGTGACATGAGTTTAGCATGCATGGTGTGTGTGTGCTATTACACGTAGTCAAGCAGAGCACTACAACGTCGCTTGAGAGATTCAGCAATACCCGGGACTCCGCTGCGGTAGGTAATATTGAATCGTGACTATTGCCGGCAACCATCTGCATCTGGTAGCTTCCGGCAACAGGTAGAGCAAGGGATTGTCAACGCCTGCCTCCCCTTGTTTGCTTGCGAAGCAGGTACAAACGAGGTGACTGCGCCTGCCTTGTCCACGGCATAAACAACAGTCATCACGTAACTTATCACCGATACTCTCTTCCATCACCCCCACCTCTGGACTTCGCAAGAACAAGTCCCTACGGTAGTCACGACGACATCCAGACAACACGTCCGCGAATTACCACAAGCACTATCGCCAGTCATGTCCTCTGCCAACGTCTCCTCTGAGCAGGACCTTGCCCAGCAGCTCGACAAGACACTCCTGAAGCTCAAACAAGATCCATCCAGCATCACCACCGAAGATGCTCGTCGGCTCTCTGAGAACTACGACGCTCACGATGAACGATCTGCCCGCATCATTTCTGCCGTCGAAGCCTTCGCCGTCGCCAACGTCGAGGTCCACAACCAGAATCCCAGCCTCGGTCAGGAGATCCACACCTCGCTGCTCACCCTCGTCAAGGACCTGCATGCGGCTGTCACTCTGAACCCAGGTGATGTCACTGACGAGGTGCTGAAGACAGCGCAGAGTGTTGTTAGCAGTAAGTCTCTCACCTGCCACCACTTGATCTGGAGCACAACATGTCGCAACGAAGGGTCGTCATATCCACTGACACGCAGTTAGAGATGCAAAAAGCCATCGGCCACACTAGTGCCCCCAATCCAGAAGTCGAAGCCGAACTCCGACAGGAAATCACCAAGATCGAGCACAAGATCGAGCAAGGCACTATCACCAAAGCCGAAGCAGATCATCTTCATTCTCTGGAGGCGAGGGCTCACGGGCACACGGAGAAGGGAGGTATTACATCGATTGCTCAGTCTGTCGTTGCAAAGCGAGAGAGGCAGTCGTCGATGGGTTCTGGTACAACCTCTGATGGTGGTCGTGCGAGGGCAGAGAGCAAGAGCTTGCCCGGTCTGGGCCAAGAGAAGGGTGTCTTGGGTGATCGGACCAATGGCTCCCGTAGGCCTTCTGGTGGTAAAGAGCTTGAGGGCAAGATTGCAGAGCTAAGCCTCGACTCCAAGGGCCAGGACAAGTCAGAGAACATCGAAAAGAAGGCGGATACGTGTGATTGTTGCCCGACGGGTGAGGTCAACAATGACGACGAATACGTTCCTGCTAGTGAGGCCAAGCCTCACACTCGTGAGGAGAGCCAGCATGTGTTTGGACCTTAGTAGGAGGAGACTCTTTTCGAGGACGACATCAAGTTTCTGGTGGAAAGTGGAGCCCTAGAAGCGGCGGGTGGGGTGCTGATGTGTTACCGCCGGTACGGTGGTGGTCGCGATGGTGCTTAGTGCGTCGATATACTTTCGAGTGGTCGGACTCAGACCTTGCAGCTACATGTCAAGGATAGTATAGATAAGATGACAGCAGTCGTGCAAATAGTGGTCAATAATAGTAACAAATTCACGTACATGCGACCAACAGTGCACCGTTCATATGCAAATCGTTTGGATATCATTAGCCAGCTTCGTCAAGGTCCCAACATGCTGTAGGTATCAACTGCCGCAAATGATCAATCATCAACCGCTACCCACAACCTACTTGATGTCCGTCTTCTTCAACAGATCCGCCAGATCATCGACCTTGCCATCCTTATCCTGGGGCACATTACTCTCTTCTGCCCGGGTATCATCCACCAACAGCCTCGCCGCACGCTCCTCAACCTCCACGCCCTCCTCATCGTCATCATCATCACCCTTTGTCTCCTCGTCACTTTCCTCATCCTCATCATCAGACTCCAATTCGTCCAGCTCATCCAAACCCCAATACTCCTCATCATCCTCATGTTCACCCGACTCCTCCTTCCGCGCATCGAGCACCTCGCGAAGTTTCTCGATACTCGGGTCCTCCTCGTCGAATTTGTTGCCGTTGAGTTCGACGCGGCGGAGCGCAGGGAGGGACGTTGAAGAAGCGGTTGCGAGGCCAGCGAGACCTTTTGCGTTGATGTCGTTGAATTGGAGGCGGAGGATTTGAATCTTCTTGTTGTTGCCCTTGTCGAGGGCTGTGGCGAGGGCTACACCGCCACGACCGCTGAGCAGACAGTCGCCTACGCCGAGTTCGCGGAGCTCGGTCCAGTTCCCGACGGCCTTGCTTAGCGCGGTTGCGCCTAGGGCTGTAAAGGTGTTGTCTTGCAGGTCCAGCGTGTCGAGTTTTGAAAGATGCGCAATGCCGTTTGTGATGAGGTGGGAGATGCCTTCTTGACGGATCCCGTTTTGTGTCATTTTGATGGTCTTGACGCCGGTGTTTGCGGCGTAGGCTTTGGCCCAGGCGGCCATGCTGCCGTTCTCGAGGCGGTTGCGGCCGCAGATGACGAGTTCGAGGTCGGGGACATTGTTTCCTGCTTTGCGCGAGGCGTCTTTCTTTGCGGCGAGGGCGGTGAGCGCGTCGGCGACGAGGACACCGGCAGCTGGACCGAGGCCGTTGTTGTTGAGGTAAAGGTAGCGGAGGGGTGTGTGTTGGGACAGGAAGTCGACGAGCGGGGCTACAGTGTTGAGACCAAACGCGTTGTCTGAGAGGTCGACTGTGTGGAGGTTCGGTAGGGCGAGGAGGGCAGTCAAGAGGTGTGACAGCGCGGGAGGGATTTCGGAGAGGAGACGAGACGTGAAGATGTCGGCGAGGTTGGCAACCTGTAGAGGGGTCAGTCGTCTGCGCTCGAGTCACTGCAAGGATGGGTGGGGTAGACAACATACCTGGAGGTTCTTCTTGCTCTCGAGCACCTTGGCCAGAGCCTCGCTGGCTCCAATGCCCAGTGTGTTGCCGAGAAACCGGATCTCTTGGACCGCGTCGTTGCTCTTCAGCGCCTGGATGTGTGGCTCAATGTCCTCGGCCGTGGTGAGCTTGAGGCCCTGCCCCTCGATGGAAAAGATCTTCGTGTCCGACATTATGCGCAGAATAACCCCAGCACCGCAGCTCGAATATAGCAATACTGCTGCGAGCGCAGAACAAGCGATGGACAGCAGCAAGAAGCAGAGTGGTCGCGTGGGCGGTGCAGACGAGAGGCGCTGTTTGCGTGTAGTGTAGTGGGGGGTTTATTTGTGCAGGGGGGTTCTGGACCTGCAGGGCTGGCACGCTGGCTGCCTGCGCGGCGAACGACCGGAGGTGTCTGCGCGCCAAGACGTGCCACTCGATGACATGCCCTGCCGGCCGGGCCCAACTTTTGGTGATGCGCAGACGATTGCTAAGCAGCACCTTGCCCCAACCACCACGCACACCACAATGTCGTCAGGTATGTTTCCACACGGCAAACCATAGCAAAGAGGGCGGCAAGGCTGATTGCCACAGCACCACCAACAGCCGCCAACATGGGCGCAGATCTCAAGGACACCTCCGCACCCGCAAAAGTAAAGGCAAGTCGAGTCGCCTCGGAGCCATCGCATACGCAGATCACTGACTCCCACCCAGCCATGCTGCGTATGCACCGACCAGAAAGCGAAGCGCGACGAATGCATGCTCTTCTCCACCTCCAGCGACGCCCAGAAGGAATGCGCCGGCCTCGTCGACCAATACCGCCAATGCATGGCTGGCTACGGCTTCAAAATCTAAGCGAGCCGAGCACTGGTGTATGGCTATGGCAGACAGAGGCAATCGTGTACAACATATAGCATCGGAAGGCGTTCAGCAGATAAATGCATTTTAATCTTGTACAGCAATACAATGAAAACCACAACCTCTTCTCTCCAATGCTCGCTGGGTATCTCGAAGTAATATGAAGCTGTCTTGTACAATGCTTGGTCCAGTCTTTTCTACAGATTTTTGCTCTTTGTCTTGCCGAGCAACTCGCTCTGCGCTAACAGGCGCCACAAACACCAAAGGTAGCAAATGCCGAACCCGCCAGTACCGACGATTGCATTGGCCACCACCCATAGATCCGGCTTGTCCGCTGGTGGAGGGAAGAAAGCTTCGGCAACGTGCCATCCAACCATGGCGACGTAGATGTTGAGATGAATGATCTTGCTGAACAGGTTGAGTCCGCTTCGGCTGCCCTCGTTGTATGCCGAAAAGGAGACAGGAGGAAGGCCGAGGAGGTACGCCCACAGGAGAGAAATAACAAAGTATGGTATCCGGAGCTCATCTCTCTGTAGCAACGGGAACATGGTCCAGACACCTAGCAGGTTTGCGAGTCCAACCCAGGCGCGCGTTGATGGCAAAAGACCTTCCTTGCCGCTGAGGAGCAGAGTCATGGGCATTAGCGGCAGGAGCACGTTCTTCTCGTGCACTTGGTAGGAACAAAGGAAGAATCCCCATGACACTGCGGCAAAAGCTAAAGGAAGCAGTTGCTTCTTTGGCTTGAGGAAGATGATGAGGCATGGAGGGAGGATAGCGGCGGATGTAGCGACCAAAGCTAATCGCTGGAGGAGCTGGATTGGATATCGGTGGAGTTTGTGGAAGGTATGTATCGTGCACCAGATGTTGGCGACCTTGTCCTCGAAGAGACCGCGAGAGAAGGGGAAGATGCGGTGTACAGACTGGGCCAGTTCCAGAACCAACGGATAGTACCACGCGTTCGTGTTCCACGGTGTCATGAACCATTCCACTGACATGAAGGGCGTCTCGAGATGGTTGTACGAGAAGTGGTTGTGCCAGTCGTAGACAACACCTAGCAAGAACGGAAGGAAGAGCACCGCGAAAGCTGCGACTGTAGTCAGTGCAATAGCAAGCAAGCGCAGAATGTTGATCCTTGGGAAGACGCAAATGCCCAAAAGATATGCGAAGATGGCAGGCGCATAGAAGAGAGCCATCTGCTTGAAGCCCAATGCGCCAACAAAGAAGACACATCCCCACAACGGTCGTCCGGCTACCATGCTCGACAGGGTTGCGACCGCAAAACCCAACATGACCGTGTTGTACTGGAAGTGGCCATGGTCAATGAGGATGGCACCGGGCTGCATCAGGATCGCGACCAGGGCGATTGAGGATTCCCAGATGTTCACACCCTCGAGGCGCGCGTACCGTCGAAGAAAAATGACGACAGCAGGCACGTAGATGAGATATTCGGATGCGAACACGGTAGCACGCATATATATCTTGAGAGATGGGTCGTCGAGGCCACGCGACTCGTCGAGCGCAAACCACGTGGGATTAATTGCTGAACCACTGCACAAGTTATCACTCTGTAGGCACTTGAGAGGATCGTAACATACAGCATGCCCAAGACCCAGCTGTGATAGGCAGTCAATGGGGGATAGTCCAAGCCCCACCACTGCAAGTCGTAGAAGTACCACTTGGACACGGGTAGATGTGTCGTGAGCTCCATCCAGTGCCTCTGGGCCTCAAAGTCGCCATGCATTGGAGGGCTTTGGAAGCCAGAATAGCCCCATAGGCTCACTGTCCAGCGAAACAGCCCAACAGCCATCAAGATGAGGGGTATCGTGGCCCATTGCGACACTGTGCCCTTGGCCGGCCAGAGGAATGCAACCAGAGGAAAGGCTGGCGTGCGGGCATTGGTGGACTGGTCGAGGTCGAGTGTACCGTGAGCAACGTTGGCGAGAGAGCCGTCTTCAATCTTTCGCCGCCGCCGCGGTTTATGGCTAGCTGGAGAAGCCATGTGGGAGCTCTGCTGGAGGACGCACGACAAATGCACACACGTACACACACGCACACTGTGACTTGGTAGAGCCAACCACAGAACACTGGTCGACGTTGCAGCACGCCGGGCCCCATTGAGTGCTGGCCGCCCGTTAGCGCGAACTAATGCTACACCGCCGGGACGCTTGGGCAGAGATCGGCAGAAAACTTAAAAAGTTCTGCGCCAAGATTTCGCATGCATTAAAACCCAGCCTCTTGCGCTGCTGCGACCTTCTCTTCACCATCACCATCCACCTTTTCCAAATCTTACGTCGAACATCTCCAGTTCGACATTTACACAGAGGGCTTTACGAGGACTTCTAGTGGGCTACTGAGGGCAACACCATCAAGTACCAGAACATATCAAGTCAGTGGGCAACGTTGAGCATTTCCTTAACACACATTTGCAGAGGGCACGTCTGTCGCTCGTCAGGGCACGACAAGATCAACCAGAGGGCGTTCCGCTACTATGAGGGTTTTTCTTCTGTCTCCTCGGCGTTTGTGGGAACACACTGCCTTGGACTCAGTTTCTGTGGGCTCTTGTGGGCTTCCGTGGGCTTGAGGGACATCCGCTTCGCGCGGTCTCGAGAGATACCAGTGGGCTATTCGCAATTTGAGACATCCAGATGACGCAGGCCATTGCGCACGACATCCTTGATGGAGTCGTCGCATGAGCGATGAGATGATGGCAATCACCTCTGCTCTACCCTCTTGATCGCAAAGGGACTACAGCCCGTTCCCGCACCGTGCTAACACGTCCTAGATCTAGTACTCTACCATCATGTCTAAGACCAAGGTTACCGACAAGGCGTCCAAGAAGGGCAGCAAGGCTGAGCTCTCGAGCGTCAAGGCTGGTCGCGTCACCAAGCCTGCTCAGACACCCAAGTCCAAGAGCAAGGACATTGCCAAGTCAGTTGCCTCCGGCGTCAAGGACAAGAAGAAGACGAAGAAGGCTCCTACCCCCGAGCCTGAGTCTGATTCTGACTCCAGCGAGAGCGAGAGTGAGAGCGAGGACGCCGACTCCTCTTCAGACTCCTCTAGTGATGAGGAGGTTGTAGAGAAGAAGGCTCCCGCGAAGGCGAAAGCCGCTGCAAAGGCCGCTGCCAAGTCCGACTCTGATTCTGATTCGTCCGACAGCAGCGAGGCGGACAGCGACAGCGACAGCGACAGCAGCGAGGATGAAAAGCCTGCCGTCAAGGCAAAGGCCAATGGCGCCGCTAAGGCTGCCGCCAAAGCTGAGTCGAGCGATTCCGACAGCGACTCCGACAGCGACTCCGACAGCAGCGCATCTGAGGCTGAGAAGCCAGCTGCCAAGACCGAGGTTCGTACATCTACTTGATACACTTCTGCTTCCTGCTAACAATTCCAGGACTCTGATGACTCGGACTCGGACTCCTCCGACAGCGATGAGGAGGAAGCTCCTTCCAAGAAGCGCAAGGCTGAGGAAGCTACGGAGCCCGCCGTCAAGAAGACCAAGACTGAAGAGCCTGCTGCTGGCGAGGGTATCAAGAACCTTTTCGTTGGCAACATGAGCTGGAACATTGATGAGGACTGGCTTCGTCGCGAGTTCGAGGGCTTCGGCGAGATCGTTGGCTGCCGTGTCATCACTGACCGCGACACTGGCCGCGCCAAGGGGTATGCTGAATGTTCACTGGTGGTCAACTTCATTTGCTAATACCAGACAGTTTCGGATACGTCGAATTCGCTTCCGCTGCTGATGCTGCCAAGGCACAGGCTGAGATGCACCAGTACGAGCTTGACGGCCGTCAACTGAACGTCGACTTCAGCACTCCCCGCGAGAAGCCTGCCGCAGGCAAGGCTAACGACCGCGCGAACAAATACGGAGACAAGAAGAGTGCGCCCAGCAACACTCTCTTCCTCGGCAACCTGTCCTTTGACTGCTCCAACGACAGCATCCAGGAAATCTTCGCCGAGTACGGAAACATTACTCGTGTTTCCCTGCCCACGGACCGTGAGACTGGCTCCATCAAGGGCTTCGGATACGTCGACTTCAGCTCCCAGGAGGAGGCTACCGCCGCTCTTGAGGCTCTGAACGGTCAGGACGTCGCCGGCCGCAATATCCGCATCGACTATGCTGCTCCTCGTGAGGATAACGGCAATGGCGGTGGCCGTGGTGGTGGCTTCGGTGGCGGCCGTGGAGGCGGCCGCGGTGGAGGCCGTGGTGGCTTCGGCGATCGTGGTGGACGCGGAGGTGGTCGTGGAGGTGGTCGTGGTGGCTTCGGTGGCCGTGGAGGCGGCCGTGGTGGCGGTCGTGGTGGAAGCTTCAACCGTGGCGGCTTCGGCGACTTCCAGGGACAGAAGAAGTCCTTCGACTAAATGCTCCACTGACTGTCGAGTCGCACGTTCGTTTTGATCATGAGGAAAGGTAAGTCATGATTTAAGTGAGGTGTTGTTGAACATGACGACCGGTTACGGGTCTCGCCATGCACTCACGATGCTACGATATGTGGATGGATCTATTAGTTTCGCATCATGGCTACGGCGTTGAAGGGGTAAAAATTTCAAGTCTGCTTGTATTCCACGGTCATTTCCTGGTTGTTATATGTAGTCTGCGAATAGTACACAATTTACTTCAAACACAACGATTCTTTTGACAAGTGCCGCCAATCCAACATGTTGTATGTGGTTTGCGGTCGTTCCTACACGGGCATTATCAAGTACATTCTTCGTTCGTGAGTGTGAAGTAGGCGAATGTGGCATTGAAACGAATTGCGTCAATTTGCTGAGGTATGACACGCCTCTGAGCACCTGTGTCTTACAGATTCTCTACCAGTGCAGCCCTGCACCCGTTCCTCACTCTGAAGTCATTTAGTGCCAAGATATCATTGATTAGTAATGGGCAAGATGCATCTAACTGTTCGGATGAACACAGCCATTGCCACTGCGGGAGTGGTTAAGCGCGGAGAACCCCAGCAGGTACACAGCATACAAGGCGACGCCTTTATTATCACGATACGTCTGTACCACGGCACGACACGTATTGTATACAGCCTCTGCATGTTGGAGAAGAGCGTTGAGATCTAACCCATTGGACAAGTTTCTGGCCCCCACGATTCCGGTGAGCAATTTATCCAATGGCAGGGTGCTGCATACGTACGTATGCACCCTACATGTCAAGTCTGCATCGCACATACATGCTCGGGGGAGAAAGCAGACCGAGTGCCGCTGTGCGCGAATGTGCAGTGAGGGAGGAGGAAGGGCAGTCTTTATTGTCGCTCGCTCGAGGACGGGCGGAAGATTCAGGTGGTGTCACTGAGACGGCGAAGTGGACAGATGTTGGCGAAGGAGCCAGGATTCACAGCCTCAGGCAAGCCACCACCCTTCCCCACCCCAGCACGCTACAGCCAGTAGCAGCATTGCAGGCTGGCGCTAGGAGCCGTTCCTGCTGCTTGAGGTTCACCGGTCTGGCGCCATCACTGTTCTGCGTCGCTGCGGCGCGAACAGTGATTGACGTCTGACCGCCCTTCGCAGGCGGTTTTGGGTGGGCCGCTCTGTCGCTGGGTGAAGGAAAGGCGGCGTGGGCCATTGAGCGATGCACATTCACTACGTAACGCGCATGCGCGAGACAGGAGCAACATGGGCCGGTGAATAAGGCGTTCCTGCGTGAACAATAGCGTCGCAGCGGTGCATGGTGTTGTGCCGGCGGAGCGAATAATGGCATGGGCTTCGTATCGCGGATGCGCGTTATTGATACTTCGAGGCTTAGCGGCCAGGCAGCAGCGCAAAGGCTTGGCTCCCTTCCGATTCAACGTCAGCTCCCATCGAGCCTGCCTTTTGTCGAGCAACCCCCCCAAAACCGCTCACTCAACCCTCTCTATCGCTCCAAACCTCATATCCTAAGGCTTACATCCATTACTGTCCCGCAGCCCCGTCGCCTTTGTTGCATCTTTTGCCGCCCGCCACCCGTTAACTCCGGCCGCTGCGCCTTCTATATCCTGCATTGCTCCCCTCGGCCCCATCACCAGAGGATCCAGCGCCCTTCCATCTTCTCCCGGAACCATCTCCCAGACTGCAGCCAATCAACCAGCATCTTCTGCAGCTGTCATTGCTCCACAGCTCCCGGTCAATGCAATTGTGATTCAGCATTCTGAGCAACCACTCACGCTTGGTCCCTGGGATCCCTCGGGCTGTCAACTGTCCATACAGTGACCGTGACTCATAACCTGAGGCCTCCTTCCCCAATCCAATCTCTTTTGGAACCAGTCATCTTCAACATGTCTGCACCCCACGTCCAGAACCGTCATCCTCGACGCCGCCCTATTAAGGGTCAGGTCTCCCCACTCAGCACCCATGGCATGGCCCTTCGCAAGAGCGATACCTTTTCGTCTCCCAAGAGTGCCAACGATCTATGCGACCTGGAGAACCAGTACTTCATGCCCCGTCGGTCTCCAACAAGCACCGAGAGGCTTGAGGAGCTTCTTCAGGACTCCATCCAGGACCCAAGTGTGCGCCGCGTTGCCGATCTATTGAAGGATTTCGACAAGAAGATTGCTGGTCACCGGGCGGCCTCCGCAGCTAGTGCCGAAATTCTCAACGACCCAGAAGTCCTTCCCGTCCCAAGTTTCGTCCTTGACAACACTACCCTGGACTGCATGCCTATGGACATCGACCCTAAGCCAACGACGGTTGAGCAAAACCCCCACGAACACGCCTCAGACAGCGGTCTGGGCTCCAGCATCAGTGGATCGAAATACGGTAAGAACATGCAGCATCCCGTCTTGGTCTCGGGCGCCCCGCATTCTAACATACAACAAGACGAAGTCCGCACCCATCGCTCCAGCGTCCGTGAATCCATCAACACGTCTGTCAGCTCAACTCACTCTGCGGTCACCCGCTCGTGCTCGACTCTCAACGCTGCCGAGGGAAGGCACACGCTCGGAGAGTACGCCTGCAACCAAATCCACGATCTAATAATCAAGCCCATCCTTGCTGAGGACTCACTCAAAGAGTTCCATCCTCTGATCAAGGACGTACCTCGACGCATAGGTGAGAAGAACATTTGCAACCTTCGTGATCTCGAAAAGACCCTCGTCTTCCTGGCACCGGTAAGTGGTATCCGTTATCTTTCTGAGAGTGCAAAAGCTTATTGCATTTTCCGCGGCTTCAAGGAGCTCTCGGCTACTTCAACTTCGTACCTCCGTTTCTGCGAACGATCCATTCAACTCCTGGTTACGACTGTCGACTACCTTTCGGAACAAGATCAGCGTCTGCCAACCGACCGCCCTTATACTAACGGCTACTTTCTCGACTTGATCGAACAGATCCGACGATACGCTGCAATCATGGCTGCAACTAGAGAAAAAGAAGAAAAGGGCGAGAAGCTCGACGATCAGGATTATTCTCGGTATGACCGCGCTGCCGGCTTCTTATTCCAACGCAGCGCTAATCAAGCAAATCTCAGTGATGAGAAGATCACTCTTCGTGGCGGACTAAGCCACGACGGTCGTCCAATCCAGCTGGTCCGTGAAAAGAACGGCCAGGTATTGAACATTGTCGAAGACGCCGACTCCTACCGTAGCTTGTCCAAGCGCGGACTTTCCGATGACGATATGGATGAAGACGAAGTTACCCGCTCCATGGCGCGACGACGCAAATCAGAGAAACCTGGCGATGTGATGCATACTTGTCGTGATTGCAAGAAAGACTTCAAGCGACCATGCGATCTAACCAAGCACGAGAAGACCCACTCCCGTCCCTGGAAGTGTTCTGAGCAGAAATGCAAGTACTTCGATCTCGGTTGGCCAACTGAGAAGGAGCGTGACAGGCACATGAACGACAAGCACTCCGCTGCGCCCGCGCAGTACAAGTGCCACTACCCACCATGTTCGTACGCTTCCAAACGTGAGTCGAACTGCAAACAGCACATGGAGAAGGCACATGGCTGGGAGTATGTTCGCTCTAAGAGCAACGGCCGCAAGAAGGGTGCTATGGGCAGCGATCGTAGCCCTACCACTCCACTCACACCATTCCTCGGTACTCCTCAGTCTGCGACTCTCAATACTCCAATGACACCTTTTGCGCCATCGCCACAGCTACCTTTGGCCGGAGACTTCAAGTACTACGGTTTTGGTACTCCAGCTTTGAGCATTCAGGATGACTTCCGTCGCGACTCTGTTACCACCGATGGGTCCCACTTTACATACTCATCTGGACACTCGCCCACGGAGCTCACATCTTTTGTTGATGCTGTGAATCCAGAGGACACCAGCATCAACCACAATGATGTGTTCAACACATTGGGCGTCAACTTCAACACAGGCTTCCAGCAGCCGACACCAGCTTTGAGCACAGGTTTCGATTTTGAGCCTCTTCCTTTCACTGCTAATAGCACAATGAATGCTGGCTTCACGCACCTCTCCCCACTCGCCCAGCCTGACGTCACACTCTTCTCACCTCATATGCCTATGGATGAAGGCTTCGGCGACACGGACCTGGACATGAGCACCTTCAGCCGTCCGACCGAGGACTTTATGTTGTTTGACACTGCGCCTGCCGCCAGTATGCCACTCAGCAACACTGCAAACTTCTTCCCTGACTTCAATCAGTTGGGAGGTCAGTTTGATAAATTTTACACCGAGCCCACCACTACGCTGGACGATCTGATGGGCAACTACGGAAACCCGCAGTAGATGGTTACTGCGTCACATACGATTAGCGAGGCCTTTTGCGGCTACATATTACTCTATGGGCTGTTTTCATACAGCAGCTATATTTTGAGCTGGAGTTTTGGCATTATTCTGCGGATAGCGAGCTGGCACGACCTGTACGGTGGAAGACCTGAGTATACAGGCACGGCTTACGACCCTCTTCTCTCTGCTTTTGGAGTGGTTTGTTACACTCAACCAGAACAGAAAATCCAAAAACAAACGACCTTTGTTTGGACCTGGTTTTCAAAGCCTTTGCCCCTGAGTTCGATCTCCCCCCTTCACCCTTCCTGTTTATGTGGAGTTTTTAGGCTGGGTTGAGATCATCAGATAGATACGTAGTGTAGTGTAGGGCAGAATACAAACATTATGGAGGAAACCCACCGTGTGCCGTGCCGTCCATGGTGACGACTTGATAAAGTGCAACACCCAAAATAATTATTGGATGACTCGGAATCGCCCAAGACCCTGGCCACAGCACCCTGAAACTGGCCGCGTTCCAATGGCGCGCGCTCAGAACGTACCAACTGACATCACATGGACCTGCGTGAAGCGGCTTGGTGGAGCTAGCGCTTGTACCGTGGAGACCAATGGGACGCCGGAACCTGCACGGATGTTTCAAGGGGATGAGATACGCTCGAACCCCCCCTCGGCTTCTTCACGATGTCGTTTGCTGTGTTCTTCGTCCTTCAACCTCTCAGTTTCTCGAGGCGGAGCGTGTCACTCCCTTGACACTCCTTCTTGTCGCTCTCTCCGCATATTATTAGGTCGATCGTGGCCATTTCAATCACTAACAAATAGGTTACGCTGGTCGTGCCTGCTATCCGTACCCCGTACCCATCGGACCACCCCTCAACCAAAAGCGCGTCATATCGATTGACGTTGTACTACTCTTTTCACAGCTGTCGGAAAAATTGAAAAAGAATATATTGAAACATGTTGGGATTTCACAGAAGGACCAGGTCGTTGATTCCGGTCAAGGATTTGGCCAAGTACGACGAGGTGGCGGCTGTGGAGGAAGAGGAGGAGATGTTCGACAACGAGGATCCATACGTTCAGAGCATACCCGAGATTTCGAGCACATCGCGTTCAAGACAGCTGACGCTTGTGTTTGTCATCTTCTTTGCTGAAGCGTAAGTAACGCTTTCGACCACTGTGGGGCAAGTTGAACTAACATTGTGCAGGATCATGGCATCAGGTCTCCAGCCTCAACTTCAAATGCTCCTCTCATCCTCCGACTATTGTGGCGACCTATCAACCTCTTACCTCCGAAGTATTCTCGACTGCGCGTACGCGTTCGGCGGTATTACCGGTGTATTCTGGGGCTACCTTGCGGACCGCATGGGACGGCGACGAGTAACACTCATAGGGTTGTGGGCCATGTTCGCGTGCTGCCTGACCATGGGATTTGCGACAACACTGGCCGGCTGTGCTATTCTTCGGTTCCTCGCGGGAATGGTCAGCTCGACCGTGATCTGCACAAGCTTGACCATGATCGGAGACCTCAGCACATCCGCGGACCAAAGAGCGAGAAATGTTGCCCGCCTGCCCTTGATTTCGCTTTGCGGCTCCGTGGGACCGCTGATGCAGGGCATGGTTACTGAAAGCCTCCAGTCTTATGGAATGGTGTGGGAGAAGTTTCCTACGCTGGGATCGGAGCTTGTATGCGGTACAATTCTCTTCGTCATCGCGCTCACTGCCACCCTTCTCCTCAAGGAGACGCTGCCATCCGACTCCGACTCCTCAGCAGACTCCATGGATGTAGACTGCGAGAAGGCCGCCTTCTTGAACCGCAACTCCGAGGACACAACCGTCACACTCGTCGAATTTGCTCGCCCCGAACCCATCTCAATCGCCAACTTCCTCCAGGCACCGTCACTCATGGTGCTCGTATGCTCGTTCTGCCTCCTCTCGCTTCACGCAGCCACCTTTGATGTTCTTCTTCCTCACCTCGGCCACAGCAGCACGGAGCATGGCGGCATGGGCATCCCTTGTGATTGGCTCAGCATCGTAGTTCTGGCAGTGCGTGGTATTGCTGGAATTGCAATCTGGTTCGGCGTGCCTCTGGTCATGGAGAGGTACGGCCTGCTGAAAGTGTACCGCTCTGTATCCATCCTCTTCCCTGTCATGTACATCATGACGCCTCTCCTCGGACTCATGATAACATGTGCCGGCATCTCGCCCATCATCTCTGTGCTGTCCATCCTCGGCAAGCACATTCTTGCCGGCTCTGCGGTTGTCCTTGTTTCCCTCCTCGTACTCAACACCACACCTGACGCGTACTCGGCGGGCACTGTCGTCGGCATGATGCAGATTGCCAGTCTCTTCAGGGCGTTTGCCGTTGCCGTTAGCGGAACATCATACTACTTCAGCAGCGATATGAGCGTCCAAAGCACCAACCTCGGGCTCTGGACTTGCCTGTCACTGTTCGGATTCGCCGGAGCTGCACTCGCATGGTTCGTCAAGGAGCGACCAAGCGTAGTGACAGACTACCCCAGCGAGGTTCTGTGCTGGGAAATGTGCTTCGATGCAGATGCGGAGAAGCAGATGAGCATGGACTCTGACGATGAAGCTTAGGGGATGCAAGGGAGTAGCCCTTGTAGATATGTCGGAACGTACTTATGGCGCGGCGTACTTTTGTTTTCATATTTTGTTTTCACATTTTGTCATGGCTTTTCTTTGTTTCGTTGCGTTTTACTTTGTATTATTGTTTATTTTCTAGTGTATGAATATGTCTTGATTATCGAATTCGATCTCAGTTTGCTGCATAGCAGTAGATGATGCTGCGAAACATGGTTTCGGATCACCAGTGTGACGTGCTGCTTCATGCATGCAGCAATGGTGCGTAGCCCTGGCAACAAGCTGCCTCATGCGGTTCCGCTACAATACGGGCTCATGAGAAAAAACGCGCCCTTGATATATGACGTTGCACATGGCAGTCGCAAAGTCGGCCCATGACACAGCAGTTGGCAGCAACCGTCAGTGTGGGGAGGCGGATCATGTTCGCAGGGCAGATTGCTGGGGTGGAGGGCCGTTATACGTTACAGGGCAAGCCCCAGTGGACCACCACTGGCACGGAGTGCTGCAGCAGCGGGAGCCCCTGCATTTACCAAACAATCAAGGGTCGGACTGGCCAAATGGCGTCGGGCATGGCTGCCTGAGTTGTCCTGGAGGTGTGGTACGCCCCCTTTCACCCTACAGTGCCCACCCGTTCGTACTTGAACACGGGGACGCGCATAGCATTTGTTTACCCCAGCCCTTCTGTGTTTGTACCACGACAACACCACCACCCCCGCTCGACTCTCCCCACGACAACACCAGCACGCCATATCCATAGTCGCAACAGTCCAGGGCCGATACACTTACACAACAGCTTAGCACCCCAAACAACCAGCGGCCAGCGCCATGACGCTACGCGACACATACACCAGGTTCCTGGTCTCACCGTCCAAGGACGCGCTTGCTGAGAATGCGTCGTTGCACTACATCTCAACGCTGACCAGCATCCACGATGCGCCGGCCATTATCAAGCACTTTTCGGCGCAGGAGAAGCTGCTGAAGAAGACGAAACAGAGCATCCTGGACGCGGTCGAGGGCACAGGCGGCTTGAGCGTCGATGTCGAGACGACGATTGAGTTCAACAACGGCGGCGGCGCCTACCTGCCAGGCCTGGACGACAACTTTGTCGCAGACCGCACCGTGACCTTCCCCATGGTGAGCACACGGCGGCAAAGGACGACTGTAGCAGAGCTGACGGCGCGCAGGTCCACATTGTCCACTTCGACCAGGCTGGGAAGATCACGCAGATCCGGCAGTACTGGGACCAGGGCTCGCTCCTCAAGCAGATCGACGTCATTGGCTCGCGCTCGCGCAACTGGCCCATTCGTGACGGCAAGGACCAGAGCCGCTTGATCGCGACCAACGCCGCAAGCACTGCCAATGGCGTCTCCGCCGCCTCGTCGCGCCCTCCAACCGCCGCCTCCAGGGGCGCAGACAATGTGTCTGTCTCGTCGCGCTCGCGCGGCTCGACAAATGCCACGAATGACCCTCACGCATCGCTATCGCTCTTTGCGCCGCGCCAGGTCTCCGAGGGAGAGTCACACAGCTCGCACCCGACAGCACCGCGGGCGCAGTCTGCAAAGCCTCAGCCACGCGAGTACTCTGAGCTCTTCGTAGGCGAGGACAGCGGCTCGCCGTCTCCCTCGCCACAGCGCATTCCCGCAAAGGCGGGTAGCGGAAAGAACTTCAAGACTAGCCGCCTGTTCGACGAGGAGACAGAGGAAGACCGCGTCGCTGCAACACCACAGGGCGTCAAGACCAACGCGAAGAAATACAGCCACTTTGAGTTTGGCGACGGCGACGGCGAGGAAACGCCAAAGATCCGCGACACTGCGCGCGCTCTTCCAAAGGGCAAGTCTCAGGCCAGCTGGAACTTTGAGGACTTTGCGACACCAAACAAGATCGAGGCCAAGACGCAGCCCCAGGCTGTGCGTCACTTCGGCTGGAGCGACGATGATGTGGGTCCATTCTATCAGCCAGAGATAGTCGAGGTTGCTCCCATCTCTCTGCGCTCTCTTTTCTTTTGGCACATGCTAATGATGAATTTTACAGGAGACTTCACCGGTTCGACGTCCGATCGTCCACAAGGCTCGCCCAATGGACCCCCATTTCGATTTTGTTGACCAAGGTACTCCCGAAGCCCAACGCAAGCAAGCCTCCACCAAGGGCAGCATAGGAAACAACGGCCAAGGCCTTTATGAGGACCACGTCACCCACACCACCGACAACCGCCAGGACCGCGCCTTCAAAGGCGACGGCAATCGCGCCCTGAACGATGTGACAACCGCCGTCGAGAACAAGAACCGCTCCAAAGACTTTGGTGCTCACTTCGACATGCAGGACAACAGCCCCGGCGCCAACAAGCTCGCTAGCAGTAAGCTTCCCAGCCACGACACCCGCAGCTCCATGCACACCCACTGGGGCGCTCATCAAGATTCTCCAGAAAGTCGCGGCATCAATATTGCGGGTAACGGCATGGGCGGACGCAAGGGCCACGAGTGGTCGTTGTTTGAAGAGTCGCCAGCGAAGAATGAAAACTCGAGGACTGCGGTCAAGAATACGGCAATCAAGACGGAGGGTGACGGTATGGGCGGGAGGAAAAACGCCGAGTCTTTCTGGGACTTTTGAGTCTGCAATGAGAGAGCACAACGGCCTTGATGAAGAAAGGATATGAAATGATTTCTTTTCTTTTCACCTTTGCGATACCACTAAAGCCGAGGCAGATGTGTAGTCTGGTGGCCGTCAGTACATGTCTTCCTGTCTTGTCTTTTTTCTTGCTGTCGTTTGTCGGTTCTTGGATAGATTGTTTACGGTCTCCATGTGCAGCGTGCCAATACCCTGGGCTTTCATATGAAACAACCTGGTTGGCGTATGCTTTCAAATACATTATATTTCAAAGTTGACTTCTCTCCCTCGTAAACACGACCTCCAGCTCGTCTCCCACCCTCCAAGAATCCACATTCCCATCCCAAGCCACCAACCTCACATCAGCCTCGAGTCCCATCCTCCTCCCGACCTCCCACTCCTCGCCAATCCTCTCCAACATGCCCATCCACACCGCCCGAAACGCTGCACCCTCGCCCTCACGCACCGCCCCCACTCCATCCGACTCCTCATCAAACCAAATGCCCTTCTCCACCATCCTCCCCAAATCATCCGCCGGCTCCATACTCGCCCACACATCCCACGGCATATACTTGACCTTGACCCTCTGCAACGCGCCCTCCAGCGGATCCACAAGCATAAGCAACGCATGCACGCAAACCTGCACCCAATACCTAATCTTAAGCGGGAGCGCATATCCCGGCCTCGTCATGCTGCGATCATGCAGCATCTGCTTCGAAACAAAGTACAGCGGCAGCGTGATACTCGAAATATTAAACGTCGGGGACGCAAGATACGCAAACAGCGGCGTAACCTCCATGCTAACCAGCAAATCCAATTTCGTAGCGATTTCATCTGCCGAGGCAGCGCGCGTGGGGACGTGTGAGGGGTCGATAAACGGGTTATGATGTGCGAGGCCAAAAGGGTCGTTTGCAGCATCATCGTCGTTGTTGTTGTTGTTGTTGTTGTTGGTACCCTGCGTAGCAGCATGACGGTGCCGAAACGAAGGGTACAGCGTGACATCGTCCGGGTCGTAGAAATTATCATCGTAATGATAACCCTCATGGTCATATTCATCATAATGCCCATTATACGCCGCGCCCCGTATATAATCCACATCCACCTCTACCCCATCTTGCACCTCCTGCTCTATCCCCTGCTCAACCTCCCAATACCACGTATCCCTCCCTTCCCCCCTATCCGGCGGATAATGCGACAAATTGGGGAACGTGACCCAATCCAGTTCCACACTGTTTATCCACCGCAGCCAGTGTCTGCCAGGGCCGTTGTTTGCGCACTCTATCCGCTCGAGCAGGGTTTTCAACACAAAGGGGCCGCAGCTCAGGAAGACGGTGTGGTGTTTGAAGAGGATTTCTAGGGCTTCGCGGGCGGTTTGGCGGGAGAGGAGGAGGGGTTCGTGGTGTAGGGTTAGAAGGATGGAGGAGGGGGTTGGAGTGAAGTATTTTAGGGCGCGGCGTTCGATGCGGAGGGCGCGGTGGGAGCGGGGGTCTGTGAGCAGGAAGGTTTGGTGGTAGATCTGTGGATGTTGTTGGTTTCTTGTTGTGTGATGGTTTTCATGGGATGTTGAAGACATGTTCAGCGAGGGGAGTTTGCACCTACTTGGTCGCGCAGTTCTCGGGGTAGTTTGAGAAAGGGGAATATATCTTTAGATGGTGGGACTGGGTCCGCTTGGGGGGTTTCGTTGGTATTAATCATGTCTGCCGTGGACTCGATTGTGCCCTTTCTTTGGGTGCTTCCTTCCCCGCTGTGCACGCGTGGGTTTCGTGTTCAACTGATCGACCTCGCATGGCCCCGCAGTCGTGGTCGGACAGCCCCGCCAATGACGCACGTGTGCACGTGGGAGTCTGTCTACACTAGTAGATTAAGCCTATCCATGAGCCATATACTACGGTACTACGAAGGAGCGAGCTCGGATTTGGTAACTCACTAAAGTTACAAGCGCTGTAGTCAACACATCATGAGGCCTCAAGCTCTTGTACATAAACAAAATAAGCAGACCGTACAGCCTATCATCGTCTGGATACAGGAAGTGTCCCGTGCTCTTCGGTGAGAATATGCAACATCCTGTAGACTTTTACATGTCCCGTTATGGCGACGGTGCCTCAAAGCAGAACCCTTGTTATATTACCACTCACTGGCCCAGCCATTGCCTCCGACTTCTTTCCCAAACAGCCAACAAATCTCTCATTCGCCTTGTTCAGAATGATCGACGGCCTGACCTGTGCGCTCTTACAGGTAAGCCATTCGTCCTTGGACCCAAGCCTGCACCCTTGGAACCGTTGGAATTCTTCGAGTATAGCTCGATGGCGATGTCGCGTCGTGGTTCCAGAGCCGCATACGCACGCTTCAAAGCCTCCAAAGCACGCTCTTCCTGGGACTGTATGCTTCGATCGACCAACAACATCGCGTCAACTTGTACAGATTTCGGTTCCATCCATTCTGATAGAGAATTTGTCGTGTCCACTATCACAACCATCCGCTCTAGTGCATACCAGTGCGAAATGACCCCCAGGATGTTGTGCATGAGACGTCCGAGCGACCCATGCCACTCATGTTGATACTCGTCTACTGCGATGCGCACAACCTTGATCTTGTCAAATTCCTCCTGTCGCAGTGTGTTCTGTGGAAGGTCGTGCGGTGAGATAGTGAGAAGAGGATAGAAATTACTGATGTGCCCAGAGAGCTCAGTGCAAGTCTTCTCTATGAGACGGGTTTCGGCATGTACTTGACGGCAGACCTGAGTCAAAGCGAGTGCGTGAGGCATCCAGCCCATTTGGACGCTCAGATAGTTGCAAGATTTGAAGCGAATGCTGAGATCGCCGAGTATGTAGTTGTAGATCTTATTGCGGAGCTCGCCTGGGAGCTTGAGTAGCGGGGAGATGCGCGAATTGCTGGCGGTACTGTGGTGGTCAGATCTGGATACAGTCGAATTACTTTCAACCTACAGGTCTTTGTCTTCTCCCCGCAACTTCATCTTCTGTAGACGCATGTCCAGGATAGTCGCTGTCACGCCCTTAGGGACGCTATACTGCGAGCTCATTATGGGGACGCCGGTGCCGGAAGATGCACTACATTGAGAGGGCGAGACCAGTGTCTCATTCTAGAGCGTGAGTGGTACCAGGTACTTGAAGGAAGTTGAAGCTAACGCGTGCGTAGGTGTCGTAGCAACCGCACTAGCGTGCAAACGCTCGAGAAAGACAGGAGCGCACGTCACAGCTGCCATAGCGCCTTCACCTACACAATTCTCGGTAACAATCTTGCTTAGTGAAAGGCGAAGCTGAGCCGACACGTTGATCAAGTTACATTGAAGCTTGGTGGAGATCGTGGAACCTAACTGCGGTGATACAAGTGCGTTGAACGACATGAGCTCCATCTCACCTACACAAAAGATCATGACAGAAGGCATGTATATTCAGACAGCACATCACTCACTACATAACTGTAAATCAAGCACCTCACTCCGCGTCTCAGTATCCAAAAATCCCCATCCCAATCCCATTCAAAACGTCTCTTGGTTTCCACCAGACATTGCCCACATACATTTCACCAGCATCGAGCTCCAACATACGGTGGCGACGAATCGCAAGGCTGCGCAAGGGCCGTACACGGCGTATCCTACCACATCGACGACATTAGATACCTCATTGGGAAAAGGGTTTCTCTCGTGAGAGAGAGGAAAAGAAAAGATCAACAACTACTCACCGCAGCACAGGGAACAGTCACGCCTGCCTCTTCAATATAGCATGTTCCGAAATTGCCCCCCGTTGCTTCTAGGCAGCCCTTGTCGAGTTGTTAGTTCGTGGGTACTACTGGAATATAGGCAGCAGCAGCAGTGGTGGTGGTGATGGGATTGGAAGGATAGATGGAGAGAATGGATCAGGGAAGATGGCGTGGTGGTGTGGATGGTAAGGATGGGGTGGTTATGTACGAACCCGGTTCTGAGCTCTGGAGCTTTGGGGCAGGGCGAGAGATACAGATGTAAGGCACAGTATTGCCAAAGTGATGGCGGTCTTCATGTTCGCGGTATAGAGTGATTATGGTATCGAGACAGGGGATTGAGAAAGGAACTAATGCCTGGGTATGTGGCTTTGGTCACTCAGATATTGTGTGTAAGCAAATATAGTAGGGGGCAGCCTCGTCTTAAATAGCCGCAATTGAGTGCACCACATCACGATCTTGGTCCACAGCTTATCGGTGCATTGCGCGTTCATCTTTCCCGTTACTGTGCTCTACTCGTACTGCAGACTAGACAAAGCCGTTGCAACACCGACCGAGTCGCCGTAGCGAAGCTGTTGTAGGGCAAAGTAATACCGATACACAAGACATACATTCATAGTCCATGGAAAGTGGGTATTCTGGGCGATCTAGTTCAGGAACGGCCGCTGGCTGACGCTGTGTGGTAGGCTGGTCGGTGTATCTACGGGCTCGGTTCGTAGCTTGTGGAGCACAGCAGATTAGATGTAGTGTTGATTACTATACACACTACCATACGCTCCCAATACACATTATGAGAATCCAAGATATGCTCATGTTGGAGAAAGTGGAAGCCAGTCTGCGCCGTAACACTAGGGTATGCTAAAGGAAAAAACGTAAACAAAACAACATGCTTCGATCAACAAATTTCCAATTCATCCTTCTCTTGCAGTCAACAATCACAAGATCAAAGCCGTTGTGAAAGCTGACTTTACTCCTCCACAGAGGTGGAGTTCAACTTGTGCGCCGCCTTGACCAGCGCCTTCAGCCTCTTCTCCATGACACTGCGGCCTTCAAGCGTATGCCACACCTGATGCGGCGCCTTCTTGACAATATCAAAGGCGACCAGGTTGTCGGTCAACTTGGTCAAATCCTCTTGCTTGCGCTCCCACTCGCGGTCCTTGCCGCAAGAGATACCGCTCGAGATGATCGCAAGCGGCGTATCGGCGCTCTGGATATTGCGGGAGGAGACGACTTCGTTCTTGGTGAGCGAGTCTGCGACGAGATTCTCCTGAAGCTGCGCTTTAATAAACTTGCCAGACTGGTATGCGTTGCGGCCATAGACGCGGTCCTCACGCGTGCGACCCTTGAACAACGCGCCGGCGAGACGGACAGTGCCGAGCGGGGATATGATTCCCCATGCCCAGAGGAGGAAGCCGCGGGTGGGACCGCCAATACGGTGAAGGAGGTCTTCGTGCAGAGGGTCAATCATCATGATACCGACGACTTGCTTGAGGTGACGGGAGCCGAAGATGCGCGAGACGATGCTGCCAGAGCCGGCAGAGACGAGGATCCACGGGCCTTCCTCACCAGTCACAGCGAGAGCTTCTGAGAGAGCATCGGCGGACATGCCGGCAGAGTGTGGAGAGGGCGCGTTGTCAGAGAAGGCGTAACCTGGGCGATCCCAATAGCAGTAGCGCGAGATTGTGCCGTTCTTGAAGGCGGCGTAGGCCCAGTGCTCAAAGTCGTACTCAAGTGGTTCTTCCCCTGCTTCGAGAAGAATCGTGGGATCACGGGTCTCGCCAGTATAAGAGACGTTTCCAACGCAGGCAAGGTGAACGGCGTACTTGTCGCCATCGACAAGGACGCGATCGCCGTACATCTTCAGGGTAGCGTCGCTGGTGCGCATGCCGAGTGTCGCGGTCATTAAAATGACGATAATAATGAAGACGACAGTAAGTATGGTGGCAACCAGGACCGCGACCCACTCCTTCAGTGTGCGTCTGGTCTCTGCACGACCGGTGAGGCGCTCTTCTTCCTCCTTCTTGCCATAGGCTACAACACGGTCTGTCAGAATGCACCAGACAGCCATGACGAATGCCCAAACGACGCTTGCAATACCAACCCATCCCTCCTCGAGTCTAACACGTGGGACTGCAAGAATGATGATCATGTTGATGGCGAGGAGCACCGCGATGATAGCCGTGGTGATGCGTAGCCCCTTTGCTGGCGTAACGAAGAAGATGGTGACCACAAGGAGGTTGCCGAGAGTAAGACATGTATAGGCGAAGTCGAAGAAGCCTGATCCGCGGGTGTGAAGACCAGGTGGGGAGACGAAGATTGAGACCAGCAGAAGTACCCACCACAAGAACGTGACGACTAGGAAAAGGACAGTCAGGTAGCGCATAGCACGCACCGTCCATAGATTGTATGGTGATACCTGACATGATGAGCATTGATTTTACTGAAGGCTGTTCAGATAGGAAAACTTACAGCTGGGTCATCTGGATCCAAGTAGCCATCTGCGTTGGGTGGCGGCCTAGGATGGTCTAAGAGACGAGTTCGTTCAGTGGGCTCATAACTGCGTCTGGACGACCTGGACGCGACATCATCCTGAGGAATTGGGTGCGGTGGCTCTGCAGTCAGTTGATCACCATTCTGCGCGTCCTTTTTGCCGCCTTTCCACATGCTGGACATGCTGGAGTCTGGAGCTCTTATCAAGCTATGACCACTGTGTGAGCGGGTCTCTCGGAGGTATAGCAACAACAGCGATTCCGGCTCAGCTGCGGAAATGGGTGCAAGGGCCAAAAAGGTCCTCGATGTGAATTAAAAGCTTCAGAGAGCTCGTTGGAATAGAGAAGGCCGCTTTGAGGGGCGACGAGGTTGGTTTTGTTCGAAGCTCGTTACCGCGCTAATGATCGGGGATCGACGTCATTCCCGGAACTGGATCCCAGCTACGCATCATGAAGCGCGCCCACTCCGCGCCACTGGAGCCGCCCCGCGGAGCTTTTTGTTGTACATTTCTTGAATTTATTCTGCCCGGAGAACCGCGTTCTCACGATACATGCTCCTTGTCGCACATCGTACGAAGGAACTCGTATTTATTGTGTCCCCCCCCCCCCCCCAGATTAACAGCGTGACGCCTAAGTCTATACTGCAGCAGAAAAAGAACAACAGCACTAAAGTTTAACACAAAATTTTTTCAATTATATATGGAGAATACATGTATAATTTAATCGCTTTAGGGAAACTTTTTAGTGAGGTGTGATGTCTATAGCGCTGGTGGCGCTTGTGACTTTGGTGACTTGATAAATACAACCGGAGCTCCTTCGTGGAGCCTGTCACGTTCTCGAGCTATCGAGCTCAACCCCTGCTACGTCATTGGTTCTCATTGCATCGGTCTCGCATCGCTGATAGATTGCGCTCTTTCATGTCCAGGAGCTTCGAGCGGATAGCTCGCTAGAAGCTGTTAACAAGGATGCTCACCCCTGTCCCTCACTCACTATCAGATAACCAACCCCACATGCTGTGAATCCGTCTCCCATACAACATCACCCATTCCATCCCCCACAATATCCCGTATCCGCCGTAGCCAGCCCTCCCAGATACCAGTCTCTCCTCACGCGCTAAATACAAACCCACCAATCACTACTCCGCGGACCACCACAGACCACATCAAGAACCTTGTCCAACTCAGCACGCAGCGCACGCACCCAGACACCCTTCACGCTCACGCCTCGCCAAGCCCCCACAATGTCAGATCTAGCCAAGCACTTTGCCAAAACCAAGCTCTCCGCTCTCCCCCCACCCGAGCCCTTGCTGGAAGAACCGCCAGAATACGAAGATGATTCGTCTTCGGCATCATCCATGTCCAGCACTGGCACCGTCATTCCGTCAGGAAGTCTAAGACCGGCGCCCGCGATACACTGGTCTGATTATTTTGCGCAGGAGTACTACCTGGAGCAAGACAGACCGGGACAAGGACATGCGAAATTTCATGTCTATTTGACGCCGCCCAAGGATCTCAAAGCGCCGTTGCTGGTACTGCATCATGGGGCTGGCAGCTCGGCGATGAGTTTTGCGCTCATGGTCAAAGAAGTGCGGAAGGCCATGCCTGATATGGGTGTTTTGGCTGTGGAGGCGAGGGATCATGGAAGCGTAGTGTGGACTCCTGCAGGTGAGGTGGATGAGGACCTTAGTGTTGAGTTGCTGGCGAGAGATATGTTGGAGATGATGCATCTTACACAGAAGAAAGTGGGCTGGGATGATTTACCTCCCATCATCTTGATCGGCCATAGTCTTGGTGGTGCGGTGGTCACAGAGGCAGCGAGTAAGGGACTGTTGGGAAACAAGTTGCTGGGCTTTGGTGTCTTGGATGTGGTCGAGGGTTCGGCAATGGAGGCCCTGGGCTTCATGCAGGCATATCTTGCCAGTCGACCGCAGACGTTTCCGTCTCATGCGGCAGCGATTGAGTGGCATATACGCTCACGAACGCTTCGCAATCCCCAGTCGGCAAGAGCCAGTGTCCCAAGTCTTTTGCTGCAGACATCAGATGGACGATGGGCATGGCGGACAAGTCTATCGACTACCGAGTCGTATTGGGAGAACTGGTTCACGGGAATGAGCGGCAAGTTCCTCAACAGCAAAGGCGCAAAACTATTGATACTTGCCGGAACAGACAGGCTGGACAAGGAGCTGATGATTGGACAAATGCAGGGTATAACTTCTAGCTTCATGAGACTATGAAAGAGGTATCTAACGAGACAACATAGGCAAATTCCAACTGCAAGTCTTTCCGAACGCAGGACACTTCCTCCAGGAAGATCAGCCCGAGAAGACAGCCGAGGTTGTTGTCGAGTTCATCAAGCGCAATGATCGAAGTACCCTTGTACTTCCACCCAAGGTTTCGGACATGCTTGCTCAGGGCAAGAAGGTATAGGCTGTCTCAAATCTTCCAGAATGGTGTGCCATTCGCTCCCTCGAGCATACTTCATACGACGGATGCGCGCTCCGGAGCGTACTGCGAGGCATGTCCCGATTGGTCTTCCTACTTCAACTTTTTCATCCTAATAACGCCTAGTATGCTATGAAACGCCGGGACTGATGCATGCATATAAGAATCGATGATCTCAAGTGGAAGTTGTCAGGGCGATCCTGCTTCTTCACCATCCGCAACGGCGCTCGTTTCTGCCTTGGACTTGTGCTTTCGTTTCCTCTTGCGAGGTGCTGAGCCATCACCCTCGCCTTGGTTTGCGGCATCTCCGGTAGCCTCGGGTGCATTGGGTTGGTTGTCCTCTGTCTCAGCAGACTTCGCTGGTTTCGCGACCTTGGGTTTGGAAGGCCCTTGGTCTTTCTTCGCCTTCTTCACACTGAGCGGATTGGGGCCCTTTGGTCCCTTTGCGCGTTTCTTCGAGGGTTTCGCGTCTCCGGTAGACTTAGTCTCACTAGCCTCGTCATCATGTGCCTCGTCATCGTTGCGCTTCCTCTTTTCGCCTGCGTCTGGCTTCCTCTGGCCCTTGAGACCCTGCTTGAACTTTGACTTCTCTTCGCGCTCGCGCAACTCCTCTGTCGCATTGGTCATGGGCTCCATGAGTACCACTGACTTCGAGATGTATATGAGCGGCACACCGGCGATGCGGCGCATGCGTTTGCGCACGTCTACATCGTTACTGCATACGATGTAGCGGAATTTGTTGGTGTTGTTGTCCTTGGGGTCCACGACCGAACTTAGACATTCCAGGGTGGATAGAGGTTGCTCGAGATCCTGGTGGTTGCATCGTCTTCGCTCGTATTCCTTCGCTTGCAAGATCAAGGTCTCGTTCTTGGGCTTCGCGAGGTAGAGGTGTCGCATGTCGCATGTTGTAATCATGGGCTTCACCTGCCCTCCAAGCATCTTCTGGAGTCGCGCGACAAGGTCGATCTTGCATCTGTAGGCATCTTCGAGGATCTGCGAGTCGAGGAGGATTTGGTAGGGTTCGCGGAAGCCAAAGTTGAGTTCGTATTGGTGGAGGAGCTTTTTGTAAGCCTGCGCCAGTCAACACCAAATCCAAATGCATGCTGTCAGGCGATCCCTTACCTTTGCGCGCTTCAACTTCATTGCGATAGCTCCAGCGTGGAATGGCGGATGTTTGCAGTTTGTGGGGAAAAAGTTTGGGTGATGCAAATGTTCTCAAAACTTAATGCGGACCAGATCCAACGTCCGTGCACCCCGTCGCTGCGCCGGGATCGACGCCTGCGGCTTTTGAGGGCAGGCACCCCCGACGACCTCCGCCTTTGGAAACCATGGCCTGGGGGCTCCAACCGCACGCTGTACATAGTAACGTGCTCCCAACATATATATTGGCTTAGTCGAATAGACCTGCGCATGATTCCTGGCCTAATTATCCTGCGAACCACGTGTCAATGCGCCCGCGGTAGCATCCAATATGTCGAGCGACACCCCCGCCGATGGAGTGCGGACTGAGCGCAAAAGTTCCACCGCGGGTCCAGCCGAACCGACGAATGTACAGAAGGAGGAGGTTGAATATGACGATTTTGGACTCCCCGTACGGAAGCGACGGCCAAGAACGCCAGTCAGTGAGACATCAGACTCCGAGGAGCAGTTCGAGGATGCCGTAGCTTCGAAAGCGGCGAGTCAGGACAAGGAGGAAGTCTCGAATGAAGAAAAAGGGATAAAAGGCGTGAAGGGCGGCCCTGCAGTGGTTCCAGAGGACACGAACGAGAAGGCGAAAGCAGTGGGCGATGCGTCAGACCAGGTCAATGACCATGTGGCAGATTCCAGCAAGGATGCGAGGCAGACTGCAGATGCTGAAAAAGCGGAGGAGGTGAAAGACAGTGAAGAACAACCAACAGCGAAGAGGAATAAAGAAGAGAAAGTGGTGGACCAGCAGGCTGGTGACGAGTCAGCGGCTGTGAAGGCTGACAACGAAGCCAGACCAACAGAGAAGGAAAACGTTCAAGAGGCATCAGTGACCAAGCAAGAAGGCAATATCCCGGGTGCGCAGCAAAACAAAGGCACAGCACAGCCCATGGCTACTTCTGCAACCTCATTTGCACACCGCCATCAAAATAGTGTAATTTCCGTAAACGAATACTCGCATCAACATGCCGTTCTTCAGCCAAAGCAGAAGGAGGAAATCAAAGAGGACGATGGCGAATGGCAGACCATGCCGGCGTATGCCCACTATGACATGTACGACGATGACAATCGCCTCATTGCAAAGGAAAACGCCGAAGAATTAGAGGACATGAGTGGATATGCCAATGTTGGAGGTGCTGCAAAGGGCTACACTCGGGTAATAATGGACGACGATGCGGATTCGCAGACAAGTATGGACGACAACACGGCATACCTCTTCAAGGAGAAGAGCACAGCCCTAGCTGATGAGGATGAGGAAGGTAGAGATCCCCTGTCGCAGCTACAAACTACCAAGAAACTCCTCACCGAAGGACAACGCGTTGCATATGTCGGCTTAGTTCGTCTAGCCATGGTAGAGATGGAAAACAAGTTTTCCAAGATCGAGAGGAAGAGCAAGGCAGTCAAGAAAATGCTCGACATGCAAGCAGAGACCTCGAAAATGTGGGCTCAGAAGATCATGGTCAGGATCTACGGTCACATGGACATCAATACCTCCGAGCAGATCATGATCGAGCAACTGTCAGAACATGGCGTCGTACCTGCAGATCTCGTTCCTGCGCTTATGCAAAACGCTCGAGTAAAGAATCCCGCAGCCGAGGAACCGGAAAAGTCAGAGTCAACGAAAGACACTGATTCCGCAAGACCTTCCGTCTCGTCTCCACGCCCTGAAACACCCGTAGACATGATTCAGTCTCCACGGAAATCAGAACCAGAATCACCCGACAGTCTACAGTCACCTTCCCCTCCACCTTACGAGGAACACCAGGGAGATGACTATCCTGAAGTCAAGAAGCCCTCGCAACTGCCCACCAGCAAGAACTTGGACATCGATCTTCGATGGACGGTATTGTGTGATTTGTTCCTGGTGCTCATCGCAGACTCGGTGTACGACTCGCGCTCGAGAGAACTCTTCGAGCAAGTTGGAAAGTATCTGAGCGTAGACTGGCTCGAGATCTGTCGCTTTGAGAAGCGTGTGACAGATGCTTTGGAGATGCAAGAGCAGGCAGACAAGGAGAACTGGAATGAAGACGATCACATGGTCAGTCGAGCAAGGCGGGCGCGCAACAAGCGTCTTGCCTTTATGGGTCTCGCAACGGTCGGAGGTGGCCTTGTCATTGGGCTGTCAGCCGGCTTGCTTGCTCCCCTTATCGGAGCGGGTCTTGCCGCAGGTTTCACAACTATTGGGGTCGCAGGGACGAGCAGTTTTCTCGCAGGTGCTGGAGGCGCAGCCATTATCACTTCGACTGGTGTTGTCACCGGTAGTACTGTCGGTGTCAGAGCTGCCAATAGGCGGACAGGCGCGGTCAAAACATTCGAGTATAGACCCTTACACAACAACAAGAGGACCCATCTCATTATCACTCTTGCCGGATGGATGAATGGAAAGATCGACGATGTCAGACTACCATATAGTACAGTAGATCCTGTCATGGGCGACATATACTCCGTGCTGTGGGAGCCCGAGATGCTGAGGAGCATGGGTGACACCATAAACATTCTTGCTACCGAGGTGAGTGCAAAAGAGGAAACCTGAATGCTCTCTGACTAACGTATACAAGGCTCTCACACAGGGTCTGCAACAGGTACTTGGAAGTACTATACTAACAGCTCTCATGGCTGCCATGACACTGCCCCTCGCGCTAACGAAGCTATCGTATCTCATTGACAACCCCTGGATCGTCTCGCAAGCCCGAGCAGACATGGCAGGACTCATTCTTGCCGACTCGCTCATCGATCGCAACTTGGGAACACGACCTGTCACATTGATTGGCTTCTCTTTGGGCGCCAGGGTCATCTTCTCGTGCTTGAAAGAGCTTGCTAATCGTGGTGCCTTTGGCCTCATCCAAAATGTGTATATGTTTGGCACACCCGTTGTTGCTAAATTTGACGATTATGTAAGAGCTAGGTCCATCATCCCTGGAAGATTTGTCAATGGGTATGCCACCAACGACTGGATTCTTGGTATGTATTGT
Source organism: Plenodomus lindquistii (assembly GCA_025504975.1). NCBI lineage: Eukaryota > Fungi > Ascomycota > Dothideomycetes > Pleosporales > Leptosphaeriaceae > Plenodomus > Plenodomus lindquistii. The sequence goes on along the minus strand of JANUWI010000003.1, from coordinate 2,616,056 downwards.
GCGAGCCTTCTGCTGTGTCTTGTACTTACCCCTTGATCAGGTTACCTATTCCGAGCAACTAGTGGAGGTGTCATGCGTGTCGCTGGTCTTGCACCTGTGCAGGTTCCGACTATTGAGAACGTAAACGTCACAGAGCTGGTCCCTGGTCATATGGCATACCGTGCCGCTATGCCCAAGCTTCTGCGAGAAGTTGGGTGGATAGTCGAGTCCGACGAATTTGCTGAAATCGAAGACCCTGATCCAGACAATCATGAGCTGCGCCAGCGCGAGTTGATCAATGAGATCGAAGAAGCTCGCAAAGAGCTTGAGAAGAAGAATGCTGAGAAGGAGAGGAGAGGCAGCAAACTGAGCTGGTGGAAGAAGAAGAAAGGAGACAAGAAAGAGTGGGAAGTGTACGACGAGAACTCTTCCCAACCCCAACACAAAACTCTCGACAGGGACGGCGATCCGGCGAAGATCGCAGAAAATCCCATCATGTTCGACATTGATGCCATTAGGAAAGAAGTTGCTGTGCTTGCGGCTGAGAGCAAAGAGTATAATGCCGAGGCGGAGTTCGAAATAAAGGAGATCAAGAGCACGCTTCCGCCAATGAAGATCGATATTAGCACTGTGCCACCGCCGCCATACTCGCATCTTAGGGAGACGAAAAGTTACAATGACAGCCTGGGGACATCATCAATGGATAGCAAGATAGCCGTAAACGGCGCGCAAACAACGAGCGCTACGAGCGCACATAGTAATGGCGGTTTTGAAGAGTACGACGAATACGATGAAGGTGCAGAGCACATGGAAATGACATTCGACTCATCATTCCGCGAACCAACTTCATCAGCATCGAAGTCCCCGATGCCGCCCACCGTCGCACACTCAGGTGCATCGACGCCATGGGAGTCGACACCGATCAAATCGCCATGGGATCCCGACTCGCAGCCAACATGGGACGACCCAACGACCATAGAGCGACCACCCTTGAAGTCCGCAATGACAAGTCCTCAACCAATGACTTCAAACAGTACAAACGGTAATCCTGGATACAATGCCTGGGCTGATGAATTCGACGATGATTTTGGAAAGGAAAAGGAGGTTCAGATGACGTTCATGTGAGGACATGAGCACGCTTGCATAATCGGTCGGTCTCTTCAGGTGTATTGCACTTTCAGCGCGCATTGTTGGTGTTGCTTTTGGGTTGAGAAATTGCTCTGGATTTGGCTACGCTTGAGGGCTAGGCGTTTAGCCGCTGGGTGATTGCGATGAGCTCAAGATGTGCATGGCTGTTGGATATGTGGTCAACATAGTATATCTACGCTCCAGTTTATCGTTAATACGACGCTATCGATCAGTGTCTAGCAAGCCATAATATTGCAACATGACACGTCCAGCTAAGTTTCCCTGACACTCAATCCCGCAGGCATGCCCTGGGTTGTAGACGCGGATAGCCTTGTTGTCGATGCTGGTGCTCGGACCAACATCGTCATACTCGTCGCGTGTCACACCAGCAGCGCAATACCACAGATGACGACAAACAAGCTTCTCCGCGCGCCACACCTGAGGGCTATGCAGCTTGCCTTTGTGGCAGTGAACTCGCGTACATTTCTATTTTGGTCGCCCAAACATAATGAACTCTAATGCCGTTACTGTGGGGAATGGCAAAGACCAGCCACTGGCGCAAGGGACCGTTCGTCATAGTTCGGAACGTTGCAAGCCACCCTTCCAGCGGCAGCCCCAATAACTTTGCCATCACGTATCCCCCGTGCTAAGATCCCTGACCTGCCGATAGCCGTCCGTTGTTAAAACTGGTTCTGATCCAGCTGCTTCTTGGTCCTACATCCTTTCCTTGCTGTCGATCTCAGGCCTGGACTACTTGCTTCAGGGCATGGATATTACTTGAATCGTTCTCGAGTCATCTTTGTCAATCATTATTCCTACAATTCCAGAGACAAACAAGCTATTGCCGTATCATCCATCCATCACGATGGCCACAACAACCATCCAAATGCGCGAGGGTAAAGAGCTCGTCGGAGAGAATGGCCAACGATATCTCCTCGTGCAAGCCATGGGCCAGCCTAACGTTTGGATCGCCGTCGATGCTGCCACGCAAGAGAAGCTCTACATTGTCAAGCAGCCTGGCAACGACGACAATGCACCAGGATGGCCCAAATTTCAACACGAGATGATCATGCACGAGCTGTTCAAAGACAACGATGCTATCCGTCCACAGATCGATCGTATTCCACCGACATCTCACGGCGATCCTCCGAAACTCGTGCTCGAGCTGTTGCAGACAACACTGTGGGACGCACGGAGGAAGCGCGAGTTCAGTGACGCAGAGCTCAAGCAGATTATGCGACAGATACTGCTGGGTCTGCAGGAAGTGCATCAACAAGGGCTGGTTTACGCTGGTATGCCTTACACTTCTCTTTTCGCCTGCCCTTTCAACGAACTAACAACCCTTCAGATCTCAAAATGGAGAACATTCTCCTCAGCAACTTCACCCTCCCTACCTCAGCTTCTACATCCGCCAATACCTCTGACACCCCCGATATCACCGCCAAACTCGGCGACTTGGGCATCGTAATGTCCCCTATGCGTGGCACCGTACAGCCCCTCGCATACCGCGCTCCTGAAGTCTACTTCCGCCGCGAAATCACACCAGCCGCAGATATCTGGTCATGGGGCTTGATATACTGCCAGCTCCTCGAAGCGCAAGCCTCGTTTCACAGATCGGGCATGTATGACGAGTTGCTGTTGGGAAGTAGCTCGTTCTTGCAAAAGGAGCTGAGTGTCCGTAGGGCCATAGCCAAGGATTTCGATCTGGGCAGCGTAGACTACTACGACGGGTGTGGACTTGAGAATTTGGGACGGGAGGGAGGACAATGGGAAGAGTTGCAGCGGAAGGGTGTCGACGAGAAGAACATCAAGTTTTTACAATGGGTACTGAACCCTGTACCAGGGGACAGACCAACAGCAGAAGCCATTCTCAAGTCTGGATGGCTGGACGACAATACCGCTATGCCCAACAGCAATGAACCGCCTACCACGGATACCGCCGCGGCACCTCCAGTAACGACCAACACCAAGGCTACCCACAACACCACCGAGCCCTACCCAGCCCACACACCAAACAAGGCCCGCAAAATGAGCGAGCCAAGCATCTTCGCCAAATTCTACGACCGCGTTACAAACACAAAGCGCGAACGTTCACCTGACTCTGAGGCTTCACACGCCGAGGATCAAAGGAATGTCAAGCCTACACCGTTTGTCGAGTTCAATGCAGCGAAGCAGGACAAGGCTGTTGAGAGGCCGACAACACCAAGAGCTAGCACTGCGAGACCTGCTGCGGGGACGTTTTTGAACTATGGGGCGTTTATGAAGTAGCTGGTCACCTATGTATTGCTGATCTGACGATATTTCATATTTTGTCTCTCAATCCATGCATGTTTTTCACTGATTTGCCAAACATGGTTGATTGCATTACTCGTGATGATAGGCGGAGTGTACAAAGTGTGATTGATGCACCGGCGAGTGCAAACCACAATCTCCACTAATCCACGAACGATTCAGTAGAATAAGGTTAATTCCTTCCACAAGTGCTTATGTATCTCTTGTTCCTCCCTACAAACCGTACCGAACGTGTTCCGTCAGCACTATATCCCCTCAAGATCACCGTGCTGCAATATAAAACCCCCGAATGTAGAAAGGGGCCGATGTACATACGACCTACCCCAAGGTCCTCCCTGGGTTATATGCTTGCCCCCGCGATCTTCGGTGTGATATGCATCACTATTCGCCGATCCCTTCTTCGGTCCTTCTTCATGCGCAAACTAGCCATCTCCAAATTGTACAGTCAATGCGAAGAGGGGCCATGTGATACCATGACGGTTCATTGTAGTAACCGCATTCACAATGGTGTTTCTGTAGAAAGCACTTTGTATCTCGCCGAGTACGAGAGCAGAGTAAGCACAAGCTACCTCTATAAGCCCGGCGGTGTCGATATTTGCAAAGAGTAATTCAATCGTGCGGTGGACCTTGCGTTGATAAAGTTTACACGTTGGTGAGAATGTGTGTTGGGTATATATAAAGATATCATCTCCACAGTCACCTGGAATCGTGGTCTACACATCCAGAATCACCATCAGCTTTTATATCTGCCTGCCCCTGATACGGCATACCCCATCATTTCCACTTCCCAACGAAAAACAAACAACCATGCATATCCACCTCACCACCACACTACTCCTATACTGCGCATCCCTCTCCCTCGCTGCGAAATACGTGCGTATTCCCCCTCTTCTCATTTCACCCCACCCCATCGCTCCCATATCACGAGTCCTCCACCCCATCCTACCACGTCATTCTAACACCCACACGTACCAGGCCTGTATCCCCAACGGCGGCGGCAACGGCCTCTTCTCAATCTGCGTCGACTTTGACGGCGGCGATACCGTGCAATCGCGCTGTCTTCCTGTACGTATAGTATACACCGATCGCTTTCACTTTGAGCGAGAGTGGATGTGGATGTGGACAGGAGAGCTAACGAGTGATGTGTGTGTGTACGTGTAGAATGCAGATTGTGGCAAGTATGGGAATGTGTGTTTTCCCATGGGAAATAAGTTTGCTTCGTGTACTTGAGGAAGGGGACCATGGGGAGGGGCTGTGGTGTAGATATTGGGATAGTCGAGTATATGGTAGAAAAGCTGTTGGAAGAATATGATTTTGATTAGATATCATTCGTTGTTATTCAACCGACGATTTCACTACTACCGCCGTCCAAACTTCTTCTTCATAGGCCGTTTCACCACCCCATCTCCATCTTCTTCCACAACCTTCTTCAGCACTGTTTTCTTCACCAACGGCCCAGCCTCTTCATCTCTAAGTCGACGCTCCTCGGCCTCTTTGTCCACTGCCATTTTCGCCTCCAACTCTGCTTTACGATTGAATTCCGTCTCCACGACCCTCTTATCCCGCGCAGAGTACCCCTTCTCTTTGATACTGTAAAAGACCGCGCCGAGATCTGCAAGCCAATGCGGATCCACGCTCGTCACACAACTCATGTACTCTTTACTCGTGAGAATGAGTTCGTGGTACACGACGTAGTCGGGCAGGTATCCGAGACCGTAGAGTGCAGAGGTAGGATGGAGTTGAATGGTTACGGATGTGCGGAGGTTGATGTACTCGCCTATGCCCTTGACTTTTGCGGCTTGGTGGTAGTACCCTGAGCAAATGCACTTTCGGAGAATGTCCCAGTCCGTTCCACAGGATACGAGGCTCATCTTTTGCTTTTCCATGATGTCTTTGATTTGGTCCCGGATTTCCTTGCCTCGGCGTAGGGCTTTGGGGTGCAGGAAGTGGCGTAGACACCAGCTGTCGCTGTAGCCGTTGACTTTCCACTGTGTGTATACGTGGAGTAGAGTAAGATGGTCACTTTCTGGTACGAAGAACTTTTCTCGAGCTGCGTCGGATTCTTCCTGGCGTTCTTTGGGGCGGTAGAAGACGCTGGGGACAGATAGCATGGCAACGATTGTCAGCATTTCCTCGGAGCAGCCGTACTCCACAGCGGTGATGACTAGCTTGGCAAGGGATGGGTCCATGGGGAAGGCTGTCATGGTGCGGCCGAGGGGTGTGAGATTACCAATGTTGTCGAGGGCGCCGAGGGCCCAGAGGTCGAATAGAGAGGTCGTGATTGTGTCTTGGGGAGGTGGATCCATAAAGTCAAAGTCAAGGAGGTCGCGAACGCCCAGAGACTTTAGCAGGAGGACAGTGTTTGCAAGATTTGTACGTTGGATTTCGGGAATGGTCTGGATGTAGAATTCGTCGCGGAAGGCTCGCTCCGTGTACAGATGGAAACACTTGCCAGGCCCTGTACGGCCAGCGCGACCAGCTCGTTGAGAGGCGTTGGCTTGTGATATGGGCGTAATTTGGAGCGTGTCCATACCCATCTTTGGGTTGTAGACTTTAAGTTTGGAGAAGCCGGCGTCGACGACGTACATGATGCCATCGACCGTCAGACTAGTCTCCGCAATATTGGTTGCGACTATTACCTTGCGAACGCCAGGCGCAGCGCGTTCGAAGATCTTGGCTTGAAGATCTGCAGGCATCTGACTGTAGATTGGTAGAATACTAAGCTTTGGTGGGTCGTTGAGCAGCTTCAGCCGTTCAGCAACAAGCTCACATGTTATCTCAATGTCTTCTTGGCCAGTCATGAAGACTAGAATATCACCGGGACCCTGAGACACGTGAATGGCAAGGACTTGCTTGACAGCACTGTCGACATAATCCTCACATGGTGACCGGGAGTACTGGATGTCCACTGGGAATGTGCGCCCAGGGATGATGAACTCGGGAGCCCCGCCGTAGAAACGCGAGAACCGCTCAGAGTTCATTGTAGCTGATGTGACAATGAGCTTTAGGTCTCTCCTCCGCGCCAGAACCTTTTTGAGTAGACCCATGAGCACATCGGTGTTCAGTGCTCTTTCGTGGGCTTCGTCCATGATGATACACGAGTACTTGTCCAGATCGGGCTCGACTAGAGACTCTCGAAGCAAGACACCGTCAGTCATGTACTTGATCTTGGTCTCTTTGCTGGTGCAGTCTTCAAAACGGATGGCATAGCCCACCTGGCCTCCTAGTCTGACTTCCATCTCTTCGCTCACACGTTTGGCCACACTCATCGCAGCCACTCGACGGGGCTGTGTGCAGCCAATGAGACCTTGCTTCGCGTATCCGTCTTCGAACAGGAATTGCGTCAACTGGGTCGTCTTTCCAGAACCAGTCTGACCCACGACGATGACGACCTGGTTGTCTCGTATCACACGCAGCAGATCCTCACGCACAGCAAAGGCTGGGAGGTATTGCCTCTGTTCCCTCAGTGTTTTGCTCTTACTGAAAGCGCTGGCGCCTTCCTGTTTACTCAGATGCTGTGCAAACTTGCTTCCACCTTGCTTCTCCTCTTCTTCAGGCATAGGAGCTGCACTGTCGGCATCATCTTCCTTGACGCCCATGATGTTTCCCAGGGTGGTTCCCTTGGCGCTGGTAGCTTCTTGGGCGTGCTTTTGCCGCTCTTTCTGCTGCCTCTTCTCCTTGACCACGCGACTGCCTCGACGGCTGAAGACGGCCATGTCGCTCTGTGGGTCGCGTACAGCTGGCACTGGGTCAATCTGCTTGGTGAAGACCGTCTTGCCGTCCAAAAACGGCGGCTTGAGGTCGTGGACCAGGATATGCACGCGCATACCCTCGTCGTCGTCGTCGAAGTCGTCGTCAAAGGTCCGTCGCTGGGCCACGCCAGACTGCAGCATCCGATTCGTTTCCCACGCATCGACATCTTTTTGCTTCTGCTGCGCCCGCATGCTCGCACGGTTGTTCTGCTTCTTCTCGGTCAAGGCAGCCTCTCGCTGAGCGTCCTGCCATGTGCTGTCGGCGCCGCCAAAGGGGTTGTGCGTGTCGTCGCCAAAGGTGTGCCCGTTCTCCTCGCCTCCATACCAGTCGCGGTCCAGCGCCATCGAGTCGAAGTCGTCCACCAGCGGCTCTGGCCCAGTGAAGGGCTTTTGGGGGCCATTGGCGCCATTGTCGTGTAGTCTCGGCGTATGCGCTCGAGAAGAGGGCGCCGAGTCGCGTGGTTGATTTGGCTTGCGGAATTTGGGGCGGGGCGCGATGGAGTATTCGTCTGCGTCTATCTTGCGCCGCTTCGGGCTGTGTCCTCTCTCCATGATGGCGGGCGTGGTGCGGTGTTTCTGCTCGGAGGTCCGCAATTGTCGTCAGACATGGGGAGCGCTCAGCCAGTCGCAGTGGGGCCCGCCAAAATTATTTTGAACTTCACCATCTAGTCCCCGCCCAAAAGCAAGGCTTCACTGCGCCTACACATCTACCCACTCCACACCATGTCTATGATCACAGCGACAACGTGGGTGCCGCGCGGCTTTGCGGCGCCCTTCCCCTCCAGATATCAGTTCGACGAGGACGAGTACGAGCGCATCTCCAAACTGGCGAATCTGCAACTCGAGGATGCAAAGGAAGATCTCGAAGAGGCGCAGGAAGAGGCTAAAGTCAGAAACGGCACATCCTCCAACAAGTCAAAAGCAAAGGATGACGAGTGGGTCGATTGCATCTTTTGCGCCGGCTCGTACTGATTCACACAGGGACATCGACGACGACCTCAAGGAATACGACCTCGAACACTACGACGATGACGTTGCAGAGGACCAGGGCGACACCATGGCCATGTTTGGAAACGTCAAGAACTTGGTCTTCCACGAGAACGACGAGGACGACCCCTACATCACAATGCAGGGCGGAGACGAGGACGATGACGAGGAGCGAGAAGAACTGCAGATCTTGGCCACGGACAACCTCGTCCTGGCCGGACGGATAGAAGACGACGTCGCGCATCTGGAAGTCTACGTCTACGAGGACGAGGACGACAACCTCTACGTACACCACGACATCATGTTGCCCGCCATCCCGCTCGCCGTCGAATGGCTGGATCTACCCGTTGGCAAGTCTGTTGGCTCAAGCGAAGGCAAGGGCAACTACGTCGCAATCGGCACCATGGACCCGGATATTGAGATCTGGAACCTCGACGTTGTGGACAGCATGTATCCAGACGCTGTCTTGGGCCAAGGCGCCGAAGATGCTGCAAATGCAGACAAACCAAAGAAGAAGAAGAAGAAATCGAAAAAGGCCAATGACGAATTCCACGTCGACTCTGTTCTGTCCCTCGCAGCCAACCGTCACCACCGTAACTTACTCGCCTCCTCCTCAGCAGACAAGACCATCAAACTGTGGGATCTGAACACGACCAAGTGCGCCAAATCGTACACATATCACACGGACAAGGTCTGCTCCGTGGCATGGCACCCTGTAGAGTCAACAGCGCTGCTCAGTGGAAGTTACGATCGGACCGTGGTGGCTGCTGATATGCGTGCTCCCGACGCAAAGGCACCGCGATGGGGTGTCGAGAGTGATGTCGAAACTGTTCGCTGGAACCCTCACGATCCAAACTATTTTTATGTGAGTACTACAACTTTCCTCCGGAGAAGCGTCCTCTGACTGTGACAGGTGTCTACCGAGAACGGTATGATACATTATCACGATACTCGCAACGCGCCAAAGGATCCCTCTGCGTCAAAGCCAGTATGGGTACTCCAAGCCCATGACGAGTCTATCTCGTCGTTTGACATCAACCCTATAATACCAGGTTTCCTCGTCACAGGCTCAACAGACAAGCAGGTTAAGCTCTGGAACATACAAGAGAGCGGTCCAAGCATGGTGGTGTCTCGAGATCTCGGCGTTGGCCGAGTGTTCTCGACATCCTTTGCACCTGATAAGGAAGTAGGTTTCCGCTTAGCCATCGCAGGCAGCAAAGGCGCCGTGCAGATCTGGGACACAAGCACCAACGCTGCGGTGCGTGCCGCGTTCGCCAGTAAGGTTCCAGCGATCAAGGGGGATGGAAAGGAACGCCTCATTGGGCTCGACGAGCCTGACACCGACTCTGACAGTGAAGAGGGCGAGAGTGGTGACGAGGAAGACGATGGTGGAGAGAAGGGGTGGGAATCCATGGAGGAATAAGACCGAGATACCCATGCATGACGAATGTACCAGAAGTAGCAGTACATATGATGGTCGCCCGGGGTGGACCGCAACGCCTTCCATTTCCGATGATTCGGTGGTGGTGGTCCCCTGATTCAGAAGTTTAGGCTTCCCCATGATTGTGGTGTGGTGATGGCCCTGGTGGACGTGGAAAGTTTGTTCGTCTCGTGGGCGAACACAATTCAATGCTCACACGCCGCACGTTTTACAGCCATAATCGAATGCACCTCTGCACAGATCGACCTCACATGCCAAAGCTGTCAAGCACCAACTCGCGGCTTGTCTGAGGCATCAAACAAAGCAAGGCGGATTTCCCCACGGCAATTGCGATTCAGTCGCCCACACACTGTTTCACAAATATTCCGCGCATCATTTTCGCCGTGCCACGCCCTTGCTTACCTCATCTCCCTTCATCTCGACGGTGGAGCGACTCCATTGTCTCACTTATTGCGAATCATGACTTTGCAACTCTTCTGCCACTCTGACGAAGGGATTGTACTCGACCTCGTCAAAAGTCGCTCAATACGGTCCCCCGCACCACACGCGAACTGCACACTGACAGCAACGACAAGCGGCCGATCAACGGGACTGGGCCGAACACGAACGCGCGCGTTGAAAAGTGGAACCTTAAGCAGCGACGTCCAACGGCGTCAGGCCTGGACCATGCAAGATCATCACACCTCGCCAGTCAGCGCCTGCAAAAATGTTTCGAAACCGCAGCGACGTACATAGTAAGGCGGCGACGACGTGTAACGACGAGGGTGCGAAAGCTTATGCGCCGACCTGATACAGCATCACATCCTTCCAAATGAGGCCATGCGCGCGACTGCAAGGCACACGTCGTCGGTCGAGTGAGCGGCCTGCTTTTGGCGCCTCTAGACAGGGTTGCAAAGTGCAGGGTGTCTGCATTGGGGATTAGGCACAAAAAGCAGTCCTCGAACGGTGCCACGGTGCCTGACAGATGTCGACAGCGTGCTCACTGCTGATGCCGTGCGACCAGCATTCAGCAAGTCTGATGCTGGCTGGCTCAATGCTTTTCAGCTGCAATATCAACATGCAAATGCCGTGTCACGAGATGAGATGGAGCCCGCTTCATCTAGCTGAGAATCTTGGACAGGCGGCAGTCCGTCCGCTGTGGGTTATGATTCTGGATTGTTGAAACGACCAGTGCGCAAGTGCACTCAACGAGCGTAGCGGAATCCGTGCAAACAGCCAACCCCAGCTCAATCTGCGACGCGGGCGGCAAAATCTAGCTGGAGCGTGCTACGCCCATTCGCCAGGGCAGCAAAATACAGGACTCCGCTAAACTGTGTCTGGCCGTTTCGGCGTGTGGATGGGAGTCGATACGCGATGCGGTTCGCTGGCCGGTGCTTGTTCCTAGCCCCCCCCGGCCGCTCCTGTACCAAGGTCCAATCTTTGGGAGACATGTCAACGCGGCGTGTCTAGCCCATCGCTACCAGGGTGTCAGGCTTTTCAAGGCATGCTCACTGGGGGCATCGCCCTTTTCTGCCAGGCCCTCCTCCCTTCCATCGTTCGTTCCACGTCGTTTGCTCCCCAGGCATTCACTCACTCCTTGATCGCGACCTGGTGTACGCTCTTTACCACAGCTGGTCTCTACACTCTCTTCGACAGACGATCTTCATTCACAAACCACCGTTCATTATCACTACCGCCAACGACACGCTGCGAGCTCAGCATCAACAAAAGAACTCCAACCTGTAACAAAGGACCTTGTTCTAACACTGCCGTTTTTCTGGAATTCTGTTGGATAAGCCGGGCTTTTACTGCGACCTTGGTACTACCAGAAAAATTCCAAATCAGGACATCAGTTTTACGCCTACGGCGCACACATCCCCGACTCAGTGTCTCGCAGTGTACAGCGTGATCCCTTCCGAGCCCTTTCTCTTCGCAGACGACAAACGCACGCCAGGCACACTAGTCAACACGTATCGACGTGTTCTGTCCTCGTGCCTTCTGGAATCAGTTTACCCTCGGCAGTGCCCCACCAACGTGCAGGACGCCCGATAAGCAGCCAACTACAGTCCTTCCTAGAATTACCGGCCCTAGAACCGACCGCTGGACCCTTTTCTGCAATCCTCTTAAATCAATCTTCGAATTAAGCCATCATGTCGCTCGCTCGTGCTGTCACTAAACGCATGAAGCGGTCAGATGTGCCGAAGGAGCCTACGTCGCCGACACGTAGCCAGAGCGTGAGGACTCCATTTCAGCAGATTGACCGGTCCAAGATCTCTCTGCCCATGGCCCTAGTATCAACAACCAACATGCTCAGCTACAACGCCCCGGACATCGCAACCATGAGGCACGTTTCATCATCGACTTCGTTGAGCAACTCTTCAGCGGAAGACTCCGACCACAGCGTATCCACACGCTCTCGTGCTTCTTCGCAAGCTTCGAGGGACACGATGCTTACCGAAGCATCATCTGTGGAGTCCTCTTCGCCTATCTCGCCAAAAGTAAATCATCCCGCGGGCTTTTTCCCATCCGGTGGCAAGCAGATCAAGAAGTCGGCATCGACAACCAGCCTGCAGCAAGTCAAGGAAGAAGTTGTTGAGCCAGTGCCCGAGATTCCATCAAGAGCACTTTCCCACAGCAAGCGCGCCCACGAGCGACTCGCACACAAACGGTCGCTGCAACATGTCCCTGGCCGCAGCAGTATCAATTCTCGCAGCTCAGGCTCAGTACGCAGCGTGCGGGAGCAACGCTCATCTGTCGACATATTCAAAGCAACCATCGAGGAAGAAGCGCATCCATTTGGCAAAGAGCTCGAGCAACTCAACGAGGTTGTCGAGGAGTTTGGCGGTGTCGTACGCGACGCCGAGTCAGAGGCTGATCTCACTGTAATGCGCTCCAAGAATCTCGCAGCCTTCTGCGCGTCAGACTACCTTTCGGAGATTCAACCTTTGTTCACCACCCGATTTGGTCTTGTTCACCAAGCACCACCTATGGCCTGGATTTGATTGTGCACGACACGTTGTTTCCTCACCATCTGTTCCTTTTACTTTGTCTCTCAACTCGATACCTTAGACGTGTCTAACGCTCTCGCTTCCAGTGTACATATTGGACATTTCCTTTCTTCACACTCCTTTGCATAATCCTAGTATATATTCTACATTTTTACAGCCTGCTTGCAGCTGACTTGGTCGGGACGCGGAAAATCTTTGGCGTTCTGGCATTACCAATCAGATTTGCAAGCAGGCTTGGGAATTCCACCCAGCCCACACCCCCATCTCTCACGAATTTCTTTGTTTGTCATTGTTGTACGATCTCATTGAAGGGCGGGTGGAGGCTGCATCGTCAGCCTCCACATACAGGCAGAAGACGAGTGCCACGCGGTATATGTTTTGGCCATGTTGGGTATGCTGGATGTGACCGTGTGACTGCATGTAACACGGCATATGCTGCAACCAGTCTTACATGAGAGCTACATATCACAATTCCAAGTATATATAACTCATTCGCCTCCATGGGTCTTGTGTTGACTTTGTACTTGTGCTGTCGCCTCGCATCTGACTATGCTGTGTGTAACTTGAAGCGTGGATGTTGCACGCATGCGATATTGAAGCTGTCTTAGCCCATAGTGCATGACAACACTCAGCTCCGCCATGCCGCTGGTGTTCCCTACCAAGACGGAGGGCGGAAGAATAGGGAAGGTGGCAAGTGTATGTTGCGGCAGCTGCCAGCACTAAAGCTGCAACTCTGTGCATGTGAGTCGGATGCAATATACAGAGGACGTGCTAGACTAAGATCACCTTCATGCACGTCTATTTAGCTCGTGATAGCCTGACATGCCTGTTCATATTGCAAGTCCGCAAGGCTGACATCCATATCCGAATGGTGTTTAGCGCCACGCCCCCCATCGGCATCGGCGAAACGCATCGGCCATGCCATGAGCCCCAAGCTCAAACTTTTGGACCACCAAGCACCGCAAACGCATAGCGACGCCATCACGCCCTCAATCAAGACCGCCCACCACCACCCCACCACCCTTCCAAGATGATCTGTCGCTCCTGCCTCCGAGCCGCCTCGCGCACCCACATCCCACTCTCAAAATCCCTCCGCCAACAACCCCAACGCTTCCTCACCACCACACCCACCCCCCAAAACGCAACACCCATCTCCTCCGCCTCCCCCACCCCCTCCCGCCAAGCCAACGCCACCTCCCCCCACAACCCCCCAACCGCAACCTCGACCTCCTCCGCACAGCCCTTCAGCGCGCCCCTCACGCCCGCCCCCGACCCAGCGCTCAAAGCGCAAGCCGCAGAGCAAGCCAAGAAGAAGCCCGCCGTGCTCGTAAAAAGCAGTATACCAGCGGGCCAACCCCTAAAGGGGTTAAACTTTTTGAAGAATGCGCAGGATCCGGTAGCGCTGCCTGATGATGAGTATCCCGCGTGGTTGTGGACGATTTTGGAGAGGCAGGAGAAGAAGGTTGAGGGCGGGGTGGGGGATTTGTTTTGTATGTTCCCCTTTCACTTTTTGAGCCCCAGTATTTTCTGTGAAAGAGGTGTGGAAGTGCTGGCTTTTGATTGACAAGCAAAGCGCGCGGATTCTGGACACAAAGTTTGAACATGGAAGCTAACGTGTGTGTGTGTGTGTGTGCCAATAGCCAAATCCAAAAAACAACGTCGACTAGCCGCAAAACGACTGCGCAAGGAAGAAGCCATGAACCCGGGCATGAACGCTCCCAAGATCCCCATCTACGAACAAACGATTGATTTACCAGCCGGTGATGGCAGTTTAGCGGGTGCGGTGGCCGCGGCAGATGCGAGGGAGGAATTGACAAAGGCGATGCGGAATAAGAGGCGTGCGACAATTAAGGAGGCGAATTTCTTAAAGGCTATGGGATAGGTGTGTTGGGTGGATTGGCTGGAGGAGATGGTATGGGCGTGTAGATGGAGTGGATGTGGGATTTTGCATGGCTGTGTTGGATGGAGCATGTGCGAGTTTGGTGGATGTGGAAGTGGAAAACGTGTGTATGAGAATGTGTACGATGTGGATGTGTATATGAATTGAGATATTATTCGGGTTCCATTATGAGACTTTGAATCCTCTTCAACGATGAGCTACATGCGGCGCTCAGGGGTGTTGAGATCCAGCACATGCATAATACACAATGTCAAAGCGAAGCGCGTCTAACAGTCTATACATGTCTCAACATTCATCGACGATGTATCTTCTACTCTCACGACTGGAACATTCACGCTGCATCAGACAGATCCGCCCAACGCACACTCCCTCCCACTCATATACGGTTCAATTGTGCGATTTCCAAGGTACGTGTGTTCGGTATTTCAATCAAAAACATACAAGCGATGTTTGAAATGAAGACTGCTCCCATTGCTGCTATTCTTCCTTTTTTTGCGTGACATCTCAATCCATCTCCTTAGCCTTAGGTCATAATTCCCTCCAACATCAGTATGCACCCCCCTCGTCTCAATCCTCCACACCATCCTCCCCCTCCTCATCCTCCTCACTCCCCTCTCCCTCCCCAAACTCCACCCCAAACTCCCCAACAACATCCCACCGATCCCCCCTCGCACTCTTAGAAACATACTTTGTAAACCTCAACACCCCACTATCCCTCAACACAATAGCCAGATTATTCCAGCACGCGGGCTGACTAAACAGAATTCCATCGTCCTCGTCATCAGCTGCGGATTTGTAAATCGCTGGATCGGCCTTGCGACGTTGACCGGCGCCTGTGCTTGTTGTTGTAGGGATGGTGGGGTGGGAAGCGCCATTTTCGTCATCGTTGTCATCGTCGTCGTCGTCGTCGTCGCCAGCCATGTACATTTCGTAGCCGCCGACTTCTTCTGCTTCGGCTGGTTTGGGGGCGTCGGGGACGGGAGTTTGTTTGGCTTTGGTTTTGGAGTTTTTCTTGCTCTTGCCGTTTTTCTTCTTGGTGTTTTGTTCAGCTTCTTCTTCCTCGGCTTCTTCCTCGGGTTCGTCGTCGCCCCAGCCCTTGGATGGCGTAATGTTTAGGCAGACTTCGAGCTGAGGCTCTTCTTCTTCGTAGGCAGTGGCCAGCGTATAATCCATGCCCCGCCTGAATCTTCTCGCAAAGATGTTACTCTTCTTGATCGTCGAGGCTGTGACGATGGAAATCCATTTTTGAAAAGCGGGGTGGGGGAACAAGTCGTCTACTAGCAGGTCGTAGGGCGTCAGTCGAGCATCCTCTGGCAATGGCTCCGAACGTCGAGGGAAAGCAGCTTGGCGGTACAAGTATCGCTGTTTATGTGGCGGACGCGCGACGCCGACCTTGGCACTCGTGGCTTTGAGGTATGGGTTCTTTGGTAGGCTGGGTGTTTCCTCGTGATCTTTCGATTCCAGGTACTCGCGCAATTGTGCTGAGAACTTTTTGGACAGAAATTCTCCGAGCTGTATGCTTGACTCGTCTTGGAACCTCTCTGACATTTCTTCCACGGTGTCGGGGACGAGGTAGTTCGGGTTCAGGTACTTGATCAAGAAGTCGCAGTCTTCCTCTGTCAGCTCTTTATCCTCATCCTTGACCTGCACCTCAAAATCTGGGTTGTCAGCCCATCGGGGGCGGGGCTCGTCGAAAATGTCGGCCTTCCCGCCTTGAAGTTGGGCGAGCGAGGACTTTTCTGCTAGCTTCTCTTCCAGTCCTTCTTCGTAGCCCTCCTCGCCCTGTTGTGGAATGTGGAACCATCCACTGATGGCCATGCGAATGCGCCCACCGTCTTCCTCTACCTTCTCCTCAACACCTCGACGGTAGACCTCCTCGACGTCGTGGAAGCTCTCGCCGGGCTGGACGGTAAAGAAGGAGAGTTGATTCCATGCTGGAGGTATGGAGACCGAAAAGTCGGGCTTTGGTACTTTGACCTTGTCGCCTTCTGGTGTGATTTTGTGCTTGGTTGGGTAGAGGCGTAGCGCGCCGCCGTACTCGGGTTTCCATGGGATGTCGGGGTCGAGGAGGTAGAGAATCCAGCTAACACGCCGACTGCCAATGACGTCGTCGTGGCAGAGCAAGTGACAACCTGGTGTGTAGACATTCTGTGTCGCAATCAGTATAGCATTTGCTGAAATGTTTCATCTCAACGCACCACAGCCATGTCAGTCTTCACGCCACTCAATGGTCCAGACTTTGTGATGGTAGAGAGGTACTTTCGAAACGTCGACGAGTACAGCGCATCGCGCAGAGTGAGCAGTGACGGTAGGCGCTTGAGCGCCGAGTCCTCGAGGCCATCCAAGTTTGCCAAATCACCCGACTGGTGGATCTTGTAAATATCTGTTTCCTTGGGGGTGAAATGGATGTTTTCGCGAATCTCGTTGCGGACATTCCGCAACAGCGTGTCATCGACCAAGTCCTGGATGACGGCGTGTTTGTAGCTGCATCTTGCATTAGAAATGTGTGATCACGAATATTAGAGTTGCAGCATACGGTTGCGAGTTTGCATACTGTCCCCGGTATGCTTTGAGCACCTTGCGGTCGAAAAGTCCGCTGCGGAAGTTCTTGTGCACTTCTTGGTTTGCGGCAGCTATTTTTCTCCTCTTCTCCATGCGCACAGCGCGCGATTCACGATACTGGCGTTTGCGTTTGGGCATGATGAGGTTGAATTGACGCAACTCGATAATCAGTGCTGGTGCAATGGGAAAGCTCGAGTCTTGCTGTACATAAATTTCGTCGGCAGAAGCTTGGAATTGTCGCCGATCTCCCCCTCACACCACTGTCGGTCCACCTCGATGCTCAAGAACACGACAGAAGCTCCTCAACAGTGGAGATCGATTTTTGATCGACTTGGCAGCTGTATGGAAAGCTGCGATAGTCACAGTAAAATTTCGCAGGAAATGTTGGAGTTCGTGGGAATGCAACTGACCGTTAAGAGCGACAGAGCAGTTCAACCATGCGGAGAGCGAAGAGCTCCGGTTGGCTAGACGCTTTCACCTTAACTTGACCCTTTCTTATCTCGGGCACGCAGCATGTTGACTTGTACCTCATCTCAACGTCTTGGAGCTCTTGAGAGCCAGGCACTCGATTTATAAGGTGATGATGACCCAGAAGGACAGACAGCATCAAGTCACACAGCATATTGGCAACAGGTCCCAACTTGAGGGGAGCAAAAATCAGCAATGAATTGGGTATCTCTATGCATGCTCGTGCTTCCAACCTCCAAAAACCATCTTCGACAAGCTCAGAACGTACAGCAGTACTGAACTTGGAGATCCATGAGCCTCATCAGTGTCTTACTGTGTGGGTCCATCCGACAGAAGTTTTGCCATCCGCTCCTCCAGCATCTTGACATCGTTACCGACGACCTTGATGTTGTCGACCATGGCTTTCTCGCTCTTCTTGATATCTTGTTCCATCACCAGGAGTTTTTGCTCCCACTTCTTGATCTCCCCTTCTTGTAATGTCTGGCGACGGTCTAGTTCTGCCAAAAGCTGGTCTGCTTGCCATGCAGTCGTATGTACGTGGCGCAGTGTACGCAACCGTTCAAGCACTAGAGGTAGAGCGGGGGACAACTTGTCGATGGATGGCAGTGTACCATAGAGAGCGTTGATCTTTGCTTCTTGGTCTGGATATGCGACAGCGATGCCATCTCCCGAATTTGAGCCTGTTTGTGCAGCATCGTCTCTGATTTCCTTGAGATGTTCGGCCTCGGCTGTGAGCTTCTTGACTTGTTGCGATGCAGCCTCCATGTTGTTTGACGAGGCGTCTCCAATTAGCGCAACTGTCTGTTCTAATCTTGTTAAGGTGGTGAAGACTGGAAACGTGGAGCCTTCGCTCATCTCTGGCATTGTATTCCCGCTCAGACCCAGGCCATTCTCCAGTTGAGTGATGCGCTGGTCGAATTCCGCTGCCTTGTTCAGTACGAGATCCAGTTGGCCCTTTTGTATCTGTGTTCCTGGTAGAGGTGGTTGGTTTGCGATCGCGCTACCAATGTGTCCACTTGGGTCGAAGGGCTGGTAGCCATCGAATTTCTGTACCGTGCGGTCGAGGACGGCCTCCGGACCTCGTGCACCTCCTTTGTGCGCCGCATATATGATGTCGATCTTGCCCGATAATTTATCTATGACTTCCTTGGGGTCGTGCTCTTCGACTCTAGACTTATCTCCACTTGCCAACCTCCGCTCGTATTCATCCTCCAGACCCGCCAGTTCCTGCTTTAGCCTCAGAAGCTTCCGTGCAAAACCTTCCTCTTCTCCGTCGCTGTCATCGCCCAGTACCTCGCCTCTCCGCCGCCTGCGTTGTGTGGATGTTCGGTATGATCGACGCTGAGCCGCAACGTTGTCTGAGAAGTCGACGCCTTGTGCGTCTATGCGTGACGGTTGGAATCGATTACGAGCCTGGTCTGTCTGAAGGCGTCTGTGGTTGACTGCGGACTGGTCTGCCTCATCGTCATCGTCTGCATCTGATTCAGAAACTGCGGTGGAGGCCTGGATCGTTGAGACATCCTCGGCCAGATCGGGCGTCTCGTAGATATCGGGGGCCGTGTCAATGCCAGGGAGATTGTCGTACTTTGGCCGAGTGCCTTCAGCCATTTTGGAGTTTGCAGTATGCAGCAGCGGCGTTGTTGCGATTTGTTTGTGGATGCTGGGGTTGCGAACATGAGGGGGGGGACGCGACTAGTTAAAGTGGCAGCGCGACAGGTCAAGGGTCAATGCGCTACCATCGTATTCACTCACGAGATACGTATGAGGCCAACCTGTCCCAAGGTACCAGAGTTCACATTCCGTTTCTCTAGCCTGACTGGTTCAGTGCTGATTGCCACTTTCGTTGGGTGTACGCATGCGTTTACTCTATTCACTATCTTCTCATGCTGAAAGCTCAGATTTAGCATGCTACATCACGTCAAGCAAGCCAGCCAACATCAAAGCTTGGAAGGTAGTGATGATTCATAAGTCCATCCCACATGTAATAGACTATTCTCCTGATGTGGCTTATGCTTGAACTCTGAACGTACGCCCACTGGCTGTCTTGCGCTCCTTCTCTTCCGTCTCCGGGCGGGCTCTACGCAGTACTGCATTCTGTTAGCTGATATCCTGAAGCGCTCGACTATGTTTGACATACCTTGCAAGAAGTCTGCCGTCCGCTTGCGCATCCTCGAGTGGATAAATGCTTTGGACGCCTTGATGTGGTAGTGGAAGTAGTCACGGAATGTCTGAATGTGAGAGATGACTTCTGCCCTTCTTTGCATGGTAAGATGACGGGGGAAGAGGACTTGGAAGCGATTAGCACTTGTATAGGGAGCTGTCCAGAGAGTGTTGCATACCGAATGTGATGTAACCGATATCTGCAGAGCCAGACTTGTCCACCCCTGGGATACCTTGCAGCTCTAGTGGTGCTTCGTGCCTGAACAGCACTTGTGGTGCGTTCTGGATGGCTCTCCGCCGTGCGTCGACGAATTCTTGTAAGAACACCTTGCCGAATATTCTGTCTGTCTCTTCACGGAAGACGGTTGAGAAGATGACTGTTACTCGGTCATGACTGGCCTTGACGTATATAGCCTCCTCGTCTCGATAGTGGATTGCACGCACGAGGCCACCCTCTGCCACACCTTGGGGCGCCGACTCGGAGGTGTATTTGGAGGCCTCCTCCTGCAACTGGTGAAACTCGTCGAAAGCCTGCTCAAAGGGTGCAGCCATGGCATTGCGCTTGAGGAGGGAGATGCGCCTGACCAAGTCCTCCTTCTCCTCTGTGTATCGTCAGCACCTGTCGAACTCCTTGTCCTTTGCCATTGAGCGTACCCTCTCCTTCAGGCAGATTCTCCAGGTCAACTAGGACCGAGAAATCGTAGCCCTGCTCGGGCTCGACAATAAAGGGCCCATACTCGCGCTCCAGCACCGACTGGGCACCGTACTCGACGAGTTCCTTGTAGCATTTGATGTTGAGGGAGACTAATATCTTGGTCTTGCTCTCTGGGGTGGAGATGTGGAAAGTGACGCCATCGAAGTCGGACACGACCTGGTCAATGTTTGCGGGAGCGCCTCTGTGCGGTGTTAGCTACCTGGCTGGGGGAGCGGAAGGCAGCGGGGTAGAAGAGCGCACCCAGCGAAGCGGTCCTTTAGCAGAGACTCAATGAGGACATTCTGGTAGTCGAGGAGAAGCATGGCGGGCGGCTGAGCTTGCCGTGGGGGTTGCAGGCGGTCAGGGCGGGGAGCTGTGTTGCAGGCGGATGCGGAGGTCGGAGGTGTCGCTGTGGTGTTGGAGAGTGGGCCTGGCTGGCGGTGGCTTGTGGCTTGTGCAGTAGCGCAGGCTGTGGGGTTACCCTGGTCAAAAAAGTGCGACGAAAAGTACAGACACCTGTAGGACGGCCAGAGAGCAGTGGCGCGTGATTGAGATCTCGATACCGTGAAATGATGCGATACATCTAGGGCCTTTGTAAACACAAATCAATTCGTCCAAGCGTAATCCACCACCGAAGAAGCAGGCGCAATGGTCAAGTCTTATAGGTATGCGAAGCACGCAGCGCACCTACAGTCGAGCTTCAGCTGATAGCGACGCAGCAAATACGAGCAGACGGATGCGTTTGGCGTGGTCGCGACTGCCACTTCCAACATCGTATGGACCCCCGAAGGACGCGTCCAGCCTGGATCGAGCCGGCCCGCGGGTGCTGGCCGCGCATACGCCGCTGCCAACGAGGAAGTGCTGTGCTGGGACGTGAAGAAGGGCGAGCTGCTCAGCAGGTGGCGAGACAACACATGCACAGAAGAGGTCACCGTCATATGTCGGAGCGACGTTGACCAGGACGTCTTCGCGGTGGGATACGCCGACGGCAGCATACGAATCTGGGATGCGCGCACGTCGACCGTCGTCATCAGCTTCAATGGACACAAATCCGCCGTCACCACCTTGACCTTCGACCAAACCGGAGTGCGCCTGGCAAGTGGCGCCAAAGACACAGACATTGTCATATGGGACCTGGTCTCTGAGACGGGCCTGTTCAAGCTGAGAGGACACAAGGGCCAGATCACCGGTCTGCGCTTCATACACCCTGGCGCAGCGCCGCAAGAGGATGGCCAAGACGTTGAAGATGTGGACATGGACACAGACCAGGCTTTCCTCCTCTCAACGAGCAAGGATGCGTTGATCAAAATCTGGGATGTTACCACGCAACACTGCATCGAAACGCACATTGCGCAGACCAACGGCGAGTGTTGGGCACTAGGAGTCCAGCCGGATGGAAGCGGCTGCATTACAGCAGGCAATGACGGAGAGCTGAAGGTGTGGACTATCGACTTGGCTGGTCTCCGGGAAGCAGGAACTACCATCGGCGACGTGACGGAGCAAAGCTATCTTACATCGAGAGGCATCCTGTACCGAACAGGAAAAGACAGGACACAGGGAATATCCTTCTACGACAAGTCAGGCTATATCGCGGTACATGGTGCAGAGAAGGCGGTCGAGATTTGGCGAATAAAGAGCGAGGACGAGGTCAGGAAAACTCTGGTCAGGAAGAGGAAGAGGAAGCGGGAGCAAGCAAAACACAAGTCTAACGGCGAAGTGCCAGAGGATGCGGAGGCAGAAGATAAGATCAATGTGGCAGATGCGGAGATCAGCGATGTCATTGTTCCATACGTGACTGTGCGGACAGCAGGCAAGGTCAGATCGGCGTCCTGGATGCGAATAAGAGGGAACAAGAAGCTGCAGCTACTGGTCGGCACAAACAACAACCTGATCGAAGTGTACGAAGTACCCACGAGAAGCAAAACAAAGTCAGACGATGTGCCAGATTACAACCGAACAGTTTCCGTAGAGCTTTCAGGCCACAGAAACGACATACGGGCACTGGCTCTCAGCTCAGACGACCGCATGCTGGCATCTGCATCAAGTGGCGGCTTGAAAGTCTGGAACGTCAAGACGCAAAATTGTCTGCGAACCTTGGAATGTGGATACGCCCTTTGTTGTGCCTTCTTACCTGGCGACAAGATCGTAGTGGTAGGCACAAAAGAGGGCGACATCGAGCTCTACGACATTGCAGCTTCATCACTGCTTGACAAGATTCCAGCGCACGAGGGTGCAGTGTGGACCATGCAGGTCCATCCGGATGGAAAGTCACTCATCACTGGGAGTGCAGACAAGACCGTCAAGTTCTGGAACTTTGAGATCGTACAGGAAGAGATTCCTGGCACCAAGCGCACAACACCTCAACTCAAGCTGGTCCAGTCACGGATATTGAAGGTCAACGATGATGTATTAAGTGTCCAATTCTCTCCCGATTCGAGACTCCTCGCCGTTGCTACCCTCGACAACACCGTCAAGGTGTTCTTCGTCGACACACTCAAGCTCTTCCTCAACCTTTACGGCCACAAGCTCCCCGTCCTGAACATGTCGATATCCAGCGACAGCAAGCTCATCGCAACATGTTCCGCCGACAAGAACGTTCGAATCTGGGGCCTCGACTTTGGCGACTGCCACAAAGCCCTCTTCGGCCATGAAGACAGCATCATGCAAATCTCCTTCATCCCGCACCCCGTCGACGGCGACGAGCGCCACATTTTCTTCAGCGCCAGCAAAGACCGCATGATCAAGAGCTGGGACGGCGACAAATTTGAGCAAATCCAAAAATTCAAGGGCCACCACGGCGAAATCTGGGCCATGACCGTCGCACGAACAGGAGACTTCATCGTGACAGCCAGCCACGACAAAAGCATACGCATCTGGACGCGCTCCGACGAGCCTATATTCCTCGAAGAAGAGCGCGAACGCGAACTAGAAGACATGTACGAAAAGACCCTCGCCACCTCTCTCGAAGACGAGGAAAACCTCACCGGCGAACGCGCCGAAGCAGTCGATGCCTCCAAACAAACAATCAGCACCCTCACAGCGGGTGAACGCATCCAAGAAGCGCTAGACCTGGGCATCGAAGACCTACAAGTCGTTCGGGACTGGGAAGCCCAGCGGCGCCTCAACCCCAAGATGGCGCCACCGCAGCGAAACCCACTATACCTTGCGCTCGGCAACATCTCAGCAGAACGCCATGTCCTCAACACCATGGCCAAGATCCCCGCTGCACAACTGCACGACGCACTGCTCGTTTTACCCTTTGCTTCGCTCCCCGCACTCTTCACGTTTATATCGCTGTGGGTGCAGAAACAGTGGAATATCACACTGACCTGCCGCGTACTCTTCTTCATGCTGAAGACGCACCAGAAGCAAATCGTAGCGAGTCGCGAACTGAAAACTGTGTTGGAAAACATGAGAGCGGATTTGCGCAAGACGCTTGTTGGGAACAAGGATCAGATTGGGTTTAATGTTGCGGCGTTGAGGTTTGTGGGGGAGAGGGTGGATGAGGCGAGGTTTGTGAGGTTGGAGGATGTGGAGAGGGGGGAGATGGAGAGGGATGCGGAGAGGAGGAAGAGGGGGTTTGTGGATGTTGCGTAGATAAGGGTGTTGTTTTGAGGCGTATGGGTGAGGGAAAGGGTTTTGAGGGCGAATTACAAATGCTCGGTTGTCTCATGTTTGTGTCGCGTATGCTCAGTCGTGTATATTATCCGCCTTTACTCGCGAGGTGAGAGAAATTGCTGTACTGCAAAGAGCGGACGGGCTTCTTCCACGACGATATATAAAACTTATCTCTTCTACAATCTATCTTTCTTTTCCCACACATCCTGCCACATCCATAGCTAGGAGCAAATCACCCATGGCGCCTACGAAGGAGACACCAAAGGCACGCCCACCTTCCCAGAAGACCACCAGCTCTGGCATCACGAAGCCTAAGCGCAAAGGCCCCGTCCGCAGGTTCGAGAACGGCATGTTGGACGTTAGTCGCAAGAGTGGGAGGAATCTCAACATGTAAGTCAGTCAGCACTGAGGATGTATTGGTGGCAAGCCGTAGCTGACACGAAGTATAGCTGCAGACAGAATGCCCAGTCGCGCCTTCTACGCTTACCTGGCGAGCTACGGAATCAGATCTGGGAACTCGCTCTGGGCGGACACATTTTCGGCACCAACACAAGAGCTTCTTTTTTTTCTGCTCTGCTAGTAACTCGGTTGGCTCCCAATCCATTTGCACTCCTACAAGTCTGCCGTCAAATCTACGCCGAAACAGCACTACTGCCCTTCCAGTTGAGTGAGTTTCGCTTCCCGTGGGCCTGGGTTTCTCGGCTTCCTCGACATGGAAGAAGTCACATCAGCCATATCTCGTGCGTCTCATACCCGGATCGGTGGCTTAATGTGAACCAATATTTCGGCTTGTCATCTCAGTTTCACAAAAGTATCACTACCCTGTCTCAAGGACTGAGAAGTATGACGATGAAAGTGTCTGGTAGTGCTGCTCTCTTTGCCCCGGGTGGTAGCCTTGACTCAGATGGCCTGCTGATGAGGGCGAAGCGAGCAGAGTTTGAGAAGATCATGAAGGGCATCAACGAAGACATTGAGGTTTCCTTTGAATTCGGTTATTGAGAGCGTTGAACATGACCTTTGAGAATCAGATCTCAGTCATGTGTGGCAACAAATTTTGGGTTTCCAGGCCACTCCGAGGTGGGTGGGGGCTGTCAAGGCGAGTGTTATTGCATTTGTAGACACTCAAGCATGGTACGATGCAAGGTTCTGAGGCTTCTTTGCACGTGTTAATGATCAAAAGTCCCGACAAGAGCAGAAATAATCGAGTCCTCTGAGTCTCCTCGCAATGAATTCCGGTTACTTGGTGACATGTGCGAAGTTAAGATGAGGTACCGTATTGACTGGTGATAGCCATACAACGCCAGCAAGGAGGCAGCCGTGATTGGACAAATCGCTTGGTCGAACTCGGCCTGAGACCCTTGCTAGCGTTATATGGGCTATCACTAGTCAATACAGTGAAGGTGTTACTCTCTGCTCACTATTGCCATACGTACATTTCACCTTCACCACAACACTGGGTATTGGTGATGATCATACCTGAAGCTACTCAATTCGATTTTATCGACTTCTCAACCTTTCTCTTTCTGCAAACCTTACCAGCGTCACCATGGCACCACAGCGTAGCGTACCAAGTGCTCCGCCTGCCGGCCATAGAGTTGTTGACTCCAAAGTCACAAAGTCCAAGCGCAAAGGCACTGTTCGCTACTTCAAAAATGGTCTATTGTACGTTGGACGAAAGAGCGGAAAGTACTTCAAGATGTGAGCCAATAATGATACCTCCACGAGAAGCTGAAGCACTAACAATCCATAGCACCCAGCAGAATGCGCGAAAGTCTCCGCTTCTCCGCTTGCCTGCCGAGATCCGCAATCAGATATGGGACATGGTTGTCGGCAATAACATCTGTGACGTCAGACATGGCAGATGGATTGACGGCGCTTACGAATCGAAAAGCTATCAAGTATCGAACTTTCACGCCTCGCTCCCGCAGACCTGTCGCCAGATATTCGCAGAAACATCCTTACTTCCCTACCAATTAAGCGACTTCTTCTTCGATATCACAGAGGTAGTCTGGATCAACCAGCTTCCGAAGTATGCTCAGCACAACATCAGGCGCATCCACATCGAAGCGGAAGCATTGTACTGGATGGAGTTTAATGGCGGCGCAGCGAACGATGTGGTTCGTGCTATATCTACACTCTTACTTGGGCTGAAACATGTCGTGGTACTTGTGTCAGACTATAGTACTTTGGACTACCCAGACTTGGAAACGGGATCGGGGCAAAGAGGATTCAAACGGTCAATTGAGAAGCTGAATCGCGGAATCCAGGTCGAGTTCAAGAATTGGTAGTCATACCGAATCCAAGCGACTCCTGCGGTCGAGAGATTGACTTACTAGCAAATGTCGAAGTTCGCACTTGACGAAATCACATTACGGGAATTGAGCTCAGTTCGGAGCATGGGTGGAAAGACAAAGCCTGGTTGATTTTGTATGAGGTGCTTTCTCTTCCCACTTCTGGTGGATGAAGGCGATTACCTCGTGCATCTGTGGGAATCAAGGTACATTATGTTCTAATACCATATGATATTCCAAAGTTCTTCGAAACATGTTAGGAATGGAAGGCACCTACCAAAGCACATGCCACATATTTCTCCTAGTGAATTCACCAAGAACTTTGCCCACACACGTGAATTTGGGATCGACTCACGCGACTTCCTCACCTTCACCACAATTCTTGGCGACAATAACACACGAAATTTCGAGCTAGATCTGTCTGTCGCCTTCTATTACACTGTGAGCGTCTTTTCTCCTGCACCCACCACCGTCACTATGGCGCCACAACGCACTGTGTCTGGAGATCCACCCACGGCTATTGCAGTCGCTGGCTCTCGAGTTGTAAAATCGCGGCGCAAAAAGGCTGTCCGCCGCTTCGAGAACGGCCTGATGAACTTTGAACGTAAAAACGAAAAAAACGCCAAGATGTCAGTCAGCATTACGACAGGCAGCTCTACTCTTAATGCATCACAAAGAAAGCAATTGACATGTCATAGCACTGAGCAGAATGCTCAGCAGTCACCACTCTTACGACTGCCCGGCGAACTTCGCAATCAGATCTGGGAACTGGCACTCGGAGGCAACGTTTGCGAAATCAAGAAATATTACGACGTTCCGGAACACTGCAGGGAAAATTTCCCAACTGCACTGCTACAGACTTGCCGTCAGGTGTTCGCCGAAACAGCGCTACTTCCTTACAGCCTTAACAATTCAGCTTCCACATCGCCGAGTCAGATTGGGTTGACAAGCTTCCTGTGTACGCTCAGCACAGTATCAAGCGTATCCGCGTAGATACTGGCGCTGAGTCTTGCAGGCCTGGCGAGCACACTGCAGCTCATGATCTTACGAAAGCGATTTTCAAAATTCTCCGTGGGCTTGAACATGTGGGCATAATCTTAGATCACTTGTCTAGCGTGGGTAATCCTGCATTTGCAACGGAGCAGGGCCATCGCAAATTTGAGAAGAAAGCCGAGAAGATGAAGCGGAGTATCAAGATCAAGTTTCTCAACCATGTCGAACAATGGTCGTAGGGTGACATACGAGACGAGGCGACTGGTGCTACCTTTCGATTTCTCCGATCTGCGAGATCTCCGAGGGCTGAAGTTCACTGAGGAGAAGGATCAAATGATTGATATGCGATATATGCATATATCGAAGCACTCCTATGCATGCACGCTTTTTTTCAATATGGCGTTATAGTATCTTCCAAGCGTCCTTTGTGTTCCTTCACAAGCTGCTGACAAGGGCAACTGCGCCTTCCAGCGCAAATTCAGGATCTCTGTCGTTCTGTAGTGTAGACATGGAATTCGCTCTGCTTTACGAAAAACTTATTCTCCAGGCTCCATTCCTTCTCAGGATATGCCAGTTGAAACTGCCTAGTCAGCGAAGCCTTCAAACCAAGCGCAACTGTGGCAGCATACCTCAAACTTCCAGAGTAGTTGTGGGACAATCTTACTCATCTCAAGCTGCGAAATATGCTTGCCGATGCAAGTACGTGTGCCTGCTCCGAACTAGGACTTGTCAGCTGCCAGTGACCTGATAGTTCTTCAAGTCTGGAAAACTCTCAGCCAGATTGGACCTGTTCGTAACCGTCAACTCATCAGGGTTAGCTTCGAGCCATCGATCAGGTCGAAAAGAATACGCGTCCGGTCCAAAGACTCGCTGGTCGCGATGCATGTAAGACCCACGGACACATACCTACAACGGTACCGGCGGGTAAGTGATGACCTGCAATCTGAACGCCACCAGCTGGTACTACGCGTTCGAGAAGGAGGTCAACTGCAGGGTGTACTCTCATAGCCTCCTTCATGACTGCTTGAAAATACGGCATCGAGTTTGATTCTGCGAATGAAACAGGCTTAAGATCACAGTCTCGGTCCCCAACGACAGCGTCGATTTCAGCGAGCACTTTGTCCATGACGTGCGGATTCTTCAGCATGTAATACAGAATCGATCGTAGGGAAATAGCAGTCGTGTCGCCTCCTACAAAGACGTTGGATTCCGTGTACGATAGGACTTGGCGCTGATCCACCAGTTGTGGGTCGTCTGCATGCGCTTGGAGGAGGGACTCGAGAAATTCTTTACGATCGGAAGGCTTTGCAATGCCTCTAGAAAGCCTAGGCTTTTGTTGAAGGTTATCTCGCCTCTGCGGAATGTTAGCACTGATTTGAGAGGCTTTGCCGATGAAAGAAAAGACTGCGGCAGTGGATGCGAAAAAGCGATCAAGCATCAGTAGTGACTTTGAAAGGTTGGTAGCACTATTGGGACTTGTTTTTCGAGGTCAGTTTATCGATGTGCGGCCGACGTATTTGCTTCGCGCCAGCCTTCGGTCAACATTGTGGTTGTCAAAGACTGACTTTGATCATGCTGCAGTGGCGCATTACGCAAGAAATAGATAAAGTAATGGGAGATCGACCTCAAGAACGCATCATTCGAAGATGGCTTTGTCCTTCGTTTTAACGGCCACTCAGATGATAGATTTACACTGACCAAAGTATCCAAATTCAAATGTTAGCTTCATGGTCAGAAACTTCAGCCGCTCTATCGAGGTTCGCTGTATCATAGTCCTGGGCTGCAGAGAAATCGTTCAAAAGAGGGCTTTCCTCAGAGCCCGGAATCGGAGCTGATTCAGTATTATCCGGGCGGATATCTGCCATGAGTTCGTTGGCCGCATGAAGCTGACGCTCAAGATCTCTGACTTTGTTCGTCAATTGGACGCGACTATCTCTTGGATCAGCAGCAAATCTTGCCAACGACTAGGCACGAACCTAGTGGACCTCCCAACATCAAGCCGATGAGATACTCTTGCATACACACACACTCCACTCCAATGTATAGATATATCGAACAGGTAGGTTGTTTTCCATCGCACTGTCAGAGTGATAAGTCATCGGAGGGACTTTGACTGTGACCATACTAGAGAAATACGGGTCGCGAATGGTAATTTACAAAGGTATTTGTCTTCCTGGATCTACAACTTCGGCACGCAAGCGAGATGCAACTTTGCCGGGCCGAAGGTGGTACCCCGGATACGGAGACATCGGTAGTGGCATCGGTAGAGACTTGTGTATTACTACCACTGGCCGTCATCTCCTCAGATACTTCCACACGGATGAATTACCCAGCAGGCTCGGATAGGAGTGTACGGTACTGCTGGTGGTAGGAGAGCAAGGTTGCTGAACGTTCCGGAACCCTCCCGAGGTCGTTTCCGACCCCACAATCCATGTCAGGTGAACACGAAGGAGAACCTCGTATACGTCTGATCAGCTTCAACTCCGGTCATGCGGGCAGGAAGCAAACGTCTGATTCACATATCAGGAGGAATGTAGAGATTCAAGCTTGGCCCTGCGCTTAATGAGCGATTGGGAGCTTTCAGTCTCTCCGCCTCTCTTTTAAGATAATTACCTGCTCAGTGTGTATAACAGCCCAGAAGATTACGATCCGGTCAATGGCTCTCGAACATATCCTCCCCAGATGATATGCGTTCTCCCGTAATTAGCTTTACGGACACTCTAAGGCCGTAATGGCACTTCATCTTTACCACAATGACTCAACGACATATGGAAAGCATACTGTATCACACACGCGGGCAAAACTAGTATCGTAATCTGGATACACTCACGTGTGAAGAATACAGCCACCCTCACCCGAAGGTATAAGGTGAGAGAGCAGCAAGCTCACCGCGAACGCGTACCCTCCCGAGTATATAGAGTGCAGGTCATGACTTGCCCTCTTCCTCTCCTTTCCTTCCTTCCAACTCCAACCTTACTTCTGGGCAGGGTAATATACTACCAGTAACGATGGCAGCGAAGAAAAAGAAACCCAAGGATTGTTTACCCTCAGACAAGACCGTCGACTCTCGGATCAAGAAGCGCAGGTCAAGTTTCAAGCCGGTTCGTCGGTTCGAAAATGACGTATTGGATGTCGGGCGTAAGCGCGGGAAGTACAGTAAGATGTAAGGCCAACCCCTCACAAATCTTGAGTGTACACGGTCTCGCGAGGCCATATCAAGCGTCAGCCAAGTCAGCTAACAAGACCTAGCATCAAGCAGAACGCCCATTCGCCTCTGCTTCGTCTGCCACCTGAAATTCGCAATCAGATCTGGCAGATGGTCCTGGGTGGGAAGCATCTGAGTATGTGGTACATCAATGCGCTGGACTTCAAAATGCACACATACACAGCCGTAGGATTGAAACATGCGTCGGCACTCCTCCGAACATGTCGCCAGATCTATGCCGAAGCGGTACTCTACCCCTACCAGTCCAACATCTTCGTGATGTCCATCCGCAAACGAGAAGATCACCCTGCAGTGAAGGGAATCCTCCGATACGGCGAAGACAATGTCAGACAAATCCAATTCGAGACTTGCATGAGGCCGGGCCGCTCAAAAAGCTGCGTGAACTGTGATCGTCTCCCGAAGGCTTCTTCGTTGAGGCGTTTTGCTGGCTTGAGACGCGTGATAATCAGAATCTGTCATCACGATACTGAGACGGGCATGGAGAAGTGGAAGCGATTGGCTGACGCTACTGAACAGAAGTTGTTGGAGAAATACACAAGGAAGCGCAAAGACATACAGGTTGTCTTTGAACGTGGACTTCCGTCGCGTTTCGATCGAGCAAGGTAGATGGAGTGGAGTCTATATGAGCCGAGTGGAAACCATGGAACAAAAGACAGGCTCCTCATCATACTCATACCGAGAGAGTTCAAGTGCCACTAGAGTTATGATTGATCGAGGCAGCATGGTGCAAAAGTGATTCAATTCCATTCTCTTCTGCAAATCGCACATGCTATGAAATCTTGGATGATGTATATGAACTGAGTCCTTGTAAATTCCACCGTGAGCACCCCCAGACATATTCAAACTATGGGTGAGCAAGTACTAGGTGAGGCAGCCACGAGTAATTTTTCGGACTCTACCTTTACCTGCCAAGTGAGACACCTTTGGGTGAGTCTCCTGAACGTAAGAGACCCCGGATGCAGGATATAAGACCTTTTCTCATCCACTTGTCAAATCCAACAACGGCCACCTTCTCACACCGAAACCGATCATGGCACACAAGAGGCGTGCGCTGTCTGCTGTACCAGAACAGGACTCATCATCTAAGGCTATCGCTGTCAAGAAGCGCAAGCGGTAGAGCGCCGTTCGCTTCCTCGAGAATGGCCTGATGGACGTAGTACGAAAGAGCGGCAAGTTCGTCAAGATGTAAGTGCTCGACCGCTCAAGTGCTTCATCGTACCTGGGGTTGTGTAACGAGTTACTGACAGTAACTAGCTGCAAAGAGAACGCTAGCTCCCCTCTACTACGCTTGCCGCCTGAAATCCGGAACAGGATCTGGGAGTTTGCGCTCGGCGTAAGCGCCTTCCCAGCGAGGATGCAGGGTGACACGATTGTCATCAGTCAGAGTTATTGGACTACCGGAAAGAAGACCGTCTTTCCCTTACTTTACGTATGCAGACAGATTTACGGCGAAGCAGCTTTGATTCCATATCATGCCAACATATTCGACTTTACCGTTGCACCCAAGCCTATTGAGTTCCACTTCATCTCCATGGTCGGCCAAGAGAACATCAGAGCTGTCCACTACTACGTCAAGAACACGGGCTGGAAGAACCACCCTTTCGAGAGAGTGGTTTCTTCCCTCTTGAAGATCCTGGCTTGCGAAGACTTTTCGGGCCTACGACGCATTGTCATCGACGTTGAGGACTGTACAGCATCTGGACCCATCGCCGAGGAACTGAAACTTGAATTCGACGTGGAGGCAGAGAAGCTTGTGAAAAAGGTTGCGGAGAAGCGCAAGGACCTCAAAGTCGTCTTTCTGCGAAAGTAGGTGGATTAATAAGACACATACTGTGCGGGCCGTCGGGTACTTCTTTCGAATGGAACGCTCGTTTGGTTTGCCAAATTGCTACGCCGTAGCGAAGAGCATCGAGAGTCACAGACTTCAGTCACAGTGATGGAAGCTCGGCTGGTCGAGAATTAGGGTGGATTGTGCATCTCAAGGCGACTGGTTGATACATGGATGTCATAGGACTGTCAGGATGTTTGGAGATCATGGTGATCATGAGTAAGGATTGGTCCAAATTGGGCTGTTGCACAATGATCTTCTTCGACAGCTGCTGGTCAAAGTCTCCAGAAATGAGAATGTGTCGCTAGGCAACCGTACGCCGTTTGCGAATCTCATACCATTTTACACATGTGGCAAGGCGCTAGCGCCGATTTCGTGTAACCATCACCTGCACTGATTGAACCTGATTACCAAGCGGTCAATGCGAGACGCCTCTAATTCTTTGTTGTCTCGCAGCCCTGTGCCCTTCTCCATTGACACTCCCAATGGCGCCCATACAATCAAAACTGGAGACCCCAAGCCGACCGCAGAGTGTGGTTCGCTCTAGAGTGCAAAAGCGTTCGCCTGCAAGTCCATTCAATCGCCTCGACAACGGCATACTAGGCTTAGCAATTGGTACTGTACTGTAAGAGCTCGGAGTACACTCAAAGTTAATCCTGCTCAATGCTAACATCATAACAGCAGCGCGCAAAATGCGACAGATTCTCCACTTCTCCGTTTGCCAGCCGAACTTCGAAACCAGATCTGGGAGCTCGTACTCGGCGGCAACACGTTCAACATCGTCAGCTCGATGAAGAAACCTTACTATGCTGGACACGATAATATCACAAGCAAAGTTCGCGATTTCCCGAAGCACCGTTTTGCAGTGCTGCAGACTTGTCGCCAGATCTACTCCGAAGCAAGGTGCTTCCCCTTCCAATCCAACGTCTTCGCGAGTGAGACAATACATTGTATCGATTGGTTCCGCGGACTTCCACTATTTGGACAGAAAAGCATCGAAGAGGTACATCTACTCACAGAATTTGCATTGTCTTTGTCAAAAGAACCGACGTACGACGACCAATCGAGAACTCAATCTTTCCAAATACAACGTACACTGCTTCAGGGCCTAAGACGCCTTGTCATATATAGGCCTTGGTGCGAGATGCCGTCTCCCTTCAGGCTCTATATTGAGGAGCTAGAATTGAATTTTGTGAATCGAATCAGGGAGGAGTGTGGCGGCGTTGAGGTCTCACTCGAATACAGCGCAAATGTATGGTCGCAAGGTTCACTCTAGCATTTGTAAGTAAGCGTGGCGATGCTGCTAGACATTGGCGATTGACATCGCGCAAATGTCTCCATTCAGAGTTCGGTCTGCGAGACTCACGAACTGGTCGATATTGAGGGTGGTGACGGCGCGTTTGCATGGCAGGCTCCATCTCAATCACACATTTGTACAGCTTGAGTTATCCAGATTCTTGGAGTGATAAGAAGGGATCGAACGTACTACCCTGAGTCAGGTTGATAGAAATAACAACTGATTGACTTTGAATGTGTACTTCTGCTGATCTTCTGGGGGAACGTCACAAGCTGACTTGCCGCAGTGCTGTTTCCCGTTTGCATTCACTGCCACGCTAGTCGAAAGCTGGTACCTTCAAGCCCCACACCCACGTGCTGCCCGTCAGAATAAATAAGTCCTTGATCACACAACTTTCTCCTCACCTACACCACAATTGCAATTGAGCTTGAATGTGGCCTGCGCTGCACCAGCTCCCAGTCCGCCTTCAAGATGGAGGGACGCGGTACCGACAACGATACCGCCAATGAGGACCACCCTAACACCAAAATGTAAGCTCTACACTGGCGCACGTTTGCCGTCATCATAAGAAGAGAATTGCGAAGGCATTGTTGCTGACATGTGACAGAACGCTTCGGAACCAGAAGACGTCACCTCTTCTTCGCCTTCCGGCAGAGCTTCGCAACAACATCTACCAACTCGTCTTCGAAGGCCGTAGTATCGCCTCGACCCGTGATGACTTCCAGCCATGTGTCACGCTTGGGCGGACCCCACTACGCACGCTAAACATCTCCCTTCTATTCACCTGTCGTCAAACTTATTCAGAGACACGCCTCATTCCCTTCGCAGTCAACCCCATGATTGGCTTCCTTGACCTTCCCCTTGGGTTGATTGGCAGCCTCACAGGAGGACAGATTGACGCCCTATCAACTGTCCATCTCTGGGCACCTCCTCATTTTTGGCTAGAGCTCAAGTACTCGCGCGGCGTTGTTGAATCAGAACGCCTAGTCAACTTCAAGAAGGATCTGCACAACATCTTGAGTCTGATGAACATCGATGTACTTGTACTTGGCTGGAAGTGCAATCATCCCGATCCAAAGGCTTGGCGTTACGATAAGGATCTTTTGCTACGTATGATTGACGTAGAGTTCAAGGCCCACGGTCTTGCAAACTTCTTGGTCCAAATCATTGACGTACTTGTGGAAGGAACGTCTAAGTCTGGATGGTCAACTCGCAAGATTTAAGGGGGATTAAGATCCAGAGTTGAGTAGGAAGATTCGGGCAAGTCAGTTCATTGCAGTTAATGTCATGTTGCCTACAAACAGGCCCTTGTGCGTACTTCCTCATAACAGAGTTCGAAGTTCATGCTGAATAAGAGATTACATACAATCAATGCAGCATCAACAGTCTGCAAAAAATGTAAACATTCAAAAGAAAAGAGGATTCTGCAAGTGAGAATTGGAGGAGTGACTTACTAAGAGAAAGTCTTGACAAGGACCAAGAGTCGGCCAACTACTCGATTCACTCTATGCAACCCTTGACGTAGCAAACACACCCTCGATCATTCATATGCCCTGCCTCGCGCCCCTCTTTCTGCGTTTTTACCCTCCACCTCAACAGCCACAACACAGCCATCATCCACCTGTACGCTCTCAATTTCAACCGTCATCCCACACATCTACTTAGCCGCGATTTTCACCATGACCATCCAACGATAGGGCCGCACAATTAACACAACGACAATCAAGTCCATCTAAACACTCTAATGCTTCCCTCTACCCGGGTCGCTGCTGTCATCATCGTCTGCCTAGAGCTCTGCTTTGTGGGCCCTGGCAGCAGATTGCCATCTAAGAATTTGGACGCTTACCTGAGGCAACGCGCCATCGTCATGTTGATGCAACTCGCAGGTCTCTGTAATATCAAGCGGGCCAATGTGACGATGCGCAGGTTGTTCTTGGCACATAGGGGAGAATATAGAAAGTATCATCGAAAGTGAATTCGAGGGATTGGCGCTTAGGAATATGAAGAGAACGCAGCGGGAGTAGTCTGTGGAGATCAGGATCAAGATTGGTGGACTGGAAGGCCGAATATGGTAGAGACAAGGAACCGAGCGATGGGAGGACGAAATTGAGGAGTTTGACCCTTTTGAGGCTTTGATGGGAATCGAGTATCGACAAATGGCAAACGCGTCGTGAAAGATGCTAGATATAATTCAATTTACTTCGTGGTTGTTTGAGCGTTTACAACGGTGGAATACATGATGCGCGCTTCGCATCGCCAAAGTTGTTGAGTGACAAAGGAAAGAAACTCATAATATACACATGTCCAAATCTACATCTTTTGAGGTGCTCATGGCTGATCAAGATCGAATGAATGCCGCAACCGTGTTGAATACGCTCGCGGGAAGAGCTGAACTCTCTAAGCCTCAACTTCTTGCTTGCGTCGGCGGATGCTGCCGAAGCGCTTCTTGAGGCTACTCATACCGTGGCCGTTAGTGTTGCTGCGTCCAATACCAGAGGCTTCGGCCTCAGAGGGTCCAGGGGGAGAAAGAAGCGCTGCGTCGGGGTGACCCGTGCTCTTGCTGCGAGAGTGGCGTGTGGTCATTTCTGTGCCAGAGTCGCCGAGGCGCTTGTGGTCTTTCAAAGCCTTCTCAATAGTATAAGAGGGCTCGCCCTTGCCTTTGAGATCATCAGGGTGGTACTCCTACGCATCATTAGTATGACGTGCAATTTCCATTGCGATTAGGTGTAGACATACCTGTCCAGGCCATCGGCGGTAATCGCCACCAGGTTCGCGCTGCAAATCAGCACCCTCTTGGTAGTGAAGAACCCTGCCAAATCGATCAGGCATGCCTGGGGGAATGTTGGCGACGCCCTCCAACGGACGATGCTTGTCCAGCGCATCCCTGATGTTCTCTGCAGGCGTAGCCCTTAGCGCCTCTTCGTTCGACTCTCGTACTGCCGCGACCGGACTGAACTTCTCGTGTCTGTTGCGCG
This sequence comes from Plenodomus lindquistii, assembly GCA_025504975.1. Taxonomy (NCBI): domain Eukaryota; kingdom Fungi; phylum Ascomycota; class Dothideomycetes; order Pleosporales; family Leptosphaeriaceae; genus Plenodomus; species Plenodomus lindquistii. Next base: position 2,579,478 of record JANUWI010000003.1, on the reverse strand, counting down.
CAAGACTGGCAGCGTCATAAGGACCCTCGTGGTGGTACTGGGAGAAGCCTGCACGATCGAGGCGATCAATTACATCCGCGCCTTGAAAGTTCTTCTTTCTAAGATGAGGAGCGCGGTGAGCAACTTTCTCCTCTTTACGGATTTGCTCAAGTGGCCGGTTGGACATGTCACCAGGGTATCGTTCTCTGAGCGACCCTCCACGGGTCAGTCCGTTGGTCTTGTACGTAGGCTGCACGGGATTGCTGGAGCGTCGAGGGCGAGTCTCATTCAGGGTTCCGAGGACTTCCGAGCGGTGGTTCCGGGGAAAGTGCTCACGACGTGGGCTGGCGGATTGGGGAGGAGAGGGGTAGTCATGTCTCCTACTGCTTCTGGGACTGGACTGATCGAGGGCTGATACGAAGGGATTCTTCGCTTCTGAATATGCTCGTGAGCGACGGTAAGGGTTGGTCTCCACGGAACTTCCAGTATTTTGCGCGCGGATGCTGACGGATCCAAGGTCCTTTGTGATTCCGCTTGACCCAGGAGGTGTAATAGGTCCTGCAGGTGCGAAAGTGGATCGAAACCGTGTGTTGAGGCCAGTCTCGTCGCTTGGGTCTGGTTCGATCAGAGGATCAATCATAACATGTTTTGCCTTTCAGAGGAGTCAGTATGGAAGGCGCAAGCAATAGCCTCAGCGTAAGGGACATTGAAGGCTCGAACTTGACCAATAGTGACAAAATAGATATGTGAGACGAGACAATGAGACGGAACAATGCGACGAGGCTCAAAGGGCGCCGCAGACCACGTGAGCAGTACGCTAGGAACAGCAAAGTTGACCTACCTGCTCCATAATGTCTGTGTTACTGGAAGATCTGCAAATTTCTGAGGCTTGAAAGGTCTGGTAGGATGGAAGAGGTTACACGAGGGACGGAATGGAGTTGTTAAGGATGTCAGGTGCTGCTGGGGGATCTAGAAGAACGGAGCAGGTGACGACGGGAACCGGTCCAGATAAAGGCCTGACTTGGCAGGCACCACGACGCGTAACATGTCATCCTAAGTCGTAGCCCTGCGTCAGTTCTCTTGGTGAAAAACCCAAAGAACGCGACCCAACCGCAGAGCATGACGTATGTACGCCGGATGCGCTAGGACCAGGAGTGGAGCATAGCATGTGCTTGGGGCTTGGGGCTTGGGGCACCAGTCTACGGGTGACGAGGAGCCTCATCTCGCTCAAAACCAAAATTAGAAAATCAAAATCTGAAAATTAAAATTGCTAAAATTTAATAATAGTAATAAATAATATAATATAACGCTATATATATATAGTATTTATTATTAATAATAAAATAAACTTTTATTATAATATTTAATTATAAATAGATAAAAAGCTATAGTATTACATAATTTTATTTAAAAATTAATTTATTTTACTTTATATAGTAATTTTATATTACTAAACTATAATATATTTTATTAACTATTATAAAAACTATTATAAAAACTATTATAATTATACTAAACTATAGAGCTAGAGAATATAAAAGTATAGATCTATTTTAGTATAAACTTAAAATTATTAGACTTATATAGAATAAAGTAAAGAATAAAAATCTATATAAATAGCTATAAAAAAAGTATAGTATAAAGTATAGTATTATAATACTTAGAAAGAAGTATATAGTATAAAGTATAAAGCATTTAATATCTAAAAAGCTAAAATAGTAATTAAAAAACTAGATTTTTTTTTTATTTTATTTATTAGACTTTAAAAATAGTAAAATTTATAGATTATTTAAAAAAAAAAGTATACTAATTAGCTAGAAAGCTTTAGTTTAACTAAAATATAAAATAAAGCTAAAAAAAAGTATAAAAAATAAAAAAGTTTAGTAGGTAGCTATTATTACTATATAGAAAGTAATTAAAAAGTAGTTACTAAAAGGAATTATTAATAGATATAGAAAGTAGATACTATAGCTATATTTTTAATAAAAAAAGATATTTTTTATATAAAATTTATTATTTAAAAAATACGTAGCTATTAATCTAGAAGTAGTATAGTAAAGGTTTAATAATTACTAATAATACTATAGTAAGTATATTATTAATAGATTTAACTAGTATTAGTTTATTAATTAGTATAAAAAAATTAAGCTTTATAGTATTAAAATCTATACCTATATTAATATATACTTACGCTATATTATATAGGCGTATATAGGTATTATAGCTAGTATATTATTAAATATACTTTACTAATACTTATATACTATTAAAAAATCTAGGTTTATACTATAGTTTATATAGTTAAACTATAGTATTAAAATAGAGTAGATATTATATACCTACTTTATACTTTTAAAAGTAAATAACCTAGATATTATTTAGAAGTAGTGCTATATATATAGTACTAGTATATCTAATTAGAGAATTAAAGTATAGTAGTAGTAGCTATCTAAAAGCTTTTTTTTTTACTAGAGAGTAAGTTAGGTATAATATAAGTATATAAAACTATTATACTAACTATTATAAAATTACTTCTATAATATATAAATTTAAAATTTATACTTTAAAAACTAACTAGCTAATACTATTACTATTAAAGCTATTTATATTCTAATTTTTTATTAGAAAATCTACGCGTATATAAAAACGCACAACTTATATTATATATAGAAATAAAAAAATTAACTAAATATTATAGTTAGTAAACTAAGTATATTATTTATATACTCTCTAGATAGTATCTATAATTTTAAATAGCCTATAAACTAAAAAAAGCTTAGAAATTTTAAAGTAGAAATACCTATTTAAAATATATATATAGTATTACTACCTAAAATATAGTTATAGTATAATAGGCAGTTAAAAAATATAGTATTTAATCTATATACTAGTATTATAAAGTTAGCTATAAAGCGTATAGCTTTATATAAAAATATATATTTAGAGCTACGCTATTAGATTAAAAAATACTAGGCATTAAATATAAAACTAGTATTAGAGCTATTAGTATATCTAACTAGTAGATAGAATTTTACTCTACTAGATAATAATAAAAAGTATAACTTTACTAATAATAAAGTTATAGACTAAAGTATAATAAAAAAGCAGGCCTTTTAGTTATAGAGCTAGATTATAGGTAGAGCTATAGATACTTAGTATATAATAGTTTTTATAATAGTCTTTATAATAGTTTTTATAATAGTTTTTATAATAGTTACTAATAGTCTTTAATATAGTAAAGCCTAAAGTTAATTTTTCTTTAGTAGCTATAAAGGCTATAAAGTCTAATTTATAATTCTATTATTATAGTTTTTTTTTTTTTTATTATTTTTTTTTACTATAGCTTTACTACTACTACTATAAAAACTTTTCTATTTAAAAAAAAGTATTCTATATAATTAAATTAATATTATAATTAAGTAGTTTTATTTTTTTTATAGCGCTATAAATACTAGTACGCAGCCTAGTAGTATCTCTTTTACTATTAAATTTAATAAAGAAAACTAGTCTTTTTAGCCTATACTAAAACTTTTATTAAACTAGTTAATTATTATAATAGTATTCTAGCTATAACTAGGCTGTAGTAAGAACGCGCTAGCGCTTTTTAAAAATATAGCTATTTAGGCGTAATATAAAAATATAGTAGTATTAAAATAAACTAAATTTATTAATAGTTATCTATCTAGATAAATTTAGAGTACTATAAAAGCTAACTAGGTAAGAATAGTTATAATAAAAATTGCTTTTAATATAAACTTTATTTATATTATCTAGATTAATAATATATTTAATTAGTACTATAATATTAGTAGTAAGTATCTCTTTATAATAGCTATTATAATAGTTTTAACTTGCGTTATAAATAGAGATATTAGTATTATTATCTCTAGTAGTACTAAATTTAAAAATCTAAATAACTTTATAGACTAATTTATTATTAATAAAATTAAACTAATTTAACTACGTAGTGTTACTAGATATAAATAAATATATATAATTAAAATAGATACTTTACTATAGCTTTTCTCTAGAAGTATATATACTTTTATAATAATATAAAACTTATTTAAAAAGATTTTATAAAAAAAAATAGATGTTATATGTATATAGTACTTAGCTAACACTATATCTACCTAATTTTAGAATTTTCTGTAAAGCTCCTCTGCTTCTACCTATGTAATTTTACGTAGTAAAGGTATATATAGTATAATCTCTTTCTAGCTAGTAATATAATAATCTATCTTTTAATTATTTCTAAGTACCTATTTCTATAATAGTTATAAACCTAGAAGCGCTTTTTTATTTTTAATTTATTTTTCTATTTTTTAATAGAAGCGCTTTAAAATAGGTGCTTAAACGCTCTAATTATTACTAATACTCTAATTTTAATAATTACTACTATAATAGCTACTATATATCTTTTTAATAGTCTAGCTAACTAGCCTAACTAGTTTCTGCAGTACTAGCTACTTGCTATAAATTAGAGCGTCTAGTAATACTATAATTCTAATAAAAAGTTTATTACTATTTTTTATAATAACTAACCTAATAAGCTAGACTTTCTAACTAAAAATAATATTAAGCTATTTAAAATTAAAGTAGCCTAGTATAAAATCTATAAAAACTAGTAGTTTATTAAAAGTAAAAAGCTTAAAGCTATATAGAAGTAGATTAATACTATAGTTTAGTCTAATTTTTTCTAACTGTATCTTTTTAATATTATTATAACTAAAACTATTACTCTATAGGCTTTTATAAAGGCACTTAAAAAAAAATTAGCTCTAGGTAAAAATAGTATAAAAAACTAGATATAGGCTAAGTATTAAGTTTATCTATAGAAAGCCTATACTACTAATAACGCAAGCTGCTAGTAGTAGAAGTAGACACTTCTCTATAAAAAGGCTAGAGCGTATAAACTTAATAAAGTAAAAAAGTAGATTACTATCTATAACTATTTAGATACTTTTATACTAAAGTTTTTACCTAACTAGGTAAAATTTATACACTAAAAAATTATTAAAAATAAAGTACTAGAGTATACTACTAGCACTTTAACGCTTAAGTAGATTAGCTATATCTACTCTAAATTGCTCTATTAATATACACTACGCACTAGAAATAGAGAAAAAGGGATTTTTCTTACTATAGATATAGATAATAGTTTAATAAAAATTTTAGAATTAGCTACGTGTTCCTATAATAGAGATTATAAATAGAGTTTAAAAGATTACTACTAAATAAAAGCTACGCTTACTAATAAACTATATAAAATAGAAAATAAAAAAAAAAAAAGCTATTAGCCTGTTTTAATAAGCTATAATTTAAATCTTTTAAAAAAGTAGTAAAGGCTAAAAGCTCTACTAATAAATAGAATAGAAAAGCTAAAAGTAGAGAATTTAGAAGCTTCTTTAAAGCAATTTAGGCCGCTTTTATTAATCTATAACTAAGTAGATTTATAATAATATATAGGGTATATAGCACTATAGATTTTAATATTTACCTACTATCTAAAAGTATAATTTTAGATAATAGAGGCGCTTTCTACTTAGTTAATTTAGTTAATTATTTTAAACTAGGCACTTTTAAAAAAAGTAGAGAGATCTTTATAGTAGAAGTAAGTATTTAGTCTTTCTAGATCTCTAGAATAGATACTTAAATAATAAAAAATATTTTTATAGAAGCACGTAGAGAGCGTATAGAGGACTTAGTACTATTTAACGTAGTAGTAGTAGAAAAGTTCTATATTAATATTATATTAGAAGCTCTACTCTAAAATAAAAAAGCGTAGTATTTTAGACTAGACGTAATACTATAATATAGAAGTTATAAAAAAAGCGTTATATTAGCCTAGTTAATATATAAATAGAATTTAACTTTTATAGAATATAAATCTATTACTATCTACTTTTTAGCTATAAGTATAATTTTAGCTCTAATAAAAAGATCTTTTACTACTTACTTACGCTTTAATTTAGAAAAGCTTTAGTATACTAAATCTAGTTATTTTAGCCTAAAGGCGCTTTAAGCACTTATAAAGCACGCTAGAGGTATATAAATAAATAGTATTTTATAGAAAAAGTATAAATACTACGCTGTAATTTACGCTAGCTAAGTTATTTTATAAAGGCTCTAAAAACAGCCTACTTAGCTATATTAGAGAGTATTATAGAATCTTTTTAATATACTATAGAGAAGCTCTAGAGAATAGTAGATACTTATTATTAAAGATAATTATAGTAGTAAGCTGCACACCTATAGCCTTATAAAAAAAAGAGTAAAAGAGATTTTTAGTATTTTTAAAACGTTCTAGAGTATAATCTACACCTAGTATAAGCTTAAAATCTATATTATTATATAAAATAATAACGCAGTAACGCTCCTCTAGCGTAGATTATTAGATTTTAAAATATAGATAGAAAATATAGATATTAAAAGTAAAAGCTTACTTTTATACACTTATAAGCTAAATAGTAGGCTAGAAAAAGTAGGTAAAAAAATTATTATAAAGTAAATTAAAATAAAAATTACTACTAACCTGCCTAAAAAGTTATAGCTTTATATTATTAAAGTAGTAACGTAGCTATATAATATAAACCTATTTTAAATTTAGAATATATAGTCTCTAAATAAAATACTTTTTTAATAGTTTTAAAAGTAGTTTAAATAGTATTAACTAGCGTAGATTAAGCTTTAGATAGCTAATTTATAGCTAGATTAGAGTAGTATTTACGCCTATAGCTATAGAGCCTATTCTTTTAATAGAAATAGAGTAGCTAGGCGTTATAAATAGAGTTTTAAAGTAACTCTATAAGGCTATATTAGATATCTAGTAGAATACAAATTATCTAATATATATAAAATATAGATTTCTAAGCTTAACTCTGTTATTACTATACGTAACGTTACTTTTAATAAAGATCTTTTCTATAACTCTAAAGAGCTAGCTTTTTAGGTAATAGAAAAGCTATAATAAATAGTATTAGTACTAGAAATAGAGAAAAATAAGCCTAAAGATTTTAATTAGCTTAATTAACTTTTTAAAGCTATAAATAAATCTAATAATATAGAAGTAGTACTATATAAATTAAACCTAGTTTATTAGCTAGAGAGTAAAAAAAATATAGTAGTAGCTAATAATCTAGATAGCTAACCTAATTATTAAATACTATAGAAGCTTTTTCTACTATTAGTAGCACGCTTAGCTAGCGCGTTATAAAAAATTAATATAGATTTAAATAGCTTTTTTAGTTTATACACTCTAGAGCCTATACCTAACTCTATTAGGCCTAGCTATTATAGTAGCAGCCTATAGAATAAGCTTTATTCTATAGAAGCAGGCCTGCTACCTAATATTAATAAAATTTTAGAAAACTTTTATTATAATATTAATAAAGCGCTTTATAAAACGCTTAAAGCTTAATAACTAGCTACTTTTTAAGTAACTACTATTTCTATAGTACTATCTAAAGTAGTATTTATAGCTGTATAATAAGTACGCCTACTTTCTCTATACTTTATAATAACTAGAGATAGATTACCTATTTGTAGGAGTAGAAAAGTCTATAAAAAAGATTCTAATACTCTAGTATTAGAGAGTAATACTGCTTCTAGAGTATACTTTATATATAATCTTTTAAACAGGATTAATATAGAGAATTTTCTCTAGAACTTTTTAAGTAGAGTTTCTATTTATATTTACTAAAAACACGCTACTATTTACGTAGTAATTAGAGCGGCTATTTATAGAACTACTAGATTCTAAAATTTAAAAATTAGAAGAATCTACTAAAATAAGCTTCTAAAGCTTTCTACTAAATAGAAAAATCTCTATATATACTTTTTTAGACTATTATTTTACTAAACTTATAACTAAAAAATTAATATGCTCTATTTTAAAGGTATCTAGAAGATTATAAAGCGCTCTACAGCTTAAAAGTAGCTACTTTTTTTTAAATAGGTATTTATTTATAAGTTTAATAAAAATAGATATTTTCTAAAGTATAAAGCCTAGATAGTAGTATAAAATAATTTCTAGTTTATTAACACGCTCTATTTAATATACGCTGTAACGCTTACGTTTTATACCTTCTAGCTAGCTATAGCTATTATAGCTTACTAAAACTTTAAAATAGACTAGTATAATGTTATTAAAGCATTTCTAAATGCCTCTATAGATTACTAAAATAACGTTATTTATAAGCTACTAGATAGCTATAAATTTATAAGCAAGTGCGTACTACTACTCTAAGCTTTATATAGCCTCTATAATTTACTACTTTTATAGTACTAGAAGCTCTCTATAACCTTTAAACAGTTTAGTTTAATTATTTTAAAAAAAAAACTATATCTTTTCTACACGCCTAATTAGAAAATCTACTTACTTTTTTATATTAATAATATTCTAATTATATATTACTAAAGTAATGTTATATAAGCTTACTAGGTAGTAATAACTTTTAAAAATAAATATTAAATAGAGAATAAAGGATTAATTAAATAGTTTCTAGAGATATAAATAATTAGAGATTAAGTAAAAAAAATAATTTTACTTATCTATAATAAATATATTAATAAAATTTTAAAGAAGTTTAGTGTAGTAGACTCTACCTACTTTTCTAATATACTACTTTTAAGCTCTAAGCTAGAAAAAAGTACTAGAGAAGCTACTAAATAGCAGATTAAAAAGTATTAGAAAATAATTAGATCTATTCTATATACTACTATAATAGTACGCCTAAATGTTACATTTACTATTTTTAAACTTTTATAATATTTTACTAACTCTACTCTATAGTACTTTAAAGCTGCTTACTAGATAATTTTATATTTTTACTAAATAAAGTATTATGTAATATAGTATAGCTAGAGTAACTTAAAGTTTATAATATATAGTAATACTTCTTTTATAGATAATATTAAAATATAACGCTTATTCTAGAGCTATATTATTATACTCTATAGAGAAGTAATTATATAGAAAGTAGTTTATTAAATAACTATTATAACGTTAATAACTAAAGCTAAGCTACTATCTTTTAAACACGTTACTAAAGAGTTAATAAAGCTCTAAAGATTTCTCTAGAAGCTCTACGTACCTGTACCTAAGCTATATAAAATTTTCTATAATAATTAATAAATAATCTAGTTTATTATAAGTAAAAGAGAACGTATTACTATAAAGCTATAATATATTAATATATAGAATATATAGCTTAGGTAAAAATATAAAAAAAGATTCTTTATAATTAGCTACCTCTCTATAAACAAGATGCTAGTAGATAGGCTTACTAAAAATCTCCCTAAATAATCTTTTAATACTTTTAAAGATTATTTAAGGCTATAAAATATAAAAGCTAAAATTATAATATTACTAGAGTAAAATAAATAATTATTTAATAATCTCTATTTATATTTATATAATATAATATATAGGCTAAAGCCTATTTTTAAAAAATTTATAGGCTATGCCTAGCAGCAGCGTCTAAAAAAAAAACTAGATCTACTTTATTACTTTATTAATAAGCTTACTAATTAACCTTTTAATATTTTTATATTATAAAGGAAGACTAGCTTGCTTACTAGTAGTAGAGGCCGCGCTAAAGGTAGAAAGTTTATTCTCTTCTTTTTTTAGCACTTTTAAAAGTAGATAGAGTTTATAGCAAGAGTACCTAAGTTTATTTTTACTTACTTTTATAGCTTTAAAGGTAATAAACGCCTAGAAGTAGTAGAGAGTAAAAATAAAGCTATACTAGAATTAGTAAAGTTTATTTAACTAATAAAATTATCTATTTATATAGGTTAGTATAAATACCTAGAGGCGTAGAGCTAGTAGCTTTTACTATAAATTCTATTATAGTTCTAGCAGTGTCTATTACTTTATATAAAAGCGCTGCGTATACAGCCTAAATAGAAAATAGCACACTTCTCTATAGAATTACTATAATAGAACTATATACTAGCTAGCGTAGTAGTAGTAGTAGTAGTAGCATGTTCTATTTTTTTTTTCTTTTTTTTCTTCTCTTTTTTAGAGGTGTAGGGGGGGGGGCGGCGTAGAGTAGAGAGAGTAGAGAGGTTAAAAGAAATATAAAACTCTCTAGAAAAGAAGAAAGTTTTAGAGGTCTCTCTACCTAAAAATTTAAGTAGAGAAAGTAAAAGGGTGCGCTTTTTATACAGGTAACTATGTAAACGCAGAGTAGGTAAAAGTAAAAGTAAAAGTAAAAGCGCAGCGCGCTAAATGCGCGTAGTAGTAACATAGGCGTAGGTAGCTTTCTAGGCTTTAAACTATATTAAAATAGCGTTAGTAGAAAATCTATAAGCGTAAAAAAGCCTTGCGTAGAAGAATATAGAGATATAGATACTAATAAAAGCTATAGTATTAATAAATACAGATTAAAATAGAAGCTTAGCTAATAATTAATTTTACTAGGCTTAGTATTAAGTTAACTACTTCTAACGTGCGCTAAGTAACGTAATAGAATTTTTAATTACGCTAGATTTTATAGTATAGCTGCTTTAAACGCTCTATAAAGCTTAATACTACTAATATTAAATAGCTTAATTTACTATAACTAGAGAGTATATTACACGTATATAGTACTTAGCTAACGCTATATTTACCTAATTTTAGAATTTTCTATAAAACTTCTCTGCTTTAACCTATGTAATTCTACGTAGCAAGGGTATATATAGTATAATCTCTTTCTAGCTAGTAATATAATAATCTATCTTCTAATTATTTCTAAATACCTATTTCTATAATAATAGAGACTACCTAGAAGTTTATTATATACTTTAATAAATATTAGAAAAAGAATAATAATAAGCTACTATTAACGCTAACTCTAGTAATAAAATAAGTAAAAAGTTCTAGTAAAAACCTAGTAAAAAAAGTAATAAAAAAGAATATTAAAGTAAAACTACTAGATTTTATAATTAAAAAAAAAAAGCTGTTATCTATAACGCCTAAAACTACTAAAAAGTTAACTAAAGCGTCTACTAGTAAACTATTAGCTAGTTTATCTACTACTTTTATATTACGTATTTAAATACTTTTTTAAAAGCGTAGTAGATTATAAATTATATAATTAGAATTACTACTAGATATTATTATACTATAAGCTCTAATTCTACGTAAATTATATAATAACTTTAATAACTAGAATAATATTAAAATACTAAATCTAACTAATATAGTAAGTAATAATCTAGATAACCTATTACTAGTTAAAAATATGCTTCTATTCTATAGCTTACGCTACTTTTAGAAAGTAAGTAGAGTTAAAAACGTCTAACTATATAAAAAATAGTAATAGTTAATATAATAGTTTTTTTATTATAGTATTTTAAATTCTATATTTTTAAATTTTAATATATTTATATTCTAGTTTTATAAAGCACCTAGTTTTAACTCTAAATTAAACGCGTTATATTACCTTTTTATAATACTTTTTTTTAATAGTATAGTATTTAGTAAAGGCTATAGGCCTATAGGTATAATAGTTTATACTTTCTAAATCTAGTAAATTTCTAAATATAGCTTATAAAGTATAAGTTTTAAATATAATATATATATATAGTAATAGATTATATAGATAGTATAGAGTACTACTAGTTTATACATATAATTTCTTTATATATAAAACTCTAGTTAGCTTTATTTAAATTTTCTAGCTCTACTTTTTTATATAATAGAAAAGTAGTTTTTACTCTACTAATATAGGTATTATTTATAGATTATACTTTTATAATAGCTAGCTTATACCCCTCTAATACTAGAAGTTTATTTCTATACTAATTATTCTTCTATATATATTTATTTATTAATTTCTATATTTTTAGTGTATACGTAGTAGGTAGAAGTAACGTAAAAAAAAATAATAGTATACTAGAAAGTAGTATCTATAATATATATAACTAAAGTTTAGATATAGAATTATATTAATATATATATTATAGTGTATAAAGCGTTTTTTTATATAGATATAAAGTTTTTTAAATTTTACTTAGTATATAGATACTAAAGTATTTATTATATAAGTATTTAGAATTCTTTCTAAATATTATATATATAAAATAGTTTAGATATACTATAATAGTTATTATAATAGTCTATATAACTTTAGACGTTTAATACTATAGGCTTTATTATATATAAATAGTAGATACCTATATATATAACTATAAACTATATTACTCTAAAGTATACTTTTTAAACTTTTAGCTTTTTATAGTTTTACTATACTCTATCTATAAATATACCTATTTTTTCTTTGCTTAGAGAGTTACGGGTATAGCTAATAATAGTATAAATAAATTCTAAGCTAGATATAGTATTAAACCTCTCTAGTAGAAATATTTTAGCTTAGCTAGTAGATAGTAAATAATAGTTATATAATAGTACTAATTAGAGTTTACTAGAGATCTAAAATAGTATAGTTACTATATAAATAAAAAAGAGGTACTAAGTATTTATTAATAGTAAATAGAATTTTAGATACTATATACTTACTTTCTATCTAGTATTTAAAAAATACTACTATAATAATACGCTCTAGCTTATTAAAAAAATACTAAAAAAGTATTATAAATAATTTAAAGTAGGCCTCTAGAGAAATAGAGCGCTATAGCTTTTTATCTAAAACTAGTAAATATTTATATACTAAATAAAAAAAAATTAACTAAATATAAATTAGATAAAAATAAAATAAAAATATTATAAATAGAAATATAGCTTTATTTTATTATAGGCTTATAGATCTACTATCTACTTTTTAATAATATTTTATACTTCTAGAATAAGCTAGTTAATTATAAACTATATATAAATAAGTACTTATAATAGCTAGTATAATAGATAATATAATACTTTAAACTATCTCTAGTTTAGATGTTATATAAAAGTATTATATAAATACTTTTATAGAAACTTTATTTTTTTACTAACTAAAATAATTACACGCTTCTAGAAAATTTGTATTTTAAACTAGATATATAATATAGATAAAGCTAATATAGTTTATACTATATTTTTATAATTAAAAGTAGTAAAATCTAGTAAAAAAAAGTTAATTTTATTATTTTTAGCGCTAGGTTCTATAATCTAAAGCTACTTAAATTTTTTATAAACTTTAATTTTAGGTAATAGTTATATAATAGTTAATGTAATAGTTATAAAAGCGTTAGTAAGTAGTATAAATTTATTATTTAAAAAGTAAATAGTAGCCTAGATAGTTATAAATAAGTTATAGTATTAAATAGGCTTAGAAAAGTAGTTATAGCTAATTTTCTAGGCCTAGTAACTATTTAATTTCTACCTATTTATAAATTAGAGCTATTATTTATATTATTATAAAAAAAACTTACTAATTATAGATAAATGCGTTTTTAGCCTAGGTATAGAGAGTTTTCTATATACTTTAATAGTCTACTTTAGTATACTTACTAAAGAGTTACTACGCTACTAGGTTAAATTTATCTTTCTAGAAGCGTAAGTAGATAGTTTAGAAAATAGCTTTACTTTTATATACTATAAGTAAATAGCTCTAGAGAGAATTATAGTATGCTATATTTTTAACTATATTAGTATTATTTAAATATTTATAGTTAAATTTATACTTTTTATATTTAGGCGTTATAGGCGCTATAATTATAATATATAGCGTAAAAGTAAAAGTATAGAGAAAATTATAAATTATAGAAAATTAAAAGTTTAATAGTTAAAAGATTTTATAGTACTAATAGATTAATATAATATTATAGGCAAATGTAGTATAGTAGTAAATAAGTTTATAGCTAAAGTAAAAGTACGCGTTATATATAAATAAAAACCTATTTCTAGATTAAATTTATATTTTAATTTTAAAATAGCTATTAGATTATTATATAGACTATTACTTTATACTCTATTATTTAATTAATAACTAAGTTTATAATATTTAATTTTTTTAATAAAAAGGCTATATTTTTACTATAAACTATTCTTTAACTAATTTAATAAGCTAGTTAAAAAATAGTTTATAAACTATTATACTAACTATTACTTTTTTATTTACGTAGGTATATATTTATAGAGTACTTTTACTTTAACTACTAGTGTTTAAATTTATATTTACTACTAGTACCTAGTACTACTTTTATTTATACTTTTACTAAACTTTAGGCGTATAGTAATATAACTTCTACTTTTTTTTTTATTTTTTTTTTATTTTAACTTTTTTTATTTATTTATTACTATAACGCTATTTTTATACTTTTTTATTAGCTCTATCTACTTTTTTAACTACTATACGCTATATCTAGTAGCTGCGCGCTCTAGTAACTACTTTAAATCTAGTATATTACTATAGTTATAAAGCTTAGCGCTTAAAAAATTAACTAGAAAGTAAAAGTATATCTATAATAGTTTTAGTAATAGCTTACTAATATATATTATAGACTTATCTAGAAGCGCTAAATAACTCTAATACTATAGACTTAAACCTACTACTACTACTATCTCTAGAGACTATTCTACTAGAGAATAATTTTAGCCTAGAAATTTAGTTTTTTTTTAAATAACTTTTCTAAACTTCTATTAATACTTTAGGTAATAGTGCGATAGATAATAGTATAATAGAAAATAGGTAATATAAATTAGACTCTATAGCTAAAAAACTATAAAAAAAAATAAAAAAAAAAAAAAAAAAAAAAAAAAAAAGATAAAAAGGATAAAAAGGATAAAAAAAATAAAAAAAATAAAAAAAATAAAATAGATTTAAATAAAATAAAAAAACCTATATAAATAGTAAGTATAATATTTATTATAATAGTATTTATAATAGTTTACTAATTTAATATAGCTAAAAGTAAAAGTATATAAACTAGTGCTATAGCTACTAACTAGCCTCTAGCTCTAGAAGCTGCTAACTAGCTTCTAGAAGCTACTAACTAGCCTCTAGAAGCTAGTAGTACTATAAATAATCTACTAAAAAATATAGGTAAAGAATTCTCTAGCGTATATAGTAGTAGAAAAAGTTTAAAAAAAAAAAAATACTACTATAAAAATATAGATAGAGAAAAAAGCTAAAAAAAACTAGAGAAATTAATAGCTAGTTTAAACTAGAAAGTAAAAAGCTATAAAGCTATTTAGTAGTAAAAATAGTAAAATATATAATAGCCTATATAATAGTTTTAACTAATAAATAATAGTTACTAGCTTTACTAATAGTAAATTTTACTTTATATTTCTAGAGAATAATAAATTTTACTTTATACCTCTAGAAAATGCTAAATTTTACTTTATATTTTTAAACTTTTTTTTAAATCTACTAGCTAAGCTAAAAAAAACCTAGAAAAATAGAGCTATTTCTACTAGAGATAGATATAGTAGTAGACGTAGTAGTAGATGTAGTAGATATAGTAGTAGATATAGTAAACGTGCTACTTTTTTAAAAAAGTTTAAAAAGTCTAAAATATTTACTAATAAAAATAAAAAAAAAAAAGCTTTACTAATATAAATTAAATAGTAAGTTTTTACTTTATAATTATATAAATCTAAACTAATATATATATAATAGCTATTACACTATATAAAATCTAGAAGTATTAAAAATCTATAGAATTACTAATATTTAAAACTTTATTTATATAATTAGTTAAAAAGATTATTTAAAACTATAGTAAAGTAGGTAAAACCTACTACTTTTTACTTAATATTTTTAGTGCTTTATAAAAGGCTATAGAGAATATACTAGTTTTAATAATAGAAAGTAAATAATAATACATTATAATAGTTATTATAATAAACTAATTTAATATATAGCTACTTAATTATACGCAATTTATATAAAAAAAGTTATAATATAAAAAAAAAATATAAAGCTAGTAATATGCGTTATAAAAATATTAGTACTATTTATAAATATATTTAAACTAGCGCTAAATAGGTTTTATTAGAAAGTTCTAGATATAGTTATAGATAGTAGATATAATTACTATAAATAGTAGGTTTTTTTTTATTTTTATAATAAAAAGTTTTTACTATTATTATAAACTAAAGTTTAGAGACTAGTAGCTATACGTAGCTCTAATAGTATATATAAATATATTTATACTATTATAGTAACTATTATATTATTTTAATAACTAGTGTAGGCATTTTGTTATTAGTGTTCTAGGTTTTAGTAATTTTAATTTTTAGATTTTGATTTTCTGATTTTGGTTTTGAGCGAGATGAGGCTCCTCGTCACCCGTACCAGTCAGCCGCAAGCGAGGCCATTGAATGGTGGTGACGCCAGCCACTCGATCAACAACTCCAAGGCCCAAGGGCCCAAGCCGGACATGTCCCTTGTCGCTTACCCGGACTCCGATTCTGACGAGGACGATAAAGGCAGTGCAGAATTGGCGCAGCCGGCGCAGCCTGCCAGCAAGTCTGCCTTGAAGCGCAAGCACAGCGGAGAGCACGACCTCCCTCCGCTCCCAGCAAACTTTCACGATTTGTACTCCACAAATGCGCGCGTCAGTACAAGTGACAATCCCAGTCTCCATGGCGGCCGAAAGCGGGCGGTTCCGCACATCGAAGGAAACTGGCCCAGCCACGTCTATTTAGAGTGTGAGATTTTATCTTGATATCGACCGCCATGGTAGCACCTGTGGGCTGACGTGATGGAGGGATCCCTTCGCAGGATGAATCGAACCAACTTCACAGCTTGATTCAGCATGTAAAGGATTCTCTGGAACGTCGGAATGCAACACAGGCGAAGAAGCTCCTCATTCCAGACATTGTGCCCTCTCTAGTGTCAGAATTGGGTGCACCACTGCCATTGCACGTGTCGTTATCACGAACGCTGCAAATCAGGACAGAAGACAGGAGTGCCTTCCTCGAAACATTAGAACAGTCTCTGCGAAGAACTGCGGTTCGCACTTTCCACTATGCTTTCCACAGCCTCAAATGGGTACCCAACTTTGAGCGCAATCGATGGTTTTTGGTTCTCAACATCACGAAGCCGCCGCAAGATGAATTCAATCGACTGCTCAGCGCCTGTAACCAAGCCGCCCTGAAGTGCGGTCATCCAGGTCTCTATACCGGCGGTAAGGGTGACGGGCCAATGGAGGACAACAACAAAACCCCAGAGTCCATTAAGGGCGAGGCATCGACATGGAACGACTGCTCCGCCTACTTCCACGTCAGTATCGCTTGGAACTTGACCGAGCCTGAGCCCGATTGGATCTCCTTAGTGCAGAACATTGATATCAGCAAGTTTGTAAAGTCGCCAGAGGCTGCAATTGATGTGGTCAAAGTGAAGATAGGAAATGTTGTTACGAGCATCGCTTTGGGGGCCAAGAGACCTGGTCTGGGGAGAGGAGGCAATGTTATGGGTCTGGGTTGACCATCATGTGCGTTGGATCAACATGGAAGTGGGGTCGATCTCATCAGGGTCCCTCGGCCTCGTCAGGCGTCAACGAGTCGCACCTCAACACCCAATCAAAACCACATATCCGAATGTGTCCTCTCGCACACGATATAATTTGGTCTTTCGGACTCATCTCACTCACTTTTATCAATCCAGCACCAGCCAAGCCGGCTTCACCAGACGTGCATTCCTCTCGTCGCTCTGCGCGATACTGTAGCAGTCCAGGTTCTATCTTTGACCAGACCGATCCACCAGTGGAGAATCGGGCCGTGTCCAGACCTCGAAGAAGCAGGATCAACAATCTTTAAAACGCACACAATGCAGGGTTGATATCAAGTACAGGCAGGTCATCGATCCTACCGACGTCATCTCTGAGCCAATTATGGTGACACCAGACGGGCTACAGAGGTATGCCAGGAACATCTGAATGCAAGTCTGTCAATCGGGACTTCGCACATGCTAAGCTGTGCGCCATGTGATTGTCTAGCACGGAGAGTATCTTTGCTATATGACAACACCTGTGACAGGAATTCGGGGGCCAGGTTTCACTTCAAGAACTGTCACTGGGTCGCATGTGCACACACTGGCTTGACCAAGCAGGAATTGTATCGTGTAACGTGAATTCAAGTACAGTAGCCCTATACAATAGTTCCGATCAACGTTCAATCACAACTTCTGATCTCTCAGGCAGCCACTCTGCCCATGGAACAATCTTGCAGCCCTTCACGGTCATTCTCAAGTCAGCTCTCAAAGCCTTCAGACCATGGATCGATGCGAACAACTTGCGTGACCCCCCATTTCAGCGAGTTTTCGAATGACGTCCAAAGCAAAGTCGACATCTGGGTAGTTATCACAACATTATAGCGTCTTTACAACGTCGTGGAAAATCTTCCAGCTTCCCATGTACCAACAGTGTACGTACAGGCGAGGTGGCTTTGTATCGTAACCTTGCATCTGCTAACCGGCGTTCACATGGGCACAACGACTGCCTGCGGATCGTTGATGCGCAGCTACTACTGCATTGATAGATACAACATGCGTCTAGTCCTAGCGAGTAGCTTAACAGCGTTAAGATGCGTAGAGCGTGCAACCCTGGTTTGTGAACAAGGGCTGAAATACTCTCACTCATAGCCAGGGTCCTCTCAGAATTCGCAAACCTCGTCAAGCTTTCTTCTATCATTCGTGATCCTTTAGATAGCTGGAGCTTGTTTAGTCTGACTTGAGGGTTAGCCTGCTCTCGATTTTACAACATTACACTCATCTCCGTCTCTCAGCACCAAAAATAAACATCATCATTGGCGCCGGTCCGGTCTCACTCACCTTGGTTAGGAACCTTCAATACCATTTACTGTCTGTTGTTCTTCCACTGAGTTGCGCTCTCAAAGTGAAAGTCTGGACCTGCATCCACATACCGGCCAAGTCACTCTCAAAGAGGCTGGTTTATGGGCAGATTTCACGAAGCACCCGCGTCTCGAAAGCGGTGTTGTGAAGGAAATTACCCTGAACAGAGAAGTGTTGTAGGATGAGAACAAGACCGACAAACAGGAGGTCAAAGAGGTGCAGAAGTGCGATGGACGAGCTGAGATCGACAGGACTGCGTCTTGCACATGCTGTTTGATCATCCGAGGCCTGATCAGGTCGTGTTCGAGAGGGACTTAAACCTATTGGACCGGAGAATAGAGATGAGACGAAAGGTGATCCTGTTCTCGCGGATGGCGAGAGAGAGATTGCATTCGATGTTGTAGTTGCCGGTGATGACACATGGTCGAGAATCTAGAACATACTCAGCGACACTAAGCCAACGTACTCGGGTATTCCATAATAGCTCAAGTGCGATAACATCCTCAACGATCCATGACTGGTTGAATACATTGGCGAAAGCTCGATGATGATGTCTGGGGAAGGCTACGCTGTGCAGTCTCAACAGCAAGGCGGCGAAAGTCTGCAGAGGTACGGCCCTTCCCGTGTGCCTCAAGACTTCCTCCACTTGCGATATTGACTGGAACGTCACGGATACTGCGGGAAAGCAGTTCGCGGAGAAGCATTTTTCGCAAATCAGTCCAGATCTCAAACGTGTCATGCTTCAACCATGAGATTCTCGAAGCCACAGATTTCTGTATGAACCCCCCGCTGAACTCCAGTGGACTCGACGATCTGTTTTCACTCTCACTGGTCACGCTGCGCATGTTTGTGTGCAAGACATCCAAGCCCGATCCAAAACGGACTCTTCACTGACACATTACCCCAGTTACTCCATTCACTAGAGAATATGCTAATTCTGGTATGATGGATATATCAGTCCTAGCGTAGGAGATGATAAGGGCCATTCGAGGTGAGACTTCAGAAGAGGGAATTGTGGATTATGAATGGCGTATGTATCCACGATCCGCGAAGGCTGCATCAAAGACGCTGCGTGGGAAGGCGGCCCACTTCAGTGCAACTGGCGCAGAGGAATTGGCGGATAGATCCAAGGAGCACTACCACGGGCCGCAGCAAGCTTGAGATGCCGATGAAGCGTCATCATGAAGCATTAGTGAATGATGAGGAGAGACAGCTAAAATAGTCAAGGCCATGGTGGGCCAAGCAATTTCGCTCTGTAAACTCATGTTTAAGAGGTCCTAATAGACAGTAGTCAAAAAGATCACCTACACGCTTGCCAGACCAACAATAAGTGGAAATGTTTGGTGTAGATTTGCGTGGCCAGGAGAGCCAGGAGGCGCCTGACCTGAATGGTAGTGGGCGTTCTGTTGCCAAACACTGGAGTCAGGCTTCGCAAGTCAATTGATGCGTCGTCGAAATGATTCGGTTTAGTGATAGGGTACCTCCTCGCATGGACCTACTAGGTGGCTGTGTTTATCGTGATCGTGTGATCGAGTTTCCGCTGTCAAATCTAGGAGATCGCGCTTGAGCAGCGGCAGAAGAAATATTCGCCAACGCCAAAATAGGGCGCCCAAGAACACCAGTCCTAGGCAGCTTCTCGTATACCACCACGTGGGAGGGACATTTTTGTGTTCCAGGCTGTGCATGAAGACTTGACGGTCTCTTCTCTGGTGCTGTACATGGGACATCATCTGCCGCAACCCAAAGATATTTTCGGCAGCAGAAGCGGAAACTTTAATGACGAGTGACGATAGCGGCGATGGACCGTTCCTGAGTCGTATTGATAGACGCCAGTCGCAAGCGCCTCCCCCAATAGATTTCGACGTCGGGTTGGACATCAGGTCCGACCAATGAACGATGGGACGAACAAGGATGCACGTTGAGAGCCGAGCACGAGCCGCGTTGTACCTGCATATCGGCGGCGGTGTAACATGGATGAGTCGGCCTCATAAGGGGGGTTACAATATTTAGCCGTTGGCGTGGAGAGCGTGTGATTACAGATCTGCAAAGACCGTGGTCTTTGTTGTGAGGGGGCAAACGGTCATCAGGAGAAACAAACGCCTAGAGATGTTTGGCGATGACAACTTCTGATTCGATACCGACAGGTTAGCAACAATGTGAGGCTTCGATGTATGGGCCAGCGGGAAGTATAGAATAGCTCAAGACAACGGCTCGGTAGAAGAAGTGTGTCCCTGTGACGCAGTTGTGCGGTGCTGCAGCTGATTAGCCCCTGCCAGGAGAAATTGTACTAACCCGCAACAACTGCGCTGAACCATCTCGAGAAGCCACCAAACTCGATACATCGAGATTACCCCAGGTCTAATTTCCACAACACGACCGCGCTGTGCATTTCGCGGCCTCGATGAGCACAATGCCTGCCGCCCATGCCATTTCCGTGCCACGCTGCCCATGTCAATCTTCCAGGACCCCTAGCCTAACAGTTTCGAGGCTGGTGAGCCACTCAGCACTGTGCTCACATGGTCATGGCTCATCCGTCAAAAGCGCTCCATCCCCAGGTGCTGGACAGTTTTCCTCTCTACGCAAGGCTACCCGTTACGCATCAACAGCCTCGTTGACAAGTCCTTTGGCCTTCGTGCCCCGTCGCTCTTTAACATACTTAATAAAACACCCGCTTCACTCGTTCAGCGGAACTTCACTGCCCATAGCCAACCCTATTCGTAGCAAACAAAAGACAAGATGAAGTACTCATTCGTCGCCGCCGCCCTCGTCGGCGCCGTTCTGGCCACTCCACACAAGGGCCATGCTGGCTTCCACGCTCGTCGTGGAGAATACGCAGCGCAGGAGGGTGTCTGCACGGTCTACACCACCGTTTACGCTACCGCCCCAGCTCCTCGTATGTTGAACAAGCTCTACAGGCCGTCCCACTGAGACTTGCATGAACAACATAGTTCAGAACGAGGACCTGGGATGGACTAGTTGAATAAAGACACCGCAAGGCTGACATGATGTAGTTCCCACCATTGTTGCCAACTCCACCGCCGCTTACCCAACCGGTGCCCCGTCAGCCTACACTCCAGTTGTGCTGACATCGACCCCCGAGGCAGCAGAGTCATCCAAGGAGGCTTATCCCACTGCTCCCGCACCAGCCTCGTCAACCTCCTGCACTGAGGAGAAGGAGACCTCAGCATACACTCCTGCGCCGGTCCCCTCTGAGGCTGCCTACCCTCCTGCTCCCCAGCCAGAGGCACCCAAGCCAGTCTCCTCTGCTGCGGCCTATCCCCCAGCGCCCCAGCCAGAGGCACCCAAGCCTGTCTCTTCCGCCGCGGCTTACCCCCCTGCGCCCCAGCCAGAGGCTCCTAAGCCCGTTTCCTCTGCTGCAGCGTACCCTCCCGCTCCCCCGCCAGAGGCCCCTAAGCCTGTGTCTTCTGCTGCAGCGTACCCACCTGCACCTAAGCCGGAGGCTCCTAAGCCAGTCTCTTCAGATGCGGCGTACCCCACTGCTCCCGCACCGGCCTCATCAACCTCCTGCACTGAGGAGAAGGAGACCCCTGCGCCCACTCCTGCACCGGTCCCCTCTGAGGGTGCCTACACTCCTGCGCCCCAGCCTACGCCAGAGGCGCCCAAGCCCGTCTCCTCTGCTGCGGCCTATCCTCCAGCGCCTAAGCCGGAGACTCCTAAGCCCGTTTCCTCTGCTGCAGCATACCCTCCCGCTCCCCAGCCAGAGGCACCCAAGCCAGTCTCCTCTGCTGCAGCGTACCCACCTGCGCCTAAGCCGGAGGCTCCTAAGCCAGTCTCTTCCGCTGCAGCTTACCCCCCTGCGCCCAAGCCAGAGGCCCCTAAGCCAAGTTCCTCGGCTGCTGCGTACACACCTGTACCCAAGCCAGAGGCACCCAAGCCAAGTTCCTCCGCTGCGGCTTCGCCTTCCAAGCCCGTGAGCTCCAAGGCGGCCGACAAGCCCAAGCCAACCGGTGGATACAGCTCGAGCGGCCACATCACGACCAACGGAGACAAGTGGGCCATGACCTACACCCCCTATGCCAACAGCGGAGACTGCAAGACCCCAGCTGAGATCAAGGATGACATCAAGAAGATCTCCGAGCTCGGTTTCACCACCATCCGCTCCTACAGCACCGACTGCGGTGTCTTCGAGACCGTTGTTCCTGAGTGCCAGAAGTACGGATTGAAGGTCATCTACGGCATCTTCCTCGAGGGTCCCGGCAAGGGTCCTTTCTCCGAGTACGCCAACGCCCAGCTCGATGACATTGCAAAGAAGGCCCCCAAAGACAGCGTCGCCATGGTCATTGT
Organism: Plenodomus lindquistii; assembly: GCA_025504975.1. Taxonomy (NCBI): domain Eukaryota; kingdom Fungi; phylum Ascomycota; class Dothideomycetes; order Pleosporales; family Leptosphaeriaceae; genus Plenodomus; species Plenodomus lindquistii. Next base: position 2,556,463 of record JANUWI010000003.1, on the reverse strand, counting down.
CGGTAACGAGTGCATGTTCAACAACAACTGCGAGGCCACCGAGCTTGCTTCGTACATTGACCACGTCCGTGACGAGCTCCACAGCTGCGGATTCCCCAAGGACATTGCCGTTACCACCACCGAGCCTGTCGGTACCTGGGAGGAGAAGGGTGCCGCTCTCTGCGACCACATTGATATCTTCACCGTCCAGGTTCACCCTTACTTCACCTCGTCCATTTCCGCTGAGGAGGCTGGTGACTTTGCCGCTCAACAGCTCGAGCAGGCTGCCAAGGTCTGCCCCGAAGCCGCCGCCAAGGGCAAGTACATCACTGAGATTGGGTGGCCCAGCGCCGGTCAGTCCAACGGCAAGGCCATCGCTGGTGTGTCTGAGCAAAAGACCGCCATGACCAAGATCATGGAGAAGGTCGGTTCCGAGGCCTGCTTGTTCTCGTTCCAGAACGACGGCTGGAAGGACCCCGGTGCGCTCGGCGTTGAGCAGCACTTTGGTTGCATTGAGGCCATTGCCTAGACACGCGTTTTATTATTCTAGTTCGCTGATTATTATTTGTCAACAACTAGCAGAGTAACCTTGATTGTAACTCTATGTATGTAGTGTGCGCGCCCCCTCTTTGTCAATAATGTCGGCTCTACTACGTTACGTGTCTACGCTTTTGCATCCTTTTCTGAGCCCTGTACCTTTTTATCAAGTCGAATAGCGGTGGCTTGTCGGTAGTTTTTAGTGTTTAATCTCATATATCTGTATCAATCATCCTTGCGTTGTGATTGTAAACAAGCTTTTTTTTTTGCTACTTTACCTAGTATGTTCATTTCCTTGTGCCATGGATCAATTGTTGGGGTGGGTCCTGAGAGTCGAGATAGAGTGTTTTTTCCAATCTCCGAACCTTCGCGCGTGCAAATTGGTGCAGCGTCAACCGATGTCGGCGCCATGTCGGGAGTTGCCAGAGTTAGGGAAATCAACAAGGGAGAGAAATTGTCAAGAGGAGAATACCTTGTTCGGCCTACACGAAGCTTCCAGAGCGCTGTGGTGTACGAAATCTGAAGTGTACAAACGCTAAGCGCCTGCACGCGACGGCGGGAGATCGGCAGGGCAACGTTTGCACGTCACCGATAGCTCGAGACCAGTTCTCGTACACACTGCAAAACGGTATACGCCCCGCGCTCCAGACCCCATCTCATTGGCTTTCCTCGATAATGCCGCCCAGCCGTACTCGCCCTCGTTACCGTCCATGGACATTCGCGACCGTTGCTGGTATCAGCTCATTTGTTCTACCGACATTCACGCTGGTCCGCTTGTTCGCCATATCACACTCAAAGCTTCCCGTGGCTTATGCTGGGTTAATCAGCGGCATCACCTTTCTCTTCTTCGGATATGACAAGATGCAAGCACGGAACTTGAACTGGCGCGTGAAAGAGCTCACGCTTCATGGACTGGCGTTGGCAGGAGGTTGGCCTGGCGCGCTCATTGGCATGCACTACTTCCAGCACAAGACGCGCAAGACCAACTTTCAGGTCATCTTCTGGGGTATCGTCTTGGTATGGGAAGCTCTGTCTTATGCAGTATGGAGGGGTATGGTAGAAGTGAGATGAAGAATGTAGTGCCTTGGGGGCTACTATTTATAAAGACGGCTATCACAAGGAGATTCGTGTCCCACAACTCCACGCTCCAACGACCTCGTCATACCATGAATCGTCAATCATTACTCTGCCTTCTTGGTCGTCGCGTTGGCCGTTGAGTCAGTCGTCTGCCTGGCCGTTGAATCAGCCGTCTGCTTGACCGTCTCGGTCGCCTTGCCCGTCATCGTCGAGACTCTGTCAACCGCGCTCTTCTTGTATCCGTTGAGCGCATCCCAATCGACTCGCCCCATTGCACCTTTCGACAAGTTCTGCGCCGAATCCATGATCTGGGTCGCGACTCGAACTGCAGAAAGAACACGATTAGCGGCCAGTCAAGGGGCTGGTAAGTCTGTCTGCGGTTTCACCAGCTTGCTCGCCAAGCGGGTTCTTTGTTGCGCCTCCTGCTAGACCACTGATGCCTTTCTTGAGGGTTGTGAGGTCGTCTTGGTCCGAGGTGGGGACCTTGTTGATTTGGTCTGGCGCATGTTAGCGTACAGGCGCGATGGGAACTGGGAGCGGGCGTTGTGTACCTTGCATCACATAGGACATCTTGTTCTCGCCCATTGTCTTCAGAGCTTTCTTCTCCAAGGCACGCTTGGCTTCAGGTGAGAGGCCGAAGAAGTAGAGGTACGCGCCAACCAAGGCTACGAGGCCTGCAAGGATGGTGAAGATGCCAATAGCCATGGTGAAGAAGTGCGTAGTGGTATAAACTAGGTTCGAGGAGCTGTTGGATGTGTGAACAGAGGATCAGGATGGTCGAGAGTGATGTGTGCGGTTTGGTCGTGTTGTTGGCCAGTTTATGTATGCTCGTGGAGGCATGACGTAGAAATGGCACAGCATTCAGGATTGTCCCTGCCGCCTTCCATTCCTTGCGTACGACCCGGTTGCCCTTCCAAGCGGCAAGACACCCGCTGGAGCTTTCTCCCCGTCACAGACTTCTTCATGGCAACACATGTGTCAGAAGAGCGCACACACCATGGCGCTACACAGGACGAATGTAGTCGTTGGTACGTGCTGTTCGCAAGGAATGCATCTCCACTTTAGAGGCCAGGAAACGACCGACGATAGTCCTTTCCAAGTGAGCAACACCACCATGTCCAACGGCCTGAGTGTGTCCAACACAAGGCTGCTAACCAGGTGCAAAGCTAGGCCACAGTTGCAAGGCCACGCCTGAGGTGTTCACCGGCGCGGATGCTAACAGTAGACGACAACGCGTAGGTCTCGTACCAATTGCCTGCCAATGCACTGCGCCACAAACGACAGGCGCAGGCCGCGAGGCGGAATCGACCAGCGAATGCGCCTACCCCCACAGCGCACCAGGGTGCTGCTTCGAGCCTTGACGACCCTGAGCGCCCTGGTCTGACATGGTCCTCTGCCTCCTTTTGCGTTAATTCTCCCTCTGACCTTGTCTTTCGTCCGCATTTGCATTGCTACCTGTTACCGGCGAGATACCCCTCATCCCACCCCCCCACCACCTCAGCTGAACCACGCGCCTGATAGGCAACCCAAGTCTGACAGTCAGCCGCGAGCCAGTGCAGCTGCAGCAGTATTACTACTGCGACAACGCTCGCCCACCATGAGTACGGTCTTGTCGTTCACTTTTGTGTTGCAAAGCTTGCCCGGCTAACGCGCAGTCGCAGTGACAAACATGCTCAACAAGCTGCATGGCCAGCCCGAGAGCTATGATCGCAAGTCCGTACCCTGCTACCCCACCTAGGCGGTGGCCATGCTGAGCACACCCACCACAGATCTCGATACCGTTTTGGCAAGACATTGGGCGCGGGAACCTATGGTATAGTCAGGGAAGCCGACTGCCCCGAGGGCAAGGTGGCGGTCAAGATCATCCTGAAGAAGAACGTCCGCGGCAATGAGCAGATGGTCTATGACGAGCTCGAGATGTTGCAGCGCATGAAGCATCCACACATTGTCAAGTTTCACGATTGGTTCGAGTCCAGGGTAAGAATGTCGTGGACAGCATACAAAGGCGCACTCGAGCTGACAACTACTAGGACAAGTACTACATTGTGACCCAATTGGCCACTGGTGGAGAGTTGTTCGATCGCATCTGCGAGAAGGGCAAGTTCACGGAGAAGGACGCTGCCGAGACAATTCGACAGGTGCTGGACGCCGTCAACTATCTCCACCAGAACAATGTTGTCCACAGAGGTAACATCTCTCGTTTACCTAGACGATGACATGGCTGACAATCCGTTAGATCTCAAGCCAGAGAATCTTCTTTACCTCACACGCGACGCAAATTCCTCCCTCGTTCTAGCCGATTTCGGTATCGCAAAGATGCTCGACTCGAAAACCGAGGTCCTGACCACTATGGCCGGCTCCTTTGGATATGCAGCACCTGAAGTCATGCTCAAGAAGGGTCATGGCAAGCCAGTAGATATGTGGTCCATGGGAGTCATCACCTATACCCTCCTCTGCGGATACTCGCCTTTCCGGTCAGAGAACCTCGCAGACTTGATTGAGGAGTGCAAGAACGGTCGCGTCATCTTTCACGAGCGATATTGGAAGGACGTGAGCCCAGAAGCCAAGGAGTTCATCAAGAAGCTCCTGGAGCCGAGTCCAGACAAGCGACCCACGAGCGAGGTCTGTCATTTCTACTCGTACTTTGAGGACTGATACTGACGAGAACAGGCTGCCCTCAAGCATGTATGGCTCAGTGGAAGCACCGCCAGTGACCGCGACTTGCTGCCAGAGATCAAGGCCTACGTTGCGAAGGCACGTCTCAAGCGTGGCATCGAACTCGTCAAGCTTGCCAACCGCATCGAAGCACTCAAGATGCAAGAGGATGAGGAAGAGACACCACCAGGAGACGCAGACATGCCAGCCAACGCCCGGCAAGCTGCAGACGAAGCGATTGCAGCACACTCACCCGAGAAGGGCTTACCTACCAACGAAAGCGCGCCCAGTACTGCTAAAGAACCTGGACGTTTGAGCCGGATTGCCAAGGGGGCCATCTTCCGAGAGGTGGTGTTGGCCAAAGTGCGGGAGATGAAGGAGCAAGAGGCCCAAAAAGAGTTCGAGAGGAAGGCCTCAGAGACAGTGAAGAAGGCTTGATTGCACATGGAAACGGCTCATCTCGTTGCGTGCTTGAACGAAGTTCCAACACACCTAGGGTTTGGTTAGTTTCAGGAGAGGATTTCCTTCTATTGTATTAAACTTGAGAAGGATGCATAATTGAATGTTCCAGTTGAATGTCCCACTTGACTGCGATAGACGTTGGTATGCGTTGTGCCTGCTTGTATGGTGTGCCCACGTAGTGAGTGAGTGCATCGGCATTTGGATCAAACCGACGGCCCATTACGGCCTAGTGCGCTTGGCGAGGGATCCCTAGAATGATGGACCTGCGGCGCGTCAACGGGTTGAAGTCGCAACGCGCATTTCACTGCACCAGCGACACGACTCCTCCCGGCCTCGACGATCCTTGGCATCTGCTTGGATAGACTACGCGACCGCAACGGTACCGATAATGGAGAGTGCGGCCAAGCGCAAGGCTGGCAGTGCTGCAGTGGCCGAGAGCGATGGCCGCCCTGCAAAGCGCCAGAAAATGCCGGTACGTGCAGCGTGCAATGGGGGGTGTATGCATCGCCGGGGGCGACGGCGAGATGGGAGAGGAGAGGAGGCAGAGTGGTGCGATGCGGCCTGGCCGCTGGACAAGGAGCGCGCGCGACACCTGGGCACCTGGGGGTGGCTCGACGAGTCGCACATCACCCCCGACGGCCCCTCCCATGGCGCCCGCAACACCAAAAGCCCCGCGGCGATGCATGCACCGAGATGTGGTCGAGGGCGACAGCCCATGAATGGAGAAGCGATTGCTAACACGGCGGATGCGCGCAGGCTGAGAGCACCGCCAGCTCGGAGACGGTCGAGACGACGACGGTGCAGGGCTTGAAGTTCTTGGACAGCTTGAAGCAGGCAAAGGACAAGACGTAAGTGCCCGCCCGCTGTCGCTAGCCTCACTCGGGGCCGCTCATGTTGCTGCTGTGCGCCTGAGCGACTGACTGCACCGCCGACCCGCTGACTGACACTGCGCAGAGGACGGCCGATAGCCACCCACTTCCTCACCCTGCCGGGCAAGGTGCGCAACCACTCCACGCTATTAACCCAGCCCAACAGCGCACTGACATGCGCCTGCAGAACGAAGTGCCCGGCTACTATGACGAGGTCAAGCTGCCCATTGCCATAGACACAATCGAGGTAAGCCTGACGCTCGCATCCCTCGTTGCGAGTGCCCTGTTGACATGCATCCCCACAGGACAAACTCAACAAGGGCGCCTACGCAACCCTCGCCCAGGTCGAAAGCGATTGCAAGCGCCTCGTCAACAATGCAAAGGCTTTCAACGAGAAGAAGTCTCCCATATACGAAGATGCCGAGCGGCTCCGAAAAACGGCGTCGAATTGGATGGTCAAGCACAACCCGGCCTACAGAGATGGCAACTACATTGCAGTTCCCACACCCATTCCCGGCGAGGAGAATGCCACCCCCGCCAAAGCAACGCCGCGAGCCGCAGCAACACCACGTACTGCGTATACACCAGCCACCATAGAGACTGTCGACCGCCCACGACGGGCGGCTGCAGCTGTACAAGCTACACCTGCGCCTTCGAAACTTCGGCAATCGGCCTCGTTGGCTCCAGAAGAGGACGACAATCCAGACTTTGCCGGCAAGACATTCCAACAGGCACAAGAGCAGATTGTTCGCGAGCTCATTGAACATGAAGAGTGAGTTGCTCCACCAGTTGGGCTAGCACCATGTACTAATAGTCTTTCAGTGGCGGCCTTCAGATATTCGCACCGTTCCAGAACCTTCCTTCACGAAGTTTGAAAGACTACTACCAGCTGATCAAAGACCCCATGTCACTGTCAGCCGTGCATAAGAAGGTCCGCGGCGTCATCGGTCGGGAGGCGCCGACCGGACAAACGCTCTTCAAGAGCTGGGACGCTTTCGAGGAAGCAGTGAGCTTGATCTGGACGAATGCCCGCATCTACAACGAGGATGGCAGCGACATCTACAACCTCTCCTTGGAGTTTGAGGTATGGAGCTTTCCATCAACCCTTAACTTGCAGCATGCTAACCAACCAGGAAATCTTCTATAAGAAGCTCCGGGAAGCCAAGGCAAAGGTCAATGAACCAACTCAGCCGAAGCTTAAGCTTAACCTGTCAGGCACTGCTGCAGCTCCTAAGCAGCAACTGAAGCTGAAGCTCAGACAAAGCCCAGCATCAGATCCAAACACTCCGGCTGCGCGCAGCTCTGCGACGCCTGGAGTCATTGTTGATAGCGATGCACTAATACGACAACAACGGCACGTCCTCGACAGTATGACCAGTGGTCGATCATCTCGCGCATCGCCAGTAGTGAAGGCTTCAACACCATTAGCATCAACAAATCCGTTCGCTGGACCGCGAGGTGGCTCAGCTACGGTCGCACCACTTCCTACTGCCCAGACGAGGACAGCTGGATCGCCACCAGCCGTAAATGGTGTCAAGCAAGATGTCCAGTCTCCTGCGTTGAGCGCGATACGACCCGCCAGTACTGCGTCGGATAGTCAGGGGGCGCGTCTTAGTGCACCCTCGCAGACGCCCCATCCATCCATGGCACCACCAGCTCTCAACAGAGTGCCGAGCGGAAGTCCACATCCGAATGGAATTAGTCAGCCAAACGGCGTGTATGCGACACCGCAAGCACCAGCCTACTACGCTCCCCCTGCTATTCCACGTGTGGACAGCCTCCGCAAAGTACCTTTGAAGAGTAGGTGCCCTTCATACCTTGTCACTAGTCTTCACTGACAAATCTTTAGGCCTCGATGAAGCCCTCATCCCTAAGATCACACTGAACACACATCCTGCCCTCAACGCCTCCAAACCCTGGTCCGTCTCCGTCCCCTCCAGCCTCACCAAAACCTCCCACAGCGCCACTATCGTCGTTTCTCCTTCAAACTCGTACATCCAAATTACTCCCAAGGTCCCAATCGCACTGACAAACCGCCTCTACCGCCTATTCGTTACGGTGAATGGGACCCGCACACTGGAAGTCAACCGCGTCCCCGTTACCGCAGGTATCAACGGTGTTAGCCCCGGCCCCGGCTACGAAGGCGGCAAGAAAAAGGGCGAGCCTGTCTTCGAGGCCAAGCTGGTAGGTGGTGTGAACCGCATCGAAGTCGAGATTGTGGCGGAGAAGGAGCACAAGGATGGTGACGCCAAAGATGCAAAGGAGAAGAAGGAAGACCAGATTGAGATCGAGAAGAGTACAATCTTCTTACATTTGATGAGGCATGCGTCGTATTAGGAGAATGGCGAACCCATAGAATATCGACGGTTTCAATGCCTGATCCAATGATCAGGGGCACGGGAGTGGCAAACTTGCATTCCAAAAGTGTTTAGGGCGCGGCGACATCGGGGTAAGGATACCTTTGGGACATGGAGATATGGCGAATATCTTTTGCCGGTATGGCTCTGGTAGTCTGGACGGTGTACGATTGACTTTGGTAGGGGCTGCGCTACTTTTGTCCTTTATCGGTCACGTTCGCTGCGAGATTTGCGCGAGGTTAGGCCTTGATATTTGGCTTCGGGGGGTAGTGTGCCGCTGTTTGTAGTAGTATTAGTCTATTCGCAGTATGGGTTTGTAGGAACTGTACAACATTCTTCAGACTATGTGCACTGGGTCATGTGAATAACATACGGCTCTCCCGTCATGATGGTAGCAAGTCGCGACAACCAAACACCTTCAGCACATGCGCTCTACTGGATGTCAACTCATTCAACACCAAAGGGGCAATGTGTTCATAACACGGATTTGGTGGTGCAACTTAGTATGAGCATGCGGCCCCACGTGAGATCGACGTGCCTCCCGTCGACGCTAGCAACCCCAGGAGTTTGGGTGAACTAAAGCGCGACCGCAGTCGACGTCCAAAACACCAAACAACACCACGACATGACGAACCTGGATATGCTGCTCCTCAAGGGAGCATCATCCGACAACCCGGAAGAGAGCCTCAAAGAATTGCGCTACAACATACTCACCAAAGGCATCCCAGCCAACAGCGAGGGCATGGTACGTTCACCGTCCTCCTACGCCGTCGTCTTACGCACCGCTGAACAGCAACCCTCTGCGCGCACCCCAAACCGTCCCACCAGATGCTCAATTGACTGACACATGTCCCCAATTCCTAGTCCGAACTCCGCATCTACATCTGGCTAATCCTGCTGAACGCGCCCCCCCTAAAAACCGACATATACCTCGACCTCGTCCGCCAAGGCGCCTCACCCGCACACTCTAAAATCCAAAACGACACCTTCCGCACCTTCCAAGGCGATCCCCTTTTCCGGCGCCGCGTCACGCAAAACAGCATCACACGCGTTCTCAACGCCGTAGCATGGCGTCTCAACGACGCGCACGAGGCCCGCGTAAACGGATGGCAGTCGCCGCCCACGCTCTCTGAATTCGGTGGCAGCCCTGATACATCGATGATGTCGCGGCATTCTGTGACGACGGGTGGTGGTGGCGGTGGGGGTTCGCGCACCGAGGCGTCGACGACCAATGACGCGGAGCAGATTGGCTATGTGCAGGGTATGAATGTACTCTGTGGTCCGTTTTTATACGCCGCGCGCAGCGAAGTCCAGGCGTTTACGGGGTTTGAGCGGTTGATTACGCAGGAGTGTCCGGGCTATGTGAGGGGTAGTATGGAGGGTGTGCATAAGGGGTTGGCGCTTGTGGATCGCGTGTTGGAGGTTGTGGATCCCAAGCTGTATGGGCATTTGATGGCGCATCACATGGAAGCCAGGATATACGCATTCGCGTCTGTGCTGACAATGTGTGCTTGCACACCACCTTTACCGGAAGTCCTCCTGCTCTGGGACTTTTTGTTTGCATATGGCCCGCATTTGAACTTGCTGTGTATTGTTGCGCAGTTGGTTTTGCTGAGGACGGAGATTTTGAATAGTTCAAGGTATGTTGTGCTCTTTCTCCTCTTCTTGTCACTACTCCTACTCCTACTCTGTCCTTTCCAAATCAAATCACCCTTTCCTTGCAAACCTCAGAAGAGGATATACTGACGACCTACCCCAAACAGCCCCAACACCATCCTCCGCAACCTCCCCTCCCTCAACGCCTCCAAAATCATCGGCGTGGCTATGAGCTTCGCCGGGAAAATCCCAGAGGACATGTACGCTGAAATCATCAGTCATGCAAAGTGAGCAAAAACATGGTCGCGCCATGGATTGTTGAGCATGGATGGGGGGGAAAGACCAAGGAAAAATTTGTTCACTGGTAATGATGCTATGATATGAATGTACGATGCAAATGATACCCTGGAGTAGAAGAAGATAGGATGGGAGTAATACAATGATGATATGATGATGTTTGATTGGGAGTGGATGTGTGTGTGTGTGTGTGTGTGTGTGTGTGTGTGTGTGTGTGTGTGTGTGTGAGGTGTGTTGATGCTTTTGTTTCTTCATCTTGTAGCTTGTGCGCTGGCTGTGGTTTGATGGATGGATGGTTGGAGATGATGGATCCTTGCCCAGACAGACGTGAACAGTGAACATCATCAACACATTGACGGTTTCCCATCGTTGCTGTGTTCAAGAGAAGTAAGTAACTGACTCAATCACCCGTCCTGCCTTTATTAGCACGAGGAAAGCCCCAAAAAGCTGCTCCTGCGAAGGTCATGCGAGTGTGAAAACGCGACAGACCCAAGCTAAGCTCAACAGGGAGTTGTTACAGCGAAACCGAGCCCAGTCGAGATGTATTTTCCTACGAGTGCAGTCAGTCATGGGGTATGTGAAAGGGAAAGAGTAAATGGATAGATTGAGAATCCTCATTCACATTATGCCAGTCAGTCGCAATCAGGAGCACATATATCCAACAAAAAGTGTCGGGTGGCTCGTGGGTATCCCAAAGAAGAAAAAAATCAACAACAACAACCAACAACAATCGCACCCTTCAATCCCAGCGTTCCACTCGGCGCATATTCAATCACCCATCTTCAAACGTCAACCCACCGTATCTACACACCCCATCCTCTTCCCTCGTATCTGTACCTCTTCACCAATGTCCAAAGGCATTCAAACCCACGCTCACATACTCCCCTCACTCCCCTCACTCGAAAAATAACTCTGATCCAGCCTCAAAATCCACTCAATCTTCTCCCTCTCACTCCTCGCACGAAAAATATACGTATTACTCCGCGCAAACACTGCAAACACTGTATCTTTCTGTGCTGCGGCGCCTGCCCCTGCACCACCAGCACCACCACCATTACTCTGCTGCCCCTGCCCACCGCCCAGCAACCGAGCAATCTGCGGCGAATGGTCGACCCGCGCTGTGGAAATATTGATGGCGTTGATTTCATCCCCGTCGGTAGAGTAGATGTGTAGGTAGGGTTTGCGCAGCTCGACGTATCGACGTACCCAGCGCGTGTTTGTCGTGTCGGGTGTGAGGAGGTAGGAGGCCTTCATCAAATTTGGATTCTTGGATATGAAGCGCACGGTTGCTGTTAGACTGGGTTTTGGGACGGGCAATGGGGATGAGGAGCGCGGCGCGAATGCTGCGCCGTTGGAAGGCGGTTCGAGGTTCGTGGGATTGAGAATGATTTCCGCGGGGGCTTTTTTGGTCTTCCAGAGATTGATGACGCGCTGTAGGAGCGCTTTTTGCTTGTCGTCGAGGTCGGGGGCGGGGGTGGGGGAGGGCGAGGTGGTGACGCTGAGGGATTTGGAGGAGAGGGTTGAGCGGGCGGTTTCAATTTCTGCAATGCGTCGGCGGCGCTTTTCGAGGTCGATGAAATCGCGGACTAGGGAGACGCCGCGGGGGGTCCAGCCGGCGAGTTCTTCTTCGCCTTTGATGTAGTCGTCTTTTGTGTTCATGCGCCAGAGGTCAGTGGCGCGTTTGACGGACGTAGGGCGGATGGCGACGTTGAAGATGCCGACTGTGGAGTGAACGATCTTCACGGTGTTCCAGATTGTGGCGAGAGAGAATAGCGAAGATTGGCGCATGTATGACCGGCCGCGAATCTGTAGGCCCAGATCGAGGGAGAAAGTCATGGGTTCGATGAGCTTGGACGATGCGACGTCGAAGAGTAGAGTGGCAGAGACGCGGTACTTATCCTGCGTCGCGCGGTCGAGCAACAGAGAGCCATGAGCTGTGCTGTCCCATCGCCCTACAAACTTGACGTTGGTTGTGCCATCTGCGTTTTCGCGAACAACTGGAGGCGCGACAAAGTCGACTGGAATCTCTTTCACGGGGGAGTCGATGCCAGGAGTGTTACCCGATGCATCCATCAATCGGATCTGACCCATGCGCATCGCCGAGACCTTGTCCCATTGCAAAGTCTCTCCACATGTGTGGGTAAGATTGACTACTATACGACGTGCCAGTCCCTGATGCAGCTGGTATACTCCAGCGTCCATGATGCTACTTTGAGTAACCTCGACAGGCTTGTATGTACCGTCGTCTGTGATCTCGTGGATTTGTATGCGCGAGAAGATGTCGTGTGTGTCTTCGGTATAGAACTCGGACTCGGGCAGCCGCGCGGTCCGTCTCTTTTCCCTTGGCTTATCTGCTGAATCCCGCATGTCATCCCAGCTAAGGAGCTTGTCCAGATGTATGTCCGACACCTTGGCGAAGATTGAGATACGGAGAAAAGTCTCGCGTGGGCTTGGGTAAGGTAGGCTCATGCTGTGCACGCTTTCGAACCGGATCGGCCCTTCATTGAAATCTGAAATCCAGGTCGTCGTGGTTGCACCGCTCTCATCTGAGATTCCAGGTACAAACAGTACAGCATGAACCTGAGTACCTTCTCTCTCAGGGAACCCAACAAACTCATGCATCCCCACGTTGAACTTGAGCGTTGTCGAAGGTGCTTCCGCTGATGAAGGCTCTAAGGACAATCGAATGATGCCAATCGGATTCGATGTGTATGGTGATATGACGTCTAGGCTGAAGTCTCGCACCCTGGACTCGAAGACTGCTGCAAGAGGCACATCCACGTCGCCTATACGTGAGAACTCAGGCATACATGGTTCGGAGAACGGAGACTCGGGATTAAAGTGTTGAAAATATTCAGGCCGGTTCATGTACTGAGCGACTTGATGCATCTTTCGCACACGGTCGCGGAGCTTCTGTATCGACCAAAGGTGGACGACCTCGTTTTTGAAGTCGACAACACGGACGCCGACGCATGGCTTCGACTGGTGATCAAGGTACTCATCGTCTTCGCTTGGAACGTCTATGTTGACCAGGTCGTAGGATGAAGGTACGGTGTGCCCAATGTCGACAATGCAGAACTGGAAGACCACTCGTTTGTCCATTTGCTGGCTCAGAATCTGGGCCTCCTTCAGGAGTGCTGCATTTTGCAGAAGAGTCTCTGCCATGGTAACATATTTGCGCCGTCGCCACTGCTGGAAGAACGTTCTCACCAACTCAAGCTGCTTTCCGTTTTGAGCTGGTGTTTTGGACTGTGGCTCGTCACTTGGATCTGGTGTTGGCTCATGCCCAAGCTCTCGCAGTTGACGCTCAAATGCCTCTTTCTGGTCCCGAAGTTGTCTTTGCATCTGCTCTTTTGCAGCCCTTAGCTCCTCCAGCTCGACTTTGGCCTCTACACCAGCCTTGAGCTTTGTTTGAAAGTCTTCTTTCTGCCCATCTAGTCTTTCCTGCATGTCTTCCTGTATATCTCGCATCTTTTCGCTACCGTCTTGCATCGGTGTGGATGGTGTTGTCAGCAGCGTATCAAGCGAGAAGTTGTCGAATGTTCCTCCCGAGGTGTACTTTTCCCTTACAGGATATGAAGAAGTGGATTCCAGATCCTCATCGCTAAAAATACGACTCTCTGGACGTGTTTTACGTGTTTCGCGCAGCCTGCTGAGATCTTCGAAGAGAGCTTCGAAGTCTTCATCTGGTAAGTTCTCGATACGTTTCTCGGGACCAAGCCATGCGGCTAATGCTTCCCTACGAGCATAAGAAAATTCGGACTCTCTACCACGTTGCCACAGCGCAGGCGATCCAGCTCGCGGGCTATCGGGATCAAAGTCGGAATTTGCGATACTAAGAGTACTGAACGATCTCTCGTGGCCTGGCCGTGGTGCGGGCGAAGGGGAGTTGAGTTGGCTGGCAGTCACAGTCTGACGAAGGAGGCTCGTGCCTACTTCTGCACGCTCGGCCCTTGCTTCTTGCGGGTTGTTGAATCGGAAAATGTGGAAGTCGCCCAAGATGATGCGGTGACCACTCTTGAGTAATCTTGGCTTATCGATGCGCACGCCATTGACCATGACACTTGCAGTCTCCTTTGGTATCACAGTCACCTTGCCGTCGACATTTTCAAAGTTGCAGTGGTCTGCGAGGATCTGTGAACCGTTTAAGCGTATCTGCGCAGTCTGGCCTTCTACATCGGAGTTGCCAACCGTTGTTGTGCCTGGCTTCAGATTGTAGACCAGACACTCGGTCAACAGAGGGTCGTCACTCAAGTTTACCAAATGCGGCATGTTCTTCGGTGTTGACAACCCCACGAAACCTTTCTCAATGCTGATACCCAGCTCTTCCAAAGCAGCTTCGCGTTCCTTGTGAATCTCTTCGGTCTTTTGAAGCTTTTCCTCCCATGTCTGGTTCAGGTCCTTGTACAGCTTCTCAGACTGATCCAGCTGCTCTACAATCTCGGCCTTTGAGACCTTCTTGATCGTTCCGTCTGGTTGGGAGATGGAAACTATTTGCTTTTCCAGCGGCGTGTCTGGAGCATACTGCTCTTCAATGATACCGTTTGAGCCGCCTCCGCCTCCTGTCAGTTGACCTCGTAACTTTGCCAGCTCTTCCTTCAGTTCTCGGATCATGCGCGCGTTTGGATCTTCGTTGACTACGGCGTGGTTCTTGATTCGCTTTGCGGAATCGGCGTAACGTAGAGTGGAGAGCGTCTCCTCGAAATTGATATCGGCGGGCGAAATGGCAGCAATCATGGCCGTCATACTGTTTCCTCCCAGCGAGTCCTTGAGCAGCCATGTCAGGACCGAGTCTCGGTATGGCACCTGTGTCTTCTTCTTGCCCTGCGACATGTCTGCAAGCGCTGCAATGACACGACCCAGTGTAGACAGCGATCTGTTGATTTCCGCACCCTCTTTCAATCGAGCGCCCGTGGCACCGGTCGACTGCGCTCTTTCTGAACCTGCCAAATCAACCAGACTGATCTTGGCGACTCGTTCTCCCGTCATGCCAGCATCGGTATCGTGGCGTTTCTGGGTGAGGGTCAGGGTGAAAACGGCGTGCGATCGCGAGGACGTCTCATTCATGTTTGTGGCGGCGACGGTTCGGGCCTTGTTTCCTTCATCCATCAAGTTTTCAATCTCTGGGAAGGATTGGACGACGAGCTTTGCCAGATCTTCAACATAGGGACCGGTCGACGGATGCTCGCGGACCCGCAGATTGCCCTTGTTTGAAGGATTCAGCAGGTCGCGTACGCGCTCGTTGTAGATTTCCAGATACGAGACTTCGACGGTGCAGCCCACGTTCTTGTCCTGCTGCACCACCTTGATCCTCTCGAACATGTCCTGACAAATCTTGGGGATGATACCGGGGTCCGCACCATAGCCCATCATGGAGTACGACTTTCCAGATCCCGTCTGGCCGTATGCAAAGATGCAGTTGTTGTAGCCCTGGAAGGCGTTGTCGAGCAGCGGCTTGCCCAGGTCCTCGTGGAGATTGTCCTGGCCTGCATAGTTGGGGGCGGCGCGGTCAAAGGACCAGTAGGATCGGTCGAAGGCAAAGGCCTTGGTTCCTTCCGAGGCAGCTTTGGCAGCCTTTCCCTTGAGATCGCTCGGCGGGGAGAGAATGGTCTGGTCGCCCTTCATCTTGACAATGCATTGTGCATTGCGGGCGTTTTCTGTCGACGTTTGAGCCGGAGTGCATGGGACGTGTGGTGTCGAACATACCTCGCCCGTTGAAGGGCCTACATCGCACCACCACCTTGATGTTGCCTCCATTCGAGGCCATGGCGACGGCAGGCTGTGTCGTGTTGCTGGCTCAGGGCCGCAGTGACGAGCAGGGGAGAGCGGCCGGTGCGCAGCTCAGGGCAAATCTGGCAATCATGCGCCGTGTCGCGAGGGTCTCACGGCATGCCAGAGGGCGGTTGAAGGCGTCGCAGCGGGTCAGGAGGCGGTTGTATGGCGGGCGTGGTGTTGTGCTGTCGAGTCGAGTCGCGTATGGACCAGACCAACTTCTTGAGATTACGTTAAGCGTGCATCCTTGCAGCCCTGCAGGCGGGCCGCGACCCTGACCTGACCCACTTGAGATGGCATGGCAGGAGGGGTGAAGGAGTCCGACTCGGAGTAACAATGTGTTACTCGCATGCATGCACATGTCTTCCGAGTAAAGGCCTGCTGCTGTCACCATAGCCCGAACCAGTCTCTCGAGCAGCGGAAGCGTGGTGCGGTGCCTGGCCCGCTGGACCCTGCGTCATTCCCCAGAATATTTGTCCAAACCGCCAACCCAACAATTCTTTTGCTCGCCCGCCCCCGCCTGCCACAGTCGACCCAAGCGGAAAGCGCCATCCATGTCCGCGCCTGCCCCCTCTGACGACATGTTTGCGGCGCCCGTGAACCGCGCCATGAAGGTGCTGGACCGCTCCTTCTTCCACAAGACCATCCCCACCTCGGCCGCCCGCATCTTCAACCCCAAGGACATTTCGCGATGCCGCAAGGAACTGAGTCTGGGCAAGGACACGCTGCCCAGCACGCGCATAGACCCAGTCAGGCCAGACCCGGATCTGGAGCACGCGTTGAGAGGCGCCAAGTGCCTGCTGCTGCGCCCAGAAGTCGTCCACAGTGGTGAGTCAAGCGCACAGTGCCATGTTGGAAGTACTGAGTCTGAACCCAGGCAGATCGCACGACCTGGAGCCCCAATCTGCGCGACCTCGAGCAGCAAGGCACAATCGGCGTCATACCCTACCAGCTGAAACTCGACTACGACTACTACACCTACTCGGAGATCACCGCAGCCATCATCCCCCCGCCCGAAAAGAGCAATGACGACGAGATACCCCAGGGCTTCGCGCTCGCCGGCCACGTTGCCCATTTGAATCTCCGCGAGCGCTACTGGCCGTACAAGCACCTCATCGCTACCGTCCTCGCCGACAAGAACCCCTCTGTCAGGACAGTCATCAACAAGCTGGATAACGTAGGCACAGAGAACGCATTTCGGACTTTCCAGTACGAGGTGCTACACGGGCCAGACGATCTCAATGTCGAGCTGCGCGAACAAGGCTGCACGTTCAAGTTCGACTTCGCAAAGGTGTACTGGAACACACGACTGCAAACAGAACACGAGCGCGTCTGCAGTCTGTTCAAGGAAGGCGAAGCCATCTGCGACGTCATGGCCGGCGTAGGACCTTTCGCCATCCCAGCAGGCAAGAAGAAGTGCTTCGTATGGGCCAACGACCTGAACCCCGAGTCCTTCAAGTCCCTCGAGGACAACGTCCGAATCAACAAAGTCGGCGACTACGTGCAGTCCTTCAACGCCGACGGCGGAGAGTTCATAAAGCAGTCTGCGATAGAACTGCTAACGACCGATCCGTACTCCGTCGCAGTGTACCCCAAGACCAAATTCTCAAGATCAGCACCACAAACCAACAAGAAACCTGAGCCGCTCAAGACACTCGTGCAGCCGCGCTTCTTCTCACATTATGTCATGAACCTCCCGGCTTCTGCCATTACCTTCCTTCCCAACTTCATCGGTCTATACGCCAATGTACCTGGCATGTCTGTCGACGATATCAAGAAGCTCCTTGCGCCACACACCGGCCAAAAATTACCAATGATCCACACCCACTGCTTCAGCACCAAGAGTGAGGACAACGTCGCCGAGACAAAGGAGATTTGCGAGGAGATCAGCAGGCAGATAGGATACGAGATTACGCCTGAGACGCCCGAAGTGACAATTTGGGATGTCAGGGATGTGGCGCCTAAGAAGAGGATGTTTTGCGCGAGTTTTAGACTACCCGAGGAAGTTGCTTTCAGGCAGACTTCGTAGTAGAAGCAATGGCGCGGTGCAAGACTTGAATGCACGTTGGATATGGTGATGCTTCTAGGTAAGAGTGTTTACTTAAGGGATTGGATATACCCCGGAGGCCACTCTGTGTGATGGCAGTGTTCAATAGATGAAAATACTGTAGATACAGCTCCACACTTCTCAAAGACCACATTTGATCCTTACATTCTGCCACCACATACTCCGATTATCGTGAAGTTTGTACCCGTCGTATCGCCACCCACGCTTCACCTGTCATTGCCGAGTCTAGAGATCAAGCAACATATCGTCGTCAATCTCATCCGTAAATTCGTCCTCTGACTTGTTCCGACCCTCCGACATAGCCCTCTCCACTGCTTGCATTGGAGACTCAGCATCGAGATCGACATACTGCGACATGTCAAAAGTCTCCATCTCATTCCTTCCATCCTTTACCCGCCCATCCGTCTCGCCATCATCGTCGATGTTCAAGCCTCCCTTCTCGACGCCACGGCCCATTGCAGGACCCAGGAGACGATTATACGTAACACTCGGTACTTCATCTCGGTGCACATCTCTCAAAGCGTCGAATCCCCTCTGCACACCTTGGTGTAATAAACACACCGTGTCTACATCACGCACCCGGCCAAACAGCGCATGTAGCACGCCCTCCAGTGTCACGGTCCAGTCTGTAGATCTACTGGCTGACACTGGCTCAGCAAAGACATCAAAGGCGTCTTCGGTGGGGTATCCCCATTCTAGACTGTTCAGACGCATGTCGAGTTTCCGCGAGCTTTGGACAATAGCCGTGACGCTGGTTTGGAGCGGGAGCACGAGGTTCTGGATGTGGAATCCGTGAGGGACGCGCTCAAGTGGGAGTCTGGAAGATTTGGTACGCTGGAGACAGTCTGTGGTGCGGCGGCGAAGTCGTGTAGGCTTCTTTGGCTTCTCGTGGGGCGGTGGCACGCGTGAGAGGGTTCGGCGAGTTGATAGAGGCTGGCGGTCGGGCTGAGGTCCTTCACGCGCCTCGATGGCTTTGAAGTGGTTTTCCATTTCTTGGGATATCTTTGATTGCTTTTCGTTGGGGCGCCGACCTGGAGCGATAGGGGGATGCGCAGGCATGGGCAATGGTCTAGGCTGCCATTCGCTTCCCATGGAGGAGGGCCGCATAGCAGGGAGAGATTGTTGGTTAACTTGGTGGTCTCTTGCATCTAACAACATTGAAGTTGCACCTGCGGAAGATGCCCGTGTAGGACTTGCTCGCTCGGCGTAGGCTCGGAGTTGTTCTCCAATGTCGTGAGGTCCTTCATCAGCCTCCCAGGTGTTACCGTGCGACGTGAAGTTGACGGGTGTGAACGACTCAGATGGTACATTTCCACGTCGAGGGCCACCACCACGTCCGAAAAAGTCACGGATATCGGTGTTGCCTTCAGGGTAGAGTCTGCTATCCATGATGCGGTCAGCCGCATTGAGTACAGGTTGTCGTGGCCCTAGATGTGTTTCCTTGGGAAATAGGGGAAATTCCTGAACCTTTGAACGCTTCTTCTGACGAGAAATGGACTGGCTGCGAGCTCCTCGCATTGGCTGTCCAAACCAGGTTTCGTTGATTTCGGGAGCAGGAATAGGAGAGGTGAAGGGCTTGTTGACGTATGACACATGATGTCTCCGTTGGTTCTGATGTGGAGCAGAGGATGTTGGAAACTGTATGGCTCGAGCAGTATTGGTGATGTTGGCATCTCCTAATCTCGGCTGATTAAGGGTCACCACATTGAGCCCACTAGACCGAGTCGATTCGTCATTATCTGAAGGATTTGCCCGTGAAGTCTCGTATCGCTGGGTACTGCTTTCTTTCACAATCTCGTCGCCATGTGATTTCCTACCGGGTGATTGCGGAATGACGTGTACTACGGTTCCCTGTAACTCATCGTCCAGCTGTACCGAAGTGTTCACCTTCGACGAGCTCTGTGGGGTCAGGGGGTTGTTGGGCAGGCCACGACGAGGTGTAATGACCACACTTGATAAGCCCCGAGGCGTTTCATCATGCTGACTCTTCGCAGGGCTCGGCAATTGATTGACAACTGATGATTTCCTAGGCTTGACTGCGGCATTCATCCGGGCAATCGTCCAAGGGTTGGATACCTGTACATCTCGTCGACCTTCTTCTTCTTCTTCTTCTTCAATTATCGGATTCTGCTCATCCTGTATGAACTGCAAATCATCTTCATCTATACCGTACATGCTAGGTCGCCAGTGCGCCTGTTCTTGGAGGTCCGCTGGAGGTGCGAGCTCGAGTTGGTTGGCGTCATCGTCCTGACGTCGTGTGGTTGGATGGGTCCGATCGGGTGTAGCTCCAGCAGGAATTGACTGAGGCTGTTGGGCAGAGGTAGGCGGTTCGTCGCCTTCTACGATCATCGCAGTCTCTGGATAATATGCGTTCAGTAGCTGGTTAAAGACATTGAGAACGACCTCGCTGTTTTCGAACATGAGGTCGTCTTTGGCTGGCTCGATGTTTGGGTCGTAGCTGTTGGCTGGACACACCACGTTAACGCAGATGAACGGATCTTTGACGCCAGCCAACGAAAGGCTCATTTTGCGGAGTCTGCCTTTGAAGGCTGCCACCATTTGTTTGACAGTTCCGCGTAGACTAGATACAGGGCGCGCATCGATGGAAATGAAGGCGCCATGACTCGAAATTCTCGAGCCGGTCGCAGTGGGCTTTGGCAGAAAGGCATGCATGTTGAACCCGTCCGCTTCCAGGACTGTCCAGTCACACTGAAGGGCACATTCCTTTCCAATGACCTTGAGAACGGCATCCTCGATGCTCGCGTTCGAACCTGGAGCGTAAATGAAGTCACCCTTGTTATTCTTGGCCTTCAGGACGCGAAGTCTGAAGCGAACGGCTGGTCTTGCGAATGCATAGGCTTGCAGCAGGCGCCGTGCCTTTGTCAGCCACTTCGAAGATTGCTTTATTGCACTTTGCTTGCGAACTGGTGTATGCTCGAAAAAGCCGGTGATTTTGACAGTTGTTCCCACAGGGTGTGATTCGCGCTCAATCCTGCTTGTGTATAAATGAAAAGAACAAGTGATAGAACTGAAGAGATCAAACCTACTTGTCAAGCTCACCGTTACGTTGATAGTTCAGCTTGACAGCGACAACTTCACCCTCTACCCGCGTAGTGACCGAGAGCGAACTGCTCATCTCGGCCATGCTCGAAAGTGCTTCGCCACGGAAGCCGAGCCACTTACCGCCTACTTCTTTCAGATCCTGAAGGTCACGGATCTTACTGGTACAGTATCTACGGCATACCAAAGGCCGGTCTTCTGCCGGTATGCCGTGGCCGTCGTCCTTCACCTGAATGGTATCGATAGTGTTACTGCTCATGTCGACGAAGATGCTCTTCGCTCTGGCGTCAAGAGCGTTGTCAATCAATTCTTTCACAACCGAGCTTGGGTCAACGAGAACTTGACCTGATCCTATCTGACGTGCTGTGGTAGGTGGCAGTGCCGCGATGCCGGGTAAAGAGGCCGTTGAACCCTCTGACATCATGAAAGGCGCAAAGGGTGTGCTGCCACAGCGATTGGCATGGTAAAAGAATCTTGGAGGAGCGATGTTTGCTGACGCCAGATCGAAGACGCGGTCCTCCATCGTACCTGCCAGCCAAGGGCATGTACAGGGGTCGAGTTGGAAAGAGCCATCACGACGCGTCCACGGTCTCACGTGCGCGAACCTCAACAAATGGGCAGATGAACAGTGCTCACTTTCAAAGCTGAATCTGCACGTTTTCGGTTACAACTCTCGTGACTTTGATGTCGTGAGAAGGTACAGACGTGGGTGGAAGGACGCCCCACGTCATTTGCGTGTTTTCAAAGTGGCCAATCAGAGGGCTAGCGAGGAGACCAAGACCTTTTCTCGTAACTGCAATCATCTTGATCCCATCAGTATTCCTATATGCTTCTCTCAAGTACAGCTCACAGGACCGTCTGTTGATTTCTGACATTGCTTCCCTAAAAGCAAAAGATTATCCAGTGTCATACGCCAGACTCTAGTCCGAACTCAATTTTCGGACTCTTAGGATCGCCAGATATTCTCTTCGAGGCGCATTCGCTACTGTGAAGACTGCAAGGGGTACCTTTTCCGCAACCTTGTCCATGTCTTGACTTTGATGCTGACTTGGCCAGCTATATTCCACCGGGAAGCATGGCATTCGCGACCGAAGCCGCTCGATGGCGGGCATTAGTCACACGCGATGCAAGTGCCAACGATCAATTCATCTATTCGGTGAAATCTACGAATATCTACTGTCGCCCGACGTGTCCGGGAAGGCTTGCTCGCCGAGCGAATGTGGAGTTCCATGCGACCGCTGCTGAGGCCGAAGCTGCCGGTTTCAGAGCTTGCAAGAGGTGCAAACCCAATATGAGCTTCGAAGATCCACAGGAAAGTGTAGTTGTGAAAGCGTGTATGCTCATTGAAGAGGCGGCAGTAGAAGACATCTCCAAAACGTTCCGGCTAGATAATCTGGCAAGGAAGGTCGGCCTGACTTCTCGTTATTTCCACAAGGTATTCAAAAATAGGATGGGCGTGACTCCCAAGGAGTACGCACGGCAGATCCAGTGCAGGCAAAGTAGTTCAAGCGCAACTCCCAAGTCCTCGACATCAACAGAGAACAACCTACCAAGATGGGACTTCGACACATTCGATTTCAACGATTTGATAGATTACGGGATCGACTTCGACAATGATCCCATGACTGCAGACACACATGCAAAGTCTGGCATGTTGACCAATCCTGCTCTGGACAATGGAGGCATAGACGAAATCAACAACATTGCCCAAGCCTGGGCGACGAGTTCCGAGCCGAGCGGTACTCCGCCAATGTACGCCATTGCGGACGATTGGCTCTTGGACCACCTAGCATTACAGCAATCAGATGCAAGTCTCAACGACAACAAATCGACACTGACTGTGTCGACGTTCGAATTGGACGCGACCGCTCTGCTTGATTGCGACAATGTCACGAGCTTGGTGCATATGTAGAGTATCACCCGAGCACGACTGCTCTCAAGATCGCCGCGCGTGCAGTGATTACGCCTCCACTTATTCTTGGACGGAACCTCGTGGCACTTCGAAGACTATACATCGCTCGGACTAGAAGGATCGCTCGCTTCTCGTGACTTATGTCAGCCCGTGACGGGTAGCCGCGTCGGTTCTATATTCTCATTGTTAGTCAAAGCTCAGAAAGAGGAATAAATCATGCGGTAGAAGCGAAGCTCTTCAGAGACCAGTTTATAAGCAGCGACGGCGTAACATATGTCGATGCTAGCCATACCTTTTCCGGCTCTTCCTAAAGATGTAATGGTCGATGTACTTGTCATCTTTGAGCGTGTGTGTACAGAAGATCTGCGCGGAAAGAAAATGCTTGCTACATACCCAGGGACGAGAAGCACTGCCGGTGTGTATCCTTTAGCAGAATACCCAAACACTCATGCATCGTTACATTGTAATCTTGCAGTGCTACCATAGGGCGACGACATAGCGAACACTGTGGCGCAGCGTCATGCGCGACGGTGTCGCGTGCAGTTGTTGAAGCTAGGAAAAGTTGAAGGTTTGCGGAAGAAAAGGCGGCAAGATCCGAGGATCAGCCGTAGCGAAGCGCTAGCCACACCCCTGACGTATGTGTTTGTTCGCAGCGCATCGAACCACTCGAGGTATTTCTCCATTATTGATTGTGGAGATCAAGGTATGCGATGGCTTCGTGATAGCTTATAGCTTCCAAAAATATCATACTTTGAAAAAGCTCACAATACGCTCGCCTATTACTCCATCAACTCCCACATGACGGCTATCTAGGAATGCACCATGAACCTTGGTGGAGTGACGCTCAGGTGCCGAAGCCCCCGCCGAACAAGAGGAGCTCTGGATACGAGGGGCGTCATGCAATCGCGACACGATCAGACAAAGGCCACTCTACTTACGGGTCCACGCTAACCCCCTGGGTAAGGGCGTCCCTGGGTAAGGCGGTCCCTGTATGACATCGTAGCATCTACTAGTGGTGAGCTGCATCTACGTATATATAGCATGATCTTTCCTTCTCTGCTTCGAACCCGTAAGCCTTAATATATTAGCAAAGTAACATACCTATCGCCGAGACCAACTACAGCATGGCACCTGGCGACAATCTACCAGACTTCCTCACCAATACTAAGCTCGATGCTTCCTTTGACAAAGACATCCGCGACACACATCTGAGTATGATATAATCGTCACTAAAGTTCGTGAAGAACGCTCATGATCGATCTAGTTTATGACTACGATGCTCAAGACAATGACGGTAACCCCGAGAAATGGCGATATGAACTCTGGTGCTTCTCCGACACCCGTGTAGTGTACGCCATTCACGGTGGTCCTATGGCAGGCCGCATCAACTACCAACGTGCGACTTATCAATGCATACGCCCTGGCGAGCTATGGCAGATCAATTGGCTTGAAGAGACGGGATCAATTGTATCTATAGTGTACGATATACCCAACGGGAAGATAACAACACTGATCGCCTTCTCTGAGGGGCATTGGAAGAGGTCAAAAGAAGCTCTCGGTGATAAAAGGAATAAAGAGGATCTGAAACGTTGGAGGAAGTTAGCAGAAGTAGGCACGCAGACCAGTCGGTTCATGTTGTCGGAGCAGGCGAAGGTTGTCGAGGTCTTCAAAGGAAAGGGAGAACTGATTCCAATCAGCGAGAACGACCCTCTTTTCTGATGAGTGGATGTGCTTCACATGAGTGTAGCCGCGGAATCTAGCGTTGTTGGCCATAGTGTTCTTCAGAGTACGCACTAGGCAATCGGTCATAAACAGATAATGGTGTAGTCCGACAAAATTTCCTATACCTTGCATTCCAGTGCCTTAGAAAGATCGTCTTCCAATACAGCCTTGGGTAGCGTCTTTGAAGTGGCACAGCACACGAGACGGGGTGACACCTTTCCACAGTTCGGCGACTTACATACATGCACGCGCTATCTCAACACATGTATGCGAATGATTAACGCTAATATTCGGATCATGAAAACGCTGCTACTGAAGCATCACAGTTCCTTGACGCCACAATACCCGAGATATGAAGGATTGAAGTCCCAGGCGCTCGTGGCTGCGTTGCCGGTACATCCCAGTGATCCCAGCGGTGTGGGTGACACAAGCAACGCGAGGCGGAGGAATGAGGTACAATGGCTGCGTGGCCCTGTATAGGCATATTGGAACCAGCCTCGTCCAATCGCTTTAGGAATCTCAAAGCCACACGGCATGGTGAGAAAGACGCCGCAATAATTCCAATAAATTGGGCGCGATTACACGCCGTATCGTAGTTTCCCGACTTCTACAACATGGAAGCTAGCCTGGGGACCAGTTCCCCAGCTGATGCATGTTGGAAAAATTGACACAGAATACCTGGAACAGGTGCTTGGTTGTTGCCGCAGGATTCCGCTGAGCGACCCCTTAATACCTGCAGATGCTGATCCACGGCCTTGAGTCATTTGAGATGTGGTGGACGAGATCCCACTCTGGAACACTCATCTCCCCTAAGTCGATGGCTTGCTCCCGCCATCATTGCACGTGGTATCCACCAGGTACCCGTAGACGGAAGTCGATCCGATCCAGTTTCGGCCCAGCCCTACGAAATGTCAGCAAACCAAGGTTAAAGAGACATCAGCACAATGACAGCACCAACATAAGCACATGTCGACAGATGCAGGGCACCCTCTGCCCTTCGCACATCCGAACCTGAGGATCCGGAGGCGCCGCGTCAACCGAATACGCGTGTGGGGTACATAGCAGCAGTGTATTATGAAGTACAAGCCACTAGCTCAATATGCACTTCCACGCCCGTCGTAGACGCGCCTTTCAGCGTTACCACTACGACGCCGCCATATTGGCTCCTGCGCAGGGGTAGCAACCGGGCGCGTCGAAGATTTTGACACCTTCTCGAAGAAGCTTGACTGATCAATACGGCGAGAGCGGTGCGCAACACTGCAGGTTGCAGGCGTCGTGACTGGGCGAGGTTGAGCAGACCGCCTGTTCGGAGTCCGATGACTGCGTAAGCGCCCTGCTCTGCTACTGTAAGGAGGGTGAGACTTGTCATGTGCAAATTTAAATGCAGAAAGGCGTGGTCTCACACTCTGGGTCCCCCGCTCATGCAGCCATCGAGCGCGAAGGAAGGGCGGAATGCTATAAGCTATCACCAAAAGAAGCGTGCGTGCATACCATCAACAACCGCCAACAGCTCGGATCCGGCAGAGCAGAACTCGGGCATCGCCTCGCCCGAAAATCGCATCGCCTACGATCATCGTAGCAAATTGCTGTGGAATCCTCCGCATCCGTCTCAACGCTTACTTTTTGACTTTGCAATCTACGCAACGCCGCAACCGGCTAGCACCTCAGCTGCAACCCCATGTCTTCACCGCACTTGACCCCTGTGCCTTACATGCAGCACGAAGCAAACGTTGGTATGACAGGGCTGCGGGCACGACGGGGATTCTGCGTGCCCTAGCCACGGGTCCTTCCTCATAGCGGTTCATCAGCTGGTACCAACCCAGTGGTTCGTTACTACATACACTTCTCAGCCCGCTGTCCCTCATTCCTACAGCGCACTATTCCTTCCCTCTAACGTGGTCACCTCTAAAACTTGCCGTTTCCGCCGTTTGGTAGTTCCTGGTGACTCTCTACCCTTTCACTCCACGCACTCGCCTTGGATCTCAGTTGACCTTACAAAGCCCACCATGAGTTCGCCTGTGTATTCCAACCGGGAGGAGCTTGAGCTGTTGCGAAGCTCAGCTTTCGAGTCTGAGCATGCTTGGCTCTACGACGCATCATACTCGCAACATGAAGCGGCAGCGCTCGCACTGGAACAGGAAATTGAGCGATCACATGCCAGCATCTCGC
The DNA here is from genome assembly GCA_025504975.1 of Plenodomus lindquistii. Taxonomy (NCBI): domain Eukaryota; kingdom Fungi; phylum Ascomycota; class Dothideomycetes; order Pleosporales; family Leptosphaeriaceae; genus Plenodomus; species Plenodomus lindquistii. Next base: position 2,529,931 of record JANUWI010000003.1, on the reverse strand, counting down.
CCGACGATAACTCAGATGAGCAAGTCAGGATACTCAAAACGCAGATCACCATACATAGAGAGCGACAAAAGGCTTTGAGACCACATCTGGAAAGCGGAAGTGATCAGATCGATGAAGAAGGCAATGAATGCGTTTTCGTCCCCGCACCAAATCAATGGGGTGCAAACGGAGATTTGGATGAGGAGAGTGAGAGCCTTTCAGCGGTATGGTTATTTTCATTTGTCCAAAAGACAGGCTTCTGACGTCTGCAGATACAAAGTCTCCTTACTTGGCAGTCAACCTACTCACCCGCGTCTTATACACCCCTCTTCGACTTAGACGAGCTTCCCTCTACCGATACTCCTTACCATTCATTACTCGACCCTTCTCAGGCCACAACGACGTATCATCTCCACCGCACACGAGAGTGGACTCCACCCGGTTCTACAGGATACCGAAAGTACATCTATTCCGCCCGAGACTATTCTGACAAATACTCCCTATATATGCTCGAAGCGATGCACAGAGACGATAGTCAGGTCAACGCAGCAGAGTTCTTCCGCGTCGCGGAGTTCCCAGTGCCTTGTATATCTATTCTTCTGTCAGGCATCGACAAGCAGCGCGGAAACTCCTCATCAAAGGATGCAGCGTACAAATCGCGCTGCATCCACCTCCGCGGCCCCTTTTCACAGGCCATTAAGGAGTATCCTGATCGCCAGCAGAAAATTCCATGGTCACCACGACGATTCACATACGGCGGACGACGTTTCGTATGGAAACAAGGAGATCCACATGACGATGCCATGCCCGAGACGTTATACGAGTACCAGAAAGACTGGGCAAAGCCAGGAAGCAGGACAGGCAAACGATGCGATGACGCTAAAATGATCAAACTAGTCTGGGGAGAAAAGAGGAGGAAGGGCAAGGTCGACAGCTACACAATCCACTTCAAAGGCGGCATGGATCAGGTGTTTCGAGAGATACTGTTGGCGAGTCAAATGTCGAGGCAAGTTTGTCTCTTCACGGCAATGGATTGATGGGTCGTGGTGACAGACGAAGGAAGTTGCGGTTATTATATGGCCAATCATTCTGTTAGCGAAGGGAGTTTGGGACCATCTTTTGGTACAGCATTGATTCCATTACTCAGCATCTAGGATTACCACTCCTCTACATGTCGCATTCTCTGGAAGAATGTCGCTATCATATCAACACATCCATATCCTCAGTACGATTCTGTCCAATTTTGAACGTCTCTAGTCTTTGGCCTTCTCGATCAAAGTTGTAGTGCGCTTAAGAGGCCCAGCTATCGGTGAGCGGCAGTGACAAATTACGCGTCCTCTGCTCTGCAATCGTCATGTCCACGTTTTGAGCATACAGTTGATAAGGCAGCCTTCTCTGTGGGTCAGCCATGACTTGGGGCTCCAGTATCGCGTTAGGGTAGGCAGAAGCCCACGTGTACCCATCCGCTTAGGGACTTGTTCGCGAGGCTTTCACAGCAATATACGCCTCCTCGTCTATGACCACATCTCATTCGATTACTGGAATTGTGGCGTGCACATGTAGCTGTAGTTGGATGCCTTGTAACGGCGTCTGACAGCCTGTCGGGTCGGTTCAATGGAGCGATTGGCTCTGAGCCTACATGTGGGACCTATGCATGTAAGATCTTAGTGAGCGGCATCGGTCGATGGAGTGTGGATGCCGACTCTTGGAGGGCGCTACTCAAAGTGCAAGTACGAATGAGAGTAAAGCCCTCGTTGCATCAGTTCTTGGCGACCACAGGAGGGTTGCGATCTTGAGGCTCTTCGTGGACAATACGCCTGTCGCTCTGACATGCACTCCTAGCTCGCTTGTCATGGATGATCGATGATTGGCTGGGTATTCGTACACTCCATGATCTTCAAAGCAAATACCCAGGTTATGAACTACTTTATTGTAGATTGAAGGCTGACTGTAACATCGTCTAAACACAGGAGTGGCCGTCGCGCTGCACCAGGCCACCACGATCTCTTACCTCCACCAAATGGCACATAACGAGCTACACCTACTCCCAATCTTTCAGTAATCACGATCACACAAAATTTCGGAATCGAGATGTTTTGGCATATACGTCAGCGTGGACTGCCACTTCAGCCATAAGCATGCGGCTTACTTGCATATTTACCCGGAGGTCCCCTATGCTGGGCCCAACAGAGACATTTCGGCTTACTCAGACCGTTGTGTTGTGTCTCCAGGAATGGAGGGATACCCGCCTGTATTGAAACTGTATATCTGTTATGACTGACCCAGCCTCATTAAGGTAGCGTGGTGATTACATTGGTATGCACGCAGCAGCTCCATATCCTAGTGCAGTTCTTTGAGCCAAGCAGTAAGTAAGCGAACGTCTCTAGCGGTATCCAGTCATTCAAAAAGCACGTGTACGTATTTCGGCTTGATGGCGAGATTGTCGTTGTAGTTTTGTTTAGCAAGGAAGCTTGGATTACAACACTGATGCTTATAGTGAGGAGTTACTATGTATGGTTCACTACGACCCCGCCGTGCTAACCATTTTGGGAAATCGTCTGGAGCGACTCGGTACGACTTACTCGGGTAACTTCATGAGATTACTACGTGTACCGAACACAATGCTGCTACTGTCCGCCTACGATATTCTTAAGACTTTGCTCCCAGGCAACGGCTAGAGATTGCGACAATGACACAGGTTCCGAAGGAGAAGTCACGGCATGATCTGGATGATGAGGCACTCGGCCAATACCTCGCAAGAGAGATACTAGGGCTGAAGCTTCCAATCGTCTCGACAAAGATTGGATACGGACAGAGCAATCCAACATACTTCATTGACGATGCCGCGAACACACGCTACATCTTGCGGCGTAAACCGAGCGGAACAATCATATCGCCTGTAGCGCATCAGGTCGATCGAGAATTCAGAGTTCTGCAAGCACTTGGCACTGTGGAGGGATTTCCAGTCCCAAAAGTTTATTGTCTTTGTATGGATCCCGCGATAATCGGTGCCGCTTTCTATGTAGAAATTCAGTGACCCCAAGACCTGCAAGACATAGCTAATGCCAAAATAGGTGATGGAATTCGTCAAAGGACGTATCATTACAGATCCAAATCTTTCTACCCTTGAGCCAAAGGACCGCCGCGCGGCGTGGTCCTCAGTTGTTTCAACTTTGGCATGGCTTCACTCCATTGATCCCGACTCTATCGGGTTGCAAGGCTTTGGTAAAAAGACTGGGTTTTACACTCGGCATTGCAACACCTTCTCCCGGATCGAATCGCAGCAGGCGAAAGTCAAAGACGTGAAGACTGGGAAAGAGCTCGGCCGCGCGCATCCAAGTTTCGATGAGATTGTGGATTACATTCGTAGAAACGTGCCTAGTGATCGAACGAGCATTATCCACGGTGATTACAAGTTCGACAACGTCATCTTACATCCGACAGAGCCACGTGTAATCGTCATCTTGGACTGGGAACTAAGCACCATTGGTCATCCGCTGCTAGACGTCGTGTACGTTACAGGCCCCTACTGGAACCGCGCAAGCTCCACCGAAGTGGCAGCGAGAGACGATCAGGGCAGTGAGGTGTACGACCCAGAACATCAGAGGAAGAGTGGGATGCCAAGTATGGAAGAGCTGATAGATGAGTATACCAAGATTACAGGGTGGAATCCAAGGGAGGACCATTGGGAGATGGCGAAGATATTTCATTTGATGAGAGTGAGTATCTATATAAGTCGTCGGCTTTTCTTTCGGTTTTGATCTGATCCTCTATAGGGAAGCACCATTAGTCATGGCATTCAGGCACGTACCATAAGTGGCCAGGCCAGCAGCGACTTCTCGCATATCTACTTCGAAAAGACAAAGCAAGGCCTTGATTCGGCGCTGAGGATGGTACGCTCCCTGAAGGAAAAGGAGGCATCGAAGAGTAGTCTCTAAAGGAGTTGTGCCATTTTGGTGGGTACAGCTCGAGAGTGGGGCTCAGGTCTTGCGACAGTAGTGGTACTCCAAATGTTCTACGAGATTTGAGTAACCCAAGGGAACTCGACTAGACCCCTCCACTTATTTGTTTTCTACTTCAGTTTTGAAGCTAAGCGAGGAATCATACCCTGATGCTTCATTAGGTGTTGTCTCCGGAATCTGAGGGCTTCTGTCGCCTGCCATGTATCAAACGCGAATCCATGCAGATAAACTACTCTTTTACTCAGTCCGACACGACTCGGACCCATGCACATATACCTACTTAATACTTTTTTATCACACATGAAATGCCTGGTAGCCATCGGCTTAAGCCTTTGCACATCTAGATACCATGGCTTATCTATCTTGGCTTTGTCGGATCTAGCCATCTTGGCTCTCAGTTCTCAAACGGTCAAGAGATGTCATTGCTCGGATCTACAGATTGGCGGCTTGACTCCAATTGATCGGTTGTTTCTACATCCGCGCATTGCGAGACTGTTGAGGTGTTTCAGGTATGCTTGCCCAGTCATGGAATTTGGCCGCTGTGGACCGGTCGTGTCTGAAAGGCGGTTGCAGTCGGTCGAATTATGTTTTATGTCAGAATTTGTCATTGTCAGCATTGTTGGGAAGGGTAGCAAACGTGCAGATGTATTGAAATGTCCCTGTCTATCATTGATGTAGTGCGTTATGCACCTAAACCTATGCTGAAATCTAGACGCACAATCTGCGTGATGAAATTGCCTGTAGTGTTTGACTACCCTCCCCAAATTTTTACGCCGACGCTATGCAGAAGCTTGGAGGAATGAAAGAAAGCAAAGATTATAGTGTTTACTCTTATATATGTCGCAGCATGTGACGAACCCGTTCAGGATCGCGCAAGACTGTTGGTGACATAGGGAGAGAAGAGAACAAGAGACAGGATCTTAGGGTGTTGAAGCTCAAAGAGTGTTATGTCGCTCTGCTGTGATATGAGAAGGCGCGGGTATACAACGAGTGACAATGACGATATGAGAGTAGGCGATGATGTTCGAAAGTGAAGATTCTAATGGTCCGCAATGTCTTCGTCGAGCCCAGGATAAATGATGTCGACAACGTACACAGCTCTAACGTGATTGAAAAGAACGTAGACCCACATGCAGAGGATGGCAATGGTTAGTCCGTTCGCAACGTACAGGACAGTCTCGTCTTGAAGTGAGTTCCCGATGTTGATAGTAGCAATGATGAAGCCTGTGTTTGGAAAGACCATTGCCCACCAACCCAGGTGAAAGTACACAGACCAAGAGTTGATAACCTGCATACATGTCAGTAATGATCTCGACGGTAGCTTTCAAGCAAGGAATACTGACGGCAATGAGTGTGATCACGAAGAACCACATGGCCAGAACCCAGAGGAATAACGAAACAACAAGGGCCATTGTACGCAGTACTTTGACATCAAGGAGACCATCCATCTGCAGATCAAAGTCTTCCGGGAGAGAGTTGGCCATACCGATGAGCGCTAAGCATGTAAATGAAGGTGGCCCAACGGCAATGAACATGGCTCCACGATGCTCGCGGTCCGGGTATCCGACCTGCATGAGGCGGCCAATGTAATGAGCATACATCAAAATCGCCACCGTGAATCCTAACCCTTGACAGCCAAGTCCAGCTACAAGCATGGGCATTCTTGCGGCTACTGGTTGATCTTTTGCGATTACCGAAGCAATTGTTCCAGACAGCATCACCGGGAAAATCGGAAGCAGCCATGACGGCATGAAGCTGGTGAGCTTGTATGTGTGACAGCAGAAGAGGAAGGAGTATTGAAAGCTTGCCAGGCAAAAGGTGACGAATGTGTAACTCCAAAAGGCTACCGCCATGGTGGTGACAGCCCATGCCCGGTTTGGATGGTCCGCTTCGTATGACTCAATAATATACTTCTGTGCTCCCGTGATGATAGTGGCGATGGAAAGAAAGAAAGGGCCAAGAAAGAGACCCTCTCGCTCGTGAAGAATTGATGCTTTGAAAGTCCCGGCGTATTTGGTGAATCGAACGACCATTGTGAGGCTGATGACGGTGAAGAAGAGGAGATTGACGATATAGAATATAGCACCAATTGTGATTAGACCAGGGAAAGCATGTGGTTGGATAGAGATCAATGTGGCCAATCCACCAGTAGCCATCGTCAAAGTGTAGTTGGCCCAAGTGAAGTGCTTGATCCGTTGACCGAATGTGAGGTATGGCTGGTTTGGATCTTTCTTGCCTGGGATTTTGGTATGTTTATCCCACTGCTCCTCGTGTTTCTGCTTCTCGATGTCGACAGAGTCACGAGGTGTTTCCATAGGCGGGGGGTGCAGCGAAGATGGGTTCCTGAAAGGGTTCTCGGGTTGCGGTTGGCCCGTCTTGTTATCAATTGGGTAACCGTTCACATTGACAGGTCCAGGGAAATAACCCTCATCCGACGGGTAGGGTCCTGCTGGTGTTTGTACCCAAGTGTTAGAGCGAGTGGTTTCTGCAGACGGATTTTGGATTTGTTGAGGGGCTGAAGCACTGTTATACTGCACCGATCGCTGTTCTTGCAGCTGCGGCGGCGCTGTATTATTGTGAAGGCTAGTCACTGGCCCTGGAGAGTAATGACCCTGGAGAGGATTCGATGATCGGGGACCAGCTGGCAAAGCAAACGGCACCTGTTGCTGTGGTGTTGAGAGCCTGGGTCCTGATGGAAGGCCGTATTGGCCGGACTGTCTGGGTTGAGAGGCATATTGGGGCTGTTGTTGTACATTCCGATACGATTCTGGACCTTGCTGCTCGTTTGATCGAAGCGGCTGTCCATCCGAGCCGCGCCTAGTGTCGAAATCGGGATTGAAGGGGCGCTTGTTGTCGAAGGATAGGCCTTCGGGTTGGAATCGTGTATCCATTGCTGATGTGTATGGTGAGGTGTCCTGCACCTTGAGATTTAACGAGTGATGGCGCCAGATATGAGGAAGAAAGAGCAGTACATGCAGAACACGCAAATAAAGACTTAAAGGGCAATAAGAAATCGATCAGCACCGGGCCGACAAACGAAAAGCAATGATAGGAAGTAACGGATGGGGGCAGTGTATAAGCAGCACTGTTCAAGATCTACAAGGGCCCATGGATGTAGCCCGGAATCAGTCTTGTTTCGAACCGCCCAACAAGCTGGGCATCAAAACTTCTGGCGGTTAGTAAAGTAGGTTCAAGCACTGATGTAGGGGTTCAGTGGAATCTCCATGAGCTTGGCGGATGTGAAGTGTTGCGTATCTTCTCCTGGTATCCACTTTGAGGCATCAAATGAGCTCTGTGCAGACTGTGCCCCTATGACGCACGAGCACTTGTATAGCAATCCGCGGTCGTTCTCGTGTCAACTCGGTTCAAATCAGAAATATCATCTTGGCAGAGCGGGCACTGCCAAGGCATGTGGAGCCATTGCAGTCGCTCCTGCTTGCAGTATCAGTGCCTGTAGGGTGCTGTAGGTCTCCACCGTAAACGTTTCTTATTACATGCCTTACGTGGCTTGGTCGACTCTCTCTTTCGTGATGACGTTTACTCCCGGTGCTGATAGCTCACGCATGTGAAAGCAAATCGACAGACGCAACACTTGCGTTTCGTAGCAGGAAGCTTGGTGGAAACAACCGCCGGAGCAAGCACACGCTAAAGGGTCTTGCAACACGGAATAAAACCGAAAGCAGCAACGACAAAGATGTGAGGACGGAACGTGTTTTCTGCTTCAATTGAGGTCTCTAGGGGCGGTCGGTTCCTGCTCCGTCGCATTGCCAATGGGGACAGGGGCAGGCCCTCCCATACCAGCCAAGGCGGACCCTAACGGCGGGAGATAAGCAGCGAGGGAAGAGCATGCGGCTGAAGTGGTTGAGTGCCATGATTCGCGCTACGGAAGAGGCGGTTGAAACATGACGAAACAGTCAATGCGGATCCAACTGTGTCGACTTGATGCCAAGCCCTCCGCGCAACACGTACTAAGCTGTGAGGACCCACCGTTATGAAGTCGAAGAGGCTTCGGCCGCGTAACTGTAGTATGAGTACCAGACAGCCTTGTCCATAGATAAGATTGATTAAACTTTGGCGCTAAGTGTTTGTGGCACAGTGGGTGCGTGGCATGTCTCGACCAGGACAGCCCATAGTATGTCTCAATAGGGCCAGAGACGTTGCTCTCAGTCCCACTTTGGTGTTTGACCTTGTCCTGGCCAAGCCCAAGCCTTAGGCACAAAGCCTATCTCAACTTCGCAGAAGGCGCCGAGCCCCCACGCACGATCCAGAAGCGTGCAGTTGATTGACCGTGACGATGAGTTGCCAGGGGGCTGCCGCAGGGAGCCCGACGCTGCGGGCGTCTGATATGTAGTGCCCGTCGCAAGCAGGAGGTACTTTAGATATGCTGTTACGCGTATACACTTCTGCCCTTGATTGCGTGTTGCAATACTGTACAGGTGATCCGTCACACGCCATACCAGCCAGAGCGCCATGTAGAGTACAGCGGACCGCACGTCAAGATGACAGCTTCAGGATCGGCACAAGGGACAAGTCGGCGAAGGCCCATAATTCATCACAGGTCCGCGATACGTGAACAACAAGTGACTTGAGTTGCTCACGGCAAGGAGGTAGGGGGCAGCGGAAGGGTCCCGGAGCGAAGATCAACGAAAGGGTTACGAAGCCAGAGTGGCTGGTGCTTCCCCTTTAGCTTGGGCTGCGCTCTTGGCGCCGCTAGCACAACTCAACATTCGGAGGGCGACAACATTCGGAGGCTCAGCGAGAATTGATGATGGATCAGAGCTGTTCACGAGCGTCCTGTGCATGCCGATCTGCAACTGCTGATTGTGCAACAGAACGCGATCTTCCGCACAGCCCCAATATCTGTATAACGTTCACATCCCCGGCATACGGCATACCTCTGGCAAGAGTGGGAACTGCGAGAAGCGCAAAGGATATCATAAATTTGGAATACTATCCATTGTGTCTACGCACCGGGCCGATCTTCTCTTGATGCTTTGGCGTAGTGTTGTCCGTGAGCTGAGCAGAGGCCTATGGAGTACTGTGTAATCATGCCCTCTTCCCATCCTCATGTTTCACGGCTTCTTCGGAGAAAAGCTCAATCTGCTCCAGCGGAACGACTCCGATCCTCCTGGCCTCAGATTCACTGAAGGTACCGTACAGATCTACAGGATCTAGTTGGCCCATGTCTGGAACTGGCGCGATTGCATTCAAGATGTAAAACACAGTTGCACTGATTGCGAATCCTACATTGTGAACGGTAAGTGCACTGTTATCAAGAGACAGTAGGCGCATGGCTGGCTTACCGATTAAGAACGCCATATAGTATAGCTGGACCAATGCCCTCGGCGGCTCCGGATCACCTCTGACAGTCACCACAAGGCCGCCTACGGTGGGCGCCCATCCACACAACCAGGCTGGAATAGCTCGCCAATTGAAGCCCTTCCAAAACCAGTAGCATGAACTTTCTGTGCGATACAGATGGCTAAGTCTGATCGTTCGCTTTCGCAACAGGTAATAGTCGCAGGTCATTATGCCGATTATCGGTGCCAGGAAGACAGAGAATGAGGACAGCACAGAGATGAAGGTCGTCGCTCGATTAATGAGCTGCCAGGGCTGGACTACCCAAGCAGCAACAAATGTGATGATGGCACCGCGCCGTATATCAATGTAGCGCGGCCATAAACCTGCTAGGTCAATTCCACCCGCGACCGCGTTGCCGCAAATATTTTCGAACATCGCCGTGAACGCAAAACCAGCGGCTAGGAAGAAGACACCGGCACGAGCTTTGGATGATCCATTGCCGCTATCCATCATACGCATGAGTAGATCTGGTGGCTACAAAATATGGATGTGTGAGTCAGCACGGGTCTTAGACGTTACAGTCCGGATTTATGCTTACGTTCCAGTAGACCTCACCATAGATTTTTTGCGCAGCCGCAGCTGTGACCAGACCCACGAGTGAGACCAAGATACTGGTAATGACACAGCTACCTATCGTGCCAATCACGTAATGTCTGCGAGCGCGTGCATAACGGGAGAAGTCAGACCCATTCGTTATGCCGGCAGCTAGTGAACCAATACTTTGGTTAATTCCAGCCATAATTAGCCACGATGTGCCGAACGATGAGCCATCAGGAATGTTCTGTCCAGCACTCCAGAGTGGGCCCACGCCTTTGGCCACTGCAAGAGCCCAGATCATCCATGCTAGCATTCCGGTCCCACACCATATAACCACGATCAAGAACGGCACCCTGAACTTCTCGGGTCGGAGCCAGAGGAACGGCGTCGAGATGAACCAAAAAATAACGAAGCCTACAAATTGGTCTGTCGTGGTTGGCATATTTGGGCCAAAGGTGTTTTCCATGCGCGCATAGGAAGGCCAGATAGCTGTCAAGCATACTGCGATAAGTCGGCCGCCGTTCCAACCTGGCCATGTTAGGCAAAGTACCTCCATAAGGCACTTGACTCACATTGGACGGCATTCCATATGAAGTTCAGCATTATTCTCTGCGCCAATGGGATGAAGCTTCCTCTCATGCCCCAGCTATATCTGTTCTGCACCGTGAATCCAATGTGCCATTTCAGTCCAGTCGCAGCGATAAGCATGGAGAACAACGCTATAAGCACGTTGCTCATCACAATGATGAGCATAGACTGCGGTACCGAAAGGCCCTTAGCTATTGGAAAATTAGCAGATATAGGAGGTAGTGCATCACCAAGTTCCGACGTACTAAGAAAGGTGTTTGGGGTCTGCCAGTTGGCGAGATTCAAGGACGCAATCGCCCAGAAGCCAAAGTAGTTGAACCATCCCCAGGTTCTTCGTGCCGGCGGCAAAGGTATCAAGTCCTTATTGCTCCAAGTATCGGTGTATTCATGCTTGTTGTCATCGCCCTTCACACGTATAGCTTGATCAAGCGCTACGAGTCGCCTTCGGAATGCCATGATAGATTGCAGTTGTCAGCGTACTGAAACGCTTTCGAGAAGCACCGCACCGTAGATTACATGTACAGATCAATTGCACCACGTCGGCAGGATTACAGCCGATACGGCAGCTGCAATCATCTTGCTGATAGTGCCGGAGTCTACCCAGCATACACCAAGATAGATCTTCAGCAGGGCACAGCGATAAGTCGAACGCGATTTGACGTTCTCTTATCAGATGAGGGATTTCCAATCAGCTGGTCTGCATCCCATTGCACGCTACAATAACACCACAATCATGCACCAATGATCAGCTAATGATTGATGAACAGGATCATGCACTGTAACCCAAGCCGCTGCGAGGCGTTGCGACCGAACCAGAGTGGGGTAAGAAGGTCCGAATGATGTCCGCCGCTAGGACCCGCCCCCACCAGTGCTTCGAAATCTTATCAGATCCTTAGATCGTACGAGCCGTTGGCGAAGCACTTACTCACCTTCAATATTGGAATACCTCGATTGAAATGTCCTCGATCAAAATGTTAAGGGTGGGTGTTGATGTCGGCGGGTAAGCTAGAGAACCCGAGGAAGACATCAGACATTAATCTGTCTACCTTTACAGCACAAACACCGATGGCGTCATCATCGACCCAACGAGAGCACACGAAGAGGATCGTGGAATTCTTGCATGGTAAGATCTCCTTCCATGTTGCAAAATCAGGTTGTGGACGCTTCAGGAGGAGCTGGTGATCTGAACTGGAGACCGTGTCGCCGCATTTCTATATTTGCAAGGGTATATACAGTATCGCGATACCTTGCAGAAGGCTTAGTGCAAGACTGGCTACATGCGTATTTTCAGAGCTATAGTTTCTGGATATCCAAGAGCTACGTACAAGTACATGTGTTACAAACAGCATCGACATCAACCACTAAGCCGAGGGAAGAGCAGAGACCATCTAGACTGGCGTTCTCTCCCTCATCTGGGACGTTGATGAGGTCAAAGCGAGCTCAGATTACTCACATTTGCTAGGCACAAAGCTCCGACTACAACGAATCCCAGTCATGGCATCACGGCCGCAATCACTACTATGTTTCAATCTGTCTCGATAGAACCAGCGTCTATAGCCAGTGTAACGATTGGAACCACTCACTTCGTAAACGCCGTCGTCACACGAGACGCCTCACGCCTCTCGAAAGTCGCAGTCATCCGACTTTCTTCGGCCTTTAGTAAGCATGTTCCACCATGTGTGGACTGGCCGTCCTCATTGCGCAACATAGTCCTCGGTCACTATGCACTTGTCAAGGGGGGACTAGAGATTGACGGTAGTCTCATCTCCGACATCAAGGAACACGAAATTGTCGAACAATGCAAGATCATCAAAGAGAAGGGCATCAAGAGTATAGTGATCAATGGCGTTTTCAGCCCAATAGACACAATCGAAAAACAGGAAGAGCGAGCAGCCGAAATTGTCAAACGCGAGCTGGGAGAGCAGGTGGATATCGTTCTTAGCAAGACAGTGGCCAACCTGGGTTTCCTGGAACGCGAGAACGCTGCTATCCTGAACGCTTCCATTCTTTCGTTTGCGCGTAACACTATCGCTTCGTTCCAGGACCCGATCAAGAAGCTTGGGCTGAACTGTCCCGTCTTCATCACTCAGAATGATGGGACAATATTGAGTGGTGAGGCCGCTTCTCGGTTACCAATTCGCACATTCTCTTCGGGCCCTACAAATAGCATGCGTGGTGCCGCTTTTCTCATCGGTGAGAAGCTTGATGAGGCAATAATGGTGGTCGACGTCGGCGGCACAACAACAGATGTTGGCTTGCTACTAGCCAACGGGTTTCCCAGGCAACAGGCAGCATACTCGGAATTGTCAGGAGTGAGGATGAACTTCTCGTACCCTGACGTCAAGAGCATAGGTCTAGGAGGTGGGAGTCTTGTACGACAAGTGAAGGGGAAGTTGCAGGTTGGACCCGAGTCTGTTGGATACAAACTTCCGGAGAAAGCCTTGGTCTTTGGCGGCGATGTGGCGACAGCAACTGACTACATCGTCGCTGCATCATCCAATGTGACGATAGGCGATACCGACAAGGTGCGAGGAAAATTGCAAGAGGCCGATATCGAACAGTTCAGAAAAGAGACCAAGGGCATGCTTGAGAGGATTATCGATACGATGAAGACTGCACCAGAGGACATACCAGTCTTACTGGTTGGTGGCGGTGCAGTTATAGCTCCTGACGAGTTGAGAGGCGCAAGTCGGGTCATCAAACCCCAGTGGTCAGGCGTAGCTAATGCCATCGGTGCGGCGATGGCGCGCGTCAGCGCACTCGTCGATACTGTAAAGTCCACCGAGAAGCAGACAACCAAAGAACTACTTGCAGAGGTCTGCGAGGAAGCAAAGCGAAGAACCGTTGAGGCGGGAGCTTCGGCAGACTCGGTTTCTATCGTAGAGGTAGAGGATCTGCCGTTGCAGTATGTGGCGAATAAGTCGCGTTTCATTGTTAGGGCTGCGGGCGACTTCGACTTCTCACGAGCAAGCGACTTCACAGAGCTAGATGTCACCAAAGACGGAGAGGTGCCGGCACTGGAAGATCGCGCCACTCAGGACGCCAATCTTGCACCATCTGAAGACGAACCCTCCGTTGAAGATGATGCATCTTTGGATATTGACATTTCAGCGTACAAGCCAAAGGTCATCAATCGCGAGTGGTGGATATCGGAAACTGACCTTGGCTGGATTTCGACAGGATGCTACATACTCGGTACTGGAGGTGGCGGTTCTCCATATTCGACGATGTTACGAGTGCGTGGGATCCTTCGATCGGGCGGCAAAGTACGTGTAGTAAATCCAGACGATTTGAAAGATGAGGATCGCATAGGATGTGGCGGTGGTGCCGGAAGTCCGACTGTGGGTATTGAGAAACTGTGCTCTGATGAGTAAGTTACTATCGAAGGATTTATCCGCACCATTCATTAACCTTTATAGGATGATGGATGCTCAGAACCATCTTTACGAGCTTTACAAGGGCGGCGCCGCTACACATATCATACCGCTGGAAATCGGTGGGATGAATGGTTTACAGGGCCTTGTACTGGGCGCATCAACCAACATGGATATCCCTTGTGTGGATGGCGACTGGATGGGTCGAGCGTATCCTACAAAGTGGCAAACGACGCCCGTTGTGTTTGGTGAACGCGAGATCGTGTTCGCACCAGTCGCTGTTGCAGATGGTAACGGAAACACACTTTACATGGCATCAGCAACAAGTGACCTAAAAGTCGAGCAAGTGATCAGAGCAGCACTCAGCCAAATGGGAAGCGCAGTAGGAACTGCAGATGCGCCCGTCACCGGCGCTGAGACGAGACGGTGGGCTGTCGAACACACTATCTCCTTATCGTGGCGCATAGGTCGAGAAGTCGCACGCGCTAGGAAAGAGAACCGCATCGAGAATGTTGCGGAAGCTATCATTGATGCTGTTGGAGGTCCGGATACCGGACGCGTGGTCTTCAAAGGCAAGATCGTTGGCGTGGAGCGAAAGCTGTACATGGGCCATGTCTATGGTGAAGTCATCATTGAAGGCACCGATGCAAAGTATCAAGGGAAGATCAAAGTACCTTTCAAGAACGAGAACATTGCTGCTATACGTATCCCTGACAGCGGGGAGACGAAGACTGGAGAAGAGAAGGATGAACATGTATTGGCCATCGTACCAGACCTGGTTGCAGTAATCGACGCGCAAAATGGCGAGGCTATTGGCACTCCTGAGTACAGATACGGCCTGCTTGTTTCAGTAATTGGCATCAATGCCAGTGAACGTTGGACGAGTCCCAGGGGTGTTGAACTTGGAGGTCCGAACGCGTTTGGGCTACATCATCTAAAGTACCAACCGTTGGGTAGGTTCGTGAAGCCCGTGAGCGTGATTGACGAGTACAATGGGCAGGCTTGAAATTAGGTCGGACAAGGACGACAAAGGGGCTTCAGCGAAGATAAGAATAGTATAGACCAGGGGCTTTGAGAATCAAGATTTGCTATCCAGACTCCACATCCGTCGATTTGTTTAGCCCCGGGTACAAGGGCATGATGATCTTAACGACCGCTTCGTAGCTTGTGAAAAGTATGCCACCGCTGAACACTGTCCGCCCTAGGCGCATAGTTGTGCCCTTCCAGAATCCTCGCACACCATAATCTAGCAGAACACTCTTGATGGCTTCTGCGGTAGTGGTACCCTTCGCGCTTTGACTACGCGTCTTGATCACGTCAAAAGGCTGCGTTGACAGTGTCGTGACTACACCAGCCACGGAGCCGTTGGCGAAATTAACAAGCGTATTCTGCTCAATATTCTTCGTCTTCTCGTAATCCTTCAGAATGTTATAGGTTCCCATGCGGAAGGCTGTAGCGGACGCTTGCTTCAGAGTAGTTCCTGCAAAGCCTCGGTACAGCCCCAGAAATCCATGCTCTTTCCAGATTGTCGTGGTGGCATGTAAGCCTGAACGAAATCTCTTCTCATTCCGTGCGTCGTCAATTAGCGCTGTCTTAATCCGCTCGGTAGGTGTCACTGCTGTTATTGATGCGACCACTCCAGCGGTCATTCCTGCTAGTAAATTACGAAGCGGTGAGAGTGTGCCTGTCTGAGGATCTGCGAAACTCTCTTTGATCTGATCGAAGAAAAGGAAGCGCACGCCATCTTTCGCTATTGAACCCTACCCTGCCTATTAGGATGCGGCCAGCCGTAGGTAAGATATAGCATAAAACAATACTCACCACAACAAGCGCTCCACAGCCCTTGTACAAAGCCTTGATGCCTTCCTTCTGGTAGACACCAGTCACAACGGCGAAAGGATTCCGCGGTGTTGGTACCCCTTTCTCCGCTCTTAATTGCACCCGTGTTTTCGCAAACTCCAAAGGGTACTGCACAAGTTGTCAATTAAGCGATCAAGCGCCTACTGGGACGCCAAGTAGACGTACTGATAGGAAGCCTTCGATCCCACCCGCTATGCCCCCGGCAATTAGGGAGACTACTGCCGGCGTATTCTTATCCTAAGAACAATGAATATCTCGATTCCCATGTGCACGTAGAATCCTTACATTACTACCTGAAACCATTGAGCACAAAACACAAAACAGAGATGTTGATGGTGCAGGTGCGGTAAGATTCCGTAGAAAAGTTCGGATGCAGGTACGTAACCGAATAACCGAGCTACACGGGCTCTCGGCTTGCTACTTTCGACCAGCAGTACTCGTCAAGCACAATTTTTGCTTTGTACAGTGCGCTTCTGATGCCGAAGATGCGGGATGGACGATTGTTGCAATCCAAAGCAATCTTTCGTCGGCTGTGTACCAGAGGTGAAAAGCGCTGAAGCAAGCATACACATGATGTCACGGTCCTGTGTCCCGTTGAGTTCATCGATCCCTCTCGATCGGAAGACCACCCCATCAGTTGTGCTCG
This sequence comes from Plenodomus lindquistii, assembly GCA_025504975.1. NCBI lineage: Eukaryota > Fungi > Ascomycota > Dothideomycetes > Pleosporales > Leptosphaeriaceae > Plenodomus > Plenodomus lindquistii. Next base: position 2,513,624 of record JANUWI010000003.1, on the reverse strand, counting down.
TGTACAGTCGAGTACAACCTGTGAGGATACTCACTTCTTCCCGCCAGGAGCAGTCTCTGTCTTCCAACCTCACGCCGCATTGCTGGCGGTCAATCCACGAGCTCTGTCAGTGGATGTAGCTGCATGTCAGCAGTAGACTGTAGCTGAGTCTATTTCCTGCTGCAGTCGCATAATAAGTTGCGTAATCAGAACTGATCCGAAAGTGCCGGATCACATGTGGAGAGTGCGAACGAGCATCTTTCTTCGACGGCTATCGAGCTCTAGAGATTTATGTGCATCAGCACTGGTCTGAACGACTAACGAGCGGACATGGCAAACAGTACTGGGACATGATATTTCATGTCGGCAACTCGAAACTTTGTAGACTAAGATGAATCATCATCCATATCCACCAGACTATCGAATCGATTATCCCTCGCCGCAGCATATGTCTCCATCTTCCCACCGTCATCACCTCCATCTTCCTCTGTGGCGCCACTCCGCCTACCCAGCTTCTTCAACACATCATCAACATTCCATGCGATCCTCTCCGCCCCAATCCTTGCACCCACCAGATTTGGTGCTCCCGGACCCAATCTCAAGCCTGCAAAGCGCCCTGTGACGAACAACGGTACATCATCGCTCCACATTAGGTCATCGTTCAAACATGGCAGCCCACCAACACAGTCGATAGGGTGTTGTTGTTGAAGTGACTGTAGGTATGGTATGGTGCGAACATCAGACTGAACGCCCGTAGCGAAGACGATGTAGTCGATGGGTGGGAGTTTGATCTCTGGGCATGAGCTGACGCACGACCATGTCTTCAGCGCAGTATCCCATGACAGCGACTGGAGCGTCGTGTGTGTATACAAGCAGATCTTACCACTTGCAATGTGAACGTCGAGAATCTTGCGATAGCGCGGTGTGATACTACCGCCGTTGCGGGCTTGTGCATACATTTCGAAGCGTTCTATAGATGCTATCAATTGCCTGTGACTGCATGGTTGCGCATGAAGAAACATACCTTCATCCGTGTCTGCTGTCCAGAATTCCGCCTGCTTAAAGTTGCGGAATTTGCCCACCCAGTCGAGATCTAGGTCAAAGTACTTGACCTTGAGCGGTCCTCGCATCAAGAGCCACACCTTACTGACTCCACGGTTGATGGCGACGTCTGCGAGTTGAATACTTGTCAAACCGCCTCCAACGATGACCAGGTTCGTAGGTTTATGAGCTTTGACTTTCGCGGTAACGTGCGAAGGTGGGAAATGCTTGATCTGCATGGCATGGCCAAAGCCCTGATGTGTGCTAGTATTCGGCAACCCAGGAATGGTCGGGATAGTAGGGGCGTTTCCGGGACCGACAGCGAGGACCACAATGTGTGCGTAGTGCACGCCGTGATCAGTCTTGATGCGAAAGATCTTCTCCTCGTCTACAAGTGTGTCGTCCGAGATGACGCTATCGTGTTCTGTGTCGCCAAAGATATCGATATTATAGTATCCAATGTCCGTTACACGCTCGTGTCTTAGCATGTCGCTACTCAGGTCATAGCGCCGTATGACTTCTGCGCAATGGCATTCGAACAAATCGGTACTCGGGGTGTAGTAGTCCTTGCGATCCCTTTCATCAACATCGGGAATCCGCCCCAGAAATCTTCCTTTGGCGTTCAACTTCTTCTTCTTCCTGTGCTTGCTGATCTCCTTGCCCGCGCAGCCAGGTAGCGGAAGCAGATCCTTCTCTCCATTCCTCTTGTCGTACGCGTAACCCAAAAGCGCATCGCGATCAGCAGGATCAACATGGAAGAACATTGGGCTTCGCAGATAGTCAATGTTCAATGTCTTGAAAAGCCGTTTCCACTTTGACATCCAGTCGCATCCATCAGCATCAAGGACGAGCATGTCCAATTCATTTTTGGCCGAGTGGTCATGCCCGCCATCGGAGCCTCCGGGTGTGAAGGGTGGCGGAGGTAAGGAATCTTTGTTCGTGCGATAGTTTTTGATATTCATTTTTCGCCCATGTTTCCGTATCCAGTGGTATCGCTCATGCTCGTCATCCGTAAAGGTTGCTGAGGGCGTGTGCTCGCGAAGTCTCGCAGCGATTGCAAGTCCAGCAGGGCCAGCACCAACAATCAACACATCGTGTACATGCATCTCTGCTTCTAGAAGAATTGTATAAGTTTTCGAGTGTGCGAAAATCAATGTGTGAAATGAGAGAGACCCGAGTTTCGTTAACGGGAAAGCCAATGTTGCACATACCTTGATGGTGGGTGTCCGTGCCTGGGTCGTCCATCCCTCCATCATGGTGCTCTCCGATGACGCGACTCGCGACGTCCCAGAACCGAACTAAGAATGAAAGGAAGATAGCCATGTGTAATCGGAACGCAATCTGGTGCTTTTTGGAGGTATGGCAAGGCTTGCGTTGCCGTAAGGGCAGCTATTGGATTAAAACTCACTTCATCATTCTCACGTTCAACGGCATCAGGTTGCCTGGGTATTGTTGCATTGGAGCACGCTTAAATAGCGTTGAAGGGCTTTTGCTGCCATGTACCGTCGTCAGTACTTTGCCAGCTCACATGGGCATCCGGATTCGACGTCGGAAGCGAATTCCTTTCTTCCATTTCAATGGCACTCGTAATGAAGGTGGGTTCCTCACGATCTTCTTTCTGCTTCCCCAACCCTCCATTGATATCCTCCTGGCTCTCTGTACGTCGGAACACGTCCCGGAACCCGCTTGGTATCCGGGGTGTCCCTGGAGCGCCGCCCCACGATGCGTTGGTAGTGTGAGCGTCCTGTATCGTGTGAGAGTACGTATTCCCATCATTATCGCTCCAGTTCCGTAGCCCGAACACACGTTGTATGAGTGGGTAGGTCAGTGGTAGGTTGGCGCAGAGCATCGCAGTGTAGGACTCGCGGATATACCAAATGGTCCATTCTGTTCCGAATGGGTGCGTGAAAGAGTAGTATTTGTTCAGAGCAGCTGCGACAATCTAGGGGTGATTAGTGTGGATCGCGCATGAAGGGGTGGTACGTACTGTGAATGCGCCAATGAGGAATATGACGAACAATATCGTTTTGTTCTTTTTCGGCAGACGAACTTTGAACAATAATGGCAAAGGAATGCTGATAATGATGAGATCGCTCGATATGTTGAAGACGGCATTGGTGATGAGATGGTTCGTCGCGGCAGAGCATTGGCCTGACTCAATCAGCATCTCCCTGTGTGGTCAGACTTAGGACATGTCTTACTCGAGTTTGGAGGAACAGCCCAGTATTGGTTGAAAGGACGGCACCAGACTCCAAAGTAGAGTATCTCCATAACGACCTGCAATCATGTCAGACCTCAAGGTCGAGATGCTCATACATGGGGGTGGGGGGTGAGAGCGTCAACATACAAACGCTACACCAACATAGATGGACGTAACTATGACAATCTTATGCTGAGGCAAAACTATCGTCATTCGGTTGTACATTATCAGCAGACAAGACTTGATCAGCCAGATTGTGAGAATCTGCATCTGTTCAACGCCCAATACTAGCTTTGATCCGTAGACACGGTTGTCGATCTCTGTAGCTGTATACTGAGACACATCATCACCAGGCGGAATCAAGTTGCTGTTTGTCTTTACGATCTCGTGCATGACTGCTATGAGCACCGTGAACGTAGCCTATATCGTGCGTCAGCAGCAGTAAAGCCTACTAGATGGGATCTGCTTGCCATGGCTAACAATATCAAATAGTCGTCCCATTGGAGACGTTTCCAATTGCCTCGATGTATCCTTCGTGAGACTAAGCGGATCACGACGACGATCCAACAGACGCCGTACAAGATACCAGTTTCCGGTTGTAGTCTCGACATCTGCGATGTTGCGGCTCAGAAAACCGACAATGATGACGCCAGGATGTAAGTGAACCGCGCGACTAGTTCAAACGACGTTTGCAGCCTGTTAGACAGGCTAAGACTGGTACCAATTACCGCCACTACCGGAGGGAGTGTTGGCAATGGTACTGGAGCGGAGCGAGCTGCGCAAGTATTGCAAACAAGCGTGCGCCCGGTCCTCAACCGAACTATGCTGTGAACTAGTAACGGCAACCTTGATATAGTAGGTCTTTCGGCATTAAATTTAGGTCAGCTGCCATGTGGTATCGCCGAAGCAAATATCGCTTTTGGGTACACCAGTGGCTGCTTTGGAGGTGTTGTGTATCGGTCTAGGCAAGGATAGAACAAGATGCTGCTCACGGTGAAGTGATCCACGGAAAAGCTCCACCTCCACGTTGTGGCAGGCTATCGAATCCTCAATGTCGATCGGAATCGGACCGTTCGGTTGGCGCCTGTGGATCTTCAAAATTTGGCCCTGAACGAGGAGCAATCAATCCACCACGGTGTTTTTTCACCGCACCCGTCTCAAGATCTGTTTGGTCGTAGCAGCCTTGATGTGAAGCAATGCCCCGAGGATTGGGCAAAGAAGGCGACGCTTGCAGAGATTCGCGCGAAAAATGTCGCAAAAGGTTTCATGACACCCTCAGAGTTTCTAGGACGACCGGGCCCGTCTTATGAACGGCCATGCATTCGCCGACTACCGTGACTCGAGGACCTCCCGACTATGTCGTTGCACTACCGCAGAGCGAGTTATGGGCAGCTATCGCGGCGCCATTGACCTGGGGCGGGTGACAATGACGGGTCGGAAGTGCGACATTTGGCCAATGAATCGGTTCCAGGAGGATATTCTGGAACGCCAGCATGCTCACAGTCCGTCTCTAGCTTTGTCAACCGACTATACGAGGCACCTAGGGTCAAGGGTAAGGTAAGGCGCCCTGTGCAATCAGCGCAAGAAAGAATGCGCCAAGTTTTCGAAGCATGGAGGAAGAAGTTACACCCCCACCCTGGCTCACGAATGAGCCTCCGTCTGACGCAGGGACCTACAGCCAATATGTACCACCGCTCTCTGTATCAACATTTTGCGAGGCAACATGTGACATTCGTGCCTTGTATCGAACCGAATTTGAGCTCAGCCTGAAAAGCTCGCTACGTGTCAGCCGATGGAACGAAGGAGCCAGTAGGTTTCTAAGAGCTAACAAAACCGCCCACGCAAGTAATGCCGGCGCTAGGTAGACATGATAGTCGACATGACGGTGCGAACGTGGTTCTTGCTCAAGAGAACAAATCAGCAAACTCAAGGGATCACATTACCACGGATTCGAGATAAGCGGCCAGCCAGCTAGACACAACCTGACAAGGTATGTAAGCCTCGTATGCAAGCCAGTCATGGGTCAAGATCTACTCTGTACACAAAGTCATTGACATTTCAGTCTTTCATTCATGGCGTTCATAGCGCTGGCACTTGTGAACGTTCCTGCTTGCAGCCTGATACATACCTGCGCAAGCGAGATGTGTCCATGCGTGCGTCAACACCTTTCATGTTGCGTGTCAACAAATTTGACTGATCCACACACATATCGCTGACTGAACAGCTTTACTACATGATATGCTCGCCGTCCTTACACTATATCAACGCTCGCAGTTGAGTTGGTAGACGTGATTAAAACACGCGAAGATGAGTAGGAGGCTTTGCCTCGTCGTTGGTTGTATTTTGACGCAAAGAGTAGATGGCCGTTGTTCATACACATAGTAGAGTGCAACAAAGCAGCCAGCCTACGATGTCACGTCGACCGGTCTGTCAAAGGACTCGTAATGTCCCGACCGTAACAAAGACCTCAATGGGAGTCATGAGATGGAGATCACGCAACTAGCACCTCCAACGTCCCAGGTCCATAAGATACCTAAAAACTTCGCCGAACAATGTGTTACTATAGGCTTTTCATCTTCTCAGGCTGTGGCCACTCCAATTTTTCCGCAACGCCTGTTAGATATTGTGCCAATGCAATATCCTACACCGGTAGTGGCACCAAGAGACGAAAGAGATCATCAGATACAGGCAGCACTTCACCGACAGGCACTGCAACAATTGATAAGACTGGCGAAACAACCCCATCCCAGGCCCCAAGACACTCACGAGGGACCACTGCAACAAAAAATGCCCACAGAATCAGGAAGTCATCCTCGAGGTCGACGTCTCCCGCCACAGGTAGTGTACAACCGTGCGCAGAAGGTCGAGCCCATCCCTTCAACAGAGTGAAGCTTGAGCGCCTGTGCGCGGTGTGTGAGTACGAACGCGATGAGCGGCTGCATGCTCTCGAAACATCAACAGATGAGGTCAAGTTTGATCCAGCGAGATGGCGGTGGAAGTACCAGGGGACGAATGGCGTGCGCACTGGTAAGGGCGATGTGTCTGAGCCAAAGAACAAAGGAGAACGAGGAAGCGGGCTGTGGGGTGTGGGGACTGCAGTAGAGAAGTGGTGGACATGAAGACGGGACCGTTATTGATAGCTAGCACTTATTTCATGTGCGATACATGGTGATGATGGCCAACCAAAGTGATGCAAGTCGCGTCCAGTCAGAATCGAGGAGATGGTCATGTCACGTGCAATAGCCGGTCCACTCGCGGAGGGTATCTAGCTCGCAACATGATCAGCTTCAACCGCCGCTCCCACCCTGCGTCTGCCAGCAAGTTGCCAAACTCGACGATCCTGTCGTCCCCAACACCTGCCTAAGCCGCCCACGCCATTTTCGAGCCTGCGCCCCGCGCCCCGCCGCCCCGCCGCCGCAATGCCCACCCCCGAGTCCGAGATGTTCCTGGCGAAGAAGCCAAAGGTTGCGCCAACCTTCGAGGGCGTCGACTACGAAGACAACACGGCCTTGAAGGCGGCACAGGACGCCATCATCCGTGAGCAATGGGTCAAGAGCATGATGGCGCGGTTAGTGAGGGACGAGCTGGGCAAGTGCTACCGACGGGAAGGTGTCAACCACCTCGAGAAATGCGGGCACCTCAGAGGTAGGATCCCCCGGAAAACATTGCCGCAGAGCTCGGGCAGTGCCTGCAAGCCGGAACTTTGAGCAGGCTCTGCACCAGGTGGAGCGAGTACAAACCACAGACGGCTGGCTAACAGAAGCTGTGCAGAGCGCTACTTTGAGCTGCTCAAGGATGCAAAGGTCAAGGGCTACCTGTTCGCACAACAAAACTACCTCGACGATGCCTGGAAGAAATAGACGACGACATCATGGGCAGCATGGCCGCTGTGCAGGGTCTAGATAGGGATTACCAGGCGGGCTATATGGTCCACACGGGGCACGACTTGCACTCCGACCACGACGAAGATAGGGCTTCTTTCTTGAGGAACACCAAGCTGGCGTAACTGCTTTCACATCCTTCCCGCTCACACTCCTGTATATACATCAGGCGCCGAAGGGTGCCCCAGCCCCAGACACCGATGGAGCGTCCAATTGTATGGTTTGATCACGAACTCAATGCCTGACGCCTTGTGATGCTGTTCGAGATCTTTCATGGGGTAAATGGACTGCTTACGAACGCACTGGGCTGATGCACAGGTTACTTCGTATGGCATGATGCGGCCAAGCCTCGCGTTCCAACCCCACCACGAGCGCGTACCTGCATCCACTACGATCTACCCCAAACAACCCCAAACAACCCTCCGCAAAATGCCCTTTCCCTTCGTGCTCCCGACTACATCGAGCATATCCTTTACAGACTTCTTCAGTAGCAGCACACATCCATCGCTACCAAATTGCGCGACCACTGCGCGGGGTGTGGTGCGCGATGTGCTGAAGAGGCACAAGCGCATCCCGCCGTTGTCACAGGCATCGAACCTCTCGACCGTGATATCCGCCCTGAATGACTACATACCATACCTGTTTGCGCTAGATGCAGGACTGAGCGGTGCAAGTTGCGCAGGGGAAGAGATCGACTTGGTGCTGGTCAAAGAGCTGGAAGTGGAATGGCGATCCACACTTGGGACTTCGATACCGGGACGAGAGCCTGCTAGGATTAAGCTGAAGAGCCTTGAGAGCGAACTCTGCGCCACACTTTCGACCCTCGCATATGTCTACAGCCTCCAGGCTCGAGCACAGCTACACACTCTCTACAATGCGACCGTACCTACTCCAGAACAACGCGCCACTGCCATCGGAGCTGCCATGAAGCACTTCCTCGAAGCGAACTCGATACATACATACTTGTTCAATAGAGCAGGGCAGTGGAATTCCCAGCCAGCAGCTGTAGATATCTCGGCCGCAGTATTGGGTGCCTTGGCCGAGCTGACCATGGCTGAGGCTACGCTCATCACAGTGCTCAAGGACGATCCATACCCAGCTGTCGTTATAGAAGACAGAAACAAGCAGAGCAAAGACTGGATGTTCAGAGGTGTCGACATACCCAAAGTTCGCGCACATCTCTTTGCAAGGTTGTGCCTCGCATCCTCCGAACATGCAGCCAAAGCCCAAGCCATGCTAGGTCGCTCTCCCAAAGTCAATGAAGATCTGGTCAAGTATGTGGATGACTTGCGGCGGACTGCCAAAGGCAAGGCATGTCGCTTTCTTGCTTGCGATGCAGAGGGAGGAGGCAAGACCGGGGAGGGCATCGCATGGCTTCGAGGTGCAAAGAAAGAGCTCGGGTTCGCCTCGCTGGGTGTCGAGGAAGAGAAGAAGTCGTCGGGTTTCTCAAAACTGAAGAAAGACTGGCAGGAAAAACGGGAAGATCGCAAGATTGAGAAAGGCGTTGATTGGGGCACAGACGCAGGCAAGTTTGAAGAGGGCCGAATCGTGGATATGCTGCTGAAGAAGTGGGAGAAGCAAAACGACACGGTACGATCGAAGCACGCATTTTAATCCTGCAATCCCACTGATAATTCTCTAGGTCGGTATCCAGTTGATACCTCCATCTGAACCACTACTCGCTAGCATGCCCTCGGGTCGCGAGTATCACACGTCCAAAATGTTCGTCATTCCAGCACTGGATGAGCATTCACTCGTCCGTATGAGAGCGCCGCCAGATCCGAGTGATACGTTCCGAGGCAACGAAGAGGATAGTGCTGACGAGGACGAACGGAGTCCGCCTGCGGGGGCGTTCCCTGGGACCAAGGCAGACTACACGCCGAGCTCAAGCTACTACTGATGCGACTGTGCCAGTTTGGAGAGGCGCGAATGTCACACAAGATGCCGAGCAATGGTGTTGCCCTTGCTTGCTCAACTCAACCACTCAGGCTGCAATTTCATAGCTTCCTCCTCCTGAGTCTAGACATGGACAGAGACACTTATCGTCTCGGATCCACGCGACAGACGCGCAATGTCCGTCGAGCTTATCACCGCCGCAAGACTAAAGGTCTTACCATGCGGACGGGCAGGGCAGGACCGTTTGCGTGGGAGAACTATACCTATTAGAGCATGTCCAGCCGTGAGCCAGGAGGAACAGATCTGCAGCATCCTGCTCTGCCTGGGGTATGAAGCTTAGCTGTTCAGATATCGGAAGAATTCCGTCTGCAGTATGAATGCCTCGGTCGCGTGCCAACCGCCGTTCTGCCCCGAATTCGATCTATTATGAAGCTGCCCATTGAACCTGTGAGTTTCCTTACGATGCTCACGTTGCGCCCATATGCAAGCCATAGTCGTGGGCATACACGATGGCAAACCAAGTCTATCGATCAGCCCGGCCCGCCCATGCATCTCCACACACGGTAGGCTAGGCGAACCGGGGCTAACACACCCTCTTGATAAAGAGATAGCGGTTCGACCCATCGTCATTCGCTGCACGACACCGCCTATCGCCCAATCTGCTGGGTCGCGGACTGTGGTTCTGCGGCCCCCGCTTCTGACCCTGTTCACGTCGATATGCTAGGGGGAGTCGCATTCCTATATAGATAGATGCTCATGCTGCCATGACTTTTGCGCAAGCGATGGCTCTGTTGACAAGTTGAACACCACTTACCCGGTTGATGCGACGACGTTTTGACTACTGCTGCTTTGACTGCTGGTAAACCCAAGCGCATTCCCTCTTCCCCACAACGCCAGTCCTGTCAGCCAGCCACACACACATCTCCGCGCATGATGGCGACCGAACGGTCCTCCCTGACACATCGCAATCGCTCCGTTGCAGACGAGCCAGTCACATCCGTGCTCCCTGGCGGCGACGTACCCTACGACTCGACGCATGCATTCAGCCCGGATGAAGAAGTCCTCGCAGCGCTCGGCTACAAGAGCGAATTCAAACGCGAGTTTTCGCTCTTCACCACGTTTTGCGTGAGCTTTGCGGTTCTGGGCTTGCTCCCTAGTTTCGCGAGTACGCTGTACTATGGCATGGGATATGCTGGAACGGCGGGGATGACGTGGGGATGGATCATTGCCATGGTTGGGATTCAGTGTGTTGCGTGTAGTATGGCGGAGCTCTGTAGCTCGATGCCTACGAGTGGGGGGCTGTACTATGCTGCGGCGGTTCTGGCACCGCCGGGCTGGGGGCCATTTGCTGCGTGGTTGACGGGATGGAGTAATTGGCTTGCGCAGGTTACTGCTGCGCCGTCTGGTTAGTATTCCATATATTCTGGATTCGAGATTGAGAAGTATGGAGCTGATATGTGGAATGCAGTCAATTACGGCATTGCGGCTATGATACTCGCAGCTGCGTCTATCAACGACCCGAGCTACACCCCTACAGACTACCAGACTTTCCTCCTGACAGTCTTCATCATGATTCTCCACGCCATCCTCTCGTCTATGCCGACAAAGTGGCTTGCACAGTTCAATTCAGCCGGGTCAACATTCAACTTCATCGCGCTGATCATCGTCATCATCTTGATCCCTGCTGGAACCGACCGTCCATCACGCGGGCTCCCGCGCTTTACATCCTCGAGCGAAGTCTGGGGTACAATTTACGAGGGCACATCGTTCCCACCCGGTATCTCAGTACTAATGTCTTTCATCGGCGTGATCTGGACAATGAGCGGATACGACAGCCCCTTTCATCTCGCAGAGGAGTGTTCAAACGCCAACATGGCTTCTCCCCGCGCAATCGTCATGACGTCCGCTACGGGCGGTATCTTCGGCTGGTTCCTTCAACTCGTGGTTGCGTACACGGTTGTCGATATCGAGCAGGTGCTTGATTCGGACCTGGGCCAGCCATTCGCCGCGTATCTCATGCAGTGCATGTCACAGAAGATCACACTGGCCATCCTCTCCTTGACTATTGTTGCCGGGTTCAGCATGGGCCAGGGATGCATGATTGCAGCTAGCAGAGTCACGTTCGCATATGCGCGTGATGATTGTTTCCCACTAAGCAAGTACTGGAAAGTCGTCAACAAGCACACGCAAACCCCCGCCAACGCAGTATGGTTCAACTGCGCAGTCGGCATCCTATGTCTCTTGCTCATTTTCGGTGGAGAACTGGCTATTGGCGCATTATTCTCCATTGGGGCTATAGCCGCTTTTGTGTACGTTTTTTTTTCTTTGGTATCCAGCTGAGCAGCACGCCTCGAACAGATGAACAAACTTGCTAACAAGCAGCAAAAAGCGCATTCACAATCCCAATCTTCATCCGCGTTTTCCTCGTCGGGAACCGGTTCCGCCCTGGCCCCTGGAATCTCGGTCGCTACAGCATGCCCATTGGCGCAACCGCATCCGCGTTTGTCATTCTCATGGTGCCGATTCTGTGCTTTCCCAGCGTCACGGGCGCGGATTTGACGTGAGTCCCCCATGACCCATCCATCCCTTTTCCCATTTCCTTCCCATTGCACGTATCGCGTTGATTCGCAGCTAACAAATGGGAAATATACAGTGTAGAAGACATGAATTGGACAGCCGTTGTATACGGCGGTCCCATGCTCCTAGTAACAATCTGGTGGTTCATCTCAGCGCACAAATGGTTCAAGGGGCCCAAGGTGAATATTGAGCATATGATGTTGGGACGGGAGGAGGCGGTGGTGGAGGGACAGGGCCCTCCTTCTGATGGTGGAGATGTTAGTCTGTCGAGTGATGTACAGGGGACGGAGAAGATTCTAAAGTCGTAGAATGAGTGCGATGTGTTTGGTGTGTAGCATATTTGGTTGTCTTGGGAGGCTAGAGCAAATAGCGAGAATTTTTCGTGGATTCAGACTATACCGCTTTGAATCGGTGTTATCGCTTATTGTAGCCCCGCTACAATTCGCTGCGCTTACTGTCATAAGAGTAGATCCAAGATAGGAGTGCCACTCTGCTAGGTTCTACAGCATGAATTATGAAGACATTATATTGTGGTAAATTTACTGCTCTCCCATCAACAGCATCAGTCATCCGACAGATCATCCCAGATCGTATAGTGGTCAGTATTTCTGCTTGTCATTCAGGCAGTTCGCAGGAGACCTGGGTTCAATTCCCAGTCTGGGAGCTTTCCACGCTTTTTTTTTTGTGCTTTTTGGCACAAGTCTTGAAATGTGTAGCGAGTCCTGCCCACTGGGGGGTGGGGTCGAGGTCCGTGCGCTATATATATATTTCCTCCTAACTAAAACACTAATGCATGTTTTAAACTTAGGTTTTTTTTGCTAGTTCAGTACAATAGATAGATAGAGCTTGTTTTATCTTGCACATTCGTACTACTTGTAGGGTAATATGGTAGTAGAGAGTTTAAGGTGATTTGTTGTAATCTTCCGATGCGGTTTTAGTTGACTGTACAGTATGCATTCGTGATACAATGCAAGGTGTTGGCGTACTCCAGAGACTACTAAATTTAGCGGTAGTATAGTGGTTTGTCAAAGTCCATGAGCGCCTTTGTATGAATGGCCGAGTACGGTCATCAGCCTTGGTGTTTGCTGTCTCTTCAGAGTTATGGTGAGATTCGCACAGGCTTGCACAAATTGCTGCATAGTGTCCAGATCAGTGGATTTGTTTGATACATGTGTCTTGTGTGATTTTGAGCTGTAATGCTAGAAACGGTGAAGCCCTGTAAACTCGTATATGGGTAAGTGATGTGGGTATACATGTGCAAAAGCGATGCGCCCACTGGCATCGCAAAATAATACATGTACATCTGAAACAGGGCAGTCGCCGCAGGACCCCAACTCCAACGCTAAAGAAACAGCGGAAGAAAGCACAAGCAGAACTACCTACTCTCCTTCTCCTCCCCCAACGAACCACCAGCCTTCCCCTCAGGATCGACCTGCAACTCAGCCTTACTAGCTCTCTTCCTCCTGCGCTCCGCCCTCTCAGCATCGCGCTCAATCTTCTTCGCCTTTTCCGCCTCCAGTCCAGTCTTAGACTCCTCATGCGTCTTATCAAGTACGTTCTTCTTAATCAGAAGACTAACCAACAGACCAAAGAAGGCAAAGCACACGTACATGATCCACATGGTACTCAACGAGTCTGCGAATGCCTTGCGTGCAACGGCTTTTTGCGCAGTGGGCAGGGATTGAATAAGGCCTACGCTGGCACCGGCGGAGCCGCCTCCAAAGGCTGATGCATTTGCGGGACCTAGACTGGCTACTAGTGTGTCTTGCTTCGATTTCATCTCGTTGTTGAAGATTACGGAGCCGACGACGACTGAGATGGCGGAGCCGAGATTGCGGGTGAATCCGAAGGTTGCGGTGGCGGTTGCAATGTCGCGTTTCTGGTGCAAGGGATTAGCATTTGGTTGCAGAGATAAGCGAGTGGTAATTCAGGGGACAAGGCTCTGCGGGATGCCCGTGGGCTGAGTCATGCACGATGTTGGTTGAACGTGCATCTGCATTAGAGCATCCCAGGTGAACCTGAGATTTGGGGTCAACACGCGACTTACCGGTACAAGACTCTGCAAAGCAATAAGCGGGCTTTGGAAATTCGGGCCCACTCCCACACCGGCGATGATCTGGTAGATGATGATCTTCGCCCACGACGAATTGACGTCAAAGTCGATGAAGAGACCAAATCCCAGCGTCATGAAGAACATGCCAAACCAGATCATTGGAAGATACTGACCAGTCTTTTTGATAAAAACACCAGTAAAAGCAGACATGAAGGACAGCGAAAGCGCTTGCGGAAGCAGGTATACACCGGAAAGAATCGGTGTTGCCCCAAGAACAGCCTGGAAGTAGAGCGGTAGGAAGTAGTTGCCGGGGATGAAGACAAAGGCATGCAGGAAGCAGGTACCAAGAGCCGCAAGGTTCGACCTCTTGGAGAAGAGATCAAGGGGCATTAGTGGGTATGGTGCAACGCGCCATTCGATCAAGAAGAAGATGCCAATGACCACGACTCCGAAAATGAGTAGACAGAGCACTGTGGCAGACTTCCATGGGTGTGATATGCCTCCAAACTCCAGCCCTAAGAGGAACATAATGACACCACCAACCATGGCCAGAGAGCCGAGCCAATCTACGGCTTTTAGTCCTTGTCCTAGTGGTGTCTTTGGCGTTTTGATATCCAAGAGCAGGAGGATGATCAAAAAGGCAACACCGTCGAAGGGTAGGTTTATGTAGAAGCACCTGCACAAGTGTCAGCTTGAACTGGCAATTATTCCTATTTGTAACTCACCATCTCCAGCTGACCTTCTGAGTGAAAAGGCCACCAACAACTGGACCGAGCGAGGAGGCAAGAGCCCAGACCCCGCCCACCATGCCAAAGTATGCTCCTCGATCGCGCACTGAGAAGAGGTCAGAGATGGCAATATTCACGAGTGTTATCAGTCCTCCGCCACCGATGCCCTGAATTACTCGCGCTGCAATGAGCATGTCGATGTTCACCGAGAGACCAGCAATCAGCGAGCCGACGAAGAAGATGGCATTCGTAACCAGGAGTATAGGTTTCCGTCCGAAGATGTCGGAGACCTTGCCCCATATTGGTGTAGCAGCAGACTGCGCAATGAGGTAGGCAGAGCCAACCCAGGTGTATCCAGATGCGCTGTTGAATTCCTCCGAGATGGTTGGCAGCGCAGTGGTAACGATCGTAATGTCCAGTGCAACCAACAATACAGCCACACATAACGAGAACATGATCAAGGCGATCTTGAGTTCGCTTCGCTCTGGTATGTCTTCCTCAGCCGGCCCTACTACTGCAGCAACGGGCGCATCTGCAGCAACATTTGCGCGGGTCTGATCTTCCTTCACCACATTGTGCCCATGTGTTGTAGCATCTCTTCCTGCGAGGCTCTGATTACTCGATGACGCTGTTGCGGCGTCGATTTCCTTGGTCGGCGCGTCCGTATTGGGTGCATCGATGTCTCGTGGGACGGTCGCGTCGTGTGGCGCGCTCATGTTGAACAATCTGTATGGATTCAGAAAGACCGAAACGAAGCGATGAGTGAAGTTATTATACCATGTTCATGGCGACCCTGTAGAGTAGGCAAACTGTTTGTCGCACGGGAATATGACTGAAGATCGCCTCGGAGCAAGGTCAAGTCCGACTGCAGGGGCGCTAGAGTTGCGCGCAAGATCGAGCCCGCTTTTCCTCGATACGAACATGGCGAATATCAGTTTCTTCGTGGCGATGGGTTTGAAAAGCAGTTGTGATGGACTGATCAGACAGGTAGGAGGCAATTGACCTTGACAACATTGGAAATAGTGTTTGACCAAAGTATATCAGCGTAAGCCTGGACATGCTGGGTAGCTCGATTGTCCAATCGCAGCTCCTGTCACAATCAAGCCACACACCGCGACGTGAGTGGTCCGTAGTACATACATACTGTAGTACGAGAACATGCAATATGGAATTGAACTGCAAGACTGACGCTGTCAGGTGTGACAATCCAGAGAGGTCAATGTTGGTATTATTTACTGGGCTGATTCGACTAGGGTTTGCATGATACAGCTTGGAAACAAATGAGTTATGCGCGAATGTGTTTTCGAGTGGCAGTCAAGCAGAAATGTAGTGAAGCTAAAGCATTGTGAACGATGCACACGTATTGTATGCTTATCAGACCCTCGAAGCCAAGATCGATCTGCCGAGTGGATGTATTAAGACACCGGAAGAAGGCAAGGCCAGATCTGCAGTGCAAACGGTTTGGCTGGAACGGGAGATGTGACCTCATGGGTTGTTGGCCAGATAGACAAGAACAAGGTCGACTGTCAGCGTCAGCAACCTCTGCGAGGACTGTTGAACGCCTTCTCCACTGAACTACGCAAAGTAGTGGCAGGTTTACTCTATTCTGGGTTGCATGACAAGGGAAAAGTGGGGGGGAGGGTTGCACGGCCTCGTCATGGTCGAAGTTGGTCAAGATATGGTTCCTCGGTATGGATGGGAGCGATGCAATTCAACATTGCGCACCCCAATCAAGTCAAACACTAAACAGCTGCATCCGGAAGGCCGACTGGAAGGTAGAGTCACATCACAATGGTGGGTTGGTGTTGAGAAGCTAGACATGGAACCAAGGACAATCTTGCAGGCACAGCAGCGAGTGGGCGTGCAGCGAGGGACAATCAAGGTGGCAGTCAATAACGAGGTGCACAATGGGCCATGGCAACGGGAGGCTGATAACGGCGAGGCAGTGACCCCTCCTTCCCCGCATCTCACCTCAACAAGCAGCAATGCCATACTCGAGATAGGCCATGGATTGTGTGGTGTCGGAGAGGACAGGCCGGAGCCGACAAGGACAGCCTTTGGCGAGTGAGGTGTCTGGGGGGGACGTCTGGGGGGCGGGCAGCGTTTGGACAGGGGCGGGAGAGAGTCCAGACTTTTGACACAGGCCTGTCGGGATGCATGATCAACCGGAACGCTTGCAGGCCCGGCAAACGGCGCACAAGCGGCCATGGACTACACAGGTGTACAGTGGGTTTGGAGGTGCAGTGAGTGGCCGCCTTTGACCAGGCCTGGGAGAGACGCAGGCTTATCGCAGAGCCAAACAGCAGCAACAGCAGCAGCAGCAGCAACAGCAGCAGCAGCAGAAAAGTAAATACCAGTAATAGGTGTGGGCCCAGGAGTGCAGGGTGGCATTTGCTCTAGAAATCCCTTTCCACGGGCATGCCGTAAAAGCGGCTAGTGTCGTAGTCTCTCGCCCAGCACACTCGAGTCTTTGGAACGCCATCCGCCGCCGCGCCATAGCCAGCTCGCCGTGTGCATATCAGCGCTGCCTCCCGCCGTCTCCCACATCCCACTCCCACTCCCTCGCCCACACCCACTCCCTCTCTCCCACGCAGCCAGCGATCCGTCCACCGCCGCAATCCCCGCCCCTTGCGTGCTCGCCCCAGCATTCCTGCACCCGCAAAGACCCCCGCGCCCGCCCCCACAGACCCATGGAGGGTATCCGGCATCAAAACACCACCGCGGCCTTCTCGCTCTGACGCATCGTGAAGACTGCGCGCCATTGAGCCCCCGGCCGCCCCTCACACCCGCAGCCATGGCCGACGTCCTGCACAGACAGAACTCGCCCTTTCCCGGCCCAATTCGCTCGCCCTCGAGCACCTCTCTCGCATACGACTCGTACTCGCCCCTACGCAAGAACCAATATTCCCTGCCCGATCTGCGCTCGCCGTCCCTGAGCTCCACACGCACCTCATCCCTGCACTCGACGCCCTCCAGCAGCCTCTCGCTCGACACGCGCTCCGACGAGTCTAGCAGCGACGACGATGGCTTGTCCTTCCCGGACTACGGCTCTGCTCGCCACTACAAGACACCGCCCTCCGCTCCACCGCTCGACATGGACTCGTTGAAGCCTATCGGCACTGCCTCGCTCCGCCCCACCTCACTACCCTCGCCGTCGCCTTCCGACGCCTTCTCCTTCTCCGACAGCTCCCTTGCCACGCCCGAGCCGCACGCCATCTCGGAAGACGACACGGCAGTGCGCAAGGAGCCCTCGCATCACGTCGACTATCTGTCCTACGTCTGGCGGGAAGAGGACATTTGGTCATCGTGGCGGCACATTGTCGAGCACCGCAAAGTCTACGGCGAGCGCTCACGGCTCGAAAATGCCTCATGGCGCACCTGGGCCAAGTCGCAGTTCAAGCTCAAGACGGTCTCGCCCGAAACGCTGAATTGGTAAGTCTCGATCAGTGCCGCGGTGCGATCGGCACCCCTGTCATGGGGCGCCGATCTCCCCATCCGTGCACCCTCACCGCATGTTTCTGTCTCGTAACCCGCTAACACACTTCTAGGCTAAAAGACGTCGATGTGACCTGGCTGTACGGGCCCATGCAGCCCGCTTCGAATCGATTCTGCTCGCAGCAAAGCTCCGAGCCTGCCAGCAGGCTGTCCAAGCGCGGATCTTTCGTCAATGGCGTCAAGAAGCCTATTCTCAAGAAGCGCAGCATGTCGGAAGCCATGCTGCAAAGGTCGCTATCCACGTCATCATTGTTACAGCAAGCGGCCGACTCGGTCCAAGCACAGCAGACTACAGGTGCCACTCTCGAGTTGCGTAGACCTCGGCCAATCATAGGTCGGCCTACCCCGGACTTGCCAACATCGTCTACCATGTCGCGAGGACTGGCCTGGGAAGGCACTGACTATTTCACGTCCAAGTCCACATCCGGGCTACAGACGCCTGATCTGGGTGAGAAGAAGCACATTCGCTTTGATGACAAAGTAGAACAGTGCATCGCTGTAGAGTGCAAAGACGCCGATGACGACGAGGATGGCGACTATAACCACAACCCATGGGCAAAGTACCAAGAAGATGAGTCTTCATCTGATGAGGGAGTAGTCATGATGAAGCGGTCGCGCAAGAAGAGGCCACTTTCACGGACAGTGTCAACCACGAGCATTAGCAGTGATAACAAGACTATTGCCAGGCTTCCGTCCACGACTCTGAAGTCGAGAACAGACTCCCCAGACGTTGTGGAACAACAGTCACATTCACTCGGCCTCTGGAAAACACGTAGCGGACTGTCACCATCGCCGTCATCGGAGACACTGAAGCCGTCGAACCCATCAAGAAACTTTTTGCTTGCAGAAGACGACGAAGAGGGCGAGGACTACTTCGATCCTGGCAGCGCTTATGATTCAAGCTCAAAGCGACCCCAAACTCCCACTGCGTCGGATCCCTACAGCTTACGACCAGACGATGTTTCGTCGGAATCAGGTGGACTCCGACGAACCGCATCAGGCATGTTTATGCCATTTGAAGAAAGCGAAGAAGACGCCTTGCCTCCCACATTCATTGGGCGCGTTGTCGACACGGTCAATACTGCTCGAGACATAGGACATGTCATCTGGAATGCAGCATGGAGCAATTAGCGATTTGAGATTAGCGTATGGCGTTTATCGGCTCATTGCCACCATTCTTAAAATTTGGGTTTGGTCTGGCGGGCTTGGGATACATTACGGACATATCACGGCTGGGAACAGGCGGCGGTGTACTGAAAATTGCTTCCAGAAAAGAAGCCTCTGTTTGTTTGCATTAGCATGTTGGCGGGACCATCTATGGCCATGGGAAGCCCGTCACTGAATCGATAATACATAGCTTAATCACCAGTCATAACTCGGTGATTGCGTGTGAAGATAGGACGCTTGCAGTCTGATACTCTGGCTAGCTGGAGCTAAAGAACAGCCTCGGCTAGTTGAAGGGTCATGTGTTCAAGAGCTTCTCGCTACCCCATTGCGTCCCATGCGGAGCAATGGCAGACGCCGCAAGGGTACAGTACTCCACGATGTCTGTGGCTATCGCCACGAGATTACGAGACAATCACGTGGCGGTAGCAGACCAACCTATTGCAATGTCGACTTTGCTGAGACATGGACGCCTTGTGAGCTGCAGGCGTTCCCAGCCATTCGCTGCTGCGGGGAAGTCGGGAGCTCGCCACGACAAGAGCAGTCGTTTGTTTTGCAAGGTGCAGCCACAGCGAGGGATGAAGCAATTGCCGGGCAAACGTACATGCTGCACGGTAATTACCCTGAGTGAATATGTACTTGTAGAGTAGCAGGGCAACTATCAATGCGCAGCAGCGTTTCTCGAACATTCATAGCCGTTGCGCTCGGGGGTAAGCAGGGGTGCGGGCCAATGGGGCGAAGAAAGAGCTATCCCGGCCCGCTTGTCGTGAAGCTCCAACGTGTCAACTTCACACGACTGGTTATTTATCTATCCACTCGGGGCGCCTCAACTTTGTAGCCGACTACTCCCTCTCTCAACCTCAACCCTAATCCAGACCTCTGCTCCACCCCACACAGCAGGCAGTCCATCATGCGTTTTGCAATTGGAGCAACTGCTGCGCTCGCTGCCGCCGTCGCGCGTGCAGACGAAGCCAGCCCCGTCGAGGCCGAGTCATCTACCTCGACCGCCGTGTCTAAGCCGACCTTTACTGTGAGTGCCGCCAGCGCTGTGATGTGGCAGCCGACACTGATGCAACCGCCAGCCCACCAACCTCAAGGCCCCCTTCCTCGAGCAATTCACAGACGACTGGGAAAGCCGGTGGAAGCCCTCGCACGCGAAAAAGGACGTCAAGGCCGACGATGAGGAATGGACATATGTTGGCACCTGGGCTGTCGAGGAGCCGACTGTGCTCAAGGGCATGGAGGGCGACAAGGGTCTTGTTCTCAAGGACAAGGCTGCCCACCACGCCATCTCTGCGAAGTTCCCCAAGGTCATCGACAACAAGGATAACACCTTGGTTGTTCAGTACGAGGTCAAGCTCCAGAGTAAGTGGTTCCTCCAACTAGCTGTTTTCGGCACAATGCTTACAACCCATAGATGGTCTGGAGTGCGGTGGTGCGTACATGAAGCTGCTCCAGGACAACAAGGCTCTCCACGCCGAGGAGTTCTCCAACAGCTCCCCATACGTCATCATGTTTGGTCCTGACAAATGCGGTGCTACCAACAAGGTATGTGGACCGACGCTCTTCTACTAGAATTACGCGGAATTAATACAATCAGGTCCACTTCATCTTCCGCCACAAGAACCCAAAGACCGGCGAGTACGAGGAGAAGCACCTCAAGAATCCCCCCATGGCTCGTGTCGTCAAGTCAAGCTCCCTCTACACTCTGATCGTCAAGCCCGACCAGAGCTTCGAGGTCAAGATCGATGGCGAGTCGATCCGCAACGGTACCCTCCTCGAGGACTTCACCCCCTCAGTCAACCCCGCTGAGGAGATCGATGACCCGAATGACAAGAAGCCTGAAGACTGGGTTGACGAGGCCCGCATCGCTGATCCCGATGCGAAGAAGCCTGAGGACTGGGACGAGGACGCGCCATTCGAGATTGTCGATGATGAGGCCACCAAGCCCGAGGACTGGCTCGAGGACGAACCCACCACCATTCCCGACCCAGAGGCTGAGAAGCCCGAGGACTGGGATGACGAGGAGGATGGCGATTGGGTTGCTCCTACCGTTCCCAACCCCAAGTGTGACGAAGTTTCTGGCTGCGGCAAGTGGGAACCTCCGATGAAGAAGAACCCTGCCTACAAGGGCAAGTGGACCGCTCCATTGATCGACAACCCAGCCTACAAGGGCGTCTGGGCACCCCAGAAGATCAAGAACCCTGATTACTTTGAGGACAAGACTCCTGCCAACTTCGAGCCCATTGGCGCTGTAAGTATCACACTCTTTTGATTACACGGTTGTATTCTAATCTGTGGCAGATTGGTTTCGAGATCTGGACCATGCAGAACGACATCCTCTTCGACAATATCTACATTGGTCACTCGGTTGAGGATGCTGAGAAGCTCAAGGCCGAAACCTTTGACCTTAAGCTCGCGGCCGAGAAGGCTGAGGAGGAGGCCAACAAGCCCAAGCCTGCCGACACTCCCAAGTCTCCGTCTGATCTCTCGTTCAAGGATGACCCAGTCACTTTCATCAAGGAGAAGGTCAACCTCTTCGTTGAGATTGCCAAGCGTGATCCCGTCGAGGCCGTCAAGTTCGTTCCTGAGGTCGCCGGTGGTATTGGTGCTCTTGCTGTCGCTATCCTCGCCATCTTGGCCACTGTCCTCTTCGGTTCCGGCGCTGCACCATCCAAGGAGCAGGTCAAGGCTCAGGCAAAGAAGGCAAAGGCTACCGCTGTTGATGCCAAGGACAAGGCCGCTGAGGCAGTTGCCACTGGAGCTGAGAAGGCTCAGGCTGAGGTTAACAAGCGCACTACCCGCTCAAGCTCGTAGACGTTTGCTATGCATGGCGAGAAGTGCGAAGAGAATACGACGCGAATGAGATGTTAGCCGATGAAAAGGAGCTCGGATATGCATCCGAGCCCGTTTCTTCCATATTCCTGGATTACTATACTCGTTACTTACATACACAATATTCTTGGGTTCTGGCGCAGGGTTATTGTACGATAGTCTTGGTCCCTTAAAATTGCAGAGCGCAACGACCTCGGGATTAGGATTAAACCTGGTCTTGGATTATCAGTCAAGAAGAAATGACACTTTCGATATTCATTTCCGTCGTGCCATGTATCGTGCAGCTTTGCAATGTGCGGTGTCTAATGAGAGTGCAATTCAGCGGACATACGCCCGAAACGCCGTTCGCCTCGCGGGCCGGTGGATAAGACTCCAAGCAGACCTCGGATAGCTATGGTGGGGACGGTGGCCGAGAGCTTCAGCCAGTTGCGGAGAGCGGCATGACCTTCCCTGAACAGCCTGCGTTTACCGATTGACGGCATTTCGGTCTTCTTACCGTAGCCTCTTCTTTCTAAAGCGTGTGACCCGGCGCTAAAGAACAGTGTCTCCTTCGTTGCCTTTACTCTAGTGCAGCGAGCTCTCACAACAAACACCCCACATTCAACCCCGGCACTTGAGACTATACGGTACCATGGCTGCTCGTCGCGCTATTGCCCGACTCCCCTCGCTGACCGCCCGAGCGTCTCTCCCTCGCGCTGCTCCTCTCTGCTCAAGGATGTCGTCGCCAGTCAGCCAAAGTAAAGTGGCCGCACGGCGGTTACATGCGACTGCTCAGCATCTGAAGCCCGCGTCGGCGACTGCCGAGTCTTACCCCATGAACCATGAACCAATCCAATCACCCTCAAACACACCCAACTTCCTCGACAACAAGTTCGTAGACTCGCAAGCAACACAGTGGATTGATCTGCATGACCCCGCGACGAACAACCTGGTGACAAGGGTTCCCCAGAGCACAGATGCCGAGCTCAAAGCTGCGGTGGACAGCGCAGAGAAGGCATTCAAGTCATGGAAGGAGACGAGCTTGCTTCACAGGCAGCAGATCATGTTCAAGTACACACACCTGATTCGTGAGAACTGGGACCGCCTGGCCGCAAGCATCACACTGGAGCAGGGCAAGACCTTTGGCGACGCGAGAGGCGATGTCCTCCGTGGTCTGCAGGTTGCAGAGAACGCTTGTGGCATCACCACGCAAATGACTGGCGAGGTCCTGCAGGTTGCAAAGGACATGGAGACCCGCAGCTACAGGGAGCCACTGGGCATCATTGCTGCCATTTGCCCGTTCAGTGAGTGCAAGACATCTTTGCTGCTGGAACCTTTCTGATCACTTGTCCCAGACTTCCCCGCCATGATTCCCCTCTGGACCATCCCAATCGCGACCGTCACTGGAAACACCTGCATCATCAAACCCTCTGAACGCGATCCTGGCGCGTGCATGATCCTGGCTGAGCTCGCTGAGAAGGCTGGCTTCCCACCAGGTGTGGTCAACATTGTCCACGGCGCCGCCAAGACAGTCGACTTTATCCTCGATGAGCCCCGCATCAAGGCCATCAGCTTCGTCGGAAGCAACAAGGCAGGCGAGTACATCTACACGCGCGGATCAGCAAACGGCAAGCGTGTGCAAGCCAACCTCGGAGCCAAGAACCACGCCGCCGTGCTTCCCGACTGCAACAAGAACCACGCCTTGAACGCCATTGCAGGAGCAGCATTCGGTGCTGCTGGCCAGCGGTGCATGGCTCTCAGCACCCTGGTCATGATTGGCGAGACCAAGAACTGGGTTCCTGAGATTGCCGAGCGCGCAAAGGAGCTATCGATGAATGGTGGCTTCGAGGAGGGCGCCGATCTAGGCCCTGTCATTACACCCCAGTCGAAGAAGAGGATCGAGGAGCTGATTGCTAGTGCTGAGGAGGAAGGCGCCACAATCCTTCTTGACGGACGTGGGCAAAAGCCAAAGGATCCAAAGTACGCCAATGGCAACTGGGTAAGTGATGGCAGTCGTTTCGACGTGGGTTTCATGCTGACTGACTTGGGAATTTAGGTCGGACCTACCATTATTGCAAACGTCAAGCCACACATGAAGTGCTATACTGAGGAAATCTTCGGCCCCGTCCTTGTCTGCTTAAACGTCGACACAATCGACGAGGCCATTGACCTCATCAACGCCAATGAATACGGAAACGGTACTGCCATCTTCACCCGCTCCGGATCAACGGCTGGTCGCTTCCAGCACGAGATCGAGGCCGGTCAGGTTGGTATCAATGTCCCCATTCCCGTCCCTGTAAGTCCCCTTCCTTTCCCCATATATGAAACTAGTGCACCCTACACACGTGTAAATGCAAAGTGGGCTAACCACAACTTTGCTACAGCTCCCCATGTTCTCCTTCACCGGAAACAAGAAGTCGGTCGCTGGTGGCGGTGCGAATACCTTTTACGGCAAGCCAGGTCTGCAATTCTACACTCAACAAAAGACCGTGACGAGTCTGTGGAAGAGCGAGGATGCTGTCGCGACAAAGGCTGCGGTCAACATGCCTACACAGA
This sequence comes from Plenodomus lindquistii, assembly GCA_025504975.1. Classification (NCBI taxonomy): domain Eukaryota; kingdom Fungi; phylum Ascomycota; class Dothideomycetes; order Pleosporales; family Leptosphaeriaceae; genus Plenodomus; species Plenodomus lindquistii. The sequence goes on along the minus strand of JANUWI010000003.1, from coordinate 2,489,240 downwards.
GCTAGACATGGGCCAAGTTTTCTACTCGCCGCCGGTTGGGGAGAAAAAAAAACCATGAATGGACAAAAGAACGAAGAACATCATGAGCGTTTCAAGTATATGTTTTTCAATGGAGTAGTTGTCAAGGTTTTCTCAGATATCTTTGAAATTGAAATGGAAAAAGGGCGATATTTTCCCGCCTTCTAGTACGAGAAAGAAAAAAAGGGGGATCTTGAAGTGTTTGTGAGGTATGGATGTAAGCTACATGTGCGTGCGTGCAAATCAGGCAGAAAGAGCTTCCCCTCTGAGAAGTAGTTCAGAGTACACAGACACAGACACAGACACACATACAAGCCCATACAAGCCTAAAGATAGATCCCAGTCAGCCCAGTCCCATCCCAGCCGCAGTACAACAAAGTCGTTACATACTGTAGATCTGCGCGAGCGCGGGGGGCCACTAGTGGGGGGGAAAAAAGACCACACACACACACACACACACACACACACAGACAGCAAAAACGCGCATTGTAGGGAAGATCTGAAACAAGGCAGCCCATGGCCTCTCCAACGCCGACCCAGCGCCGGTTAAACTTGCTTTGTGGAGAAAACAGTCTAGTCTAGTCTACATAGGTGTGGAGGTGGAGGAGTTAAAGAGAGAAGAAGGAAACGCACGACCACCTATGTACACTGCATGCATGCAATAAGCCCAGTCGTCATGGATCGACAGTTATTGTGGAGGGAGAGTGGGTCATTGGGTATTTGTGATTGCGTGTATGTATGTATGTATGTGTGTGTGTGTGTGGATGTGCTTGTTTGAGAATTCAGTGGGGAGGGGAGGGGAGGTTAGTGTTAGTATGAGGTGTACTCTATGGTAGAGTAGGGTCAGAGTACCATGAGAAGAGATGGTGGGAATCAAGGTGTGTGGGGCAGCAGCACGGTAACTAAGGTAGCCAAAGCACGCGGCTTGGTGTTTTGGTTATTGTTAGAGTAGGCCGTGTGTGGAGATTAGATTGAATTTAGGTCACAGTATGTATGTCTTGTTTGTCTTATGGCCGATGGAAGATGGGGCTGGTTGGGTTCTTTGTTGTTATCCAGGCTGGGTCGCTGCGTTCGATCATGTGTTGGCTGGGTGCAGTCAGGCGGGCGGAGGTTGGGTTATGATGACGATGTGTGAGTGAGAAAAAAGCGATTTAGAGATACATGGATAAGGTTTGGTGGGTCGGAGACTGGGAGACTGGGAGACTGGGAGACGGTTGGAGTTGTATATTGGTATTTTTGGTACATGTGGAGAATGGATGCAGATGGATGCAGGTGGAATGATGGGGTGAGGGGATTGCTCGAAGATGCTTTGGGCAGGCTAGCACGCTGTACTCTTCCACTTGTACTCTAGTGCAAGAGCTGCAGTAGGTACGATATCTATCGTGTCGCGATTCCACCCGTGCAGACAAGCCGCGCAGACTACACACACGAACCATTGGCTGCTCACAGCGCTGGTGGCCAGGTAACGGGTTGTTGGGGAGGCTGGCGTGGGTGGTGAGGAATGAGCAGTGGGTGGCCCGAAGCGGACGGGCAGACTATCGAACCATCTAAATTCCTGCTAATGCTAACTAACGGCTTCGCTGAGGCGTCGACTAGACAGCGACAAGTGGCGAGCAGCTCGTGTGTCGAGCTAAAAGAGGGTGCAGCTGGCCGTTGCATGCAGATGGGCCGGCTGGCGGAGGTGAGGGTGGGTGTCTGGCATTGACGTGATGGACACGACAGTGACGAAGGCCACGGCCATGGTGGTGCCACTGCGAGATGGGACATGGCCAGATGGCCAGATGGCCAGCTTATCGATTGAGAGCGGGCGGCGGGCGTGTTCCAAGCAGGGGCGGGCGTGCTGGGGGCGCGGCCATTGGCTCGGCGTGCAGACGGTGACGCCTCAGCCCGGATGCTCAACAGCGCCAGCCCTTCACTTCCGCGCGTTCTCTGCTGGGCACACATGGTCCGCTGGCTGCTGATTGCTGGCTGCTGCCTTCTCTTCCGTGCCCGCCGCCGCGCTCTGCTCTGCCTGTGCTGTCTCGGTCTGTCCTGTCGTGTTTCGCTTTCTTCGCCCTCACTCACTTGCACCAAGCCCGTCTGCTGCAGTGCCTGGCATCTGCCTGTCTTCCATCTCGCTACGCACCCCCCCACCCACTGCCACGCCCTGATCCACCGCCGGGCGCCTGTCCCGACTCCGCAGTCGCCGCCACACCAGCCTCGCCGCAGTCACAGCTTCCCACAAAACTGGGCTCCTACAGTAGTGCTGAAGGCTGTAACAAATGTCTGCCGCCATGGAACCCCAACAGCCGCCCCCAGTCGCCCAGCAGGGCACCGCGACCCGCCCGCGCGCAAAGTCCAACGCCTTCAGCTTCCACTCTGACAAAAGTCGCGACAAGCCCTCCAGCCCCGGCAAGTCCAAGCACGACCGCAAAGTCAGCGAGAGCGAGAAGCTCAAGACCCATTACGACCCCAATACAAAGGCAAACCCCAACGCGGCCATGAACGAGCTCCAGCCCAGTACGTCGTCCCTGCCTGCCTGCCTGCTGCACACACACCACATGATGCAACTGTCGTGCTAACGTCATGCACAGTCGCTGCTGCCCTCGAGAAGCCCACGCTTGAGTCCCTTCGCTCCTTCCAGCACAGTGATTCCTCCGGCAACATCATCGGTAAGCCTTTTTCCTCTTCCTCTTCCTCTTCCCTTCCTCTTCTTATCATGGTTGCCATGCACCCGTCTAACCCCCTCCAGTCGACCCCGATCTCTCCAACCCCACACGCTCGCGATGGGAGCGCCCTCTCGACACCATCCGCTCCTTTGAAGCCGCCATTGACGGCGAATACAAGCGTCGCGCCCAGACCGTCCGCGGCGACCAGAGCGAGATTATGAGCAGCTACGGCAGCCGACGAAGCAGCTACTACGGCGGCGGCGCCCACGACCAGAACCGCTTCTCCCAGCACAGCAACTACCCCCACAACCGCCAATCCGGCCGCGACAGCTACGATGCCTACGGCGGCGGCGGTCCTGTTGGCGGACCCCCGCGAATGCGTTACGGCAACCGCATGCAATCCGACCCCGGGTTCAACCGCGGCGGAGCGAACAACGTGTATCCCCAGAACGGCTACCAACAGTCTCGCGACACTGTAAACACAAATGGCTCCAATGGCAGCCACAGCGATGGCCTGCACTCCAACGAGCCCGGCAGCGAGAACAGCTCCATTGAGCGCGGCTTTCCCGTACGATCCCCACACAACGACATGGGCGACCAGTACGGATACAGTGGGTTCAATCGAGGACCCATCATGGAAGAGTACGGACACCAGGGCCCGTCACAGCAAGGAGGATACTTTCCTCCTCCTGCTCCTCAACAACAGTACAACGTGCAGCCGCCAGCGCCCAAACAGGCAACGCCTGCGGCACCCATTAAACTGGGAAGCTCAGGACCGCCGGCTGCTGGTGCGGAGCGGCCGCCGATCGTGTCAAAGAATACGGATGATAAGAGGAAGAGTTGGTTCAAGAGGCGGTTCAGCAAGGACTAGACATTTGTAAGGAACTGAGGTGTTTGGATCTACATGGTACATGATGAGCCATGTATGTGAGCATGATCTTGATCTTGACATTTACGGCAGACGAGCCCGCTCTTTGGCTGGATATTTGAGGATGCGGACTGGCCCCTATCATTATCTTGAGATGACGATGATGTGTTGGCAGATTGGCGGATATTGCTACCACCACCAGCCCTGTGGAGATCACGAGAATAGGTCACGACTATCCTTCATACCCCCCTAGGATCACACGAGCCACCAACGTAGGATTCTAACGAACGGCGTTCTTCTTTTACTGGGCAAGCGAACATCACACGTTTTCTCTTGTTGTGATCTAGTCATTCCTTGATGGTTGTTTTCCGATTTGCGTACAATTAGACTGCTCGCTCCTATAGCTAGCTCTTAATGTGCTAATCGTAATGAGGTTCTTGACGAGCGTCTGTTTTTTCTCTCAGACTTTGATGCAGGTGATGTAATGTGGTGTGGTGTGGTGTAATGGGTCCCTTGAACGCCATGACATGCTCATCCATGAGCAGTGAAGCACACCCCAGCATGCTGTACTGTATTTTCCTCCACACCAACGCAAACAGCTCTTCCACATAACACACGTCCAAAGCCCAACTGCAAGTGCATCATGTACCTCAACGCCCTCTCTCTCTCTCTCTCTCTCTCTCTCTCTGCCCAGCCTCTTCCCCATCCATTAAAACCAAAAACAGGCGCAAAAACAATTCACAAGCATAGCAGCCCCAACGCAGACTAAAAAAAAGAAAAAAGAAAAACAGACTCTACAACTCCTTCTTCGCCGTCTTGGCATCCTGCCTCATTTCCTCTTGATCATCTTTAAACGCCATGACTACGTATGCGATTAACACGACATTGGCCATGAGTGCTGCTAGGCCGCCTGCGTAGGTTGCGTTGCCTATTTAATTCACTATTATTAGCATTATCGGTGTGGTATGATGTAAGGGAGGGGACATGGTAGTGGGGGACGGCGGGGGGGGGAGATATGGTGGAGAGATATGATTTGGGGGGAGGAGTCGAGACCGAACCTTTAAACACGAATGCCGCAGTGAAGAAATACGTCCCAATGGGTAGCGTGATCATGGCAAAGGTAAAGGACATGAGTTTCCAGATTACAGACCTGTTGGGGGGGGGGGAAGGGTTTCAATTAGCAATCGAGACGTTGTACTGTGTGAGGTTTGATCATCTTGTATTGCATGGAATAGGCATGATGATGACAATATGCGCATGTATGTATGTATGTATATGTACATATGCATCATTGCTAAAGGCGAGGAGGGGGGAGAGAGAGGGAGAGGGAGAGGGAGAAAGAGAGAGAGAGAGAGAGAGAAGAGGAGACGTACATGGGCACCGCAGGCGCCGTGTCTGATACCTCTGGTGCACCGCGACCGTCATTGTCGAGGTAGGTTTTTTCAGAGGAGATGATGCGTCGTGTTGTCATCTTCTCAATCCTTCGTGCTTCGTTCGATTATGTTTGTAGGAGGTGGTGGTGGTGGTGGTTGTTAGGCGGGTTGATCGTTTTTGATGCAAACGCAAGTCGTCTTTGATGGGGCTGTGATGTATTAGGCATGCATGCTTGTTTGCGCACGGCCGGCCGGGGGTGGTTGGGTGGATGCGTCACGTGGTTTCGCACATGCGTTCTGCAGGGCTGCAGGGTGGAGACTTGGCGATGGCGCGGGCGTGTGCGTGCGTCACTTTGCTCTGCTGTTATTTGATTTTGTCAGGGAATGCGCTCTGGTTTAGAGGCGGTGGATTGGTCTGCATGTTTATTTCTCGGATGAATGGGCAAGATGCTGCAGTTACGATTTCGGCTCTCAAAAAACCATGTTCTTCGAGTCTGGAAGGGAGCATGTTGAAGGTAGTTGAAGAGGAGGACGGCGTCAAAACCCAATGACAGTGTATGATTTGGGTGTTAAAAGACAGGAGAAAGGGTCGTGGTAAACTTGATAATTTACCACAAAGATACCTGGTGCTTATATCTAATATAGACGAGTCCTAAACGCCGACGCTATGCTGTTACCGAATGCTTTGCAAGCATTGCGTATACCTACCTCCCCAAGTCTAATCTAACAAGCAACGACAACAGAAAAGAAAAAAAGTATTCAAGCAGCAACATCCAGCCCCGCCTTCTTCAGCCCATCCAAAAACTGCTCCTTCACATCCCCAGCCTCGTCCGTCTTCATATCATTATCCTTATTCTTCTCAACAGGCCCCGCCATCTGCGCAAGCAACATCTTCTCCACTGCTTCCATGCCCGCTTCTTCAGCCTTACTAATACCCGCCCCAGCATCGGCCTTCTTCTTGCCCTTCCCACCCGTGTCCTCCCCCTCTTCACCTTGCACCATCTTATCCAATTCCAGCTTACTCACGCCAAGCGCGTAAATCTGCTCTTCAACCGTATCCTTAGTGACGAGCCTCACAACCTCAACCTCCCGCGTCTGACCAACGCGATGCGCGCGATTCTCCGCCTGAATATCATCTTGCGGGTTGAACGAAGAGTCGAAGATGATGACTTTATTCGCGCACGCGAGATTGATTCCCGCACCGCCAGACTTGGTGCTGATCATAAACAGCTCAATCGACGTGTCCTGGTAGAATACATCCATCAGACTCTGGCGCTCGGCAATCGGCGTACTACCATCCATGCGCATGAAGTTGATGTCGTGGTCATCAAATACCCAGCCTAGGATGTCCATGACACTGGTGAACTGGCTGAAGACAAGGGCACGATCACCGTTCTCCTTGTACTTTTTGAGTAAAGCCAAGAGCGCGGTGACTTTGCCAGAGTCCATCCACTCTTGCTCTTTGAGTTCAAACTTCCTGAGCGCTTTGTACTTGGTGGCGAGTTGGTGGCATTGGTAGTCTTGGTAGAGTTGCAGTTCCTCATAGATGATGTCGGCGTTGGAATCGGCAAACATGTCTTCCCTAAGACACGCTTTAGACATGGCTTTGATCTTGGTGTCGTTGTAACGGTGGCGGAAAAGGAGTGGGTGGATGGCGGCCTGGCGGAGCTTCATCATGACGTTGGCGTGGTCTTTGACTAGGAGTCCTGCGGCGCGGTCTTCGAGGATTTTGCGCTGCTTTGCGAGTTGCTCATTGTACAGCGTAGACTGTGTCGGGGTAAGCTCACAGTACTCTACACGAGAGGTCTTCTTGGGCAGATGCTTGAGCACTTGGGCCTTCTTTCGCCTGAGGATGAAGGGTGTCAACATGGTGCGGGCTCGCTGAATACGCTGGGCAGACAACAGTGAACTATGCGAGTCGCTCTCAGTAACCTTGGCCTTGTGTTTGAACAGGATCTGCAGCATGTCTTGGATGTTGTCCCGGTCGTCCTCGTCCTTTTTCTTGGCGTAGAACACTGTGGGCATCAGGAACCCCAGGATCGACATGAGCTCCTGAAGACTGTTCTGGAGCGGTGTACCTGTGAGCAAGATCCTACAGGGCGTCGCAATACGCATTAAGCTCTTGTATCGAATTGTGTTCGCGTTCTTCAAGACGTGGCCTTCGTCGAAAATGCAGATCTCAGGTTTGCACTTGCGTAAAAACGAATTGTCTTCTTTGCGGAACGTCAAGTCGTACGTTGTTATGATAACGTCGCACCGACCCTCGCTAATGTTATGTAGGATCGTATCTTGATGCTCGTAACGATCCGCTTGCGATCCATAGTATGGTGTGAAACTGATGGTGCTCGAGAAACGTTCAAATTCTCGACACCAATTCTCCAACGTAGAACCAGGCACGACAATCAACGCCGGTTTGCCAACGCCCTGCTCTTTCAGATGCGAAAGGAACGCAATGACCTGGCATGTTTTTCCAAGGCCCATATCGTCCGCAAGGATACCTGAGGTGCCTGTCTGCCATAGCAGATTCAGCCAATTCAATCCAACCACCTGGTAGTCCTTCAACTCTATGTCGTCATTCATAATGGCAGGTTGTTTGAGCAGCTTCGTACGGCTTGCTCCCTTGCGAACGCTGTTGATCTCCGTATCACTACCGTGTGTGCTTCGTGGTGTATGATATCCAGAATCGCGTGAAGAGCTAGCATCGCTTGTGTCGTCCAGGCTTATAATGTCCACACCGCCGTCGTCTGTCGAAGCACCAAAGATATCAATACCCCATCGTGCCATTCCAGCAACCATGGGCTTTCCGAGCACCTTGCACTGCTTGACTACCGAGTCGATCGTGGAGTACGCGTCCCACATATCCTCTGCAGCTTCCACGAGTCGTGCGCCGAAGGTGATTCTGGGCTTTCGAGGCTTCTTCTTCGAGTCCTTTTGCGCGAGATCGACATGGATCTTGCGAACGGCTTCGAGTGATGTAAAGGGGCGCTGGTCGAGCAGCTCGCGCACCTCCTCTTCCTTGTGGCCGGACAAATCCACCATGGCTTCGACCGTGCATGTGTTGAAGAATTTGAGCAGGCTGTTAGCCTCAAATTTGTGTTCAACGACCGAGCCACCTGCGTCCGAATCGTCGTCGTCGTCGACCGCAACAATCCCCTCGTCTTCGTCGTCTGATATGACCACCGGAGCTTCCTTCTTCGATTGCTGCTGTGGCCGCGGAGGTGTAGCTGCTGGTGAAGACGGAGAGGCTTTGCGTCGACCGCGGATCAGACGTCGCTTTTGTTTCGGCGCTGCTTCTGGACTTGCGGCAACATTCGCAGTGTTCTGGGTCGGCGCCAACCGCGAGTACTTCTCCTGCAACGACATGACGGGCTGCTGGAGCGTGCGCTGTGCCGTCTTCTTCACCGCAGGCTGGGCACTGCTCTGCGCGACACCCACTTTGGGCGATCGGAGCAACTCATCTTCTGATTCTAGGTCGGCCAAGTACGCAGATGTGTCCTCGAAGTGGCCTCTCTTCTTGAGCAGAGCATCATAGATCTGCCTGATTGATCGGTTTGGAAAGACAGCCATCAACCGCGTCGTCTTGCGCTTCAGGACAAAGTCAGAGATGTCGGACAAAGTCATGTCATCCTCTCCTGTCAGATCCACAGGCATCGCGCGTGACGGACCGCCTTGTCGCTGCATAGGCTTCTGCTTCTTTAGCGTGGTGCTCGAATCATACTCGTCTGCGGCTGATCGTTTACGCGAATTGTTGCCGTCATACTTGTATGCTGACAAGTCGAATGTGGGCTTTTGCGGTGTCTCCTCCACCCTCGAGGTGCGCGCATTCAGCTCCACCTTTGACAGCGGAATATTCGACCTGAACTCGGACACCTCCTCATCTGGATCGGGCTCGACAGGCGGGTCGTCCGAGGTGAGGTCAAAGACGGGCTTGCGAACGGCCTGCGGAGGGAAGAACGATGTGCCTGGCGGTGCCATTGGGTTGTACCCAGTGGGCCTTTGCGACTGTGACGGCGACATGCCCGGCGACGCGTAGCGCTCCAATGCAGGCGAAGATCGCTGGACTTGCAATTGCGGGGAAGACTCCAGCGGCTTGGTGCGGTTTGCGCGTGGGGTGAGGAGGAGCGTGGGCTGCGTGGTGGCAGAGGGCGCAGCAAAGAAAGGCGAACGCGAGCCGAGTATCTGCGTGGGCTGCGTGGCGTCGTCTTCGTCGCTGTCCGAGTGGTATTGGGGCGCGTTGTGGGGTGGTGAAGAGGAGACTATAGGGTCGCGGCGGTACATTGTAGGTGTGTATATGACGCGGTCCAATGTCGGTACGGTTGGGGTGAATGTGGAGATTGATCAATCGAGAGTGACGACAGGGTCCCACGGTGCAAAACGTTGGGGAATGAGACAACAATGGATCAAGCGGCCAAACAAAGAGAACTTGCCGCGGACAAAGCAATGGGCATGGTTGCGCCCTGGCGGAGGATGGTGTGTGTGAAAGACAGGAAGAGGGAGTGTATGCAGCGGCCCTGTGGCGGGCCTGTCCAAAAAGATTCACCACTTAACGCGCTTCCAGCACGCTTTCGCGTTTCCCGTGACGCTTGGGCCCGGATTCATTACGCTAGGACTGACAGATTTCAACTTGCGCAAACCAACCAAAATATTACAATTTGCTCATACTAATGTGAGAGGAGATTTGGTACGGTTTGCCGGGCCTAGCATGTGTACACTGTTGAAATGGGCCAATACTGTGCTGAGTCGAGTGCGCAGTAAGCAGCCAAACAACCAAATAGCCATGTCGGGTAGCGTGTCATGGGACTATCACTTGGTCAGAGTCAGAAGAAACATCCCTTTCTTCCTTGAGTCAGCCTACTTCTCGTAACGTACAGGGAACGTTGTGCCGCAGATCCATTTACATGTTCATCGTGGCCATCAAACTACAAATAGGCGATGCACACACAGTCTCACAACCACAAACGCAATGATTGAACCCTATGCACTCGCTCTATTACAGTAACACGACGCATGATAATACATATCTATATACACCTCTGCATCTCTCTCCTCCTTTCTCCCAATCTACTTCCCGCCCTTTTTAGCCTTTGGACGCACTGCTGCCTTGATCGGTGGCTTCGTGTCTTGCTTCTTCGATACATCTTTAGCTTTGCCAGCATCTGGCTTCACGGCAGGGGTCTTCTCCTCTTCCTCCTTGACTTCGGCTTCTGCTCCCTCTTCATCTTCTTCATCTTCCTCGTCGCTGTCTTCTTCTTCTCCTTCACTGCTCTCTTCTGGTGTTTCGACCTTGGTATCTGCCTGTGCTGTTGTACCAATCGCTTCGGCAGACGCAGTTGCTTCTTCCGGCTCATCTTCTTCGTCGGACTCTTCCTCATCGCTGCTCTCCTCTTCTGAGCTCTCCTCTGCTGATGCTGTTGCTAGTGTGTCCTCGGCTGCCTTACTTTCATCTTTGCTTGCAGATGCCATAGCATCTGCCTCGGACTCCCCCTCGGACCTTTCTTCCGAGTCTTCTTCTCTGCCTTCCTGCAAAGCTTCCTTCGGGGTATCCTTGGGCGACTTCGGCTCCTTCTGCTTGGTGGTAGGAGCTTTGCTCAGCGCTGGATTTTCCTTGCCAGCTTTCACTCGTGCCGGTGCGTGCACTGGTTTTTGGAGGTCCGAGAGCTTGGGTACAGCCGGTTTCCTAGTCTCTCTCTTCGTGCTGCTCTTGACCTCGGGTTTTGTACTTGTCTTACTCGAACTCGAGGACTTCTTCGTTGTGGTATTCTTGGTGGCTAAGAGGCCCATGATTGTGGGTTTCTTGACATCCTTCTTCGCGGATTTGCTAGTGGTGTCTTTCTTTGCGTCTTTTGTAGTGTCTTTCTTCACATCCTTGTTTGTCGTCACCACTTTCTTTACGTCCTTGGAGGTTGTGTCCTTTTTCGCACTCTTGCCTGTGTCTTTCTTGTTCTCCTTGCTTGTGTCCTTGGCCGTGGACTTCTTCGCGTCCTTACCAGAAACCTTCTTGACATCTTTCTTCGCGTCCTTGCCAGTCTCTTTCTTCACTGCTGCCGATTTCTCTACCACTGGCTCGTTGATCTCCTTCTCAACTTCCGCCTCAGGTGTGGCCCCTTCTTCGGCCTCACTTTCCTTATCCGTTTCTTCATTGGAATCAACTAGTTCTTTAGCCTCCGGTTCCTTTGTGATCTCCTTCTCAATATCCACTTTTGTTGACGCCATCTCTGGAGGGACCTGTGTATCCTCTGTATCTTCCGTCGCGCTTGGAATCGCCCCTTTGGGCGCCAGGGGGTTTGGCGATAGAGCGAAGGGCGTCATCGGGGGCGGAACCTGTTTCGGAGACAGTATATCTGCGGCCAGGAGACTCATCGGCCTATTCGTCTTCTGACTCAACAGCGGGTTGGTGGTCTTGATATTCGAGGGTGGCTGCTTCTTCGCAGCCGCAATCTTTGCAGCCTCGGCACCCATCTGTCGAATCGCGAGGTTCGCCTCTGCACTTGGCGGAGGGACGTTCTCCTTCTTCGTTGCAGCAGCAGTCGTTGTTGGTGTTGTGGTAGTGGTGGCCGGTTTCGTCATGCCAGGTGACGCGGCAGGCACAATTGCCGCATGAGGCTTCGCTGGAAATGCTGTAAAGGCCTCTGTAATGCCCAGGGCTTCCCTTATCTCATCGTATTCGTTCCATTCTTCGATCTCTTCGATGCCCTGTGCCGTGTCAGCCTACATGCTACAGTCAGCTGTACACGACGCATACCCCTATGACGTAGCCTTGCTTGACAATCAGTGGGAGCTTCTTTCCACTTGCTCTCCGCTGAAACAGCTTCTTGGCTAGCTCATTTGTTGCCGTGTCTACGCCTTCAAAGGGAATCTTGTTCGCTCTCAGGATCGTTTCTATGCGCGAAGTTGCGGTGACGATGTGCGAGGACCCGGCGGTCAGGGAGGTGAAGAGGTAGATTGTGGGGTCGCTGTCATAGACGGCCAGCTCCATGACTGTCGTGAGGGTGGAGTGGCTGCGGGGTGGCTGTGGAGGGGACAAGGCAGGTTGTGTTCAGATTACAGAGCAGGTGGCAAGTTGGGGAAGTAAGACGACTTCTCTCGGAAAGGAGGCTATGCAGATATGTACGTGCGATTCAAGGACAAGTGAGCGTCGTTTCATCAGAATGGAAATGCACAAGTTGATGCATACTTGACGCGCCCGGGCTTTGGGACCCTGCATAGTGGGTGGTCCGAGCGTGGACCCTGATTCCACTTGCTATACATAAATTACATCAAGAACCAGGATTGAGTAGACAGGGCAAGGACGATTGCACTTGTATATTGATAGTAGATCAAACAAACTACATTACATATTATCTCAGTGTCGCTCATCTAAGAAACCTTCCTTCCGGCGAACCTCAGACGGGCGTGGGGTTGCCGTTAGAGTACTTTCCAGCATAAATTGTCATCAGCGCATCGCTGACTTCGAACTCCTCGAGGACGGCGCCGAAGCTGTCAGGCTGGTTAGTAAGATCCCACAAAATGACCAGCGAGAAAAATTACCCGTAGCATCGCACTTTGGCTAGCAACTCGTCCTTGATGAATCCAATGTCTTCCTTGGACAGCTCGCCGAATTTCTCATCCTGAAGGATTTTGGCCCATGCCATGATGGGCGTAATCTCCCCATCAAGGGGCAGACGGTTGCTAAGATCCAGCAACTTCAACAGATCGGGCATTGTGACGTCCGGCATCTGATGTGGGTACTTCTCCTCGGGGCAGTTCGCAATGTGTGCATCCGGCGGCGCCGTCGCCATGAGTGCGTGTCCACTAATTGTTTCGTCGGCGTCGTGGGCGCGTACCATCAAGAATTGCATGTGGTCCATGCATGGGCGTTCGAGCCTGTCAGACATGATAGTCAGAAAAGAGCGTGGCAGATGAAAGAGATGTGACAGAACGTACGAAGAGCAAAAAGAGGTAGAAGAGGTGCATGGAGGCATTATTGTTGGGGTGGAGGGGAGAGGTAGGGCGTTCGGTCGTACGTTAAAACGAAGTCTATCCCGAGCTGATCATAGTCCAGTCCGTTCTGCTGGTGCGGGACCGTATGGTGGGCTTGCTGTTGCATGGGCAATGGCTGCTGACCCATGCCGTCTTGCGACATCGAGCCGCGATGTTGAACGCTCGGTGGCGAGGTGTAACCAGTGGATGCCGAACCAGGTCCATACCCAGACACGCTGCCACTGGAGCTTCCATAGTTCGAGCTACCAACGCGTCCCACACTATTTGTAGGGCTGATGAGATCGAGCGAGATACCATGGGCCATTAGTAACTCCCTGAGTTTTCGATTCTCCTCTGCAAATGCATCGCGTTCTCTTGCAGTAGCGGCAAATGTGTCCTTCAGTCGCAGTACTTCCTGCTCGAGGGCTTTGATGTATAATTCTTTTCGCTCTCGATGCGTTCTTCAGCATGTTAGTCCATGACAATGAACCTGACTTCGTGAATGTCACCTTTGTGCCTGTCGGTTCAGTTCTTGCCGCCGCGTCAAGGCTGGCTTGCTGTCAGGCTTGGGTCCGCGTCTCTTCGGCGCTGCACCATCTGTTTTGGTCAACATCCTGTCCCAAGCGAGCATGAATCCCACAGTACCTCTAGTTGTCTTCTTTTCTGTCAAGCTTTTGAAGAAACCAAATTGTGCTAGTGGACTTTTGGATTCGCTGCCTAGTAATTGCCATCGCCCTGTACTCTCCAGTGCCGACGCAAAGCCAGCGAAGCTACCCCTTCGACTGCTTTCTATGCTCAACTCAGAGAAACACTCTGATGGGCGGCGAGAAGCAGCCAGAGAAGGGTAGTCGGTGACAGCGCGGACTGGAGGGTAATTGGGCGCCATAGTCAGCACACGTGCGTCAGGCCAGGACATAAAGCGATGATGTGACATGAATAGACGTAGGAGAGGATGAAGGATTGTGTAGGCGAGAAAGTAGAAGTATACGGGTGAAGGGAGATCTCAGGCACGACTAGAGTACCTTGAGGTCATACATATGTATTGGACTTATGGGCGTGTGTTGAACAACGGTTCGCATGCTCCCTTGTCCAGATTCGCTATGCATCGATGCCGACGGCCAGGATGCGGTTTGCCCGCAGCGTATGGGCAACACGGCCTCGCCGGTTTTGACAAGGGGCTTGTCTCCGCAATCTGTTTGTGGATACAGAGTGTAAAGACCGGAAAAGCATGATTGCGGAGGTGAAGGGAACGAATGAGGGGAGGTTGGCCTGATGCCAAGCACAAACGTAGGACTCGCGCGGCGAAAGCAAAACGGATTCGACTTCAGACGCAAAGCAATCAAAGCAACGAGAGGTGCCAAGGAGACTTTATCAACTCACCACTTCGTTCATAATAGTCGTTGTCGCCAATCGAAGGGTCGGTCTTGATGGTCGCCATGTTACTGCCGCATAGATTAACAGGTCCCCCAGATGGCGCGAGAGCCTCTCCTTCCGCTACGTCTCGTATGTAATTGTGGCACAAAGCCGATACAACACTAGAGAGCGCTGTCAATTGATGTTCGACCCCTGTTGCGCATCCAAACCATACCGGTACAGTGCTCGGGTAAATCCTTCGCTCACTCGAGAAACCTGGAGAGTCGCCGAGGGATTGCCAAAGCTTCCAGTAGAAATGTCCTGAGAGGGGTTGCTAAGTCCTTGTAGAAATGCCGCGGCGAGAAGCGCTTCTCGGAAATCGCGTGGTGTCGTCAACAGTTGCGAGAAGGCACGTCGAGGGGACGACGGTTGGAATTGAGACGTGAGATGGTTCAGGTGTCATATGTAGTAGGACGGCCAAGGACGGACAGGTCTGTGTGCAAGGGAACCTCGGAGCGCTCTTACACTTGCAGTGAGATGTGCAACGCAGTCCGGCTGCGACTGGCCTGCGGAGTAATGCGACGCAGCCCCAGGTAGGCCATTCGGCGAGGCCTGCACCGCCCGGCCAGGGATTTGGAATTTGGCGACCTGAACGTTGGACGCACCAAAGCGCCAATGCACGGAACGCGCGCCGGACAAGCTTCGACTCGATCGAGCGAGTGCAGCGGCGAGGACTCGTCGCCTGTGCTTGTGTGTGGCTGAAGGTGTTCAGCTCTCGCAGCGTTCTAGATCGCTTGGTCTGGTAGCCGGCCACAATGCCAAATCAGAAAACATCTTCTCTGGGATCGAATTTGATGTTTGCAGCGTAGGCTACCACCCTGTTTGTGCGCAGAGCGGGGGCTAGGGACGCGGGCAAGTCGCAATGTACGCCACTACACCTTACCATCGTGACGATGCCCCCCCACAACGTTACAATACATCTCGGACGCACCGCTGATCTAGCGCACGTACCGGGGAAGACTTCTCCGCCCGCCTAGGAGGTCCTAAGGTTCTTTCCAAGCACGATCACATGGTATCCAGGACTAGTATAGAGCTAGGCTATTTTCTACCTAACCTTCACATCGACTGAGGTAAGCAGGCATTCTTGCGCATAGGACCAAGCTTGCATCTATGGAGGATCGAAGCCGCATGAGCACAGGGCCATTGCTACAATCCAACAGCTTGAAGAAAGCTGTCACCTCTGGGTCTGTTTACTCTACGCACAACTAAGAGCAATTCCCTGCCAGTCGTACATTGATGGAATACTTCCTTGCTGCTTTTTAGTAAACTCGAGATTGGTGCTCTTGTACCGCCGTGGGAACTCAATAACTATGAGCCGCTTCGTAGAGAGTGCAATCACATAGCAGATGGCTTTAACATAATGGTACTGATCACGGCGAGATCATATTGCATCACAACATACGTATACGTTATAAGTGCTAAACGAGGCTGTTCTCGGGTTCAAGGTTCAGCTAAGCAATGTACTTCTCGGCTTTGTAAGGCCGGAGGATCAGATGGACCTTGCCTGTATGCTTACGGCTTGTTACCCAGAATTCCTTCAATCTCCTCCATGAGCTCTGGTGTCAGCTTCGAGAGGAGCTTCATCGCGCCGCAGTTGTCCACGACCTGTTGAGGCTTTGTAGCACCAAGGATGACAGTGCTGACATTCGGGTTCTTTGCGCACCATGCCAGTGCTAGCTGAGTAGTAGTACCTCCTAGCTTTTCAGCAATCTTGGTCAACTCCTTGACCTTCTTAATCGTGTTCTGGCCCTCTTCAGTCTTCAGACTCTCGATTTTGCTCTTCATCATGTCTGGATTATTGGCAAAGCGACTGTCTTCGGGAATACCGTCGTTGTATTTGCCAGTCAACATCCCGCTCGCCAAAGGTGACCAGATCGCTTTCGTCTGTTAGCACTTGGTGACCAAATCGTCAGAGCTGTTGGCTATGACTTACTAGTTCCATACTGGAACTTCTCGTACAATGGCTTGTATTCCTTCTCGAACCGCTCACGATGGAAGGCGTTGTACTGTGGCTGCTCGGCAATGGGTGCAATGAGGTTGTACTTCTCGGCGATTTCGGTGGCCTCCTGAATCTGTGCTGCGCTCCACTCTGATGTACCCCAGTAATACGCGAGGTTCATGTGGATCGTCTGGGTGAAGGCTTCCACAATCTCCCGCATTGGAACACTGGTGCATGTTAGAATCTATGGTGGTCTTTTGATCTTGCCGAGGCTGCATACTCTGGGTCGTGGCGATGCGCGAAGACAATGTCCACGTAGGGTGTCTCCAATCGCGCCAATGAGCTCTTCAGACCTTCGATAATGTGCTTCTTCGACAAGCCTCTGGTATTTGGCTCCTTCCTCTTAGTACCGAAGAAAATCTGATTCACACAGTAAGCTTCGTCTTGTAATGTCGATAGGACTGTGAAGCACGTACCTTGGTGGATAAGACAAACTCATCACGAGGCCAGGCCAGCTCCTTCAATGCTTGGCCCATCTCAATCTCGCAGTCGCCTGCGGCATACGCCTCTGCTGTATCGAAGAAGTTGATGCCTTGGTCCCAAGCTGCCTGCATACAGTCCTTCACAATAGATCCCTTCTGAGTGCCGCCATATGTCAGCCACCCTCCCAAGGAGAGTACAGAGACCTTGAGACCAGAAGGACCGAGCCGACTTGTACATTATTAATGCTTGGTTATCGGGGTACGCCCATGATTTGCAACATACCGGAATTCCATCTCCTTGGGATCAAACTTGGAAGCGGGAGGCATGTTGAATATGAGTTGATGCTGTTGTGTTTACGATAGTAAGTTGTTACACGTAACAGAGGAAAACAAATACGTTGTTCAGTTGAACAGTGTCACTGACTGTTTAGAGCAATGAGGGGCAACTTGGCGTATGTGGTGGGGTAATGCAAGCAGGTCGATGATGTAACAGCATTCACGAATCAGGCAGGAGCGGACCTAGAGACTAGAGTACACACAAGTAAGCAATTGTCAGCCGCGGCCTCGCAATCGCGGGCCTGAAGTTCAGCGGAGGACCTGGGCTGGCGAATGCGGACAGAGTGCGCATACACCGCTAGGCCGGGGCGGCGGTCCACAGGCGGCAAACCTGGCGAAGGGGGCAAGCGGCTCACGGCGACGCGTCTCACAACATGCGGCAGCCCGCCTCGAGCTTGAGTAACGCCACCACCAGATTACCGCTGGATATTCATCAAATTGCGAGGATGGCGACCACGGTCAGCTGTGGGAGGCCTCGTTCGAAGCTTCTCTCATATCCAACGGATTGTGTTGGCGAAAGCTTGATCGTTGTCACACACAACCGCGCGTTTCATGTTTCAAAACAAGTGCTTCCTAGCACCGCAGTCCGAACCCAATCAAACTCACACGACGCGAAATCATGTGGCTACCCCAGCTTTCCACAAAGGAAGCACTGGCAGGAATGCCCTGCCTCAGCTTGCCCCTAATCGTGCTTATGGACGCCTTGCTACTGGTCAGGAATGCACTGTGCCTGCGCCTGTACTATGGGCGATTTCTTTATTCTTAGTGACGCAGCCCCTTCATTGCATTTGAATCCTTCATCCACCGCCAAAATCACACTGTGCTTCTGTCAATTGTCTCTGCTGGTCTGAGGTCATCATTCAAGTCGTTCATTCAAATCAACTTGTTCCTTTCTTCACGCAAAGTCTCGATCGTATAAAACCGCTCAGTCCACGCAACAACACGTTCCTCTTACACCCTCTACATATCCACATATCCAATTCTCACCAACACCATGGGTTTCAAACTCAGCATCCTTCTTGCAAGCGCTCTAGCTTTCTCAGCTTTCGCGGCACCAATTCCCGACTGCCCAGAGGAAGAAGATACCGGTGGTAAGGGACCGTTGTCGGCAGCCATCATTGAAGCCGTTGCACCGGCCACGGCAACCTGCGACGCAGCTCCCTTCCCCGAGGAGTGCGCCGACTCAGAGACAGCCGCAGCCGCGCTCAACGCCTCCTTTGAGAAGTACAACGTCACAGCCATTGGCGAGGTAGCTGCCCTGGTGGCATACACCATCTTCGAGTCAGGCGACTACAAGTACAAGCAGAACCACTTCCCTGGACGCCCAGGCCAAGGTACACGAACAAGTAAGTTTTGACAATGATGACTGCAAATTGACAGAATGCTAATTGTGTGACAGTGGCTATGCCAAACTTCGTCAAGCAATATGCAACTCTAATTGCAGGCGCCGATGCTGTCGCCCAGGCGGAAGCTGTTGGTGGAGATGCCGGCCTTGTCGCTGTACTTGCACTGGCTAATGCCGATGATGAGAAGAGCTTTGGAAGCGCTGCGTGGTACTTGACCACAAAGTGCACGCCCGAGGTCCGCGCTGGTTTGGTCGCGGAGACGGTTGATGGCTGGCACAACTTCTTAACCCAGTGCGTTGAGACTACTGCCGCTCCTGAACGCGACCCTGCTTGGGCTGCTGCAAAATCTGCCTTACTTAAGTAGACTTAAACGAAGTCGCGTCGATATTAGGCTATAGCTCATGGAAGAGCCTATGTATTCCGAGATCCCATATTCTAGCATAAGCCTAGTGTATAGAGACATGCTGTAGGCATTTACGATCTGATGACAACGACATCCACTTCAACCCGATTTACTGCTTCATATTATAAACTTGTATGTTTTCATTATTCAAAGTGTTGATATTCTGGGAGTTCACGCACATTTGCCTAATAGAAGCGAAGATGGCATAGCACTTACCCTTTCTGATCATGGAGACGCTTCAGGCAGCCACAGTCCTTGGTCCCAGCCAGTCTGGAACACCTATTGACATTCTTTGAAGATCCATCAGCAAAATAATGGCTTCGCCTGCGCGTGGTTTTGCTGAGACCCATGTTTACGAACCTTTGCGCAGCCATCGTCACATTAGAATTTTGGAGGTGGCTGCCCACGCACAGGTTGAGCAGGATTCGCAGTTATCATACAGCCTCGTCCAGGAAGAAATTCCCCTCGGCACAACACAGCTGTACTTTGAGGCCCTTTCATACACCTGGGGCAGTCCCGATCGAGTGTCCAGTCTCTCTCTGGTTAATGAATGTGGTCCTATTGGTCTTACGGCCAATCTCACAGAGGCCCTACCCCACGTCACCGAAAGCTCGATCACGAAGCGCTTATGGATTGACCAGATATGCATCAACCAGGCGGACAATGTCGAGAAGTCCATTCAAGTAGGGCTCATGTCAGAGATCTACAAACGAGCCTTTCGGGTTATAGTCTGGCTGGGCCCAGCAGATGAGAACAGCCGTTTGTGCAAGCAATGGCTCGAAGCATTCGAAAAGCTTATACCGTCACTTAATTTTAAAAAGGAGGTGACAATAGGGAGCCCTGAGTACGACCCCAACATTCGCAAGATGATACTTATGGACACCTTCTCCAGTCCCGATACAAGTCCTGTATGGATCCCCGCCATTGGCCGAACCTTTAGCAGACCGTGGTTCCGACGGGTATGGGTGGTACAGGAGATGATTCTCGCAACCGAATTGCTCTTCTTGACTGGCGACATTGCATTCAGTTTGCAGGATTTCGAGGACCTCTTTACCGCGCCGATGGAAATGTTCAAAGAATATCCAGACCTCAAAGCTGACATTGACAATGGCATCATCAGTTACCGAGTACTGATGCAGCTCAACACCGATACCTTCACAACCACACCGGAGCCGCTACGCTTTCTTCGAGTAATGGCAGCAGTAGGCGACGAATTCTGGACCAAGGAGCCATGTGACCGGCTCTACGGCTTCCTAGGCCTCATCGAAGGTCTCGACTTCACCCCAGACTACACTTCCCCCGTCCTAGACAACTTCACACGTTTCGCCGCCACAATTGCCCGCCAATACGGCTCCCTCGACTTCCTCTCCCTCTGGTCCGCAAACCTAGACTCCCGCCTCCCAAACACCCACCCAGACTTTCTCAACTTCCCCTCCTGGGTCCCCTCATTCACCGCAACACCCCTCTGCGCCCCCTGGCGTCTCGCCGTAGGCGGCGTACGCACCTGGGGCCGCGAAGTATCCTGGAACGCGTCTGCCAGCCGCCCACACATTCACAACCAAACCGCATCCGCCTCGCTCACTAAAAAGCTCCATGTCCGCGGCCAAATCGTCGACCACATTGCCATTTTAGGCAATACCCGTGTCGCGAGGTGGCTCGACATTGACACACCCTACCTCATCTCCCTAACCCAACAACTGCAATCCGAGATCCCAGGCCTAGAACACTGGACATATATCGACCTAGTTCATTTCTTCAACGTCGTTGCGTCAAACGGTACGACGCCTTGGGAAACAGCAGAGCAGATTCTTGATCTTGCGCCGAGTTCGGTGCCGGATGAGCACCGGCATTTACTTCGGCATGCTGGGGCGTTGGGCGCGTGTTTTATGATGGGGAAGGGGAGGAGGTTTGTGAGGACGGAGAAGGGGAGGTTGGGGATTGTGCCGTGGATGGATACGAGGGGTCGCGTGGGGGAGGAAAGGGGCAGTGCGATTGTGGTTTTGCATGGGTGTTGTGTGCCGATTGTTCTGGAGAAGGTTGATGAGGGAAATGGGGAGGTGGGAGAGTGGACGGTTGTGGGGGATTGTTATGTAGAGGGTATCATGTTTGGGGAGGGTGTGGTGTGGGATGTGAAGGATGCGAGGGAATTTATTCTAGTTTGACTTCTTGGACGTGGAAAGGTGTGTATAGGCTTTGTAAGCTATGATATGATTTATCATTAACTATCAATAATTTGGTCTGATGAACTGTTCGCTCAAAAGAGACAGTTCCGTGTGTGTGTTTCCTCGCGCTGGACCCTCTTGCATTCTTTATTTCGCATTGCTTCTCCGTAGTCATACTGTTCTTCTTCCTCCGACGCCGTCTACCTCCGCTCGGGAGCCCAACGCCAATGGCATGTGTCCTATGTTGCATACCCATCTCCGCACGGAAACGACTCCTCCCGCGGCTTCCAGTCTGGCATTCCTACTGCCAATATCATTCTCAAAGGCCTGTATCCTATCCTTGAATTCCCCTGATAAAAATGTTCTCAAAAAATAGTTTCCCTCCACAAGCATAAGATTCCTTCAGCGCAAATACCTTACATCCACAAAAGCCCCAATATCCTCCCCACTCATAGCCTCTCCACACTCGGGACACGCACACCTATCCCACCCCTGCGTCTTCACCGCACTATGAATCCAACTCTGCATGCAACTCAGACAAGTCGCAGGCTCATGCCAGCAATTTGCGGTGATCCTGCGGTCCACGAAATCGTACGACGGCTTGGAGGTCTTGCACAGTATGCACGTTGGGTCGGGAATTGGTGTTCCCAGGCGTGATGAATTAAAGCGGGGGCTGGCGGGCACAGAGAAGGTGGATGCTTGGTGGTGGTGATGATGCGGGTGGTTGGCGTGTGCAGGGGCTGTGGTCGTGGCTGTGCCGGGTGGAGAGGGGAGTACAAGGCTGCTGCGGTGCGAGTACATGGATGCGGGGCGGAGTTGTTGCTGTTGTGGTACGGCTTCGGCGGATGGACGGTGGTGCAAGGCGGGGTTTCGGCTTGGGGAGAGTGATGATTGACCGGAGCTGCGACGCCGGTCTGCGGTTGCGGCTGGGCTTGGTGGACCGCCATCGGTCCAGGGTGCGAAGGGGAGGGGCAAGGCTCCCATTTGTTTTGAGCTGGAGACTGGGCGGGGTGCGGATTGCGGGTGACTCAGGTCAGTGGGAGAGTAGGTTGGCGTGGGGATGAGGTCTACTACTGAGAGGCGGCTTCGTGGGGTGCTGGGAGCTTGGCTGACTTCCCTTTCGTACCAGGCTAGATTTTCTTCTGTGAGGTGCATTTTAGGTTGGTCGTTGTGCGTGTCGTCATCGATTCTGACTTCGAATGCTGGCTTGTCTTGCATTGCTGCAGATGACCTTCGCCTGGCGGCAAGTTTCTTGAATGTATCCGGTATGGCAGACCATCTGTTCTTCTGTTTCTTTTCGACCTTTACCTCCTCTGGCTGCTCGGGAAACGTCACCACAGCCTGTATTGGTGACACTGGTCTTGACGATGCTAGTCTTGATGATGCCGGTCTAGCTGAGGCTGGTGTTGGAGGTCCGACCTCATCGTCTGCATAGCGATTGTATACCAGATCGTTCTCCATATGTTCCCCTGGCACAGCCTTAGCTGTGCCACTCGTTGGAGGTCTTGAGAAATTGGGGTAGCTATTGTTCCGCAGCCCGCGTGAGGAAGCAATCTTGGTACTGGAACGATTTCTCTGGTGGTAGGTTGCGAACGACATTGGGCGTGGGCGGTGTGTTGTTTCTGGGCTACCAAGCGATTGGGAGCTCTGTGGCTGATATGATATGGGACGTTCCGCCCGCATACGTGTTGGTACCTGAGCAGCTGGACCAGCCCATGTTTGTGGCTCCTGTTGTTGCTGTACGATTCGTGGGCTGGACTCTACACTACTTGTCGACGAAGTGATGCTCGATGTCCGATTCGAGTCCAGGTATGATGAAGCTCGTCGGTGGGCCGGCGTATTCGGACTCATAGTTGACGGTGAAGCAGTCCATTCTGGCGACAACAGATGCTGCGCATTGTAGGATACAGGCCGAGGGCAATTGAGCGGATGTGGCTGTTTCTTGGCGAAGGATGCGCTGAGTTGCGTCTTCGGTTCGACCAATGCTTCCACAGCTTCCTTTCCAACTGAAGTCGGCCGATTCGGGTTTGTCCAGCGGTCGAGCAGGTCTGCGTCACTTTCTTCCTCCTCATCCTCCAACGCCTTTTTCTTCTCCTCTCGTACAAAGCCATACTCCTTTTCGCACTCCTGCCCTTCAACAACCTTCTCCCTTTGTGGCTCGACATTTGACACTTCCAAGTGTTGGTACAATGGCCGTTCTAACCATTTTGTCGTGACTGATTTCTCGCGATGCAGTTCCTTCAATTTTTCCTCGGAATCCGCAATCAGGTCTAGCATGTGTTGTGCTCTGGCTGAGTCTCTTTTGATCGGCCGGGGATGTCGCAGCAGTGGATGTACGTCATCCTGGATTCGGCTTTGCGCCACAGCCGCCATCTCAAGGATGCTCAGACGAAACGCAGGAACTTGCTCAAAAAAAAAAAGAATAAGAGCAACAACAACAATGAAAATACCCAAGAAGAAGCGAATGGACCGAGGGCAGATGGGGGCACGAGCAGCACGTTAAATCGGAATGAAGGACCGATGCCCTCGCAACCACGACGTGGGACAGCGTCCACTATCAGCACAGGCAAATACAATGCCGACGGAACCCCGGCTGTGCAACCTCGCAGTGGCTCGCAGTGGCTCGCAGTAGCTTGGAAATGCTCGTCGCTGCGCACCACAGATCTGCCCGTTTCATGCCCTGGCGAGGAGATTCGGCAGCAGCGCAAATGGCTCAGTTTTAGCCTGCACACATGCAAGTCGTCCCAAGTCGTCGTTGAGCAACGTCTTACGAGGCGCGCGTTGATTGTTGTGGGCAGCCCCGCAGGGTGACATGCGCAGCTTGTATTTTTAGAAGCGATGGGAGGTTCTGGTCAGTCGATTGCAGACTAGCACCACCCGAAGCCGCGTCGCGTGTGGCGTGCCGGGCATTCGAATTTCGCAGTCGTGAGGGCTGGCCCGGTTGGGAATGTGCTCTGGGATCACCAACTGTGATGCTGACGCAGTGTGGCTTGACTTCGGCCTGCAATCTCTCTCCGAAGAGCACTGCTTTGTGCTGTGTACCATGGCTTGGATGACGCGGTGTTTGGCGCTGCACAGGCGGTCGCCGCCATGACAACGAAAAGACGTTGGTGCGCAAACAAACCCAAGCTGCTACTTAGAGTTTGCTCCGCGGATGCTAAGGAGACAGTCTTGTTTCGATAGCACCCACCGATAGATTGCCCCCACAGAAAAGGAACCATGGAACCAGTGATGCATGATACCCGTCATGTCCGCTACGGGTGCCATCCAGGCGAGAGCGTATGGGATCCGTATCGCCTTTCTAGACACCAATGGATCGTATTTTGCCAGTTCAAAGACGTTGCTCGACAGGCGGAGAATGCCAGAGAAGATCGCAATCATTGTTGATCGATCGTTGGGCGGCGGGCGCGGTGGACCGTGGTGTGCGTAAGCTTGACCTGTGCACCGACGCATCCATCAGACGTGATTCAACATGCGCAACACTTTGCCAAAAAGCTCATGATCAGGAAGCACCCACTGCACTTATGTAACACAACACACCGAAGACTCTACAAAAAGCCTGAGATGTTATCTGGGTTCTCCAGAGATAGTAAAGAGGATGCTACACTTGATCTATGTGTGTCCAAACAAATCACAGTCCAGAACCCACAGAGTGGCATGATGAGTCTTGGAAGGTACTAATGCTCGATGACATGACCCTGGCTACATCTCATAGAAACGACTTCCATGTCGTCTGCCTGCCTGTCACTTTGAAGTTTGAACGAGGAGGGGGAATCTCCAGATATGACTAAGCGTGACGCGCCAGCACGTGACGGCCAAGCACTGCATCTCGAAACTTTGAGCTTCGCCGTCACCATCCCCTTGCCAAACCCCTCGTCCCCCCGCACCCAAACAATCGCCCTGCAGCACAATGGCCGGACCGCGCGCAGGAAAGAAATCGCAGGCCAACGGCTCGGCCGACGGAAACTCGACGAGCAAGGTGTCGCTCAGCGAGGCCTTCGACAAGGACCTGTATACGGGCAACGGCGTCGACAAGTTCAACGGCTACGACACCTCCATCGCCGTAGCCGACCAGGATGACGACATGGACGATGTGCAGCTGAACGGCCGGAGCCTGGTGGGCCAATACACGGCTTCGCGCGAGATGCTCAACGAGTTCAACCACGGCGACGCGGGCGAGGCCGACATCCTCGACAGTCGCGAGAAACAGGCCCAGATCGCCTCGCGCGAGACCGACTACCAAAGGCGGCGGTTTGACCGCGCGCTGTCCCCATCACGCGCCGACCCCTTTGCCAAGGACGGCGAGGACGGCGGCCAGTCATACAAGGACGTCATGAAGCAGCGCGAGTTTGAGCGCGAGGAGGCGCGTGTGCTGCGCTTAGTCGAGGAGAAGGAGAAGTCGGGTGGAAATGCCGTGTTGGACCACAAGCCCACGCTCAAGGACGATGCGCCAGCCGTCAATGGTGACAAGACACCCCCTATGGAGAAGAAGCGCAAGAGGAGACGCTGGGACGAGTCCGCCGATGACGCCCCCGCAGTCAAGGAGGAGGTCAAGGAAGAGGCCGATGGCAGCAACAAGCGCTCGCGCTGGGGATCAACGGCCGAGGAAGAGAAGCCAGCTGAAGCCGCTGCACCAGTACGATCGCGCTGGGACACGACTGCAGTGGCGCCCGCCGGCCCAACGACTGCTACGCCCACTGCCAACGGTGGTCAACCTGCCATGCCGGCAACGTTTGCTTTCGGAACAGACATCTCCAGCCGCAACGCGCCCCTCTCTGATGAGCAGCTCGACATGATGCTCCCCGGTGAGGCAGAGGGTTACAAAGTCCTCGAGGCGCCGCCTGGGTACGAACCCGTACGGCGACCCGTAGGCATGCCAGTACTTCCCACGGGCTACCAGGGCTTCTTGATACCAGAGGCGGACAACAGCTTGGCTGCCATGGGCAAGCAACTACCAACTGAAATTCCCGGTGTCGGTGACCTGCAATTCTTCAAGAACGAAGACATGAAGTACTTTGGCAAGCTCACAGATGGCGCGGATGAGAACGAAATGACTGTAGAGGAGCTCAAGGAACGCAAGATCATGCGACTTCTGTTAAAGGTCAAGAACGGAACACCACCCATGCGAAAGACCGCTCTTCGACAGTTGACGGACAATGCCCGTCAATTCGGCGCTGGAGCTCTCTTCAACCAGATCCTACCATTGCTGATGGAACGCACTCTAGAAGACCAAGAGCGACATTTGCTCGTCAAGGTCATCGATCGAGTACTGTACAAGCTTGACGACTTGGTACGGCCATATGTACACAAGATTTTGGTCGTCATCGAGCCACTTCTCATCGATCAAGATTACTACGCTCGTGTCGAAGGTCGTGAGATCATCTCCAACTTGGCAAAGGCTGCTGGCCTTGCGCACATGATTAGTACTATGCGACCCGATCTTGACCATCAAGACGAATACGTCCGAAATACAACGGCTCGCGCATTCGCTGTCGTTGCATCCGCTCTTGGTATACCAGCACTTCTTCCCTTCTTACGGGCTGTTTGCAGGTCCAAGAAGTCATGGCACGCTCGTCATACTGGTGTCAAGATTGTTCAGCAGATCCCCATCTTGATGGGCTGCGCTATTCTTCCCCATTTGAAAGGACTCGTAGAGTGCATTGGCGAGAACCTGAACGACGAGCAGCCAAAAGTCCGCATGGTCACAGCACTTGCTCTTGCTGCCTTGGCCGAGGCCGCAAGCCCTTACGGTATCGAATCTTTCGACGACATTCTCAACCCCCTCTGGACTGGAGCTCGCCGCCAGCGCGGTAAAGCTCTTGCGTCGTTCCTCAAGGCTGTCGGATATGTCATCCCGCTCATGGACGAGGAGTACTCCAACTACTACACGAGTCAGATCATGGAAATTGTCATTCGAGAGTTTCAGTCACCTGACGAGGAGATGAAGAAGGTTGTTCTCAAGGTCGTCTCACAGTGCTCCAACACAGCAGGTGTCACACCTGTTTACCTGAAGGACAACGTCCTACCCGAGTTCTTCAAGCACTTCTGGGTACGAAGAATGGCTCTGGACAAGCGAAACTACCGACAAGTAGTCGACACGACAGTTGATCTCGCACAAAAGGCTGGCGTCGCTGAGATCGTTGGCCGTATTGTCAACAACATGAAGGATGAGAACGAGGCGTACCGTAAGATGACAGTCGAGACGGTCGACAAAGTCATTAGTACCCTTGGTGCTCACGACGTTGATCAACGACTCGAGGAGCAATTGATTGACGGTGTGCTCGTTGCGTTCCAAGATCAGACCGTGGAGGACCCCATCGTTATCGACGGTTTCGCTACCGTAGTCAACGCTCTTGGAGAACGGACCAAAACCTACCTACCGCAGATTGTCGCCACTGTCCTTGCACGCCTAAACAACAAGTCTGCCACTGTGCGACAGCAAGCGGCAGATTTGATTTCCCGGATTACATTCGTGATGCAGAAGTGTGACGAAGATCCACAGCTCATCAAGCTTGCACAAGCACTGTACGAGTACCTTGGTGAAGAATACCCTGAGGTTCTTGGCTCCATCCTTGGTGCGCTGCGCGCCATTGTCACTGTCGTTGGCTTACACGCAATGCAACCACCCATCAAGGATTTGCTACCACGCCTGACCCCCATTCTTCGCAACCGACACGAAAAGGTGCAAGAGAACACGATTGATCTTGTCGGCCGTATTGCTGATCGAGGAGCCAACTACGTCAACCCCCGAGAATGGATGCGAATTTGTTTCGAACTTTTGGACATGTTGAAAGCACACAAGAAGGGTATTCGACGTGCCGCCAACAACACTTTCGGTTACATTGCCAAAGCTATCGGTCCCCAGGATGTGTTGGCCACCCTTCTTGGTAATCTTCGTGTGCAGGAGCGTCAATCTCGTGTCTGCACAGCCGTCGCTATTGGTATCGTTGCAGAGACTTGCGCACCGTTCACTGTTCTTCCCGCCCTGATGAACGAGTACCGCGTCCCCGAGCTCAACGTGCAGAATGGTGTGCTGAAATCACTTTCCTTTATGTTCGAGTACATTGGGGAGATGGCCAAGGACTACGTCTACGCCATTACACCCCTGCTGGAGGACGCCCTCATCGATAGAGATCAAGTGCATCGTCAGACCGCTGCCTCAGTCGTTAAGCACGTGGCCCTTGGCTGCGTTGGTCTCGACTGCGAAGACGCCATGATCCATCTGCTCAACCTTCTCTGGCCCAACTTGTTCGAGACCAGTCCTCACGTCATCGACCGTATCGTGGAGGCTATCGAGGGCATCCGCATGGCCGTCGGCACACCCCTTGTCATGAACTACGTCTGGGCCGGTCTCTTCCACCCAGCTCGCAAGGTTCGACAGCCCTACTGGCGCATCTACAACGACGCATATGTGCAGAACGCAGATTCCATGGTGCCCGCCTTTCCTGTATTCGAGGACGAGGATGTTAGGAGGCATGAGCTAGATATCTTCATCTAGGTAAGATGTTCCGCCGCTCATCCTTTTTCGCGGGCCCTCTCTCGAGCGTGGCACAATTTGTAGGTGTGTGTAATTTTATATCCAAGCATGTTGCGGCGTTTTGGGCGTTGTTCAAAAATTGAGTAGGGTCTGTCTGGCAGTCGTTTTCTGGCACCTTCGCGCAGCGAAGATGAAGGAGAGGACGGGAGAGTGTTGATGGGAGGCGAGTTGTAGATGGCAACATCTTGCCATTGCTTGAGTATGGTAAACCAGAGATAATCGGCAACTACTTTTACACGCTGATCACATTTAGTGCCCCTGTGAAGTCCGTCCACCCATCTGTTTCTCCCTACCCGTCGTCGTTCTGTTGTTGAAGGTAAGTGACTACTTGCGTGTGCCTTGTGTGCTAAGATCATTCCCTTAAGATCATACCCAAGCCAAGCGATATCCACCCGCTTGATAGAGGAGAGTTTAAAATCTGCTTGATGTTGCTAATCTTGGAAAACACAACCTGACAACGACTGGAGCGAAGTGAGTATTTGCCTAACGTAACCTGCCCATGCATGCAGTACCGTGTGTATTACCACTGATTGGAATATCAAGCCTGGCGGATAACTATGTACCAGCTGCGTTCTTATCTCGACTTAATCACAGTTCGAAGGTCAGGACACACACAGCCTGCCGTGGAGCTATCTATCCGAGCCCAGCACCATAATACTCTATCGCACATTCCAAACACATACCGTATACGCATCTCGCTCACACACACACACACACACACACACACACACACACACACACACACACACAACCAAGACTCTCCGGTCGCCCAGTGTAAGCCCATTCAAACCTCGTAGCTCACATACCGGCCATCTACAACGCACTAGGTACATTAATACAGATTCTACTAGTATCTGTCTCTACATGAGGAGAAATCTGTGTTGACTAATGTCTTAACATCCATATATGAACGATTACAGGTGTCAACTTGAGCCTACAGAATGGCAACATCACATATACACGAATCAAGCGCGGTGTCGATGGGACTGAAGTACTTTACAGACTTTACCCTTACTCTATTCCCGCAGTCAATCGCTGTCAAGGTGCTAATAGGGGATGGGAAAACGGGTGTATTATTTTGGTTGTAAGATCATAGCGCATTTTACTTTTGCCGCAAGTGTGGTTCGCCTTGTCTAGCGTGAAGTACGGAGCCGTGGGTCCTTTGAGTAAAGGACATGACGGGTGTTAGTGTGAGGATGATTGATGAGGGGCTGGATGTATAGGTGTTGATTTTTTTTGTTCGCTGGGCAATTGTCGTCGTGCTAGCTACTCTAGTCATTTGCAATATCGATACAAAACTTCTCCTCGAAGTTGGAAAAGGGAAAATTGAGGGAGAAACAGTCCATCCAAGAACATCACTCTACTCCAACTTCAAGCTCTGAAATTGCGCAATACTCGCTTCCCAGTTCTTAGCCTCCAACTCCGCAGCCTTCAACTTCTCGCGTTCAAACTCCTTGACCACGTCGCTAACCTTCTCTTCCCACTCTGCATCCATGACCTTCTTCTGCTTTGCAATGGTCTCGTTTGCCTTTGTGAGTCTGTCCTGCGCTTTTGTAATCTCCTTTTCAATCTCGATGCGGCCCTTGACGTCGAGGTATGCCGTTGCGGACGTGCCGATGGTGTGCACAGCGCATCCGGTTGGTGCAGCGTCGGATGGCGAGAGGATCTTAATCTCGCCAACAGTCTTTCCTGCCAGGGAACGGATGGATGGGAGGGACGTAGATGATGAGAGGATGGAGTGTGCGGTCTCGTCGAGTGCTTGGATAAAGGTCGTTGCGCCTTCTTTGATGGAGTATTCTGAAGTAAGAGATCGGAGACCCTTTGCGCTGTCGACGAGGAGCTCATATTCAGCATCGGCCGCTTCGTCCTTGAAGTCCTCACGGAATTGTGGGAATGACGCGATGGTGATTGAGGGTGTTTTATCCCCGTCTCGGCGTGGTAGTCGCTGCCAGAGCTCCTCCGTAAGGAAGGGCATAAAGGGGTGGATCATGGTTAGACCACCTTCGATAGCAGTGTATAGCGTCTGCTTTGCACTCTCCTTCTCGGCCTCGCTACCCTCGTCGAAGATCGCCTTGCTGTTCTCGATGTATGTATCACACAAGGACTAGGATATTGTTAGCACTTGAAGACTGAGAGATGACATCATGTTGCTTACTTCGTAGAAGTACCTGTAGGCGATTTGCGTAGCAAGAGAGAATTCGCGTGCTTCCAGATGCTCGTTGATTCTCTTCGCAGATATTGTGAGCTTGTGCAAGATCCATCGTTCAGGAAGCGACTCCTTTCCAGACACCTCAATCTTCGCACGTGGAGTGAAGTCTCCGAGCCTGCCTAGAACGTACTTCGTAGCTTGATAGATTTTGTTGCAGAACCTTCGGTAACCGTGAATGACGTTGACATCAAAGGAAATATCGCCGCCACCTGTAGTGTAGCCGATTAGGGCCATACGCAACGCGTCAGCCCCGCACTCTGGAATGCCTTGTGGAAAGGCAGTCTTCTGGTATTTTTCGGCAGTCTTCAATTCCTTAGGGTCAAGGTTACCTGCACGCAGCTGATCATGCAGCTTCTGTAGACTGATACCATCCATGATGTCAACGGGGTCAACGACGTTTCCGAGCGACTTCGACATCTTGCGGCCCTCTGAATCGCGGATGAGCGAATGGCAGTAGACCTCCTTGAATGGAACCTTTCCGGTCAGGTGTAGCGACATCATGATCATCCTGGCGACCCAGAAGAAGAGAATATCCCAGCCAGTCTCTAGAACGGATGTTGGGAACAGTTTCTCCAAGTCATGTGTTTGATTGGGCCAGCCAAGTGTGCTGAAAGGCCATAGCCCAGATGAGAACCATGTGTCGAGTACATCCTCATCCCGCTTCAATGTGAAAGTCTTGCCTGGGAACTGCTTCTCGGCCTTCTGTTTGGCCTCTTCTTCCGTCCGGCCTGTGACCCAGAGCTCATCCTCACTACGCTCAACGTCGTCGTTTTCAATGTTGACCTGGTACGCAGGAATTTGGTGACCCCACCAAAGTTGGCGAGACAGACACCAGTCCTGGATATTCTTCATCCAGTGGATGTAGTACTTTTCAGACGACGCAGGCTTGATCTTGATGTCGCCATTCTCTACAGCCTCAATCGCTGGCTTGGCCAAACCTTCCATCTTCATCCACCATTGGGGCTTCATGATCGGTTCAATGACATCGCCCGATCTTGAGCAGATTGGGACTTTCATGGCATTGTCCGCCTTCTTAACAAAAAGACCTTCCTTCTCGAGCGCCTCGACAACAGTGTAGCGCGCATCGAATCGCTTTTGGCCTTCAAACTTGCCAGTGTTTTTATTCATGGTTCCATTGTCGTTGAGAATGTTGATGAAAGCAAGATTATGCTTCTTTCCAAGATTGAAATCGTTAGGGTCGTGTGCAGGTGTCAGCTTGACAGCTCCAGTACCGAACTCAGGGTCAACATAATCGTCGGCAACAATGGGCATAAGGCGATCAACGAACGGATGTCTCGCCTTCTTTCCAACCAAATGCTTGTAACGGTCATCCTTGGGGTGAACAGCAATTCCAGAATCACCCAGCATGGTCTCTGGACGTGTGGTAGCAACCTCAATGAATTGATCCGTGCCGTCGATGGCGTACTTGAAGTGCGTCAAGACACCGAACTCGACCTTGCGATCATATCCTGGAACGTCAAGGACAGTTCGTCCAGTGAGTTCTTTGTTGTCGACTTCAATTGTTGACAGCGCTGTGTTGAGCTGCACGCACCAGTTGACGAGACGATTTGACCGGTAGATAAGGCCGTCCTCGTGCATCTTGACGAAGCTCTCGGTGACAGCTTTTGAAAGGTTTTGGTCCATTGTGAAAGCCTCACGTGTCCAGTCGAAAGACCCACCCATGCGCTTCAGGGTATGTGTGAGGTGCTGATGGTATTCCTCCTTCCATTCCATCGTCCGGTCGATGAAAGCCTTCCTTCCTAGGTCGTAGCGGCTTTTCTTCTCACGCCTCCAGAGCATCTTCTCGACGACGCTCTGTGTGGCGATACCAGCGTGATCACACCCGGGAACGTATAATGTGGTAAATCCTTTCATGCGATGCCACCGTATCAGGAGATCTTGTAGGGAAGTGGCGATGGCGTGTCCGCAGTGGAGCTTTCCGGTGACATTGGGAGGTGGAATGGGGATGACGAAGTTGCCAGCAGGCTTGACGTCGCCATTGGCCTGAAAGTCGGGCTTGAAGAAGCCCTCCTTCTCCCACCAGTCATCTAGGCGCAATCAGTCTACAGGGGTCGAAGAGGGTGCCCAGGACTACTTACTCCACGCTGACTCAACGACCTTGGGAATATATGCCTTGGCGAAGGGGCTGTCCAAGCTCTGTAGACGCTTCTTCTCTCCCTTGGGTGTCTCCTCGACATACTCGGGCAGTTGCTCCTCCTCCTTGCCCTTTTTCTTCTTGTTTTCCCTAGGCCCGCCCTCTTTGTTTGGATCAGGTGCTGTCTGAGCCGCCTTCTTGGCCTTGAACTTTGCGTCTTTCTCAGCCTTCTTACGCTCCTTTTCCAATTCTTTGGCAGTCTTTTCCTTCTTCTCTACGCCCTTTTCGTTCTCACGGCCAGGCGCAGATTGACCAGTGCCCTCGGTGGCGGCATTGCCCAAAATGTCCTTTTTGATGTCCTCGCTCAGGGCTGGGGGCGGCGCGCTGTTGGACGTCGTCTTCTCGCCGGTGACGTTATGCGACGAGGCATTGAGCGCCATGGTTGCGGTGCAGTAGTCGTGGGAGAGCACGCGCTCAGCGTAGGGAGGGGTGTGGTTGTGCGGTCGCAATTGGGCTGTGGTGTAGAGTGCAGGGGGAAAGGAGCGGAGCAAACGGGTGAGTCGCGTGTAAGGAAGGTGTCTTCCCCCAGTCAGGATTACGCGGGAGAGCATAAATATAACAAGTGCGGGCGCCGCTGGGAGTCACAAAAGCGTGTACCCCACCTTGACCTGCACACATTCTGCGCACAGACGCGTTCTCACCACCACAGGCCCATGCACATGTCGGCGGCCGCCTGTCCAGCCCAAATCAATGTGTCTGTCTAGAGAAACAGACGCATCATGACTGTAGGTTGAGGTCATCAAAAGCAAGCCAACGCATACGATAGGAGCCCGCCGTCATCTGCTTCGGCGCATTCCGTTTCGACAAACTACTCGTCAGAGGCGGGGTTGCCATGCATCGATGAACATACGTTCGCACCTTTAACTCCATGGACTCAGCAATGCGAACAAGATAACCCAATCTATGAATTCTCAGTTGGGTTGCATAAGGATACACGCCTCATGAATGCATTCGTGACCATCCACCTTTCCCATTGTTCGACTATGTGATTATGTAGCGTGCCTGCTAGGCCGACCATACCCAAACAATGAATATCCAAAACATTGAGCTGAGATGGATCTGGGTCTGTTGTAAACGCCCACATTACCGCCCAGCTTCCCTCGTCATACCGTTCCCAACGCTCAGGGGAGAGTATTAGCCTGGTCAAATCTCATGTGCGCGGCGCAAACACATGTACGACCGAAGATGCGCAATGAAGTGTCGAAGCTTGTTCTCTTATACTGTTACATAATGTTCCGTTACGTAAAGTGGGTATCAATCATGCCGCCGTGCTGTTTTGCTGGGCAGCTTGTCGAACGGGCGCGAAGTAAGCATGTGCCATGGCTTCTTGAGCTGTGAGTCGATCCTAGAACATGTAAGCACTTTAGTCAAGGCTAGTCGAGAGGGCACATACTTGGTGGTCGTATCTCAAGAGCTTGTCCAGAAAGTCAATCGCGTCATTGCTGACGAATCGCTGGTTGTCCGCGTTGATGAATGAGTGCCAAGGTTTCTTCGGATACCTGCTAAGAATGTCGTCGTACTGGGCGTCTAATTCAATATCATACTTGTCGAGGTAGTCGAATAGATCCTCTGTACCAAGGACCTTGGCAATTTTGACCAGTTGATCAGAATTGCTGTTGCCGTGGAAGAAAGGTTCCCTCCTGAAGATCATCGAGGCAAACATGGCGCCGAGTGACCACATGTCGAGCGAGTAGTCGTATTCCTGGAAGTCGACCAGGAGTTCGGGGCCCTTGAAGTACCGCGATGCTACACGGACATTGTATTCTGTGCCCGCGTGGTAGAATTCCGCAAGACCCCAATCAATGAGCCGCAACTATACCTGTTAGTATTTGTTTTGGAACAAAGAACATGATGTCCTACCTTCCGCTTCTCATGATCGATCATAACGTTGTGAGGCTTGACATCGCGGTGCATGATGCCCTTGCTGTGGCAGAAGTCGAGGGCCTTGAGCAGCTCGAAGATGTAGTACCGCACGTCGTAGTCCTGGAACTTTGGGTACAGACTCCGGAAGTCTGTGTTGTTGACGTACTCAAAGATGAGCGACGGAGTCTTACTCTGCAATGGCACATATTAGCACAGCAGCCTCGGCCACAGCAGCAGGCGAGACTCGTTACCCAGTCGCCTATCCAGTCGGAACCGTCACTAACCTGGTTATCGCGCACCACGTCGAGCAGCGAGACAATGTTTGGCCCGCCAGACAGATTCTGCAGGATCTTGATTTCGCGCTTTATCTTCTTCTTCTTAACAGGCTTGAGGACTTTGATGACGCATTTCTGGTAGTTGACCACGTTGATGCCCTCAAAGACCTCCGAGTACTTTCCACGGCCGATCTTGCGGACGACCTCGTAGTTCTCAAGCACGCCCCAGGAGATGTTGACCGAGTCGTAGTCCCAGTAAGAGCGGGGCATGTTGGCGTTGACATCGGCGTAGACGCGCGCGAGGCTCGTGGCCCCGGTGGTGTTGTTCAGCGCCATGCTGGAAGCGAGCGTGTCTTGGGGGATGCGCGACGGTGAAGAGGCAGCCGGAGTGCCTGCAGCAGAGCGGGCGCCGGGCACGACAGAGGGGCCGTGTGGTGGGGTGTAGCGGACGTGGGCGGGCGTGAAGAGCAGGCAGGCAACGACTGCGACCAGGCCAACGGCAGCTGCCTTGTTCCAGAAGAGGCGGCGGGGGCGGCCGTCGCTATGCACGCGGCGTTGGGGGGGTTGCGGGCTGGTGGGCGGCGGAGAGGCTGCTCGGGTATCTGCGCTGTTGGTTAGAGCTGGGTGGGCGGGAACCAAGGTTGTCTGACAGCTTGGAGCGCGTCACGTGCCCGGTATTGATTGCACAGAACATGCAACATTGGAAGCTGGCAACCTACCTTTTGGACTGCTGGCCCGCTTCCTCGCCTGCGGCTCGCTCATCGGACGCTGTGTGCACGCCAGAGACTATGTTCCACGACCTCAACGTGCCCTGGACAGACGCGACGCGCGAGCTGCAGCGCACAGTGGCCTTTCTCGACGAATGTGAGGGCTCTTGGTGGTGGAGATGCAAAGTGCAGTCGACTGACGCAGTGCAGTAGGATACGATGTCGTCGCCCTCACGCACACATACTCGGGCAAGCTGCCTGCCGATCTGGTACGTCAAGACGCCGCGCTCCTTCCTGTTTGCCCTCTTTGCGCAAACAGCGCATGCCGGGGCGCCGGTTTCACTTGCGCCTGCCCTGGGTCCATGGCAGTCACTGACCTGGCATGTGCTGCAGACATCCCCCGTCCCCAACCCACTTCCCTTCCCCACACCGCCGCGGCTGCGCGTCCTGCGACGATGCAACATCTTCCTGACCGACTCGGCCTCCAACTTCCGCATCCCCCAGCTGCAGCAGCACTACGACCTGATAGCTGCACGCCCCACCGACGAGCGCACCCTGCAGCAAGCATGCCAGAGTCTCGACATCGACATCATATCCCTTGACATCACCCGGCGTTTCGAGCGCCATTTCAAGTTCCCCATGCTGGGCTCGGCGCTGGCACGTGGCATCAAGATCGAGCTGTGCTATAGTCAGGGTATTTTGTCAAACGACCCACAAGCGAAGCGCAACCTAATCAGCAACGCAACCCAGCTCATACGAGTCACACGGGGAAGGGGTCTCATCTTTAGCTCAGAAGCGAAGAACGTCTTGGGCATACGAGCGCCGAGCGACGTCATCAACTTGGCTTCAGTGTGGGGTCTAGGAGCTGAGAGGGGAAAAGATGGTCTGACCAAAGAGCCACGGAGCGTAGTCGAGTTTGCACGATTGAAGCGTCAAAGCTTCAAGGGCATAATCGATTTTGTTCATGGCGGTGAGAAACCAGAGGAGAAGCCTACGACAGAGGCGAAGAACCAGCCGGGGCAAAAGGGCAAAGCCAACAAGAATCAGAACGGCAAGCGGCCGGGAGACAGCTTGGAGCCTACTCCGACACACCAGCTGAATGGAGAGAAGCCATTGTCCAAACGGCAACAAAAGGCCAACAAAATGGCCAAGACCGGTGCTGGCGACGCGAATAAGCCGCTTACCGATCGTGTCGTTTCCAAGTAAAAGTATTCAAACAGGCTAGAGAAAAGCAGAGGACCGACAGTGATATGATACCCCATAGACGCACGCAAAAGTGCCTGGCCAACGCCACAAAACATTTTAAGATTATGACGAGAACCTCGTTTACAAGAGAATATACTCAACAGTCAATCATAACATGTGACTTTGATCTATCTACTTCAATTCCTATACATAATAACTACATACATCCTGCGAGCAATCAATGCCCAGCCCACATCACCGCAGAACCAAATCCGTTACAAAACAAGTATTAGGATATCACTACATACAAGCTTACATCATCCAACAGCACCACCTCTACAACCCCGTGACCTCCGCCTCCCTCCTCCCCAAATTCACAGTAACACGACTCGCCAGTGTAATCGTATTGATATCAAATGGCATCACATCGCCCTGTTGTTGTTGCTGCTGCTGCTGCGCTGCTGGCGTAGCTTCGGGTGCCGGTGCGTCAGGCGGTGCGTTGGCTGCGGCTTGACTTTGTAGTGCTGCGCTTGTTTCGGGCGGGGCGGGCGTGGATTCGGGTGACGGCGTGGGAGAGGGCGTAGGAGTGGGAGTAGTAGATATCTCTGCTGCCGCGGACGACGGAGCCGCAGAAGCATCCGCAACCGGGGTCTCAGAGCTCAACGCAAACCCAAAGCTTTGCTCAACCGGAGAAGGTGTCTCGGCAGCAGCAGGAGGAGGAGGCGCAGACGCACTACTCTCCGCCACCGACGCTGCAGACGTAACAACAGTCTGCATAGTACTCATACTCATACTCATACCCATTTCCCCCAACGGCCCCAACTGGAACGCCGGCGCAGCCATTGGAAACGATCCCACCGGACACGCACACTGACACGCACAACCCCCGTTCCTGGCAGCTTGTGCGGCGGCACCGACGCCGCTTGATCCTGTGCCTGTGCCTGCTGCTGCGCCGCTAGCTCCTGGACCAGCGACGACGGTCACGCCTGCGGCTTTGGACGATGGTGTTGTTGATGCTGGTGGGGAGCTGTTTGTGTCGCCGGGAGGGGGAGCCATTGCTGCTGCGTCTGGGTTGGCGACGACGGTGACGGCTGTTTTGTGGGTTTTTGTGGAATAAATGGTTGTTGGGCTGGGGTTTGATTCGGCGGCTGGACTGGCGCCTGCTTCTACGGTGACTCCCGGTGGAGGAGGTGGAGGTGACGGTGCGACTGCTGCTGCTGGCGTCGTGCTGCTACTCATGCTTGTAGTCGAGAGATCAAGTGAGAAGCCGAAGTCGAGGCTTGAGCCTGCTTCTACCGTTACAGCTGCTGCTACGGAAGCACCACTGCTCGATGTGGTCGCTGCCACTGGTGAGGCGCTTGACATTGCAATTGGCGTCTCAGTCGGTGTTGGGCTTGGAGTGATGTCTGCAGCCCCTGAGTCCCCTGCTTCCACAGTAATTGGAACAACCATGGTAGTGGTAGCAGTAGTAGTCGAAGTACTGGTACTGTTAAAAACACTAGGACTCGGGGCTGCGGAACCAACAGGCGCAGGATTCGCCGAAGAAATCATGCCAGTGGATCGTGTTTCTGCTGAAGAAGCCATTTCCGTTAACGCAGAGGCCGGCGCTGCCGGAGCACTATTCATCGCGGTGGAGAGAAGTTCAAAGGCTGGCTCTGTTGATTTTGTTTCGAGAGCTTTGGATGTCTCGGGAGAAGCTGTCTGTGGTCCTTATTAGTAACGTTTCAGGCGCATATTGCGTTGAACCTACGGTAGCATTCTGCCCTTCTATAGCAGGCGCGGTTGAATTGGCTTCTGGTGCGGGCGTTGGGCTTTCAATGGCAGCAGTGCTGTTTTGCTGCTCAGTCGGGATATCGACTGGGGGTGCTGTCGGTGCTGGAGTAGGTTCTGCAGCTTGAGGCGTGGATTCGACAGCCAAAGAGGAGAGCACGTCGGTCAAGGTTGTCTCTGCTTCGGATTTCGCCGGTGCAGCAGACTGACCTGCCAGTGAAAGCACGTCGGTCAAGGTCGTCTCTGGTATCGATGCGCCAGCTACTGTCGGGGGTTCTTGTCCTGCCAGTGGGAGCACTTCGCTCAAGGTAGTCTCTGGTATCGATGCGCCAGCTGCTGCTTCGGGTTGTTGTCCCGCCGGCTCAATCACTGCCGTCGGGAGTAACTGTCCATTTGCCTCGACAATAGTGCTCGATTTGACTTCAATGAGGAGAGGGTTGCCACCGGCATTTTGCACATTGCCCTGACCTGGCTCTTTTGGCGTCGTTTGGTTCCTGTAGATGCCTTCGCCCTGTCCAGTGATTCCAGCCGCGCCCTCAGATCCAGTGTCCTGTCCCTCACCTTCGCGTCCACCTCTTTGATCCGGCACGACACTGTCAAGTAGTGCATTAATATCAAGTCTAGCAGCTGGGGCTTGTCTAGCGGCGACGGTTCCAGGCTCGAGTCTATCGGCTTGCTGCCTGTCCTCCTGCATCCGGTCTACACCAGATACCAAATTCTCCACTCGCTTTCCTCGAATCCTGGTGTCGGTATTGCTGTTATGTAGGTCGAGGGTGGCATTGACAGCCAGCTGTGGAGGTTAGTACATATATACCACGGGGGCGGGTGTGTCTTTGCGTACTGCAGTCATCAGCAATAGGGTGGACGCCCATGATGCCTTGATTCGTCGCATGGTGAGCATGTAGACTGTATTGATAGCTGATCAATCGACACGAACGACCCAAACAGCCAAATATTAGTCGATCTAGGCACAGCGCAGCTGTATAATAATCGTTGTGCGTGTCACAGACATGCGTGTACGCTCTCGACACTGCACAGCAGAAACCCAAGAACAGGAAAAGAAACGAAAAGGCGGGTCGCGAGGAAAAAGAGCGGGTGGAACGTATGATTCAGTTCAAACGAGCGAAGGCGACCAAACCTGTCAGGACCGTCTGGCCTGAGGCAGCGCGTACGAATACTTAATGGGTCCGACACGCTCATACATCGACCCGCTGGTCCCTGTTTCCAAGCCGTGTGCTGGCGCTTTAGGTAGTTTCGAGATCATCCATCGATGCGGTTATTCGAGCGAGTCTTTAGCGTTTTGTCTCATGAGTTACGGGAAGCGACTGTGTAGGGCTTAGTGAGAGGGGGGTTATCCCCGGATTGGCAGAGTAAAAGGGCATACACTTAACCTCGTCGGGCACACCTGGCTCGGAAGGAACATTGTGGGCATGCGACGCGACCAAACTGATCGACAGGACCAGAAAAGATTGTGTTATCGGAATTAGAGCTTCACGATGGTATGGCCAGGCGCTGGGGTGGTGGGGTCTGAGACGCCATGTGCACGAGAAGCTAGCGTCTCACACTCGGTGGGTTTCAACAAGGCTTAATTGCTTAACCTTCCCTCCTTCGAATTGCCACCATTCTTCGATGTTCCGATACAATCTTTGACACCGATGAGAGGTCTCAAGTCTCCAAGTGTTTGTTGTGCTTATGCAAGCCCGGCTAGAACTCGCCGTCTGTGAATGTTTGATGTGGTCGCATCCAGGCTGTGTTTCGAGGAGATCCACCAACACGGACTCGCTGAACCCTCCAAAGGGCATCGTCCAC
The DNA here is from genome assembly GCA_025504975.1 of Plenodomus lindquistii. NCBI lineage: Eukaryota > Fungi > Ascomycota > Dothideomycetes > Pleosporales > Leptosphaeriaceae > Plenodomus > Plenodomus lindquistii. The sequence continues at coordinate 2,448,783 of JANUWI010000003.1, read as the reverse complement.
TCAGGATTGGTCCGTCCTTTATGTCACTTTGTTGTCACTTTGTCTGTCGTTGTCAATTGTCGCCAATTGTATGAAGGCGACATAAATGACACACACGTGAGCTCTAGTCCTATATAGCAGTAGCGTATATAAGGATAGAAAGCCCGTGCGTATATCACGTGCCTGCTCGCTCTCACAGAGGCCGCCCTACTGTGTAGGCTGCGCCCAGACGTGGTAACGATAATAGGCTTAGCGTGTTAATCGTTGACAATCTTGGCAATTGCGTGTCGTTAATTGTCGGAAATTATTATAATTGACGTCAATCTACCAACTCTTGTCGCACTAGGGGTGGCGTGGAAACAGAGCGATTCTCTGCGGTCTTCTCAAAGAACGTCATCAGACCCAGTTACATTTTGTTGGCTTCTTGCTGTACTCAGTGTTGTCATGCAAGTAATCAGTATTTCTTGAAGGTACCATATGGGTCGGTAGGGCTGAGCGATCCTAGCCAGTCTGACGCTAGCGAATCGAGCCGCACGCCCAGGATGCAGGCCACATGACCATGCGTACGCTAAAAAGTAGCATGCTAAGACGACTGCAAGGCCAGACACTTGCTAAAGCTTTGCAAGAAGCCAACACCTCTGTCACTATATCAGTCCCTACACTTGAACCAGGGATAAAGCTAGTCACTACCTGCATATCGGTATCGATTTATCGATTCCTGCCCCTGCCCCTCTATCTCCCCCTACTTCACGTCGCTTGTCTCCACTTGTGGCTGTTGCCGGTAACTGAGACTCATCCTCCTGTCTGGTCTGGCAGCCTCCGACGTTAAAAGGATTTCTAGTGGACATTGAATGCCGAAAGTCCCAGCCTGTTCTATATGGTTGTAATGACATGATCTCGGCGACCAGCTTTCTGGCGCAAACGGGTCAGGAAGGAGACCAGGCAGAGTTAGTAGAAGCACGAAATATGGCTCTGGCTTCGCAGGGACTTTTCGGCTCGTGTACACCACTATGGCTTGGAACTATCATTTTGGGGAGATGGAAGCCTTTTATGCTGAGAGATTCGCGCAGGTCGATGCTTAGAATGCGCTCAATGAGCCTCAAGAGGTGCCTACACTACGGGTGACCAGGACAGTCATCTCGCTCAAAACCAAGATCCAAAATCAGAATTCTAAAAGACTAGGAATCTCAACGTGTGAGCTTTAATAACTCAGCCACTACCTATTCAAATAGGTGGTTGTGGAGATACATTGCGCTGAAGGCACACATCTTAATTTTGGATTTTGGATTATGAATTTGAGCGACATGTATGTCCTCGTCACCCGTACTACACCGAGGCCCAAACGTGCTGCAGCGGTGGCGGCTGCTGAGGCCTGGAAGAGCCTTGGCCCGCGTAAGAAGCGACGAGAACAGTACTTTATGAGTTGACGATATAAACGATTTAGCTTTGACCTTCTTTTACCTTCTTTCGTAAAGGTTGAATAGTGATACGCATTAATTACTATAATTTACGCTCGCGCTAGTACCTACACATGTGATTAGCGCGGGGGACAAATCTCAAGGGGGAGACAAAACTCAAAAACGGGGGGACAACTCTCACCAGCCTGGGGAACCCCGTTATATATTCATTATATACACGCTAGTTGTGTTTTTATACTTGCTGTAACCAACGTTGCTATGTATTTAATATTAGATATTTCTTATCTAGTAATATCGAATATATTTATACCTTAAGAGTATCTGTTTCTATATAACAGCGGCTGGTTCTTGTGTTGGTCTTTCGTCCTGCTTTCTATCGCCTTCTAGGACTTTATCTGACACAAAAAAGCTGCCTACTAGACATAGCGTTATAAGAGGCACAAGAAGGGCGAACACGGCTTGGAACCCTTTCATGCGTGCGTCTAAGATGGCCGTGTCGTGTCCAACCGTAGCAGGACCACCAGCCCGCCAACGTCCATCCATCACCGTGCGGGTTAGTCCTTCGGAGACCCGCGCACGCAAAGCTGCTTCTGTGACCCCATATTGGACGGCCGTGGAAACAGCAACGCCAGCCACACCACCGAGCGAGCGTAGCAGGTTGCGAGTAGAAGTGGCCACGGCGCGATCTTCTGGCCGGCTCAGGGCCTGGAGAGCGACAAGGCCTGAGATCAAGGTGTTAGCTTTTTAGCGCGAAGCAGATGCCCCCATGACTGGAGGATTGGAATGTGAATACCCACCCGGCTGGTGCACAAAGCCTACGCCTGCCCCCTCAATCGCTAAAATTACCACGTACGCAGGCAGGGGAGTTGTGCGTGAGAAGACGAGCTTCAGACCGGCCCCAAGAGACCAAAGCAAGAACCCGACACGGAGGACTGGTCCATATCTAAAGCAAAAGACCGTATAATTAGAACAGTCATTCAGTGTTTTAAAGACGGGGATTGGATATTTACGTACCGAGCAAGTTTGGTCATGATAGGGCCGGACGATGCGCCAGCAAGGCTTTGAGCAAGAAGAAAAGGCAGTATGAGGGTTGCGCTCTGCAGAGGCGTATAGCCTCGGACAGTCTGCAGGTAAAGAGGAATGAAGTACTGCGTTGTCTGCCAGACAAAATCGTGGAGAGCGCCCTGTGCCAGAAGAATCGCCGGAGACCGCCGCTGGAAGAGACGCCACGGCATGATAGGCAGCTTCGCCCAGTATCCCTCGTAGAGAGCAAAGATAATGAGGCAAAGGCCGCCGATGATGATCATGGGTATGGTGTATGCGCTGCGCCACGGCCAAATGCTGCCGCCCGAATTGATAGGTATCTATTGGTTCACGAATCGTCTGAATCAGCATTATAATGACGATTGCTCAAAAAGTTGTGTAAATTCACTTACAAGAAGAAGAACGATGCCTGAAACAGATGACGCAATCCCAAGCCAGTCAATCCTCTTAGCTTTGTCTTGCCACCCACCTGTAACCGGCTTGAGGGGCAAGAAAAGTAGCAACAAGACCAGACAAACAGCGGCCAAGATGGCTGGAACCCAGAAGGTCCATCGCCAACCATCGGAGTAACGTACAAGACTGGCTGCTGCAAACGGTCCAGCTGTGGCGCCGGCGCCTATGGCCAGGCTGATCATGCCTTGATACTTACCACGTTCCTTCAGACTGACGAGGTCGCTCACGATAATGGCGACAAGGGAACTGATGCCTCCACCACCAATGCCGCTTAGCGTGCGAGCGGTGTAAAGCCAAGATGAGCTGCGAGCAAAGCCGCATAGCAGTCCGCCAGCCATGGTGCACGTGACCGAGACAAGAAGGATGGGCTTGCGTCCCGTTATGTCGGACAGTCGACCGTAGAGCGGCTGGAATGCGGTCTGCCCTAGCAAGTAGGCTGTACCAGCCCAGGTAATGGAAGGTCCGGTGTCGAGGACGTCCGCAATGGTCGGCAGTGCCGTCGTCACTGCGTTCATGTCGAAGTAGGACGTGAAGTAGCATACGCAGAGACACAGGTACGCGGCCATCAGGCGGGAGAAAGGAAGCCGAGAGGCCTGATCTTCCAGTTGCTTTTCGGGTTCCGAAGACAATCCGGCTTCTTGCGGGAGCTGGGTCGGTGCCTCATGCGCCCTGGTTTCCACGGGCAGCTCGGCACTGACAGGCTGCAGAGGGATGGCAGCGCCGCCTGTTCCATGAAGCAACTGCTCTGGCTGACCCATTTCCTCAGAGTCTCGATACAAGGCCGATTTGAGCGTGACTCGCTCTGAGCATTAGTTAGTAGGTTCCTAAATGGTCACGCATGCATACGTGCATCTGAGTACTTATAACTCTCGATGAAGTGTTCGCTGAACTATTACATTTGCTGATACGAAATATGTAAACTATATCAGTGCAAAACTGTGAGCGAGCACTACATAAGCGCCCGTTTGTGGGGGCGCTGTTCATATAAGCTATTGCACATCGGCCTGCGGCAGCATCCGGTAACCAATAGGTACTCGGGACGTTGAGACCTTGGCAGCCCCACTTTCAGTTGGGTTGTGCTGTCGTCGCATGTTTGCCATGTCACGTAAGACGCCATGTTCCCCACCTCGATCCCAAGCATATGCACAGGAGTGCACACGACCAGTTGCCATTCCAGGGTGGCACACGACCAGTTTCCATTTTAGGATGGCACATGACTGCTTGCTATATCGTTGCATGCTCTACGTAAGGGCCTGCCTAACAATGCGACAAGTCCGCGTATGATGATCACACTTTCGATGATCGCCGCTCGTATTAGATGCAGTCATCGTTATTCTCACTTCGCCTAGGGTGGCAGTGAGACAGACGTACAGTTTGCACTCATTCAGGTCTAGCTTTCTGGCGAGACTGCAGCTGACAACCAGATTGGACCATGAACATACCCACGTTATGGAAGTGTTGCAGGTTGATGTGGAAACCTTGCATGATGCAATAAGCTTACGAGAGGAAGCAAAAGTAAGCGATTCCACGCCATGGTCTCTGTGATCATGTGGTATCATTGCCTAGCTTGTGAGACTGCGATATCTGTTAAGACATTTACTTGATTCCAGGTTCAAAATATTGCCTAGATAATATGTGAATCTACGAGATCTCAGAGACGAGACGAGAATTGATATCCAGAAGATCTTTCACAGGAACTATGAGATCATCAGCCTCACAGCCGCTTAGTACACCAGAGGCGAGCCTTTTGACGACCACCCCCATGGTCTCAGCCGCCACCTTGGACATGATGCGACGATATAACATGGCAGCTTCCTCTTCCTCCACACCCGCGTTCTCACGCTCGGTCATCTTACGCAGCAGGCAACCAAAGTTGCGCGCCGCGGCGATGGCTCGTAGGTTTTCACCGTCGTCGTCCTGAGCAAAAAAGTCCCCTTTGGCGGCTAGCAGGCTGTCCGATACGCGGCAGACGGCTCTGATTTTGGCACGCATCAGATGGTTGGCGTAGATGAAGATGTTGGCGCCGGCGCGACGCAGCACTTCTCTTGGTGTGCTTGCGTACGCCGTTGGCACCACCACGAGAGGGGTACCAGCGTCTCTGGCACGGAAGCTTTCGAGGAAAGCCAGCACCTCGTCGGGCTGCTTGCTCTTGCTGTGAATCATGATAGCATCGGCTCCGGCAGCGGTGTAGAGGGCGGCGCGCTTAAGGGCGTCCTGCAGGGCGTCTTCCACCGACCGTCGTTCCTCAACTGCGTCTAGCCGAACCATACGTGAAGTGAAGCTCTCGATTCGTGCCGTGACCATCACTTCAGTACCAGCTGCAGCCTCTCGAAACGTCCGCAGGACTTTAGCAAACGCGTTTGGATTGGCTTGGCCTTGAGCGTCTGAGGTCGCGAGCAGCGAATTGACCTTCTGACCTGGCGCTGATAGGGCCTTGTCCTCGATAATCACCATAGAGATGCCATGGAGAGCTAATACTGATACCAGTGCGGGAATGTCAACTAAGTCGCCACCGCTGTCGGCGTCGAAAGCGGCACACAGTGGTCGGCCTCCCTTCCGCACACCATTGCTGTTGAAAGTCAACATGGTAGCGCGCTTCAGAGGCGAGATGATTTCCGTGTCAGGGATGCCGAGAAAAGTGGTCTGGGTGAGTCCACTAATCCACGCGCCGTCGAATCCCTGACCATTGTTGTTGACAGTGCCTCTGATCAGCTCTGTGGAGACACTATCGTGCGCCTCCAGAAGGCGGATTTCACTAGAATTCTGCGCAAGCAGGGATCGGATGGTTACAGGCATACTGGTAAGGGTCTGACTGAACCTATGTTCTAACAAGTGGCCACTAGGAGCAAACGATGGGTAGAATTACTTTCTTTGTTTGGTTTCAACTATCGAAGAAAAGTTGAGTAGCTGGACCTTTGGGAGACCAACCTTATATACAAGCACAGACACACGAAAGGTTCTTTGCGGATGGTATCCACCTCCCACTCGACCGATGCTGTGAAAGGCTGCTGCTGACGTTTAGTCAAGGCATTATTACCGAATCTTGCCGTCGTTCAGATCCCCTGACCTATGATTATGAAGTTGAAGATCCACAGCTGCACTAGATCAGTTCTGCTCGTACAGTAGCCTACAACGCCGATGCATGAGGTTTGGTGATGGAGTGCCGTGTTGAGGCTATCCAGGATTCCAGGCAATACGACTCATGCAGGCATATTGTTTCTCAATGCCGCTTTGAAAACGGATACTTGGATTCCGTCTTAGTAGTTGTTCGGTAAAGCGGGGTGAGCTGCAGTCATCTGTAGGATTATGAGGAAATTAAGACCCACATCGCACATCCCGAGGCAGAGGGTGGTAAGAAATCAAGAAGATGACTGTAGTGACAGGCAAAAGTGCCGAGTCTTGTTACCTGAAGAGAATTATTGATGCATTCACCGCTAGTGTGTCAGCTTGTAGTGACGTTTATCACATGCTGCAGAGTATAGAGCAACTCAAATTGCACGGGATATAGAGCAAGACTTAATATTCCCAATAAAAAGCTTGATTGCTGGGAATAGAGGCCTATAGAGATCGATGTTTTCTGGGTACGGTAAATCCTAGTCCTGTCTTTACTGACAGGTTCTAATAATCCGCAAGCGAAGAAACTGTTAGCAAGAGTTGACGTAAAAATATCTAACCTATAAGCAGATCTGATTGTTTGAGTTAAATTACCAACACAAAGAGATCTGACACTACAGAACCGCTCGAGTTGAGCGGATAATTGTGTGCGTGCCAAGACAAAGAGTACCTACATCCCTTACAGATGCTTGTCACCCTAATATTACCCCCGCAATACAAACACGGATCATTGACTGTATGTATTTGTAGTTTAAATACGAGAAGGTTCTACAGCACAGGTATTGCCTTGCCGAGGGACAGATTAAAAGACAAAAACGGGCATATCCCCCGAGTGGTATTAAGAGCCTATAAGAGCCCACAAAGATTTGGCAGTGGCGTGACATTAGCGAAGAGTGATGCCATGTTGTCTGTAGTTATAAAATTAGTCGAAGCACTATATAAAGTCACTTCAGAAGCGGTCGCATCACTTCAAAGTAACTCTCCACAAACCTATACAACTTCTAAGCTTGGGCTCAATTTAGTCTTACACTATGGCATCTATTTCATCTCCCAAATCTTGCTTCTATCATCTCAAGGAAGTGTCCCTCGATCCACACTATGCGCTCAAAGAACTATTTCAGCAAGACGAGCATAGCAAGAAAGTAATTCTTGGCTCTGGACTCTATCGAGACGACAATTGCAAACCCTGGGTTCTGCCAGCCGTAAAGATGGTACGTCCAACTTTCTCAATCCTGAGAGAACATTTTGCAGAGTGTATTCTCTAACACGAGTCATCTCATTAGGCCGAGAGGATACTAGAAAGTGAGGACGATCCTGGTCGTTACGAGTATCTTCCCATCGCTGGCTATGCCCCTTTCTATAATGCTGCACGCATACTTCTATTTGGGTCCCTAAATGCCGACATTAGAGAACGCATGGTGACACTGCAAACCATCTCAGGAACTGGTGCTAACAGTCTGGGAGCGAGCTTTCTTTCTGAAGCACTAAAACCTCGTTGTGTCTGGCTGTCGGACCCCAGCTGGGTGAACCACAAGAATATCTGGGATCTGGCCAGTGTCGAAGTCAAACTTTACCCGTACTGGAACGCTGAGAAGAGAAGCTTGGACTTCAGTAAGATGATTAAAGTCCTCGAGTCACAAGCAGTCGCCGGCGATGTAATTGTCCTTCATGCTTGTGCGCATAACCCCACTGGTGTTGACCCGACGAAAGAGCAATGGCAAAGCATTGCAGATGTCTGTCAGAGAAAGGGCATCTTTCCCTTTTTTGACTGTGCTTAGTAAGTGCCATTTCTCCTTTTCACCCCACATAGCTACTTTTCAGAAGAGCTGCTTCCCAAATCGAATCGCTAACGATGTATTTCGTAGTCAGGGATTTGCGACTGGAAATCTTGAGGAAGATGCGTGGGCTGTGCGTCACTTCTTGGGGCGCGAAACCATGGAGATGGCGGTGGCACAGTCTTTTTCCAAGAATATGGGTCTCTATGGCGAGCGTACTGGGGCCTTTCATCTTGTTACGGCCTCAGTAGACGCCGCGAAGAAAGCTCGGGGCCATCTAGCGCGACTCCAGCGCGGTTCTATCTCGCAGCCGCCTTCACGGGGCTGCAAGCTCGCTGCAACCA